>OX465290.1:66083193-68483193 GCA_949987695.1 Merzomyia westermanni
TGTCTATATGTAAATCGTGTATGTTGGACTTTGTTTGTGTACATTCTTCTTTCTATTTTTAGAAGATAGTTATTGTACATAACCGCGTGCTCCGGTATAAATGTATTTTGTTGTTGGTTTTACGGTCTGTTCATTTTACATATTTTTGTAAGTATAACGAGCTCAAGACCAGTTGATAATAATTCTTAGTTAATTATTATTATTTTTGATTAGAGGAAAAATTGAAAGCAACAAACATATACAGGCTATAGTTATAGTACTATTTCGAAAACAGCCACGATTTCTCGTCAGACTAATTCGTATAGTTTTGCTATTTTCAGAGGATCTTGTGGAGATCGAAACTATACGAATTAGTCTGACGAGAAATCGTGGCTGTTTTCGAAATAGTACTATAACTATAGCCTGTATATGTTTGTTGCTTTCAATTTTTCCTCTAATCAAAAATAATAATAATTAACTAAGAATTATTATCAACTGGTCTTGAGCTCGTTATACTTACAAAAATATGTAAAATGAACAGACCGTAAAACCAACAACAAAATACATTTATACCGGAGCACGCGGTTATGTACAATAACTATCTTCTAAAAATAGAAAGAAGAATGTACACAAACAAAGTCCAACATACACGATTTACATATAGACAGAATGTCTAAAATATTGTGTATACCGTTGGCAAGATAACAAACAACAATTAGAGGAAAACGTGAATTAAGCAGCTTGCAAAACTACACGCAGCATAGCCTATGGGTTAGGCGGCTGCGCTGGCAATCAGAGTGAGTGGGTTCGATCTCCACAAGATCCTCTGAAAATAGCAAAACTATACGAATTAGTCTGACGAGAAATCGTGGCTGTTTTCGAAATAGTACTATAACTATAGCCTGTATATGTTTGTTGCTTTCAATTTTTCCTCTAATCAAAAATAATAATAATTAACTAAGAATTATTATCAACTGGTCTTGAGCTCGTTATACTTACAAAAATATGTAAAATGAACAGACCGTAAAACCAACAACAAAATACATTTATACCGGAGCACGCGGTTATGTACAATAACTATCTTCTAAAAATAGAAAGAAGAATGTACACAAACAAAGTCCAACATACACGATTTACATATAGACAGAATGTCTAAAATATTGTGTATACCGTTGGCAAGATAACAAACAACAATTAGAGGAAAACGTGAATTAAGCAGCTTGCAAAACTACACGCAGCATAGCCTATGGGTTAGGCGGCTGCGCTGGCAATCAGAGTGAGTGGGTTCGATCTCCACAAGATCCTCTGAAAATAGCAAAACTATACGAATTAGTCTGACGAGAAATCGTGGCTGTTTTCGAAATAGTACTATAACTATAGCCTGTATATGTTTGTTGCTTTCAATTTTTCCTCTAATCAAAAATAATAATAATTAACTAAGAATTATTATCAACTGGTCTTGAGCTCGTTATACTTACAAAAATATGTAAAATGAACAGACCGTAAAACCAACAACAAAATAAACTAAAATAAAATAAAATAAATTAAAATAAAATAAAATAAAATAAACTGAAATAAAATGAAACAAAATAAAATAAAATAAAATAAAATAAAATAAAATAAAATTAAATTAAATAAATTAAAATAAAATAAAATAAAATGAAACAAAGTAAAAGAAAATAAAATAAAATAAAACAAATTAAAATAAAATTAAAAAAATAAAAGAAACTAAAATGAAATAATTTAAAATAAAGAAAATAAAGTTAAACAACACAAAATAAAATAAAATAAAATTAAATAAAATAAAATTAAATTAAATTGAATTAATTTAAATTAAATAAAATAAAATAAAGTAAAATAAAATAAAATAAAATTAAATTAAATAAAATCAAATCAAATAAAACCAAGTAAACTTAAATTAAGTAAAATTAAATTAAATTAAATTGAATTAATTTAAATTAAATAAAATAAAATAAAATAAAGTAAAATAAAATAAAATCAAATAAAATCAAGTAAAATCAAATAAAACAAAATAAAATAAAATAAAATAAAATAAAATTGAATTAAATTAAATAAAATAAAATAAAATAAAATAAAATAAAATTAAATTAAATTAAATTAAATTAAATTACCTCATCCGAGTGCGTTGGAAGAAGCATGTGTTCAGGTGAAATGAAATAAGTAAATATGGTGATTAAGTTGATTAAACATGCTCACAAATTTATTTAAGTTCAAATTAAACTCTCCAAAATAAATTTTTGTATTTGGTTTGGTATTTTCATGAATCTTATCGACGATCATTTATTTAGTTGTGGGTTTGAATACACAATTAAGTAATAACATATTTTTAGTTAATTTTCTTGTTGTTGCTACTTTTGGTGTATATATTTTAAGTGTGTATTTAAATTTACTAAGCATTTATGTGTTATTATTATTACTTCTTTGTGTGATTTTCAATGTTGTTGGTTCCTGGTTGCATATTTGGCTGTACGAGTCGACGCACTCGAGAGCTTTAACGGTCAACGAACTCCAACTCAGAATTAACGAAAATCACTCATTCATTTGTTTGCACATACATATGTATATATTTAGGTACATACATATATATACTCGTATATATATATTAAAATGTATTTGTAGTTTGTTTGGATTTGTACTTAGTTTTTCGCAGATTATCTCTCCACATGAAGTTTTGGTCAAATTGTTAATAATATGTATATACATGCAACATGTCTCTCTGCTCAAAACTGTTAACTTTATGACTAAAGCTTCAGATTCAGTTATTGTTTTGGGTGATTTTAACTTACCTCATATATCGTGGAACATATCTGATGGTAACATTATTCCAAATCCGTCCAAACTGGGGTACAATGACTTTTTAGATGGAATTTCCGATTTTTGCCTTAATCAAATAAATGTTACCGCTAACAAGTTTGGAAAAGTCTTAGATTTAGTGTATGTTGCTGATATAAACCAATTTTCTGTAAATCGTTGTGATCCGTTGGTTTTACCAGAAGACCTTTACCAACTTTCTATGGAAATAGTCTACGAAACCATTAGTAATGGCCAAGGTACTCAATGCTACTCATGTAGTAGCTTTGATTTTAACTTTTCCAAAGCAAACTACAAGAAATTAAATAAAGAACTGTGTAAATTAACTTGGCCTGAATTTGGTTGTGATATCGATTTAAACGTCTCACATTTCAATCAAACTATTTACTGCCTATTTGACAAGTTTATTCCTAAATGTAAATTAACTTATGATCATCCTACGCAAGCTTGGTTTACTAAAGAGCTTAAGGCTCTGAAAAATAGGAAAACGCGATCATTTAATTTATATAAAAAATCCGGATTAAATAAACATTACTTACTGTATTCCATTCTACGTCAGAAGTACATAGATTTAAATAAAAAGTGCTATAAAGCTTATATCTCTAAAACCAAAAGAGACATTATTCTCAATCCAAAGTCATTTTATGGTTTCGTAAATTCTAAACGTCAAGTATCAGGGTTTCCCTCAGCCATGAAATATCAAGACATTATATCTAGCGATAATCAATATATCGCAAATTTCTTTGCTCATTCACTTCTAACTATTCTGCTGTCACCAATTCAAACTTTTAAAACTATTCCTATAAGCTACACGGGACAAATTCAATTAATTCACCAATGATATGCGCCAAAGATTTTCTAATTTACCTTAAAACCTTAAAAGAATCTTTTAAATACGGTCCTGATAGGATTCCTACAGTTTTTTTGAAGAAGTGTGCGAACCATATTTACCAACCCCTCACCAATTTGTTCAGTCTATTACTAAAGTGTGGTGTTTTTCCAACTGCGTGGAAAGAATCGTTTCATCTACCGCTGCATAAAAGCAAGAGTAGGTCTTCTGTAGAGTACTATCGTGGCATAGCAAAGCTTTCTGCCATCCCAAAATTGTTTGAAGCTATTGTTACAAATCAACTTACGGGTCCGATCTCTACTTTGATAGCTGACTGCCAACAAGAGCTCAGTAAGGGAAAGTCCACAGTTACGAATTTACTTGAGTTTACCATTCATGTCTCAAATGACTTTAGAAAAAATCTGCACACCGACGTTATTTATACGGATTTCAGCAAAGCTTTTGACAAAGTGTGTCGCTCATTACTTATTCATAAACTCGATCAGTTGAGCTTCCAGCCTGACCTCAATCGTTGGATCTCTTCTTACCTTAGTGACAGGACACAAAGAGTAGTGTTTAAAAATTTAGTATCCGATGTCATTTATGTCTCTTCAGGAGTTCCTTAAGGAAGCCATCTTGGCCCGATTCTGTTCTTGTTGTTTATAAATGATATTTCTACAATAATAAAATTTTCAAAAATGTTAATGTATGCTGACGACGTAAAGCTTTTCATGTCATTCGCGTCATTTGAAGATAGAAATAAGCTGCAATCAGATCTCGTACACTCGTTACTTGGTGCGATTTAAATTATATGCCACTTAACCTTAAAAAATGTAAACAAATGGGTTTTTTTGCGTAGAATTTCTCAGCCGACTTCCTATACAATTAAAAATTATAGTCTTGAGCAAGTGTATGATTTTGTTGACCTGGGGGTTATTATGGACTATAAACTCAGTTTCAACCGCCATATTAACACAACAGTCAATAAGGCTAGAGGTGTCCTAGCATTCGTTAAACGATGGTCTAAAGAATTTAGCGACCCTTATGTAATTACAGCCCTCTTCACTACATTAGTCAGACCGATACTTGAATACGGTTCTATAATTTGGAACCCGCGTTACCAGGTTCATGTAGATCGCCTAGAATATGTTAAAAACAATTTTAAATATTTGGCTTAAGAGATTTTCATTGGGATCCTTTGTATAATCTGCCCCCCTATACGAATCGTTTAAAACTCATTAATCTGCACACACTTTCTAGTCGGAGGGAAATGCTTGGAATTGTTTTTATGAATAAATTGCTAAATGTTTCACTCTCCAGGCCATTTCTTCTAAGTGAGGTGAACTTCAATGTCCCGTCTCGTCCTTCAAGGCCTTTCAGTTAAATGAGCCTTTTCGCTGTTTGTGTCAAGATTATAACTCTCTTTCTGGTAGATTTGATATTTCAGACTCGCTTCTCAGCATAAAAAAATCAATTCTTTCTATCCTAAATTCATAGCTACTAACTGTTTCTTATTCTTTCATTTCTATATTAACTTCTAACAATAATTTTATTCTGTTAACTAGTTATTTCTTAATGTACAATCTATTTTATATCTACTTTACTTAGCTGATAAGGTTTTCTCTGTAGCTGAGAAGTTTAAGATTTCGCCGATTAACTAACCAAAGCCTTTCAACGACTCGGCACGAACGAATAATCCGCGCGTTATGCGGATGCGCCCCTCGCGCCGGTCGGTGATATGGTGGGTAATCCGTTAGAGAATTATTATATATGTATGCGTGTATCAGAATTTTCAATAAACTATCTTTGGGATTAAACACTTCAGAGCAAGAGGGGTGTTGCTTTGAATTTTAGATGTGAAATTCCCCAAAAAAAAAATAAATAAATACATAATTGGGGCGATTTATACCTCCAAAGAGATTAATGCCGAACTTCTCTACCAATTTTTGGTGTGCTGATTTTTTGCCGATTCCGAACAGCATCTGCAAGCAGATGAATTTTTGCTGAGAAGCCTTCCATGGCAGAAATACACTCGGAGAGTTTGCCAAACCACTGTCTAGGGGCGACCCCGTTTTTGAAAAAACTTATTCAAACCACTTTTGTTGTTACCGGTCCGAGGCTTGACCTTCGATTTGGCAGGCCAGCAACCCTGCCGCCACACCACGGCGGCCGAAACTCCCTATAGTTCAAGATATATGGCGCTTTGAGGTTTTTTAAGAAAAACTAAATAACTAATATAATAATAATGCGGCCGCCGTGGTGTGAAGGTAGTGTTGCCGGCCTACCACACCGAAGGTCCATGGTTCGAGCCCTGGTACAGGTAACATCAAAAGTGATTTGAAAAAAGTTTTTCAAAACGGGGTCGCCCCTCTGCCATGACAGGCTTCTCAGCAAAAATTCGTCTCCTTTGTAGATGCCGTTCGGAGTCGGCAAAAAACTGTAGGTCCCACCAATTTGTAAGGAAAATTCAAATCGGCACACCACAAATTGGAAGAGAAGCTTGGCGCAAAAATCTCTTAGGAGGTTTATGATGATATACCTGTTGTATATCGCGCCATAGAGATAGAAATAACTAACTATCATTTTTTAGTAAAAAATAAAAATAATCATGATTTTCGGTCCCTGCAAAATTTACATACATAGGAACCTGCCTGGAAACCTCATATGAGAGATATAGCATGGAAGACCTCGTTCGTATTGTATTGCTTCAGAGGGGCCACAGGCAAGATTTGTGGCTCCTGGCCAAAAATCGTACTAGGCCGATACTGTTCTACTGAGTACTAGTCTAATGGAACTCACTGGCTCTCAAGCCCTGGGCTGATATGTTACCTCTTACAAACAACTCTTACTGCAGCAACATCTATTAGCCTTTATCCTATTTCCGGTTGCAGGGACCAAGACATTTACCAAATTTTTACACATTTTTGTTGGGGTAAACAGCTCAGATTATATTTACTGAATAGAAAGGTTCGGATCCACGCCACTCTCAGGTGCTTGAAACTTACATAATATGAAGTTAAACGCCCTGTACGTCCTCTCCCCTATTATTCATAACTCGTGCAAACATCAAGCTGTTTACACCTAAACTCAAACTCAAACAACTACACATACACACATGCAAAGATCCAAAAAGGCAAACAATAACAAAATCGAAGACTGTTCAAACCATTACCAACCCTAACAAAAGCGGGATCAAAAGTCAACAACCTCCTTAAGTTTTGGTTGGCAGGCGATGGCAGCAATGCGACGAAGGGAATGGCTGATACGCATTTATAATTAAATACGACTATGTAAGTAACGCACGTAACTTTCAAGTTTTCGGCTTTTGAGAGGTATTGAAACTTCCAACGACCTGCCAATTGAAGACTGAAAAGACCACATACAAACTCAAAAATTAACAAATTAGTTATATAAAAAGCAATCTGTATCTTAAACATAATAAATTTAAAAAAAACGACGTGTTAAAGATACAAAAGCGCGCTTACGATTAATAAGTGAAACGGTAACAAGCAAAAGGCGTGCGCTGTGCAAAAAGACATGTAAGTAATCTAAATTTGGTTGAAGTCCAACCTAATATACTCACTTGCGCTTCTTAGGTTTCACCAGAAACGTTGCAACTTTGCTAATACTCTTATTGGCTTTTTTTTTGCTTTCGGGGGTTTGGTCAGGAGGTGGCGTTTTGGTTATTTCGCTTGTTCGGGTGGCTTTTGTTGTTTCCGACTTACTACCTTAGACCAAAAATCCTTGCACGGGTAACTTAGGTACCATAGACTCTTTTCTTCTTTGCCTCCAAGTCTACATTCTGTAAGTCGGAACTCGTCTGAGGCTGGTGGTTCTTTTGGCCCGGTGCGCCGTTGTACTCTTTGTTAGAGTTCAGTGAGATGATACATCTCCACACCTCTTCGAGGATCACCGTGTCGGCTTTCATATCCATCGACACATCTTCTCCCGGAGTACTACTATCTACTCGTCAGGATATATCTCAACTGGTTAACTGGTTAACTTAATGGCGACGTGCTCCGAACGTACTTAAAAACCTACTATGATTTTAACGAGACGGAGGAAATGGCGATTTCGACCTACCAGCTATTTCTATAAGGTATTACCCTTGGTTATTGAGGTGGCAGAGTACCGACATTGTTAGCCCATAGCATACTTTCCATACTCGGTCTTTAGTATCTCACTGGACTCAAACCTGAGCATGTTTAATTAAGAGGTTAAGGGCGACATCCACTCCTTTGGACGCTCGTTTTGGTTCGCCCCAATACCACCCATCTTCACCAGGAAAGAATTCCTCTTTTTATTTTATCTTATTTTACATATTTTTGTAAGTTCTACGAGCTCAAGAATTTATATTTAATAATTATTATTTTTAATTTTAAAAATTTTAAGACAACAAAGATATACTGGCTATTGTTATAGTACTATTTCGAAAACAGCTACGATTTCTTGTTAGACTCATTTGTAAAGTTTTTGCTATTTCAGAAGATCTTACGGTGAATCGAATCCGCGCACTTTTGATTTTGCAAGCGCAGCTGCACAATCCAAAGGCATGTAGTTTGCAAGCTGCTTAAATCATTTTTTCCTTTGATTGTTGTTGTTACCTCCCAACAGTGTACCTACACAATTTTTAAGACATTCTGTATATATGAAAAATCATGTGTGTTGGACTTTTTGTTTTTGTACACCCTTGTTGTTTTTTATTTTATTTTGTCTTATTTTATTTTATTTTATTTTTTATTTATGTTATTATTTTTTATTATATTTTACTATCTTTTATTTTATTTGATTTAATTTAATTTTTTTTTACTTAGCGAAACAGACATAATTTTTATTTGTTTAATTTTATTTTATTTTCTTTGAATTTATTTATGTTTTATTTTATTTTATTTCATTTAATCTAATTTTATTTTATTTTATTTAATTTAATTATGTTGTGTTTTAATTTTATTTTTTATTTACTTTATTTTATTTAATTACCTTAGCGGAACAAGCATTATTTTAATTAATTTTAACAAATTTTAGACTTTTTTGCGACCTTTTTGACTATATATAATCATTTGTTGTTGAAGCTGGCTCTAGGTCAGTTGCATTAAAAAACACGCTGTTTTAGTTTTTTACCTCCAATATATTTCGATTTCCAACGGAAATCATCATCAGGGACTACAACAAAAATGTAATATTTATTTAACACTAGTTTACACAGATAGGTATAAAAGTATACATATGTACATGTAAACAAAGATAATTACTATAAACATACATACATTACTTCAGCTGTTGTATGCACAGCAACTGGTCAGTTCGGCATGCTGTTGTGAACTGATTTGCGCGAGTCAAGCAGATGTCGGTAAAGGTGTGCAATGGCTTCCGAATCTTGCTTATAATTCAGTCTCTTATTCTCGTTCGTGTCTATTATGTGGAGCATCTCTAAAGTAAAACGTTTGTTGTAATGTCGTTCTTGCTGTAGTATGCTCACAGCGTCAAAGTCAGGTTTATGTCCGCTCTCCGCACAGTGGGCCGCAAGTGCTGTTTTATATGTGATATTAGATTTTTGACATTTTATATCCGATCGGTGTCCAGCTATTCTAGTTTTAAGCTTATTTTTCGTTGTTCCAACATATTCTTTGTTGCATTCGTTATCTACGTCTCCTGCACATGGTATTTTATATATAATATTATTTTTGTCCATCATTTCCACTTTGCTTTTCATGTTTTTGAAAAATATATTATTAGTGTACGTCGGTTTATGTGCTAATCCAATTATTTCTTTGTCGTAAATATTAGAACATTGTAATCTTTCGGAAAAGCCCGGTATATATACAATTGATTTGTATATAAGTGGTTTTTTGCCTTTAGTTTTCGATTTGGTACCGTTTTCATGTGTATTAATCAGCCTATAAATCACCCCGGATGGAAAATCATTCATCTTCAGGATGTGTTTTATACGTTTTTTGTTCTCAGCGTGGAACATTTCGTCGCTAGTATCTAGAACTCTACTGATGAAGTTTTTCGCCGTGTTGAAAATCATGTTTTTGGGGTGTTTTGAAAGATAGTTAATGATACGTCCTGAAGATGTAGGCTTTTGATACCAATCTAGCTTGATTTTGTTGTCAATTTTACATACTAAAGAGTCTAAAAAGGGTAATTTGTCATTGTTTTCCAACTCCATCGTGAATTGGATGTTTTTATGATAGGAGTTAAGCAGGTCTAAAGTTTCATTCAGTTTATCCTCTTTCACTATCGCAAACACATCATCTACGTATTTACTAAGTAGTCTAGTGTTTGCCGTTGCTTTTCTTAAAATTTCTTCCATTACAATGTCGGCGACAATAGGTGATGCTGGAGATCCCATTGGAAGTCCCTTCAACTGCGTATACATTTGTTCCTCATATTTAAAATATCTATTCTCACATATACAAAATGTCACTATTTCCATAAAAAGATTTTTTGGGATTTCCGTGTACTCATTAATCTCCTCCCACTTGGCCCGTATTGTCTGTATAGCCAAGTCTGTTGGTATACTTGGAAATAGTGATACAACATCAAACGATACAAGACGCTCATTACCACATATATAGGAGTCGTTGACTTTGTCTTTAAATTCTATTGCACTCTTAACATTGAACACAGATTTCGTCGTCAGGTTTTTTAAAATATTGGTCAAGTACTTACATAAATTATAGGACGGAGCATTAATCATGGAACAAATGGGTCTTAAGGGCATATTTTCTTTGTGAACTTTTGGTAAACCATATATTCGGGGTGAGAGGGCTGTGTGCGTGGACATTTTACATTTTTCTGTTTTGGTTATAAGGCCTAATTTATATAATTTTTCTATTATTTGGTTGTTTTTGTTTTGTAGTCTTAGTGTGGGGTCTTGACGTAGTATGCGATATGTTGACAGATCATTTAATATGCTGTCCATTTTTAATTTATAATCTCTTTTCTCCATTGCAACGGTCACGTTTCCCTTGTCAGCATTTAAAATTATAATTTCTTTATTTTTGTTTAAAAATTTTCGCGTTCGCTCCACTGTATCCTTTATGACTATATCTGTTGTATCACTTCTTCGCTTTGTCATCGACTCTTTTATTAGTAGCGATATTTTTGTTCTCGCGGATTCCTGCTCTTCTTTGTTCTCTACGCTCTGTACCAATTCTTCTCCATCCGCTATGCACTTGAACAGAGGGAATTCTTCTTTAGTTATAGGTAGAGCGAACTTTGGACCTTTCGCCAGTAAAGCTTCCACATCAGGTGGAAAATCCGTGCTAGTTTTGTTTACTAACCAGTGTGTGTTGTTGTTTGTTCCTAATATTTGTCGCAAAAAAGTCTAAAATTTGTTAGAAATACGGGAGGCACGCCGTACGGATAAACACGAAGTACAAGATGGTTTACGCCAAGCTGAAAAGTACCTACAACAACAAAATAAGAAATCGAATCAACAGGTTTAACACAGAATCCATCCAGATAGCCAAACTAAGGTCTAGTATTAAGTTTTTATTAAAGTGTAGACAATCTAAGATTATACCTAGGTTTATACAAAATACGACCAAACTGGACTACATATTTACAATAGATAACCATACACCGAGACATACAAAGCATACACTTGACAGACATATCCACTTATTTCACATTAAAATACTCAGCACTTTAATCAAAGTTAAACACGAAAGTTTAAAAGAAAAAGAAAAACGAATTAAGTATACAAAGGATAAACTAAGCCAAGATATGAAGAAAGATGACGTCACAACTTTATTTGAAAGTGAACAACAACTTACACGCACGAAGGCTAAACAATGGAAAAGCACCCAAAAATTAAAATTTGAAAAATTGCGAAATGAGAGAAATAAACAAATATTAGGAACAAACAACAACACACACTGGTTAGTAAACAAAACTAGCACGGATTTTCCACCTGATGTGGAAGCTTTACTGGCGAAAGGTCCAAAGTTCGCTCTACCTATAACTAAAGAAGAATTCCCTCTGTTCAAGTGCATAGCGGATGGAGAAGAATTGGTACAGAGCGTAGAGAACAAAGAAGAGCAGGAATCCGCGAGAACAAAAATATCGCTACTAATAAAAGAGTCGATGACAAAGCGAAGAAGTGATACAACAGATATAGTCATAAAGGATACAGTGGAGCGAACGCGAAAATTTTTAAACAAAAATAAAGAAATTATAATTTTAAATGCTGACAAGGGAAACGTGACCGTTGCAATGGAGAAAAGAGATTATAAATTAAAAATGGACAGCATATTAAATGATCTGTCAACATATCGCATACTACGTCAAGACCCCACACTAAGACTACAAAACAAAAACAACCAAATAATAGAAAAATTATATAAATTAGGCCTTATAACCAAAACAGAAAAATGTAAAATGTCCACGCACACAGCCCTCTCACCCCGAATATATGGTTTACCAAAAGTTCACAAAGAAAATATGCCCTTAAGACCCATTTGTTCCATGATTAATGCTCCGTCCTATAATTTATGTAAGTACTTGACCAATATTTTAAAAAACCTGACGACGAAATCTGTGTTCAATGTTAAGAGTGCAATAGAATTTAAAGACAAAGTCAACGACTCCTATATATGTGGTAATGAGCGTCTTGTATCGTTTGATGTTGTATCACTATTTCCAAGTATACCAACAGACTTGGCTATACAGACAATACGGGCCAAGTGGGAGGAGATTAATGAGTACACGGAAATCCCAAAAAATCTTTTTATGGAAATAGTGACATTTTGTATATGTGAGAATAGATATTTTAAATATGAGGAACAAATGTATACGCAGTTGAAGGGACTTCCAATGGGATCTCCAGCATCACCTATTGTCGCCGACATTGTAATGGAAGAAATTTTAAGAAAAGCAACGGCAAACACTAGACTACTTAGTAAATACGTAGATGATGTGTTTGCGATAGTGAAAGAGGATAAACTGAATGAAACTTTAGACCTGCTTAACTCCTATCATAAAAACATCCAATTCACGATGGAGTTGGAAAACAATGACAAATTACCCTTTTTAGACTCTTTAGTATGTAAAATTGACAACAAAATCAAGCTAGATTGGTATCAAAAGCCTACATCTTCAGGACGTATCATTAACTATCTTTCAAAACACCCCAAAAACATGATTTTCAACACGGCGAAAAACTTCATCAGTAGAGTTCTAGATACTAGCGACGAAATGTTCCACGCTGAGAACAAAAAACGTATAAAACACATCCTGAAGATGAATGATTTTCCATCCGGGGTGATTTATAGGCTGATTAATACACATGAAAACGGTACCAAATCGAAAACTAAAGGCAAAAAACCACTTATATACAAATCAATTGTATATATACCGGGCTTTTCCGAAAGATTACAATGTTCTAATATTTACGACAAAGAAATAATTGGATTAGCACATAAACCGACGTACACTAATAATATATTTTTCAAAAACATGAAAAGCAAAGTGGAAATGATGGACAAAAATAATATTATATATAAAATACCATGTGCAGGAGACGTAGATAACGAATGCAACAAAGAATATGTTGGAACAACGAAAAATAAGCTTAAAACTAGAATAGCTGGACACCGATCGGATATAAAATGTCAAAAATCTAATATCACATATAAAACAGCACTTGCGGCCCACTGTGCGGAGAGCGGACATAAACCTGACTTTGACGCTGTGAGCATACTACAGCAAGAACGACATTACAACAAACGTTTTACTTTAGAGATGCTCCACATAATAGACACGAACGAGAATAAGAGACTGAATTATAAGCAAGATTCGGAAGCCATTGCACACCTTTACCGACATCTGCTTGACTCGCGCAAATCAGTTCACAACAGCATGCCGAACTGACCAGTTGCTGTGCATACAACAGCTGAAGTAATGTATGTATGTTTATAGTAATTATCTTTGTTTACATGTACATATGTATACTTTTATACCTATCTGTGTAAACTAGTGTTAAATAAATATTACATTTTTGTTGTAGTCCCTGATGATGATTTCCGTTGGAAATCGAAATATATTGGAGGTAAAAAACTAAAACAGCGTGTTTTTTAATGCAACTGACCTAGAGCCAGCTTCAACAACAAATGATTATTAATTAATTTTATTTCATTTTATTTTTTATTTATTTAATTTAATTTAATTACCTTTAATTTTATTTTATTTTATTTTATTTTACTTAGCGGAACAACCATTATTTTAATTAATTAAATTTTATTTTATTTTATTTTATTTTATTTTATTTTATTTTGTCCATGACTTGTTGGTACACAAAAAAAAGTATTTTATTTTATTATGTTTTATTTTGTTTAAATTTTTATTTAAATTTTTTTTATTTCATCATCATGTTTCATTATCTTTTAATAATAAAAAAGTTATTTTATTTTTATTTTGTGTACGATTCAATTGAATTTTTGCTTTAACGGCCTTACAAGTTTAAAGTATCCATGACTATAAAAGAGCTCAACGCCAAGAATAATAATTTTTATGAAAATTATTATTTTAAACATTTTTTTTTAGTAATTTAATTAACTATTAAAAGTTTTTCATTGAATAGAAAAGGAATATTTTAGAGACAATCGATAAAGTAAATAGAAATAAGAGTTTAGTTGAAAGAAAAACCAGCGTTCTGTTAGCTTAATGGTTAGCAGAGCTTGCCAAAATTTCTTTGATGAAGAAGTCTAGCAGCTTACGAACTGGATCTATAAGAAAAGCTATGGCCATTTTTATATCTGGGTGTCTTTGTATATCTCACTTCGTTTATGCATTAACAAGTTATCGTTAGGCGCGACAAGTAAGTGTGTTCAGTATACTCACCGCAACTGAGTATAAAAATTGAAAAAGAAAAGTCAATCAACTTGCACACATTTTGCTCAATTTAATATATATACATGAATGTGTGTCTGTATATATTTTATTCAATTATTACATAATAACAATATCAGCTGTTCGCAGCAGCGGTGTAAAGTTTGTCAACCTTCCGAACAGCGGCAAAGTGACATATTACCAGCAACAACACAAACAATGCCGTACAGTGGGTCAGCAAATCTGCTTGTGTGGCGCTCGAGGTATGTTGCGATAATTCGGATATTAGTTATGATTTAGACACCTCAAATTATTACTAAGTATCGAAGGAGACAATTAAGCGACCCGAATCGAAGGTGATGGAACCTGCTATTCAATATCCCATGTATAATTATAATATTCCTGTTAGACAACATAAAGCACCGGAAAATTACAGATTGCCCGACGAGCTATTGAAAGATGGAAGTGAAAATTTGCTGAACTGCATGCACCAAGAATATTATTGTTATAATTATATTGTCAACTTACCACCAATGAAACAAAAAAGTGCTTTCCATTTAAATATATCTGATAAATACTTTTGGTCATCGATTCCAGCCATCGACCCCACAGTGCAGCGGTGACAACAAATACGATCACCACGTAGAAGCGTCTGCTATGACTAAAACTCCAGATGTTATGCGATATAAACAAAAAGGTTTTTTTGTGCGTTTTCGTTTATTAAGGATTCACATTGATATTTGGAATTTTGAAACGACAATTTGAGGTTTATTTCTTTTTATAACTTTTTTCCGGTAAATGAGTCCGGAAGAACGCCAAAAATAAACGTTGGCTTAACAACACCACTTCCTTCTTCTCTTAAACCAAGCTCTTAAGTTCAGATCCAATAAACATAAAACATAAACAAACATTTCGAGCCCTGTGCGCAAAAAAGACGTAAGAGCCAAAAAGAAAATTTTACAGGAGAAGGTTTTTTTTTTAAATAATTTGGCATTCAGTTTATGTTTTGTCATGAAATTAGGTACTTAGCCTTTCTTTAGGCCAACCTATATAATGCAATCAATTTTAATTTAATATACGTAATATAAGAATAATTTTTGGCGCATACGTCTTTTTTGCCCTCACCATATAACTCTACTTTTTGATAGTTTGGCTGTTACGTCAAAAATTTTCTTCAACAAAAGTTGGGTTTCTGCACTTTTCTTTCATTCTTTTATTTCAAATTATTTTTTTATTTTAAATTATTTGTCCGCACATATGTAAAAATACAGGGGATATTGATGGATTGCCTGAAGAGCTATTTAAGCACGGCGACGAGAAGCTGATAAAACGCATGCATTAGCTTCTATACAGAATATGGTAGGATGAATGCATGGTGCTAAGTGCTCTTGCTTGTTGCCTAGTGCTGAAAGCTGGACGCTGGCAACATCTGTTGATAGGGTACTGGGAGTATTGTAGAGAAATGTGCTTTGAAAGATTTATTGACCCCTACCAGTTGACAACGTCCAAAAAGTTTTAATGATGAGCGGTATGCAAACAAAATTAAAACACTGTGGCTTCGTTGGCTAGGCAATGAATGAAGATGTTCCGGCCCTGAATGTATTCTTATCGGCAACCGGCTGTGGAATCTGAGGGAGACCACCACTGCGAAGGAAGCACCAAGTGGAGACCTATATACGACCCCGTGGTGCTTCCAATTGGCGCCAGTTTGCTAATCGAAGAAATGACTGAAACGATATATTGGGGGGCCAAATACGTTTAAACAGTTACTCTCCATTTAAGTTAGTATGTAAGTAAATCCCCTTTTATGTGTTTTTCGAAATATCCGATATCGGTTCACAAACATTATGTGTACATATATTGAAGGGGGAATATTTATTGCTCGACTTTTTTTAAGTTTTCGCGCAGATATGCTGTGTGGTATAGGAAATATAATATCAATGTATTTCTTGCTTATTTCAAAAATATCAATTCGGAAATAGTATACCAACCGAGTAAAATTGGGAGAACGGGTCTGATGAGAAGTTGGTGACCACAATCGATGTGAAAATCGTTGCAATTTTTCTCTAATATCGATTAACAAATAAAAATTAAAAACGATCGCTGCTCCAACAACATTTACCTTAACCAAAGATTTTGCACATTCTGTTTTTCTATCTTTCTCCTTTTCAGTAAACGTTTATGTAAAATTGGCGTGGTCGAAATACGATTTAGTTCATTGAATATACTCTCCGTAACAATGATATGCTTAGTACCATATAAGCATTCTATCTGCAAAAGTCAATGAGATATAGCATGCTCTGTATTTCCTAACCAACTTTCAGTAAACTTTTATGAACTTTTATATGGCCGTGATTGAAAAGCTACTGAATTTATTTTCAGTGGAGGTACTTTCCCCAACAATCATTATTATAGCGTAAATGGTTTTAAAGTTATTAACACTCGACATTTGAAAATTTCTTCATTAATATTTGGCCGGTGCCACACCCACTTTCCAAAATTTATAAAAAAAAGTCCTTAATAGAATGATAAAGTCAGTATATACGAGTATACCAAATCTTACCATTTGAACTGATTTCGTCAACGCAATATAATTTTTATCAATAATTTGAAAAGGAAAAAGAGAGAAAACAGCCACTTTGCGCTCACTAAAAATGTGAATAAAAAAAACATGTACTTACGCCTAAATTGCTTTTGCTCTAACTTCATAACGGTGCATTTCACAGATACGAAACTTTGGGAGGTTATGTGTGTAATAATAAGTGTTCGATTTTCATCAAAAAGCTAAAATCGAAAATCATGGCTCTTACGTCTTTTTTGTGCGGAGGGCTCGATTTGTTTCTTTCTACGTTCATTGAACTCAGTCTTTATTAATAAGCGCATAAGTACATAAATATGCTGGTAAGTTTTGCTAATATTTGATAGCTGTTGCCAGTTTTTGTTTTGGTCAAGATACTTTCACTAAAAATTTTTATAAATTTTAGTTAGGACAGTATAGGATAAGTCTTTTAAAAAAGGATAAGTCTTTTTAAAAGTGGGGGTTCCCGGCCACTAGGAACCTGTGCTTTTCGATATTTTTTTTATTCCACATAACCTGAGCCAATTTGGTATAGATCAATAAAATTTGATTTATGGGTACCATAGATCGATGTCCAAGCAATTTTAGAAAGTTGGGCAGCGCGGTATATCCCACTCTGCGTACCAGGAATAGGGGTTTTATTTAATTCATGGCAAATAATTAACAATCAATTTCCCAACAAAAATTTGACTTTTAAACTAAGCAAAATGTGATGTTTCACTTTCTAGGTGCGGACAAGGCCGCTGGTAAAGGCTAGTCTCATATACGAGTATAAATATTCAACTGGTTGATATCGACGTCGATTCGCAAGACAACATTTTGTGGGATTTCGATCGTTTTTTGTCGATATATTTTTAATGGCCCGAGTGTTTCAGAACGGAGAAATTGCTTGAACTACTTGATAGAAAGAATTGTAATGTAAACATTTACTCGGAAGGAGGCGCTGGATTCGAGTATTGGGTAGAGAGGTGAAGTGTAAAGATTAGAGTTGGGTAGCTCCAACCTAAGTAGATCTACTTTCTTTGACAGTTCGAGTAAAAACTAAACTAATTGAGCTAGTTCGTTCTTTCACTATCCATTACCTAGAAGTTTGGACAGGTTATACCAAATCGATCCGCTGGCAGTCGGAGTTCCTGAGCGGTACCCGGGTTCATATTCGGCAAAGGACCGCCACTTTAGAGAACACTCCCCAATGCCCTCAGGATGTGTTTTTCTCGTTACAAACAACAATAACGCTTTTAAGGAAAAGAAACATGAAGCCGAAAAACGTGAGAAAGAGAAGCTTAAGATGCTGGCTGAAAATTGTATAAAAAATACCGGCGGAGAACGAAGGGTTTCCATAACGGGGGAAAATTCCTGCAGGGAGCACTTCTCCTCATCGCTAAATTGCGAGGGAGGTGACGAACCCGATTACTCAATCCTTGCCCGACTATGATGGCTATATTTGGCTCAAAAACAACAAAGCGCGTGGAAAGAACGAACTACCCGCCGAGCTGTTAAAACACCGAGCATGCATTACCCCTTATGTAAATATGGTAGGGTGCATGCCTCCAGATTGGAATTTAAGCCCCGCTTACCGCACCAAGTGCCGCGGAATCAATGACCCTTCGTGCGATTTCTTCAACTTGATGCTTGAGAAGATAATTCGAGCAGGAGAGCTGTCGATATTGATATCATTGCCTCCTATAGCCTGGATAAAGAAGGAAGAACGAGGATAAGACGAAGTATTTGCTGTCTTCAAAGAAAGAATGGCGCACCTTGCATAACGAAAAAAAAGCATAAACACCCGAATTCGGAAGGGGCAGCCCCAAGTGAGTTG
The DNA here is from genome assembly GCA_949987695.1 of Merzomyia westermanni. Taxonomy (NCBI): domain Eukaryota; kingdom Metazoa; phylum Arthropoda; class Insecta; order Diptera; family Tephritidae; genus Merzomyia; species Merzomyia westermanni. The sequence goes on from OX465290.1 coordinate 66,102,067, forward strand.
GAAAAAACAGGTGAAGGATGACTTCAACTACCTTGGTTTTTTCAATTGGCGTCAGTTATCGATGAAAAGGGAAGACTGGCGTGCTTGGTGAAAATTTCGATTATGGAAAGTTACAGTTCATTGTGAGCGTGGACGAAATATTTTTTAATACAGTTACTAGAATAAATCATCTGACAACGGTTAGTTTCACAAGTCCATATATTTTCTTGCTCATGTTAACTATAATACTTTATTTGGATTTCAATTTGGATAGTCCGAAATTTCTTGGGGCTTAGGCTTCGGCCTTATAACCCAGAGTCATCCTGGTTTGTAGATCAGGTTGTCCCCTCTCAGTTAAGGAGTATATCATTAGGACGCGGAACCGTTGCAAGTCCTTCTGATAAACAGTACCTATGTGGTTTAGTTCTGTTGTTCGAATCATCTACCCCAGTATACGTTTCTTTTGTTTTTTTTATAAAGGTGCATTTTTCAGTTGTTAAATAACTTTACTACTTTTTGTCATATAAAATTGATACAAGATACGAGTCACGCCTACCTTTGGTATTGTTGCATTGTGTAGTAAATATTTTGAGTTTACGTAACGTTATGCATTTACACTTGAACGTATTGGGTTAACACTTTACTTATATCACCAACCTAAAGTTTTACATAATCCCAATTTCAATTTCGAAATCGTTCATTGCACAGAAATCGTGCAGCTCACCTGATGCAGCCACCCGCCAAATAATATGAAATGATAAAAACAAACTTCAGGAAAGCAATTTTAAGAAAGCTATCGAGAAATTAACTCATTTGTAATGAGCAAAATAAATGTAAAGAAAAAAGTAAGGAGCCTGAGTTCGGGTATATATGAACATTATATACTCAGCTGTGGGCTTTTTCAACGTCCTATTTAGAGTGCTTATCAACCCGTTAATTTAACTTTTGGCAGTTTTATTAGTTGCGTTCCAATCAGCTATCCAGATCCGTATCACGACCAAGATCTCACGGGAACGATATGGATCAGTTGTATGATAGTAGTTTGTGTACATACGTGTGTTTATATATGCCTGTGCTACCAAGCAAATAAGGGTTGGCTCTCAAAAAATCTACTACAAAAAACTAAACGAACAGAGATCTGAAATTAATCCAGATAAATATCAGGATCACAACGTTGTTGTTGCATTTACATGCAAAATTTCTATCTGGATCTGGATCACTCCTGTTCGGACGTGCCTATTATTACGAGAACTAAAAAAAATTTCAAACTTTTCATAAAAGTGGATCTAAATACATCAGTATTAGAATAGAAACGGCGAGCTCAAACATAAACGGTACCACGGTAAAAAATCGATTTTTAAAAAAAAAATTATCGATTTGTGTTTATAAATCGTTTTTTTACGAAAAATGCTTATTTGAGGCATTTCTACAAACCAAACCACTGCCGAGGAGCGGCTTACTGGTTGAAGTTAAAACCACAAAACTTTTTTTTGCTTTAGTTATTATCTTATGCTTTCATTCACACGCTCTCCCTTCCTTCCTCTGCTGTTCCTCTACTTTAATATATTTTCCTTTTCTTTGATTTTCTCTCCTTTCAACAGTCTTCATTTTTCATTTATTGTTTTCTTTTCTTGCTGATCCTTTTTCTTTTCTTTTCTTTTCTTTTCTTTTCTTTCCTTTCCTTTTCTTTCCTTTCCTTTACTTTCCCTTGCCTTTTCCTTTCGTTTCCTTTCCTTCCTGTTCTTTTCTTCTCTTTTCTTTTCTTTTTTTTCTTTTCTTTTCTTTTCTTTTCTTTACTTTTCTTTTGTTTTCTTTTCTTTTCTTTTCTTTTCTTTTCTTTTCTTTTCTTTTCTTTTCTTTTCTTTTCTTTTCTTTTCTTTTCTTTTCTTTTCTTTTCTTTTCTTTTCTTACCTTTTCTTTTCTTTTCTTTATTTTCTTTCCTTTCACTTCTTACGGCATACTTTCTCCAGACACGTTACTTGTAATAAGCAGATTCTGTGGGCCAAATTTGATACATCAAACGGTTTTTGATTTATGATTAATAACACAGTGCCACAGTGATTTTTTACTTTTGAAGCGACCTAGTAGAGATTGTTCATCTGGTCGAATTATACACGAAACACCGTTCTGAAAATTCCTAACACCACCAAAATCTTGTTTAAAGGTCAAAAACCCGATTTTTCAGTGTATTCGTAAGAAAAAATTCATTAAAAAACAATTTTCAGCCGATTTCGAAACTATCAACGGCTTTGGATAGAGAAATGTTGACGCTGTTCACTTGAAAAGAGCATGACATGTTTTTCACGCGAGAAATTGAAATTTTTGAAAAATTTTTCAGTTTTTCAGATTTTGATGTAATTTTTTTGGCACTAATTGGCCATGAATGATATTTATTGGACATATATCATCGACAGGCAATCACTACTTAAATTTGCCAATTTTTTTTTTTTTGGAAAGGACTTCAAGTTTTCAAGTTAAGCTGCATAATCCAAAATCGAATATTTTGGTCTCAAGCGCCCTACAGGGGTACTGTGTGAAAGTGGTGAACTGTAGGAACAGTAATTATAATTTTAAATAAAAAATAGTCGTTCTTAGCGATAGTTCGATTGATAACATAGGTGTTAGGAATTTTCGGAACGGTGTTTCGTTTATAATTGCCAGATGAACAATCTCTACTACGTCGCTTTAAAAGTATATTCACTTTTTTTTTTTTGTAGCACCGTGTAATCGTATAACTTTAAACGAGCTATCCTTTTATATTTGTATACTCAGGCTACCTCGAAAATGGCTCACCCGATATATATATATAGTGTACTACATTCTAAGAATTTTTGCCTAGGTGTTGCCACATAGGATGTTTAACGGGATTTCCACATATATGAATTTTATTTTAATGAAATCTGATATGCTAATATGCGTATCAAAAAATGTTTCTAAATAGGCTTGTCGCTTATTGTTGCCACCTAAGCTTTTAACATATATTTTTCGTTTGGGATAACTACTAAACGATAGACGTCGCCATGGAAAGTAAGTTGGAGCAACCTCAGTCGCTTCGTAACAAGCAATGGCCGACTCCATGCAATGGTGTAGAGATATCAAAAGTATTTTCTGAGGTGAAAAGTTCAATCAGCTGTTGGGGAAATTAGATTGTGACATTGTGTATCAAAACAAGTGTGATATGTTATTTGTCAAAGGCACATCAACATGGAGTCATTGTTTACATCTAAGGCACTTTAACATGGCGACGCATCCGGTACAAAGCGAACTCCTATCTTCTAACGAATGATGGAAAGGGATGCAGGATGAGACCAATATAGAATATAAAAAATATATAAAAAAAACTGGCTTAAATATCACACTTAACATGGTGCAAAATGATTTAACTGGTGTACGTTAAACAGTAAAATAGTATTTTTATTTGAAAAATTATAAATTGGCGATTTCTTAAAACTGTATACAGCTAAAAAACGTCTGAAGTTAAAAAAATTCAAGTGGAGATAGTGCAGAGACTCCACCAGCACATCGTTTCAAGCGTGCTGCAAAAAGACATGTTGGGAGGTTAGGTTAGGTTGAGCTGGTTGGGCAACGCAGTGGCGTCACATAGGCGCATTTCGTCCTAAGTATTACCATAAAAGAAAAAACTTTGACGACTTCTTGCTATGTAACTCACACCTCAGTGTCTATGTTGAAAAATAGTGATGTTCTTTTTGCAAATATTAGAAACCTGTCTGGGCCTATTTCTATGAGTGATTCTATGTTGATCAATTGCCCATTTCCAAATGTTTTGAACCGTAGTCTGGAGAGTGCGGTACATGTGCCCTTAATGTGTTTCACATACTCCGCCTGCGCTTTACATTTGCTGCACATGCTGTCGACTACAAGTCCCATCTTGTGGGCATGGGCTGCCAAAAGGCAATGTTCCTTAAGGATACCAATCAAAAGCCCCCATTCACCCCTTTTAAGGGATACAAATGTTTTTGTAAGTTTACTGTCGTATGATCCACACTTGATTTTGGAGATCTTGCAGCCTTGCATTGCTTCTTTGCATGCCCTATCCGTTTCCTTCCCTAGCGGAATGAATACATCTATAATATTTTCCACATCAGGCGTATCGCCCCACACTCCCTTTTTTGCTAGTTCATCAGCCTTCTCGTTTTTTTCTATACCTTTATGACCCGGGATCCAATAGATATGTAGCGCTACTATTTGAAGTAATGGCCCTTATAGCTGCCTGACTGGTGACGTAAAAATTCACACGCTCTCCGAGCATTAGACTACCTACAACTAATTTTGCTCTCACTTGTATGGCTATAACTTCGGCCTGGAAGATACTGCGATGATCTGACTGTTTCAGTGATTTACTGACAGTCTCTAGCTATGCGATTCAGCTGGAAATATTTTATAGACTTGTCGAAAATACAGAGAAAACTTTTTTGAGCAGCTACCAATGTGTAATTGTGTGTTTTCAAAAAATACCAAACATCTTTCTATTTTCACGTAAGCTCTCTATGTTGTTAGTGTTCCACTGCTGGTAAGTAAAATTATGTATAGAAACAAATAATATCTCTACTGATGAGTATCTAAAGCAAACTAAATTGTACTGCAACCAGCGGCGTCGCGACGGTTCTGATCATGGGAGGGTGTTTCTTACTAATATGCCGGCTTATTTGGAAAAATTGCCGACTCTTTTTTATAGACATGATAATGGATTAAAATGGAATTCAGGTGAGTACGTACTTACCTAAGAATTTTAGAGGATTTGGAAAACTAAATAAACATGAAACTATTTCTGACAAAATCTTTGTTGCTCAAAAGCAGTATTGTTGTTAACATAGAGTTACTAGTGAAATGCATTTGCTAACTGGAAATGCGCAATATAATGCCGAATGAACTAAAACCCCTTCTAACTATTGCTTACTCTTTTTGGGTGCGCCTTTCTATTTACACTAATGTAACTAAGTATACTTGCCTTTACGACTAATTGACTTAAACTGGGAATAGTGAAGAGATAATATTATAGCTAATCGTTTTATTGTAGAACAATTACGCTGGTTAACAAATTTAAAAAAAATAATGGACTGGAATAGCAAAGCATGTTTTTTAACTAATCTGGGAGCACTGAATTCGAATCTGGCATTAAAATTTGGCTGCAACGTCTGGTTCATTTTTTATCGCATGCTGGCAATACTGTAACACAGTCAATACTCACACTACAATTTCACAACTACTAATTTGAGAGAAGCTCACGTTTATTCTAAACCTTTGTAATAGTAGCGTTTAATCATGACAGGGAGATCGTGTGTAACTAATTCAAACTATTTCTGCTTTGTGTGTGGTGAATATTTGGTTGATAAAAAAGGACATGCAATATCAGAATCATTAAAATAAAACGACCAGTGAGTCCGATAAATCTTTCACTAGCAGTGGTAGCTTGTATGAGCCTGATGATGAACACCATCTAGTGAGTCAAGCTGAGCTGAATGATCTAATTCGGGATTTACATTTAACGAAGCAAGACGCAGAGTTACTAGCTTCACGCATGTTTGTTGGAGAAAGCATATGCAGCCTGAAATCTTTCAAGAGCATCGTAGACGGATTTCTTGGAAACAACAAGAGTGAAAACTTCAGACAAATTGTTGCTGAATTAATAAAAAACTATCACGCATTAGGTGCCCGAATGACACTCAAAATTCATTTTCTGCATTAGCATTTAGATTTTTCTCCAGAAAACCTAGGTGCGGTGAGCGACGAACAAGGGGAGCGTGCTCACCAAGATTTAAAGAAAATTGAGAGGAGTTATCAAGGATTTTGGGACAAAAGCATGTTGGGAGACTTTTGCTGGGGTCTAGTACGTGAAACCGACCCAACAAAATACAAACGACGGTCCAGAAATGCCATTCACTTTTTTAATAAACTACTGACTTTTTATTTAATAAACGAATAAAAACTTTTTTTTTGTATCTCGAAAACTTGACGTGATAGAGAATCCAATTACAGATTCGAATCCAGCACACAAAATTACCTTAGGAAAGATATTAGGTTGCTCCAGTCCAACACCTTGTAGACCAGTGTTATTGGAAAATTTATTATTTTCGTCGTATACAATGTTTTACAAAATTAAACACATGCTAGAAAGATACCAGTTTTACAAGAATCAAAATAAGGTTATAATGAAAGATTTTTTCGCGAACAATGAAAGAATTAAATTCAAATTTTGACGTTGCGATGTTTTAGTAAGGACCATTTTTAAAAAACTTCACAAAGGTCAATTTAATCTACTTTATCTTTTGAAGAGAAGAGCAGCATCAACGAACTTAAACGATCATTTCTCATTGTTGTGCGCAAATCGTCGAAATATTTTTTTTACTTTACTGAAGGAGTCAAAATATAACGAACCAGTTTTTATGCTAAGGGGGTAATTCGTTTTAACTTGAATGCTACCGTGGAAATATCTTCGAACGATTAACAGGCTTGACAGAAATCAAAAGGAATTTATAACTCAGAAAGCAAACATTCGACTTCTTCCTTGAAGAATTCGGGTTCCAATTGTACAATAGAGTTTATCAAATCAATCGTGACATTATTTTTGTCTGCTGGAATTTTAAACACTACCTGAATGGGTTTGAACGTTGACATAAAAAATATTTCAAAATCGAAAATTGTAGCAGATTCCGGATTTTCATAAAATATTTTGGGCACACTTCGCGTTCTGTGATGCTTTCAAAAGTCTATTTCGGAGCTTTTCTGCCACTTTCGAGCAAAGGAAACAAAACCAGCAATTAAATCGTTAATTTGAATATCATCGTTCATTTGCTGAAATGACGCTGATGTACTTTGAATCAACAATAAAACATCGATGATATTTAGTTCTTCAGCTTCCAAACTTTCTGTCAAATTTTTAACTTTGAACATTATATTTTTACAAAAAAAAAATAAAGGGCTTATAAAATCGAAATCCAACATTTTTTTTAGCGAAGCCTGAAAATAGTGTACGTGAATGCAGTCGAAATTGTCGGAATCCTTCTTTATAATTTCGAGAGCATGAATGATGCCTTCGAAAGAAATCCATACAGCTTTCACTGTTTCTGCCCGAGCAGTCCATCGTGTTTTTGACAGATTCTTCGAAAACTCGATTTTTAATTTCGGGAAATTCTACATCACTGCACAATTTTTCCGAGTCCTTAAGATGATTCTGATTGTTTATCGGAAGGTGTATCAAAGATTTATTTGATTTTTCGAAAAATTCATTGGGAAAATCTGTATTTTCGTAATTTGCATATTATTAAAATAAACTGGGAAACAGCCAATTTTAAGCACACAAAATGCAAATAGTAAATACGATGATACGTGATTAGAAATCACTGGAATTGCACTTCCATTTTCTTTAATTAAAAAACATTTTAATTAACTCCAGTTCAACCTATATATCTCACGACTTAACGCCGTGAATTCTCCGAATAATTCTTAAAAATTCACAATCGGGTAATATTTATTGTGTGTATGCTATCAACTTCAGCTTTTAATCATCATCTCGAAGTTTTAAGATAAGAAATTTAGTAAAATTCGCATTTTTTTTTCGAATTTGCTGGAATTTAGTTGCTAATGGTCAAAATTTCTTCATCGCGCATTCAAAAATGCTGTAAAAATCTGGGGGGGTGTGACATTGATTAATCAATTTACTCCTTCGATATTCATAATTCTATATACACACAACTAAGTATAAAAATTCTATTGAAAATTGTAGCACGATTATGAGACATGTTCAGACGCGCATGACACAATTTCAGGGCTAAAAAATTTAACTAAATTAAGTGCCTACCAAACGCCCTATAAATCATCGCACAGTACAAACGTGTTAACGGCCATGGCATACACATGAATGTATGTTTGTATATCGCCACATAGTATACGGTAGACGGCTGACTTCAAGATTGGCAAACACGAAAAGTTAGGCAATTTTAGGCGCAACGTCTGAAGTTCGAATTCAGCTTAGCGACAAACAATACATTAGCGTATAGGCTGGTGAAAGTACTCCGATAGAGTGCAAATGAAGAGGCCGATTTAATGTGTAAGCAAACATCCGCACTGCTACCAAATCAACCTAGTGGTTACAGATTTTTCGGTTATGATTTTTAATGAACTTTCTTACGTTATTTCACTTTGAGTTTTTGCCTACAAAGTTTAGATTGTCTTTTATACCTTTCATGAACATGAAATGGTCTAACAATTTTGTAATGCATACCCGTGTAAATGCTGATTTATTTCCATTTTGCATGTGTTGTTTCTCAGGGAGCATGCATACTCTACCCCTTCTTTTGTACTACTTCTGTATGTATGTATATATATATATATATACATACAGAATCGCTTGTACATAAACACGATTTATACGTACAGAAGCACTAATTCTGCATTAATGAAATGGTAATGGTTTTGCATAATAAATAAATAATATTCCTATTAACACAGCCGAAAAATGTAACAGATGGCACAACTCTCAGCTATCAACATATAAGTATAGGGAGGTTTAAACCATTTACCAATCTTACCCAATTGCTTCGATCCCATCTTGACAAGTTTTCTTACAAAATCAACAATATTCCTCTCCAATGGAGGCAAGGCAGCGGGGACGTTTAGTTATCCATATTTTCCTAAGTTGGATGGATGAAATTGTGCCTACACTCAATTAGTCACCTCCATATCGAATATTTTTTTATACATTTTATTTTAAAAATGTTAATAATTTTTTTTAAGAATACAAAGAAAAATCCAATAGTACTCAACTATGTACGTGAAGTAGATTTCAGTATGGTGTATAGCATTTAAATTTAATCACTTTTTACTGATACAGCTTGCATCTTTCATGCATACAAAGAACTCATTCAGCATGCATACTTTCTTTGTAAATAAATATGTTTTCAATCTGAAAGTTACTCACTTTACATACTTTTCATTCATATGCGTCCAACTAATTTTAGCTGAGTTGCTTTTGTTCCTAACACATAACTTCTACTACCGTGATTTTTGTTGGAACGATTTTCCGTCATCCCTTGTCAAGTTTGGTTTTGTGACAAACCGGTTTCGGCGTTCTACCATTTTCAATGAATAGTTTCAAAAAAAAAAAAAAAACCAGCTTACTACTCTGTCGGAAGATCAACACAACAAAATAAATCTACTACCGTATTATTTGTATTTAGTTATAGATAGATCTTTCATTACGGTCTTGAGGTTTTTGGAGTGTTGGTATGTTGATGCCCTCAATCGTTGAGGATATCTGGACAAACCTATGTGACTGAAAGTGCTTTATACCTATTTTTCTGAACCAACAGAATCCTTTTTATGCGTAGATAGCTCCCATCTAGGTGATTCTATAGTTGAAAGAGTTTTGCAGCAAAGCCTTATAGATCTATTTATATCTATTATTTTCCCGTGACTAACAGATCTAGTGCCAGCCCTAGTGTTAAGTTATTAGAATTTTCATTACTTACCAATCACTTAATCAATTTATAGTTTTCCAATAATCCTGAAAGGTACTACGTTATTGATAAACCCGAAAACAATACTCTCCTTAACTTTTTAATTTTACTTTAGGCTGTCCACGCTCACAGTACCATAGGAGAAATTTGTGAATAAAAAATAGCACTGCAACAATAAAGACAGCAAAAGACTTGCACGTTTGCTTAAAAAATTCAAATTAATATTTTGTGTGCCTTCATTGCGTCTAAAAAACTTATTTGCATTGTCAAAATATTTTTTCGTTCCACAAATAAATTAACAGTTTAAACAAATTGTAAGAGTAGACAGCCTAAAATTAGCTGCATGTGGTTAAACCAAATAAATATGTAGTTGTGCTTAGCACACAAGGTATTTTAACTTTGTGCACATAAAGGTTGTTTGTAACAGTGATGTAACGAATGTCATTTTTTTAACATTGGGGAATGCGAATGCGAACATTCAGTTTTTGTTCAAATCTGTTAAAAAATGTTATGGCTATGTAGTCTCATTCGAGCTATGTGCGTTTCATTTTCTAAGAGAGAAGTATTTTTTTTTTGTTGGTTTTATGGTCTGTTCATTTTTACATATTTTTGTAAGTTTAGCGAGCTCAAGACCAGTTGATAATAATTCTTAGTTAATTATTATTATTTTGATTAGAGGAAAAAATTGAAAGCAACAAACCAGTATTTTTGTTAAGCGTATATTCTGAATTTGTTATGGGTAACAATTGTTATATATAGTTCAATAGATATAGAAAAGATTAATAAACCACGTGAATCTTGTAGAAAGTTTGATTTCTCGAAAGCCAACTTCAAAAAGTTAAGTAAATCACTTTCTAAAATTATTTGGCCTCAATACAAAGAGGATATTGAGCGGAACCTTTTCTATTTTAATAGTACCATTTATAGCCTTTTCGAGAAGTATGTACCTAAGCGGGTTAGGGGCTTAGAATATGCCCGAGGTAGGCATACGGGTCGTAAGAGGCGACTAATATGCACAAAGGTAATGACGTGCAACTCGATGGTTGATCTACGGATATGATGCCTCTCACCTCTCATTACCCATCTTATCCTTAATTACGGAAGGAGGGGTGACATGACCTAGAAGGTTTCACTGGTCATAAATCGCCGGGAGTGCCGAAGCGTGCCAGGTTCAAATCCGGCCAAGGACTGTTAATTCGACAGCACTCCCCAAAACCTCCCGGGATTGTTTTTGCCGTTACCACAACAACAACAACATGCGATGAACCAATGCAAGCCGGGTTCACTAAAGAGCCAAAAATTTAAAAAAATAAAAAGTCTCGTTTCTTTAAATTATACAAGAAAACTAGGTTTCACTCAGATTATGTGCAGTACTCCATTCTGCCCCATGAGTCTTTAGAATTGAATAAAAAGTGCTATGAAGCGTACATATGGAAAATTAAAAATAAAATTATTTGCAACCCTAAATCATTCTTGGTTTCGTAAACAGTAAACGAAGGAAACAATGATGAAATTTAAAGATAATATTTCCAGCGACGATCCAGAGAATGTTAATTTCTTTGCTCAGCTCTTATTCTTCCGACATCGTTTCATCACATAATAATTACCCGTATCTTCCAGCTTCATGTAACTCAATCTAAGTTTCAATTTTAAACAGTGAAGATGTTTTGTTATATCTAACTACCCTAAAGTAGTCGGTCAAATATGGCCCTGACTTAAAGTGTGCAAAATACATGTACAGGCCTCTAACTGATTTGCTCAATATGTCTTTAAAGTGCGACGTTTTCCCTACTCCATGGAAAGAGTGTTTTCTTATACCCCTTGATAAAAGTGGGAGTAAGATAGTGATAGTGATAGTGATAGTGATAGTGATAGAGGTAGTGATAGTGATAGTGATAGAGATAGTGATAGTGATAGTGATAGTGATAGTGATAGTGATAGTGATAGTGACAGAGATAGTGATAGTGATAGTGATAGTGATAGTGATAGAGATAGTGATAGTGATAGTGATAGTGATAGTGATAGTGATAGTGATAGTGATAGTGATAGTGATAGTGATAGTGATAGTGATAGTGATAGTGATAGTGATAGTGATAGTGATAGTGATAGTGGTAGTGATAGTGATAGTGATAATGAGAGTGATAGTGATAGTGATAGGGACAGTGATAGTGATAGAGATAGTGATAGTGATAGTGATAGTGATAGTGGTAGTGGGAGTGATAGTGATAGTGATAGTGATATTGATAGTGATAGTGATAGTGATAGTGATAGTGATAGTGATAGTGATAGTGATAGTGATAGTGATAGTGATAGTGATAGTGATAGTGATAGTGATAGTGATAGTGATAGAGATAGTGATAGTGATAGTGACAGTGATAGTGATAGTGGTAGTGATAATGAAAGCGATAGTGAGAGTGATAGTAATAGTGATAGAGAGAGGGTAAGTTGAATATGACATAAACCATACGAAAAAAGATAATCAGATAAAGAGGAAAAAATGGAAGCTGTGGAGGGCAGAAGAATATGGATCTAATAAGAAGGGGGAGTATAGTAAACTTTTTAGCAGAATAACTTTTGCCTGCTAGTTGTACCAAAGAAATGGTGAAAAGTTTTTTAAAAACAGTGTCAAAAACTTAAAAAAAATTGTCTTTATATTATTTTATATGAATATTGGTTGTTTGATGTTGCCGGTTCCTGGCTAAGCCTACGAAAGCAAATGGGATCGCTTAAGTAGGACGAACTCAGCATGGACCAACCAGGATGAGTTTGGTGCCGAACTTTTATTTAAAAGCAGACAACCCGTCATCACTAGAGACCCAGTTTTCACAACGATTTTCAGGCGATTCCATACATCAATAAACAGGTATCTCTTCTGTTGCTGTTGGGAGAAAAAAACAGTTTCACACCTTATTTTGTCGAACTCCAGGGCGGCATGGAAAGAATCTGGTGGCAAGTAGCCTTTTACTTTGGAGGCAAGAGAAACTGAAATTTCGGTCGTTCTCAGAATATCACAGCCCTTAAACTAGCCAATGCAATGCAATGTAAGCAAACTAACGACATTTTCAAGGGGCATGGTAGAAATCGCATCGCACTATTTGCATGCCCTTGAGTTTATAAATCCCAGAGGCTTTCCATGTTTCCGTGAAGCAAACAGATTTTTAAAGTTTGTATCGAAAACTGTCCACGGAAAGATGTAATTCCTTTTCATTTTAATATCGTATAATTTTAAATCTAATGGCTCCAAAAAATTAATTTTTTCTTGAATTGAATTCGGATTATTCTTGCCGCGACATACCTAGTAATTAAGTTCAACTTTCTATTCGGATGCAAATGCTGAGCTAACCTTGCAGTGTCTGTGATGTACACACAACTATTATATAAGCTAAAGGTCAAATAACTAAAAATACGCCATGTAGTCTGTAGAATACAAGATCAGGTTTTGATATTATACATACATATATAGCATCCAATTTCCATCTAATTAACATGTTTTCATTTTCAATTGTGATCTGACGATGCACATGGAAATCACGTTTAGCGATAAAAGTATTAATATTAATTTCCATAAATATGGGTGAACACTTGCAACAACATCTAAGAAACATGCACTAGGTTGTTTAATTTTAGTTATAAAAGAAGGGAGAGGGATACCGTTTTCCATTTACTAATAAAAAATAGGATGAAATCAGTAAGTAAAACCAAACGTTAGCCGATTTTTTTTCGTAATCACTTAGCGACTCATGAATAATATAAGAAAATTAATATTTTTTTCGAAATTTGAAACTTCCTTTGAAAACTTAATTCCAACTTGTAGCCACTGGGTAGAAATTTGTGAACTGCATAAGGATTCTTTCTTTGATACTTAAGAAAAATCGATAAGAGGGATCATTTTTAGGCCAATAGATGCCAAATCAAGAGTTTTTAGAATTTTTATTTGCTGAATCGAATTGGATGGAACTTTAATCACTGTATTACTAGACATTTGAACTAAATTCTAAAAAATAATTTGTTCCGATAGCTCTACCAGTTGCGGAGATATCAACTGATATGGGGACCAAGGTGACCCAAAATGTGTTTAGTACAATATGGGTATCAAACAAAAGGTGATAATGAGTGCTGCAATAAGAGACGTAATTAAGCTCCATATCTTATCTCTTATGGGATATAATGATTAAATCAGTATAGAATTAGCTCTCAGACGCAGCGAAGAGGGCCGGGTTTACTAGTAAATAATAAAAATATGGGTAAACCTTTGTGAAGTGAGTCACCTACAATTTTTTTGGAGCTCACGTATTTTAATTAACTTGGTTGCTATGGCTCACAAGAATTAATTTTTCGAAATTTAAATGATTAACTAAATTATATCTATAAACAAATTTTCGAAGTTCCAAAGTTTTTGTTTTATTTCACGGGATTGACCATTTCGTTCATTTTTAAAGTATTTATTAAAGATGGTAAACTCTTCTCTACTGCATTTCTTATTTTGGAATATTTATTTTTTTGCAAAATTTATTCGCAAATTTTTAAATACTAGAGTTCGCCCAGTGGTTGAAATTCAACCAATAAACTTTATTTTATTTTATTTTTTTGCTGTAGGTATGTTTTATCCGCCTTTTTTTTTCCTTTCTATGTCGTTCCTTTCCTCTAACATATTTTTATTTTCCTTGATTTCTTTTTTTACTCCCTTATTTTATTTTTTACTTTCCTCAAACTTCCTTTCCTTTCCCTTCCCTTTCTTTTATTTTCTCTCTTTCCCATTCATTTTCTTACCTTTCCTTTAATTCCCTTTCCCTTCCCTTCCTTTAATTTCCTAACCATTCCCTTCCCTTTCCTTCCTTTCCTTTCCTTTTCCTTTTCCTTTTCATTTTCCTTTTCCTTTTCTTTCCTTTCTTTCCTTTAATTTTCCTTCCTTTCAATTCTTTTCCTTTCCTCTATCTATAGTGCGAATACTTATTTTTCATTGGTCCACTACCAACTCTTCGCACTCACAGTGAGAGCCGACCACACGAATAACACAAAAACATGCATGGCAAGTCTACTCATACTACTACGGCTCTTAATTTTTTCCTACAAAGCAACTCCTCGGCCATGCTCACGATTCAGCATAGTACACAAAAAGCAAGTACACACACACAGCGTATCTATAGTGTGAATAAGTAAATGTGTAGTGGTGTGACTTTTATGTTAAAGTTTTTATATTAAAATGATTTTTTAAATTTTTTTTATTTACGGATAAAAGTACACCTCAAAATTTCTTATCTATACATATATAATTTGTATACCTTAGAACTATAGTTTAGCAGAGAACGGTTCTACATTGCATTCATCTTGTCTATTTATATATAAGATATTCACTTTTTTTTTTTTTGTAGCACCGTGTAATCGTATAACTTTAAATGAGCTACCCTTTTCTATTTGTATACTCAGGCTACCTCGAAACTGGCTCACCCGATATGTATATATAGTGTACTACATTCTAAGAATTTTTGCCTAGGTGTTGCCACATAGGATGTTTAACGGGATTCCCACATATATGAATTTTATTTTAATGAAATCTGATATGCTAATATGCGTATCAAAAAATGTTTCTAAATAGGCTTGTCGCTTATTGTTGCCACCTGAGCTTTTAACATATATTTTTCGTTTGGGATAACTACTAAACGATAGACGTCGCCATGGAAAGTAAGTTGGAGCAACCTCAGTCGCTTCGTAACAAGCAATGGCCGACTCCATGCAATGGTGTAGAGATATCAAAAGTATTTTCTGAGGTGAAAAGTTCAATCAGCTGTTGGGGAAATTAGATTGTGACATTGTGTATCAAAACAAGTGTGATATGTTATTTGTCAAAGGCACATCAACATGGAGTCATTGTTTACATCTAAGGCACTTTAACATGGCGACGCACCCAGTACAAAGCGAACTCCTATCTTCTAACGAATGATGGAAAGGGATGCAGGATGAGACCAATATAGAATATAAAAAAAAACAGGTGACAAGTACACCTCAAAATTTCTTATCTATACATATATAATTTGTATACCTTAGAACTATAGTTTAGCAGAAAACGGTTCTACATTGCATTCATCTTGTCTATTTATATATAAGATTTGTGACTTCTTTATCGCTGTCAGATCGCGATTAAGTATAATGTTGTGCCCCAATAAGAAATGCAGTTGGAACGAGAGTACCATCTTGAATATATATTAGAAAAATTAGTAAAATCGGACTGGTCCATCGCGAGAAAATTGGCAAAAAATAGGGAAAACTCTCTTAAACGATTTTTTTTTTAGTTGTTGGTAACTATACCAAAAAGTTTCCGAAAAAAAGTCGAACTTCGAAAAAAAGTGGCCTCCTTAACAAATGTTTACCCATATGTACGTTAATAAGTTTTAGATAATTGAATTATTTTCGAACTTATAGATATTTAAACTTGCAAAGGCAGTTACATTTTTATTGATGACTCGAAATTGCTTGGTCCAATTTCGACCATTTTATAATTTTAAAAATTTGTGGAAGATATTGGCATTGTACCTTTTTTGTATTTTGAAAAACATAAAAAAACTAGGCTCACAACAATAATTCAACAAGGACCTCAATTGGGACATTAGATACACCATAAAAAATAAACTGCCCCAAGCCCCATCGATCCGATGTGTTCTAAATATGATTCTCGTGGTCAAAAGTCAAACATAATTTCTTCGAAAATATATCGCTTTCCGTGGCCGAAGCTGGTACAACCCATTACAAAATTGAACACCATAAAGTGCCTTCCCAGCTACAGATCAAAAGACTCGAAAAGCCATCTAGTTTTTGGATCATCCTAGACCACTGATACATATATGTGGCAATAAGCGGAAAAAGCCAAACTCAAGTTTGGTAGCAAATGTGATAGTAACACCAACCAATTGTCAAAATTTCACTATCACTTAAAATCTACTCTAACGTTAGACAAAATAAGACTAGAACAGCTAAATTTAAAAGATAATTTTCATAAAAACTCAAAAAGTGAAAAATTATTATTCTTGGCCTTGAGCTCGTTTCATGAATACTTGTAGAGGGAACGTTACTAGTTCGGGCGATTTTACCTCATTGAAGTTTGTAATACTGCGAGTTAATAAATTTAACAAGTAGAAAACTCAAAGTTCGGGTGGAACCGGACATTATAAACCTAATAGTGATCTATTATGTCTTACCAATTTACGCAGGTCTATTTTAATATTTTTCAGTTCGTATTATAAAGACAGCTGATTGTTTTCAATAAAAACACTTCTATTATGAGTGTGGAAGGGTAAATTAATTTATTTGTATATAAATAGCTTACCTACCAATCACTGCTAATTAAATTTTTTCAAAATACCAATACATGCACATTTTATGTTTGAAAGATTTGCGTTCAAATAGAGAGACGGACAGACAGACGGATGGAGAAACGGACATGGCTCAATCGACTCAGCTCATTGTCTTGATTATTTCAGTATACTTATTGATGGGCCCGTCTCTTCTTCTTCTCACGCGTTGAAACATTTCATGTTCATGAAAAGTATGAAAATCAAAAAAGATATATAATTTCCCTATTGCAGTGGGGTATTAACAACTGGACGGATATTTTATTTGTGTGTTATCCGATTTGCTTAATTTTTAGCAGGAGTATACAACATACTAGTGAGAAGCAGCTGACTAATTTTCATTGAAATATCCAGTTGAAATTGCAGGCAATCGCCTTTGAAAATAGTAGAATTTTTATGCTGAAAAGTGGGCGGCGCCATGCCTACTTCCCCAAAAGTTCACATAATTTTTTTGCAGTTGAGTATTGCTTATAAAGCATTTTATGTGTGCAAGGTCTTATTAATATAGCTGGCAAATTCATAGAAATATTGCGTTTTACATTAAAATTAATTTCAGAATTACGCTAAAAAACTGGGCCTGACCGTGCACCGATTTCGCCCATTTTACAACAAACAGTAACCTCTATATATTCAACATTTTCGCCAAATACCGTTTCGATAAATCAATTGTTGCCGGAGTTAAGGCACGGACACTCTGAAGGTGAAATAGAAATGATATAAAGCTTTTGTACGTAAAGTTATTGTCTATTAAATATATCTATCGACCTCTTTTTCAGAACATACCTTGTGTTATTATAAATATATGTATGTGGTAAATTTCGTTTAGATATCTTGAACGGTTTTTGATTTATGATTATTATTATTACTAAATTTGACTAAATCAAAAGTGGGCGGTGCCACTCCCATTTTCAAAAATTTCTTGATTTGTGCACACCAAATTTTATCCTTATAAGTGTGTAATGTACTGAATAATCACTTTTCTTGTATTTTCGAAAATATTCTATATATAAAAAGTGAGAGAGGAGTGGCTATCATCCGATTTCGACCATTTTAAATAGCGCTCGGATATGAGTGCCAAGGAACCTGCATACCAAATTTCATTAAGATATCTCAAATTTTACTCACGTTATCGTGTTCCCAGACGGACGGACGGACGGACAGACATGGCTTAATCGATTTCTTTTTTCCTCCTAAACATTTTGATGTATATAAGTCAATATCTATATCGATCCGTTTGTGCTGTTACGTACTGCCGTTAGGCGATTAAAGTTAAGTACCTGGGTGACCGAGCCTTGCTCGGTGGCAACCCTAGGTGGCAATCCTACTTAAAAATATTCTGGTTGGTATACGGCCTCAAATACCTTCCGTTTGATACCCATATTGCTTAATATTTAAAAAAAAATTGGAAAGGTGGCAACCCTCTAAGCTTCTTTCAGTGCAACATCCAAGTTAAAAATCTTAGAAGGAAGCATACTATCCATCTACCAAATTTCATCGAAATCGGTTTAGCCGTTCCCGAGATAGTGTTCGATATCTGAGGTGGCAGCCCCACTCGAAAATACTTTGGTTGGTATACGGCCTAAAATACCTTTCATTTGATACCCATATTCCCATATATTGCTTAATATTTAAAAAAAAATTGATATAGGGGGCAACCCTGTGAACCACCCCAAGTGGCAACACCAAAGTAGAAAATATTAAAACAAAGGATACTACCCATATACCAAATTTCATCCAAATCGCTTATGTCGTTCCTGAGATAGTAGTGGATATACAAATATACAAGAATAACTCGTTTCAAGTTATAAGATATACCTTGTGTACGTAGCACTACTAGGTATAAAAATAGTAATTTCGCCTATCGTGATGGACCACTCCAAGAACTACACACATGAAGTAGGAGGTAAGCCGCACTTGTCTTAATAACTTTTTGTTTTGAAATTTGGAAATTTAGCTTAGTGGGTTAGTCATTAAGGTCAACATTTGCCAAAAAGCAAAAACTTGCAACGCAAGAACAGAGAGAAATTGCTGGTTGCTCGTTTAGTTTGAAATCTTCCAGTTGCATGCATGAAATATGTGCAGCTCATTGAAGTCGAGTAGGTAAAGGCACATGACCGGAAACAGCTGCGACACACAAAAGGAACATTGACATGTCAACAAACTGCCGCCTTCAAGATCACAGATCATGAGTGTAAATGTGACACAATTGTTCCTTTTGCAACACCAGCACGGACACCGCGTGTATAAACTTGCAACAGTAGGGTTCATTGATTTGTTCTATCCGTGCATTCAATTCTTGGTGCATTCAACTTGCTGGCAACATTCTTACAAACGGATGCACACTTGTTGAACGCAAATGCGTGAAAGATCCGGTATTGTGTAGCAGCTTACAACTTTGTATGCGTCTCAGCCTCTGCCTCAATCTAGGTCTCAAGCTAAGATTCGGCGGGAACCTGCTCACTAGCAAAAGCACGCCACATAGTGCAGCACCAACAACAACAATTTAAATATCGGTTTCCATTCATTTATAGACTTAACGTTCTACGAGGCGTAGCTAAACGACTAAACGATGCATTCACCTCTCAATGGCCTTCAAAACGGCAACTCAGAAACTTGCGTTGCCATCAAGCTCTGCTCTGAGTTTATTCAACTTATTTGTATTGCGGTCGAAATTTCAACTAAAGATTGATGGAATTGTAGATCAGATCCGTCTTTTTTGTTGGTTTTGTTGTTGTTGTTCTTGATACCTTTTAGCGCTCATTTTATAGTAAAAAGAACAACTTATGAGAGAATCTAGAATGGCTAGAGTATAACAATGCGTACCCACACGTATATGTGCATGTATAAACTTGTATGCTGCGCATAGTCTTGCAGAAGCTTATTTAGCGGTCAGTGCACTTGCCAGATTTCTTCTTTACATTCGAAACAAAGAGAAAGTGGAAATTTTAATGGAAACATTTCGGTTTACTTAGAGTTAAATGAAATGTGCGAGTGGTGAAATTTAATGAGCCCAACTAAGTTCTCTCAAAATATGCCGTTATATTGTAAAGGGTGTTTTTTTAGGGGTATAGAACTTCGAATTGAAATAAAACACAAGAAAATCGTTTTAAGGTCCATCAATTTGGCTTTATTGGAAGGATAATTTTATGCCATTAATGTTTAAATATGATTTCGGGCATGTGGCCGCCGCGGCTGGCTCGAATAAAGCCAATTCTACAGGTCCAATTTTCAACCACTTTTTCGAGCATATGGGGCCGTATGTCGGCAATAACGCCACGAATGTTGGCTTCCAATTCCCCTAACGTTTCTGGTTTGTTGGTGTAGACGAGCGACTTCACATATTCCCAAAGAAAATAATCCAATGGTGTCAAATCACACGACCTTGGTGGCCAATTGACAGGTCCATTCCGCGAAATTATGCGCTCATCGAATGTTTCCTTCAATAAATCGATTGTGACGTGCGCTGTGTGGCATGTAGCGCCGTCTTGTTGGAACCACAACTCATCCACATTCATGCCATCCAATTCGGGAACAAAATAGTCGGTTATCATGGCTCTATACCGGTCTCCATTAACGGTAGCTGCCTCTCCAGCATTATTGCGGAAGAAGTATGGCCCAATGACTCCACCAGCCCATAGAGCACACCAAACAGTCAGT
Source organism: Merzomyia westermanni (assembly GCA_949987695.1). Taxonomy (NCBI): domain Eukaryota; kingdom Metazoa; phylum Arthropoda; class Insecta; order Diptera; family Tephritidae; genus Merzomyia; species Merzomyia westermanni. The sequence continues at coordinate 66,122,525 of OX465290.1, forward strand.
TTTTGTGGATGTAATGGCGTTTCAAGGGTCTCATGTGGATTCTCTTCACTCCAAATGCGGCAATTTTGCTTGTTGACGTAGCCATTCAACCAAAAATGAGCCTCATCACTGAACAAAATTTTGCGATGAAAATCAGCATCGAAATCAATCTCATTTTCGGCCCATACACCAAAATCACGACGCATTGCATGGTCTCGCGGCTTTAATTCTTGCACAAGCTGGATCTTGTAAGGTCGCAAGCCAAGATCTTTGCGCAAAATCTTCCATAAAGTTGATGGACAAAGCTCCAATTGCTGTGCACGGTGGCGAATCGATTCATTCGGGTCCTCTTCAACACTTTGCTCTACAGCGGCAATTGTTTCTTCGGTGCGCACTGTTCGACGTCTCTGCGGATGCGTATTATCACATAGAGTAAACGTAGTGCGAAAACGATCCATGGTTAACCGAATTAATTGCTCTGATGGACGATTATGTCAACCATAAAATGGACGGAGCTCACGGTAAACTTCGCGAACTGAACCATTATTTTCGAAATAAATTTGCACGATTTGAAAGCGTTGTTCTTTTGTCAACCTGTTCATGATGAAATGGCAAACCAAACTGAACATAAATGACATTAGAGTTGCCAGATTTGACCACAAAATGCCAGTTTTATCTCTATTCGAAAAACAAACCTGTAAAAAAAACACCCTGTATTATCATTAATATACTTACGTACTCATCATGGGCAAGAGCTCTTATTACTGTTTCTAGACTTTCTGCAATTCAATTCAATTTTCTTAAAACCAAACTTAAAAGGGAGCAGAATCATTATCATCATTTATCAAAGCACGCTAGTATCCACCAATTGATTTTTTCTCCATCGCAGTCGAGGTCTTCCACTTTCACTATTTGCGGATGTGGGTAGTAATAGGAATCCCTTTTGGGAAGCCAGTTTAGGGTTCGGGCTATATTTCACTGCTCTCTGCTCATATCTCTCTCTATCTCTATGGCGCGATATACAACAGGTATATCATCATAAACCTCCTAAGAGATTTTTGCGCCAAGCTTCTCTTCCAATTTGTGGTGTGCCGATTTGAATTTTCCCTACAAATTGGTGGGACCTACAGTTTTTTGCCGACTCCGAACGGCATCTACAAAGGAGACGAATTTTTGCTGAGAAGCCTGTCATGGCAGAAATACACTCGGAGAGTTTGCCAAACTACTGCCGAGGGGCGACCCCGTTTTGAAAAACTTTTTTCAAATCACTTTTGATGTTACCTGTACCAGGGCTCGAACAATGGACCTTCGGTGTGGTAGGCCGGCAACACTACCTTCACACCACGGCGGCCGCTGCTGCCGCTCTGCTCTGCTCATATCTGCCTCATCATTAAATAGCGAAATGACTTACTATTCCATAACCCAACTATCGATTTATTGGATCAATTTAATTTATGGTAAACGTCGATTTTAAATAAATCGATTATAAGAATTACGCATTGCAAATAGTTCCATCAGTGCGGCGATGGAAAAATTGGTAAAACTATGAAAATCGTATGGTTCGATATTTTTTTTATACTTATTATTTTAAATAATAAATTTTTGGCAGTAAAAAAAATCGATTTATGAACAAAAGTCGATTATTATCTTTAAAAATCGATTTTCACAAATCTCCAAATAAAAAAATCGATTATTCCGACTCTAGGCATCCCCGACTATCCCCCAGACCTGTATAATAATGATTACTAATCGTAATGGTTACCGCTTTGACTAATTATTTTCTTGAGAATCCCTTTACAGATTGATTAAAATTACTTATAATTTTTAATGATTATTTTCCAATTAATTAAAAAAATTAAAAAAAAATCATGAATTTTTACGATTACTAAAAAAAAATTCAAAAATAATCAAAAAAAGTTGTTTTCAGTATTGTTGTAGAAGCACATAAATATTCACATCAACAATACTGAAAAAAATCAAAAAAAAACATCAAAAATAATTAAAAGTAATGAAATTTTTTTTTTTTGGATTTTTCTTTATATATATTTTTTTTTTCTAATCGTAATCAAATAATAATTGCCTTTTCTTGAAAACCATTTTAAATAGTCACTACCGATTTGAAAAAGCTGTCTTATTAATTGATTACTAATTACTAATTAAATTTAATAGGTCTGCTATCGCTACATCCAATATTTAAGTGCCGCTTAAACTGTTAACAGGTTCGTGCGTTAGTCCTCTTTTGTTTTGGTAAGTGCCTTTGTTAATTGATAACGATTGGAAAAATTTTTAAAATAATCATGATTTTTATTAAAAACGATTATTAAAAAATATTTAAAACAAAAAAACAAAAAAATGGTTTTAATAACATATTTTTATTTTTACTTTTTTTGATAATGTTAAAAAATCAAGATTTTTTTATTATTATTTCAATTAATTGAAAAATAATCATTAAAAATTTAAAGTAATGGTAATCAATCATTAAATGGATTCTCAAGAAGACAATTAATCAAACCGGTAATGATTAAATGAAGAAAAGAAATGACTGGCGAGCTATGTTGGACGGTCAAAATCGCCCAGGCGGTTAGATGACCACTTAAAGAAGAAGAATGATTAAAATTAGTAATCGTTATTTAACAGGTCTGATTTTAAGCTACTTGAATTTTGTTGCTAAGTAATCATAAACTTTTTTGTTCACAATCTTATGTTCCTTTTTTATTTAACCGAAATAAATGTTGAGGAACTAAACTCGAACCGAGAAAGAAATATATTACAGAGCCCAAACCGAAATCGAAACGTTAGTTTAATCGGTTAGTAAATAAGGATCGGAAAATCATGCTTCGCATTCATGACGCAGCTGTAGACAGCTTACTTCTCCTTACTTCTTTTACTGTGACATAGTGTTATCAGCTCAACTGCAGTATACAAAATTGATGTGTGAAATGGTCGGTATTAACATCCTAAGATATTAAAAATCGATTGTTTATCTGTTTCTTTACATATTTCCCCTTAATTAATTCTTTGTTAACTGTGTGTAGGTAATGGTAGGCAATTTTATTATGCAAAATGGGGAAACACTGAATTTTTATTATTACTTTATTTACATATGAATGTTTGTATCTAAGTTTATCAATGGAGGTTTCTATTAACTAATTTAACATTTGATGTTGGAAGATTGCAATGGATTGTATTTAATAATGACTATTTTATTCAAATCTTGTTGCGGTCAGGGTTGACTATAATTTATGCAAAACAAGTAAGGAAAACGCTGTCTTCGGCTGTGCCGAAAGCTTTATGCCTTTCATGATCCTTACTTACAGAAATTGCACAATTTGACGGTTTCACCTTGTTAAGTTAAAGGCCCCGTTTATCGGAAAAATGTATTGTATAGGGGCTATACTATATATTGATCTAATCTTGATGATTTTCACTAAACATAAAATATATGTAATAGGTACTGTAGCTGTCAAATTTTGTGTTCCTCACTAATAAATGGCGAAAGCTATAGCCCAAACTTCATTTATCGGAACAATCGATTGTATGGGGGCGATATTCAATGTTGGTCCGATCTGGCTGATTTTCACTAGTCATATTACGGGTATAATATGCACCTAACCTGCAAAATGTTATGTTTCTAGCTCTTGAATTGGAAGGGTTGTAGGCTAAAACCAATTTATCGGAAATACCGATTGTATGGGAGCTATGCGTTGTATTGATCCAATTCTGCTGGTTCCGACAAATGATTAATATATTACAAAATGGCGGGTCCATACCTAATTTCAGGGAGATGTCTCTAAAATTGAGTGACTAATTTGCGTTCAGGCGGACAAACAGACGGGCAGACGGACGGAGAGGCGTACATAGCTAAATCTACTCAGCTTATCGACCTGATCACTGCGGTATACTTATTGGTGACGCCATCTCTTCTTATTCTCATACTTCCATCGAACCAACGTTATAATCCCATGTCATGTTCATGAAAGGTATAAAAAGGTGCTACACTTGATTGACCTCTTCTATGACAAAACAAACAGATAAAATCAATGCAAAATATAATAGATTGAGTATAAGCTTGGATAAACATAAATTTTATGCAGAACTGTTTTTTAGTGCAACAAAAGCTGACAAACTTACGCTTAGGGATATATGTAAACATATCAGTAGATTGCCCGGCGTGGCTCTTCTTGAGCATTATATTAGACTGGGACAAAACTATACGGATCGTTATTCAATTTTTATCTTTTTTCTTTATTAATTTTTTCGCTTTTCCAAATTTCAAATAGTAAAAACGTTGGCCTTGAGAAAGTTCTCATTCTGAACTTTTTTGTGGGCAAATCAATTGTATGGCAGTTTTAAACAAAAAATCTAATACGGCCATGATCGACCTGTAAAAATTTTATTATAATTTTCTGAAGCTTTTGCAGTAAATTTTTTTTCGTCATTCTAAAAAATAAAATCAATAATTTCCCAAAAAATAGTACTTTTTTGGGCCAGTCTAATAAACATAAATACCAATGTCAGGGATCGTATTTGAAAATGTCTATTGTTCAGTAGATCTGACTAAACAACATTCAACTGGAATAACATATCTGTGGTTTTGACATTAGTATTTTAACCGGAATCGGAATCTGAGCTCATATTAGAGCTTGCGAGGCAAATGAATACACAAAGGAAATGTGTTTTCGAATACGCCTAAAGTTGTCTTTACAGAAATGGATTTTCTGTCCAAGTTCTAGATCTAGTTTTCTTCGATAGAATTCAAACTTAAAGAGGCTCTGACAAATAATACGTAAGTACTATGGTGAAATATGTATTCCTTTGTTAAAAACAACAATATTTAAATGCGCTAACGTGACAGTTATGAGGTCAATATCGTACCTTATTTCAAAATATTTTGGAAGAGGAGAGAGTCAATAGTTCTCAACATTTAGCGCGAATTTACAGGGTGTTTTTTTTACAGGTTTGTTTTTCGAATAGAGATAAAACTGGCATTTTGTGGTCAAATCTGGCAACTCCATTGTCATTTATGTTCAGTTTGGTTTGCCATTTCATCATGAACAGGTTGACAAAAGAACAACGCTTGCAAATCGTGCAAATTTATTTCGAAAATAATGGTTCAGTTCGCGAAGTTTACCGTGAGCTCCGTCCATTTTATGGTCGACATAATCGTCCATCAGAGCAATTAATTCGGTTAACCATGGATCGTTTTCGCACTACGTTTACTCTATGTGATAATACGCATCCGCAGAGACGTCGAACAGTGCGCACCGAAGAAACAATTGCCGCTGTAGAGCAAAGTGTTGAAGAGGACCCGAATGAATCGATTCGCCACCGTGCACAGCAATTGGAGCTTTGTCCATCAACCTTATGGAAGATTTTGCGCAAAGATCTTGGCTTGCGACCTTACAAGATCCAGCTTGTGCAAGAATTAAAGCCGCGAGACCATGCAATGCGTCGTGATTTTGGTGTATGGGCCGAAAATGAGATTGATTTCGATGCTGATTTTCATCGCAAAATTTTGTTCAGTGATGAGGCTCATTTTTGGTTGAATGGCTACGTCAACAAGCAAAATTGCCGCATTTGGAGTGAAGAGAATCCACATGAGACCCTTGAAACTCCATTACATCCACAAAAACTGACTGTTTGGTGTGCTCTATGGGCTGGTGGAGTCATTGGGCCATACTTCTTCCGCAATAATGCTGGAGAGGCAGCTACCGTTAATGGAGACCGGTATAGAGCCATGATAACCGACTATTTTGTTCCCGAATTGGATGGCATGAATGTGGATGAGTTGTGGTTCCAACAAGACGGCGCTACATGCCACACAGCGCACGTCACAATCGATTTATTGAAGGAAACATTCGATGAGCGCATAATTTCGCGGAATGGACCTGTCAATTGGCCACCAAGGTCGTGTGATTTGACACCATTGGATTATTTTCTTTGGGGATATGTGAAGTCGCTCGTCTACACCAACAAACCAGAAACGTTAGGGAAATTGGAAGCCAACATTCGTGGCGTTATTGCCGACATACGGCCCCATATGCTCGAAAAAGTGGTTGAAAATTGGACCTGTAGAATTGGCTTTATTCGAGCCAGCTGCGGCGGCCACATGCCCGAAATCATATTTAAACATTAATGGCATAAAATTATCCTTCCAATAAAGCCAAATTGATGGACCTTAAAACGATTTTCTTGTGTTTTATTTCAATTCGAAGTTCTATACCCCTAAAAAAACACCCTTTATTTGCTCAATAAAAAGATACCACAATTTGCTCATAAACGCCATATTTCAGAATTTGTTGATTCAAAAATGCTCTATCTCAATAGCATATTTACTAAAATATTGTTCAAGTGCCTCGTTTATGAAACTCATTATACAGGGTGGCGCAAAAGTAATCCTCCTATCAGAAAATGCTATAAATTTTGCGATTGGCCCCTAAAGTCAGTTCTGTTTTGACATTTGTGTAGTAAACCATGCGAAATACACGTTAATAAACAATGTTACGCTACACTGCTCCAGAACGCGGAATATTGCTGACTATTTATTTGACCAATAATCGGTCGGGGCCAAACGGTTACTGTGAATGGTGAGCGCTACAGAGCAATGATCAACGAGTTCTTTTTGCCGTAACTTGATGAATTGGGATTGGAAAACATGTGGTTCCAACAAGACGGTGCAACAGCACACACTGCACGTGCCACAACCGATATGCTGAACATCGGAAGCTTACTTTTGCGCCACCTGTTATTTCCATCTCATATTGAAGGGCTTTATTTAACTGCTTGTCTTTAAGAAACTTGATTGGTTAAGCCTCTTAAACAAATTTATCAACTGATTTTTTTATGTTTTGTAAAAAATGTTTGCTAAACCCAACACACCTCTTATCAGTGACTTCTGTATAGCAATTGAAAATAAAAATAAGAAATCATTGCGAAACATTTTTCGTTATTAATAGTAGAGAGAAGTGTATTCGAGATTAAATAACCGATCCAGCGATAGTACAAGGTCGCTTGGGATGGCTGACTGAAGTATGAAAATCCTACTGTAAAAAGGTGTGCTTATATTCATTAGGGCGGGTAGATAATTTCTTTGGCTTTATAGTATTTTAATTGAAGAGGAAAGTTACTTTTCGGAAGACTAAAGCATATAAATGGCTAGCAATACAATTAATACTATTTAAATTTTATTTATTTCTAGATTCAAATAGTTGTACGGCACACCACAATAAAAATGTTACATATAGCTGAAACGGTAAAATATATCCTGTATTTCAAGATATGCTTCCAGCTATTATATGAGAAACGTTATTTAATTCCATGCAGTAGTTATTTAGTGTTGAGTGTACAAACATGCAGACAAACAGACAGATAATAATTCTAAGATGCTTGATTAGGCTACTTCTGTTCCCATAAATCCCCCCCCCCCTTATTTTTTTAACATAATAAAAATTGTTTATAGACATGGCCTGTTACAATTTTACTATATTATTTAAAATAATGAAGCATAATTTTATTGCCACCACTGTATGTACATGAAACGAATATTTCTCTGTTGTAAAAAAGTGGCCCTTTACTTGAATTTAGTTGTCTAGCACCACATAAGTGAAAATTTCATTTAATTCTTTGCAGCAGTCTTTGAGTAATGCGCGTACAAACATACAGACCGATAAACATAAATTCTAAAAACAGTGGTTTTCTTCATTAATACTCTAGTGCTACAATTTTATTACATGCAAGGATATTCCAAAAAAATGTCCATCTATTGATCACTGCAAGCAAATTGTGGTAAATATTTCCGAAGAACTTGATCAAGTATGCCAGAAGAAACGTTAGAAAGTATTAAAAATAGTTCTTACAGTTTTCGACAACCTCGCACACCTTAATGTAGAAATAGCTGTAATTGTTTAAGTACGCATATATTTGTATGTATTCTTAATTGACAATTAAATTGTCGTGAAATTAGTGATGCACCCAACCAGACAGCCGTATCTGAAGAACCGAGTAAACGGTTCGCCATTGAAATTAAATTATATAAATTCTCTGCATCTGCGTTGAGATGACGATATTAACAGAAGTAAACTCGGTTTCTTTGCCTATTTCTAGCAAGGGATGAACCAGATCATCTCGCCTGAAGTAAGCGGTTTAGTTTTGATGCGCCGTATTATAATGCGATCGTATGCAATGGAGGTTTTAGGCTTCCTTCCTCGAGTTTCATTTTATTTTCATATCTTATGACATTGGCTCCCAATTGACCAGCATCACTTTCTATGTTTTGCCTTGATTCCTATGTGGTTTTAATCATATTTCACTTCTCATTTATCCTCCTGTTCCAATTGGCTTCTTGGGTTTATGTAATGGCACCTGTTTTCCAAAACACCTGTACAGACCCGGTTACTTATTTACTCAAAAGATCGCATCACCAGTGCAAATATTGGCTCTGATTTTAAGTGCCGCCAGTTTCACGCCTTCGCGCTTTCATGCCTAAAATCAACTCACGGATGAGATGATTAAACAATTTCGTAACACCCATCCATACATACATACACATGAGCCGTTGATTTTTAGAATGATATAAGTAATTTTCTTATTAAATTAAAATTTTCATATAATTTAAAGATTTAATATAGAAATAAATCAGTTGATATATGCATATAAAATTAAACTAAAAATAAATGTCAATAGTTCTCAACATTAACGCGAATTTATTTTCTCAATAAAAAGATACCAATAAAATCTTCCAATGCTGCCATTATTAAAATTTGAAAAATCTACTTATGCCATTCTCAAACTAACCATTATTATTACTTAATATATTTTTCATTTATTTATAATTATTATTGTTTACTTTTAATTGAAAATTTTTCTGACCTACAATCGCTAGTTAACAGTCTTTGGCGCATATTAAAGATGATAACGGTAGAGTGAGCCAGATTTTGATTTATTTCGATATTGATTAAATTTGATTTAAATTAAGAGATTTGATAAGTTTGAGCATGTGCCTTAAAACATACGTATGCATGTAAAAAAAAAATGGGTAGAACCGTAATTAATGTAGATGAGTGCTCTGCAGTAAAATGGCGAAACAGTCTCCAAAACAAATAAGTCAGTATCGGTTACAAAAGCGATAAGTAACAGCAGCGGTTATCGATAACACCAGTCAACGGAATTTATTTTTGCGCATTTCGTTTATATAAAATCTGACAACTTCAAAAGAGGTATTCTTGTATATTTCTATATTTATTTATTTGTATGTTCACGACTATCGGAAAGGCATTAACCGATTTTGATGAAGGTTGCCACCTACTTGAAACTCTTAAAAAATTAAGTAAAATATGCCAATATTGATATGAAGTGAAAATTATTTTACGTCGTGTTTCAACATTTCTATTTAGGGTTACCACTTAATCCTATTACATTTATTTTTTTTTTTGCATATCCACTATTTAGCCGAAAACAACTTGAACCATTTGGATGATCGGGAAATAAAGAATTTGTTATATTTTCAGGTGTTTCAATTACGTGCTCCTACTTCGTATGTCTTTACAGGCTTGCAGCCAATGCGCAATTTTTTAAAGATTAAATATGGCAATATGGGTACTAAACGAATTTATTTTACGACGAGTTTCGGCTAAAATATTTTTAGGTGGGATTACCACCAATGGTTGCCACCTAATATTATTGTTTTTTTTTTTTATTGCGAGAAACCCCCTATTGCAGGTTTCAAGGCATTTTTTCATGTTTTTTTGAAAACAATAGAAACAATAACTATTTAAAACGACTCATGCCAAAAGATTTGACACACAACATCCCCTGGTCAAGTGCAAAGTAGCTTTCGATATCGCTGGGTGTATGGTGTAATCTGATTTTGATATACCTGCAAAACTTAAAAAACGCTTCGTCAACATTGAGCAGGGCTAACAAAATTTCTCTTGTAGTAATCGAAAGAAGAGAGTTATAAATTACTGCATGGTACTATTCTATATAATCGAAGCGGATGGGTACCGTAGCTATAAGAATAAACAAATATAAGTTAGTAAGATCACCGCTAACTAACGAAGTTATTCACACGTCTAAAGATTTGCGGTCATTGTGCTAGTTTCTATTTGCTACCTTCTTACTTTCTTATTTATAGAGTTGCAAGCATCTTTGGTTGCAGCCAATTTCTTCTTTGCAGTTATTTCTTTATTTCCTCATAAAACTCAAGCATTCAAGTAAATATTTAAAGTCAGAAACTTGTTTGGACTGTGTGTGTGTGAACTTAACACTTTTTTGCGTTTGACTCGCTGTTTGTGCGAATGCAAATCGGAAGAAGTGAAAGCCCGTTAGCGCTAAATAAGGCGCATGAAACAGTGACAGTACAAGCGCAGCAAAACAACGACTGATAAACAAGTAAGGGAGTCTTAGTTCAGGCGTAACTCAGCTGTTTGCTCTAGCAAGAGAGTGGGACTTATTTTTTCAATTGTTAGAAGCCATGCCAAAGAGATATCGAAATTTACTGAGGGTATTTTTTGAAACTCTTATAAAAAAAGTGGACAAGGGCTCCTAATGCATAGATCCGGACGATATCCACAAGCTTATAATATAACAAGTTGGCTGGTGCGCGAGAGTTTAATTCTGACTAAAGAGTGGGAAACCTGATAATGAAAGGAATTTTCTTCGACATTTGACCCTTTTCTCGCCAGTATGTAAGACAATTGAGACCATTGTGATGCCTTGCTATGTATATATAAAAGGAGTTTTCAGTTAGTACTCGCCACAGAACATTTCTCGGGGATCTGTAGAAAGTATTTTCACAATCAATCAGGCAGCGCGCACGCAAGACATTAAGAAAACACCGAGTCTAAAAAGGTTCAACGATTATCCGAATGTGTAGTTAAGAAATTAAATACTCATTAGTACTAAAGAAGGAGTACCACACAATGTCGTCCTTTTAATTTTTTATTTCTAGATATCGAAAATCCCATTCCTCCCGGAAAAATGTATCATGGTTTTTTATTCAGACGACTGTACGATAACCTTTTTACTATACGGCCCCCCTATTAACACGACTAGTTAGGCAGGGTTACATCGAAATAACAAGCCTTGGTCGAAAGTAATAAAAGATGTTGTGGAAGTAGTAAAAGATATTCTGAGCTTAAATGGTTTATGGTTCCAAAATTAGTCAGCGTATGGAATTTGAGTGAATTTGTTGTATATATAACCGATCTAGAATGATACAAAGATAACACTTTTCAGGCCTTCCCGATTTGTAACTCAGAAACGGTTAAAAGTGTGTGAACAAAAAAATGAAACATGTTTTGTAGGAAATTTTATAACCTACAATTTTGTAATGGACTAAGCACGAAGTTAAGCCATGGCAAGCGAAATATTTGCGAAAAACTGATCATTGTTGAATTATTGTGCATAATTTACTTTTTTATGTCAATTTTTAATGATTACTTATTCTAATGATTACTGGATTGATTTATTGTTTTCTTAAGAATCCAATTAATGATTGATTATTAATTACTTTCAATTTAATGATTATTTTGCAATTAATAAAAAAAAAATTTTTTAAATCAGGATTTTTTACAATTATTAAATATTTAAAAAATCAAAAAAAAAAGTTGGTTTAATTACTTTACTACAAAATTAAAAATAAGCAAAAGTAATAGGAACAACTGTTTTTGATTTTTTTGATTTATCTTGTTTTTTTTTTTTGATTTTGCTAATCGTAATCAATTAATAATAGCCTTTCTTGAGAAAGAATTGAAATAATCGTTACCAATTAAAAACCCCGTCTAATTAATTGATTACTAATTACTAATCACATTTAACAGGTCTGATTTTTACAGATTTTAAATTGATGTAGCTTTTGTCTGTTAGAAAGTTTTCATGTTTTTCATTTTGATAATAGCACATCATGAAACAGTTAGAAATGCGAGAGCAACCAAATGCAAAAATTAATCCGAGAAGTTAGAAATGTTGCTTCATTTGCTTATCACTTTCAAAAATAATTTATTTTTAAATTATAAGACTAAAGTAATTATGGTCACTAACAAGGTGTCATTGACATTAATTCCATTGACATTATGACACGTCAACCACTAACAAAGTGCAAAAAATCAACAAAATCGATCAACGCAATCTCGGGTTAAAAATAAGAGTTAACAGCTTTTTGCAAATAAGAACGGCTTTAACTTCGAAAACAGTTTGAACTTCGAAAAATTATAAACCCAAAAAGAAGGAAAAATTTAGATACACTTAAAAAATGTTTACCCATGGGTCAATAATGTACATATTTTGCATATCGGAAAAGATTTAAAATCAAACCGGATACGAAAACAATCAGAAAGTACAATAAAAGGAATGAATACTTTTATGGGTTTTACAAATTTTATGTGACAAAGACGTCACCACCAATGCTGTCATATCACCACCGTTCTCATTCTAAAATATGTACAAGGGATCCCAAATTTTTGGATTTTTACAATTCCTTTTATTTTTGAAATCTGGTTTTACAATCCCTAGTCCCTGGATTTGGAAATGCACTATTTTCGAACACTTTCAGAAAAGTTAATAAATTGTTTGAGAAATTAAAATGTATAGCAAATATTTGGATTTTAAAACGTTTTGTAAAATTTGAAATTCGTTTCAACTCTTTTTTTTTTTGTTGTAGAAAATTTTAGATGTAAAAAAAAAGAAAGACTCATATAACTAACTAATCGTTGCACATCAGTAAAAAAATTAAGATAATATTCATAAATAAATGACACATATTTAGTCTTAAGTAATATATTTGAGCCCCCCTCCCCCCGTGCTATGGTGGTAGTCTTGATGGCCTAGCACACCGAAGGTCCCAGATCCAATTTGTAGGAAAAATTAGAAACAGCAACCTCCTCTAAGGTATAAGTCCTACAATTATTATTATTAATATACTTCCAATCCCGAAAATCCCGGGATTGCAGGAAATAAATAATAGTATTCTTACTATATAGGCATATATACACTGTAAAATATTTGTGTTTAAATTTTAAACTATTCATCGGTTTTAGCAATTTTTCAAACTTTTTTGTAGTAAATTCCAAGCTTTTCATATACATACCTAACTGAATGAGAAGCTTATAATCTTAAAATGGGGTTTAAACAAAATCAAAAAGTTTAAACGTTCTGCCAAATAAGAGCAGAAAAAACTTTGTTTTGATAGTTTTATTTGTATTTATATCTAAAGGCTTTTCAAATCAATGAGCCTACTCTGATCATTATGAATATATACAAGTGGCGAATATATGACAAAAGCATTTACAATAGATAACTTGTGATCGACCGATACGCAGAGTTGCTTTTTTCACAGAGTTGCATATGTTAGTTCGAAAAATCGATTTAATTCGTAGTTAAAATTAGTAAATGAATTTTACTCAAGGGCACTTTATTTATAAATTGTTTTAAAGCGCGGTATGCCCTTCAAAAAAAAGATATTTCTTCAAATTAGCAGCCAACGTGTTAATATTTTGAATTAAATTTAATCATTAAAAGAAAGAATTGACGAAGATTAAAAAAAAAATTGATACAAGGCGTTCTTCAACCAATTTCTGAAATAGGGCACTTTTGAAAAAGATTCTGAAATAGGGCGTTTTTCAAAAATATTTTAAAACAGGATGGGTCGTCCTCATGTACTCCGAAAGGTTTCGAATTCAAGTTTAAATTTTTCACCGTGTATATTCACAGATACATACATACATACATCGCTAACGGATCCCAAAACATTTTATATCTTCGTCATTATTAGCAAAGCTAAACACATCCGATCATCATGATTATCGTAGTAGTTTGCAGAGGAAAAAAAATGTATAGTGAAAAAAAAAAGTCAAAAGTCGGTGACTGTGGCAGTGAGTTAGTAGTACAATAAGTCAATGTACGCAAACGCAGCGCAGCATTGTCGATGTTGTTATTGCAAAAGCAAATAAGCACAGAACTATTTATGTAGCGTCAAGCAATGTGTAAGCCGGTCTTGTGGAACGTCTGGTGAGATTGTGGTCATGCTGTTCGAATGTTATGCGCCTTGGGATGGCGAACAGAACAAGATTGTAGGCTTAATAAAAACCTAGCTAATTGCTAGGCATTTACCGAAACTTTTGCCACTGACAGACACTTTTTTTGAGGCCATAAGGTATGGAGGAAATATTCAGATTATTGTAATTTGAATTTTGGAGTTACAAAAAAGATGCTGAACGCGTAATAAAGAAGCGAAAAGAACGGTGTTACGTTGAAAAGCTAAAGCAGGGATAACTGGCCAGCTGTGTTGGGGCCTTTCAAAGCCAAATCAAACAAAAAAGGAAGAAGAAATTGCCTCAGTGCACAGCTTTTCCCTCTTTTTCATTCAACTGGATTGCTCATTTGATGACTTTTCCAACATTAGGTGTGTTCTTTTGCAGCTCCAGATAGCCCAATTGTGCCTGCGTGGTTTAGTTGTGCTATTTAATTTTACAGAAAATTGCCACTTGTCCAAAATTTTGAATTTATTTTAATTAATAAATCATTTGAAAGAATCAAACATAGCACGCAAGCTATGACGAGAGAAATTACTTAATGCATATGAACTTTTTGTATGTCTGGCCATTGATCGTCGTTATTATTAGCAACACCATAGCCCTTTCCATTGCCGCATTCATCGGGTATAACACGTCACAATTGGCTTTCACATCGCTCACCCAGCTCACTCCGCCGCCCCCAAACACCCTTTTGCAATATAAAAATTAGTGGCCCATTGGTGGGTTTGCCTATAGCATACAAATTTACAATAAAAGTAGACTCTACAACGTTTTTATTTAAAATATTTTCTACATATAAATCGTTTTCCTGGTTGTATTTGTTGCATTTTTTTCTTTTTGTTTTTGTTTGGTATGGTTTTCGTTAAACATTTTGGCAAACCATTAAAGTTTATTGAACTCTACTGTGATCCACTAACAAGTAAGCTAATGAACCCACAAACCAATGATAAAAACCAATCGACCCATCAACCAACATAACAAACCGTCAGAGGCTTTTTGGACCGCTACTACTTGCTCGATCAACCGTATCGTTGAGGTTGGCAGACTTTCTCCAGAGTCGTCATCAATGCTATGCGTTACGTTCCGCTGCAGCAGAATGGTGATGTTTTGTGTGAGAGGTCACATTCATACACAAACATACAGTTATTACCATACATAAATAGTTGTAGGTTTGGGCGTAAAAGCTAAAGAACATGGAAACAGCAACAGCAGCGCATAATAACTCTAGTAAAACAGTAGCAGCAATAATACGAGCAACAACAATACCAACTTACCCGGACTATACAGCGTTGGCCATAAGAGTTGGTAGTTGCGTTTTATTGACACCAAATTGGACCGGAATTTGCGGAAAGTAATGGGGCACCAACCGCAATGGAATAATACATGTATAAGTTTCTAATAGAGATGTAACGAATATTCACATTCGGTATGTCAGAATTTCTGGGCACAAATACATTAAATTCCTTAATAAAAGTCTGGAATAAAAAATTCGTCAGACCAACCGTTTTCGTCTATAGACTAAACTCCGTTTATCGTAATTGTTAGCCGATCTGGTGTATTTTCGTGTCTCTTCTCACTCTGTATCCGAAAACGCTTTCAACCCGAACTTAAAAGAAAAATCCCTAGTGATTTGTTTCCTTGTTTTGGGGATAAGGGCGAAACTACAACCCGGTAGGCTGATTTTAAATTCTTGTTATTAAGAGTTGGGTGAAAAATTTTAAAAAATTGCTTTCCCAATTTCAATAATAAATAAGTATTGAAAGGGTAAATATACAAATTTTACGACACCCTTTTTAATGCCATTCTATTCACTTCAAAAATCTATTATAAAGTTTTTGATTTTCCGACAAATTTCTAATTTTCTAGAGAATTTAATTTCATACAAAAATAAAAGCAGCCAAGCTCTCCTGACCACAATGGCAGTTTTAAGCCAAAAGTGGGATCAGCTATAAAAAATTTAATCAATAAAAACTAATACTAAGGTCCGAAATTTTCACAGTTTTTTTTTGACCCAATCTAGTGTACATATTCAACCAGCACAGGGCTCACGCTCACCGGGTTCTTTAAAAAAAAACTCTTTAACGATACTAGATATCCGATTTGACTACACATATGCCTAAAATTCCACCTTCGCAACATCTCTAGTTCATACTGCAAGAGCTGTAAATGTTCACTAACCGTCTTTACATTAGTACCGTTGAAGATTTTGAGACCCTTTTGGCTCATTGAAGAAAATCTTTTGTAGTAAATGCCATACCTCATTGCAAGAGAAATTTAGAGGCGTTTATGGTGGGGTTAATGAACGTTAAAAAATCGCTGTTGCGTATGGCAATAGGAGAAATCTTGGGAGAAAAGTACTTTTACTGTAGAACTTAAATCAGCATGAAGCATTTCAAATGAAATAAAATGTACGAGATCTCAATGTTATGCGATATTCTTAAACAATCGCTATAGCTTTCTCATAGATATATTTAATTTATTTTATTTAATTTCATCTTATTTTATTTTATATTTTTATTTTGTTTGATCTTATTTCATTATACTTCTCATTATTATTTTATTATAAACTATTTTATTTTATTTTTATTTTATTTTATTTACTTTTCTTTTATTCAACTCTATTTTATTTTATTGTATTTCATTTTAATTTATTTTATTTTATTTTATTTTATTTTATTTTCTTTTATTCCATTTTAGTTAATTTAATTTTATTTTGTTTTATTTTACTTTATTTAATTTAATTTAATTTAGTTTAATTTTATTTTATTCTATTCTATTCTATTCTTTTCTATTCTATTCTATTCTATTCTATTCTATTCTATTCTATTCTATTCTATTCTATTCTATTCTATTCTATTCTATTCTATTCTATTCTATTCTATTTTTTTTTTACATTAGTTTACTTTATTTTATTTTATCTTATTATATTTTTTTTTATTTCTTTTTTTTATTTTATTAAATTTTATTTCATTATAATTTATTTTATTTTATTTCATTTTATTTTATTTTATTTTATTTTATTTTATTTCATTTTATTTTGTTTTATTTTATTTTATTTTATTTTATTTTATTTTATTTTATGTTATTTTATTTTATTTTATTTTAATCTATTTTACTTTATTTTATTTTTTTAATTTTATTTTACTTTACTTTATTTTTTTAATTTTATTTTATTCTATTTTATTTAAATTTATTTAATTTAGTTTTATGTCATTTTATTCTACTTTCTTTTATTTAATGCTTTTTTCCTTTTTTTATTTTATTTTATTTTATTTTATTTCATTTCAATTCATTTTATTTTATTTTTTTTTTCATTTTATTTTATTTATTTCATAATATTTTATTTTATTTTATTTCATTTTATTTTATTTTATTTCATAATATTTTATTTTATTTTATTTCATTTTATTTTATTTTATTTCATTTTATTTTATTTTATTTTATTTTATTTTATTTTATTTTATTTTATTTTATTTTATTACATTATATTTTATTTTATTTTATTTTATTTTATTTTATTTTATTTTATTTTATTCTAATTTATTTTATTTAACGCTATTTTACTTTATTTTATTTTATTTTATTTTATTTTATTTTATTTCATTTTATTTTATTTTATTTTATTTTATTTCATTTTATTTTATTTTATTTTATTTTATTTTATTTTATTTTATTTTATTTTATTTTATTTTATTTTATTTTATTATATTATATTTTAGTTTATTTTATTTTATTCTAATTTATTTTATTTAACGCTATTTTACTTTATTTTATTTTATTTTATTTTATTTTTTTTCATTTTATTTTATTTATTTCATAATATTTTATTTTATTTTATTTCATTTTATTTTATTTCATTTTATTTTATTTTATTTTATTTTATTTTATTTTATTTTATTTTATTTTATTTTATTTTATTTTATTACATTATATTTTATTTTATTTTATTTTATTTTATTTTATTCTAATTTATTTTATTTAACGCTATTTTACTTTATTTTATTTCATTTTATTTTATTTTATTTTAGTTTGTTTTATTTTATTTTAATCTATTTTATTTCATTTTATTTTATTTTACTTTGTTTTATTTTATTTGACTTTATTTTAATTTATTTTATTTTATTTTATTTTATTTTATTTTATTTTATTTAACGCTATTTTACTTTATTTTATTTAATTTTGTTTTATTCTATTTTATTATATTTTATTTTATTTTATTTTACTTTATTTTATTTTATTTTATTTTACTTAATTTTTTTAATTTTATTTTATTCTATTTTATTTTATTTTAATTTATTTAATTTAGTTTTATGTTATTTAATTCTATTTTCTTTTATTTAATGCTATTTTCCTTTTTTTATTTTATTTTATTTTATTTTATTTTATTTCATTTCAATTCATTTTATTTTATTTTTTTTCATTTTGTTTTATTTATTTCATAATATTTCATAATATTTTATTTTATTTCATTTTATTTTATTTTATTTTATTTTATTATATTATATTTTATTTTGTTTTATTTTATTTTATTCTATTTTACTTTATATAATGCTATTTTACTTTTTTTATTTTATTTTATTTCATTTCAATTCATTTAGTTTTATTTTATTTTATTTTGTTTCTTTTCGTTTTATTTGGTTTTATCTCATTTTATTTAATTTTAATTTATTTTATTTTATTTTATTTTACTTTATTTTATTTTATTTTATTTTTTTATTTTATTTTATTTCTTTTCATTTTATTTGATATACGAATATAATAAGCAATATATATAAAAAAAAAGTGTCAAAAAAAAGTTCCCTTAGTAATTATGGGAACGCGAAATCTTTAAAAACTTTATGTGGGCGTGGTATAGCCTTCTTTTGGACTAGCAAATTTCTTCTTTTCCCCTGCTATTATCGAATCCTTAAAACCTGAAGTATCATGAATATTGGTGGACACGTTTGTATTACTTGTAGCTTTTAAACTGCCAAAAATCCAAATTCATCGGTTTGTAACCACGCCTACAATAAATATAATGATATTTTGTAAGGCAAAAATCTGGGAAACTTTATTTTTCGTGATGCGTGAGACCACGAATTCTAACCTATTCTGTTATATTCCTAACTGAAGCAGTAGCAACAAAGTTATAGATACGACAGTATAAATTTCTGTAAGACCAGCTTTGTTGCTGAAACTCACAGCTGACTACATAATTTCGAATTTGACTAGAAGTAGGTGAGGTGTCGTTGAACTCTAGCCGACAATACAAAGCAACTATAAAGCAGCAGCAGCAAAAACCACATAGAAAGTATTACAGTTCACAGCAACTTTTGCTATACATTTTTCAAGTTTATACTTGTTAGCAACATGAGCCCAGCATGCAGTATAACAACCTGCGGTATGCAATCAAGATGGCATAATTTTTCTGGGTGGAGAAAGTTGTATGTTTTGGGCGCTACGGCTATGCACGTAGGTGAGTCGCATTTAGAATTATTTGGCTGTAACTAACAGCGTCTTTTACAAGATAGAAAGTTGGCACGCTAGTCGGAATAGACTAGCTGATTCGGAATTAACTTGAGAATTTACTGTTAACTTCCTAAGTTAATTCGTAATATTTCTGAGGCCTGTGTCAGATTTCTTATAAAATCTAAGTAAGATAAATCAGGCGATGCCACTCCGATTTCATAAATGTATGTATTGTTGTTGACATCTCCTACAACGACAGTTTGGAAGAAGAATTGATATTAAAACCATTTTTCTGTGTCACATTTCTCGTAATAAGGCCGATATCTTAACTTTTTGATTTATGATTAATAATATTTGTAAAATTTAATTAACCGAATCGCTTATTTCCGAAAAATTACAGAATAATGTATTGGGTGCACAATGCACGTCCATTTTAAATGGCATTGTGAGATGAGTGCCAAGGAACCTACATACTATGTTTCAATGAGACATGGAAAAATTCACTCACCCTATCATGTTTACAGAAAGGCGGACTGACAGACAAGGCTAAATCAATTATTTTCTGCCTTCTAAACACTTTGATATACGTAAGTCTATATCCATCTCGATTTGTTCAAGCTATTACGTCGGTAAATAAAATAAATATGCTATGCGTGGCTCATCCCAGCTTACTATAAAAACTATACCAAAGCTTCTCATAGCAATGCAATTACGCGTGTCCAGTTATTTTTAGCTCTCACGCACATCCCGTCGAATGAAAATATTGCACATACACTTAAACTGCGTTCCTTCCATTTTTTGGACAACTTACAATAATTGCAAATGATTAAAAAAAAAATAAACAAGAAATCTTAAGCACAGCTGCATTTCAAAACGCAAGTAATCCATGCATTGGTGCAATTAAAGCGACCGCAGCTCAAGCAACAATTTTGTGCTGCAACATACGAGTACAGCAGCGACGGTAGCGCATGCTCGGTAGCTGCTTCAATTCAAGCGCGCTCTGCTTTACAACACTGTCGACGCGCTATGGTATGCTCAGCTACTAGATTACTTGACCAACTCTTACCGCTTCCGCGCCAATCCATTGTAGCCCAACTAGCCAACCGACCAACGAACGATCCCACAAACCAACAACTTGTTGGTTGCTTGCACCCAACCACCGCCACAACACTCTTTGGCCGGGTTCAATGTACTCGATTTGGCATACATTTTCGTATTTTTGTTATCACTTTGGTTTTTTGTTTGACTTTGGTTTTTCTTGTTCTTCTACTCTTTTCGATGTGAATTTTGCTTCTTTTTTGTTTGCTTTTTAATGTCTGTATTTATTTTAATATGTTTGCTTTTTCTCTCCTCCTTTTCTTTACATGTTGTTGATTGTAATGTCCCTGTCGGAAATCCCAGGCTAAAACGGTAAGATTTAGTTACAGATTTCAAAAGTATTTAGAATTTTACTGCCAAATAAAATAAAATAAATTTAAAAAAATAAAAAAAATTTAAATAGAATGAAGTTAAAATAAACTAAAATAAAATAAAACAACATGAAATAAAATAAAATAAAATAAAATAAAGCAAAATAAAATAAAATAAAATAAAATTAAAAAAATAGAATAAAATAAAGTAAAATAAAATAAAATAAAATAAAAATAATTTAAATAAAATAAAATAAGATAAAATAAAATAAAATAAAGGAAAATAAAATAAAATAAAATAAAATAAAATAAAATAAAATAAAATAAAATGAAATGAAATGAAATGAAATAAAATAAAATAGAATAAAATAAAATAAAATAAAATATAATAAAATAAATTAAAATAAAATAAAATAAAATAGATGAATTAAAAAAATTAATTAAATAAACTAAAATAAAAATAAAATGAAATAAAATAAAATAAAATAAAATAAAATAAAACAAAATAAAATAAAATAAACTAAAATAAAAAAATTAAATAAAATAAAAGAAAATAAAAATAATTTAAATAAAATTAAGTTAAAATAAACTAAAATAAAATAAAATAAAATAAAATAAAAATAAAATAAAATAAAATGAAATAAAAAAAATAAAATGAAATGAAATGAAATAAAATAAAATAGAATAAAATAAAATAAAATAAAATTAAATAAAATAAAACAAATTAAAATAAAATAAAATAAAATAGATTAATTAAAAAAACATAATTAAATAAACTAAAATAAAATAAAATGAAATAAAATAAAATAAAATAAAATAAAATAAAATAAAACAAAATAAAATTAAAATAAAATAAAATAAAATAAATAAAAAAATAAAATAAAATAAAAATAAAACAAAACAAAATAAAATAATATAAAATAAAATAAAATAAAATCAAATTAAATAAAATAGAATAAAATAAAATAAAATAAAATAAAATAAAATAAAATAAAATAAGTTAAAATAAAATAAAACAAAATGAAATAAAATAAAATACAATAAAAAAATTAAATAAATTAAGCCAAAATAAAATAAAATAAATTAAAATAAAATAAAAAAATAAAAAAAATAAAATTAAATAAAATAAAATAAAACAAAATAAAATAAAATAAAATAAAACCAAATTAACTAAAATAAAATAAAATAAATTAAAATAAAATGAAATAAAATAAAATAAAATAAAATAAAATAAATTAAAATAAAATTAAATAAAATAAAATAAACTAAAATAAAATAAAACAAAATAACATAAATTAAAAAAACATAATTAAATAAACTAAAATAAAATAAAATGAAATAATTTTGTTGTTGTTGTACAAAAATATGTAAAATAAAATAAAATAAAATAAAATAAAAATAAAAAAATAAAATAAAATAAAATAATATAAAATAAAAGAAAATGAAATTAAATAGAATAAAATAAAATAAAATAAAATAAAATAAAACAAAATTAACTAAAATAAAATAAAATAAAATAAAATAAAATAAAATAAAATAAAATAAAATAAAATAAAATAAAATAAAATAAAATAAAATGAAATAAAATTAAATTAAATTAAATTAAATAAAACAAATAAAATAAAATAAAACAAAATTAACTAAAATAAAATAAAATAAAATGGAATAAAATAAAATAATTTTGTTGTTGGTTTTACGGTCTGTTCATTTTACATATTTTTGTAAGTATAACGAGCTCAAGACCAGTTAATAATAATTCTTAGTTAATTATTATAATTTTTTGATTAGAGGAAATATTGAAAGCCTCTAATCAAAAAATAATAATAATTAACTAAGAATTATTATTAACTGGTCTTGAGCTCGTTATACTTACAAAAATAAAATAAAATAAAATAGAATAAAATGAAATAAACTAAAATAAAATAAAATAAGATAAATTAAAATAAAATAAAATGAAATAAAGTAAAATAAAATAAAATGAAATAAAATAAAATAAAATAAAATAAAATAAAATAAAATAAATTAAAATAAAATAAAATAAAATAAAATAAAATAAAATAAAATAAACTAAAATAAAATAAAATAAGATAAATTAAAATAAAACAAAATGAAATAAAATAAAATAAAATGGTTATCCCCCGTTTCCATGCAGGTGTTAGCGACTAATCTCATACCAAATTTCAGTAGGCTGACCTAAATACTTCCAAAGATACGGACTATGAAAAATTCCATTCGTATGGGAGGTGCCCCACCCCCAATATATATTAAAATATTTTTTAGCCTATGACCAGCCCTAGAAGAAGTCCAGTAAGTGTTTTAAATTTGGTTACGATCGGTATATTCGTTTAGGAACTAAGTCTATCTCTCTCTCTCTATGGCGCGATATAAAACAGGTATATCATCATAAACCTCCTAAGAGATTTTTGCGCCAAGCTTCTCTTCCAATTTGTGGTGTGCCGATTTGAATTTTTCCCTACAAATTGGTGGGACCTACAGTTTTTTGCCGACTCCGAACGGCATCTACAAAGGAGACGAATTTTTGCTGAGAAGCCTGTCATGGCTAAGTCTATCTATACATACATAATTTGATTTTTATATATATAAAAAGATTAAGATTATTCTATTAGCAGGCAACAGGTAACAACTAATGTCCGCTTCTTATGGCATTCAAGCCACAACTAATGCAAACATCTTATCGACATTTATTCAACAGTCTGAAAAGGCCAAAACCGCCGGATTTTGACTGCCGATTCATCAGTTAAAGTAACCGCACAACGAGCATGTTCAAACATATATTTTTTTTAATTACTCAAACATAATAAATTTGAGTTATTATTGTAAGAAAATCTGCTCGAACCTCATAGTTTGCGCCATCGAGCGTAGTTTGTTGAGAGCAGCGTAGTTCAAACACACGAAGAGCTAGCTCAAATCTCACAGCGAGCACCAAAAAATGCAGCAAATGCAATTGCGAGAAATATTTTCACTCTCCTAAAGCACGTGCACTCGTACAAATAACTTAAACTTACATGGGCATTTTTTTACTTTTATTTTACTTTTTCATGCACGAGTTTCATGTTCTGTGCGGTGCATGCACGCGATCAACATGCAGACAGAGTGGCAACGTAAACAGTGCAACATCAACAATGGCAATAGCCTCGCCAATGGCTTATGTTGGTAAACTCGAACGTACACGCTTTACACGTACAAACAATATGCTGCACACCGGTCAATGAACTTTTACAGGCCTCATGGTTTGACCTATATTTTATGAAAGTGGAACACTGTGACAGCTGATCGGAAGCTATCGCGTTAGTTGTTCGCTGTCAGTTGTTGTATACAATCATTTACTATGACTTGGTTTCTGGTACTTTTCTTTTTTGAACGTGGATTTTCTTTTCTTGTTTTTATTTTCCACATACAAATTCGTTTTGCTTTTCTTTTTATATTTTCTTTTTTCCTGAACTTATAAAAATCAGCTGTGTTTGTTGTTATTGCAATTATGTATTGTTGTTATCGTTCAGCATCTTCGCGCTCAGTCGCAGTGTAGTTTTTGTTAGTTGTTTGGTCGTTTGGTCGTTTAGCCAGTCAGTTGGTGTGTCGCGTACTTGTTGTTTGACTAGCTAGCAGACTGACTATCTGATCTCTTACTCATATGTTTGCTTGTGTGGCTTTGATAGTTTGCTACTTTGCTTTTTTATAGCTTTGTTAGCTGCACACCATTGAATTTGTTGTTAGAAAGAAAGCAAACGGAAAAAAAATAAATTTCTTCTTCTGCGGCGATTAGTAAAATTTTTGGTTTTTGGTTTTATTTTAGAGATTTATGTAGGCTCGAGTTTTAATGATGAATTTCCCCATTATTGTGTGAATGCTGGTGTAAATTTTTACATGAATCTTGTATGTTGTGGACGTTTCCGGCTGTGGGAGATTTAGCACTTTTATATTCTATATGTTCTTATTTTTTCTTTGGTCCAAACTAGTTTCTCTATTTTAGGGATATCTGATTGAAATTTTTTATAACTAAAGTTCGCCCAGTGGTTGAAATTCAACCAGTAAACTTTATTTTATTTTATTTGTTTGCTGTATCTTTTATCCGCCTTTTTTTCTTCCTTTCTATGTCGTTCCTTTCCTCTAACATATTTTTATTTTCCTTGATTTCTTCTTTTACTCTCTTATTTTATTTTTTCCTTTCTTCAAACTTCTTTTCCTTTCCCTTCCCTTCCTTTTATTTTCTTTCTTTCCCCTTCGTTTTCTTACCTTTCCTTTAATTCCGTTTTCCTTCCCTTCCTTTCATTTCCTTACCATTCCTTTCTTTCCTTTAATTTTTCTTCCTTTCCTATCCTTTCCATTCCCTTCCCTTTCCTTCCTTTCCTTTTCCTTTTCTTTCCTTTTTTTCCTTTAATTTTCCTTCCTTTCAATTCTTTTCCTTTCCTCTATTTTCCTTTAATTTTCTTCGGTGTTTAATACTCTTTATAAGTAATAATTTATTTTATTTTTGTAAACCCTGTTTGTAGGTATCAGCAATGAATTTTACATATTTGCTCATATTTTACATTGCTTGTTTAATGTATCCAACAAAGCAACTTGTCGTGCTCTCAGGAGAGCAGCTGACACTGGGCATCGTAGCCAGTAATCAATACAATAACAACAACTAAAGCAAAAATGCATGACACAACAGCGTATCTATAGTGCGAATACTTATTTTTCATTAGTCCACTATCAACTCTTCGCACTCACAGTGAGAGCCGACCACACGAATAACACAAAACCATGCATGGCAAGTCTACTCACACTACTACGGCTCTTGATTTTTTCTTACAAAGCAACTCCTCGGCCATGCCCACGATTCAGCATAGTACACAAAAAGCAAGTACACACACACACAGCGTGTCTATAGTGTGAATAAGTGAATGTGTAGTGGTGTGACTTTTATGTTAAATTTTTTATATTAAAATGATTTTTTAAATTTTTTTTTATTTACGGATAAAAGTACACCTTAAAATTTCCTATCTATACATATATAATTTGTATACCTTGGAATTATAGTTTAGCAGAAAACGGTTCTATATTGCATTCATCTTGTCTATTTATATATAAGATATGCTAGCTTAAACCGGCGGTTTTATGTCACTTTTCTATACAAACTTTAAAATTTTTTTGTATAGATATTCCTTTTAATATTATGTTGAGTATAAATAAAGAGCAATGCAGGCTATGTATTTGGCAATAGATTAAACAAGAGCTTGTAAGATTGACTTCTACTACATCTAATTTCTGTCTTTCAGCTTTATTGATTTTTATGTACATGTTAGAAATGTCATCATATAAGTCCTTACAGCATTTCAGTTGTGTAGCATGAATACTAATAGAGATACACAGAACTCCTATTTGTATGGTACCACGCCCCCTTTTCCTTTATATACATTTTTCTGGCTTTGTTGAAGACCTACTTACCTCATTTAACTCTTTGCCCAATATCTGTGGTCTATCGTCGATACTTCCACAGATATGCAATATGAAAATTCAGATTTGTTAGGTAGGTGCCACGCCTCTTTTCTCTTTTCTATTATCTCGCTTTTCTCTTTCTCTCCCTTTCTGGAGTTGTTGCAAATCAACCTAATATAACTTCTTACCGAATTTCAGTCGGTTAGCATGAATATTTCTAGAGATATACAATAGTAAAAAACGGATTTGTCCAGGTTGTACCACGCCTCCTTTTCCTTCAATGTATGCCTAACATGGACAACATATATACAAATTTTTAATTTCATATATAAAAATTCCATATCGAGCATAATTTTTTTGTGTTGAAAAATAAAATGCTTATTTTACCGATTAATATTATTTTCTCGTATTCATTCAAGGTAAAAAGAATTCAGCGTAGCAGAATACAGCGCTCTTCTTACATATTTTATTCTGAAAAAACGGTATGCCTTGATCAACTGCATATGAAGCATAAAGAGCTAGCTTTCACACCAATGGATATAATACTTTTTTTCCAGCTTTCTACAGCTAAATAAATACATCTAGCATGCTAGAAAAAAAGCTCCAGTAATTTTATTTTTTGCTAAGAGCTTTTGTTAAGAAAATGATTCGAAAAAATTAAGAAAGTATGCCAGGTTTGATTTTTTTTTTTTTTTTGAGTAATAAGTGATTTGATCATAATAGAAAATAAAAATTTGTCAATGAAAATGATGCGGTTCTTTAAAGATTCGGTATAAAGCATATGTTTTAAAACCTCCAAAACAAAATTAAAAACTTAAAAAATTGCCGGCATTTTGTTATGCCTGTTGGCGGTATTTCGCTTTCGAAAAATATAAAAATATAACGCCAACAGGATTTATTTCTGTTATTGGGAAATATACACCTTGGCTTTTATTGCACTTCACCCAAAACATATAACGGTTGATAATTATGCCCACATTTCATATAAAGCTATAATAATAAACATCTGAAAAACAGATGAACTCAATCAAGGTACATCTCAAAATGGGTCATATGGGCGTACACATTGTATATAGGCATGGTATATCTCAAGCAAACAAATCGTTCAACGTTGTTGCTAAAGCTACAACTGAGTATATTGAATACGGTTAAGCCCTTGTTTAGACTCTCGTATTTTTTTTTACTATTCTTTGACATTTTGCATATTACTTATCAACAATTTGGTTAGAACCCCGTGATTTGCTTTTCAAAGTTCGTTTCTTAAGTCTTTTGTATTGAATTTGTGAAAATAGTTTAACATGCCTCTGATTTTCTTTCTTTTCTTATTTTATTTATATTTTCTCAATCAAACAAATGTACAACTTTTTTAAAAACGTTGGCTAATTCCACGAATATGTTTAGAAACTAGAAACGAGGCTTCTTAGTGTGTATTACTTTAGCCAACTTCAATGCATGAAAAACAAGAAAGAAAGCGAATCCAAAGGACAATTTGCAATGCAAGCAGTGAAAATCGTGACGCGGCATGAGAATAGAAATTTCTATAAATGTGCTACTTTCATGAGTTATATCCCAGATAACAAATATGTGGTACCTTATAAGTTTGAATTTGGAGGCATACATATGAAGGTAAGTATTTCAAAGGCGCATGTGATCACGCAGATAAATTCACAGAAAGTCTCGGTAAAAATAAAGTACATATTTATTTCTTTATTTCAGTGCTTCTTTAGGTCTTTTCATCAGAAATCCGATTAAAATTTTGGATTGTATATATCAAAGAATGAGACCACAGCTCCATCAAAATATAAGGTGTTGTTTTCCGACCCTTGAACTATTAACTGTTTGTTAACAAGCAATAAAAACCAAAGTCTAGTTAGGACAAAATCAATCGAGTTGACTCAAAATTTAAAATTTTTTCTGACCTAAGATTATTTTCTCCATTTTGAGCTATAAATTTTGAATGCTGAATTTTGGCATTTTGAATTTTGAGCTCTGAATTTTAGCTTACTGGAAAAATGGTTTCAGTCTAATGTTTTCTGAAAAAATAGTGTGTCTCAATTTTTTATTCTCTATTCGTTTTATCACACTATTTAGTGAAAACCTAAATCATATTTTTTGAAGGTCACTCCCATAAACCTCTTGCTGATCACCTTATCGTAGTGAAAGCAAATAATTTTGTGAAAGAGCTGGCGAAAAAGTTTCTTAACTACAAGCCAAGTAATCCGGAAGTCTGTTGTTGAGACCTCTGCCAAGAGCCGCAACTATTTACCAAGCACAATGGTTCAAAAACGAAAAATAAATCGAATAGGAAAGTCAACAAAAATTCTCCGTGAGCCGAGTTCGCTAGAAGAAATATATATATCATTGTGTTTGTATGTTTTGGAAAACGAACTTTTTATTCTATCTGAAAAATTAGTTCAAACCAAAATAAATATTATGAGGATTATGGCTGGAACATTGGATGTTGTGCCTATCATAAAGCAACAATTTTTCTTCAAAAGATGGCCATGTTGAAAGGCAAATAATAAATATTTTATTCTATATCAATAGCAAAAGATCGCTTTTTAGTTACATAGTGTTATATTATGAGCTTATCCAGATAGCTGAAGGATACCCAGAACGAATTATTAGTGATTTTGAGTAAGGTATCTGCATCAAAAAAATGTTTTCCAGCAGCGAGATTACAAGGCTGCTCCTTTAATTTATTTTGTAAAATCATGGACTGAATAAAGAAATATGAGAAATATGAAATACGAAATAATTTAGGGAAAATTACAAAAAGAAAGGTATGTTGAGTAATCAAGAAACAAATGCTAAATTTAGTTCAACTACTTACAAGTTTCACATTTTGTTTTACAAATTGGTTTAGAAATGCGGCAACGATACATTTTTTTCCTTACAAATTATAATGCTAAAAATCCTAGCTTTAGAACCGCACGGAAAAGTCTATGAGTACTATAATCATTTCTATAATACTCTCGAAGACACTGATATGAAGAATATTTGCTCATGGTTCGAAAGAAAAATCAGCCAAAATATTCACCAACATTTTGTTCAGTGCACTACGAGTCAACGAGTCAACGAGCATATCTTTTGTTGGAACACAAAACAGTGTTGAAGCTTGGCATCGTCTATGGTAAACATAAGTTCTTATATTCTTTAAAATAAGTTATTAAATATCAAAGAGAAAATTGTATTTTATAAAAATTTAAAATAGTTGTTTACATGGCAATTTTTGATAATCCAATTTTTGTGTTCTTTCTAAAACCATATTTTCTTATTAAAAAAGTTAAATATTTCAAAATTCAAAAAAAAGAAAAATTTAAATACATTTTTAAATTACAAAAAACAAACAAAGTGATATAATTAAGTAATAATAATAAAGCATAAACTTATTAACGATTTAAAAGGCGAAATGCATTATGCGAAAGTGTAACTTGCTAGAGTTCAATATGGTTTACATATACAACAAAATTTTAAAACAGTGAAAACAAATTAAAAAAATAAAAGAATAATGAAAAAATACTATTGTGGGGTTTACTTTAATTTACTTTGAGAATTTATACTTTGTTATTACCTACTTTAGAATTATAAATATTTCTAAATTATGTTAATTTTTTTAATCAAAATTTTTAATATTTTAAAATGCAAATTTTTTATTATGATTTTTAAATTTATAAAAGTTATTCCATAAATATAATTAAAATAATTTATAAATATTTGAGTAAATACCTTGTTTCCTTAAAACAATTTCTAATTTACTTATTTATTAAAAACTTTTCACGAATTGTTTTCGTTGCTATTTCAATAACTCATTTGTTTGTTGAAAAAAAAAAAACAGAGTATGTTTGCTTTATTTTAAAAAATAAATACAACCAGAATTTTTTTCAAAAATACAGAATTTTACTTTCCAGAATTTTTACCCTACATCAATGTGCGCTTTAAGAATTCCAGAATAAAAGCTTTTTCAAGTTTATTCCAGAATTTTGACCCCAAAATAATTGGCGAATACCGAGTTTACTCACGTTTCCACTTTACATTAGTATGTGCCTGCTCAATCTCTTCCTAACCAGCTGAAAATTCGAGCCTTTTTGCCCAGGGACTGAAAATAATTGTTATTTTTTTTTCGCTGAGCGAAAGGGTTACGCAAAAATTAGCTTTAAACTATTTTGGGAATTTTTAATCACTATCAAAGAAATATTTCTTTCGATCGTCTTAACTTAATATAAATGAGAAATTTTTTTTTTTATGTTTAGAATAACTATTATAAAGATTTCTTTTTTGTTTGTCATTTTATATATACATCAGATATATTATATTCCGAATTTTTCATGCAAACATTCGTTTTCCGAACAAAATTATGATTTAATATATGTGAGTTTATAAATACTTATAAAGAGCTCATAACTAACCAAAAGAATCCTGCCCGTCTAGTCAAGAATTAACGATGAACAAACTTTTTCTAATTTATGAGATATGGCATGTAACATTTTTATTTTATTTTATCTGTTCAAACATAAAACTCAAACAATTTCATTTATATCGCTTCTCCTGAAAGATATTTATTTGAATAAAAAATAAAAAAAAATGTAAAATCAAACCGAAATAACAAATGTTTCTACTTCGAGCACTTTTTAAGAAGAAGACTACGATTTCTTGTGATGGTTGCTCAAAGGACGATTTCAAACTAGTGATAATGTAGTTAGTGCCAAACTAGTTCGTATTTGGCACTTTAGTTCTGGTGTTGAACCAGAAATTTGTCTCACTAGTCACTGAATTCTCTACCAGTTAAGATCATGTTCAAACATACAGTGTGCGTCAAAACTAAAGCAGCGAAATTCCCTTTAAAACATTTCACCGAAAAAAATCGTAAGTGCAATTTCTATAATGTTTGGTCCTTTTTCTTCAGCAAGAATACTTATTAGGTATTATAGATTTGAATAAATTAAAGTAGTTTAACAGATCATCCAAAAAATTTTGTACCAAGAATCCGATGAACTCAAAAAGTGGAGCGACAATAATAAAACATTACACTGCGTTACAAAAACGAGCTTTAGTTCTGTCCTATGAACCAAATATACTTTTTCGGAAAGGGGAGAAAAAATAAGGCGATTTTCATGTACACGTCAGAATTTTTTTTTTTATGTATAAAGTATAAACCTCGTAGTCTCCGTCTGTCCGCCTGTGTGAAAGACTTTGGATTGATTTTTAACCCTTTTTCCGTGATCCAATCTAGCTGAAATTTTGCAGGCACACTCGTGGAAATGTCTGTATCCTACCAAATTTTTTAAAAAATAGATTTTTATCAATTCTCAGATTTTCCTGAATTTTTTTTTTAAATTTTTTTTTTTCATTATTTTCGGCATAACTTGAAGGGACTCCAAATTTTTGAACTACTAAAGCGTTCCGAAAAAAAAATCGTTTTTCGACCCATCCTACTCCATATATTTGTAGTTTATCAGTAGTAACTTTCTAACACTACACTGTTTATGACTTTTACAACACTTACAACTGGTATGACAGATGAAACATTGAATTGCACAATTGAATTGCAAAAGGATTAAAAATCGAACCAAAGTCTTTCACACAGGCGGATAAACGGACACTACCAGCTTTATACTTTATACATAAAAAAAAAACTCTGACGTGTACATGAAAATCGCCGATACACGTGTATTTTTATTTTTTCTCCCCTTCCCGAAAAAGTATATTTGGTTCATAGGACAGAATGTGTGTAACGCGGTGTTATCAAATATCTTTGGGACGAATCCGGTTTTTTTTTGTCATTTTGTGGCATATCCGTGGCTCTTAATGGCAAGTTCGCATCGTGTCGGCATTGAGTACATTACTTAAGTAAAATATCTTAGGAAATAATTTTCCACCCCTGCTCAATTAATCCGAATACAGAGTCTTTGTTGCTGCAATTTTCTTTGGAATTTTTAGGACACATCCTTAATTTTTATAGATTCTCCGTTCGGTTAAATAGCACGGGCCATGACAATGCGTCCACATTATTAGATTTAAACTATTTTTTAAAGCACATCGCTATACGTTTCGGCAGAATATCTTCCTGAAAAATCCCCCTTAATGGATCTCAAGAGATAGGATGAAGGTTTCATGAATATCTTTTTACATGAAACGATGCAATACCAGCTCAGTCGAATGAATTGGGCCCACTCCATGTCCGAAGAAAGGTCTGCAAACCACTACACTGCCTCAGCCGTATTTCACCGCACAAAAGGGATAGTAAAAGTGAGTGAGCGTTGTTCATTAAGCCTGGGAGTAAGCTTCAGAGCGTCTTAATATTACAGAAAATTTTTATTTGACAGAAAATAAGATTCCTCGCCTTATTTATCTGCTCCAGTTTAGGTGGAATCTTGAAAACCGTTATTTTTCTTCATCTTAAATCAAACGGGTTTCAAACCTCCGAAGTGAACTAATCGGCCTTAAAGCGCACTTCTTTCAGTGATCCTACATGGGGTGGATATCACAAATTATTTAGTAAAACTTCTTGTGGAAGCAAGAAGAGACATTTTTAGTCCTCGAACGATTCCACAATCGTTAATCTTCGGTGTTTTTTGTGCACTAGTACCTCCCTGTACAGTGCTAAGGTGAATGGAAAATGTAGTACGCGAAATAAGGGCATGAAAACTGTTAACACATTTTGAAATAGTATTTCCTGATTTCGTTTGATTAAATTTGAGTAAAATGCTTTCGCGAAGTACCACGAAATAATTATTTTCAGCAAAATATTTTAGACTGCTATTCATTCTCGTTTAACGGCTAAATAAAAGAAGGAAACCGTTGTTTGAAATGTTCCGAAATACATATATCGGCGTGGTTATTGTGGCTCACGTTTACTACGATTTAATATTTTTTACGACATATTTAAGGAAAAAAAAGACCTACCTTGATTTGGTGCTTTCATATTGTAGCACAAATTTGTTAGTTAGCCTGAAAAGTGTAATTAATTTTTTTTAATCGACTATGAAAACTTTTTTTTTTGTTTCATATTCTTGCCTTCATCAATAAAAACAAATACAAAATTAATAACCTGCCCATAGAATTTTATTTAATCATGTGTAGCAGAGGGACTTTTCGTGTTTTAGTTTTGTCGTACACTGTACATACGTGCATATACCCTGCAAAAAACGGAAATACTCCGTTTCATACTCCATAGAATACTCCTAAAGGAGTATCAGAGTACTCCAATACATATCCTCATTCATATAAAAAAGGTGGTCCAATTTACATGGCAATGTCCGGTGATTGGATCACCTAATCCATCTCGGAGTACTCCGTTTCTTTGCTTTTGAATACTCTATAGACCACCTACGTGAGAGTACTCTCAAAATACTCCCATGGGATTACTCTATAGAGTATTCAACAGCAAAGCGAGAGCGGCAGTAGGTGGTCCTCAAAAGAACACATACTCCCTTCTCGCTTTTGTCTAGAATACTCTATAGAGTAATCTTTTGGCAGCATTTTCAAAGTACTCCAACGTAGGTGCTCTATAGACTATTCAGAAGCAAAGTAAATGGTACTCCGAATAGGATTAGGTGATCCAATCACCGGACATTGCCATGTAAATTGGACCACCTTTTTTATATGAATGAGGATAAGTGTTGGAGTACTCTGATGCTCCAAAGTTTTTTACAGGGTATTATAGCGAATTAACATACACACACATACAAATACACAAAGCCAAAGACAACTTTCTCAACACGTCACTAGCGAAAAAAAAAAATATTTTTTGTTTAGATTTCCCTCGAATTTTCACAATTTTCTGATTTTATGCCAAAGTGCAATGCACTCTGTTCGGTACACAGAAGAATTTCTTTTCCAACATTTTCAGTGGTCATTAACTGTATGTGTGTATGTATGTATGTATGTAAATGCATGCTGTAAGTTGAAGTTGTTCATTGAAGTGAAAAGTGTGTCAAGTTTCGACAAAGATCAAGTACATCTAAGATGCAATTTGAATTACCCACATCCGTAAGTTCCACTTACTACTCCCCTGCTCGCGACTGCATATCGCCCATACAAAATTTGTGGCTGTAAACAATGCAAGAAGTCAAATGTATTGCTGACAAGCCATTTGGAATAGCGCTGTTGGGCGCTTAAGAAATTGGTACTACAATGCACTATAGGCAATTTTACACTTTTTGGTGTCAAAAAATCGTGTAACTAAAGGTTCATTAAAGAGCAAGAGAGGAGCATACAATGGAGAAAATATAATTAAATTTAAATAAGTATTTATTATTTTGTTCTAGTAGACAAATGAAAGGGCTTTTAGAGCGTCAAAGAAATTTAGCTGGGAATCCTTTGGTGCTCCTAACTGGATTCAGTTATAGGTAGGTTTTGTATACATATCCCTTCGAAGTCCTAAGGTAATGGTTATTGTACTTGTACTGGTACTTACTTTCTACAGGTCTGATGGGCTAAATACCGCAAAGAAAATTCTCCTGTCTGGCTTCGCTGCTTTACTTTGGAGGCCGTCGGGCTTTGAGGATAGTGTTACTGGCCTACCACAAATAAGGTCCAAGGCTCGAATCCTGGGACAGGTAACACTCTCCGAGTGTATTTCTTCCTGGCAAGGATTCTCAGCAAAACTACTTCTACTTTGCAAGTAGCTTTGTAGAAGGCGGGTTGATGTCAGAAGACTAGAAACCTACCGAAAGTGATACTGATGTATGTTACACGAGATTGTGGATGAGCTCAACATAATTGAGATCTCTATTTCAGACATTCTTTTCAAATTTTTCAAAAAAGTGACTCTGAAATGGTATTGATCAACGCCAAAAGAATTAAAAAACTTTTCCATACCTACTTCAAAGTTGGTGACTCCCTTTTTTCCTGCTGATCAGTATGGCTTTCGGCCCATTTTTCATCAGCACGCGTGATTTTTGGCAAAGAGTATTGTCATGCCTTGCTGAGTCCTTAGTGTCCTCAATTGAGTCTCAGCTGTCTTAGCCAGGACAGGGAGGTCCTGTATTCCTGAACCTTCGTCCTTGAGTAACGTTCATTGACAATTTTTCTGAGATATGAAATTATGGTTCCAAGCTTCTTGAAATTGGAGACTTTATAGCCTACCTTGCGCTGTAGTTAGCGAGCTTCCTTTCCAAGCTAACATAACACGCTTTATTGTACCGATCGCTCTTCCAGTTGCTGTTTCTATTTATAACTATACTTTGAACTCTGCTGAAGTTGAGCAGTCTGTTCCCATTGGACTATGTAATATCACCTATACGAAATGTGGAACAAACCTCTGGGCGTTAAAGTAGCCAAATACGATTTAGCTATCGTGGCGAGTTCAGTGATTGTACATGAGCAGTAGGTACGGATAAAAATATTCCGCTTCAGATGATCAATATGTTAAAGGATCTCGCTTTGATTCGGATTGAAGCACCGCACTTGAGAACTTGATTCGAAGTCGTTAGCTTACGGGCGCAAAGATAGAGCTTGGCAATACTTTGGTAGAAGTTAAACACAGTGCTATCTGCTTTACTCCCTTGAACAGACACCAGCTGCCGAGCGATGTCTTCTTCACCTCCCCGCCTGTCCTCATATATGGCTTTTCATGTGAGATCAAATCGTTCCACTGTGTGTCAGTGCATAAACTCGTCTCTTTTGCTTGTATGTTCAATTGACACAGGCATATTAACGAAGATCGTTTGCAGGAAAGGTTCTCAATCAAATGCTAGCGTACCAATACACACGTTCCACATACACGTAAGCTCGTAAATAAGTGCTATACTTACTGACTTTTCCTCAACTTTTCTTGTTTCTATTTTCAGTGGTGAGTGGCACAGTAAAAACGATTTTATGGCCGTTTTTTCTTTTGCTTTCCCTTGTCTATGATTTGCATCTAGCTTTTATGTATATAGTTTCTTTTTTTTTGCACAATAATTTCTCAATTAATAGCCTTTATCTTTTGTGGGATCAGTAGTAAAGGATAGAATATGCTTGACCGAAAAATCGCAATTTTAACAAATACCGGTCTATTAACGCTTTTTACATTGAGTGCTTAGCAGTGAAAGTCGAAATTGTTTTCTTCTTAAGTAGAAAATTTAAAGTTGCACAAAAATATAGTTAGAACCAATGTAAATGAAATTTTGTATTCTTGAATTCTGTAAATGGTGAATGAAGCGAATGAGAGAAAGTTGGCGATATTGGTTGGCATCCCAGCTACCTAGTAACCAAAGTACAGAGCTTACCGAAGTCATGTAGAGAGCACTTCCTCCCTCTGATAAATAGTCAGAATAAGGATGAGCATGCGCCCCAATCCTTGACTTTATAAAACCAAGAAATAACAATTTCAATATTCCTTAAGGATTTTATTGAATGACCTAAGGTCATCAGCTCAATGCCCTACGTCAGCATAATTAATCTAATTACTTTGTATATGCATTATAGCTTGAATGAACATGTAATACTTTACTATTTCGACAAACAACAGATAATGTTCAGACACAATTACCTAATTGCAGTTGTTTTGTTGTTTGTCTTCAAAAGTTCATTTAGTGCAAATTAATCAAGAGAATTAAGAAACGAACTTTTCCAGTTGAAATTATCATGGGTTTTTTTCCAAAAAATTTCAATGGCGAATCACAAAAGAAACAAAATATATAAAAAATGCATTTGACTACTTAGAAGAAAGAAATCTTTCTTTTTTTTTGTGAGACAAATGAGTTCAGTGACTAAATTACGCTTATTTTACATTTGAGAGCAACCCCAATTGCATAGATTTTCCGATTCGATACCATAAGGAAAGCTATATATTTTACGTGATGTATCAAAACCAAAATGTTACTTGAAGATAATATTTTTATAGTAATGCTAACCACATAAATATCACCTCTATTCCACAATAATTTCTATGCGTTTGCCTTGTACACTCCCTTAAAAAGCTACTCTCATCATTAACTCGGAGTTATGAAGCTTGTCAACCCAAGATGAGCTGAATAACGCAATGAAAATGTTTGGCTTCACCGAAAAAAGAACTCTTTTACTTTGGTGGCCGCCGGGCTGTGACAGTGTTGCTGACCTACCACACCTAAAGTCCAAGGTTGGCCTCCTCGGACAGGTAACTTCAAAAATGGTTTCAAAAAGGTGTTTTCAAAACGGGGTCGCCCTTCGGCAGTACACTCTACAAGTGTATTTCTGCCATGCAAGGCTTCATCTGTTTTGCAGGCGCCATTCACAGTCGGCTAAAACTGTAGGTCCAGCCAATTTGAATGAAAAATTTATCCTCAGAGGTTTCGATACATTTGGGAAAGCTTGATATAAAAAAAGCCGCTTAAACTTCGTTAGTTTCCTGCTGGGAATAACTATCGTATAGAATACTTCCAAGATATATAACGTACTACCAGACCGCGCCAAAGCTATCGTGTTCTTAACTTTACTCTGGAAGATTTTGCTATCTCCTTTTCTCATATCGCGCATACTCTTTATCTACCAATCCATCATCATCTAACCATCTTATTTTTCTTTCGTGGCCTTTTTTCTCGCCCTCATACCTTTGCCTTTCCTCTTCCTCTTTTTCTCTTCCTCCTTTTCCTACCCTCCTACTTCCATTGCGTGTTCTCCTTATCTTACCTGCTTCTCTCCCCTTCATGGGGAGTAGGCGCTTATCTTGCACAGCCCAGTTTTCCAAAATATAACACACATTGATATATAATACACATACAGTTGTGTTCAATATACTAGTAGTTAAATTAAATTGGATATAGTTCTACGCAGACCTGTTAAATAATGATTAATTATTTTCCTGAGAATTCATATAATGATTGATTACCATTACTTTAAATTTTTAATGATTATTTTAAAATTAATAAAAAATAATTTTAAAAAAAATCATGATAATAAAAAAACAAAATTAAAAATAATCAAAAAAAAAGGTACTGTTATTACTTTTGATAATTAAAATTTTGTTTTCAACTATTTTTTTTAATTTTTGGTTTTTTCAGTATTGTTGTAGAAGCTCATAAATATACACATCAACAATACTGAAAAAGATCAAAAATAATCCAAAAAAAATCAAAAAAAAAAAAAAACAAAGTAATCAAATCCGTTTTTTTGATAGTTTTTGATTTTTTCTGCTCTTTTTTTTATTTTTTCTGCGAAATAAAATAAAGCTTTCTTTTTAATAATTTTCATTTAAATATAGATAGTTCCATAACAAAACTCACATAAAAAGAAATTTGAAACTTTACACGCAGTTCAGGAAAGTTAATTAAACTTTCAAAAATTTACATCAAAATTTCAATATTTTTAGCAAGAATTTATAGCTCATTTAATTTTTTAATGTGCAAGTTAGAAGCACCTCAGAATTTCCCCTGAATATTTACAATTTTTTTACCAAAGCTGTTTAGTACTTTTTTCCATACAATATTAATTTTTCTTCATGCGTTGTATGAAAGAAATTCCTAAATATCCTTGACGAAAGAAATTCAAAAAATTCTGGGAAATTTTTGAACGAGTTCTAACTTGCTCAATGTTATACTGAAATTGATTGGTCTACAAAACTGAGCACTCAAAATTTTTCTAGAAGTTTTCCCAACAAATTTTTTTCAAATGGGGGTTAAATACGTTAAGCATAACCAATAAATAAGTTAGGCCTACTATGTGTAATATTATAATTATTTTTTTGGCAAACTAAATAAATCATTGTAAAATCTAATGATAATTTAAATTAAAAGTAAACAAATATTGTGCTTCTTAAGTTCATTCTATTTGGGTTCAATCAAATTTAACCAATCTTCGTGCACAACAGTAAAATAAAAAAAAATGTTTTCTATTTCAAATTGTCTAAAGGAAAGTCAGTAATAAACAAAGAAATGTGAGCCTTAAGCTTTTAGTAGTGCTTTTGATTGCGTCAGTGAAAACAAACCTTTTGTTTGAGTATGAGTGCATTCGTGTAGCGTTTATCTAGAGTTATTTTCCACGCATGCGTGCAGTACACATTTTGGATAGAATATTTAACTCAAATCAATTTCTCAACGTACAAACAATTTCAGCGTACATAGTCGACCTCGATTCACCAAAACGCTCAAAGAGTAATTGTACTTTCTCCCAATCAAACATTTCCTAGTTCCTCACAAATTCATTACTACCAGCCATGGGAAAAGATTTTCTATCTACACCGTCACTTGAATATCGAAAGAAATTTTCACCATTATTCCACCAAAAAAAAAACACTCAAATTTCAGAAAACCTGTAAGAAATTTAATAGAAGAAATGCTTCATATCAAGTTTAATTGACAGACTAGAAATTTCTTGGAATCAGCAACGCGCATACGTCTAAAATTGCATCTAAAATTTTGACTCAAAAGGAAGCTGTCAGATGATGCAGAAGAGACCGGTGTACACTAGAGTGGCCATGGAAAACTGAGTCTAGAGATTAGCATAAGAAAACATGGAGCTCGATATAGTCATCTTTTACAATTGCCATCAACATCTTCTAAAGGAAGTACCAGGAACTCAGCAGTTTCAAGAGGGTTGGGTCAGCGTGAAGTTATTGTTAGAAGAGTCTGCTCCATAGAGAAGGTAACAGATGTTTGGTGTTATGCGGAAACACATCACATAATGGGCAAAATATTCGGCATGTCGGGGTTGCATCTAGATAGGTAAGAGTTTACAGTATCCAGATTAAAGTTGGGCCAGTGTGACCACCTGTCGCCTAAGAGGAGCGTGAACCTCCGAGGGAGACCATAATCAGACTTGTGTCTCGCTATGAACAGCATCAAAGTGGGGCACGGATAACTGATCTTAGAAATAGCACACAACAGCAGGTCTGATGAGTTTAACAGCATGGTATACAACGAAGGAGTCTATCGCCTTAAAGTCGAAAAAGACATATTCCAAAAGTCAAAATTTTCAAATCTGAGAACACTAAAGGCATCTCTTTCTTAAAAATGCCCCCCTGTAATGGAAGATCGAAAATGATTAAAAGGAGGCCTTGGCATTTTTAATGATACACATTTTTCGGATGGCTCGGTTGCCCAGCAGATTGTTCAAGCTTGGAATATGGTCAAGCTCACCTTCATTCCGAAATCAGTTAAAAGATATCATGTTTATCTAAAGGAGTTAAGACTAATCAATCTGTGCTCATCCTTGAAAGTATTGGAACGTCTGATTGATTTCACGATATTTCCAAGACTATGTTTACTTTCTCTTCAAAAAAGGAAAACGGAATCAATTCTGTTTACCATGGGGTGCAAGATTCCTGATTGAGGAAGTATCGCTGGTGTTGTCTAACATTGTCAAGTACATGTGTAACATACTTGATAGCAAGCTGGCATGGAAGTTTAATGCAGAGGACACACCAAAGGCGTTGGCAAGAACTTGGAGCTCTGTCCAAGTGTGGAAAATTTGCGCTGAATTAAATCCTTAATGTTCACCTGGTCTACATTCCACTGTAGAAACAAAGGCAGTTCGCTAGTTCTAGACAAGTGGAATTAGAGTCAGCTAAGCAAGCGCTGAGCTCACACTTCCTCTTGTCAGGTTTCCAGATCCTTCTCAGCGCTTGTCAATGCCACGCAACAGGTGAAACTGCTATGGTTCCCTTAGATTCAGCTTTTCATGTTAAGAGTGCACTACCCGATGAGAATCCCAGCGGCGCTGCCAAAAATATTGGACAATCATGGTTGGTTGGTTAGTTGCTAGT
Organism: Merzomyia westermanni; assembly: GCA_949987695.1. NCBI lineage: Eukaryota > Metazoa > Arthropoda > Insecta > Diptera > Tephritidae > Merzomyia > Merzomyia westermanni. Next base: position 66,163,498 of record OX465290.1, read on the forward strand.
CTCATATGACTCCAATTAGCGCTAATGCGCCGTTTTGATACCACATCTCGTGAATTAACCAATGAAAGCTGTTACAGAAAACTAGCGTGGTGGGACTCCCATCCCTTTATATTCATGCCGTTGAGTGCAAAAATTTTAGAAGCTCTCCGGGCATCATATCGCTACGCTCGGAAAGGCTCCCGAACAAGGGTTTCCTTAGAAATTGTATTCCACTACGGCAGTGCGAAACAAGCGCACAGCATTTGCTCTACCGTCTCTTCCGCTCCCGGAAGGTTGCAACTACGGCACGAGATATTGTGCCCCAGACCCATCAGTGCCGCGTGCGTCTCGATAGTCCAATTCCCTGTGAGCACAGCAACTAATCTGAAAAGGTCCCTTCTATTCGCCCTTAGAAGGGTCGAAGATCGTGTTTCGTTTTAGTAGGGCCATAGACTCCTTGACCCTCTGCAGGACTGCAAACGCTTCCATCTATCCGTATCCTCACTAAGCGAGTGCTGAGAGATCCGAACCTCGAGGAGTCCCAGGAGTGCAAGGGCCTCATTCGCTTTTGAGACATCAAGAGCCGATCCACGCCGTTCCAGCTCATCAGCAATCTCGTTTCCCTGTATGTTACGATGCCCCGGCACCCATATTAAAGAACCGATATGTCGACTTGCCAGGTTCATGGTCCACTCCTTGCACTGACCAACAATGCTCGATGTAATCGTTGCTGATCCGAGAGCCCGAAGAGCTGCCTGGCTGTCAGAGAAAATTGCTATCCGTTTACCGATGTATAGCATAGATTTCCGATTGAAATACACTCGCTGAGTCTGAAAGACGCATAGATAAAGACACGTCCGGGAGTGTTGCGAAAATGCCCGCTCCTACTCCACAGGCCATTTTGGATTCGTCCGTGAAAACTGACAAACGGACAACCATAGGCATGTTAGCTCCATGGAGTATGTCGAGGTGGAATCAGCGAAGCACTTCATGATTAGCTGCCCAACTTTTACAAGAACCAGGGGCAAACAACTTCAACTATTCGATTTCGATATGCAAGGTTGGCGTCTGCTCCATACAAGCGGGCTGCCTCTCAAATTTGCATGACTGCCACCCACTATTACCCATCCTTAAACTTCTGTGGTTATTATGGCAATCCCTTAATGGGATTGTCAGCTAATCAAGGCAATATACGGCTACAATAACAACACCTTGCCTTATTTCGTGCAAAAACTTTGTAAAATTTTGGTACAAATTCAAGGCCACTCTAATTTACTTGGAAACTTGTGCTCATAATAAATCGCACATTTCGACTTTTGGTGTCTCCTAAACTTTCGTCGAGCGTTGTTCCAACAATAACAACACTAACCCAGTTTAACAGTGACCATGACCATGAATAACCCCCCCGGCTTAGGATCAAGTATGATCAAGTGGAAGAGAAAGAGAGTATTAAGTGGCCAAACCTAATCAACCGCAACGATGAAATAAAATGCATCAATATATGACAACAACAAATATGTTAGCTTGGCGCCATCAATACGGGAAAAAATTATTGTTTCCGGAAGGAAACCCACATAACTGGTTTTACACTGGACAAGGCACTCGCCGCAATTCATAACATATGAGTACAATATGGCCACAACTGCGCTCATACGTCAATGCTTGCAAGACTCGTCCTGCGTTGCTGTCAGCATCTATTACGCGTGCTATTGTTGGTGTTTTGTTGTATGTCATATTTGGTATGTTCCCTATTCGAGTCTTCATTAGAGGCATTTTACTCATTCATGGCCAATGCATGCCACAATGTGATGTGTTAAATTGCTTGTTTGCTTATTTAGTTGGTTGGTGGTTTGGCTGGGCAATTGCCATCTTATGGGGCACATGAAAATTGCTAACAACCAAATTATGGTGCTGTGAAATTGGTGCAAGTTTGTGACAATTTGTTATGTTCGAGCGAAAATGGGTTTGACTATGGACGTTGTTGATATTGAATGTTTGTATTGGCTACGAGTTAAAGTTTTCATTGCAATAATTTGAAGCAATATGATGGCGTAAGTGACCCAATTTAAAGTTTTATGCTCTAACAATTTAAGTTTATTCTTCATATTAAAACGTCTCTTATTTTAGCCTTTCAAACTGACCTTAAATTCACTGAAATTCATAGAACAGTTATTAGAAAGTTTCTTGGCGCTAATTAGAAAGTCGACTCCCTTGCTCGATCATTCACGCAAAAGCTCGTAGTCTTAAGTTAAATAATAGGGCAAGTGATATTCAGACGGTTGGAAGAAAACAACAAGTTGGGAAAACCGGAAGGTTTGACGGAATTAAGCAAGTCGTTCCGGTGGTAGTAGCATAAGTATCAGAAGGTGTTGGGCACAGCAGAGCCATATTTGGCAAAGGACTGTTAATATCGATAACACACGCCTTAATCAAATCTGTTAAATAATGACTATTAATCGTACTGATTACCGGTTTTATTAATTATTTTCTTGAGAATACATTTAATGATTAATTACCAATTAATTTTAATTTATAATGATTACTTTCCAATTAATTATAATAATAATAAAAAAAAAATCATGATTGATGAAAAGTTGTTTCGATTACTTTTGATTATTTTTGATTTTTTTTTTTTTGATTATTTTTAATTTTTTTCGGTATTGTTGATGTGAATATTTATGTGCTTCTAGAACAATACTGTAGAAAATCAAAAATTACCAAAAAAATCAAAAAAAATGCAAAATAATCAAAAGTAATCAAATCCACTGCTTTTGATTACTTTTGAAACTTAAAACTAATTTTTTGATTTTTTTTTTTTTGTTTTTTCTAATAAAAAAACAATTAAAATAATCATTCTTCCTTAAATGGTCATCTAACCGCCTGGGCGATTTTGACCAATTAAAAAAGCCATCTAATTAATTGATTACTAATTACTAATCAAATTTAACAGGTCTGGCCTTATATTAGTGGAGCATTTTCATTATCGACACAACAACAACAACATAAACAACAAATCAAGGCAATTCACTTTTCATCTGATTCTTTCAATGCTTTAGAAATCTCCTGCTGATCAGCTTCCACCGGTGGTGCTTTTCCCAGACTTAAGACGTCAATTGAAATGACGCTGGAAGGTAGATGCTCATAAAACTTAAATTTGTGTTCATGAAAGAACTTTACTTCTGTACACAACTGACTAACTTAATTCCAATAACGATATTTTTTATCAGAACAGTATACTTAGAGTAGGTATGGAGTGAGTCAGTTCGAAGCAAAATCGCTCTCACAGATCACGAGTAAGAAGTTATTGTAGAAATTTAATCCCCCAAAAACTTTTTTTTTGTTCCTTTGACACAATCTTCATTGCTCAGAAGCTTGTATCTATCATGACTTATCGTGTTTAATCAGGGAATAGATAGAGAATTTTGTGGGATCTTTCCGTACTTAAATCGAGTACTATAGATATTTATAATCCAGATCTCAGCGTAGTTGGTCAAACTCTTTCCATTGTGAAATATCATATAGAAGTTAGTCTCTTTTCTTCTACAAATCAACATTAGCATCTGCGTTTTTTTGCTTGTAACATCTTCCCCAATAACGTATCAGGTACTCCAGGTGCCTAATACGCAAGTCCTTAAAACCTTTGCCATGGTCTGCTTAGAAATCAAAGTAATCACTTTTGGCCCTCCTAAGTGAGTACCGATGGCAAACTTTATTCACTTGCGTGAGCATCCTCAGCAAAACATCCTATTACTCCTGGATGAATCGGACTTATACCAACTATGCCCATAATAGTCTAGCTGCGAGTCCTTCCAACGTTATTACTTTCGACTCACTAAATTAGAAACCAGCCAACCCAATAACTCGATTTGTTCTATGGAATTCGTAACGTACGAAAGAAGTTAGCCGAAAGGATTGAAAGAAGGTGTCAAGAGAAAACTATATTGGGTTTTCATACATTGTTGTTTTGCTTGAAGTTCGTGTCTTGAGTCTTTCGAATATTTCGAATTTGCACCACGTTTTGCTTCTGATACACTATTTTTGAAATTTTTTTTTTTAATATTTATCCCATAACTTTAAAATAGCTATTTTTGTATACCCAATTAGGTTTTTTGAGACCTTGAGCGGGCACAAATACCAAAATATATCTAAATGATACGCAAACCGCGAAAAATAGCGAGCGAAGCTTGGTCGTTGAGTTACCCAAAAAATTATACAAACAATATAAATTAAAGCTTAGCACTTTATGAAAAACTCACGAAAATTCTAACAAAATTTTGTAAGAACTTAAAGGTTCTACAGGAGTTTAAAAAAATTAATGCGCATTTTTAAGGCTCATTGAATTTTAATATTTTAAGGAGCGATAGGAAGTTTTTTAAATATTGAGCGCACAACTCCGCAAGCAACCTCTTAACCTTTTAGGAGTTGTCAATTACTCAAGATCAAAAGCTTTGTGAATTGAATAGCTGAGAAATAAACGCTACTCCGGGAACCCTGTCTTAAAGCAATTTGGTTCATATAAAAAAATTATATATGAAAATTATATATTTAGCTGTGTTAAATATAATAGTAGTGCAATCAAAATGGATATCGTTCGACGAAAAAAGAAGAAGCAATGATTTTAATAATTTTCATTTAAACTATGGAGAATTCAATAATAGAAACCACATAAAAAGAGATTTCAAAGTTTTCTCAAAGTTCAGGAAAGTTGATTAAACTTTAAAAAATGGCCATCAAAATCTTCAAATTGTTTGACAGATTTTCCAGAAAATTTGTGAGTACGCAGCTTTGTAGACCAATCAATTTAGGTAAAAAATTATGCAAGCTAGAACGCGCTTAAAAATTTTCCAGAATTTTTAGAATTTTTTTCGTCCAGGGTGTTGAGCGACTTCTCCCATACAACGCATGAAAAAAGTTAATTTTGTATGGAAAAAAATGCCCAACATAATTGACAAAATTCAGGTGAATTTTTAGGTAGTTCTAACTTGCTTAAATTAAATGAGCTATAAAACTGTATACTCAAAAATTTTCTAAGAATTCTCCGCAACAAATTTTTATTTAAAATTTTCAAAAGTTTAATTAACTTTCCCAAACTTTGTATAAACTTTCAAAATTCTTTTTATGTGGTTTCTGTTATGGAGTTTGCTAAATTTTAAATGAAAATTATTAGAACCAGAGCATTTTTTTTTTCTTCTAACGATATCTAATTTAATTTCACTACTAAGAGAACGAAACTATACACTGAGGATGGTGGAACGCCGAAACTGATTTGTTACAAAACCAAATTTGACAAGGGATGACGGAAAATCGTTCCAAATATACATCCGATTTCACTACTATTGTATTGAACACAACTGTATATATAATGAATAAACAAAACTTTCCAAAAATGAATAATAAATTTGACAGATCTTCACATAGTGAATGAGTTCTATCTGTAACAATATTTTCGTGTGTTATAAAGCAATACCTTCTCTGCCCAAAAAAAAAAGAAAGGCTTTCACACCATTTGCATCACAGTAGCTTACAGAACTTTCCAAATTACCTTACAAATTTTCCACTCTAATAATTACATACGATTTGTTTTTGGTGAAAGTTCTCGTTGAATTTGTGGTTCTTTGACCTTTCGAAAGTTCAACCAAGACAGAACATTAATCTTAAGTTAAACATTTTTAAACTTTCTTGCCAGATAATGAATTTTTGAGCAAAAGAAATATTAATTTGAATTTTATGCTACCTCGTGCGCATAGGTAAAACTCGGGCGAAGTTAGAACTGCACAACTAGCCTCTTTTTCTTTAAGTGACTTTGTGTTAGACTAGTGCGATCCTTGAATTCAAAGTGGACTTTAAACGGAAGTCTGCTTAGAGGACTCAAATAAGAAGATCAATATAGAAATTGGATATTCTTTAAAGAGTCTCTGTATTGACTACATTTAAAACTATATAATTGGCTTGCATTTATATAGATTTCCACTCGTTCGTCCATATGTTTCTGCTAATTTTAAGAGCTTCAAAGTTGGCAAGCAAACACTTTATCAAAGTGGTATTGCTGCATATATCGACGATCAATGTAAAATAAATACATCGTGGCATACATATAAGTATATAATACGAACCCGTCACGGTACTGCAGGCTTGACTGACAGTTTTTAAGTGTTAATGCACTCGGCGGTCCTTGTGTCACAACTGCTTGCATTCGACTGTCGTTATGTCTCTGTCGGCGTTGGTTGAAATTTTTAATTTTTTAAGTTGAGGCATGGTATATTTGTGGAAGTTATTGGCTAGAGCTGTTGGCGCAATTGCCTAGCGCAGCACAATATTACCACCCTCAAAAATTAAGAAATCGAGACACGACGACAGTCGAATGCAAGTAGGTGTCACACGAGAACCGCCGAGTGCATTAACACTTAAAAATTCTCAGTCAAGCCTGCAATACAGTCACGGGTCCCTATTACTGAGATGTTCGTATAATTATGTAAGTAAATATGTTTGTGAAGCCAAAACTCTTATTTGTGGCAGCAATTGTTGGACGGCACTGTGGCAATGACAGTGACAACGGAAATCGCCATAACAGCAACAGCACATTGACCCACAACACTTACAAATATATATATACCCACAAAAAAAACCAGCTGCATGTTATATCAAACTTTCATTTTATCCAAAGGTTTTTATCAGGGCTGCGCAGTCCCTATACACTTGAAGCACTTTTGTTTTTGTTTTTCTCTCAAATATAGGCACAGACACAAATTTACACTTCGAATACAAAAAAAAAATTTCAAATCACTCCCATATGCCCTCACATATAAAGACAATTCATATGCAAGTGCCTGAGTGTCTTATGAAAGTGGAAAACAAAAACAATTTGGTATTAAGCTCAGGCTCTTCCATAGAAATAGTTGAACAAAAAAGAAAAACATATGGGACACCAAAAGGTCTAAATGAATATAAACTTGCTTCAAAAAGCAAGTAAAATTAAGCTAAGGTTGGTTTAAAACGGTCCGAAACATATATGATCGCAACCGTAACTTAGCAAGGACTATTCCTTGATATACCAAAAAAATACCAGCTTATTTCATTAGGTAGCGTTTAAATGGAAACAGAATGAAATATGGTATACTAATTTCAGTTGCCATAGGAAATTTTGTTACCGAAAATGTGTGGAAACGAGAAGTAAACACGCCTAACTTTTAAATGTGTATGAAATATTTTATCAAAATCTCTGATAGTTCTCAATTTAACTTGCAAAGGGTCCTTTAACAGCTTTAACTGAAACCTTTAACGGTTTAAACTTCTTTGAAATTTAGTTTGTTACCGATACTATCTTCACGAGAATTCCCGCACACCCACTTTTGTTATAATTGTCGAAATTGTGCTGCTTGAGTTACATAGCTAAAATTAGCAGGGTGAATCTCCGTAATTAAAAAACAGCTAAATTCCTAACTAGTGGAATCCACTAACTTTATGTAACCTATCACGGCCTGAACTGATCCTGCCTGGAAATTAGTTTTTGTTTCGATATCTCTAAAACATTTTCGAAATTTTTTTTTTTCAGTGTACACATATTTTTGTACATGTATTGTGATTTTCCCTTCCATATAAAATAATTTGAGCACCACTGGTTTTTATTGTGAAACCTTGAATGCAGGAATGGGCGTTTTCAAAAATTTAAGTGACGAGTAACGAAAAAATAACAAATAAAAATTTATTTTTTATTCAAACGAACTTGAGTGATAAGCGAAATATTGAATTATACCCGTATGTGCATATAGACATAACGTGTATTTATAAAGATTTTTTCGGTTGAGTTAATTAGATGCCAGTTCGGGACCATTGCTGGAAAATATAAGGCTTTGGTGTTTTCGGGATAGTCTTAGGAGCCATTTTGTGACTTTTTCAGGGAAATTTCCGGACATATGCTGTTTTGTGTTGTGGTTTTTACCGAGTCATTTCGGTGTTGTTTTCGGGACTATTTTGGAATCATTAATTATTAAAGTTCTTTCTCTGAAAAAGTCCCACAAAGATCCCTAAAATAATTCAAATATGCACCCAAAAACGTCTTAATATAATCCATCAATCAATTACGAAATGGTGCTGAAAAAATTCCAGAATTATTCTTAAAACTTTCCTGAAATCACCCTGAAAACCAACAAGTCCATAAATAGCCTTATTTTGCGCAGCAATGATCCCGAAATTGAATGAAATAAACTTAGTGCATCTCAATTTATACAATATATATATGCACATACGGGTATAATTTTGTTGTATCTCGATGTGTTATTTTTCATTTTCAAAAGCTTGCATAAAAATTGAAATTATATTTTTTATTTAAAATTTTTCGAATAACCAATAATATTTCACTCATCATTCAAATTTTTTTGAATAACAAATAAAATTTTATCTTTTATTTTAAAAGTTTTTCATTCAAAATGACCCAACCCTGCTTGAATGCCGTGCAAGACCGAAGGAGATTTCGAATAAAGCTACTCCTTATCGTAAACGGGTAGTGTAGAACAGATTCCCTTTGTTCCACTACCGGTACTGTCGGAAAACTTTAATTTCTGGTAGGCTACACAAATTAAAATCGTCCTGTCTTCACTATGTCTATAAGAAAATAGTAGGGATCAATTATAGCCCACTGTACACGAAAGGTATTGATTGAAGATCACTCTCTTTAGAGATTAGTGGCACGAGTTTTTGCCGGAATGTTTTCTTTACCTTTCTCCTTAATGAGTGTACTGTATATCGAGGGCTGACTGGAAGATCACAATATTTAAAAATATTTTTAAAGAATCCCCTAGCTCACATTTTTTCTTCAAAAACGCCCTATTTCAGAACATGATTGAAGGAGCGTTACATCAGAACAACGCTCTGTCTGAGTATTTTCTTCAAAAACGCCCTATCTCAGCTAAAAATATATTGCATTTACGTTGAGATATAGAGTTTTTGAAACTCATTCCGAATTAGGGCGTTCTTCAACCAAATTCTGAAATAGAGTGTTATGTTATTGAAGAAAATTTCTGAGATGGTGTGTTTTTCAAACAAATAAAACGCGTTTTTGAAAGATATTTTGAAATAGGGTGATCTTCCACTCTTCTCCTTCTTTTTTGAATGGCGCTTTACTGTCTAAACGATTTTGGCAGTCCAACATATCTCACCAGTCGTTTCTTCTTTCTGCCAACTGGTTCCAATTTAAAACACCACGGGATCGCAAATCGGTCTCCACTTGGTTTTTCCATCAGAGTAGCGGTATCTCTCTTCCTCTGCCATCACCGGCAGGTGCCGATAAGAATACCTTCTGGGTCGGAGTATCTTCATTCATTCGCACACTTTTAATTCGTTGGGCTATGTCGGAGTCTGCATATAGCTGATACAGCTCTTCATTAAATCTTCTTCAGTAGGCGTCGTCGCTATTCTGCCTACTCTGGCGTAAGTAAAGAGAATTAAAAGTAAGTATTAAAACGGATAAGACCAAGGACTTTTTTAGAAAAATTTCTGCAAGCCTGCGCCTTGGAACCCAATTCGTCAACAGTCATAAATTTCAAACTGTAAAGGACTTTGGCTATTTGAAAACCAGCTTTGATGAAAATAATGTGAAGGATCAATCAGTCTTTACAGCAAGTGGTACTTTTATGATTAGAAATTTGAGATGTAAGGACCTCTTTCGACGCTTAAGCAGCACACCCTTCAAGTCGTTTATCACACCCGGTCTGAGAAATAGTGCGAAATCATGAACTTGTCCATATTAGATGACGCTTGGAGTGTGCATGAGAAAAATAAATTTCTGCGGAAGACTTATGTGGGTGGTTTGGCACTGGCGAATATGGATGGAGATTTCGAGCAGGCAAATTCCTTGAGTAGTAGAGATAAAAGCATTCGAACCAAGAAGGTATTTCTATCGACATCCACAGGTGGTAGGATAAGCGGCGGATAAAGCCATATGCCCTTATTTCTCAATATGTTAATCAATGTGGCTTTTTTAAACAATGAACGCGAAATAAAGCCATTATGGCATTATTGCACTTTTGGTAATATCACGTGCGATATTTATCTATGACATTACATCGCATAAATCAAACAGCATTTTCCTGAGACTCGGCTGCTGTGGCGGCCACGGTAAAGAAGAGCTAAATGCAAAAGCGTGCCGGCAACGATTTTTAATTCCAAATTTTCATTTTTTATTATGATATGAATTAAAAATATTTAGTCCGATTAACTGCAAATTTATTAATGGTAATTACTTGTGTGATGTTTATCTATGTAGTGCATGAATGACATCGAATGAATGAAACGCTGAAAAATACTGAAAAAAATGTATCAAGTTCCCACTAGTAGTCGATTATTTTGCGGGACAACCGTAAAAGAGGCAAAACTTACTTTTCGAATATTTTAAATTCATATCAAAATATGAAATGATAATCTATATATATAAAAGAAAGTGAGGTTAGTTCCAACGCTCATAACTCAAGAACGCCTGCACCGATTTGGATGATTGACACTAATTTAGATTGTTCTCTGACCAAAATAAGAGAATACCCAATAAAATTTACGAAAAATTCCTGAAAAAAAATTTTATTTTCCCATACATTTTGTATGGTGCGAATTTTTATAATTTTTTGTTTGTTAGAAAAGCTCAATAATGGATCGATCGATAGTGAAGTGGAATTGTGTGTGTGTGAAATAGTTACATCTATAGAGATAGGGATAGGAATGGGGATAGTGATAATGATAGGGATAGGGATAATAATAGAAATAATGATAGGGATAGGAAAAGTCAATATTTCTAGATCCATTCAGGTAAATATCTGGGCAGGACAAAGTCTGCCGGTCCCTCTAGTTTGGAACAAAATATCAAGTTTTATTTTAATAATGTCTAATTAATAAGACTAAATATTTTAGGTTCTTATCATAATAAAAAATTTAATTATCTCAAATCCATAAAACCATATTTGGATAGAAAAAGAAGTAGCTGCCTCAGCGCTCCTTTAACCTTACCTAACTAGCAGACATGATTTTTTGATGGGTAAGTGTATCTACACAGGAACAGCTATGAATGCAGTTGCATGTGCAGCGTAGAGTATGAGCGTGATAAGAAGGCAAGCGGGTTGTATGGTGGTGGGAAGTGTTATGCTCTTCATTTGGCAGTGAAACTATCGATAGTTAGCATCTTACCTTCACCTACTTTTACTCAGAGTTGAATCGTAGCAGGTAGCAGCAACAAGAAAAACAAAAAGCTTGCCCATATCGAAGCTTGTATGTGCAAATCTGTTGAAATATGGGTTTCCGCAATATTTCAAATGGAGATATTTTTGAGTATATAACTCTTGTATGGAGATATCTTTTTTTTTTTTATTTTTTCCTCTCTCGTTTTCGTTTTATCATTTATTTTGCATTAGTGTATGTACTCACATTGAATATGAGAGAATTTATTATTGAAAGCATGATTTGCATAATTTTTCCTTTTGATGCAGTTTTTTATTAATAATATCTAGCTATTAAGAAAAGCTATCCTAGGATCCTGTGCTGTTTTAGGTGCCGAAAATTCCGGCACTTCTTTTTTACAATCCCGGGATCGAAAATATGCTATTAAGTCAGGATTTCCAAAACGGGCCATCTCAATTTGAAAAAAAATTATTTTTCAATAGTTGTTACATTTTTTGGTAGCATTCAACCTTAAAATAGGGACCAAAAGGAATTCGTGAAAAAAAATTTATTAGTTATTAATATTAACAATTAAAGTTTTGAAGCCATTTTTCTTTTTAAAATCGTTGTGGACGAACAACTTGACGGATTTTGTTGATCTTTTCGACATTGTAATTGCTATTAAATGTAGATTATTAGTTGTTCTTTTAAATACCAAATTTTAATAAATTTATTTTTATTTGCTTGTAACAAATTAATAAACAATAGTCTACTTCAATTGATTTTTTCTCTAAAAAAAAATTATATATACTTCATTCCATTCTAAATATTCCGTTGAAAAAAAATGGCACTTAATGCGAGAGGTTGAAGATGAATGCTCCTAGTGCGTTCTACACTTACATAATATAACTTGTTTAGCAAAATTTATTTTTCAATGGTAAAGAAGTAATGAGTAGCAATAAACTTAAATAAACGTGTAGTCGTGGAGTTCAGGCTTTACCACAAATAATTCCACAAAACTATTCCGAACTAACATATTTTTGAAACTTGAATAACACATAGAAACCTCATTCCACTTTGTTTTATTAAATAATCATAACTAGACAACGGAATTTTATGAAATTGCATATTTTAGCTTAGCGGTATAGCTACCCCGGACCAAGACAGGAACTCGTTTTATCGAAAATGAAGAAGATCTGCATTTTCATATTTTTTCTGCATATTTTCATATTTTTTGTATATTTGCCTATTTCTTGCATATTTTCTAAGCACATTTTTTATTTTTATTTTTCTGGTTTTTCGAAGTACTAGCGTAACACCATCACATGGATCTTTTTTAATGTAATCCATGCCATACAAATTTGATTAGAGTGGTGTGATGACTTGTACCTGGGGCTTACTAATTAGGTAGTATATCAAATTTATTTCTGATATTCTTCTTAGAAAGAATCCATGGTGGTTTTCAGAAAATGGACATCGTATAGCTTATTTTCGCTGAACATGCTTAAAGTCCAAAGGAAATATTGATACTTAGTTTAGCCACTTGTTTCTCTTGATTGTTTCTGGTGTTTCTGTTGATTGTTTTTTAGCAAATCGTTACCAACATTTTACGTCAATACGTAGCAGTTTTATAAAAAAATAAAATAACTAAATTAATCATGACAGACGAGAAGGAATTAGTGGCAAATTCACAAAAAAGTGCGGCAAAAAAGCCAGTAATGACTTTTGTGACAACCATAGGGCCAATAAATTTGTCGGCCAGTAATTTGGCGGTCAAGTGGAAAAATTGGTCCACGCAATTGAAACTTTTTTACGCGCGTCAAATTTGGAGGATCAACCAAATTCTCGAAAAGTCGCTTTGTTAATCAACCATCTTGGGTCAGAGTCCCGACAGATATTCAATTCGTTCAATGAAGATGTGGACGCAGTCGAATACAGTGTGTTGATTAAAAAATTCGAAGGATATTTTGTGCCAAATGCCAACATAACGATGGAACGCTATACATTTTTCACACGTTGTCAACATACAGACCTCTACGCGTTGGCGACGGCGAGTACCGAAGAAGATTTAATGATGAGCTGTATGAACTTTACGCAGACGCCGACATAGTTCAGCGAATTAAAACACAGCGGCTTCGCTGGCTAGGCCACGTAGTGCGAATGAGCGAAGATGCTCCAGCCCAGAAGGTATTCTTATCGGCACCCGCCGGTGGAAGCAGAGGAAGAGGGAGACCACCACTCCGATGGAAGGACCAAGTGGAGATCGATTTGCGATCCCGCGGTGTTTCCAATTGGCGCCAGTTGGCGCAACGAAGAAACGACTGGCGAGCTATGTTGGACGGTCAAAATCGCCCAGGCAGTTAGATGACCATTTAAAGAAGAAGAACATACAGGCGAGTCAATAAACGAATATGGGGCTGTATTAAATAATTTAAGTTCGACGTGCGAATTTGGTATCCTCCGTGACTACCTGGTCCGGGACATTTTTACATGTGTCTTGTCACAAAAATTTTCAAAAATCGGAGAGGCTTCTGAGCGACGGTGACATACGCTTGCAAAAAGCACTTGATATTGCTAAAAGTATTGAGTTAGCCGCAGCTCACAAGAACGTCATTGAAAATTCAGGAGAACAATAAATGAGCACCATTGCGGCATTAACGCGTTCAAACAGCAAGTACAGCAAGCCTTCTAAGGAGCAAACAACAACAACGAAATGTACAAAGTGCGGACAGTTACATAAAAACAAATGTCCAGCTGCAGATGTCAAATGTCATGCTTGCGGTTAGCCCAACCACTTCGCCAAATATTGTCACTACAAAAAACAACGGAAGAAATACATTAAAAATCTACAGGAAGATGAAAGTGAAAGTGAAGACGAGAGCGAGGAACTGTTTGTGGGCGTCATGAAAAAACTAAAACCACGTCAGTCAGATAGGGGTTGGAACATCACCGTGCGAATTGGCAGCAACAAGATTATTTGTCAGATAGACACAGGAGCACAAGCGAATGTTATGTCATTGAGTATGTATAATAGTTACATTGAAGCTGAACAATTTAAGAAAACATGTCAAAACCAAAATATTAACCTTTAGTGGCGAAAAATTGCCAACTGTAGGCAGGTGAACCAGTAACAGATCCTCCTAGGAAAATTCCGTTTACTCTGTATGAGCCCTTACAAAATGAACTAAATAGAATGGTTGAATTAAAAGTTATTTCACCTGTTAAAGAACCAACCGAGTGGGTGAGCTCAATTGTTTTAGTTACAAAACCTAATGGCAATTTACGCTTATGTTTCGATCCACGAAATTTGAATAAAGCTATTTTGGGACCTCGTTTTGCGTCTCCGAATATTGATGAATGTAAATCTAAATTAAGCGGGTCTAAAGTTTTTAGTACACTGGATGCGAATTCAGGGTTATGGATGATGAAGTTGGATGAAGACTACTCCAAGCTATGTACATTTAATACACTATTCGGTAGATATCGGTATCGGCCGAAATTGTAAAATTATTTTGTGACATTGAAGGGTTAATAATTTATATGGATGATTTTTTGATACATGCATCTAACATCGCGGAACATGACAGAATATTGGAAAAAGTACTGGATAGGGCTTAAAACGTAGGTGTAAAACAAAATCGTATTTTTAAAGAAATGAAATTAAGTTCATAGGACATACTTTTAATGAACAGGGAATTAAACCCGACCCAGAAAAAATTAAAGCCATAACAGAGTTACCAGCACCATGTTCAGTGCCTGAATTACAGAGATTCATGGGCATGATTAACTATCTAGGGACTTTTATAGAAAATATGTCGGCCAAAAATAAAAACTTACACGAATGACTGAAAAAAGATATACAGAGGGTATACAAATCAGAATCATAGACTTCTACATGCCAACAAACCAAACAATCACTTAACGAGCGCATACATACACATACACGAACTACCTGCTGCCAGCAACACATACAAAATGTACTTAACTAAATAAACGACATAGCAGAACGAAGGACTACAAACCGAACACTAACTTAACGACACACACACAAACTACCAGCTACCAGCCGCACATACAAAACATACCTAATAAACAGCACAGCGAAGAACTATAAAAGCAAACAAATAAAGCACGAACGCAACAGAACGGAGAAAGACACTGAAGATGGCACAACGCCGAAACCGGTTTATCTCCAAACCAAAATTGACAAGGGTTGACGGAAAATCGCTCTAGAAAAATTCATATACAGTGGCATTGGAATGATGCTTATGAAAGGGAATTCATTAATCTAAAAAATGGAATTACAAGAGCACCGGTGCTGACGTATTTTTATACCCGCAAACAGCTGAAGTTGTCTGTAGACGCCTCTAAATTTGCAGTCGGTGCTGCTATTTTTCATGAGAAAACCCCGATTGCATTCGCTGCAGCCTCTTTGACTAGCTCTCAGATTAATTATGCACAAATAGAAAAGGAACTTTTTCGCTATTCTTTTCGGCTGCGACAAGTTCCACCAATACGTTTATGGGTTAAAAGTTATTGTAGAAACTGACCATAAACCTTTAGTATCGCTGTTTAATAAACCTCTTTTTAAAATTCCACCACAATTACAACGCTTTACTCGTATGATGCGTTTACAATGTTGCAACTTACAAGTTGTATATAAGCCTGGTAAATATTTATTTGTAGCTGATACACTCTCTAGAGCGCCATTGAGAGAAAAAACTAACCTTGATATTGATAAAGAATTGGATTTACAGTGCAATTTGTTAATGTCTCAGATAGGACTTTCAGAAGAGCCCATAAAAGAAATAAAAAGAGACACGCAAGTGGATGATGTCTTGCAAAAAGTGCAAAAGCATGTTAAAGACGGATGGTCATCAAGTAAAAAACAGTTGACCAGGCAGTCATGCCTTACTTTAGTGGCAAAGATGACCTTTTAATTGTAGATAGCTTGCTTTTAAAAAATAATCGCATTGTTATCCTAAATTTGAATATATTGTTAACTAAATTGAAATCTATTTTGGCCCGACATAGGGCACCGGGAATCCTTGTTTCGGATAACGTTCCGCCTTTCAATTCTCTTGATTTTAAAAAATGTTGTGGCTAGTGGAATATTCAACATACAACTTCCAGTCCATATCTACCTATGTCGAATGGCCTGGCCGGAAGGTCAATTCAAACCATTAAGAAAATGTTACATAAAAGTCTAGATGAAAAAACCGATCCATACACAGCACTTTTACATTACAGAACAACTCCGAAAAATATCATGCCAAGTCCAAGCAAGTTACTCATGTCTTGAAGACTGAGAACGAAAATTTCATCAATGTCACAAAATTTTGAAGCAAAACTTGTTGATAAATCAGCGTATAGAACGGAAATCGAAAAACAAAGTAAAAAATCAGCTATAAATTTCAACCAGAAAACCAAAACTCTTAGGCCGCTTAATGAAAAGGAAAAAATTATATATAAGAAATCTCCCACTTCTGTTTGGTATCCAGGTGTAATAATTCAAAAATGTCCAGAGCCGAGGTCCTATTTAGTTCCAGCTACTGAAGGAGGTTTATATAGAAGAAGCCGAGAACATATTCTCAAAAAGCCTTTAAACGAAGAAAATGTAAATGAAAATTGTGCAATAAATGAAGATATTGCAAAAGAACAGAATGTAATAAACTACCATACACATGCAAATGAAAATACTAAAATCCAAGAAAACAAAACCGTAGAAAGCGAAAATATGAACTTTGAAAATTCTGGTATAGCTAACCAAACCGATAAACCAAATGAAATTTATACAACTCAAAAAGGAAGAAAAGTTAAACCGCCAAACAAATTGAACTTGTAAATTGTCTAAGCATTATATTTCAAATTGTATTGACACATATTTATAAAGGGAAGATGTTGTATATTCATATTTATATATAAGTATATTTATACATCAATTGTACCTACTAAATTCTATATCTCTCTCTATCTCTATGGCGCGATATACAACAGGTATATCATCATAAACCTCCTAAGAGATTTTTGCGCCAAGCTTCTCTTCCAATTTGTGGTGTGCCGATTTGAATTTTCCCTACAAATTGGTGGGACCTACAGTTTTTTGCCGACTCCGAACGGCATCTACAAAGGAGACGAATTTTTGCTGAGAAGCCTGTCATGGCAGAAATACACTCGGAGAGTTTGCCAAACCACTGCCGAGGGGCGACCCCGTTTTGAAAAACTTTTTTTCAAATCACTTTTGATGTTACCTGTACCAGGGCTCGAACCATGGACCTTCGGTGTGGTAGGCCGGCAACACTACCTTCACACCACGGCGGCCGCCGTACTATACTACTAATAAGATACAACTTGTATTATACTAATGCATAAGTGAACTAGGTAGCCATAGTTAAACGTGCTGGACTACAAGTTCGTTTAAACAAAATCCCTGTGACGAACTTATTTTTAAAACATTTGCTTCGTTTTTGGTATATTTGACTACAGAGTGATCATTCTCATCATATAAACTAATTTTAAATGATAAAAGTCACCGAATTTAAAACAAGTACTAGTTGTATATTGCAAAGCTAAATAAAATGTTGAAATAATAGTGTTATAAGTTTTTTGATTTTTTGCATCACAAAAATTTCTGTTAAATGTGTATGAACAGTGTAGCCTCTTAGTTTAGTTTTCGCTCAACCACTTCTTTGAGTGTATTTCTTTGTGTTGCATTATGTATACTATATACTATGTTTCGTATCCGAAAATTTACTCGCTGTACTCTCCTCAAGTGTCGTTTCCTCTTAGTCTAACTATCCATTCCACTTTTTTCTTCGCTTCTTCTCCCCAATATTCTCTGCCTCTTACTTTTCCTTTTCGAATTTGTCTTCCTATTCGTTTTCATATTAATATCAAATTGTTTATATTCCTCTATCGCTATCTCTAGAGGTGGAGGCACCTATCTTTATCCATATCTCGACAAGAGCAGCACCTATAAATTAAATTTTTTTAGTACAACATCTCGCAAATAAATAAAAATGAGAGGTTGAAAATCATCCCATAATTTTACCCACGTCATTACCTTTTGTTTAATACCAATGCCATATTAATACATTCTAGAACTATCCTTGGCCCATATGTTAGGGTAAGTCCCATAGATACCGTAACAAAAGTTACCCCATATTAAAGCAGATATTAACAGCTATCATTTAATACCCGTATTGTACAAACACGTTCCAGGGTTACCTGGGTCCGTATATTGATCGAAACCTCCAGACCTTAGTCAAATTGTAAATCTAAACCGTCCTTAAGTCCCTTTGAAAACGCACAACAAATTTCATTAAAATCTGTTAAGCCGTTAAGGAGGAGTTCAGCCATATAAAGCCATACAAAAGAAAAGTATATGAAGATATTTATATATGTATATTGGTGTAGTAGACAACATACTAAAAAATTAATTGATATACTAACTGTCATATTCTGAGGCAGCTTGTCATCGTGACTACTGACAATTGTTATAGCCCAATTCCACTTGTTCCTATAATTTGCAATAGTCTTTGCAGAGAATAGCACCATAAATAGACAAGTGCTCAAGAGATTTTGTATAACGTCATTAGTCAGGAACTAGCTTTGATTTGATACCGTACGTATCGATTGGATTTTTTGGCATATTTCCATATTTTTGCCTATATTTTGTATATTTTTTTAATATTTTCTGCCTATACAAATTTCATAGAATTCCGACGTCTAAACATAACGTATGTGCATCGTACTTTTAAAATCAAATAAACTTTATTCTTCCGATTTGCCGTTCACATTTTAATACAACTAATAGCCGCGTGAAATTATGAAGCGCCACAGTCGCAGGTTGTTGGAATAAATAATTTGTCTTCACTTCCTTTACCGTGTTCTCTTTTTTACAATATAGTTTGACTTTTTGAGTCTCTTTTCCGTTTCCTTGTTAACCGTTTGTAGTGCTTGGTTTCCGCCGTATTTTGGCCGCGGTTCCAATTACAAACACTATTCTTATTTGTTAAATTATTATGCACTTCACTTTTGAGTGTCGGCAAATCAAGACTACATAAAAATTGGTGTATTAAATTAAAAAATCTCGAAAAAATGAAAGGGGGCATCGTTAACTGTTAAAATAACCGAAAAAAATGTACTATCATGTAATAAAAACTCTTAATAAGACATCACACTCCAATTAAATTGGATTCGTTTTATATGAAAAATACACAACAATTAACATATGTAAACACACGTGAACAATCACATAAATAAAAGTTAAACTAAACCAAAGTAAAAAATTACATTACAGGGCATGTTTCAAACAGACGGACAAAGACTCCAAGGTAGGACCAGGACAAGTTACACCAACAAAGACATCAGGGTTCTAGGCAAGCAGACGAAAATCAAATATTGGTAAAAATCAAACTGGACATGACACACATCAATAACAAAATCCAACAATGGAATAAAAATTACTTTGTAACAAAAAACTAACCTAAAAAATAGCAAAATAGCCTACATAATGAAAGACTCAAAGAATATGGCATACAAGAACTGTGGCGTCACACTCACATCACCTCAACTTATAAAGGAATAACGGAAACAAAAAATCAACTGAAACAACACTTAAAAGCTAGCACATGGTGGAATCACAAGCACCAAAAGCTAAAACAACAAAGAAATTAAACAACGCTTAAGTCACCACAAACCTATTGTGAACAAAGTTGGGCAGAAACTTATGACCTAAAATTAGTTTACATAGAAACAACTGTAAAGGCTTAAACCTAAAAAGCTAAATATTTTACAAGACAAAAAACGATAGTGTATGATATAACCGGCACTTTGAGGGACAAGAGAACATCCCAGCCTAATCAGTACCTTACGTGGAAGTACTCCAAGCCACAAAAAAACCAAAAAAAATTTATGTAGTGTGTTTTATTTCATCCTAGTTATTATGTTAAGATAATTTGTTTTTGTTCCATAATTTGGTTAAAGTTGTTTTTATATTTCTTATTTCGTTGTTAATTGGACGTTATTAGTGTTAATTATGTGTAGGTGGATTAATTTTGGCATCATTTTGGAACCTTTTCAAGATATATTGTAAAGTAATTTCGGGATTTTTTAGAAAAATAGTGCGAAAATGCTCTCGAAAGAGTCTTGAAATCATGCTGAAATAAGTGACAAAAATTATCTTTAAATAATGCAGAAAGAATTCCAAAAACGGTTCCGAAACGAAGGGCGAACCCATTGTTATCCGACAGTAAAATCTGAAGCCACCGTTTTATACAAGGTGGCGCAAAAGTAAGCTTCCGATGTTCAGCATATCGGTTGTGGCACGTGCAGTGTGTGTACCGTCTTGTTGGAACCACATGTTTTCCAATCCCAATTCATCAAGTTGCGGCAAAAAGAACTCGTTGATCATTGCTCTGTAGCGCTCACCATTCACAGTAACCGTTTGGCCCCGACCGATTATTGGTCAAATAAATAGTCAGCAATATTACGCGTTCTGGAACAGTGTAGCGTAACATTGTTTATTAACGTGTATTTCGCATGTGTTTACTACACAAATGTCAAAACAGAACTGACTTTAGGGGCCAATCGCAAAATGTATAGCATTTTCTGATAGGAGGATTACTTTTGCGCCACCTTGTATAAGTTAGCTGCCCCTATCTAACGACTAATGATGTACCCTGTATGCTTTCTAACCCACCAAATTCTCTTCTCAATCAACTACGAATAAAAAAGTAAGATCAAGCATAATTAGTATTCAAATCAGATAAATCATTTGACAACCTCAAAATTTAAATGCATTTTGCTACAACAAAAAAAGGCCAGATGACAATTAAACCAGCATTGATATCGGACATACATATATTTCTGTATTCAAGCCCGACTTTATTGAGTTTAAACAGGGCTGCAAAACAATTACGAAAAATGCGCCTTTCAGTGCGGGAGTATGAAGCAGATAAGAAAAATTTGTACGAGGTCGTGACTATCTTTATATAGCCGGTTCTATGTGGACTATTATGATGGTCAAAACTCTATAGAAAATATTTCAAATACTCGTATAAAGATTTGAAATTTTACGCTTAGAAGATGGCACATTTAAACGGGTTTGGGCGTCCCAGCTGTCGTCAATTGAAACACGGAAGGATCTCAAATCGTTCTCCACTGGGTTCTGCCAGTGCCATGGCGGTGTCCAGTAAGAAAACCTGGGCCTTAACAGCTTTAGTATTACATATTCGTTGAATAGCAAGCCATTCGAAAACCTTCAATTATTCGCAGAGCCTGCTCATGAGATGTTGCCAATGTCGAGAGTTTTGCTTCATATGATAACTAGCCTGGTCAAGAGAAGGTTTGATAAATTGATTCCTCACCGGGAAGACTTGTAATGTGAGATAGGGGATCAAACTGGAGCATAAACATTTATACTAATAGTCCCAAAATTCAGAGAAGAACGTCTAGTGTAGGTTTTTTTCAAAGATTCTTGTCTCGATTTAGCGTTCCGATTACCAAATCTCTGCAGTGTTTTTCATGCAGATTATGCCTCCGCTATATGAGACATATTTTCAGTGATAGCCAAGCCAGTAAATTCGCCCCTGGGAGCCGATTTTTTCGGTAGTCCATTTTGGTTTAGCTGCCGGGCTATCTACGTCATAATACGTGATCTATGCCCTATACTCAAGTCATTTTTGTTGCTTTTATTTGTATGGAATTGGAAATGCATTATCTACGAATCGCACATACAAATTTTAAATTAAAGCCATCAACACTACTACCAAAATTGTAAGCGCACATTTCACCTTCTTCAATTACTTATGTACGTCTAAAGACGTGTCAGGAGGGCGTCACACTATAGGTTTGACGTTCAACGTAAGCAGCCGTGTTCAGTGAATTAGTTTAGTTTTCTTATTAGTTTTAAAAAGCGAAAATATGGCAAAATCTCATTTGATTTTTGCAATGTGTGTAATTTTGTACTGGAAAGTGACATTTGCGTTGAGCGTTTATCGGCCGATTGTGCCGCCACCGCCACGTTGGGCTCCCAGCAAGCAAATGTTGCGACGTCACAACAGTATGTGGTAACTATTAATATTACTTAAGAGTGAGTAGGCGTAAAAGTTAGTTGGGATTCCGAGCGAGTCATAAATAAACAACAGTTACTGGAAATCCATCCGGTACTCTGCTCTCTGTCTTCTGAGATCACAAAAACGAGAGAAAATAATGTTCTCTCTCAGTCAGGAGTCACATTTGACAGAAGTTACATTTTTTACTAGAACTCAATTAAGGTTACCTCGTTTCTGCAACTACAACAACATGCTTCGTTAGGTTGTCAAAAACAGCTGATTGATGTTAAGCGAATGTAGGGAAGAGGAAACAGAAAAGCATTCAATTGAATTAAATTGTGTACATGGTTCAAGTTGTTTAGGTGGTCAATAAACAAAATTGCTAGCAATATTGAATTTCAATAAGTTTTGATTGAACAACCGATTTGAAAAAATAATTTATCGGCAAATTTTCAACCATTTTGCGTACTTGTATATACATATACACAAAAAGCAATAACAAATCATGTTTCGTCGCACAGGATAATCCAACATCTACCAAAACTTGGAGAAGACATCCGTTTGCAGGAGACACGCACATTCAACGACACCGGTTAACCCACACAAATGCATACATATACTCACGAAAATTCTTTATCTAATCAATCAGGGCGAACAATTGGTGGCGCATGAGGCTACCGATTGCTTCTTCGCAGTGACCAAACTGTTCCAATCGAAAGATGTCGTTTTGCGTCGCATGGTTTATCTGGGTATCAAAGAGCTTAGCTCCATTGCAGAGGATGTAATTATAGTAACAAGTTCGCTGACAAAAGATATGACCGGCAAGGAAGATCTATATCGTCCATCAGCTATACGTGCACTGTGCCAGCATTTTCTATTCTACAATTATTTTGCAGTTCACCAAAAGCCACTTTGCGTTTCGCAGCCGTACGCACACTGAACAAAGTTGCTATGACTCACCCTGCTTCAGTAACCACTTGCAATTTGGATTTAGAAGGCCTTATAACCGACTCCAATCGTTCAGTTGCAATATTGGCAATAACAACTTTATTGAAGGCAATAACAACTTTATTGGACAAATTCATAGTTAGGCTGCTCACAATCTTGTGGAAATGGTGTAACAACGTACATATATAAACGTAAATATTACCTTGCGCATTGATTGTTGCATAAATCGTCTTCACCGGGTGATATGTCTTCGGAGGTATATAAAACTGGAGCGGTTGGAAGCGCTGCTGGAAGCAAATGCGCCCTTTTTCCTCCGAATCTGATATCGGCTGACGCGAAGTGTTCACCGCATACCAATTCCGTGGTCTTTAACTCGCGCTTGCAAATTCTGCCCCATATTTCTCGGCGATTTATTTCTTTAGGGACTTGGAAAAATGACCGTTTCCCACCACCTTTTTTTTCCACACAGCACACATTTGCCACCATTTACCATGTTTTCTTTGTATTTATTTTCACGTAGGAAAAAGAAATTATATAAAACTATATATTTCACTTCAAATTTATTCAAAATATTAGCAAACACCGAATTGCATATAAAGGCTACGCTTGGTTGCTTTTCTTTGTTTACTTTTCGTTTGTTTACGTTTCGCTTGTTTGACAACCTAACGAAGCAGTGCAATGAAAAAAATCAAATCAGCTGATGAATCGAGACAACCTTATATTTGAACCATGAACTCAATCCTGCACTTTTTAGATCTGTTCTCTCGCTCTCTTGTTTTAGTCAGAAAAGTACGGGATTGGACCGTGATTCAACAATATACGGTTTCTGCAGATAACATAGCATTTTCTTCTTACTCATCAGCAGCTTATGTCAAACTATAATCTTTGGTTTTTGTTTATATTCTTTGTTTACAGTTCTAGGAAAAGCTATTGAGTTCGATTGCATGTTTTATTGATTTCAATCAAAATTCGTTGTGAATTAATATTTAATGAGTGCTTTATGAGAACATATTAGCAAAATGTGTGATTTGTGTGTGAAATGTATGTGCCTTTTGACATAAGGAGAAAACGACACCTAGCGGTAGCTAGTTGTTGCCCGATCGCGGCACCGATATAAATCATTGAATCATGGATTTGGACCTATTGTTTGTCTGTATGTAATCGGTTAATTATATATTTTTAATTTAGCTGCTGCCTTCGAATTTTGGAACGAAAATAGCGATACAAATTTGTGGGAGCACAGCGGTCTATTTGAGGGTGATATTATGATGTACCGTCAATGGTTACGTAACGGTTTATTGGAAGAGAAGTTTACATGGCCCTATGCAACGGTACCATTTTACATTGACAGCAATGACTTTAGTGAGTATATATACTCGTACATACATACCCAAATAACAGTGTTGGGCAAATTATAATTGTTAAAACAATTAATGATTTGAAATTCTAGAAATTAACAATTAATTGTGTTTCTCTTTGAGTTAACAATTTTAATTGTAATTATTGAAAGTTACAATTAATTAATTGCAAGGCTAGCAATTAACAATTTAACAATTAACAATTAATTAATTATAAATTGTGTTTCTGTATAATTAACAATTTATTAATTTCAATTATTTTATGACAACAGCTAACACGCTACGTGGAAATTGTCCGGTATATTATTACCCGGAAACCATTGTGTTATACTGCGACAAACTTCTACTCTAAAAACATGCAGGTTATACGAGTATCTGCAATATTTTTCAAAGAATTTCTTGACTTCTTTCAAATATTACTTTTCTGAAAGGTCTGTGCCCCTGATAAATTGTACTGAATATTTAAAGGAAATCAAAAATTGTTAATTATTATTATTATATGCGGCGGCCGCCGTGGTGTGAAGGTAGTGTTGCCGGCCTACCACACCGAAGGCCCATGGTTTGAGCCCTGGTACAGGTAACATCAAAAGTGATTTGAAAAAAGTTTTTCAAAAACGGGGTCGCCCCTCGGCAGTGGTTTGGCAAACTCTCCGAGTGTATTTCTGCCATGACAGGCTTCTCAGCAAAATTTCGTCTCCTTTGTAGATGCCGTTCGGAGTCGGCAAAAAACTGTAGGTCCCACCAATTTGCAGGGAAAAATTCAAATCGGCACACCACAAATTGGAAGAGAAGCTTGGCGCAAAAATCTCTTAGGAGGTTTATGATGATATACCTGTTTTATATCGCGCCATAGAGAGATAGAGATAATACAATTAAAAAATATTATTATACATTTTCCAATTGTAATTAATTTAATTTTATATACAGTCGAACTTCTTTATAGTGAATTCCACGGGACCTGAAAATTACTTCACTATATAGAAACTTCATTATATAGAAACTAATTTTTTTCTTTTGTAATTTTATTTAAAATAATCAGCAAGTTTGGTTTGAATTACATTCTTCCATTTTTCATTTTCAACAAAAGCTTCTGAGTGATTTAGAGAGTTAAAAACATGAATAGGTACGTTACTCCTCATCTCCATAAAGGTTCGAATACAGTCAATGGAAGAAGAAACTTGTCCTAATGTAGGTAATGCCTTATCAGTATCTGCCAATTCTTCTTCAGTGTCCAAATCGCTTTCATCGATATCTAAATAAGTAAAAACAGAAACTATGTATATTACATTTTGTTTGATTACAATAAAATGAATATTTACCAGTTTCAGCTGGAACCCCGCAACTTTCTAGAACGCTTCTGAGGATATCTTCTTCGGACGGGCTTTCCGAGGTCGGCAAATCAGTATCAACATTGACATAGTCCTCAAATGATGCCTCGATATTTGCCACTCTTTTAAATGAAGCCTGCAAAGCAGCCAAATCTGATATTGAAAGAAGGTCCTCTTCATCCCACTGTTCCGATGGATTCTGCATGGCATCTTTTGAAAATCCTGCCTTTCTAAAGCAGTTGGCAATTGTTTCTGGTTGAACATAGACATCCCATACAGTGCTTAAACTTCGAATAGCCTGGAGTAGGTCTATGCTCAAAACAGGAGTTTCCCCATCCAGCTGGCCCAAAATATTAGTTAAAATACATTTCCTGTAATGTTGTTTCATGTTGTAGATAATGCCTTGGTCCATTGGTTGCAGTAACGAAGTCATATTGGGAGGAAAATAAGCGAGCTGAATGTTTTTTAGCTTGTCTTTTACATCTTTAGGATGCGCAGTGCAGTTATCAACAAAAAATAAGACCTTCCTGTTTTGTTTACCAAATTTTACGTCCAGCTTTAGAATCCATTTCGTAAAAATCTCACTGGTCATCCATGCTTTTTTGTTAAACTCATAATCGACATCTAGCGATTTTATTCCCCTAAAGCACCTCGGATTCTTAGCCTTTCCGATTACAAGTAATTTAAGTTTTTCCGATCCTGTCATATTGCTTCCCACCATGACACTTATTCTCTCCTTGCTTTGTTTTCCACCAAAGCATTGCTCATTTTTGAATGTCAGTGTTTTATTTGGCAAGCATTTGAAAAATAATACAGTCTCATCAGCATTAAAGATGTCTGTTGCGTTGTAATTTTCAATCAATTTCGGTAAAACGTTCATTACCCATTCTCCGCGATTTTGCATGTTGGCGTCAGCACTTTCCCCACATAAAGTTTTTTGAATAATACCATGCCGTTTTTTGAATTTGTCTAACCAACCTGTACTTGCCTCAAATTCATGGTGGCCTAGGGCTTCAGCAAAATCTTTGGCCTTTTGCTTCACTATCGACCCAGATAAAGGAAGATTCTTCCCACGTGCAACAACTATCCATCTCAGCACTGCTTCATCCACATCCTCAAACTGGCAAGTTCGAAGTCTTTTGCGTTTGGTGCTAATTGCTTCATACTCTGCATTTTTCAAAATCACATCCTTATTTTTTAGAATGTTTGATAAAGTGCTGGGAAGTATTCCAAACTCATTAGCAAGATCTTTTTTTCGTATCTTGCCTTCTTTCACTTTGTTAATAATTAATAACTTTTTTTCAAGTGAAATGCTGCTTCGATGCGTCATTTTTACTTCAATTACACAACACAACTGAACTCCTTCTATTTTAATTTTGGGATTCCCCGTATTACACTTCGTATGTATGTATGTATATTTCTGAGAATACGCAGTTACAAATAACTGAGTGTAACCGAAAATATATTTGAAAAAATTCACTATATGGAGACAAAAACGTATGAAGCTTGATTTTCAAGCTGTAAAATTAGTTCATTATACAGAAAACTTCACTATATAGAAATTCATTATAAGGAGACAAAAATGCACTGAAAGTAGAACCAAAAAGCTGTGTCTTCAAAATTACTTCATTATATGGAAGTTCACTATAAAGAAGTTCGACTGTAATTTAATTGCAACGAGCAATTTAGATTTTAATTGCAATTAATTTGAAATCCATTTATTTAATTGCAATTACTTTAATTAAAATTTATTAGATTGCAATTAATTTCTTAATCAATTAATAAATCGATTAAAAATTTAATTGATTAACGCCCAACACTGCCTGCAAGCATAACATTATTTCAGTATAACGGTGGATATGCAGAAACGAAAAAATGTGCTATAGATTTCAAGTTAGATGTTGTGGTTGTGGTTTTTAGCGACAAAAACACTCCACGAAGGTTTTGGGGAGTGTTGTCGGAAGTGAGGCCTTTGCCGGATATGAACCCGTAATCCCTTACGGTACATGCCCGACTGTCGTGGTAGCGATTCGGTGCGAGTAGTGAAACCTTCTAGGTCATCTCACCCCCTCCTTCCGTAAGGAAGGAGAAAGTTGGTAATCAGAGGTGAGAGGCATAATATACGTGGATCAACCATCAAGTTGCACGTCATTATCCTTTGTGGATTTTAGTCACCTCTTACGACTAGCACACCTACCGCGGGCATATTCTAACCCCCTAACCCGCAGGGGTGCAAGTTTTTGGTATTCCCGTTTACTAGTTTAGTGGTACATTGAACAGCACACCACGAACATTCCACCAAATTGACAACCTTAACTTGAGACATCTCTCCCTCTCTTAAAACCTGTAAACTTTCGTTTTTTAGATCAAACCCAAATGATGACAATTCTGGAGGCTTTTAAAGAATATCACGAGCAAACTTGCATTCGGTTTCGCCCATACGAGAAAGGTGATACGAATTGGCTGGTAATTAAAGGTAACTATTCAGGATGTTGGTCAAGTGTTGGAAGACGCCAAGGAGGCCAGGTTAGTATGAGAACATTGCAACATTAAGGAATAAAATTTATTCACACCTTTTATTGCTGCCCAGGTACTCAATCTCAATACACCACGTTGCGTGTCGCATGGTGTCATTGTACATGAGTTACTACATGCTTTAGGCTTCTATCACCAACAAAGCTCAACGGAGCGTGATGAATACGTTAAAATCAATTGGGAAAATATAATTGATGGGCATGCATATAATTTCAATAAATATGCACGTACGCATATAACAAATTTCGGTGTAGAATATGATTATCAGAGTGTAATGCATTATAGTTCGAAAGCATTTACAAAAAATGGCAAGCCGACGATAGAGCCGTTGGTAGGTATTAGAACCTAAGATTGGAAATCATACATGTCACATTACAACTTTTATGAAATTATTTTACCATAATTAAATATTGTCTTATTCCGCCAGGATCCTAATGTCACATTGGGTCAACGCAAAGGTCTTTCCAAAAAAGACATTTCTAAATTAAATGCAATGTATCAGGAAGACTGCAATGTAGATTATATATTTAGTTTCGATCAACTGGGATCATATTTGGACGAACTTTTGGATTATTTTCAAAACAGTTTATTAAGTCGAAACACTAATACACAGGAACATACGAAAAATACAAAAAAGTAAATGTAAATTCGTACATTTTGTCTTTTTAATACTTAAGTTTTTAATGTAAGTTTATAAAAAAATAGGTGGAATACTTTTTGTAATAAGTAATGAAGCATAATAATAAACTTAACTAAAATCTCATTGTATTTGGTGGGTCTGCACGTATTCACCTTTTTTTTCTTTTTCAATGCATTTTATGCATAAAAACTAAAATGCCGTAACTCTTCCAAGGTACTCTCAGCAATCTGTGAATATAAATAGGTGGTATAATTTAGTAAATATTACATATGCATAATGTGTCTAGTCTAATTTAGAGACGCACCTCTTGTACTTCTGCATTCTTATCGTCTGCCAATTCTTCGATAGACTTTTTTATTTCCGTACACCAAACATTTTGTAAGCCCCGCAGACTAAATCGCGCCAATAAACGGAGCAACATGCACATGCGCATGTGTATTAAATCATCGGTACATGTTAATAACGGTAACAAATTCAATTTACTACTGAATATGACTTTTTCGACCAGTTCCGCATTTTCGGGCAACTCACGCAACACACATATCAATAGACTTAATATATTGTGTGATATACGGACAGCATTTGGATTTTTAAAATCTGAAAATTTTAGAATAATGTAAAAAATTAAGTTTTGTATTACAAATGGAAACTTACCAGGTTGCAACAGGCTAATAAGCAATTCACTAGCCGCCAATATAGCAACAGCATCACAAAATTGATAGAGGAACTGCTGTTTCAAGTGTACCAAATGACATATTAATTCATAAAGACGTGATGTAGTGGATATTTCTTCTTTATTCAGTTCGCTCATCGTACGTACTGCACTTTCTCCTTCGTGTGAATGTGGTAAGGAGGAGCTTGAATCACCGACTGTTTTGCGAAGAATTAACAATTTGGAAGCGTACATCAGATTGGGCACTAGTTTGACATCAATATAAATCTAAAACATATTTCGAACATAGAATGGGCATTGTTTAACGAGAACTATTTTGATTAACAAAAATGTTTGCTAACGTTTTGTATTAAATCCATAACACTTGGTGACTCATCGGAGACAAATGGTAACGATAATAACTGTGCAACACTATCTACGACTTTAGGTATAGCTTTGGAGTTACGCAGCGGTGCTACTATGATGCTTACCTAAAAAAATATTTCTAAGTTACATGCTCTCGAAAAATGTCACATAAATATTTACTAAATTATGCTGCTTTATTGAATCCAATTCACCGTCTAATACTTCCTGCATAGTGCGATTCAAAAACTCTAACCATTCATCATTTTCGATAGGCGGGCTTTGGGTTTCATCACAAGAATCCCAACCCGGCAGCAAACATGGTGGTGAATTTCTAAAAAAAAAAAACAATATATATATAATAAACTCTTTAATTAGTTTAAGTTGGGTGTTAACTACTCATTGCTGCGCTTCTCATCTGTGGAGTGTGCTACAATGCTTTTAGTTGGTTTAAGCTCCTTTTCCATATTCTTATCCTTATCTTTATCTCTTCGATCATGATTTTTGCTGCGTTGCGTCTCTAAATCGATGGTATGCCCCAAGCGTAATGAAAAATTATCCAAATTTTGACTTAGTTTCCGTCTTTCCAAATCTTTGTTACGCAATATTTTAACATTTGCATTTGAAGCTACTGTTGGATCTTGTAATTTGGAGTTATTGGGTGCAGATGTTTGTTGCTGTTGGTACTGCTGTTGTGGTATTTGCGGTTGTTCTTTCTGTTGTTTTTGTTGTTGTTGATGCTCTTCTTGTTGTTCTTGATGGTGTTCTTGTGGTGGGTACATAAAATTGTCATTCATATGGTTGAGTATCATATTGTTATTGCCACTAACAAAGCATGTCTGCGAATTAATAACGGGTAAAGCTGCAGCAGCTTCTGTTACAATATTAAAATTTGGTACAAAATTAAGATTCTTCAAATCGGCATCTTTAAAAGATTGTTCAGCAAATGGCACTGTTACAGAATTCATATTTTCCTCTAAATCAGTTTCAAGATTCTCAATATCGCTGGGTGGTATAGCATTAATACTGTCACGTGAAGAAGTTAAATTGTCGTTGGTTGATTGCGAAGATTTGGTGGAACTTGATTTAGAAGCGACTGGTTTAGTGAGGTCAACTGAATTGCAGCTAGAACTACATGAGATATATTTGAAAAAAATTTTGTTTTAACTATTGTAAATGTAATCCTACCGTTTGCTATTTTTTTTCTTCAGTGGGTTCGTGAAAGGTGAATTATTTGATTTTATGCCAGAGATATATAGTTTTCCCTCCACAAACGGATGACACAGTATCTGTGTCCAGGATATGCGTAGCGATGGATCCTTTTCTAGTAAGCCCTAAAAAAATATAGGCAAAATGATTAACATATTGTAGTTTAATGGACTTTGGTGATCGAAGAATATTTTTCCCATTTTTACGACCAAGCGGCTTCTGTTAATTTAAGAGTTCTTGGTAGCTGGCAGCAGCCGTTATAGATTACGTAATAATTGGCAAATTCCCAAAAGACCGGTTGGGCCAATTAAGCCCACTGATTCAGATCTGACTCTTGTAGCGTCTACATTTAGTCCTAACGTCAAAGGCGACGTGAACGTACAGCGCCCTGAGGTGAATCTTTCTCATTTTACTTTGTATTATATTTACCTGCAAAAATGATCTACAATCACTGCTCAAAAAGCTTGGCCACTTCACCTCTTCATGCTTGATCATTTTTACCAAATGCAATATGGATGTAGTACAAAATGGTGGAGCACCCGCAAGTGATTCATACGAAATACAACCCAATGACCATAAATCAGCCAAATGATCATATGGTTTTTCAGCTAATAGCTCTGGTGCCATATAAAGCGGAGTCCCTTTAATCGAAGTTAGCACATGTGTACCCATTGTCATATTACGTGCCAAGCCAAAATCACATAATTTAGCGTGCATGTCCTCATTGAGTAAGACATTTTGTGGCTTCAAATCTCGATGTAATATACGATTTGAATGTAGATAATAAAGTGCTGATACTAAATGGCAAATAAGTTGTTGCGCCCGCTGCTCCGGCACAGCGCCATTACGTCCCAGATAACGATGTAAATCGATAAGTGCGTATTCAGTTACAACAATTAAGTCGTTTTTACTTTCAAATGACTCAAGCATCTCAATAACATTCGGATGTTTAAGATGTGCTTGTATTTCGCATTCACGTCGTAGACTCTTTAGTTCACGGCTGCTACGTCCACGCTGTTAAAGAAGATTGTTAATTTTTATGCACAATTATTAAGGTCAAAAACCAGTTTACCTTGGAGATCACTTTTATAGCTACAACTTGAGCATCCTCTTTTCGTACAGCCTTATAGACGCGCCCAAATGAGCCTTCGCCTATTAGGGAACTCACCGTATAGCGATTCATGTTGTAGGTGGCAAAAGCACTTCTTAGTTTGAGTGCTTAGATAGCAGTTGTTTTATTTTTCATATGATTTAATATATATACAGCATAAATAGTGTTGCTAATAACATTATTCTATTATTATTGCGTTAATTAATTAGTATTTAACTCAGATGGTTGCTGTCAAAAGCTTTCGGCGAGTAAGAAGCAAAACAAAACAAAACGTATACTTGTTGCGCATGACGTGACGTGAACAGCTGTACCGGCTAGTGAAGTGAGAAAAACATCGATGCAAGGATGATGTTTATGTCAATACCCAACGACCTACTATAAAGGCTCAAACTCACATTTCGCATACATCTTAGGGGGCTGCCATAAAATACGTCCGGTGCTAGGGGGCGAGGGGTTCAGGTATGTGGACGAAACCGGAAAAGCAGGGGCGGGGGGGGTCCAAAATGACTAAAAATCCTGGACATCTTTTATGGAAGGCCCCTTAATTGATTCATGGCTCAAACGAGAGGTGCATTTCTGGTTTTGCGTTTTCGTGAAGTGAAAAGTAAATACGTCAATTCACAACTATTTTCGATTCTCGTTTTTTCAAACTTTTAATTGGAAATAAAATGAAAAAAGATAATTCCAATATCAATTTGGTGTTAACGTAAAAATTTCAAAAAAACTCAAATATCGGATTTTTGACATTTTAAGTGATGAAAATTACTTTTATAGCTGTATTCTGTAAGTCTGTCTCATCAAGTAAATCAATTTTCGATTTTTCTTTAGAGACAATTTTTGTGACTTCGGATGATTTCGGTATTCTGTAAAGCTTTGGTTTCCTTGGAAAGCGGTACCGCAATGTAACGTTCGCAATATAGCGGCCCCTATGCTTACCGTCATTAGCGGCACCGATTTCCTGTAAAGTTCGATGAGCGTTGCGGTTAATTTGGCCGATTATGTTTACACTATTTTGCTGCTGTTTCTGCATTTTTGGTTTTTTCTTTATTTTTAATATTTTTTTCAAAACAACAGGAATGTCACAACTGTTGTTTTGTGTAAAAATATTTGAAATATTTGATTGAATTTTCATCGTTTTGAATATGACGGTGGAAAAAAACGTTGGCGAAAAATTTGCCACCGTCATGACCGCCGTAATATTTTATGCTTACCGCTATATAACCTTAGGGTGAACTTCAACGTCTTCTTAGTTTACACGTTATTACTTTTACATTGGAATGTTTTTGTCAACCTACTCTACCGCTATGTGACGGCCGCTATATAACGGCACCGCTTTCGAGGAAACCACGCCTTAAGAGAAAATCACAGAAAGTTCACCATTGATATGTGGTGAAAACACAGTTATATACATCTGAACAGTGTTGCCATTTTAGCTGTTTTCCAGCTAGATCCAGCTTTTTTTTTGCCGTTTCTTCTTCTTCTTTAAATGATCATCTAACCGCCTGAGCGATTTTGACCGTCCAACATAGCTCGCCAGTCATTTCTTCGTTGCGCCAACTGGCGCCAATTGGAAACACCGCGGGATCGCAAATCGGTCTCCACTTGGTCCTTCCATCGGAGTGGTGGTCTCCCTATTCCTCTGCTTCCACCGGCGGGTGCCGATAAGAATACCTTCTGGGCTGGAGCATCTTCGCTCATTCGCACTACGTGGCCTAGCCAGCGAAGCCGCTGTGTTTTAATTCTCTGAACTATGTCGGCGTCTGCGTAAAGTTCATACAGCTCATCATTAAATCTTCTTCGGTACTCGCCGTCGCCAACGCGTAGAGGTCCACAAATCTTTCGAAGAACCTTTCTCTCGAATACTCCCAGAGCCGCCTCATCAGATGTTGTTAGTGTCCACGCTTCTGCACCATACGAGTATAGCAGGACGGGTGCGATGAGTGACTTGTAGAGTGTTATTTTCGTTCGTCGAGAGAGGACTTTACTTTTCAATTGCCTACTCGGTCCGAAGTAGCATTTGTTTGCAAGAGTGATTCTTCGTCGGATTTCTAGGCTAACATTATTGCTGGTATTAATGCTGGTTCCCAGGTAAACGAAGTCCTTTACTATTTCGAAATTATTGCTGCCAACAGTGGCTTGGTTGCCAAGGCGCGAATGCGCTGACTCTTTGCATGATGACAGAAGGTACTTGCCGTTTAGCTGGAGAAAATGGAATTTACTACCTTTCATATTATATATAGTTATTTTGCATGCCATGAAAGTATTTTTCTTTTTAAATATGTGCCACGCTTGATAACTTAATGGAGTTTTTATCGAAGAATACAGTGATCTGTAGGTCGATTCTGTAACTATTTTAACGCCAGGTGTTAGCGTTAACTTCACTTAACACCATTTTTAACGCTTTTCCCTATTCGCTAACTTTTAACCACACGAAAAGTGTTAGCTAACACTTAACGATCGCGTTAATATATTTACAAGTGTTTTAGCGTTTGGAAAAAATAAAAAAATGAGTTTTGAGTTTTTTGCATATAATTTAGGGATAAATACGTCTGAACACCAGTATTTCCATATTTCATCACTATCAAGAGTCAGCTGTTTAGCGGCGTTAAAGGGAGTTACAGAATCGCATTTTCGTTAAGAACAAACGCCAAAATTTGGCGATAAGCTTAAAGCTCGACGAGTGGTTAAAAGTTACAGAATCGGGCTACTGTGGTTTAAATTTTACTCGTTGTACCTTTTATATAAATAGCAACTAATTTATATGGTAAATAGAAATATTCGCCTTAGTTTGACGTTATTTTAAAAAATACAGATTTGAATTGTTCATTATAATTCCAATGCTCGAAAGCGCATATTCTTATGAAAAGCATCTGTGCAAGAAACTTTTTTATTGTTATGAAATTGGAGAACAAACAACCTTCTTTTTTTATATACTTTTATATACCTGTGAATAAAAAAGACCGTCAAAAAATAAATATATTGAAGCTATTCAGCCCTGGTAAAGAGGTCTAAGCTCTAGTGAAACTGAAATTATACTCCCACGACTAACTTTTAAAACAATTAAAAAAAACGGTATATTGCAGACTTAACTGTACCAGGGCACGAAGCATGGACCTTCGGTGTGGTAGGCCGGCAACACCACGGCGGCCGCCCTGGTACAGGTAACATCAAAAGTGATTTCAAAAAAGTTTTTCAAAACGGGGTCGCCCCTCGGCAGTGGTTTGGCAAACTCTCCGAGTGTATTTCTGCCATGACAGGCTTCTCAGCAAAATTTCGTCTCCTTTGTAGATGCCGTTCGGAGTCGGCAAAAAACTGTAGGTCCCACCAATTTGTAGGGAAAATTCAAATCGGCACACCACAAATTGGAAGAGAAGCTTGGCGCAAAATCTCTTAGGAGGTTTATGATGATATACCTGTTGTATATCGCGCCATAGATAGATAGATAGAATAAAAAAACGAATAAAACATGTCAAACGATGACTTCCTTTTTAAACTGTGTTTTAGCCCTAACAAATTTTTTTTTAGCTTTTTTTCTCGAATCTAACTGGATTGCTGAAAAATTCTGACAACACTGCATCTGAAGTATAACATTTGACAGCGGCGGTATACAATAGCGCAGGTGGTAAGCGCCTCGAGTACATCATGTTCGAGCCGAGGATCGCGGACAACTTATTATTTTTATATTTAATTTTTTTTTTTGTTAGTTAAATATTATTTTTAAGAATATATAAATGGTTCTAAGCTTCAAATAATTTTTTTTTTCAATTTTTAAACCAGTCTTTTTTTTGTTTGTGACCTGCCCACTTGAAATGAAGTGCAAAAAGTAAACGAAAATATAATTTTGTTATTAGCGGCAAAAATTTAAAACAGTTTAAACATCGGATTTTATTTAAAATTTGAAGGTTTTCAGTGATCAAAGTTACTTTTAGCTTTACAATTCTAAAATAAACTATCATTTAACAAAAACAACTTGTGCCAACGCAATTCAATATGCCCTTCTGCAAGAAGTTTTCACCGTAAATATCAGAATCTCGTTTTAGAGTTTAGTGAAGTGAAGAGAGGAAAACGTCAAGTGACAACTGATATTTTTTTCACTTTACGATAACGCAAAACCTCATTTTTGGAGGTGTTTTAGCAGTTGACGTTGGATGGAAGGAATTACCGTATCTAATAGTGATTAGATACTGCTTACCTATTATTCTTACAATTCTATAATAAACTATTATTTAGCAAGCGCAACTTTAAAAAACTCTCTTCAAAAAACAGTTTTCACCGCACATATCACAATCGCATCTTAGAGCTCAATGAGGTTAAGAAAACGTTAAGTAATGACTAAAGTGAAAATATTTTTTTCACTTCACGGTAACGCAAAACCGGAATTGACACCCAGAACCGTAATCAACATAAATGTTTGGTTGTTGTTGTTGTAACGACAAAAACACTCTCCGAAGGTTTTGGGGGTTGCTGTCGAGCTGACAGTCCTTGGCCGGATATGAATCCGGTACGCTCCGGTACTCCCTTGCGGTACTGCCCGACTGTCGTGGTAGCGATTTGGTATGACCAGTGGAACCTTCTAGGTCATGTCACCTTACCGAAGGAGAGATGGGTAATGAGAGGGGAGAGGCATCATATCCGTATGTTTGGTATCAAAAAGCAATTCGCAAAAATTGCCAATTTTTTTTAACGGAGTTGATAACCCAATTGCGACATCGCCTACCTGATAACATGAACTCTTAACAAAAGAAAATTGATAATTCTTTGAAAGTTACAAAGCCGGATGTATTTTCTCACTTTCAAAAAGAAAAGTCTAGTTATTCTTCAAGTCAAGTAGCATTGATTGAGCTGCAGTGGCGAAAGCTAATAACCGTACAGTGTGATCTCTACCATTGAATTTTCGGCGGAAGTCAGTTCACTAAACGATCCCCTTTTTTAGAACTGATCGAATTCTAATTAAACTTTTTAGTATTACATTTCAGTAATGCGGAGGTTGAAAGAATTTTTATTGCATCTTTTTTTCTATCACCTGGTCACACTGCCCAGAATTGACTCCATTTCAAGTTTTGTACTCTGTAGAGCAATTCCGAACATTACTGTCATTATTTATCGGCTTTGCTTAAAGGCTGGTGGCATGATTCAATAACATAGTATATGTCTACTAGTAGCCACACAGGGTGCGTTGTATGCAATAATAAAACAATCAAATTTAAATACTGCAATATTGAATGTGAAGACTTAAAACACCCAAATTATTGAATATAAAGGACTTATAACACCTTATCAGTTCCTACAGAATGTAAGTTTCAGTTTAAATTGAAATTTTTAGTTGTAGTTTTTATTTTAAAACAACTCTAAACGCGATTTCCTTCATTCCACTCTCTCGGAGTACATTCATCCACTGCCTTCCACTCCGATTCGCAAAAGAAGATGCCAAACTAGTAGGGGTAAACAATGTTCAATAACTAGAAGGTTAGCTCACTAGTGACATATTTTGACAATTGCCGCCATCTTGCTGCTTGAAAAATTGTCATTTACATTCTGGGTTGCCTTTTATCGAAATTATGTAAAAATAGTAGTTAAAATTGTAATATTATACAAAATTTGAAATAAGTTGGTTTCAAAAAATATATGAATTTGCACTATTATTTAGATCGACTTTTGGGGGTGTAGTGTAGTCGTGGACATTCCGGTATGTAGCAATGGTTGTCTTAAAATGTTGTCCCTGCATACTTATATACTTACTTAGGTCTATCGTGGCTTGTTGTTGTTGTGGTGACGGCAAAAGCACTCGCCGAAGGTTTTGGGGAGTGTTGTCGAATTAACAGTCCTTGGCCGAATTTGAACCCGGTACGCCCTGGTATTCTCCTTGCGGTACTACCCGACTATCGTGGTAGCGATTTATCGTGGCTTCAAAGCTGTTCCTTATGTGATCCGAAGTCTTGTTATAATGAGTTCTGGCTAAACTTATGTATAAAGCAACAGTTTTAAGTCAACTTCTGTTTTAAGTTTGCATGAATAATAGGAGCCAATCCTATCTTATTGAAACTTATCACTTTACTTTACATTTGGTAGACTATGTTTGTCTTTATGCCCTGAAAAGTTTCCAAAATATATTCATCTGGTCAATTTGTAATTATTATTAAAAAACATAACCCTATTGTCAGAAGCACGAATGTGCAATTATTCAGAGAAAATTGACAGCGATTTATACAGGGATAATATGGGATGACATGTTTTGATTTTGTATTTTTTTTTTTTTTTTGTGACTTTGAGTACTCCGTGTGGAATACTGATTAGGCGGGGATATTCTCTTGTCCCACAAAGTGCCGGTTATATCATACACTAGTTTTTTGTTTTGTAGACTATTTAGCTATTTGTTTTGAGACCTCAGTCCTGTGGATTTTAGCCTTGCAAATGTTTATTAATAATGTTGATTTTAGGTTATAAATTTTTTCCAACTTTGTACGCAATATAAATCATTTTTTGGTGTTGTTCTGTTCAATTTATTTGTTGTTTCAGATCCATGCTGGTATAAATTTGCCTTTGATCGTTTCTATTATTTCTTTATGTGTGTGTGTGACCACATTTTTTGATGGCGGGGATTTATTGTTCTTCTTTGTCAGGTTTTCCTGCAAATTTTCTTAGGTTGTTTTGTAAGAACGCCGTTTTCGTTCCATTTATTGAAATTTGATATTAATTTGCGTATTAGGTCCGGTTATGTTTGCTATTTCTTCTGTTTTAATGTGCAGGTTTATCTTTTTTAGCAATTTTTCTTAGAAAGCCATGATTCTTCCATTGGTTGAATTTTGTTATAATTGAGTGTGTTATGTCCGCTTTGCTTTGTAAAAAATATTGGTCGTCTAGAACCCTGTTTTTGTCGGTGTAAATTGTCCTGGTCCTACCTTGGAATAAGTCTTAATGTCTCTGTCCGTATCAACGACGCATGCCCTGTATATAAATTCGTAACTTTGTTTTAGTTGTAGTTTTTATTGTTTGCTTGAGTATACATATATTTAATTTTTATGTATTATTCATATTAAGCGAATCCAATTGGCTTGGAATTTAATTAGTTGTTTGATTTAGTACATTTTTATTTTCGTGAACTTAGTTTTAACTTCCCGTTATTTTAACAGTAACCGATGTCCCGTTTCATTTTTTCGATATTTTCTTATTTTACATGCACGAAATTTTGTGAGTTCTTGATTTGACGACACTCAAAAGCGAAGTGATTTTGTATTTAGTTGACCTTACAAAATGTATTACTACTAATTTCCTACTTTTTTGATTTTTTTTCTACCATTTCCTCGATAAATGAAAAAAATACTCCTACTTTTTTTTCGTTCGCAAAAGAAACCCAGAAAATGGAAGTGTCAAAAGTAAACGTCAGCTAGAGAGCTAACCTCCCCTACCACAACAGCCGGTTCTATCGCACCGGAATGACCCGGGGTTTTTCACCCGGCCAAGGGCTGTTATTTCAGTGTAACCCTGTCCAATCTGGGGCAGGGCGAAGCACTGTTAACAACAACAACAACAACAACCAGACAGCTGTTTGGTCAGTGACAGCTCAGCTGATACTCAAGTCTTGGGTAGTGAGGCATCAGAATTGTGATAAGATTTCCATGGCGGTGGTGCAAAATCTTAGGTAGAGCGACACACATATGCAAACGGCTCACACGTACACAAATGTTTCTTCCCTACCGGACAGCTGTTTGGTCAGTGACAGCTCAGCTGACACTCAGGTTCTAGGTAGTGAGGCATCCGAATTGTAATAAGATTTCTATGACTGTAGTGCAAAATCTTATCAAAACTTTTATGTACGTGTGAGCCAGTTGCCGATGTGTGTCGCTTCACCTAAGACCTGAGTATCAGCTGAATTGTCACTGATCAGTCAAATGTCTATATGGGTTGGTGAGCATCAGGATTGTCCGGTAGGGTTGTAATTGAATCAAGGGCTGGTGGTACACGCTGAATATTTACTGACGTGATCCATAGTGTAGGATCTCAAAATGTATTGAAATCCGTTTCACGATCCATCAATATTGCATGCTACACTGTCAATAAATATCGCGATCCATGGATCACGTCAGTCAACATTGAGCATGTACCACCTGCCAAAGGTTACAGAATACAGCACTGCTCTAGCTGTAACCGTGTTGTTTATTTACTTTAGTTGCAAACAAAATTTATTTTGGAGTAAAAATACCATTAATTCAGTGACATTGCTTTTAGTCTATTTTAATTTTGGTAATTCTATACGACAGCACGTAACTGCTAATATACGTCCAAAAATATCGGGAAAGGCATCAAACGACGGGTTTTAACCTTCGTATCGGTAATTCTATACGACAGCACGTAACTGCTAATATACGTCCAAAAATCGGGAAACAAATTATTTAATTTCCGCTTTCGGATTACTGATACGGAGGTTAAAACGCGTCGTTTGATACCTTTCCCGAGATTTTTGGACGTATATTAGCAGTTACGTGCTGTCGTATAGAATTACCTTAGTTTTATATGATCATTTTACGTGTTTTATCAGTTGTCTCTTTAAGGAAGCAAATACAGAATATTTATATGCCTTGCAACATGGAATGGATTTGAAACTATCACTTGCCAGATGTGCTTCAAACAGGAAATATTGTTTTCTGAGCCTACACTTTCATTCTTAAGAAAGTGATTTGGAAGAGGATTAAACAGGCTTATATTGAAACAATAGCGCATTCGAGTAAATCTGGAGGTAATTGTTTCCTTTAGGAGACAACTGCTAAAAAACGTTCAAAAATATCGGGAGAGGTATCAAACAACGCGTTTTGACTTCGGTATCAACAATCCGCAAGCGGATTTAAAATTTTTTGTTTCAGTGAAAAGTTATTCGCAAAAACACAAAAATTACCCAGGTCCGATCCCAAATAGGGGGCTTGATCCAAGGTATTTATGTGCAGAACACCTTTCTGCGTAGGCGGCCTTCGGCCGCGCTTCAAAAAAATAACCCTTAGCCGGTCCAACACCGGCTACGCGGTCCACAGTATTTCTGCGCAGAACACACTTTTTGTACTTTTCGGTACACCCTAATCTGTGATTACAACAACCACATGAAAATGACAGAAAATTTTCAACTTTGATTGCAAATATCTGTTCACTGAAACAAAAACTCGAACATCCGCTTCCGGATTATTGTTACCGAGGTCAAAACGCGTTTTTTGATACCTTTCCCGATAATTTCGGACGTGTTTTAGCAGTTGTCTCCTAAAGGAAACAATTACAAATCTGGAGTCACACCCAACGGACCAAAGGGAAGAACATTTTAGGACACACGGTAATACCCCTTGCCCTTGTCCATCGGAAGTCGGGAAAGGCATGATGTATTCAAGTTATTGTTACATACATATACATACATATACATAGCTTCATATCTACTTAGCTTCTTTATTAAAATAATACACCACTCCTACTCGAGGAGGGAAACCTTCTGGTTCATGTCACCACTCCTTACGTAAGGAATTAGAAGATTGCTAAT
Source organism: Merzomyia westermanni (assembly GCA_949987695.1). NCBI lineage: Eukaryota > Metazoa > Arthropoda > Insecta > Diptera > Tephritidae > Merzomyia > Merzomyia westermanni. The sequence continues at coordinate 66,205,331 of OX465290.1, forward strand.
GATAGGTGAGAGGCATCATATCCATCGATCAACCATCGAGCACCTCCAGTCCTTAGCAGGTTATGAATTCTGTACGTTCCGGGGCTTCCTTGCGGTAGATGCCCGACTGCCGCGGAGGCGATTTGGTATGATGCCTCTCACCTCTCATTACCCATCTCTCTTTCCTTACGGAAGGAGGGGTGACATGACCTAGAAGGTTCCACTGGTCATAAATCGCTACCACGACAGTCGGGCAGTACCGCAAGGGAGTACCGGAGCGTACCGGATTCATATCCGGCCAAGGACTGTCAGTTCGGCAGCACTCCCCAAAACCTTCGGGGAGTGTTTTTGTCGTTACAACAACAACAACAACAACCACTGAAACCTAGATCATGTCACCCCTTCCGTATGAAAGAAGATGGTTAATGAGAGTTGATCCTCTCAACCCTCCGGGTTAGGGGTTTAGAATATGCCCGAGGTAGGCATACCGGTCTTAAGAGGCGACTAATATGCACTAAGGTAATGTCGTGCAACTCGATGGTTGATCCTCCTTACGGAAGGAGGGATGACATGACCTAGAAGGTTGCACTGGTCATACCAAATGGCTATCACGACAGTCGGGCAGTACCGCAAGGGAGTATCGGAGCGTACCGGATGCATATCCGGCCAAGGACTCCGTTCGACAGCACTACCCAAAATCGTCGTTACAACACCAACAACAGAGGTGACACGTATCATATCCGTAGATCAACCATCCAGTTGCACGTCATAACCTCTGTGCATTTTAGTTGCTTAACTCTTGCATAATCTAAACCCCTAACCAGCAAGGGTTCTTACCTTTCGTCCTTGTTCAGCACTGTCAAAGACTAAATCCTCGGCCACCTTATTTACGATGTGGACGGCGCAAGTGAACATGGGATCAGACGTCTACGTCCACAGTATCAAGGTCTGCCTGTCTCACACCCCAAATCTGATAACATCCTTCAAAGTACAAAGCTGCAACAAAGTTCTCAAGTCACTGGCTGGCAGCACTTGGGTAAAAGATAAAGAAACGTTGCTTGCAACGTGCAAAGCAATTGGCCAATCGGTTCTGAGCTACGTGTCGGTAATATTATCGCTGGGCCTATCGGACACCAACTAAAGTAAGTTGCAGATCTGTCAAAATACCGCACTATAATGAAATCCAGAACCACAAAACCTTACGGTTTAATCCCGTTATTAATACTCAACCACCTGAATTGGCTGAAGACGAGCGTGTACTTCCGAGGGAGACTAGAGTCATACTAGCACAACTTCGCTCTGGATATTGTAATAGGTTAAACTCTTACTTATGCAGACTGAACCCCAACATACCAAATACATGCCCTGCATGTGGTATGACCCCTCATGATACCATACATCTCTTTTCCTGTTCAGTTGAACCCACTCTTCTAACACCCACATCACTCTGGTCCAACCCTGTGGAAACTGCGCATTTCCTCGGACTTCCGTTAGAAGAGCCTGATGACAATTTAGAGTGATCGAGCCCATTGGGCAGGGCGAAGCACTGTTAACAACAACAACGGTTTAATCTAAAGGTGCATCGACAGGCACTCAACAACCACGCAAAGCCGGTAAACTCTTTGTCAGCTCTTGGCCAGTGAATGCCGTCATTCATGCACCAGATCCACCTGTTGCCGAAAAGGAACGCGGAATACCTTCTCCATGCCTTTATTATTATTATTGTAGCAGTATTTCGACCTGCTTATTCGCCGCATCCATTCATGGAAATTGCCCAGAAATTATTTTTTTTACTGTCAAATATGGGAAGAACTATTGTAGGCAACTTTATAAAAATTGCGAAAATCGGGCCTTGACCTTTCAAAGCTTAACTCTTAACACTAGGTATCATCGCATATGTATGTATGTGTGCATCAACCAGGGGCCGATAACAACACTTATTTTTTAAATATCAATTACAAGTGTCAAATAAAGATAATTGTCTGTCTGATTCTTGTATCGGTATATTCCATTGTTGAATTATACAAGGTTTGCCAGTCTTTGACAGATCAGGCTTGAAGCTCCCTTATTGTCACCTGGCATAGTTGCATTTACGAATTGTACAAAAAAGGGAAATAATAGTTCCCCTTTGGGATAAAAGAAATATAATAGTCCGAAATGTAGTTTTTTAATTCAAATATATTTTATAAATACAGTGCTAATATTTCTTGTAACCCTTTTATGTTCGAAAATATGCATGTACTGCATTGAAGTGATTTTGAAGTTTGTATGGTTATAAATGGCTGAAAGAGAATTAAGTTGTAATAATTTTGTTAAATGTTCATAATTTTCCAACAAAAATTCAAATTATCAGGATGAAAGCAAACCCAGAACCAGTGTTGATGCAATTTTTTTTTTGTATTTTCCCAATTTTCAAACGTTATTGTAAAGAAGCAACACAGTCGATGAATGCCAATCAGATGACATTTAATAAGGGAGCTTCAAGTCGCCAACAAAAACGTCAATGGCTGACAAACCTTGTATCAATAAACAATGGGTATATTCAAAAAAAAAAAAAAAACAGTTACATTTAACTTTTCTTATAACTAACCTGCAGTCAAACCCCCTTTTTGCAAACTACTTTACAACTAGTATATGCACCAAGCCCAACTAGTCAGCCAACTGTCATATTTCCATATAAGCAACTGGTAAGAATTCCTAGATAAAAAATTGAATAATACTCAAACAAGAAAATTTTTAAAAACCAGAAAAATCAAAACTGAAAATAATAAATAATAAGTTGAGTCATTATCTTTTTGTTGCTCAGTTTGTAAAACTTTAAAATTCAGTTCTGTATTGTGTATTGCATTAACCTCAAACGCTCTGGATAGCGTATCTGCTACAACATTGGATTCTCATTTAATGTATTGTATGTCATCAGTAAATTGTGCTATAAATTCCAAATGTCTCGTTTGTCTGGGACTCTGTTCTGTTTTTGAATGTAAGGCTGTGGTTAAAGGTTTATGATCCGTATAAACTGTAAATTGTCGTCCTTCCAAAAGATATCGAAAATGTTTTATATTTAAATAAATTGCTAATGTGTACTTAGTTTCAGTTGGAGAAAGTTTTTTTTGAAAAGAATGCAAGAGGTTCAGTCCCATTATTATAATTTTGTTGTATAACACCACCAATAGCTGTATTAGATGCATCTACTGTTAAAGATAATTTGGCATCTTTGACAATATCGTAGATGCAAACTTATCCATAATGCATTCAAAAGCTTCAATCGAGATGCTGTCCCACACTAAAATTTTGTCACGTTTTTTATTTGTTTTGTTAATTATATCATAAATTTTGTTCGTAAATTCTGCTAATTTTGGAATATATCTATGGTAATAACTTACCATACCTATACATTTTTGTGCCTGCTTAACTGATTTCGGAAGTTCGAAATGGCAAATAGCTGCCACCTTTTCGCCAGAAATATTATGTCCTAAAAAATCTATACTTGTAAAAGTACATTTACTTGGCTTAATGTTTAAACCGTACTCTGAAAGACGTTGAAAAAGTACTCGCAAATCTTTTAAATGCTGTTCTTCATCTTTACTTGCAATAAGTAAGTCATCGATATAGGAATATACGAAATCTAAGTCACTAACTACCTCATTTATGAATCGTTGAAAAGTTTGCGCAGAATTTCTAAGTCCGAAAGGCATTCGCATGAACTCAAACATACCGAAAGGAGTTGTAATTGTCGTTTTATAAATGTCTTCCTCAGCCATAGGAATTTGGTGATATGCCCTAACTAAGTCTAATTTTGAAAATATATTTTTATTACGAAGATTCATATTAAAATCCTGAATGTGGGGTAAAGGATAACGATCCGGTACAGTTACAATATTTAATCTTCTAAAGTCGCTACAAGGACGCCAATCGTTTACTTCTTTTTTAGGTACAAGATGAGGTGGAGAGGCCACTGAAGAATTTAAAGGCCGGCAAATCCCTGTCTTAACTAAAAAATCAAATTCTGTTTTATCGACTTTGTATTTAACCGGATCTAAGCGCCTAGGCTTAGAAAATGGAAGGCTTCCTTCCGTTACAAGTCGATGTACCGTTGTATGTTTAACAGGTTTTGTATAGTCTGGCTCCGCAATAAGTGACGTAAACTCTTTTAATAATTTTGTAAATTTATTATCAACCGCAAATAGTTTAGGTAATTGGATATCACAAAAATAAGATATGGTATTGACCGAAAGATTTGTTAAAGGATCTCCTAAACGTTTATGCTTAATATCGATCAATAGACCATATTTGCAAAGAAAAGCGGCCTCAATTATCGGTTTAGCTATATCAGCTATCAAAAACGTAAAAGGAAATTCACGTCTTAAACCTAAATTTAAGTTTAAAAGCCTTTTCCCGAAAGTAGAAATTGTTGAACCATTAGCTGCTGTGAGAATTATATCTGAACGTTTCGTATGAGGAAATTTAGACGCTGGTAATACCGAAATTTCTGCCCCACTAACAATCAAAAAATTTTGATTATTATCTTTATCCAAAATGAATAACCGACGAGTTGAAAATTCCAAATTGCCTTTGTTCGTCGCTGCAACAACGGTCGAGTTTGTCGAATCTTTATTTTTATTCTAAGAACAATGTTGTTCACAGCTTCGAGTGTTATTTCCAAATTTGTAGTGGAATCTACACAACCAATTTGGATTATTACGCGAGTTAGAATGACGCCTAAAAGAATTTCTAAAATGGTTCCTAGAATTGGACCGCAACCTAGATTGATTTCGATACATTTCTGTTTTAATTTCACCTAACTCCAAAGAAAGTTTCTGAAAATTTTCACACATCAAAGATGTGGTTTTAACTAGATTTTCAACAACCGAATTTTGAACTTTTGTATCAGAAATTGTATTTACTGAGAAAACTTCGTTTTTATTCATAACTTCAAAAATATGATCTTCTAGTTTTGTCAATTCATTAATATTGTCAGAGCTTGAACTAGCCAAAATGGCATTTAAATTTTTGGGAAGTTTTCTCAACCAAATTCTTTTTAAAATATTTTCACTAAAATTTGAACCGGCTAATAAAATTAATGACCGATAAAACTCAGAGGGCTTGCGACCACCCATTTCAGAATCACTTAAAATTTTGTCAAGCCTTGAATTTTCACTAAGAGAATGTCTTTCTATAAAAACTTTTTTAAATTCAGTAAACTTATTAGTGAGGGGAGGGTTTTGGATAAAATCTAAAATTGTTACTATTACTTCTTGTGGAAGTGCTGTTATAATATGTTCGTATTTGGTATTCTCTTGTGTTATATTTTTGGTGCTAAATTGTATTTCAGCATGTACCGTGAGCTCCGTCCATTTTATGGTCGACATAATCGTCCATCAGAGCAATTAATTCGGTTAACCATGGATCGTTTTCGCACTACGTTTACTCTATGTGATAATACGCATCCGCAGAGACGTCGAACAGTGCGCACCGAAGAAACAATTGCCGCTGTAGAGCAAAGTGTTGAAGAGGACCCGAATGAATCGATTCGCCACCGTGCACAGCAATTGGAGCTTTGTCCATCAACTTTATGGAAGATTTTGCGCAAAGATCTTGGCTTGCGACCTTACAAGATCCAGCTTGTGCAAGAATTAAAGCCGCGAGACCATGCAATGCGTCGTGATTTTGGTGTATGGGCCGAAAATGAGATTGATTTCGATGCTGATTTTCATCGCAAAATTTTGTTCAGTGATGAGGCTCATTTTTGTTTGAATGGCTACGTCAACAAGCAAAATTGCCGCATTTGGAGTGAAGAGAATCCACATGAGACCCTTGAAACGTCATTACATCCACAAAAACTGACTGACTGTTTGGTGTGCTCTATGGGCTGGTGGAGTCATTGGGCCATACTTCTTCCGCAATAATGCTGGAGAGGCAGCTACCGTTAATGGAGACCGGTATAGAGCCATGATAACCGACTATTTTGTTCCCGAATTGGATGGCATGAATGTGGATGAGTTGTGGTTCCAACAAGACGGCGCTACATGCCACACAGCGCACGTCACAATCGATTTATTGAAGGAAACATTCGATGAGCGCATAATTTCGCGGAATGGACCTGTCAATTGGCCACCAAGGTCGTGTAATTTGACACCATTGGATTATTTTCTTTGGGGATATGTGAAGTCGCTCGTCTACACCAACAAACCAGAAACGTTAGGGGAATTGGAAGCCAACATTCGTGGCGTTATTGCCGACATACGGCCCCATATGCTCGAAAAAGTGGTTGAAAATTGGACCTGTAGAATTGGCTTTATTCGAGCCAGCCGCGGCGGCCACATGCCCGAAATCATATTTAAACATTAATGGCATAAAATTATCCTTCCAATAAAGCCAAATTGATGGACCTTAAAACGATTTTCTTGTGTTTTATTTCAATTCGAAGTTCTATACCCCTAAAAAAAACACCCTTTATAAACCACGCTTCTGGACAACTAGTACAAAATTGTGGACGTTTAACTGATTTTGCTGAAATCTCGTTTTAATTGGAATTATCATATGGATTTGTAATATTGTGTTGAAAAGTGTCATTTGGTATATCTATTAATGAATCATTTAAATTATTAGAAAGTGTAGGTGCTTGTGTACTATGTTGTTGTGAACGAAGCATGTTAAAAAGAGAGTATCAATTAGTAAAGTTTAATCAAATTAAATAAATTAAATATATATATATTGAATTAGGCAAAGAGGGAGCTTACAATTTAAAATGTTTAGCCCTAGAAATTTTACTGGGTTAAAAGAAAGAACAGAATAAAAATAAATAAATAAATTTGTATCAAAAATATCAATGATGTGCAAATTGAACTTTCCTATTTACTCAAGACTGAGTATCTAAGGCCCAATTTAAAATGATCTATTTAAGTATAGATTTGAATTTATCTCCAAAAATTCACTTAACTTTCAGACGACTGAATTTAAACCATACTTAAATGTCCACCACTGGCTATTTAAATACGAATAGAACAACCCTGCCCTCTATTGGATTATCAAACAACCAAAATAATTTAAATTAAAGTTAAGGCAGAAAATATATTTTTCAAGAAATTTATGAAAATGGGAGTTTAAGATTAAGTCAAATTTATAAATAATATTTATATTAATACAAGGTATGTTCCGGAGAAAAATGTGGGAAATCGGTTAAGGTCCACGCCTACTTTTATACGAAAAATTTTGAAAAGGATCGTAGATATATTTCATAGGCAATAACATTGCGTACAAAAGCTTTATATCATTTCTATTTCAATTTCAGTGTCCGTGAACGAAGAAAGTCGAAAAATATAAATTTTCGAAAATGGGCGTTGCCCCGCCCCTTTTATATTAGATTATTCCACAAAAATGTTTATGCCATAACTCTGGGAAAAATTTATTTATCGGAACGATATTTGACGAAGATGTTGTACATATAAAGCCTAATGTTTGTTGTAAAAATGGGCGAAATCGGTCCAACGGCCACGCCCCGTTTTTTAACATAGTTCTGAAAAATTTGTTTGTAAAATGTAAAACGCGATATTTTTATAACCATGCAAACTATATCAACAGGATCTTGCACACATACTAATACACTTTTTAAGAAAAACTCAACCGCAAAAAATGTTGTGAATTTTGAGGAAGTAGGCGTGGCGCCGCCCACTTTTCAGCATACAAATTCTGGTATTTTCAAAGGCGATTGCTTGAAATCTCAACAAGATGTTTCAATAGAAATTGGTCATCTGCTTCTTGATAGTATGTAGTATACTCTTGCCAAAAATTAATCAAATCGGATAACGCCCTAGTAAAATATCCGGGCAAGTTGTTAATACCCTACTGCAATAGGGAAGTTATATACCTTTTTTGATTTTCATTCCTTTAATGAACATGAAATGTTTGCAAGTATGAGAAGAAGAAGAGATGGGCCCTTCAATAAGTAAACTGAAATAATAAGGACGATGAGCTGAGTCGATTTAGCAAGGCCCGTCTCTCCGTCCGCCTTTTTGCCGCCCTACCACACCGAAGGTCCAAGGTTCGAGTCCTGGCACAGGTAACATCAAAAATGGTTCGAAAAAGGTCTTCAAAACGGAGTCGCCCCTCGCCAGTGGTTTGGCAAACTCTCCAAGAGTCTTTCTGCTATGGAAGGCTTCTCAGCAAAATTGCATCTCCTTTGTAGGTGCCGTTCGAAGTCGGCAAAAATCTGTAGGTCCGGCCAATTTGTACGAAAAAATTCAAAACGGCACACCACAAATTGGAAGGGAAGCTCGGCGCAAAAATCTCTTAGGAGGCTTATGATGATATACCTGTTGTATATCGCGCCATACATTTATATTTTTTTAAAAAGAATTTACCCCTCAAAACTCATAACAGAAGTGTTTTTATTAAAAGCAATCAGCTGGATTTATAATACGAGCGGAAAAGTATTAAAATAGACCTGCGTAATTTGGTATGCCATAATCGATCACCACTAGGTATATAATGTTCGGTTCCACCCGGGCTTAGACTTCCTTACTTGTTTTTCAACTACATGGTTGTTATGGAATTAAATTTTTAACTTTTAAATCATAACGCCATAACACTATAAGTCACTTATCGTACCCGTACTGCTGTATGACCCTTCCTGCTTTTGAACGCTGCTGAAGCGGGGTATTCGAGAGAAAGGTACTTAAAAAGATTTGTGGACCCCTACGCGTTGCCTACGGCGGGTACCGAAAAAGATTTAATGGGAGCTAAATGAGCTATATGTAGTCACAGACATAGTCCAACACATAAAATCCATCGACTTTTCTGGCTAGGCCATTTTTTGTGAGTGATTGAATATGATCCGCCCCAGAAGGTATTCTTATGGGCACGTGCCGGTGGTGTCAGAGGAAGAGGAAGACCGCCACTTCGGTGGAAGGATCAAGTGGAGACCGATTTGCGATCCTTTTGCACAGCCAAGACATAGAGCTTTGAGCAGTGTACGAAAAATTTAAGTTTTTTTTTTTATAAAATATAATCGGTTACGGCCTCTGGTATCAACAAATTAAACAATTGATATCATATGCCCCTCTTACATTGTTGAAGAATGTAGATATATACGGGTATTTACAAGCTCTCAGCTAGTTATCATTGTGCTGCGTAGTCATTTAGAGCTGCAACTACACACATCAGCTTCATATAATCTAATAAGTCTAATTTAAATTTACTGTTTCAGATTCTATACCACAAAGATGAGTTTATCAGATATATCAACTAAATTTACTGAGAAAACCTTAGATGAAATTATCCAGAAGGCAGGTGGTTTCAAGCATACTTCCTACCAATTCGGCGAGGGATTCAAGAAAGGAGATTCATATTTGAGCAAAGTTTTTCGGCTGACAGTGTATGGTGTGAAGAATGATGGGTAAGTGGGGCTATTTAATGATGGTATAACAAATAAAAACCAGCCTGGCTATTGAATTTGATCCTGTAGCTTTCCGATTAGTTTCGAAGAAAATTTTATTCGTTGTGTATCACATTAATAAAAGCCATTTCCTAAAAACTAAATAAACTTGCGGTGTAGCGATGTTGTAGTTGTACCGACAAAACACATTTCCTCGACATTCACAGTAACGGAATGACCCATATTTGTGTGCTTGTGTTATTTTAGTGTAACTCTTTGTGATCCTGAAGTGACATTTTTACCGTACCTCAGTGACATTCTTAGTTCCAGGAACCATCACCTGAGACATTTGAATTGACTTCTTCCAATATCAACCCTTACTCTCAAAAAAATCTAAGTAACTCTCAATAACTTCAACTCACAATAATTACCGAAGAATAACACTTTTATTTTAGCTCCACTCTTGAAGTGCCTCTGATATGTAAAGGCATGCCGGATAATGCTGCCCGCAGAAAAGTTTTCCATTCCGCTGACTTCTTTCGCAACGAAATTAGTTTCTACACTAAAATTGTACCAGCATGGGAAGCTTTCCAAGGACGTTGCAAACCTACAAATCCCTTCATCGAATATCCACAATGTTATGCAGCAATTTGTGATGGCGAGCATGATTTTATCGCTTTGGAGAATGTCAGCAATCGTGGTTATGGTGCACCAAATCGTCAAGATTATATATCATTGGAAGACGCCTTACTAACAATGCATACTTTGGGCCGTTTTCATGGTATCTCATTGGCTATGCGCGCTTTGGAACCGGAGAATTTCGAGAAAGCGGCGAAGAGTTTAGAGGTAAGTTGGAACATTTTTGATGAGTGTAAACTAAGACCTTATATTTTCTCTCTACTAGGAAACCTATTACAGAGAATCCAAACGTTCCTGGTACATTGGCTTCCTGGGCTTGGCATGTAATGTTGCTTTAGATGCTGTTGAGAAGACTTTCCCTGCCTCCAAATATCAAACAATTGCCAAAAAGTTTTTGCAGCCTAAAACGCTATATGACGATCTCATCAAGCTCGTATCCACGGATTGTATGCATTATTAAGCATGTATACCTAACTGAATTTTTATTACTGCAATTTTTTCAAAACTAGCTCCTTTAGCGGTCATCGGGCATGGTGACTGTTGGACGCCGAACTTCCTGACTCGATACTCAAAAGAGAAACAACCTGAGGCAATTATAATTATTGATTTCCAATTAGCGCGTCGCGCTTCCATAGCTTTGGATATATCATTCTTCATTTACTCATGTACCAGTGAAGAGTTGCGTGAAGCTCACTATGAGCAACTATTGAAGGTAAAAAATAGCAGGCCGAGTTCATTTGATGTGCTGAGAACTAATTAATGTTTTATATATGTTTAGGAATACCATCAAAGTGCTTCAGCATTAATCGTAGACTTAGGTGCAGATGCATCAACCGTTTTGAGTTGGGAAGCTTTGAAGAATGAACTCTGCCAGTTTGGACGCTTCGGCTGCGGCATGGGTATTGAGTCGTTGCCAATGTCGCTAATCGAAGATGATGAAGTCGCTGATTTAGATGATATGAAAGAGGATGCTGTCCTCACAGATGTCTGGAATATTAGACCATTTAAGGAACAGAATAAGCGTGAGCGTGTTGCACAGATATTTAAGCATGCCATCGACCAAAATTACATTACAAATTGAGGGAAAAGAATTGAATAAAAGAAAAAAGTTAGTAAAGTATGTATGTTTATAAGTATGTATATCTTTCTTATGTTGATGGGAGTTTCAGTGCTTGGCCATCTTTGGCTGAATTTAACAAAATGGAACAATTGTTTAATTTAATTTTATTTTTTATGAATATGGGGGTTAATACTTAGTGTTTTTTTGATAAATTGTAGATCAGCAGTTCCTACCTCCCTCATTCGGGCAATCTCTATGTTCTAATGTATTTTTATGAAGACCCCATGCCCCCTTTCAGACGAATATAGGCCATTATGAGAAGTATTAAGCCACTTAGCTAGCATCGTATTTAGAAAAGCGTTCGTACTAGCTGGCATGTGGTTTTTTCAGAATCTAAATACTTTCTAAAAACGAAAATTTAAAACTTAAGTAATGATTGTGGTTTTAGCTACTAAAAACGTCAAGGCAAATTCACAATTTTCAAAAACCACAAGCGCAACTTTGTCAACATAGCACTCAACCTCAAACTCCCATTAACCAATTCAGACGAGAGGTAAGCGATGGAACTTTCTGCAAATTATTTTTAAATCTGACGTAGGTAAAACGGCTCGAGCTGATGAAGACCTACCATTAACGGAATTTCCAGCTACGGAATAGAACATAAACAGAGGGGCAGTTTAGAAAAAATATTAGCAGGCTCTTATGTATATTTGTAAATATATATGTATTTCTATATTTCAAATACAAAGGTTTAACAACAACTATAAACACTGCCCTTCATTCAGGACACACCATTTCGGTATCACAGCATCGGGTTTAATGCCACGCGATATTAACCGTTCCCGATAACGGAAGAAACGTGCCTGCACCAAAAGACTGGAAAGTTTAGGATTTGCCCATAGGCGTTCGGCTGCAGCGCCAGCTCGTGGCCAAATTCGTGATTCTGCAACGTGAAAATATTCATTATAAAAAAGTTAGTATCAAAACTGTTTTTCAAATTCGAGCTTACCAACAGAACTTTGATCCACATATTCGCTCCACATGCATACTTCACCACCTAAAACCAATGGATGTACATCCATGCGATTATCATAAACTGTCCTCCAGTTGTAATAACGTGTACGCCCCCAAAAGCCATGATCCAAATACCAGGCATTCTTTGTTGATACTATAATCCGATATCCTTTGAGCAACAAATCATTATTCAACGTTTGATTTGCTTCCACCCAGGTTTGTACGATAAAACGTTCTTTAGGCAAGTGATCAGTTATAATATCGGGATCGGTTAAATGGCTTGACCATATTATAACAGATTTGGGTACTGCATTACGTGGATATTGTCGTTGTGTCACACTATCCCATGAGTCTAAATTTTTCTGATGAAATTCCGACCAAAGTTTATAAAAACTTTTCATACTCAAATCAAAACCAGTTTCAAGCATACGACGTGTTATTTCCGCTGTACTATTCCAACATGGTATAAATACCTCATCACCGCCCACATGAATAGTCTCTTCTGGGGCATTCACTTCAGCAAGATCTTCATATATTTCTTTCATTATGCCATACATATTTTCGTTGAATGGATTTAATTGGCCACATGGTGGTTGTACGCAATAGGAACGCCATGGTTGTTGATTCACACACACTACCATATTGCCAAGCCCGGAAATCGGACCCCATTGCCAACCATTGCCTGCATGTGATGGTCCATCGATTTCGATTATGATGCGTATGCCTCGAAGGCGTGCATAGCGTACCATATTGTTGGTGTCGGTGCGTGTATAAACTAAGTCAGATCGATAAGCGCCAAATCTATGTAGGAAAAGAAGGATTAGGGGGAAGAGATGGGAAACAAAATATATAATAAGGGTACTTTCAATAATTAAACGAGAGTACTATGGTATTACAAAGGGCCAACTCAGCCTTAATCGATTTGTAAATGAAAGATTCTAAAGAAAACACAAGACTTCGGATGGTCAACACGATGTGTTTTTTATATCAACAGTTTTCGAGATAATAGTGGATATACCAAAAAATCAGTATAATGGGATTAGGTGGCGAGGCTACCTAGAAATACTTTTGTTGAAATACGACCTAAACATCCAACAGCAAAAGAACTCATAACTGAAAAAAGTTAGAGAATTAGTACCACGTTGCGGGGTTAGGAGAGGAGGCATTTTCGGTTTAAAATCTTTGTTGCTGTTTTCGACAGCTCATTCTTTCATATAGTCAAGTAAGCGATTCGGTAAATCGTGCTACTGATCAGTTCATATACCCAAGCATGTGGCGGTAAATCGTGTTGTTGTTTTTAGCGACAAAAACGGTAAGCCGTGCAACTGAACTGTTAACATAACCAAGTACGTGATGCATATAAATGGTCGGTTAATAGCTCACGATTCGAAATTTCCATTTTTCGCACAGTTATTATTTTTTTTAAATTATTGTGAAATGAAACCAAGGACCAGTGAGGATACATTTTTTAACAGTTTTATAAAATTTTTACTGAAAAGTGTTTGGTGACACAAAACATTTGCAGGGAGAGAGCACATTTTTTCATTGGGAGAGAGAGTTGCAAGTTTTTGCTGGAAGTCTGCAAGGCAAAACAGCTGATCGTGACATAGGAAAGCAAGTTTTTACAAATTCCTGTTTGGGAAAAACTTTTTGCATTTCAAGAGAGTTTTACAAAATGCGCTCTCTCCCTGCAATAGTTTTGTGCCACCGAACACTTTCCAGTAAAAATTTTATAAAAATTTTATCCTCACCGAAAACAGATAATAGCTGTGTTCGCTGACAAAGCTTGCAAACACTTGCAAAGAACTGTCATTAAAAGAATGAATTAAAACTCTCTCTACACGCCAAAAGTAAAAAGTTTTCGCCGAACAGGAGTCAGTAAAAACTTGCAAGCAAAACAGCTGTTGCTTTTTTAATTGGTTAATAGTTCAAATTTAAAAAATTTTGTTGTTGCTTTCCTATATCACGATCAGCTGTTTTTCACTTACAAGTTTTACTGAGTGAAATTCCCCCAGCAGAAACTTGCAACTCTCTCTCAATAAAATGTCAAAATGCGCTCTCTCGCTGCAAATGTTAGGTGTCACCGAACACTTTCCAGTAAAAATTTTATCCTCACCGAACACAACAAATTATTTGCATCACGAACGGACCTATAGCTGACAGTTCGATTTGAAACTACTCGGTTTCGTTTCAAAATAATTTAATAAATGTAATAATTGTGTGAAAAATGGAAATTCCAGTCGCGATTGCCGAGTGATGATTTTTATGATTTTCAATACGATTTAACACCGCATCATTGTGCACCTTCTTAAAATGGTTAACAAATGGTTAGGAGAATTCAAGCAAGGGAGACCAACGTGCGTACACGAAGCGTTTCGAAAAGAATGAGGGCTTGTTTCTTGGGAAAAATGGGTCATGTTGCAACTGTTGCACTTTTGTTTGCCGGAAGTTATCGCTGCAATCAGAAGGAACAACATAAACTGGCGAATCATTGTTCATAATACAACCAATACAAGCGCTCACACATCACCACGAACTGTAGAGCTTTTGAGCAGTAACAAAATCAAATTAATGATTCATTTCCCATATTCGCTTGATCAATCGGCCAGTGACTTCTTCCTATTTCGACATATCAAAAATCAAATTGGTGGCCAGCATTTTTCATTACCTGAAGAGGCCGCTGATGCAATTAACTCACTTGTTTTGGAGAAATCTAGCTAATGCCCGGTTTTTCAGTACAAGTTCAACTCAATTTGTCAGTTAAACTATGCTTAAACTTGTTACGCAGTTTTTCAGTCAACTTTAAACGAAGTTTAAACGTAGTTTAAGCGGCCAATTTGGCAGGGTTAAACTCTAGTTAACCTGTCAGCTGTTTGGATATTTGATGTTTTTGGTTGTGAAACAAAAAACTAAACGCAATTAAAAAAGGACGATATTTTTATATTTAATTAAATACTGGATATATTATCTGACGAAAGTGATTATAGTGATGCAGAAATTGGCGAAATGCTAACTATTACAATACTGAGGAGAAGCAATGGCGTTGAATATGTATACAAATATTATCTGTTGCCGTATCTAGATAAAGAAAAAACCACTGTTGCCGTATAAAAAGCAAATCTTAAAAGCGGCCTTAAACTTTCACTGAAAAGCCGCTCTGCAGTTTAACTGGAGTTTAAATTTATGCCGAGTTTAAGCAAACTTAGTTTAAACCAAGGACTGAAAAACCGGGCCTAAGAGTGGCAGAATGGTTTTGAAGATTGGTTTCATCTGAGAAGCAATAAAGCGATATACATAACGAAATTTGTGTTTTGCAATACATTTTCCGAGAACTTTTGCAGTGCCCCTCGTACTACCATATCTGGACAAAATAAGAGATAGCGTGATGGGAATCGCACCTATGGCTCTCCAAAGAGGTTCTGAATCTTTGAACGATATTAGATTTGGATCTAATCTATTGCAAAGCTATTTATGAAGCCATTGAAGGCAATCTTGACACCAAAGTCTATATCCAAATTTTCGGAAAAATTTTTTTATTCTAAACTATTTGCATACTCACTGCTGCAACTCAGGAACTCGAGTAATCTCCAATGGGAAACTGTGACTATCCACAACATGCCAATGAAGTACATTCATCTTAGAGGCTGCCATCGCATCCAACGTTCTACTGATGAGCTTTAAAGGTATATAATTGCGGGCAGTATCCAATAGTAATCCACGGTGGGGATAAATGGGTCCATCGCGAACTCGTGCAGCTTTTACCATAAGCAGGCCATTACTATTTGAAGAATAAGAAAATAAGCCATCATAATGAGAACTGGAACCTAACAAATTTATCTGCTCCGTTTTAAAAGAGACTTACTCTTTGCTGCCTGCAATAAGATTGCTAAGCGTTTCGAGCGCATGCCTGGCACCATAGACTGTCTGAGCTTTGACTTCAACAAAAGTGGCCATATCTAAATGGAAAATAATAAAAGTTAAAATCTTACAACATATTTTAGATTTGTATCTTGCACTCACCTGTTGTGCGTATGCTCAGCATGTACGTCTCATTCGTACCCCAATCCAATACCAAACTATTCGAGCTCACTGTCGTTTTGACGAGCACTTCTTTACTATTTGGCAGCGTACAATTTCTCACACATTCCTTCAATATATTGCTTACGAATATCCGATTTGATTCACGAATAAATTGAGTGGTTGCTGCATCCGGTGCGGCCACGTTAAATCGCACCTTCCATGGATCGAAATGTATGCGTTCATTGGATAAGCTACAATCTCCTGTGGGCATTGGCCAGATTGCACCATATCTGCCACAAGATAGTCGACAATCATTTTGACTCTCGAAACGCTTCACATCACCGATATTTGCCGCGTTATCGATAAGACACGAATCTGTAGAATCGCAAATCCATCGTGGGCTTTCATATGAACAAAAAAAAATAGAAATAAGACTTGTTTTAATAAATAGTAGATCTATAGGGAGCGTGTCATTATTCTGTATTACAAAATTCTGTGTGACAAAATTCTGTAAATTGCAAAAAAATTCTGCTTGAACAAAATTCTGCTTTTTTAAAATTCTGCTTTCTAAAATTCTGCTTTCAATGTTCTGTATTACAAAATTCTGTATTAAAATATAATGTTAACAATGTTAAAGAGGTAATGTAATTATTTTGAAAAAGTGCTCACATGTACATATGTATATACTTTATTTGTTTTGTCGCAAGTTTTCATGTGGTTGTTGTAAATTATTAGGCTGTACTTAAAAACGCGCAAAAGAGTCGGATCGGTGGCATGTTGCCACCGCTCAGGGCAACCACCTGGACTTGGCATGGCGTAGCCCAGGGTTATTTAAATAAGCGCGGCCGAAGGCCGCCTATGCAGAAAGGTCTTTTGTACAGAATAACTGTAGTTCGCCTATGCAGAAAGGTCTTTTGTACAGAATAACTGTAGTTCGCGTAGCAGCGCACTTTTTCAAAATAATTACATTACCTCTTTAACATTGTTAACATTATATTTTAATACAGAATTTTGTAATACAGAACATTGAAAGCAGAATTTTAGAAAGCAGAATTTTAAAAAAGCAGAATTTTAAAAAAGCAGAATTTTAAAAAGCAGAATTTTAAAAAGCAGAATTTTGTTTTTAGAATTTTGTACATACAGAATTTCGACACCACCCGATCTATATATTGGTTTTAGAATATACGTATATGTATATATTTTCTCTCGTAGCCCGGGATGTCCTAAAAAGCCGAACAGTGCCTAGGTTGAGACCAAGAAAAATTTACTAAGACTATGTTTTTAGGGCATGTCCACGGATTGTCAAGTATCGCTGCCCGGCTACCAAATCTGATATCATTGCTTCACAATAATTGCGATAGAGAGAACAAAGAAAGAAATATATTGAAACCAGAAATAACGCCATTCACTGTTTTAGGTTCCAGCATGAAAATACCCAACACGCTATCTGGATATATCTTTATTTATTTATTTAATTATTTAAGAAAAAATAGTCAAGATTACAATGTGTGTACTTACAGACTACTTGAAAATGTAATTAAAAATAGAGACCTTAGCAATACTATCAAAAACTTACGACGCTCAACAAGGATTTGAAGGCAGTCTTAGGCAAAGAAAAGTCAATGGATAAAGAATTTGAAATAGTATTGAGCTCCTTCAATGCTCTAAAGATAGGAGCGTTAGAGGCATAGAGGGTCCGGGCGCAATCAGTATGAAACATATCCCAATTACGAAGTAATCTAGGGGGGATGTGGAGACAAATATTCTCGAGTAGACGTGGAGAATCAATGATACCGTTAATAATGTCATAGACAAAAGTAAGAGAGATAATGGTTCTCCTACTTTGTAGTGATTGGAGACTAATGAGTGCACATCTGGCATTGTAAGAGGGAATCGGCTCAGAAAAGTTCAAAGACCTCAAGCCAAACCATAAAAAGATTTTTTGGACCCGCTCCAGCCTTTTGATATGGCAGTCGTGATAAGGTCTCCAAATAAAACAAGCATATTCCAGCTTAGAGCGTACAAGAGACGCAAACAGCAACTTAAGAGTATAGGGGTCTGTAAAGTCAGAGCTAAAACGCCGCATGAAAGCCAAAACCGAGTAGGACTTAGCAATTACAGAGGTTATATGAGTGGTAAACGAAAAATGCGAGTCGAAAACAACGCCTAAGTCAGAAATCTCAGTACGTGTAGATAGGCGAGAGCCGCCAATATAATATGAAGTAGGAATTGTGCAACGAGACTTAGAAAAGGTTACATGAAAGCATTTACCAATATTTAAAGGCAGATTATTTTTGCGACACCAGTCAGCAACATTGTTAAGATCAGACTGAATGTTTTCAGAATCAGAAGGAGTAGAAACAGCTGTAAACACCTTCAGATCATCAGCATAAAGCAGAAAATTGGAATGATGAAAGCAGGCTGAAATGTCATTAATAAAAATTACGAAGAGCAGAGGCCCCAAAATACTGCCTTGCGGAACTCCAGAGGAGGCAATGAAAGGTCTGGAGTGAGAGCTGTCAACAACAACTACACATTTGCGTGAGTGAAGGTAGGACTTAATCCAAGACAAAAATATAGAGTGAAAGCCCAGTCTGGCTAGTTTGGAAATCAGGATTGGATGACTAACTTTGTCAAACGCTTTGGAGAAATCCGTATAAACCGTATCGACTTGAGAACGGTTATTGAAGGCTGCAAGGCAAAATTCAGAGAAAATTGCTAAGTTTGAGACCGTGAATCTACCAGGCATGAAGCCATGCTGACTATCACTAATTAACTGCTTGACGGCAAAACTAATTTTTTGTTTTACAACATACTCAAACAGTTTAGAGATAGTAGACAATTTAGCAATTGGTCTGTAGTTGGCAACATTGTTTTTATTGCCACTTTTAAAAATTGGAGATATGAATGTTAGCTTCCATGCATCAATGAACTCACCACACTCGAGAGATTTATTAAAGATTAAAAGAAGCGGGGTGGCTAAAACCAGACACTTTTTGAATAGATAAGACGATAAGCCGTCAAGATCTGTCTGGGAAGACGACTTTAGGTTCCGAATTCCATCCACAATGTCATCCAGAGAAAGAGAGAGAGCTCCAAAGTTGATGGGAGAGTCCTCTATTGAAGAGGACTCAGGAACACTAACCGGCTGAGTATCAAAATTGGAGCGAAAAAAATCCGCGAAGAGATTAGCCGACTCCGTAGGTGAAGAGGTATGATGCCCATTATAAAAAACTGACGAGGGAATACTCGAGGTTGCTTTCTTGGATTTAACATAATTCCAGAAAGCTTTAGGATTATATTTAATACAAGATTCAAAGTTACGAGCAAAATTACAGCGCAACCTCTTACTCAACGCCTTAAATTTCTTGTTGAAACGAATAAACTTACATTTGTAAACCAAAGACTGTGTGGTCTTGAATTTTTTAAAAAATCTATTTCTCAAATTCTTTAGCCGCTTGAGCCCAGGAGTATACCATGGGATTTTATAACATTTATTTTTTTTCCGCGGAATATTACTACTACAGATTTCATTGATAAGGCCTTTGAAGGTATTAAAACAATGTGTGAGATCATTTCCAGAAAACAGAGCTTCCCAGTCAATCAAAGAAACTTCTTGAGAAATTAAATCAAAGTTCGCATGTCTAAATAAAAAACTTGGAGCAGCATTATCAGAAACAATACTGTCAAAGTTATAAAATTCAACATCCAAAACAAGCGGAATATGGTGAATACCGGAACACGACAGTGGACCCAGACATTCAGTTAGGGAGTAATTAAAATTATCGTTAACAAATATGAGATCAAGTGTTCTTGATAGCTGATTTCTGAAGCTGTTTATCTGGAAAAGATTCACACTTAAGAGATTATCGGTGAAGTAAATTTCAGAGGAAGTAGTTACATTTTTAGGAAGTAGAGCAAAGTTGTTATCGACATACGACCAATCGATATTTGGTAAGTTAAAGTCACCTAATATACAAAAGTTACTATCATCCTGAGTATGTAATAAACTAACAATATTGTCAACATGCGATTTATATACGGAATCCGAACTAGACGGAGAAATATACGACGCGCACACAAACAATTTGGAACTGCCTTGAACAGAGACGCAAAGCTGGTCGTTAAGCGAATCCATATCAGACAGGTCGACAAGCGAAGACCGAAAATGACGGCGGACGGCAATTAAGACTCCACCACCTCTAGAAAGTCCAGTTTTGCAGTAATCACGATCTTTCCGATAGACATTATATAAGTTGGGATCAAAGAATTCACCATCCAAAAAATTAGAATTGAGCCATGTTTCAATAATAACAAATATATCGTATTCCAAATGCGAGCTCATATCAAAAAGCAAATTGGACTTAGTCCTAAGGCCAGAGACATTTTGAAAATAAATTCTGACATGCCTAGAAAAATGTTTGTCTGGCACTGTTGATTGCTAAACATCGCCACCGCCGCCTTGACCAACCTTAGGACGGTTTTTGAAAGGCTTGATTTGAACATCTGCCGGCCAGAGCTTGGGATCTAAAACTTTTTCCACTAGTGCAGGCGATACACCAAGCTTGAAGTTTAATCGTCTCAGATCTTTGATATCCGCGTCCTTTTTGACCAGAGGAAAACAAGTGATATGGTGAACGCTAATGTTAGTGTTTTTAGAAAGAAAAGCAATAAGATCATCCGCAGTGACACTTGGTTTGAAGGAGGATAGATGATACCATTTCCTAGAGCTAACAACTTCAAGTTCCGTGTTGTCACTAACGCCGATTATCAAATTGGAGGAGCGGGTCCTGCTTTGATGATTAACCCTTAAGGGAGCTTTAGGGGAGATTATGGTTTCATGATTGCCTCCAGAATGCAAAGGTTCATCTTGCTTTTTGTCTTGCTTTTTATCTTGCTTTTTATTTTTGCGACCTTTGCGCTGAACCTTGGTCCACTGACCAGACGAAGGCAAGATTTTAGCAGCAGCCGACGACGAAGGCGTTTGCAAATCGGCACAAGGCTGGGTCACATTGTTATTAATAATATTTGATGAAATCTGATTATTGCTAACAGCAGATGAAGCAGCAGCAGAGGAGATAGCAGAACTATTGTGTGGAGCAGCTGCAATAGCATATGACAGACGGCCAGTTTGCATTGTTGAAGTTTGTGTTGGCAAAGGCAACGAACAATTATTATTAGAACAAGCGGCGGCAAAATAGTACATCGTGTCGTGATTGATGTCAGATATATCTTCATGCCTTTGATACGCGCTCTATCCAAGGTACCAATATCAACTTGGACCTCCATCAAGTGGCAGCCAAGGGACATGCAAGCTGAAAGCCAACAAAAAATAAGCCCAAGATTGCAGGGAATCTTTCCGGGTCTGCTCACGCAACAGGCAGCTTATCAAATGTTATTGTAGGGTTACTTTGTCCTGCCTAATCATTAATCTCAAAATCACAAAAGTCCCAGGAATTGACAATTTTTTTTTAGACGAGTTTGCTCAATCCATCAGTTGGTGTCTTGGGGGACACAGCACATGCCGGGCAAACGCTTCGAATGTGTAGGTTCAATGTAGGAGATCGTTATCCGAATTAAGGATTGATATGTTTCTGATAATGCCCTGAAAGGTGGCAATGAAATGCAGGTATAATAACAAATATCTAAAGACTGACGCTCAGCCTATACCTGGGTAATGAAGGAGTAGAACCAGACATCCCAATCCAAGACAATGTTTTTTACGTCAGCGACTACGACGAAGTGAGTACAGCAGTACTCCGGCTAAAGCATGGAGGTACAATGTCGAGCCCTTTCGACGTAAGACCCGCTACTACACGATGAGCGGATTTAGGAGAAGACTCGTGAAAAAGGCACCGAATGACATCACTTTTTTGTTTATTTCAAATGACGGTGTGCAATACCACCACAATCGTTAAAGTTGTAAACAGCCTCTACGCACTAATGCATACTAAATGCGATTTCAGACAAGTTGCCTCGAAATTCACACCGTAAGTTCATTATTCTCTCGGCTTCCTCCCATCCAACCAGGATCTAGCCAAATCACTTTGTTGGCAGCTAAAAATTTTAAGTTGAGAAGGACCTCGGAAAGTTTGGGAACCAGTTTCGACATTTAAAATGATGGCAGCGGAGTAATTCAAATGTTTGCCAACACGTGACACTTGGGATTGGATGGACCATGGTGTAGTCTTCTTTCAACGAGCAAATTGACCCAACGAGCTTTTTGCGGCCATCAACGAATATCGCACACTAACAGCTTAACCATGTATAAACACAGCGTGAATTTTCTGTCAAAAATGTTTCATGCCCATACAAATTGTATGCGAGCAACCGAAATTGAATTCCTTGCGTTAAAAGCTAACTCGAAATCCGAAATTTGTTTTGCGTGACACTTTTTATTGAAGTTATGTCATTGTAATGAATTTTTGTTACTTAACGGAATTGTTTCATAAAAATTAACCAATTTAAAAGGTGTACTAAGTATATAAGTTATAAATTACAACTTTCAGTTATGTAAAAACCTTCAGTTTTTGGACCCAAAAAAGCTGCGCAAAGACTTTACTTTCGGTTGCTCATATATTTGCGTGGTGGCTGTTGTTCGTCAGCGAACGATATGCGTTTATATGGTTTAAAATTTGTGACCTATAATTCAGACCTGTTAAATATGATTAGTAATTAGTAATGAATTAATTAGACGGATTTTTTAATTGAAAATAATTATTTTAATTGTTTTTAAAGAAAACCGATTAGAAAAAATCAAAAATAAAACAAAAAAATTAAAGAAAATCAAATATAATAAAAAAAGTTGTTTTGATTACTGCTGATTATTTATGATTAATTTTGATTTTTTTTAGTATTGTAGATGTGCATATTTATGTGCTTCTGCAACAAAACTGAAACAAAAATTCAAAAACTATCAAAAAAAAAATAAGAAAAAATCAAAAAAATCAAAAGTAATCAAAACTACTTTTTTTGATTATTTTTTTAATTAATTGGAAAATAATCATAAACATATTAAAGTAATATTAATCAATCAATAAATGGATTCTCAAGAAAGTTATTAACCAAACCGGTAATGCTGTTGTTGTTGTGGTAACGACAAAAACACTCCGCGAAGGTTTTGGGGATGGTTGTCGACTTAACAGTCCTTGGCCGGATTTGAACCCGGTACGCTCCGGTACTGGCCGACTGTCATAGCAGCGATTCATGACCAGTGAAACCTTCTAGGTCATGTCACCCCTCCTTCCGTAGGGAAGGCTAAGATGGGTAATGAGAGGTGAGAGGCATCATATCCGTAGATTAACCATCGAGTTGCACGTCATTACCTTTGTGCATATTAGTCGCCTCTTACGACCGGTATGCCTACCTCGGGCATATTCTTAATCCCTAACCCGTCTTCCTTAAAAAAAGTTGCGTAGGTAAATTTCGTTGAAAGGAACTTTCATGATAAACATGTTCCTTTCCATTTTAATAAATTTACTAAAACGAATAAAAATATAGTTTAACCCTCTAGTACCCAAGACCGCCTGTAGACGGCCTGAGTTTATTTCACGCTTATTCGCTTTTCAAATATGATTTCGTTACTTTTTAAACTCTTTCTAATTCGGGGATGTCCAAAAATTATTGCTGTTGCAATTACAGCGGCTTCTTGTTTTTTATTCAGTCGTCATGGTCATTTGAAGTCGGAAAGTAGTGAAGTGCGGTTAAATTAATTATTACGCAAAAGGTGTGTATTTTAAAAACTAAATAAAAATATCAGAAGTGGATTTGGCTGATAATAAAAATTATTCTAGTGTTGCTGGTGGTATTCAGAATACTAAAGTTAAAAATAATTTAAACAAAAAGGTGTTTCCTGTGTTTTATATACGTTTAAAGACATCCTGTCTAGAGGCTGTCCTGGGATAGCTCGGAGTAACTAACCCTACTCGGTAAGTTTGAACGTTTGATATTTTTAAAGGAACTAAGCTTAAAGTTATGGTTTTTTAGAAAAGGCTCAACGACAAAAGTGTAAATTAGCATCCCTCAATGATGAAGATATTGCAACATATTTTTGCATTTTATGCAATCGACGATGATACATGACGTGGAAGAGATTTGGAAGATCTTTTAGACGAAGATGTGTTCGATGCAGAATTACCTATCGACACTGGAATTGACGAGGTGATTAACAGGGCGGTAAATTTATCAGATTCTGCGATTGATTTTTCTGAACCCGATTTGGGAGATGATGTCAAAAGTCTTGACACTCCCTTCAAGTGTTTTGAATACTTTTTGGGCGATAGTGTCATCGACCATATCTTGGACCAAACCAATCTATATAGCGCTCAAAAGAATATCAGGACTACCTTTGCAACAACTAACTCGGAAATACGAAAATATAATGGTATTATATTTTATATGTCCGTGTTTCGCTACCCAAACGTCCGTTCATACTGGGGTGAATACGCGTTCCAAATAATTCAGGACACAATGTCAAGAAATCGATTTGACCTCAAAAGAAGTAACTTGCATTTCAATGACAACGATAAGTTACCTGATAGAAATGCTGCAGATTACGACCGTTTGTATAAAGTACGACCTGTCGTGGATCATTTAAATAACAGGTTTCAGTCCATTCCGATGACTAAACGTTTATGTGTGGATGAAAAAATGTGCGCAACGAATATGAGGACTTTCCTTCGACAATATCTGCCAGATAAACCCCATTAATGGGGTATAAAACTCTTCGTTTTGTGTGACTTCTTCGGGTTTTGTTATAATTTCGAAATATATTGCGGCGCAGGTGATAATGTTGTGCTGACTGATACACCAGATCTTGGGGCACCAGCGAACGTGGTGGTCCGATTGTCCCCTAAAGTTCCAGATTTCAAAAACCATATATATATATTTTGACAACTATCACACGTCACTGCCACTTCTAGTTTATCTAGAATCACGTGGAATACATTCGCTGGGGACTATTCGTTCAAATCGAATTCCGAATTGCAAACTTCCGACAGATAATGATCTCAGGAAACAACCCCGTGGATATTCAACTGAATTTTGTGGATCTGCTTTAGGAGTTGATATTTCTTTATCAGTTTGGAAGGACAATAAAATAGTGCGACTTGCATCGAGTTACGCAGGCGAAAAGCCCTTCCAGAATGAAACAAATGTTATAAACAAGGTGTCGCGTTTCGTCCTCTCAGAAAAAAGAATGTGTTGATGTCGATTGCCCCAATGTAATCCATGAATATAATAATCATATAGGGGGCGTCGACCTCATTGATGGACTAATTGGGCGATATAAGATTCCAGTAAAGAATGTTATGTTTTGTTCAGAAGAATTAACAAGATTGACACGCATGCTAGGCAGTACCAACTGACAAACTTTTGGGCAGAGATCGAATACGTACTCTGCAAACAGCAATATTCTTCAATACCAAGAGCTCCAGGGCGTCCACGACAAACTCCTCAAGTAAAATGTACAGGAATAAAAACCTTCTTACCTCCTGACGACTTTCGCTATGACGGAGTTGGACATTTTAAAAAGTTTTTATCACGGACCGGTGAAAAAAAGGTGCAAATTTCCCGGCTGCACTTCCGAAACTCAAATCGAGTGCCGAAAATGGAATCTGAATCTTTGTTTTTCTCAGCAAAAGGACTGCTTTCACAATTTTCCCCATAAATAAAACTGCCTATTTATGCGCAAAGCATGCCTTTCTTTTGTATACATTTTTGTAAAACTATTTGCAACTTGTTTGTTTTGTATTGATTTCTTTTAAAAACTTTGGATTTTGTTCAATAAACGTAAGTAATACACTAAATTTGCACAATTTTTATATAGATTTTTTTAGCGTTCTTTCCCAAAGCCGCCTGCAGGCGGGGTAAGGTTTTAGCCCTATATAATCGGATCAACGCAAAAAATTCCACTTTCTTGATAAAGAACTTATCATTTTAACATAATCTCCACCCAAAGCAATTTTTTTCATTAAAAAATAAAATTTGGGCACTAGAAGGTTAAATAAAGTTTTGAAAAATATTTATATAAAGCTTTCTCTGGAAATTTTTTAGGTTTACATTCATAACCTCTCTCTTATTTTCAAACGTTTTATAAACGAAAAATCAGCTTATTGTAAACTTGGGCCCACTTGCAGAACGGCAGGTTATGCTTTTTAATACAGAGTTAACTTCAAATGAGGGGTTAAACTCATACGTTTTTGACAATTTTTAAAATAAACCCTGAGTTAAAAAGAGGAAATCTTGTCGTCATTCAAGTGGGCCTTAGTGCTTATTGCAATAAACTTTTTAAAAATTACTATACATTTACTTTGCTTGTTTGGTACTTTGTATGCGAAAAATCAAAGCGAATAAAAAATAAATTTTTCATCCAATTGTTTGTTTAATTAAACTTTTTTTTTTTTCTTCAAGAAATCGGACACAATACAAAAAATAATTGAAATAGCTGCAATAAAAAAATCACCTGTAAATAAAACACCCTAATGTTTATAAATTTCAAATTGTGTTATACTTTAATTTATACAAACCTTCCATCTTGCGTTTGAACCGTTACAATTAGGAACAATAGAGCAACGACGAACTCCGACAAATGACTTGAAATTGACATTGTTATTTATGCCCGAAAGTGCAGCTTTTTTTTGCAGCAATCGAAGAAAAAGTTTCTATTATTTGCTTTGATATTTTTGAATTTTTTAAGTTTGACATTAGCTTTAAAGTTAGTTTTTTAACTTAAATACTTATACTATGTATATATGGCATAGTTATATCAGGTGTACGCGATTTCCACTACATACAGGGTGGCTAATGAAAGCAGCTACCAAAAAAAAATTAAATAACTTTTTTTCTATTTAATGAATCTGGTTAATTTTTTTTTTTATTTTGCAGATTGACTTTTACATTTAACAAAAATGGATAACTGGGACACTGAAACAAGAATTTGGATTGCCCGCCGCTATCACGCACTGGAGTCCGTAGTTTCGGTTCAAAGAGAGTATAGGCGCACGTTTGGCGGCAATCCTCGGAACAGATGGACCATAACAAGACTTGTAAACAATTTTGCCGAGCATGGGACAGTCAACAGAAGACCTTACCATCGAAACCCTTCAGTTCGAACGGAGGAAACAATCGCTGCTGTAGCTGCTGCCATACAAAACAATCCACGTGTTTCGACAAGAATGTTATCACTATCACTCAGTAAAACTTGCAAGTGAATATCAGCTGATCGTGACAAAGGAAATCAACAACAAAAACCTAAATGAAAATGCCTAAGGGGGAAAACCCACAGACTCACTTTAAAAAAAGTTATTTCACAATAATTACTTAGTCACGGATTTTTGTGCCCTTTAATGTTAAATTATTCAATTAAGTTTTCGATCTCAAGCCGGGGTGCTGTTATTTTTGTACTGTTTTTTTTTTTTTTGTGGAATTCCATTTGAATGTTATATTGCCCGTTTTTTATCCGAATAGCTATAGTGCTGGTTTCTAATTTTTCCACATTTTCTATTTATATATAGCATGTTTTTAAGTATTTTTACTTCATTTTGTTAGCGAATATTTTTTTTGCAAGATGGTACCCTAGCTAATTTTCATCGAAGATTATCGAGCAAGGTTACAAGAGACGCGCTTTCACCTCAGTATCTAAAAACTGCAAGAGGAAATTTAAGTTTTTAATTCTATCTAGTGACATTTGCATGGGGTTATTTTTTTACATCGCGACCGAACACGACTCTTTCATAAGGATATTCTACGGAGAACTACCTTGGACTAGGTTCCCAGTTTTTTGGTTTTTTGCCAATAACTATTTATAGAAATAAAAAAATTAATTTCCGTTTTCGGATTATTGATATCAAGGTCAAAACGCGATCAGGCAATGTTTTTTATAATGTTACCAATATTAGAGATTTAGCTAGTGAACTTACTTTAGAAAAAATTTCAATAAAATCAGACCACTTGAATTTTTTAGCTAATAAACTTAATAAATCTTTTTTCTCACAAACTGGTGTTAGTTTTTTTTATTTTGAAACCGAAACGAAACCGAAATAAATGTTGAAGAACGATTCCGGAACCGAAACAGGTACTTTATTTTAATCGGTTTTGTACTTTGGTAAAACTAACCGTTTTACAAAAATACAAAAAATCCACAGCCAGAAATAAAAGTTCTAAAAATATATAAACTTTGAACAGTTTTAGGTATTTTTAAATGTTTTATTAATGATTTTGATTTCTATATATTTTCATATCTCTTTTTTCTTGCTTTTGGTACAAGAACAATAATTTTTTTGTGGCAACCCTGAGCACAATGTAATAATTAAATTCTCACATAAAGTTACATCTATCGTGCTTTAAATATTTTGTATTCACACCTCATTATAAAACAGTCAACAAAGAGCATCACGATAACACTTCAATTTATCAACAGTATCATTTGAAACGAAATGCAGTTTCATTCATAAACTTTAACTTTTTATCGTAAATCACTAAAATTGCATTGTTGATCACTTTTAAATCAAATGATCACTTCTGATGATGTTCAATTAATATCAAATATATGTATGTATGTTTGTAGTATAATCAGATCACCTATTGAGCACAGTTTACGTTTTACAAGAACTGTTTCGCATTCGCCGTTAACTGCACGATCGGAACAGTTTCAGTCCGAAATGACTTATTTATTCGCCACTACTGTAGCTGCGCGCTTGATCACTTAATTTTCAATGCAATTCGAACAGCTGCAAAAGCCCAACTAAAGCATTATAGTCGGCAAGCTATAGATATGTAAGTCCAGCTCATACGACCGATGTACATACATATGTACGAGGTGTGTTCAAAAAGTATCGCGAATTTTGTGTTTTTTCAAAAATTATTTATTTATTCATGAATATCTATTTTGCCCCCTTCAAAGTAATCCCCATGAGATATTATACACTTGTGCCAACGGTTTTTCCAATCTTCGAAGCACTTCAAAAAATCATTTTTTTGTATCTTGTTCAGCTCCTCCTTCGATGCCGTCTTTATCTCGTCAAGAGAAGCGTAACGTCGTCCTTTCATGGGCCTCTTCAGTTTAGGGAACAAGAAAAAGTCACAGGGGGCCAGATCTGGGGAATACGGTGGCTGCGGCATCATTAGTGTGTTGTTTTTGGCCAAAAAGTCGCGCACAAGCAACGATGCGTGAGCAGGGGCGTTATCGTGGTGCAACAGCCAATTTTTGTTCTTCCACAAATCCGGGCGTTTCTGGCGGATTGCTTCGCGCAAATTGCGCATAACTTGCAGGTAATACTCCTTATTGACGTTCTTCCCTGTGGCAAGAACTCATGATGCACTACGCCCCTGCAATCGAAGAAATCTGTCAGCAAAACTTTCACATTCGACCGAACTTGGCGCGCTTTTTTCGGTCTTGGTTCGTGCGGCAGCTTCCATTGAGATGATTGAGCTTTGGTTTCCCCGTCATAACCATAAGCCCACGATTCGTCACCAGTTATGACCCTCTGGAGCAAATTTGGGTCGTCGCGGACAGAGTTTAACATCTCATTAGCAATGTTCATGCGATGCTGTTTTTGCTCACAATTGAGCAATTTTGGTAAAAAAATAGGTAAAAATCGAAGACGATCCAAAACACGTGCAAGCAAAGCAGCTGTCAACAATTAACTGAACATTCAAAATGGCCGAGCTTGTCGGCATAACTGAGAGACATGAGTACCAACATAACGCCACAAAAAATTCGAAATTCGAATATACGTAACCAGCGAAAATTCAAAAATCGCGATACTTTTTGAACACACCTCGTATATCTCAACCTGTGTGGACATATGTAGATTTAATATATACGTTAGAGTGTCCTTTATTTTTGTGAAAAAAATAAAATTTGTTTGTTGGGACCTCCTTAATTTCCAGTTTTTGCTCTACAGCTATCTTCTTATGTGGTGACCAAACGTACCAACGAAAATTTTTCTTATCTTATAACTTCAAGCGTGCTAATCTTGTTTAGGCATTTTTTGTTTGAAAGCAGTAAAAAAAGTACGAATAAACAAGTAAGGAAGTCTGAGTTCGGATGGAACCGAATATTATATACCTAGTGGTCTTCTATTATGGCCAATTCACGCAGGTCTATTCTAATACTCTCAGTTCCTATTTGCGTTCAAATAGAGAGACGGACAGCCAAATAGACGTATCGGGAGACGGACATGGCTACATGGACTCAGCTCATCCTCCTGATCATTTCAGTATACTTTTTGATGGGACTATCTCTTTTTCTTCTCTTACGTACAAACATTTCATGTTCATGAAAGGTATTAAAATCAAAAAAATATATAAATTCGCTATTGCAGTGGGCTATTAACTACGTGCCCGAATATTTTGCTTGTCTGCTCTCCGATTTGCCTTATTTGGCAGGAGTATAATACATACTACTGAGAAGGAGCTGACCAATTTTCATTGAAATATCAAGATTGAATTATAAGCGATTGCCTTTGAAAATAGCAGAAATTTTATGTTGAAAAGTGGGCGGCGCCACGCCACGTCAAGTTTTTCTTACAAAGCTTATTATGTGTGCAAAATCTGATTGATATAACTTGCTTGGTTGTAGAAATATCGCTTTTTAAATTTTTCAGAACTACAGTAGAATCTGGATATAGTGAACACCCTCTATAATGAACACCTCGATATAGTGAACACCAAAAGTTTTACATGGAGTACTCTAAATAGTGAACAATCGAAAGCCTCTAAATAGTGAACAAAATTTTGAACGCAACGGCAAGCAACAAAAGTTAACCAGAAATGGGAATTCCCCGAAATTGACGATTTTATATTAACGCATTCCTGGAAAAGCTGCAAGCTGCTGCTTTTTGATTCTAGTTTTTGGTTGTTTCTTGTCGGGTGAAAACCACTTCTTAGTGAATGTGCGCTGTTTTATGTGTTTTTAAACGTTTGTGTTAATAAATTCAGTGTTATAATGCCTGCGAGGAAATTCCTTACGATAAAGCAAAAATCTGAAATTGTTGCTAAAATCGGAAAAGGCGCAGGTGTTTCATCCTTGGCAAAGATTTACGGTGTAGCCAAATCAACGATATCGGGAATAAAAAAAAATACTCGTAAAATTATATCCCAACAGACGATTGGAGCTTCTAAACGGAAGACTCTTCGAAAAGGCGAGTATCCCCGCATGGAGATGTTATACAAGTGGTTTGTAGCTCAAAGAAAAAAAAACTGTCCAGTTACTGGGAAATACTTCGGCAAAAGGCAATAAAGCTGCACGCTGACTTTGAGGTAGGTGAGGGTAGCTTTCATGCCAGCCCCGGTTGGCTATCTGGATTCAAACCCCGCTTTGGAATCCGATTGTTGAAAGTGTGCGGTGAAAAACTATCATCAGATACCCAGGCAACTGATCCCTTTAAGCACAAGCTCAGAAATATTATTTACGAGTTGAAGCTTTGCGAGGATCAGGTATACAATGCAGACGAGACCGGTTTGTTTGTTGTGGGCAGCATAAAGTTAAACCGTTAATAATTGGGCGGGCCAAAAAACCGCGCTGTTTTAAGGCCTATGACATACCAGTAGACTACCGGAACTCTAAGAGTGCATGGATGACTGCAAACATTTTCAAAGAATGGTTTCACCATTGCTTCGTCCCTCAGGTACATGAATAATCCACTTTTAACACCTAACAGTTTTACGGAACTTACTTCTTTTTAATTGGTATTAGGTTCAAAAGTATTTGCTACAAAAGGGATTACCAACCAAAGCTATCCTATTGCTTGATAACGCCCCTAGCCATCCGCCAGAAAATGAACTTAAAACGGCTGATGGATCAATATTCGCGATTTATATGCCTCCAAATGTAACGCCTTTGATTCAGCCTATGGATCAAAATGTTATTCGCTTAACTAAGCTGTACTACAAAAAGCATATGCTTCTATTAGCTGTGGGAAAGGATGACATCACACAATTTTTAAAAACTTTAACTTTGAAAGATGCTGTATCATTTTTAACGCTTGCATGGAATCAGCTGCAGGCGAGTGTTATAGCGAAATGTTGGAAGCCTTTATCGGAATGCTTCGAAGCTACAGAACCAAATGAAAGCGAGGATGAAGAAGATGATGTTCCTTTGAGCTTACTTCGTCAAAAGATACTGCAGGAAAAAAATAAAGAAGTCCATGATATACGAAATCTGTTGCAAATTTTAGTCCCGATGGTAATTTTATTCACCCTCTTGACATTCCCCTGCTAATTTAGTTTTGATTTGTTTTAGGAAAACTTCACTGAAAATGATGTTGAAAATTGGAATAGAATCGAAAATAATGAACCAATTGATTTAGATAGAGATGGCGAGGATACGGAAGAATCTGATGACGACCAAGTCGAAGGAAATATCAGAAATCCTATCAAAAGTACCGAAGCTATCAAAATCTTCGACAAAGCAATCTCATGGGCTGAAGGCAACACGACTGACTACGCCGACATAACAGTATTGTCAAGACTAGGCGAAAAGGCGGTTCAAAAGTCAATTTGCGAAGGCAAGAAGCAGACATATATTCTCGAATTCTTTCAATAACTACTCATATATTAATTTTTATTTTTCTGAGAATAAATTTGTTCGTGAATTTGAGTAAATAAAGCAAGTTTTTCAATAAAAAATGTCAACCTTGATATAGTGACCGATCTAGATACTGTGAACAGGCGTTGCAAAAATTAGTTCACTATATCCAGATTCTACTGTATGTTGAAAAACTGGGCGTGGACATTAACCGGTTTCGCCCAATTTTACAGCAAACAGTTGCCTTTATACATTGAACATTATCACCAAATTTCGTTCCGACAAATCAATTTTTGGCGGAGTTATGGCATAAAAAGTTCTATGGAATAATCCATTATAAAAGGCGCGGGGCCACGCCCATTTTCGAAAAGTTGTATTCTTTGGATTTCTTAGTTTACGCAAACTTTAAAAGTGAAATATAAATGATGTAAAGCTATTTTACGCAAAGTTACGATCCTCTTCAAAATCTTCCAAATAAAAGTGGGCGTGGACCTTAACCGAGTTCGCTCATTTTTTCCTCGAGCATTCCTTGCACACCTGCAAACCTGCGTGCTGAATTTCGTTTCGATATCTCAAAGGGTGTTTGATTTATGATTAATAACATTTCTAAATTTGACATAATCAAAAGTGGGCGGTGCCACACCCATTTTAAAAAGTTTCTTGAAAATTTTAGTTTATGCCTCAGTCTAATGTATACACCATTTTATCCTTATAGGTGTGTTATGTACTGAGTAATCACTTTTTTTGTGTTTTCGAAAATATTTTATATATAAAAAGTGGGCGTGGCTATCATCCGATTTCGCCCATTTTAAATATACGTTAGAGTGCCAAGGAACCTGCATACCAAATTTCATTAAGATATCTCAAAATTTACTCAAGTTGTTGTGTTCACAGACGGACGGACGGACGGACATGGCTTAATCAATTTCTCTTTTCGTCCTGAACATTTTAATATATAAAAGTCAATATCTATCTCGATCCGTTTATACCGTTACGTACTGCCGTTACGCGACTAAAGTTAATATACCTTGTGTGCGTAGCACTACTAGGTATAAAAACCGAGTGAAAAATGTATGCAAGCAAAGAACGTAGAATAATAACAAGGTCCAACAACGCATGTAAGAAGTGGCCACTGTTAAATTGACGGCAGGTACGAGTAATTCACCAGTATACCGGCTTTTAAAATGCCATTGAATTTAACGAAAAAAAAGTGTCGTCAAAGCTGTAAAAATGTTTTATTGTGAATGTTGTATAAAAATAAAAGTGTTACTACTAGCGAATTAAAGGCAAATGCTTTCAGTGGTGAACTACCTATTTTTTCTATTTTTCTGCTTGCTTACCCTGCAGTAAAATTGCGAACCAATCTCCAAAAGAGGTAGTCTTGAGCTACACACTTTGTGAATCTTTCTGGGCCGGTTACAAAAGTGATAGTTGACAGTTTGATATATCGGATACCGATAACCACATCATCCACAACCAAAACTACCCCCAATCTTTGTGCGCTTTTACATTATTGTTGAATTCAATTCTGCTGGGGTACTCGTTTGTGTTTTCTATTCGCGTTTACATGTGTAAATTTTTCTTGAAAGCAATTATGAAACATAAAGCGGCATATATGGGAGAAAGAACGTGATAGAGAGAAAAACTTGAAGGGACTATGTCGCAGCAGACTTGAATTCAATACTTGACTAATGTAAAAGCGGACTTTCCGAAATGGCACAGGTTGAGAACAGGGACCAGAAATAATGATTATTTTTATATTTTACTCATTCTTGAGTTTTATTTTAGTTTTCATAATAAAACTCAAAGCATAATATATCCTGAACTATGAGGAATTTCGGCTTAAAAATTTGAACTAACAAACTTCTTACTCTAAAGGTATTGAATTAAATTATATTTGGTATCAACCACTTCAGAGTAAGTGGAGTGTTCATTTAAATTTTTAAGATGAAATTCCTCATAGTTCAGGATATACATATGACGCTTTGAGTTTTACCATGAAATCTAAAATAAAATTCAAGAATGAGTAGAAAACAAAAATAATCAATATTTACGGCCCCTGGTTGAGAACTAGCCAAAGCGAAGCTATCTTAGAACTGTCGAATGGAAACCGATTAAGAACGAGTTGCAAAGTAATGCATTGGCTACAATTGCCAAAGTTTCTTAAAGATAATGCACTACATTCTAAAATGTCTTGCCTAGGCTGACGATGTTTTTAAAATGTTGCCACCTATCGGAATTATCAATAAAACATAACCTTAGTAAATGTAGATTTCATCTATTTACATATATATTTTATTAAGAAATTGCCATTTAGATGCTAGTTAAAATATTTCTGTTTCATGAGAAACAGTTTTTGAACGTAAAGCTACAGGAGCAGGCCCACTGTCTCATATACCCTTAATTTCAAGGGCCACTTTAAATTTATCGGTCACTCTATCTTCCACCTAAATAGAGGCTACATTAGAAAACGGTTAGAAAAAATTGCAAGCGACTACAATTTTGGTTGCTTAGGTTCAAGCAAATTATTTACATACTCGTACATTTTTCAAGGGAAATTTTTCCACTTCTGCATGAAAAGTCATTCAAAACTGTAGTCCGGGAATACTAGTTATCGAGATTAATACGACCCGTTCCTATTCCGAATATTTGTGAACATTCCATTAAATTATTTGTATCCCAATTTAAATGTTTGAATACAGGATTTGAGTTTCTGCGTTCGAAAGATCTGTTCTCAAAAAAGGTGCTGAACTATCAACGTTTTTAAATATAATACAATTTACCATGTAGAAAAGATATCGATTCCAACCAATTTAAGTAAAACCATTGCTCATTCGATATAATGCGGGAGCTCTTTTTCAATGAAAAAACTATCGACATTATCAACACCATCACATAATTATTTCGCTTTTTAAAATTTATGATAACATCTTCAAATATTCAATACCATGATCCAACAATACAGGTCGTGTTAATAGACCAGCTGATTTTCACTTTTGTCTCGAATTTTGACATTACACTCATTTCTCATTTCGATTTTGACGTTAAACTCGCAAATTACAAAAACAAAATACATGGAAAATGTTTGTGTGTCTGTATGTTTGTCGAGCTGCTACGACCTGTTGTAGTTGGATCATGTTCAATACTTGAAAATGTGGTAAAAAGTGGCATTATTCAGTAACCATTATACATATCTAGCATGGCAGAAATAAAATTTGAAGCACCTACTCAATTGAAGTTTATATTATATAAATCAATTTTTTTTACTTTCAATCAGTTTTATTATTTACTAGCAGACCCGGCAGACGTTGACCTGCCTAAAATTTGGCTTGCCTACATTTAACAAACTGTTCTCTTTTCCCTCCCCATTTGGCGCTTCTTCTACATTTATCTTTATATCTTCCTTTTTATTTCCACTTTTGCTTTTCCACACCCTCATATACCATTATTCTTTTTTATCCTCTTCTTTTTCTTCTAACACCACCTCTTTATCTCAAATTGCTATTACTACTACCCTTTTTCTCCCATTTCCTCTGCGGGTACTGATATGTACATAGTTTCGAAGATATAGCGAATTCACTTTTTTTTTATCCTGGTACCGCTTTTTCTAAGGTTGTTTTGATATATAGAACACAAATCTATGTATAAAAATCATTAACTTGAACCAAATAAATTCCTAGCTTTACGAAATTGCAGCTTTAAATAACCCGCAGGCTTTTCGAAATGTTCTATATGGCCTGTGGCGTCCCCAGCGAACTCCTGAGCACACTGTGGAAGTTTCATTTAGATCAACAATAAACTTTGTACATGAACGAAGCACAAGCAACACACAAAAATGTGTGGGCGTGGCACCGCCTACTTTTTTAAAATTATGTAAATATTGATTGAAGGACACATATATCCAAAAATCATTAATTTAGACCAAATAAGTTCAGAGTTATGACCAATTGAAATTATATATAGCCTGGGAGCATGGCACCGCCCACATTTCCAAAACTATATATGTATAGCCTATGCCGTAACCAGTGATCCAAAGAATATACTGCGAAAATCTCATAAAAATCGGTTGAGTACTTTGGACATCTTTAAAGGACACACAGTCACACATACACACAGACTAATAGATTTCTACCCTTTAGTAAAATTGCGAACCAGCCTCCAAAAGAGATAGTCTTGAGCTATACGCTTTGTGAATCATTTTGTGCCGCTTACAGCAGAGATAGTTTAAAGAAAGTTTGAAATACCGGATATCGATAAGCACTCATCCACGACCAAAACAAGCCCCAAACTTTGCGAAATGGCACAGGTTGAGAACTAGTCAAAGCCAAACTATCTTAGACCTGCGTGAATGGAAGACGGTTAAGAACGAGTTGCAAAGTAATGCATTGGCGACAATTGCCACCGCCAATAACATCGCCATGTAAAAGTGGACAGTTGAAAGCATTGCTTGGGTATCGAGCTAGAGATGGTGTCGCCAGCGATAGTTCTGAGCTAGTCCAACTTTATGCAGGGTATTTAAAAGATTTAAATTAAGTTGTATGCGGATTTTTGGTTCATTTATATAAACGTAGTCTTATACGGTCTTGTAAATCTTCTTTTTTACGATTCTTCATTTAGAGCCGAGGGTTAAAATCGACTTACTTGAGAAGTCGCAGTCACTAGTCGAGATGT
This sequence comes from Merzomyia westermanni, assembly GCA_949987695.1. Taxonomy (NCBI): domain Eukaryota; kingdom Metazoa; phylum Arthropoda; class Insecta; order Diptera; family Tephritidae; genus Merzomyia; species Merzomyia westermanni. Next base: position 66,242,615 of record OX465290.1, read on the forward strand.
TCCTAAAACATTACAATTCTAACGGACACCCTAATTTACATGCATACATATATATACCCATTGTAGATACTTTTATTCGTTGTACATTATACATTTTTTTAAATCTTATTATTTTGCAAGTAACATGTACGAGTATTTGAGTACGATAAACTATGCTGTGGGAGGGGTCATTTTCAAATCAAAATACCCAATAAAATATTTTTTCTATGTGCCGATTAGCTGCATTGTTTACCATTTAAGTAGTGATGGTGGCGGCGGGTAATACTGGGTCTCGATAGACATGATGTGAATGTGCATGGAAAAATGCAAGTAGCACACATCAACAACAAAAGATATGGGTACAACAATAACAAAACAGCAGCACAAATAACGCGACAGAAATTGCAAATGAAAAAAAGCATAAACAAGCTGACCACAGTGACCACAGTACAACAGCTGTTGCATTTTTACATGATCGTTTTGGTGGGCGTACATGGACTTTTGGGATGCCCTACATGAGGCGGTATTCGGAATTTTGTACAACGCACCTAGATCAAGGCGACATCTTACCGAATGAAAGGTAAATGGGGAAAGATATACGTGTATTACTTTGATACCGACGCCATCTGACCGGATGGCTATGCCCTGACTGATTTCATGCTCTGCGGGATTTTATCTATTCGGGATTCAGCGTCAAGTGATATTTTGAATTGAGAGTTTAGAAATAAAGCTCTCTCTCGCCTATGTGGGTTGGTTCTTGGCTGCACGGAAAGAGAAGAACCAGATCCCAAGTAGAGCAGTAGGCGCCATTTTGATGCACTTTCTCCTGCAATCGTCCATTTGGTTTTAATGCCCAGAATTGGAAGCCTAATGTGCGATAGAACTGGGCGTTCGCAAAGTGAATGATTGTTTCTTTGCAGCCCTCTTCGTCACAGCTCCAGCATCTGTTGTTAAACGGGATCTCCATTCTTTCAGCGTGTTGGCCCAGCGGCCAGTGTGACGTGATCGTGACCGTAACCACTTAAGCAGGTCGTATGTTTTCTGTAGTAGTTCCGCCAGGTTTGGTTAGTAACCTTGCAGGGGTCAGTGTAGTATCAGTTTCAGACCTCTATTTCTTAAAACCTGCTATATATGTTTCTGTTAAAGTTGCCCCTGCCTTGCTTTGGAGATGTCCGGAATGAATTCCGATAACTGCCTGGGCAGGGAAATCCACTATGTAGGACAACATATTATTTCTTCTTGGCTTAGCTTTTTCTGAGTTCTACTCAGGAATATCAGGCGTTTATGTTGATCGTTGACCACTTATTCAGAGCTATTCTATGTGTTTAAGGAGGGAAGATATATCGGTCGATATTTCTTTTGGACCAAGATGTCTAGCCACTGCAGCGTATTCCAGGCTGAACTTACAGCCATAGAGGAGGCGACGCGCTGGCTACGCTCGAAAAACTGCACATCAGTGTCAATATACTGCGACAGCCAAGCAGCGATCAAAGAACTTCAGGGTAGTAACACTGCTTCGAAGGCAGCACCCAACTGCAGGCAATCGCTCAATGAACTGGCTTCGAAATGCTCCACAGCGGGGATATGAGCTCCAGGCCACAGCGGCGTACCTGGAAACTGCGCTGCTGGCGAGTTGGCAAGGAACGCAACAGAGTAATCGAACGTGAACCAAATAAAGAGCTTCCCCCCACCACTCTTGCCACGACTAAACTCTGGCTCCTATGCGAATTCGAGGAAAAATCCAATTCTGGATGGACACTGGCGACCACATGCGAGGTGTCCAAGCAAACGTGGCCCCGCATCTGTAGGAAACGGACCGAGTCCATTCTCAACCTAAAACGACCTTCCGTAGGCTCCTTGATTGGGGTACTCACGGGACATTGTCTGAAGGGAATACTGACTTCTCTCGTAGCTGTAGGGACGAGGAGGAAATAGAAAGATTTGTACACTCCCTCTGCAGCTGCCCCTCACTAGCTAGGACTCGATTGGAGTGCCTAATGGGTGCTTATTCACTTGTTTAGCGGAGCTAGGCTCTGGCGAAATCGGAGACATTCTGCGCTCTACTAAGCGGACAGGATGGTTTAACTTTCTAAATGTTTAAAGAAGGGTGGGACTCAGCCTTTATTCAGTGGTATCACAATGGGCCACTCGGCCTGAGAGGCAGCCACCTTAACCTAACCTAACGTAAGATGTCTGAGTATAGTCGAAAGATACCATTAGGCTTAATGGTCTTAGCCACTTACAGCCCCTTATTAGAAAAGATATCCGTCAATATAACTCACCTTTGTTTCCGCCTTTCAGGCTTCAGTAGTAGGACCCCTCATAACTGTTTCTTATCTGGTCTGCCTATGTTGGTTTACAATTTTTCTTATATTAACAAAGAGCTTCGTGAAGTAGTACCACAATTTTGGTATTCTACGCGCCGAAATAATGCGAATCACAACCTCAAAGTCTTTAAAGCACTTCCATTCCAATTTTCGTGGAGAGGGCGGCATTAGAAATATGTGTGAATTTTCAGAAGCCTTAGTATACCCTTTTACTTGACATGCATGCGACGATCTGTGGAAAAAAGCCTGGGAAGCGAAAGCCTTATTCCCTTTAGTGTATAACTTCAACCCGAACTATAGGTAGAGTAAAGTCCATTGACCTAAATCAGTAGCACAGCACATAAGCTAGAAAGCCCAATCATAATCACTTCTCTCAACATGCAAGCTAGAAAATTGATAGCACGCACTTCGTAGCATTTAAGCTGCCACTTGTAGCGCTCAGATTTGCAATGCCATGGTAAAAAGCTAAAATTTTAGCGAAACTCGTACTATACCATTAGCGTTATGTATAAGTAAATGGGCGTTAAATGATATTTAAAACTTACTTAGCCAGTAAAGAGTCGTGCCAACTGCAAACGTTTGCGACTTTCACTGATACCAAGTCCCCCTCCTGTGTGAAGTGCAAGTATTGAAAATATGCAAAGAGATAACCTGTTGACTAGTTAATATTGTAAGTCAAAATGAAAATTCCAAAGTGCGAAATACTAACTAGTTGCATATACAAGGTGGCGCAAAAGTAAGCTTCCGATGTTCAGCATATCGGTTGTGGCACGTGCAGTGTGTGCTGTTGCACCGTCTTGTTGGCACCACATGTTTTCTAATCCCAATTAATCAAGTTGCGGCAAAAAGAACTCGTTGATCATTGCTCTGTAACGCTCACCCTTCACAGTAACCGTTTGGCCCCGACCGATTATTGGTCAAATAAATAGTCAGCAATATTCCGCGTTCTGGAGCAGTGTAGCGTAACATTGTTTATTAACGTGTATTTCGCATGTGTTTACTACACAAATGTCAAAACAGAACTGACTTTAGGGGCAAATCGCAAAATTTATAGCATTTTCTGATAGGAGGATTACTTTTGCGCCACCTTGTATTTTTAGTAAAACTGTATAGCCGGCATAGAAAGAATGAGACCGTAACCTCAACCGTTGAAACAAATTTATTTTTTTGGAGCAGCGAAGGGAAGGCGTTGGAGCTGGTGTTTTCCGAACGATACCTGCGCTGACGATATAGTGTGCTTTTGATAACCTGAATGTTACGTTGCCATTTATCGTGTAGGCTTACGTCCATCGTCAACTAAACGAAATCGAATGTCAAATTTGCAACTCTGTGCACCTGTGCCATTGTTTACCCCTACTAGTTTGGCATCTTCTTTTGCGAATCGGAGTGGAAGGTAGTGGGGTACGGTACTCCGAGAAAATGTGATGAAGGAACTCGCGTTCAGAGTTACTTTAAAGTAAAAACTACAACTAAAAACTTAAATTTAAACTGAAATTAACATTCTGCAGGAACTGATAAGGTGTTTTAACTGCTTTATATTCAATAATTTGGGTGTTTTATGTCTTCACGTTCAATAATGCAGTATTTAAATTTGATTGTTTTATTATTGCATACAACGCACCCTGTGTGGTTTGTGTGTGTGTGCAGATTCGGAGTAAGTTGCGCTCCTAGTAGACATATACTATGCCTGTTCTTTGGTTTTGTAGCATATTGAAACAATTAACAATTTTTGTAAATTTAATATATTGTTCTTATACATATTTGTTTATTAATGAGTGTGTGATGTGACGAATGTGCTTGATTTACAAGACGCTGAGTATGTAAACAAAAGTTTGAGTAATTGTTTCCTTTAGGAGACAACTGCTAAAACACTTCCAAAAATGTCGGGAAAGGTATCAAAAGACGCCTTTTGACCCCAGTATCAGTAATTCGATCAGCAGATTTTCGAGTTTCTGTAAAAAGTTATTAATCCCAAAGGGTGATTGTGATTCATGGTACTTTTGTGCAGAACACCTTCCTGCGTAGGCCGTCTTCGCAGGAAGAAAGAGAATTTTCAACTTCAATTGCAAATATCTCTGCACAGAAATAAAAAGTCAAAAGTTTGCTTTCGGATTATTGATACCGAGGTCAAAACGCGTCTTTTGATACCCCTCCCGACACTTTTGAAAGTCTTTTAGCAGTCCATTTAATCAACAACGATAGCAATTTCCTTCTTGCTTATCGTGATAGAGATTAGGGATTTAGCACTTTCGCCATAGTATATGTCTACTAGTAGCGCATTTTACTCCGAATCTGCACACATACACAAACCACACAGGGTGTGTTGTATGCAATAATAAAACAATCAAATTTAAATACTGCAATATTGAATGTGAAGATATAAAACTCCCAAATTAGTGAATATAAAGTAGTTATAACACCTTATCAGTTACTAAATAATGTAAATTTCAGTTGATATTCAAGTTTTTAGTTGTAATTAATACTTTGAAACAACTCTGAACGCGATTTCCTTCACTCCCCTCTCTCGGAGTTCCTTCATCCACTACCTTCCACTCCGATTCGCAAAAGAAGATACCAAACTAGTAGACGTATACAATGCTTTCGCTACGTAACAGTCAGCTGTTATCGTGTTGACTATCGTTTTGCCTATCGTATTGATATTCATGCTACCAACACACGAACGACGATCGTTTTGGACACGATATCGTCAAAGGGAATGAGGCTGCTAGACGTTTTTCTTTCAAAATGAATCGTCATATTTAATACCAAAATAAAGTTAGCTGGCCCATGTTCCGTTGTAATGCAACATTATACGGACGTAACATAAGGTTTGCTTAGACTTTAGATAATCTCTTCGATTCCTTTCTCCTTTTCTCCAAGTTAGCGTAAGTCCATCTGCACTTCACATTACTAACGTAGCGCGGGACTCCCCTTTCCTCTGTTGCCACCGGTTTTTATAGATACGAAACACTCCATAAGAAATGGCAAGGTAGAAAGTCGGCTTGTCTCAACTTCGTATCTAAGGCTCGAAGAGGTTGCGTCATTTGCGTAGCCGTCCAACTCAGACATAACGCAATCTTTCTTATGGATGCATGTTCTAGTCCGATCACACTTTGCATAAGGGCTACTCCATGCTTTTCATCACTAATCATTCTTATTGCACTTCATCTCTTATGATACTATCTGCACGCCTCCCCTCGAACACGCCGTAAACTTGAAGGCAGAATGCTTCTTGTCTGAGGTGTCGCAATATTTTTCATCTTACCAATAGTTCTCCCGAGTTCGTTTTATTCCTATAGAGGGATCAGCGGCAGTATGGAGTGAGCAAAGAATATCCCACCACAGCTACACCGTTAGTTATGCCGACTGGGCAGCGTCTCGACGGTAAACTCTGCTCGATTGAAAGCTGCCTTTCGTTTCCTTAACCTGGATGTCATCATGAATTAATTGATCCAGATCTTTAACGGTGGGGCCAAACAGACAAAAATGCCTGAAGTTTAGTTTTGTCAGTAGCTAGCCACTTTCGTACATTGTAAACAAGTTGGCTTCAACCGATTTTGCCAGCTCTCGAGACAAATTTAAAATTTAACAAGTAAGGAAGTTTTAGTACTCAAGTCTATTTTAACACTTTTCAGTTCGTATTTGCGTTCAAATAGACAGACGGACAGCCAAATAGACGTATCGAGAGACGGGCATGGCTAATCGACTCAGCTCATCCTCCTGATCATTTCAGTATATTTTTTGATAGGACTATCTCTTTTTCTTCTCGTACGTCCAAACATTTCATGTTCATGAAATGTATGAAAATCAAAAAAGATATATAACTTCGCTATTGCAGTGGGCTATTAACCACGTGCCCGAATATTTTGCTTATGTGTTTTTCGATTTGGCTAATTTTTGGCAGGAGTATAATACATACTACTGAGAAGCAGCTGACTAATTTTCATTGAAATATCAAGATTGAATTATAAGCGATTGCCTTTGAAAACAACGGAAATTTTGTGCTGAAAAGTGGGCGGCGCCACGCCTACTTCCTCAAAATTGACAAAATTTTTTCGAGGTCAAGTTTTTCTTAAAAAGCTTATTTCGTATGCAAAATCTGATTGGTATAACTTACTTAGTTGTAGAAATATAGCTTTTTAAATTTTACAAAAAAATTTTTCACAACTATGTTAAAAAACTGGGCGTGGACATAAACCGATTACGTCAATTCTTACAACAAACAGTTACCTTTATATATTGAGCATTATCACTAGATTTCGTTTCGACAAAGAAATTTTTGCCGGAGTTATGGCATAAAAAGTTTTGTGGAATAATCCACTATAAAAGGGGCGGGGCCACGCCCATTTTCGAAATTTTTTTTTTGGATTTCTTAGTTTACGGAAACTTTAAAAGTGAAATATAAATAATATACAGCTATTTTACGCAAAGTCATTGCTTATTTAATATATCTACGATCCTCTTCAAAATCTTTCATATAAAAGTGGGCGTGGACCTTAACCGATTTCGCCCATTTTTTCCTGGAACATTCCTTGCATACCTGAAAACCTGCGTGCTCCGTTTCGATATCTTGAACGGTGTTTGATTTATGATTAATAGCACTTCTAAATTTGACTCAATCAAAAGTGGGCGGTGCCACTTTCATTTTCAAAAATATCTTTAAAAATTTATTTTCTGCCTCAATCTAAATATATACACCTAATGTTATCCTTATACTTTTTTTGTGTTTTCGAAAATATTCTATACATAAAAAGTGGGCGTGGCTATCATCCGATTTCCCCCATTTTAAATAGCGCTCGAAGATGAGTGGCAAGGAACCCGCATATCAAATTTCATTAAGATATCGCAAAATTTACTCAAGTTATCGTGTTCACAGACGGACGGACGGACATGGCTTAATCAATTTCTTTTTTCCTCCTGAACATTTTGATATATATGAGTCAATATCTATCTCGACTCATTTATGCCGTTACATACCGCCGTTACGCGACTAAAGTTAATATACCTTGTGTGCGTAGCACTAATAGGTATAAAAACGTAAAATCATAAAACCATAACGTGTTTAAAGCTTCATTTCTCTGGAACAAATTTTCTTGTGGGAAGTTCAAATTCCTAGAAAATATTTTTACTTCGATGGTTTGACAGCTTTAAACAAAATATTTATTACATCTGTTCTAAAAAATCTAAACTAGTAATGATAGACCTCTAAAAAATAATATTTAAGTCTAAAACTTTTACAATATTTTTTAGTCTCCAATTTTCCAAAATCATATTGAGAAAACACAATTCGATACTAAGAAATATAACTTGATAGTGAGAAATGTAACTTTATAATGACAAATGTAAGTTTATATTGAGAAAACACAAGTTGATAAGCAAGTCAGGACGAGAGGTTATAGAACATATCATTTAACTGGTGCCTGTTTAGTAGGGTCTACAACCTTGACCACAATGTCATCCGTCGGTTATTTTGGTGTACTTAAAATACCCAAGAACGAAGACACTTTGAGTTTACTTCTTCTTACAGTGAAACGTACGATGTCTGCACTTGTTATCAATGTTGAAGGAACAAGTTCCGCCTACAATTTTAAAGCACTTTTCTGATAAGACGAATACACATGTGTATGTATTTATAAGAAAATAAAATGAATAAAGCTATGCACATACATACGTATATACTATATATATTTGCCTTTTGTTATCGAATGAACTGAAAAAACTGTGGTCATTGTAGTCCTCTACAATTAAACTAAACTGCACAAGAATTACTTAAAGATTAAACATTTTATAAAAGTGATTGGTCGTATGTGTGATACTAATAATAACTCAGCCTACAAAGCCACAATAGGAGCAAGCCTGCTCATTAGATAAGTATGTACACTCACGGGGAAAAAAGCAGACGACAATTTTTCACCTGTGTGTGTAATGATTTGGGGGCGAGAACAAGCCATGCAAAATTTTGTTACCCGTGGACCGATTGTCATGATTTTTCATTTACCAGTTATTTTCGACCTCTAGATGCAAAAAATGATTAAAAAAAAATTTTTTTTTTCTACCACTCTCATTTTGAAAAACATGCTTTTGTATATACAAAAGAAACGAATTTATTTTTATTAAAACAGATTTTATTTATTAACATTATTTATTAAGATTAAAAATGTGATAAATATAGGAAAAAGAAATAGATAATAAGATAATTTTAGATCTTATGTATGATATTGAGCGAAACAATCTCTTATTATGCAAAGGGTTTTTCTGCACATGGCACATGACCAAATACTCGGAGTGTGCATATAAAATGGTTTGGTCACACATATATTGAACTATTTCGTCGGTTAAAAATTCTTTGAAAATCATGTTTGGTGTATACTCATCAAAACTGTCCTTAGTTGTATCAAATGTTTAAATATAAATACTCTCATTGTATTCGAAGCTATGCCTCGGATCTTTTTTGAGCCATCTACAATTTCGGGTGTCTGTAAAAGATAAAAATAATGTACATGGTTTATACTGTATAAAGAGTATAGGTTTGCCAACTTATTACCAAGAGATAGTTATTTTTCTGAAATGGAATTCAGTCGCGATGCTGCTGAAGAAGTTGGTGGTTGATCCACCTCTTCTAATGTTGAAGTTGGGGCAGAGGGCTTTGAGTTATTGAAATCAATTTTTTCCAGTTCAATACGTAAAGGCAAATCTGCCGGCAGCATATTATCGTCCAAATTATCTTCATCAAATTCTTCGGTGTCAGTTAGTGGGTCTAGCTCCGGGGGAATGATTATCAAATCCGTATTTGTAACATCATTAGTTCCATCATCATCACACAATAGATCATTAACTGCTTCTTCGAGACCTCTAAAGCTATTTTCCCCATGGAAATTGTTGTTCCCCTGGGCTGCAGACATTTCTAAATTCGACGGAAAAAAATAAAAACGTACACCGTATATGCCGGCTGTACTTTCTAAAGTACACCAAATTCTTGAGTGTAGAGAAATGTATAAAATTCAACTTACCAAAAAAATCCTGAATGTAGTGTAGTTACTGACGCCTTCTTAAACATGTTTTTGTCAAAAAAGTTTATTTAATTCACACAATACACTTTGTTTTTACTTTACAGACGTACACCTCTTAAAAGATGAAAAATTTTTACAACTGATTGACTTTGACACTTTATAAATGACACAACGCCAGTCCAATAACGGCAAATAAATTCTATGTGCTAGATTGAACTGTCAACTATACACAGGGTTGCGAATTTAATAGAAATCGTTTAAAGTGTGTCCTTACAAATTTTCGGAAAGAAGCCAAATTTTCTGTACTTTACACAGTACAACCGGCGGGAATGGGTTAAACAGAAATCTGGAAAAAACTTTAGAGAAATCACTAAGCCTTGTTATTACGATGATATTTTGTGCGCCTTCTCGAGTGGAATGCATGGTCAAAGCTAGAGGAGATCATAGCCGGTTATTATTATTATTATTTTCAAATATTGTTACGAAATTAATAATAATTTTGATGAAATAATAAAAATCTTATAATTAATAGTTTTATGAAGAAATGGCGGAATTTGAAAATGTTTTTACGAAATTTTATTCAATCTGTAGACGTATTAAAATTAAACGTGCTTGACTATAAGTTTGTTTAAACAAAATCTGTGTGATGAAACATTTTAGAAATATACCACGGTTACTGTGTTGAAAAGGTGGTTTTGTAATGGGGTTTTTCACATATTTTATTTCATAATCAAATTATTTAGTTCAAGGTTGTACGTAACTATGAATTGAAAACATATTTACTTTGTCTTTAATTTAACTTATCTGCCAATCATTTGCGGCGTTTTTGGTATATTTTACTATAGAGATCATTCTCATCATATAAACTACCTAATTTTAAATAATAAAAATATAAAATATAATAATAAAAAATTATTGCTTTTTGTCCCAACAATTTTTTGGTTTTTACGGCCTATACGTTTTCAAGTATCATGAATATGAATGTGCTCAAGGGCACTAATAATTTTTCTATAGCGAAAATTATTTGGGTTTTTTTTTATTTTATTTTATTTATTGTTAGCTTAATGGTTAGCAGTGCGTGCCAAAATTTCTCTGATGAGTGAAGTCTAGCAGCTTCCGAAATGGATCTATAAGAAAAGCTATGGCGGTTGTCTATAAAAATTTTCCTTTTCTTTTCAAATAAAAACTTTTAATAATTAAATAAATTATTTATAAATATAAATAATTGAAAAAAAACAACAATAATTTTCGCTATAGAAAAATCATTAGTGGCCTTGAGCTCATTCATATTCATGATACTTAAAAAAAAAAATACAATATAGAAAATTTAGAACGAGTCCTAGTTGTATATGGAAATACGGAATAAAATGTTGAAGTAATTGAACTTTTTCATTTTTTGCATCACACAAATTTCTATTAAATGTGTATGGAAAGTGTATCCTCTTAGTTTAGTATTCGCTCAACCACTTCTTTGAGTATATTTCTATGTGTTGCATTATGTATACTTTATATCAATATGAAAAACTCTACCTTATTAACAGAACCAAATCAGATACTTAAATAGAAAACATCCTAAGGTGATACCCTCTCTAATGCCTGATTTTGGATAGAAATATCTTCAACACACATTCGGAGAGCCCTACATTTTGAACAGTTCCCCGAACCCAAGTATGCTACTGAATCTAAAAGCATTTTTTATCATATTTCCCTTACGTTTGATACCTTTTTCGGAAAAACACATTAAACGGTGCCCTTGGTACATATTTTGAGCTATATCTCGGAAAAAGGTCAGTGAATCAAAATTAAAAATACTCTGTATCAAAGCTGTCATCATCCTGAAAAGTTACTTGCAGTACTTTCTTCAAGTGTCGCTTCCTCTTGCTGTAACTCTCCATTCCACTTTTTTATTTGCTTTTTCTCCCCAATATCCTCTTCCTTTGACTTTTCCTTTTCCTCTTCAAATTTTTCTTGCTATTCGTATTCCTATTAACATCACTATTTATATTCCTCTATCTCTACCTCCATCTATATCTCATTCATATCTCGACGAGAGCTGCACCTATAAATATAATTTTTTAGAACAACATCTGACAAATAAATAAAGATGAGAAGTTAAAAATCATTCCATATTAATACCCACGTCATTACCTTTTGTTTGATACCCATGCCATATAAATACATTCTAACGGCTCAATTCTGTGCTTAACCGGTAATTTTGTACCTGGAAGATTATCTAACCGAAAATCATAACTGTTGGCAACTCAGTTCATGTAACCGCGATTCTAGTGTACATGGCAACTCTGTCAAAAACAAACAATGCGGACTAGAGAATAAAATGCAAACGCGAATGGAACTTCGTGTAAAAAAGTGCTTTTATTGTTTATTAATTCTTGTGAAGGAGTATGTGTACAAAATTTGCGGTATTTTCTGTCCACAAAAATATTAACAAAAGACGTTCAATTTTTCGCGGTTACGCGACGTTACCACGTAGAACTGCAACTTAAGCCGCCAGAATACCAAAAGGGTGTAAAAGTTTCCAAATTTTTATTTGCCGGTAAAACGTATGTTGTTACCACACCAGAATTAGGGCGTAAGTCTCAACGATATCGTAACAAAAGTTATCCCATATAAAAGCAGATATCAACAGCTATTATTTAATACCCATATTGTACAAACACGTTCCAAGTTTACCTGAGTCCGTATTTTGATTGATACCACCAGGCCCTAGGAAAAATTTAAATCTAATCCGTCCTTAAGTCCCTTTGAAAACGCACAACAAATTTCATCAAAATCAATCAAGCCGTTTAAGAGGAGTTCAGTCATATACAGACAAACAGAATCAATATATATAAAGATGTATATACAGGGTGGCGCAAAAGTCATCCTCCTATCAGAAAATGCTATAAATTTTGCGATTGGCCCCTAAACTCAGTTCTGTTTTGACATTTGTGTAGTAAACACATGCGAAATACACGTTAATAAACAATGTTACGCTACACTGCTCCAGAACGCGGAATATTGCTGACTATGGTTACTGTGAATGGTGAGCGCTACAGAGCAATGATCAACGAGTTCTTTTTGCCGCAACTTGATGAATTGGGATTGGAAAACATGTGGTTCCAACAAGACGGTGCAACAGCACACACTGCACGTGCCACAACCGATATGCTGAACAACGGAAGCTTACATTTGCGCCACCTTGTATATATATATGTTGGTATAGTAGACAAAATACTAAAAAATTAATTGATATACGAAATAGACAGGAGCTGAAGTGGTTTTGTATATTAAGTTTTTGTCAGAAACTAGCTTTGATTTAATACAATGCCCTGTTACCATAAGTATTGATTTCATATTTTTTGCCTATATTTTGCATATTTATTTATATTTTTTCTGGCTATACAAATTTCAAAGAATTACGAAACTTTTCCGGAACTCCGAATACTGAGGCATTTGGTAGTGTGGGTATTTGTAATTATAGCAGTGTAAAAAATTACACCAGCAGAATTGATGCTCAAGTATTTTTTTATGTAAGCTTTTAGGGAAATCTCTAAGCAAGATATCAGCAAAGTGCATTCTATAAGGCAAAAGCCTGCTTTTTAGAAATGGTTTGATATATTTGATAGGGAGATGGAGTGGGATGGGAGAGATTGTTAACAATTTTGGCTTCAGGGACGGCTAGTATGATTATACAATAGGGTAACCCTACCGCAAACTCGGCGAGGCAAAATTTTATCTAACTGCAGCTATTTTTCACGCAACTGTGTGGAAATGCCTACCATACGTTCAGATTCTTTTCTCGACAATTTTATTGCATTGCTTTATTCAGTTCCATTTCTTTATTTGTTTTCTTCATTTTTTTTTTTGCACTAAGCACCATTGTTGGTGTGAATGATTAAAATTTGCAAGTTATTAAAATGTTTTTACACATGAGTTTGATTATAAATGAGTGAACAATGCGAATGCAGAAAAACTATTACATTTTATATTATAATTAAAAACATTTATTCACCACTACTTGTATGTAGATATGTCCATATGTATTAGGGTGTTTATCTGCACTAAGGATGCCAATTGTTTAGAGTTTTACAATCCCTGGATTGCGGAATCTGTCTTTACAATACCGGTATTCTGGGATTGGTAAGCTCGTTTTTATCTAAGAGTTTAGGTTGAAAAAGTTCAGAAATCGTCTATGAGCGTATCTAACTTTAAAATATATATCTTCAAGGGATGTTTTTTTAGAGAAGTAAATTTAAAATCCTTGAAATTAACTAATTTTTGTTATGAAGAAGTAAATTTAAAATCCTTGAAATTAACTAATTTTTGTTATGAAGATGTAAAATATTGAATAAATGGAGAATTTCCAATAGTTCTTTTTCTTGTTCAGTCAGAAAGAAAACTAAAATATTCAAATATATTCCACACCAATTAGAAAATTAATATATGTAATTCCCATAAATTAATCGTTTCGCTTTTCGTAAAATGTTTCAAATCCCGTAAAGGTTAAAATTATAAAAAAAAATTACTGGATTTTGGGCGCCTAAAAAAGCACAGGATCTCTGAATATCGGTATTGGTATTCCTAATCTGCAAGTATCAGGATATGAGAAAATAATGAAGAAAACATAATCTGCGGACAGCTGCTGTAATTAGGACATCACAATTTAAAAAGTCTATTGAATATCAAATGGATGCCTCGTCTTTGTTCGCGTTTCTTCAATGCTAAAATTATGAAGATTTGATTTGTATATGGAAATGATTTTTACTAGTTTTTTTACGTTTCAACACATAAATTAGTAGCAAAATGTTTAGTGAGGTAAAAATATGGATCGTCTCTCTGATGGGAGTATCACATCAAGTTATCCACATAAAAAATGATTTCGAGTGTGAGGGGTTTAGAACATACCCGAGGTAGGCATACCGGTTGTACGAGGCAACTAAAATGCACAAAGGTAATGACGTGCAACTCGAGGGTTGATCTACGGCTATGATACCTCTTACCTCTCATAACCCATCTTGTCACTCCTTACGACAGGAGAGGTGGCATGACCTAGAAGGTTGAACTGGTCATATTAAATCGGTCTCGCAAAAGTCGGGCATGTCACGCAAAGAGTACCGGAGCGCACCGGGTTTATATCCGGCAAAGGACTGTTATTTCGACAATACCTTCTTGGAGTGTTTTTGTCTTTACAAACAACAACATTCGTCAAATTTGTACCACCCATAAATTGGGAGATTTGTACGATGTATCTATTAAATCTAAAACGAGGAAGGAGTTCACTTTAGAGCGTAGGTCCTACCATCTACAGCTTTATTCAAAGTAGACACCTTTCTGTTAGATTGCAACGAGCAACCGAAGGTTTGGTCAGTATTCGCATATGAGCAGTCTTTTGCCACAATGAATACGGTACGCTCTGGTACTAGAACCTTCTGGAACATCTCAAATGCAACGGGCCAATGAATCTCTAGGTATTGCATTTTAGTCGCCTCTTACGACTGACATACCTTACCACGTTCATACTCTAAGCCACCTAACTCTTCGGGCAGGTTACTTCTACTTATTGGAGGGCTGCAATGTGGTTCGGTGTATCGAAGGATATTGACAGGTCAAGGTCCACGTTGACCTTCCTGGTTTGAAAGAGGTTTTCGTTAAGTAGAAAATTATTCTGAGTGCTGGCGGTATTTAACGCGCTTTGTAAAAATCAAATTGCTTGGCCACCGGTTCGTGGTGTTGTAAGGGAGCAGAAGGATGCCCAATATTTACTCTGCTGGCGAAGAGTTTTAAATGTGTGGATAGGAATCTTCATGATTGACTGGTTCCATAAGTTTCAGTAGGAATTCGGAAATGTCAAAGATGGACAAGGAAAAGTTGGACAGTGCCTGGGCTCATGGAGCTTCAAAAAGCTGAAATTGTTTCGCTCGGTTCCAAGTGAGGATAGGGCACGAGTACATAAATAAGGGTGTGTTATTTTTTCTTCTACTTATATGAATTGGGGTGATGTTCTCGAATTGGTATTGGCGTTATCTATATCGATATTTATTGTTTGACATTCATACGTTTTTGCTATTGACTAAGGCAAAAGTGATATTGTGTTGACATGCATTGGCACAAAATTTTGTCGGCACAATTTTTGGTTACGACAAGCAGCTCGCAGCGCAACAAAAAGGTCCAAAAATGTCGGAAGCGGGGTGAAAAGATGCGTTTCGATCATTCTTTACTTTTACTAGTTTGGCATCTTCATTGGTGAAGGAAGTCGAAGTGAGTGGAATGAAGGAAATCGCGTTCAGAGTTGTTTCAAGCATAAACTTCATTAATTGATATTAGAGAAAAATAATTAAGGAAGTCTAATTTCGGGTGGAAACGAACATTATATACCTAGTAGCGATCTATTATGACATCCCTGTTCACGCAGGTCTATTTTAATACTTTTCTGGTCGTATTATAAGTCCAGCTAATTGTTCTCAATAAAAACACTTCTGTTATGAGTTTTGAGGGGTAAATTAATTAAAAAAAAAAATGTTTATGGCGCGATATACAACAGGTATATTATCATAAACCTCCTGAGAGATTTTTGCGTTGAGCTTCCCTTCTAATTTGAATTTTTTTCTACAAATTGGCAAGACCTACAGATTTTTGCCGACTTCGAACGGCATCTACAAAGGAGATGAATCTTTGCTGAGAAGCCTTCAATGGCAGAAAGACACTCGGAGAGTTTGCCAATCCACTGCCGAGGGGCGACCACGTTTTGAAAAACTTTTCCAAACCACTTTTGTTGTTACCTGTCTCAGGACTCGAGCCTTGGACCTTCGGTGTGGTAGGCCAGCGACAAGGCGGCCGCCATTAATTTATTTGTATATAAATAGCTTCCCTTTCAACCGCTGCTTTTTCAAAATTCCAATACATGCATGTTTGAAAATTTTGCGTCAAAATAGATAGCGGGAACGGGCAGACAGACGGACGGGAAGACGGAAATGGCTAACTCGAATATACTCATCGTCCTTATTATTTCAGTTTAGTTATTGATGGGATAAGCCCATCGTCTTCTTCTCATACTTACAAACATTTCATGTTCATTAAAGGCATGAAATTCAAAAAAGGTATATAACTTCCCCATTACAGAGGGTATTAACAACTTGCCCAATACTTTACTTGTGTTTTATCCGATTTGCCTAATACATACTATTGACAAGCAGCTGGCCAATTTTCATTGGAATATCTTGTTGAAACTACAAGCAATCTCCTTTCAAAATAGCAGAATTTTTATGCCGAAAGTGGGCGGCGCCACGAACACTTTCCTAAAATCCACAAAATTTTTTTGCGGTCGAGTTTTGCTTAAAAAGCTTATTACGTGTGCAAGATCTTATTGATATACGTGGCATAGTTTTAGAAATAACGCGTTTTAAATTTTACAAAGAAATTTTTCACAACTATGTTAAAAAACTGGGCGAGGCCCTCAACGATTTCGCCCATTTTTACACCAAACAGTTATCTTTATATACTCCAAAATTTTCGCCAAATATCGTTTCGATGAATCAATTTTTGCCGGAGTTATGGCATAAAAAGTTTTGTGGAATAATCCACTATAAAAGAGGCGGGACCACGCCCATTTTCAAAAATTTATATTTTACGAGTTTCTTCATTCACGGACTCTTTGAAAGTGAAATATAAATGATATTAAGCTGTTGTACGCAAAGTTATTGCCTATTAAATATATCTATGATCCTTTTCAAAATATTTCGTATAAAAGTAGGCGTGGACCTTAACGGATTTCGCCCATTTTTTTCCGAAACATACCTTGTATTAATATAAATATGTGTGCTAAATTTCGTTTCGATATCTTAAACGGTTTTTGATTTATGATTAAGTTTATTTCTAAATTTGACTTAATCAAAAGTTGGCAGTTCCACTCCCATTTTCAAAAATTATTTCAAAAATTTATTTTAAGCCTTAACATTAATATACACACCAAATTTTATCCTTATAAGTGTATTATGTACTGAATAATCACTTTTTTGTATTTTCGAAAATATTATATATATAAAACGTGGGCGTGGCTATCATCCGATTTCGCCAATTTTAAATAGCGCTCGGAGATGAGTACCAAGGAACCTGCATACCAAATTTCATTAAGATATCTCAAAATTTACTCAAGTTATCGTGTTAATGAATTTTTATGTTCTCGGACTTCCGCCCAAAATTCTATGGTAGAGGGCACACTTGTCACCTGCACGGTTATTAGCTTTCTGCACTGCAGCTCAATCAAAGCTACTTGACCTGAAGAATACCTATAATAATATATAAATAGACAAGATGAATGCAATGTAGAACCGTTTTCTGCTAAACTATAATTCTAGGGTATACAAATTATATATGTATAGATAGGAAATTTTGAGTTGTACTCTTATCCGTAAATAAAAAAAATTTAAAAAATCATTTTAATATAAAAACTTTAACATAAAAGTCACACCACTACACATTTACTTATTCACACTATAGACACGCTGTGTGTGTGTACTTGCTTTTTGTGTACTATGCTGAATCGTGAGCATGGCCGAGGAGTTGCTTTGTACGAAAAAATTAAGAGCCGTAGTAGTGTGAGTAGACTTTCCATGCATGTTTTTGTGTTATTCGTGTGGTCGGCTCTCACTGTGAGTGCGAAGAGTTGGTAGTGGAGCAATGAAAAATAAGTATTCGCACTATAGATACTCTGTTGTGTCATGCATTTTTGCTTTAGTTGTTGTTATTGTATTGATTACTGGCTACGATGCCCAGTGTCAGCTGCTCTCCTGAGAGCACGAAAAGTTGCTTTGTTGGATACATTAAACAAGCAATGTAAAATATGAGCAAATATGTAAAATTCATTGCTGATACCTACAAACAGGGTTTACAAAAATAAAATAAATGATTACTCAAAGAGTATTAAACACCGAAGAAAATTAAAGGAAAATAGAGGAAAGGAAAAGAAAGGAAAGAAAAGGAAAAGGAAAGGAAAGGAAAGGAAAGGAAGGAAAGGGAAGGGAATGGAAAGGATGGGAAAGGAAGGAAAATTAAAGGAAAAAATGGAATGGTAAGGAAATGAAAGGAAGGGAAGGGAAAGGGAATTAAAGGAAAGGTAAGAACACGAAGGGGAAAGCAAGAAAACAAAAGGAAGGGAAGGGAAAGGAAAAGAAGTTTGAGGAAAGTAAAAAATAAAATAAGAGAGTAAAAAACGAAATCAAGGAAAATAAAAATATGTTAGAGGAAAGGAACGACATAGAAAGGAAGAAAAAAAGGCGGATAAAACACACCTACAGCAAAAAAATAAAATAAAATAAAGTTTATTGGTTGAATTTCAACCACTGGGCGAACTCTAGTACCTATAATTTCCTTTCTGAAAGTGAGAAAATACATCCGGATTGGTAACTTTCAAAGAATTATCAATTTTCTTTTGTAAAGAGCTCATATTATCAGGTAGGCGATGTCGCAATTGGGTTATCAACTCCGTTAAAAATAGTTGACAATTTTTACGAATAATTTTCTGTATTTCGTCATCATACTATATTCATTTAACTTTAATTTTTTATGAAAAATATAGTGTTAGGACCAGAAAAGGTTTGGAGTAAAAAAAGGCTAAAAAAAGCCACAAAGTTAAAACCAAAATTATGAGACTAAAGGACAAAAAAAGGCTAAATCTAGCCTCGAAAAGGTTAACCTGGTCACACTGATTATTTAATTTGTTTGTTTTAATATTGATATTTGGTGTGTTGGTTTGTGTGTGTGTGCAGCTTCGGAGTAAGTTGAGCTACTAGTAGACATATACTATGGTTTTGATCTCTTTATCAATAACCCCAAAGCGGATATAAGGGAGATTATTTTGTCCCCTCAAATTTTATTATTTTGATAAAATGTACGTTTAATTGAAAAAATTAAAGAATTTTCACACTTTTAGTTTTCTTCAAAGAGATTCTTTATATTACAAAAAGCAACTTTGTTTCAACTGCAAGTGTTGTAGGTTATGGAGCAAAACTTGAAAAAAATGGCTCTTATCTTGCAGTATTTTACAGAATACTTCTGAGGTTAAAAAATTGATGTGAAGAAGGACTTGGCTTATTGATGTTTCTAATTGGTTTCAGTTGTCGAAAAGGAAGTTCGCCTAGATGATAGACCACGAAATAAGAAACAAGTGAATGAGGTTGCTATCATGAAGCTATTCTAATGACTGTACTTCAATAACTTTTAACCTTTGCTATTAGCGACGAATACATTCGATGGCTACTTTTAATGGACCAAAGTTTAATTGTTGCTTTTTGTTTGTTTATTCGCCAAATGTCAGAAATTGCCATCGATGCTTTGATTAAATTAATTTGCCAATGACCATGGCATTACTGATTCTATGCCACATCCAATGCAGCATATAAAAGTGGTGGTGATGACAATGTCATATGAGAAGCTTTGAACCAAAAGTCAGCTTTAACAAAAACAACAACATCGATAGTCAAACAAAAAACAACATCCATCAAAAAAACCAGACAACACAATACAAATCAGAGCAAAGTACCGAGTAATTATAAAAAACTGCAAGTGAATTAAAAATCCACACCACATGCAAACATAGCCCATACATGCCGAGCATAGAAACACAGAACACACTCAATGCGAGAAGGGTGAAATTTAATTCATATAAACTGCAAAACCCCCAACCTATGTCGGCCTATGTGCTTCTTCTTGAATGATTACGTAAACGTTTTAACTGTTGGTTTTGTGCAATTGTACCAAACAAATGATCCACCTCTTCATCTTCGTTGGTGTTGTTTTGTTTCATGCTTATTGTAGACGAATTTCATTCAGTTTAAATTTTTTTTTGTGATTTTGAATTGAAATCACAAATCAAGCCATACAACCGAAACAATCAGATGTGCACAGGTGGCTCGCTGGATGGTTGACTGCCTAAATGGCTGTTTAATAGACTGCTTTAAGGGGGGAGTGTATGGTTGATGTTGCATGCGAAATGCAAGTTTATTAATTTGGTATGGAAATTATTTTACAAATCTTATTTCCCTTGATTTCATAGGTACTATTTAAATCTAATTTAACAAATTTTGGTTTTAAGGTTCTTGCTTTATGCGGGATTGCTTAGTCTGCTCTTTTGTTGTTGTTGTTGTAACAGTACTACGCCCTGATTAGTAAGAGTGATTGTAGTTGTAGTACCGGAACAGGTAACATCAATTTTGCTTTCGGCAATAGGTAGGTTGATACTTAAAATGGGCGAAAGCGAAGAATAAGCACGCCTCATTTTTTGATATCGAAAATTTTTAAAAACGTATAAAATGAGATAATTTACGTATAAAATGAGATAGCTACAATAATTAATTTGGTAGCTTTATTAAGTTGATCATCCCATCGACGATTTTACTGAATTTTTGGAAAAGGGGCGTGGCACCGCCCACATATGGGTGAACAACTTTTTAAACCTCGACTATTTATAACTTCAGAGGCGTTTATGCTAGAGTAACGAAACTTGCTGGAAAGCACACTATTGTTGTCATAAAGACAGCCATATAAAATAAGCGAAGTCGCTTTTCGACCACGCCTACTTTATCATAAAAGTTATATGGAAAGGAGGTAGAAATATTGAACTGCCCATATCTAATTAACTGATACAGGTAGAATGATATAATTTGTTAGTTACATCAATTTTCTTATTCTTTATACGATTCTTGTAACACTTTGGTAAGAGGGAGCGGCACCGCCCACTTATGCGTCAAGCAATATTTTTAATTCAACTCTAAATAACTTCAGAACCGTTTACGATAGAATGATGAAACTTCACACGAGGTATACTTTGGACGTGTAGAGTATGACCACGGAAAATAAGCAAAATCGGTGAACGACCACGCCCACTTTTCTACTAAAGTTTTCTAAAAGGGTGGTGGGAAAACAGAATATGCCATATCTCCCTCACTGATGCAGATAGAATGCTAGAATTTGGTAGGTACAATCACCTGATGATCTTATGATTGATTTTTTTTTGTGTACCTATGGCGATCATTTCGAAAAGCACATAAAATTAGGTATTTAAGTAACTGATTTAGCTAAATAAGAAAATTTAAGAAATAAGAATTACCATGGTATTGCCCACTTGGTAATAGAAAAAGTATAAAACCCCTACAGGTCATAACTCCACGATAATTTGAGAATTTACCACGACAACTTTTACAAAGCTGGGTATTTAGTGTTCGGTGCCAACCGAACTTAAACTTCCTTACTTATTAAATTTAACTTAGGTTTTTTTCTCAAAATGTTTTGAGTAGTGGCTATCTTTGACTCGATAAACTACATTGAATGAATGTAATTTTGCATAAAAACAGTAAATTGTTAGCCATGGAAAAAGTTTGCAGTGCGAACAACAATGCATTAAAACGAGCAAATACCCCTTTCTGAAGATAATATATCCTAAAATATATGAATCAGAGTTTAAGTATTTTAAAAATAAAAGTTATTATAATACAATTTTAATTACAAAACTAAAATATTAGTATATTAAACTTGTTTGGGCTTTTTTAAGATTTACAGTCCCATTCACTTTAAAGAGTGGAATGTATCAAAAAAAAAACAGAAAACTACATACCCTCAACTATATTATTTTCAGCTGACCCCACAAATGTTCTCCTGTCATGTATATTTTGTTTCTTGCGTAATATTGCCTTGCTCAAACTTTAATTTACTGCTGACTGGCTGTCATTTCCTCCGCTTCCCCTCATCTTGTTGATTTTCTTCCCCTAGCTCTTTAGCTCTTCGTATACCCCTCTTAATCTACCTCTACATTTACTTCTCCCATCCATCTCATCACTACCCTGCAAAAAATCGTGCGACTGATCTCTAAAGCTAGTGGTCCGCTAGCAACAACTTTCGTCTACAGTGGGCTACAATTGATTCCAACTATTTCGCGTTATAGCCATAGTTGACTGGTTCATTTTAATTTCTGTAGCCTACTAGAAGAGACCAATTAGTCTCTTCATAGGACATGCTCAAACAAAAGAGATCGCTCCACTCGGAGACACTTATGTCCTTAGTGAAGGCTCTCATTGCGTGCTGTGTGGGGGACATCCGTCCAACCAAGTATGACCAACTTAATCCTTTTTAAACCATTAACATTCCCATATGAAATGGAGAAGGAGCGAAAGATCCACTCCCCTCACCTTTGTCAGACTGTCGAAAAAGCGTGCTCCCAGAAATCTGAGACTCCTTGACTGTGTAGCCCTGGGCATTGACAAAGAAAGTGATGAATCGACTTATCTTCCTCCTCATCCTGACAGCTTCTACATAGGGAACTTGTTGGCATACGCCATTGTCGAAGCTTTGGTGCGTATCACAATGTCCAGTGATGACACCTGTAAGTACCCTTACCGGAGATCTGTTTAGTTTGAGAAGTGTTTGTACTAAAGCGCCAAATACACCACACAAAATCCTTGCACAAGTTCACAAATTGGCGCAAATCAGAATTTTGACATACACAACACAAAAACAGTGCACAAAATTTGTTTCTGAGCTAGCACAGGAAAAGAAACATGTGCTCTAAATGTATTAAAAAATTAAGTGCTGCTTTAATTTTTGCTTTTTTTAAATAAGATATGATTCCGCTTCCCCTACACAAATTTATGGTACCGATACCAATGTTTCATTCTCAGCAAATACAGGTGAACTGATTAATAATCACCACAAACGAAGAAAAAGCATGCGCAATGTTTACAGACATGCCTAAAAATCAAAATCTTTTGATTTTAGCACAGTTCTCGGCGCAAATAGCACAACCACGACATACACCAAGCAAATCCTTGTGCAAAATCAGTCATTGGCGCAAGTAAATTTGTGCGGTGTATTTGGCGTCTAAGGCCCGGTTTTTCAGTACAAGTTCAACTCAATTTGTCAGTTAAACTAAGCTTAAACTTGTTACGCAGTTTTTCAGTCAACATTAAACGAAGTTTAAACGTAGTTTAAGCGGCCAATTTGGCAGGGTTAAACCCTAGTTAACCTGTCAGCAGTTTGCATATTTGATGGTTTGGTTCTAAAACAATAAACTGAAAGCAATTATAAAAGGACGATATTTTTATATTTAATTAAATACTGGATATATCATCTGACGAAAGTGATTATAGTGATGCAAAAATTTGCGAAATCCTAACTATTACAATACTGAGGAGAAGCAATGGCGTTAAATATGTAAACAAATGTTATCTGTTGCCGTATCTAGATAAAGAAAAAACCAATGTTGCCGTATAAAAAGCAAATCTTAAAAGCGGCCTTACACTCTCACTGAAAAACCGCTCTGCAGTTTACTGGAGTTTAAATTGATGCCGAGTTTAAGCAAACTTAGTTTAAACTGAGCTTAACCAAGGACTGAAAAACTGGGCCTAAGACAGAATTATTTTTGCTTAACCGTCTCAATTTTTTTGCGGGCCGCTTGTTCCAAAACAGACGTCGCCTTGCAGCAGGTACCATATGGTGATCAGACGCTGTTGTTTAAATCCCCCAGCAAGCCCTTAAACCGATTATGTCGGAGTAGCCTTACAACCTAACCTAAAATAACCGCACAGCGTTTTTTACCGCACGAAAATAAACTACTTTTTTGGTTCTAACCGAAATAAATTATATATATAAATATATATATTTACGGCAAATGAGCGTAAATGTCAAATCGATATGTCACGCAAAACAAAAATTGGAAATCGAGTTAGGTTTTCACGCTGTGCGGTTAGTTTAGGTTGCTCTCATACCATTTTTATGTGCATGAGGCATTTTTGACAGAAAATTGCCGGAGTGCGTTTATATTAGGTTGGCCTGTTACCAAGTTGTAGCCTTCTCACCTTTAGCTCACCACCAAACGGGTCTTCGGCGCCCTCCTAGAGGATACTTGGACGCAAGCATTCGGAAGAAGTGAGCTGCTTGAACCGCATACAAAAGAATCGCTCTGGCCATTGAATCGCGGTCAGAAACTTTCCCCATTTGCGTGGACTTTTACACACGGATTACATATTTTTACCGTTTATCGGTGAAGAATATAGTTTTAATTTGATATATATTGTTATATTAATTAAAAAACATTGGAAATAAATGGATTACAAAAACATGCGAATTTTCGCGATTGCGAATATTCGTTACATCACTGGTAGACATGTGGCGTGAAGAGGTCTCAAAAAGTAATGTAATGCACGGCTCAAAGTTTTCAGAAGAAACAACGTTTTATTGATAGAAATTGCTCATTTCTTTTTTATTAGTAAGGAAGAATTCTCTCTCTAAACGAAATTATAAACCTCCTCTTTATAAAATCTTTATTGATAAGTTGATTTCACATATGGATCTATATATAAAATACGTGTGTATAAATACACAATGTTAATTGCATGTTCATTTACACACATGTAAATATGATGTGTGCAAGTATGGATGTATGTACGCCTGTTCAGTAGTCGAACTCCTCAAATTATTTTGATTAATTAAGCAACAACTTTTTTCTGTTCTTTTACATTAACGCAAACTTTTTCTTTATAATTTTTTTATTAGCTACTAGTACAATAGGCTCTTGAATTACGGAGAGGCTCTTTGAATTACAAGGCAAAGTTTAGGCAAAATTTACTGTTATCGGAAAAGTTGGTGAACTGTCGTACTAGATTTATACAATTTTTTCAAAAATGGAAATTTTTTGAGCACTGAATAGGATTAATTTATCGCACCGAAATAATCATTATCGATTTATCAAAACTATTAATTTCACGGTAAATCATGTCTTGATTAATTGTAATAGAACACTGTTCAACAGTGATTTTGGTGCAGCTAAAAGTAAAACTGATTTCAAGTATATTCGGTACCCTGATAAAAACTGTGTACTTACTTTTTTAATGCTACTTACAGTTTTCTAGATAGGGTCAAGAACCCCTTTTTAAGAGGTTAAGGCATGTATGGCCCCATAACTTTGTTTCTGTTTATTCTATCAACAAAGTTTTGATGTCGTTAAAAAGAGTACATTTCGCCGCTTCTATCACTATACAATTTGTTTATATATCTTTATAAACGTCCGAGAAATTGCAAAAATAATGTAAAAAATTAAATTTTTTGTTACATTTTTTCATTTTTAATCACGGTTTTCTCCAATAATTTGTCAACCAGTGCATATGTAAACTATTTTTAAACAATCCCCTATTAATTCTGTTTTCAAAGACATATAGCTTTTTTATATCCGCGTAGATCTTTCTAATATATTCTATTTTAGTAAATTTTTACTGTGAAAAAAAAAGAAAAAAGTTTTTTGTTATTTATTTTATTATTAACTTTTTATTTACATAAAAACTTTCGTTTACGTGATTTTCGTGAATGAGGTATGGCAGGACAATCACGTTGCATTACCCAGCAGTAGTCAGCCATCATATGCTGATCCCATCGGCCTTGGTACCTCTCTTCCATAGTTTTTAGGCCCTGGTGAAACCGTTCGCCTTGTTCTTCGCTATAGGAACCAAGATTCTCCGGAAACTGGTCAAGGTGGCTGTGGAGATAATGGACTTTGATGGACATGTTACATCCTTAGTTTTTGTAATTCTCTAGCATGTTGTTAACAATATCAGAGTAGTTACTTGACTTGTGGTTTTCCAGAAAGTTCTCAGTAACTTCAACAAACGAATTCCACGCAAGCAGTTCCAAACTGGTCATTGAATTTGAAAAATCAGTATCTTTTATCAACATTCTTATCTGTGGGCCATCAAAAATACCCGCTTTTATTCTTTCTATGCTTAGCCTAGGAAATTTTCTCGTTATGTAAAGAAAACATTGTCCATTTTTATCTAACGCCTTCACAAACTGTTTCATTAGACCCAGTTTAATGTGCAAGGGTGGCAAAATAATTGAATCTCTTGTTCCTAAAGGTGGGTTTATCACATTCTGCTTTTCCATTTCCAACATCTCACGTACAGCCCAGTCCCTTTCTGTCCAGTGTTGGTGCTTGGCACGACTATCCCACAGGCAATAAAAACATGGGTATTTGGTGTATCCACTTTGTTGTCCTAACAAAAAGTTAACCATGTTTAGATCTACACAAAAACTCCAATTATGTTCGTGATACTTGATTTTGTCTAAAACAAGTGCAATATTTTGATATTCTTTCTTTAATTTAGTTGAATGAGCAATGGGAATTAACCATATTGGTTGGCATTGTGCAAAAGAAAACACTTAGGACCGGTTTTTCAGTACAAGTTTAACTCAATTTGTCAGTTAAACTATGCTTAAACTTGTTACGCAGTTTTTCAGTCAACTTTAAACGAAGTTTAAACGTAGTTTAAGCGGTCAATTCGGCAGGCGTAAACTCTAGTTAACCTGTCAGCTGTTTTGCATATTTGATGGTTTTGGTTGTGAAACAATAAGCTGAACGCAATTAAGAAAGGACGATATTTTTATATTTAATTAAATACTGGATATATCATCTGACGAAAGTGATTATAGTGATGTAGAAATTGGCGAAATGCTAACTATTACAATACTGAGGAGAAGCAATGGCGTTGAATATGTATACAAATATTATCTGTTGCCGTATCTAGATAAAGAAAAAACCAATGTTGCCGTATAAAAAGCAAATATTAAAAGCGGCCTTAAACTCACACTGAAAAACCGCTCTGCAGTTTAACTGGAGTTTAAATTTATGCCGAGTTTAAGCAAACTTAGTTTAAACTGAGCTTAACCAAGGACTGAAAAACCGGGCGTTAATGCTTCATTTAGAGCTGTCTATGAAGAGACGCCATTCATTTGGGTGGTATTCTGAAAGACCCATTTTGAGAAGGAGGCCTTGCACATCTGAACAAAAACCTATATCATTTTCCGAATTAAAAAATGGCAGCAAGCCTTGCTCTCTTGTACGGTAGAGAGTCACTTTCGTACCTGTAGCCAACAAGTTTTTTTCTTTTAACCTAGAAGCCAACACTTTTGCAGATTCCTTAGATAATTCAAGATCCCTTATTAGATCGTTTAATTCTACTTGGGTAAAAGTTGTTGGCTCAGTAGACGCTATTTCTTCGATATCACTATCGCTAGACACTTCACTATTCGATGATTCACGGGTAGAATAAAATGTTGGAACAGGTGCTTCCTCTGAATGTGGTAAAGGTCTCTTAGCGGATTGAACGTTTGGATATATCATTTTTTTAACATTAACACCACGCAAATCGACACAGCAGAAGTAACAGTCATCGAAGTGATTTGTTTGTTCTCTCCATTGCATAGGCACCCCGAATCTCATATGGCTTCTTTTACCATTGACCCACTGTCTCAAGTGTTCACAGCACATTTTTCAAACTATTCGAGGTATCCAGGGCTTGTTTTTGTCTACAACTTGCAATTTAAAGTACAAAAAATAAGCACTTTTTATAAAATCTGTTATACTTTTCCTGAATTTTTAGACTGTGTATTCCCCACAAATGTAGCAAAACACATTTGGGTCATTGACACAACTACCTCGTGATGAAGACATGATATTGCGATATTTTTATTTATTTATAGAAAGGCACTAACACTTGAAACCGCGCTGCCGAAAGTACTAATTACAGAAAATTTAAAAAATAAAGGGGAAGGAAAAAATTTTTATAAAATATAATTTTTTTTTTCACAGTAGAAATGTACTAAACTAGAAAATCCCAGGAAGATCTACGCGGATATAAAATAGTTATATGTCTTTGAAAACAGAATTAATAGGAGATTGTTTTAAAATAATTTGCATATGCACTGGTTGACAAAAATATTCGAGAAAACCGTGATTAAAAATTAAAAAATTTAACAAAAAATTTTATTTTTCACATAATTTTTGCAATTTCTCTGACGTTTATGAAGACATATTAACAACTTGTATACTGATAGAAGCGGCGAAATGTACTCTTTTTAACGACATCAAAACTGTGTTGATAGAATAAACAGAAACACAGTTATGGGGCCATACATGCCTTAACCTCTTAAAAAGGGGTTCTTGACCCTATCTAGAAAACTGTACGTAGCATTGAAAAAGTAAGTATACAGTTTTTTCAGGGTACCGAGTACTACCAAATTTGGTTACAAGTAGAGCTGCACCAAACCAAAACTCTTATTTTGTTGACATGTGTAATTTATTTCATTATTCAGAAAACTGGGTTGTCACTACCGGATTCATCAGAAAAATTAAATTTTAAACTATTCCATTGTTTAACAAACTAGCCACTCGCTCGTATATTCATTGATAGAATTGATCTCGAAATAAATGTACAAAGTTACTCAGATTTTAGTTAATATAATATACGAGTATGTGTCTAAGCTTTATGGAGGGCGAGTATTTTTTTTATTTTTTTTATTTTATTTTATTATTTATATTATATTATTGGTTAAGAGAGGAAAAGGGGGTGTGCGGAGCACATGTTTAGGTTAGGGAGCCCTTTTCTAATATTTATTTAATTATTATTTTATTTATTTCAGTTATTTGTTCTATATAGAACGGGGTGCAGTGCACCTGTTACACCTTGTATGTATTAATTGGGGGCGAGCACTGTGGGCTCTGAGGCATTGCGCTGGATTGGCTTCCTCATTCTCGTTGTGAAAAACCCCCTTGCACATATTGCATAGGGGCAATATTTTGGGAATATTAAATTATTTATTTTATTTTACTTTTTCTATATAGAACGGGGAGTGCCTTTACACCTTGTATGTATTAATTGGGAGCGAGCACTATTGGCTCTGAGGCATTGCGCGGGATTGGCTTCCTCATTTTCGCTGTGAAAAAACCCCCTTGCACATATTGCATACGGGCGATGTTTTGGGAATATTAAATTGGGGTGCGGAGCACATGGTACACCTTGTATGTATTAATTGGGGGCGAGCACTATTGGCTCTGAGGCATTGCGCGGGATTGGCTTCCTCATTCTCGTTGTGAGAAACTCTGCTTTGGGATTACAAAACATAAACTATATCTTTGGGATATTTTATAAGCTGCTTGCGAATTACAAAAGAGTACAGCGCAAATAAAATAGACGAAATAAATCGTTATGGCTTATGTCGCTTAAACAATATGTTTTATTAAAGAGTTGTTAGTTGGGATCGGGTTAATCAAAACCTGATTAATCACAAAAATTGTTAATCTCTACATAAAATAAAATTGTAAAAGGTTGATGTGTGTATATTGCAGACATTTAAGAAAAATCGATAGCAGGAATCATTATTAAGCCAATAGAAGACAAATCAGCTGTTTTTAGAATTTTTATCTGTCTGTCTGTATGTTTTGGCGCGCATCACTCAAAACCTGCTGCGTGGAATTGAATATTGTATTACTAGACGTTTAACTTAAAATGTAGGATATCATTTGTTCCGATAGCCCGACCAGTTTAGTGGACCAAGGTGGCCAAAAATGTGTTTAGTACAATATTGGTATCAAACGAAAGGAAATAATGAGTGCTGCAGTAATGTGCCGTTCATGCTGAATTTTAAATGCAGCATTTTGCATTTTCGGACATTGGCGTTCATAGTGGCGCGTTTAGTAAATGCACATTTAGCAAGTTCGAGTCATATGTTTTTTATTTACAAACATTTTCTGAGGCTATGAAAATGTGCAGCACGTGTCCAAAAATATACACATTTTGATTAAATCCTTCGATTAATTCCATTCGCCAACATCAGACTAACTTGTAAAGGGTGTTTTTTTTAGGGGTATAGAACTTCGAATTGAAATAAAACACAAGAAAATCGTTTTAAGGTCCATCAATTTGGCTTTATTGGAAGGATAATTTTATGCCATTAATGTTTAAATATGATTTCGGGCATGTGGCCGCCGCGGCTGGCTCGAATAAAGCCAATTCTACAGGTCCAATTTTCAACCACTTTTTCGAGCATATGGGGCCGTATGTCGGCAATAACGCCACGAATGTTGGCTTCCAATTCCCCTAACGTTTCTGGTTTGTTGGTGTAGACGAGCGACTTCACATATCCCCAAAGAAAATAATCCAATGGTGTCAAATCACACGACCTTGGTGGCCAATTGACAGGTCCATTCCGCGAAATTATGCGCTCATCGAATGTTTCCTTCAATAAATCGATTGTGACGTGCGCTGTGTGGCATGTAGCGCCGTCTTGTTGGAACCACAACTCATCCACATTCATGCCATCCAATTCGGGAACAAAATAGTCGGTTATCATGGCTCTATACCGGTCTCCATTAACGGTAGCTGCCTCTCCAGCATTATTGCGGAAGAAGTATGGCCCAATGACTCCACCAGCCCATAGAGCATACCAAACAGTCAGTTTTTGTGGATGTAATGGCGTTTCAAGGGTCTCATGTGGATTCTCTTCACTCCAAATGCGGCAATTTTGCTTGTTGACGTAGCCATTCAACCAAAAATGAGCCTCATCACTGAACAAAATTTTGCGATGAAAATCAGCATCGAAATCAATCTCATTTTCGGCCCATACAGCAAAATCACGACGCATTGCATGGTCTCGCGGCTTTAATTCTTGCACAAGCTGGATCTTGTAAGGTCGCAAGCCAAGATCTTTGCGCAAAATCTTCCATAAAGTTGATGGACAAAGCTCCAATTGCTGTGCACGGTGGCGAATCGATTCATTCGGGTCCTCTTCAACACTTTGCTCTACAGCGGCAATTGTTTCTTCGGTGCGCACTGTTCGACGTCTCTGCGGATGCGTATTATCACATAGAGTAAACGTAGTGCGAAAACGATCCATGGTTAACCGAATTAATTGCTCTGATGGACGATTATGTCGACCATAAAATGGACGGAGCTCACGGTAAACTTCGCGAACTGAACCATTATTTTCGAAATAAATTTGCACGATTTGCAAGCGTTGGTCTTTTGTCAACCTGTTCATGATAAAATGGCAAACCAAACTGAACATAAATGACATTAGAGTTGCCAGATTTGACCACAAAATGCCAGTTTTATCTCTATTCGAAAAACAAACCTGTAAAAAAAACACCCTGTATATGGTTTTATTTTAACAATATCACACAACACGCGCGCTAAATTACAAATTGAAAATCAGTATAAACTTGCTGAATGTTTACGTACACAGAGAATAAGAGAATGCCCAGAAAAAATGCCAATATTGCCACTCTTTTGAATTCGACTTGCGATTTTCTTGGAAGATTGCAGGGTTGATTTCAGCATTTGCTAATGCAAAAATAAAATTCCATTTAGTTGCATTCAGGTGTCAAAATTTGTATGGTAAATGCAAAATGCAGGCTCAGCATGAACAGCACATAAGCGATGTAATTAAGTTCCAAATATTATGTTATGGTATGGGATATAATGATTAAAATCGGACTCAGTCTATTATTAGTTCTGAGATGCAGCACAGCAAGCAGGGTTTACTAGTTATAAATAATAAAAGAAAATGTTTTACTATTTTCTTTTACTGGTACATCCAGACATCCTTTAATATCTCTTTAGTCTTCATACGAAAACAATGCGAATTTTTTGAGTAGCCAAAAGTTAGTAATTATCCGATTTAAAATTTGCTAAACGCACTAAGCGGCAGCACTTAAATAAAAGGGCTTATGATCCAGTTATACTTTCCTAGCAGTGCAACTTATAACTGTGCAACTTGTACTTCACATAGCGTACATATTCTCCAGCAACATCAACCGAGATAATTTATATCTGAAATACGCACAAACAAGCAATTAATAATAATCTGGGAGTGTTGCTACTCTTCCTACCCTTTGCCCTAACAATGTCAACAATGCAAAGAGAAGGAGGAGCGTATGTAAGTCCATGCAATGCGATGCTTTGGCTAATCGGTTATAAACAAAACCAATTTAACAGATACTCTCAGAAAGAGCACACATGCCATGCAATGCGATGCTATGCAAGTACGAGGTGTGTTCAAAAAGTATCGCGAATTTTCGCTGGTTACGTATATTCGAATTTCGAATTTTTTGTGGCGTTATGTTGGTACTCATGTCTCTCACTTATAGTGGAATTAGAATGTGGCAGTGGCAGCACCAGTGGCAGTGGCAGCGATCAGCTGTTTTTTTAGAACACATGGAATTAACTGGTAGCTCTCACATAAAAGCAGTGGCAGCAAGCAGTACTGCCAATTTTAGCGCGTTTTCTAAATTTACTGACGGTGCCGAAGCAGAAGCAAGCTCGAGAAAATTTGTAAAATTTAAATAAAATTAAAAAAATCATAAGTTGGAATTGAAAATGGAAGAAAAATTGATTGAACTGGTACGTGGCAACCGCGTACTGTATGACAAAACCCATGGCGGGTATAAAAATATTATTGTGAAGGAGCGAATATGGCAGGAGATATCGGCGTCATTGGAAAAGCCAGGTAATTTTCACTTTCATTGTGCTTAATATAACATATAACTAGAAATACTAACTACTTTTTGTTCATTGCAGTTGATGAGTTGAAAAAGAGGTGGAAAACGTTGCGCGACCGCTACTACAGGCTGCTAAAGGAGCACAAGGCTGAGACCACGTCTGGAAGTGGCCAGCAGCAGACCAGCCCTTACGTGAAGTTTAAATACTTTGGAATGCTTAGCTTTTTAAAGGATGTCAAGCATAGCAATGAAAAGTAAGTATACACGCTACCAAGACAAATTGTTTATATTAATTTCATATTTATTTTTACCACCAGAACCGTTGGCAATTTCCAACAAGAAGATGCGTCGGACGATTCCGACATAGTTGTAATGGAAACTCCACCTTCTCGGAAATCTGTACCTTTGAAGCGCAAAGCTGAAAGCAATATACAGAAGGAAATGTTGGATGCTATACATTCTATTAAAGACAGCGAAGAAAAAGAGTCGCATATTATGATGTTTATGAAAAGCATCGCTGTGCAAATAGAAGCAGCAGATCTGCCCTTGGAGAGTGTCTTAAACCTCCAAACAAACATTTTAACTGTAGTAAGACAAGAAATCACCGGAAAAAATTGTAGTTATGAAGTGGAATATGTATAAAGTGTTAAGTGTTATAATATATTCTTGAATTTTTAGAATTTTTTATTCAATAAAACCTTATCTAGTGCTTAGCACATGCAAACATATAGTTTTTATTTTGGCCTATGGAGGACTCCACTATGCAACGGTGAGTACTGAAGGAAATTTAATGATAAGCTGTATAATTTTACAAGTACATTAAATGCAGGAAAATCCATTTTGGTAATTTTACGAAACTCTCGGGGGTAGCTTTTTTTGATGATTTTATAGGTTTTGTGAAAAAATCCATGCGCCTGCCTTTCCTTTTCTGTGTATATATCATAAACCCAAACTCGGGAAGGTCTCATTTTATAAGTACAATAAAGTACATAAATTTTTAGCAATTTTTTTATTTTTTTCCTTTTTTTCGCACAAATTTTACCGCCACTGCTCACTGCCATATTGTAACTATACAGCAAAACAGCTGATCACCGACAGCAGTGCTGCCACTGCCACTGGTGCTGCCACTGCCACATTGTAATTCCACCTTTATGCCGACAAGCTCGGCCATTTTGAATATTCAGTTAATTGTTGACAGCTGCTTTGCTTGCACGTGTTTTGGATCGTCTTCGATTTTTACCTATTTTTTTACCAAAATTGCTCAATTGTGAGCAAAAACAGCATCGCATGAACATTGCTAATGAGATGTTAAACTCTGTCCGCGACGACCCAAATTTGCTCCAGAGGGTCATAACTGGTGACGAATCGTGGGTTTATGGTTATGACGTAGAAACCAAAGCTCAATCATCTCAATGGAAGCTGCCGCACGAACCAAGACCGAAAAAAGCTCGCCAAGTTCGGTCGAATGTGAAAGTTTTGCTGACAGAAACGCCCGGATTTGTGGAAGAACAAAAATTGGCTTTTGCACCACGATAACGCCCCTGCTCACGCATCGCTGCTTGTGCGCGACTTTTTGGCCAAAAACAACACACTAATCATGCCGCAGCCACCGTATTCCCCAGATCTGGCCCCCTGTGACTTTTTCTTGTTCCCTAAACTGAAGAGGCCCATGAAAGGACGACGTTACGCTTCTCTTGACGAGATAAAGACGGCATCGAATTAGGAGCTGAACAAGATACAAAAAAATGATTTTTTGAAGTGCTTCGAAGATTGGAAAAACCGTTGGCACAAGTGTATAATATCTCATGGGGATTACTTTGAAGGGGACAAAATAGATATTCATGAATAAATAAATAATTTTTGAAAAAACACAAAATTCGCGATACTTTTTGAACACACCTCGTATAACTGAATAATTAGATTGCAGCAGATAAAATTTGTAAAAATTTTATACTTGACAATCGCTTTAGTGATAAAACGGATATTAAAACAACACTTAGGGCAGTCTTAGAACCATAGTTTACTCACTTTTGTACTATGGATCAAGCTGCTTATATACATATGCCCTTACAAACTTCACAACCAGACCAAAGTTCTTATATTTGCCTTTATAAGCTGCTAAGAGAGTAGTTTTTTTGAAGTTAAAGAGTTAATATAATCATGCAGAGAGCACTTATCTGATAAACCCGAGCGTACACTCGAATCTGATGGAATTAATGCTCCACCTTTTTGTTGCATTGGGCAGCGCACAATTAAGCTCCAATATGGAGGCATGCGTTTGTATAACCATAATCGTCATAAGAGTTGATGCATGCTTGTCAATCACTCTTCGCATCCGCGTTTAAATAGCTCGATATTCAGCAGATTTATTATATTTGAGCTGGGATATTCGCACTGTTACCTCATCATAGTCAGACGGTGGAACGTTTTTTCCATCGTCATGGATTGGGTTGTTGGCATTCTCCTCATAACTTAACCATGTCGTTTAACATTAGCGCCCTAATTCTAATGTGGTAACAACATTCGTTTTACCGACAAATAAATAGTTTGGAAACTTTTACACCCTGCCGGCTTAAGTTGCAGTTCAATTTCGTAACCACCAAAATAGGTGGCTATGTCGCGTAACCGCGAAAAATTTCACGTGTTTTGTAAATATTTTTGTGGACAGAAAATACCTCAAATTACAAACACATAATAGTTCACAAGAATTAATAAACAATATAAGCACTTTTTTAAACAAAGTTTCGTTCGCGTTTGCATTTTACTCTCAATTGCGCATTGTTTGTTTTTGACACCGTTGCCATGTACTCAAGAATCGCGGTTACATGAATTGCATTGCCAACGGTTACGATTTTCGGTTAGATAACACAGAATTGACCCGTAAATATCTCAAAACATAAGATTTCCATGTTGAAAAAAATAGATACAATTGAAAGAC
Source organism: Merzomyia westermanni (assembly GCA_949987695.1). Classification (NCBI taxonomy): domain Eukaryota; kingdom Metazoa; phylum Arthropoda; class Insecta; order Diptera; family Tephritidae; genus Merzomyia; species Merzomyia westermanni. The sequence continues at coordinate 66,278,180 of OX465290.1, forward strand.
AGGAAGAATGAGGAGGAGTAAATTATTTTCGAAAATGGTTTTCAAGAAACTTAGCGTTACTTTTCTATAGTTTTTAATGTCATTAAAATTGCCCAATGCTGAGTGACTGAACTGTAAGTGAACGCAGAGACCAGAGTTCAGATCGTTTTTTCGCGGTGTAACGGTTAACTTAAAATCAATTACACTAATTTTTTTTTTTATTATAAACAAAAATACAACCGTTCATTTCATTGCATTTCATGGACAATACTCAACCACTTTTCAATAAAGTAAATGCAATGAAAATTTTGTGAAATGCAATTACTTTTCAATTGAAATCCATTCAGGTATTGGAATTTTATTTATTTGTAAAATGTAATCAATTAAATTGATTGAGGCTCCATAAATGCAGAAATGATGGATATATCTGTGCAATGAAAAATATAATTTCAATATCAATTTACAATCGAACACAAAATTCAATGCAATAATGGCATAGCACAACACAGCAATCGGAGCTTCGTTGTTTATATGTGCCCATGGAAAAGTGCTGGCAATGAGACGTGTGTCGGGGACTAGTCGTATTGAGTTAGTTAATGTTGGTTTAGCATAGAGCTGAGCGATAAGGATTACTATTATAAGACGATTACGATTACAGTAGTTGTAATTTAAAAACGAAATTACAATTATTGTGAGCACAATTGTTCGAACCAAAACTACGAATGCAACAAACGGATTGGAGTAATTTTAATGTACTTAATTAAGTTACATATATCGAAATATAAAAAACTGAAAATATGTTTTAAATCGTAATCGGATATGTAATCGAAATCAAGGAAATCTGGTACAACATGTCTCTTTATATAGTCGAACTTTTTCAAAATAAATTCCGAAAAGATTAAACCTTTTCTAGAAAAGCCGGAAAGTATTTATAGAATATGCAAATATGTAAATATCTAAAGAAAAAAGTTCCGAAAAGAGTAAAAGCATTAAATCCCGAAGAGTTCTTTGAGTACCGAAAGACATGGTTAGGGAAGCCACTATCCGTAGAAATAATGACTCGTATGCCTCCTGAATAGCGAAGACCTAGGATGGCAACACGCTATCATATCGGTCTAGATGTGAACCCAGCCGGGACTGCTGTAAAAAATTCGAACCCCTACTTGATACGTAATATGAATATTTTAGTGCGGATCCTTAAAGCGAGCTCACTATATTGGTTCTTAGCTAAATAGTTCAACTATAGTGTCAAAAGGTATTTCAAATTATCGGAAAGTTTTCACTCGTAAAGGTAAATAAAAACTTTTAGTTTTCGTTCTAGCTCTGTCCTTGGAGAACTCACGCTAAGGCCTGCCTTCATTATATACTAGCTAAGCTTTCATAGGGTTCCCTGCATAATCCCACTAATCAAATTGGGACGCAGACCAGACCTAATGATCTAAATCTGACAATGGACATCTTGTGCGACCACCTTCTTGGTCGAAATGTTAAAGCTGACCTTAGAATTCTTACTAGCTGTGAGGTAGTTTGCAACTAGTCGGTGTGACTGCAGGGTTATTTTCTGTTTTTATGTGTGCGTAATATTACACATATGCATATAACGGCTGTAAATGAATTTCCAAGTGAGACAGTAAGCGCATCTATGATTAAGTTTGCGTCTCAGAATATTTAACTAAATTCCCATAAAACGGCACCGCTTCGACCTAAGTACGAGCAGCCCCAAGGATAGATACATAGATTTCATTTGCGGCATCGAACCACATGCAACTGCTTTTTACCGTTGTTGTTGTTAGTAGCTCGAAATCCATTCCCCATACACCATTCAACAGTAGAAGATCCTTATGGGCCACTATGTGCTCGAAAAGCAGTAAACAATCAACCAACAGGCGATGATTTAGTTTGTTGTAACAGTTTGTGCGAAGCACGTTTGCGGAGCAAGCGGCATGCAAAAATTAATCAAAACATTTACATAAAAGCAAAAATAATAACAATGCAAAGGAGAAAGATTATATTGTTGTTGCTGCTGTTGCTGCATACAACAACTGTCTCAGCTGCTTGAGAATTTGTTGTTGTTCTTGCTGTCGACAAGTATTTGTTATCCTGATTATGTTGGCGTCATGTACCCACTGACTGCCTGACTCGTTGACTGCTGGCCTGATGATTACTGCCTGGCCTTTTACTTACCCTCTTTTTTCTACATTTATATTAGGTAGATTTTCTTATTTGTATGGAAATTACGGTGTCTAACTCGGGAATCATGCGATCGATATATAGGCGTTAGATTTGAGTAAAATAAAGTAAAATAAAAGGAAATAAAATAAAACAAAATAAAATAAAATAATATAAAAAAATAAAATAAAATGAAACAAAATGAAATAAAAAATTATAAACAAAAACTAAAAAAAAATTGTGACAAAAATTAAATAAAATGGGAAGAAATGTACCGAAATGAAATGAAATGAAAAGATAGGAAGTGAAATAAAATAAAATAATATTAAAAAAAAAATTTTAAAAAAAGAAGTCTAGCAGCTTTCGAAATTAATCTTTAAGAAAAGCTATGGCGGTTGTTCTAAAATGTTCTTTTTCAAATCAAATAAAATAAAATAAAAAAAATTTAAATAGAATAAAATAAAAAAAATAAAATAAAATAAAGTAAAATAAAATAAAATGAAATTAAATAAACTCGAATGAAATAAAATAAAACAAAAATAAAATTAAAAAAAAATTTAAATGAAACGAAATAATAGAAAGTGAAAGGAAATTAAATGAAATTAAATAAAATGAAACAAAATACAAAAAAGTAAAATTAAATGAAAAATTTTAATTACAACAAAATTTAAAAAAATTAATAAAGTAAAATGAAAATAAAATAGAATAAAATAAAAAAATAAAAAATAAACTAAAATAAAATGAAGGAAACGAAATGTAGGAAAAGAAAGGAAATGAAATACAAAAAAGTAAAATAAAATGAAAAAATTCAAATTAAAATAAAATAAAAGAATTAATAAAGTAAAATGAAAATAAAAATAAAAATAAAATAAAATAAAACTTTTAATAACTAATTTAATTATTAAAAATGTAAAACAATAATAATTTTCATTAAAAAATTATTTTTATTTCACTAAAAAATTATCATTCTTGGTCTTGAGCGCATTTATAGTCATGGACACTTAAAAAAAAATAAAACAGAAAATTAAACTAAAATAAAATGGAATGAAAAGAAGTAAATTGAAATTAAATCAAAATAACAAAAGGGCTGTCTTCGACTGTGCCGAAGACTTTATACCTTTCATGAATACGCATCACGGGTTTAAGTGTCCGATCCTTACTCACAATTAGTAAAAACTCTGCAAAACTGATCATTTAAAGATACATAGCCCCAACCCCATTCTTCGGAACAATCTATTGTATGGGAGCTATATGTTATGTAGGTCCGATCTGGCTGATTTTCACTGCACGGATTACATACATAATGAGTATCAAACCTGCAAAATTTTACGTTCCTAGCTTTTTAATTGCAAAATTTATAGCCCAAACCCCATTTATCGAAACTATCGATTGTATGGGAGCTATGCGTTGTATTGCTCCGATCTGGCTGATTCCGAAGAATGGTTAATCTCATCAAGATATCTCAAAAACTAAGGGACTAGTTTGCGTACAAACAGACAGACGCACAGACGGACATGGCTAAATCGACTCAGCTCATCGCCCTTATCACTTTGGTATACTTATTGGTAGGTCTATCTCCTCTTCTTCTCATACTTACAAACATCGGACCAAAGTTATAATACCATTTCATGTTCATGAAAGGTAGTATAAATAAAGTCTGTGAATAACGAAAGTCAAATCAACTCAGTATGTGAATAACAGGTCTTTTTTAATGAGGTAAATAAATTTCAATATGAAAGTATAAGTTTTTGTAGTTGAATTTTAACCACTGGGCGAACTATATTTAAACTAAACAGCTCAAATAATTATTAATATTTAAATATGCGACGTCCTTAGTTTATACCTTAACCCGTGTGTTACACCAATAAAACATATACTTATAATATAGAAAGTACCTAGGTGACCGAGCCTTGCTGGGTATTTTTCGAATTTGTCGCATAATCTTACTTACCAAGAGCACTCAGATAGATAGAGCACCGAGATAGTGGTCGATATAAGAAGGAATAATTAAAATGCAGTCAGGTGGCAACTCTAGGTGGCAATCCTACTTAACAATATTCTGGTTGGTATATGGCCTCAAATACCTTCCGTTTGATACCCATATTGCCATATATTGCTTAATATTTAAAAAAAATTCGGAAAGGTGGCAACCTTTTAAGCTTCCTTTAGTGGCAACATCCAAGTAGAAAATCTTAGAAGGAAGCATACTATCCACCTACCAAATTTCATCGAAATCGGTTTAGCCGTTCCCGAGATAGTGGTCGATATCTGAAGGAATAAATAAAATGTGGTCAGGTGGCAACCCTACTCGAAAATACTTTGGTTGGTATACGGCCTAAAATACCTTTCATTTGATACCCATATTCCCATATATTGCTAAATATTTAAAAAAAATTATACAGGTGGCAACCCTGTGAACCACCCCAAGTGGCAACACCAAAGTAGAAAATCTTAAAACAAAGGATACTACCCATATACCAAATTGAATCCAAATCGGTTAAGTCGTTCCTGAGATAGTAGTGGATATACAAATATACAAATATACAAGAATAACTCGTTTAATGTAATAAGACAAGTTAATAAAAAATAGTATTATTGGAAAAAGGTTTTGTGCTTTTAACTTCTTTTATGTAAATTCCTATAATTATTATGAATTATTTTTTACCTTTTAGTTTAATTTAACGTTTTTAATTCAAGCGTGTATTTTAGTTTTTAAAACGATAGTGGTAAGAAAATTATTAATTCTAGCGATCCCAATCAGGAGATGGGACGAACATATCAAATTATCAAGTGGGAAATATGTCAATGAAAAAAATCTGTTGTAATTTAAATATTAGCGACCAATTTTGCATAAACAAAAGGACAGCCTTGATAAATTTTATCAAAACTAAATGTCAAAATCAAAAGTCATCAAAATTAGCTATTTGTTTAACTAAAAATAGTCTGCTGTTTGATGGTCCATTGATGTAATGGTGGCCTGATGAAAATTTCATCATCTTTTTATTTTCAACCCACATACCCACAACTACAGAGCGGCAGCACCAGTAGCAGTGTGAATAGCAATGTGCAATAACAACAATAACCACAACAACATCAGCAAATATTTCAAAATCACATTGAAGACATCGCACAGCAATAAAAATTATTTCCTTCTCATTTTCCGTTGTTGTACGTTCTTTGTTTTCACCAGTGAAATGAAATGAAATGAAATCATAATAACCGTGTTTTATAATATAGACATACATACATAATTATGAGGCTGCATATCTTACTACAACAACAATAATCATAATTATGTCGACAACAACTCAACAATAAACGAGAACAACGTAGTGGGCGTTGTTGTGGGGAAAAGTTGACAGACGTACAGGGTGCTACAAATTGAAAACGAACATCCAACTAGAAGTTGTTTTTTTTTCGTGACATTCGTATTATTGGGAAGGAACACAAAAATTTAAAAAACTCTGGACTAAATGTATCTAGCTAAAGGCGATTATTTTGAAAAATAAAATGCTTTTTTGCCGAAGAAATTATTTTTTATTCAAAAGCCAGTCGGTATTTGAAAGTCGCAAGTGAGAGAGAGGCATCATATCCGTAGATCAACCATCAAGTTGTATATCATTACCCTTTGTAGATTTTAATTGTCTCTTACTACAGGCATGCCTACCTCGGGCATATTCTAACCCGCTAATCCGCCGGGTTGAGTACACTCATGAAAGTGTCATGAAGATCACACATGATCACGATGATGTTAGACAAGTTTTTACAGCGAGATGTAACAGATTAAACATGACTCTGGCATTAGATCAACTTCGGAGGGCATCCATGCTTTTCTATGAATGGGACTGAGTTTGGAATATGTTGTGGTTTCGACAGAAAAACGGTGTAAGTAACAATTTGGTATCGGGTTCATCATACCTTCGGTGTTTAACGGTGTGAGTGCGCTTCATAACTCAATTGTGCTCTGTAAGTCATTTACCATTATCGTTATAAAAGCATTTTGCCGCGGTCTTAAATCCTTATGTCATCTGCCAAATTATACAGCTCTTCTCACACATGGCTTTCGACATCACTTTTCTTCTTTTCGATTTCCAAATTCACTGATGCAGTTTTTTGACACAACTAAAAGTGGGCGTGGCTATTTTATACATTACATTAATGTTAAAAATAATAGTAGTGAAATTAAATTAGATATCGTTCGACGAAATAAGAAGTTGTGTTTTTAATAATTTTCATTTAAAATATAGCGAATTCCATTACAGAAACCACACAAGAAATTTCAAAGTTTACACAAAGCTTAGAAAAGTGAATAAAACTTTTAAAAATTTACATCAAAATTGAAATGTTTTGGGGTTTAATTTCCAGAAAATTTTTATTGCGCAGTTTTATAGCTTAAGCTTTGGTTTCCTAGAAAACTGTGTCACTATATAGCTGCCGTTACATATCGGTAGAGTAGGTTGTCAAAAACATTGCAATTTAAAAGTAATTACGATCTCTACTTTGATAGCTGACTGCCAACACGGGTTCAGTAAGGGAAAGTCCACAGTTACGAATTTACTTGAGTTTACCAGTCATGTCTCAAATGGCTTTAGAAAAAATCTGCACACCGACGTTGTTTATACGGATTTCAGCAAAGCTTTGACAAAGTGTGTCACTCATTACTTATTCATAAGCTCGATCAGTTGAGCTTCCAGCCGGATCTCAATCGCTGGATCTCTTCTTACCTTAGTGACAGGACACAAAGAGTAGTGTTTAAAAACTTAGTATCCGATGTCATTTATGTCTCTTCGGGGGTTTCTCAAGAAAGCCATCTTGGCCCGATTCTGTTCTTGTTGTTTATAAATGATATTTCTACAATAATAAAATTTTCAAAAATGTTAATGTATGCTGACGACGTAAAGCTTTTCATGTCATTCGCGTCATTTGAAGATAGAAATAAGCTACAATCAGATCTAGATATACTAGTAACTTGGTGCGATTTAAATTATATGCCAATTAAAAATTATAGTCTTGAGCAAGTGTATGATTTTGTTGACCTGGGGGTTAATATGGACTATAAACTCAGTTTCAACCGCCATATTAACACAACAGTCAGTAAGGCTAGAGGTGTCCTAACATTCGTTAAACAATGGTCTAAAGAATTTAGCGACCCTTATGTAACTAAAGCCCTTTTCACTACATTAGTCAGACCGATACTTGAATACGGTTCTATAATTTGGAACCCGCGTTACCAGGTTCATGTAGATCGCCTTGAATCAGTTCAAAAACAATTTTTACTATTTGCCTTAAGAGATTTTCATTGGGATCCCTTGTACAATCTGCCACATTATACGAATCGTTTAAAACTCATTAATCTGCACACACTTTCTAGTCGGAGGGAAATGCTTGGAATTGATTTTATGATTAAATTGCTAAATGGTTCACTATCCGCCCATTTCTTCTAAGTGAGGTGAACTTCAATGTACCGTCGTTTAAACCTCTAGTCTTAAAACAGTGCCGAACCAATTTTCAGTTAAATGCGCCTTTTCGCTGTTTGTGTCAAGATTATAACTCTCTTTCTGGTAGATTTGATATTTCAGACTCGCTTTTCAGCATAAAAAAATCAATTCTTTCTATCCTAAATTCATAGCTACTAATTGTTTCTTATTCTTTGACTTCTGCATTAACTTTAACAATAATTTTATTCTGTTAACTAGCTATTTCTTAATGTACAATCTATTTTATATCTACTTTACTTAGCTGATGAGGTTTTCTCTGGAGCTGAGTAGTTTTAGATCTCCACGATTAACAAACCAAAGCCCTTCAACGACTCGGCACGAACGATTAATCCGCGCATTATGCGGATGCGCCCCTCGCGCCGGTCGGGCGGGATATGGTGGGTAATCTGTTTGGGAATTATTATTATTATTATTAATCTAAGAAGACGGTAAAGTTTACCGTAATGTAATATAGCGGCAAGCATGAAATATTACGGCCGTCATGACGGTGACAAATTTTTCATTAACGTTGTTTTCCACCGTCATATTCAAAACGGTGAGAATTCAATCAAATATTTCAAATATTTTTACACAAAACCGCAGTTTTGACATTCCTGTTGTTTTGAAAAAAATATTAGAAATAAAAAAAATCAAAAACTAACATCTGCCAAATTGACCGCAACGGTCATCGAACTTTACAAGAAAGCGGCACCGCTTTCCGAGAAAACCAAAGCTTTATTCAATTCTAGCACAGTAACGTTTAACTTGAATTTTTGTTGGAACGATTTTCCGTCATCCCTTGTCAAGTTTGGTTTTGTGACAAACCGGTTTCGGCGTTCCTAGATTTCTGCCATTTTCAATGCCTGGTTTCGTTTGGTTTTGTGACAAACCGGTTTCGGCGTTCTTAGAACGAAACTAGGCATTGAAAATGGCAGAAATCTAAGAACGCCGAAACCGGTTTGTCACAAAACCAAACTTGACAAGGGATGACGAAAAATCGTTTCAACAAAAATCAGCTTACTACCCTGTCGGAAGATCAACACAACAAAATAAATCAGTTTAACTTGGAAGTACCTCAAAATTTCCCCTAAGTTTCAAGAATTTTTTTTTTTTCTCAACATTTTTGGATATTTTTATCCATTCAAAAGTAAGTTTCCTTCATGCGTTGTATGCAAGAAATCACTCAACAGCCTTGACGAAAAAAAATCTAGAAATTCATGGAAATTTTTGAGCAAGTTTTGGAAAAAAATTGGAGATTTTGATGGGTATTCTTTTAAGTTTATTTAACTTTCCTGAACTTTGTGTAAACCTTGAAATTTATTTTTATGTTATTTCCGTTATGGAATTCGCTATATTTTAAATGAAAACTATTAAAATCACAGCTTCTTCTTATTTCGTCGAACGATATAAATTTTAATTTGACTACTATTATATTGAACACAGCTGTACATATATTAAGATTTTAGAAATCTTTTATATTGAAGTAGGTGTGGACGAAGATCTGACGCCCAAGGACATAAAGAAACACCGCATAGTGGTAATGATGAGATCCGGCATCATATCACTCAGCTCTCATCCTGTGAACCGCGTTATAGACATGCAAGATACGAAAAGCTTAAGAGGAAAGCATCCTCCCTAATTCGACTGGAGTCAGTCTGGTCTAACGTCGATTTGGATACTGTAAGAGGTTAAACTCTTGCTTGTCCATTGTCCAGACTCAACCCCTCCATACCAAATACTTGACCTACATTTGGTATGTATCCTCATAACTGTTCAATAGAACCTACTCTTCTTACACCAATCTCACTCTGGCCCAACCCTGTTGACTTTTGTTGGAAGAATTTGATGACGATTCGCAAATTATCGTAACTATTAAGCAGGGCGAAGCAATTTTAACAACAACAACAAGTGAGTGTGGTCCTTAACCGACATCGGCCACTTTGTATGCGACTTTAACTCACTGCATTACAAGCAGGCCTGTTAAATTTGATTAGTAATTAGTAATCAATTAATTAAACGGCTTTTTAAATTGGTAATTAAAAAAGAAAGACAATTATTTATTGATTACGATTAGAAAAAAAAAAATCAAAAATAATCAAAAAATAAAAGTTATGTTGATTACTTTTGATTTTTTTGGATTTTTTTTTCAGTATTGTTGATGTGTATATTTATGTGCTTCTACAACAATACTGAAAAAAATAAAATTAAAATAATCAAAAGTAATCAAAACAACTTTTGTTGATAATTTTTTGGTTTTTTTTTAATAATCGTAAAAAATTATAATTTTTTTAATTACTTTTTAATTAACTGGAAAATAAGCATTAAAAATTGAAAATAATGGTAATCAGTCATTAAGTGGATTCTCAAGCAAGTAATTAATCAAACCGGTAATCATTACGATTAGTAATCATTATTTAACAAGTCTGATTACAAAGATTTTGATGTTAGTTTATTTTCTAGTTGATCTTTATTCAAGAGTTATCTGCTTACATCTCATTTGCGGTCCTTAAGTTAGAGTATGTTGCCATTTCCATAACTTCCACAATACCTTTTTTATCACGTAGCTCTGTTGTTTTCAAATGTTGTTTACCTGTGGAAATTAGCGCCCTACAACGAATTGCCATATTGTTGACGTGTTAATGTATTTTAATTTCGTCCTTATTACGTTGCTTCTACCGCGATTGCTAGCGATCTTTTATGTATTGTTGTTGCTGTTGTAATTGCACTGGCTTGCAACATTTGTATGCATTTGGATTCATATGCGAATACATATATATTAGACCGCCCAGAAGAAAATACAATCTCTTCCTTTTTTTGGCTATTTGGCACTCAAGCTTGCATGACTTAAAACCCTGCACTGAAGGTTGTTTTGCTAAAGATCAATTTTAAGATGCTTTTAATGGATGTGTTGTGTTTCGACCTCTATAACTTAAAAACTTAATTGTCGTGTCTTTTCCGTGGGGTTTCATGGAATAAGCATTATTTTACAGCGCGCAAACTATCGATAGAAAACGATAGTTTGTTTATGAACGATATTGTTGTATTAAGCTAAAAACATTGGTTCCGTTGGCATATCGCTATCGTCGTATCCTTAACGTAAGAGAAAAACCAAAATGCAATAGGCCGGTAAGGGTACTTTACGGATAGTAAACTACGATGTAGCACCAGTAATCGATTGCGTTGTTTCTCATGAGGTTGGTTGAATCAGCTGTTGCACTTTAACTGTAAAACATTCTCCGAGACGTGAGTCGTTTGTCGATCCTCATAAAACACACAATTTATCTGTTTTCTGACCAATCTCATGTACATACTCACTTGTTTTGCACTAATGTATTTTTGCATTGTATTTTGTTAATACATATAACAACAGTAGCAGCAGCATCAGCAACAGTAAACAACAACAAATTCAACAAACATTACAAGTACAACAACGGTTTTCGCTGTTTTTAATTACTTTTTTCAACTGATTTTCTTTTGTGTTCCATCTGTAGGTGCAGTCGACAATGTGTACAGTGGAACAAGGTGCGAGGATTTTTTCTTTGCCTGGATGGAAAGTTAATATCACCGCTTGTTTCCTATTTATGACTTGACAAACCGGCCTCACTCACCGCGCCATCCAAATATCATTAATTTAGACCAAATACGTTCAGAGTTATGACGAATCGAAATTTTATATAGCCTGGGGGCGTGGCACCGCACACTTTTACAAAACTGTGTATAGCCTATGCTGTAACCAATGAACCTAAAAATATATTGTGAAAATTTCATGAAGATCGATTGAGTACTATCTATTCTTTCTTAAATATTTGATATATTGAACTCTAGATCTATCTTCATTCCGATACCTTACAACTTCCAGTGCTCTTCTTCTCCCTACTACTTTTTTTTTACTTCTTCCCCGTTTGCTATCTAGTTTTGTTCTTCTTCCTTTCTCTAATTATATCCCTCTTCTTCCACCTCGTTTTTCACTCTCCGTATCGCACCACATCCATATCCCGCTCCTACCCCTTGATATATATATATATATAGACCTAATATTAGATCAGACCTGTTAAATAATGAGTACTAATCGTAATGATTACCGATTTGATTGACTATTTTGTTGAGAATTCATTAAATGATTGATTACCATTACTTTAATTTTTAATGACTATTTTCCAATTAATTAAAAAAATAATCAAACAAAGTTAGGATTTTTTTACAATTATTAAGAAAAAATTCTAAAATAATCAAAGAAAGTTGTTTTTATTACTTTTGAGTATTTTAGATTTTTTAATTTTTTTTTTGATTACAGTTCTGAAAAAATTCGAAATATTAAAAAAAAAAATATATCTAAAATTAATCAAAACAATTTTTTTACTATTTTTGATTTTTTGTGATGTGGTGCAAAATAGCAAAATATTTGGGCAAATAGTTGGTACCCTACTGCAATAGGGAAGTCATATATTTTTTTTTGATTTTTATACCTTTCATAAACATGAAATGTTGGTAAGTGAGAAGAAGAAGGGATGGGCCCATACTGAGTCGATTTAGCCATGCCCGTCTATCCGTTCGTCTGTATGTCTCTTCGTCTGTCTATTTGAAAGCAAATTCATCAAACATAAAATGTGGTTAGCAGTGAAAAAAACTAATTTACCCCTCAAAACTCATAACGGAAGAGTTTTTATTGAAAACAATCAGCTGCCTTTATAATACGATCTGAAAAGTATTAAATTAGACTTCCTCTTTATTGTTGCTGTTTCCGACAAGGTAAGAATGTGAGTTTTTCTGGAACGATTTTCCGACATTCCTTGTCAATTTTGGTTTGTCTCTAAATTAAAATAGACCTTAAAATAAATGTTATATACCACTTAAGCATATTTGTTTGCTCTGCTTAGAACCACTGTGCTCTGTACTGAATTTGGTACGGATTTTTGACTGGATGAGCACGAGTGGTGGGTGGTGATATTTTTCACCTCAGCAGTTTAGCTGACTGAATGTCTATTTGCTTGCTTGGTTGGCTGGTGGGTTGGTTGCATTCATTGCACTACATTGCATAAATTTATTTTTTCATTTCATTTTCTTGACATACTGATAACCAAGTTCTCGCTCTCCGCTTGTAAACACTCCAACAACTTTGAGTATCAACTCAGCAACAGCTCAAGCATAAAGCTAGCAACCATTTTACTGTCGTTGCTATTAAAATCGTTGTTGTTATTGTTGTTGCTGATATATATAAAAATGCTGTTACTGATGAAATGAGATTGCTGACGTTGATGATGACGAGGCTGTGCCACCTCGCCCGAGGATTCCTATTCTGCTCGCAAATTAAATGCGGCTGGTTGGTTGCTTTTTAATAAAAATGACATTGTGACTATGCAATTAGTATTATGAAAATTATTTTTCTGCCACCTACTCATTACCCCCTCCACCTACACACTTACATATGTATGTACGAGTTAGAGTGTTGCATGCCTAACTGCAGCCAGGGTGTATGATGGCGCCCTTATAGGGTCATGCGAAAAGAACTCCATTTATTTTTAGTATTGTAGTTTATGAACATTGAAACCGTCAATGTTTTTTGTATTACTTCGATCTCGTAACGAGTTTTGGTTTTGGGGCTTTGACATATGCCTTAAGGTATGCGAATAGTTTTCTTGGGGTAAATTACAATGGAATGAATTCAAGGTTCAACTGAGTTATTGCCCGACCTGCGACGATTGACGATGCTATGTAAATTAGGTCAGTAATAGACTTTCTGGTTCTGTCCTCGACTTGTCTATTCTCCATATGACCTATCTAAGTGCTTTCTGTCCGACTTGGTTTTTTTTTCTGACTCTAAATCAATAGCTGGGAAAACATGTGTTCCAAATTTCAAAGAACAAATCCTATGTGGTGTATGGAAGCTTCATCTACAAGGTCTGCTGCGGATCTGGAAGGAATGCTGCAGGTACTGGCCCGTACCTTCTTCAAGGTTGAGGTAATCCCACACATTTCCGAATTGTTACTTTAAACCTAAAAAAAAGTCTGAGTTCAGCCCTGGAGTACAATAAATCACGATGTGATGCGATAAAGATGCCTAGTATTACTTTGTACATCCGCCGGTAGCCTCAGCAGATTGGCATAACGATCAGCTTCAGGGTTTTAATAATTTGGCGTCATTTGTAAGAAGGATGAAAGTACGGGCATGCTTTAAAAGGCTTTAAAATGGTCTTATGCAGCGCGGAAAGGTCTATGGGTATTGTTCTGGTTCTCACCGGCATAGCTCGGAGTCATACAGTAAAATGGATAGTGTAATATCAATCAGCATTGTCCTTTTGCTTTATGTTGGCTTTCTTTTTTTGAGGCTATCGGTACGGCGAGGGCTACTTTTTTGTTAGAATTATCCACTAATTTTTTCTGCTACCAGCTGGAGGCCATGCAAGCATTTGTCTTTTGTGTTAGAGACGGTGATGACTTTGGCAATGAAGCCTGTATATCCAACTGAGAAGGTATCATCGAACATTTCATTATTCCCTAGGTCAGGGCCAAAAATGCAATACTCTGCTCTGATGTTACGCTTGTGAAATTATAAATGAGCCTGCGATGTCTTAGATATCATCGGAAGACTCTAACAAACTGCCTCCGTTTAAATCACATAGAAACGAGATATGCGTCAACGTACAGACGAGAGAGGAAGGCTTTTCAGGAGAGGAATATTTAATGCTGAACCAATCTTCAGGAAGGTTGAGAACAGACCTTGTAAATAATGATTACTAATCGTACTGATTACCGGCTTGATAAATTACTTTTTTAAGAATCCATTTAATGATTGATTACCAATTACTTTCAGTTATTAATGATTATTTTCCAATTTATCAAAAAATAATAAAAAAAAATCGTTATTTTTACGATTCTTAAAAACAAATCAAAAATAATCAAAAAAAGTTGTTTTGACTACCTTTGATTCTTTTTCTTTTTTTTTATTCTTTTTGATTTTTTCGGTAATTTTGGATGCACGTACGAAAGATCAGTAGAAAACAATTTTTTTTTATTTTGAGTCACCTTGTACAAACATTTTTTTTTTCTTTGTAGGTGTTGCAGAGTGGTTTTTGAGGTAAATATTATTTGCTGAGCTGTAATGTTGGCTGCAGTTGCTGAAAGGCAGTAGGCGTACATGGCTTTCACAAATTTTTTCCTGCTTTTTTGTGCAAAAAATTTAATTAAGTTAATGATATTTCTGCATAAATGAAAAATGCTGCATTTTACACCTGCTGTGCTGCTACGCATACAAACTGACAAACAAACTCATAATACAAGCTGCGCCAGCGCATGCTTTTTCCCTATTTGCGTTGTTTTTGTAATTTGCATCTTTTCATAAAAAATTTTAATCAGCTTAATTAAAACGAAATTAGCAAAAAGCTTCTGTTGTTGTATAAATGTAAAACAACAACAGTGAAATTACTTAATACACCACGGGCGGGATAGGCCGGCATTGTGGGCTATTTGCGAGAAAAGAAACCCAACCCTTAACCCTCACCCAAATGTACTAACACTTCGCATGTTCTTTGTATATAAAATTTGGTAATTCATATTTTTTAATATACAGATATTTTGCTTGCAACAACAAAGAAGTTTCGGTTACTTTGTACTTACTACTAACAAGCTAACTTCCTATTTGTTTTATTACTAAAAAAGTGAGTTTTCTTATTCTTCAGAACCTATGACAATATACATTTTCGTCTCTATCCTCAATTGTTTTCTTTTTTTATAATTTTTGGTGAAGATCTTGTATTTTTTTATTACCTTTAATTTGTATTAATCATTCGACTGGTCTCTTAGCCCTCCCACATTCATATTTCCTGCACTCTTTGACTACTTTTACTCCTCCTCTTCATGCGCCCCTCCATTTTCAGGGGACTGTGTTTGTGCCTTTTGTTAAGGCGATTTTCATTAAAAATTCTGATTTAGCTGCTGCGCGTCTGTCACTTCACCAACACCAACACTCACAGCAATAACAACATTCATCGAGGACAGCGTTGCCATAAGTGCAGGTTTATCCTCAAAATGGATACCCTCGGTCTTTTTCTTACCTCAATACAATCTCCGTTTCTATCTTCCAAAAATTTCGTTGGAGATATTAGGTTAGGGAAGCGATCAAAACCGGGTGGGCTATTGCATTCCAATTGAAGAAGAATAATAAATTCCCTTTTTTCACGACCCTTTACTTTATCTATTTACATCGTATGAAATTGAAGTTGTGAGTTTCGTAGTCTTTAGACTTGCGTACAAAGAAAATTTGGTGTTTTTGAAAATATATACATTTATGAGTAGAAGGTCTGGGTGTCGTTGCCCTGCTCTAAAAGCTGTACTACCTCTCCTTCCTCTCTCTTCATGTTCTTCTTTACTTAATTATTCCCCTTACCCCACCCTTTCCGTTCCCCATCGAATTCATCCTAATCCCTTGTCCTTATATGAAAAATATAAGTCATTTTAAAAGTGGAAATAAAGAAATCGACGCAGTAGATTTGCTGTTTTGGGTTCACGAAAATTTATGTCTCATTTTTATATAAATCGCTGCTAAAAATCGTTTGACTTATCTCCAAAGAGAGTGGCCTTCTACTAATTCCTTCCATCTGCAATGCGCCATAATTGATTCCAACTAGTTTGTTATGGGGATAGTTGGGGCAGGTAATTTTAAAATTATGTAGCATACTTATAGGTGTAAACAGCTTACCTGTGCTTTCATACACATAGGGGAACAAAGTGGACCTGTCAGACAGTATCCGTTCAGGCATAAATTATTCTCTACATACAGCATGCTCAAACCCAAGCGAACAGTTCAACATCCGGGTTTATCATAGACGAATTGCATTTTTCGCTGTGATAGTATAAATTCAATTTTAATAAAAACTTGAAAATAGATCTGGAATTTCACTAGTAGCAAAGTTTTTTTATGTTAAATTTCAATTGAAGATATTTTTCTTAAAAAATTTAAATTTGTTTGTTGCTTCTTCTGGCAACGCTGTTTCAATATCAAATCCACAATAACACATTTATACATGCATACAACATTGAATGAAGAAATTTCATTGTTTAAATGCCGTCAACATTTCATTTCGTCTGTGCCTTTGATTTCCTTTGTCAGTCAGCCTCAAAGTATGCCTCAACCCCTCTGCAACAACATTTATTTGTCCTTTTTTATTTCCATATTTCTCTTCTTTTTATGTCATTCATATTTTGTTATTCGCTCAGCTTAGTGTTTCCGCATTCGTAATTTGTTTTTGTTTTTTTTTTTGTGACGTTTACTGCATACTTTCCGGGTGTTGTAGCTAAATATTTCATATGAATTGTTGTCTACTTGTAGGCGCCATTTCATGCGAAATTAGTTCATCAACGTTTTCAAAAAGAGTTTGTCACATATGAGATGTGTTGTTGAGCTGCCAATTAACGGCTGTTAATTTAGTCATATCCATGCTGTTAAAAGCCTTCAAGGAATTACGAGTTGAATGCAGCAAAAATGCTTCTGGGACTTTTTGTAAATCTTCTGGTCTTTTATTAAAATGATTTATGTACATTAAAATTTCGATCATATTGTTTTTATATAACTTTCATTACACTGAACAACAGCAAGTTTAAAACAGAATATTTTCCCCAAACGAGGTCTTCGGTGATATTTTTTTTGTTTCGGAAAACTTATAACTCATCACGGTTGAGCACTTGTATCTTCGCGCTTAAAAGTTAAGGGGATACCAAGACGGCTTTGGACCAAACAAACAAATGTATTTCAATTGTTCCAGTTCCGTGTTCAGGCAGTATGGGTGCTTAAAAGTGGTTTAGCATTGCATTTTCATGATGCAGCATGTAGTTATTGATGTTCTTAGGCTTACCACGAATACCCCAAGTACCCCAAGTACCCCAAATATTGCGAGGGTTATGTCTGTACGAAATCCCTTTTCTACAAATGCTACAGCTACTTTTTTAACAAAAAAAAATTTTTTTATTGTACTGTTCAAAAATCCCCAAAAACCTTTATATTCTTAATAATTTTACGTTCCGCCACTGGCGATTGTTGATAGGATATATTTCGGAACCGGAAGTTTCCATTCATTCATTCTTTTAACATGGCCTAAGTAGTTAGCAAGTCCCTTCCTCGTTCTTCGTACTAGTGTCAATTGAAAACGCCTAGGTCTGAACTTGGTCTTTCTATCTTAGTGGAGGTATCCCTCTTCATCTGCTTCAACCGGTGCCGATCTTTATTAAATCATATGCGGTACCCGCCGTTCATAGATGTTGTTGTTGTAGTGATACTTCGCCCTGGGTAGTCGTTACTTCTCCTCAATTTCTGCTAACGGGAGCCCCAGGGACCTAGCGGCTTCAATAAGGGGGAATGACAGGGTTCAGAATGGATATGTAAGGGTTTAATCTGTTATAGTATCTAGATCGATGTTTGTCCAGTCTGATTCTTGTCCTCCTCGGAAGCTCGAGTTCCTCTTGGTCAACAGGTAGAGCTTAAACATATTTTAACATGATTAAGAGCTTCTTCCTGAATGACGGCATTCATACATCCTTCTTTCATGTTTGAAACATTTTTTAGTCTCGGATGGCTCGGAGAGGTCTGTCCCGATTCTGACTAAGCAGCTGGTGTTTCTCAACGTCATTTTGCAGAGCAGTATAAGTCTTGCGGGGATACCAAATTGAGATATAGCGCCATATTGTCAGCTCATTTTCGAGATATAGAAGACGCCTTTAAAATTAAAAAAAAGATTGTTGTTGTTGTTGTTGTGGTAACGACAAAAACACTTCCCGAAGGTTTTGGGGATTGTTGTCGAATTAACAGTCATTTGCCGGATTTGAACCCTGTACGCTCCGGTACTCCCTTTGCGGTACTGCCTGACTGTACTGCCATGACTTCTAAGTCATGTCACCCTCCTTCTGTAAGGAATGATAAGATGGGTAATGAGAGGTGAGAGGCATCATATCCGTAGATCAACCACCGAGTTGCACGTCATAACCTTTGTGCATATTAGTCGCCTCGTACGACCGGTATGCCTACTTCGGGCATATTCTATACCCCTAACCCGCAGGGGCTGATGTGTGTCAATTCTTTTATCACGTTTCTGTTGTAAAGGTTTGATCGATTGTATATTTACTAGGTCGAAAGCCACACTGATAAGGCTCGCACAATACGCTTGATAGAACCTTTGCTTGCAGAGTCTCACTTCTTGTGCATTGGGCAAAGAATACTTAGATTCCAATCGTCAGGCATGCATTCATCCGACCATATTCTGCATAGAACGTGATGCATGCGCTTTACCAGTTCCACGCCGTCTTGCTTGAATAGCTCAGAAGGCAATCCATCTGCGCCTGCAGATTTATTGTATTTAAATCGCTATATTGCTATTCACACGTGATCATAGTCGAGTTGGGTAACATCAATTCCGTAATCTTCGATTGTGTGATCGGGTTAGACATATTCTCTAGGTTCTTGCCCTATTTCTCCGTTGAATTGGGCAGAAAACTGCTCCCTCTTTAACACTAGTACTCTCTGAACATCCATCACTAGGTCGCCGTTCTCATTTATACAAGGGCCTCGCCTCCCTATTCAACTCGCGGTAGTGTTCATACACACTCCTCTTTGCATTCGCCCTCAACGTGGCTCTGTAGGCAGCGTCCTCCTTTCTGTTGCAGTGCGGCACTCATCGGTATCCAATTACTTCTCATGCATTCCACTGAGTTGGCTTGCGCTCCCCGAGAGCAGGTGGGAAGTCATTGGCGGTATGTTGCGACTGCTACTTTTCAACGTTCAGCTTTCTTTGAGATTTTTGCTCCACCTTTTTGGTCGCACGTGTGCATTTTTCGACAACTAAAAAATTATTTTTCATTTCTGAAGCATAGTTCACTGAATTAAAATTCTGTGGCTCTAATGGATAGGCCATGATTCGAAAATGAATGAAGACTCTCAGTCGCAGATAGTTTTTCTATCTGGACTCTTCGGTTGTCGCAGAGAAGTGTAGTAAATCAAATGGTATAGTACAAGTTTTGAGTTAATTAGCGAAATAGATAGTATATCAAAATATAAAGAAAGAATAAAGAAATCGATTGAGCCATGTCCATACGTCTGGGAACACGATACTGAGATATCCTTCACTCATCTCCCAAATCTATTTTAAATGGACGAAAGTGATTGATAACCCCGTCTGCTTTTCATGTATCGAATACTTTGGACAGCACAAGACAAGTTTTTAGTTGTATGTCAATTCTATTTTAGTTCTAAAGTGTCTTTGAAAGAAAAAATGTGTTAGTAATAAATTTTAAAAATGCGATTGGCACTCCAGCAGTGGAGCTTTTTAAAAAGAGATTTTAGAAAGATGTTTAATATATTTTTTTGTTGGTGATAAAGTTTGAATACACATAATAACTCCTTGGTGGCTGCTCAAAAAAGTTTTCTCCATATTTTCCACACGTCTTTACAAGATTTCTTGCTGAATTGTATAGTTAGAGGCTGTCGATTGTTATCAAATAATAGGGTCACATGGGTATATTTGTCAGTTAGTGCTCTATATATTGGTCAGAATTCCTTGATTTCTTTTTTCTTTTTCAAGATATAATTATCCATAACTTTTCACGAGTTCGTCTCTGATTCTTTTTCGGAAGCATTACTTTTAACGTGCTTGCTCGCTTAACTCTTGAAAACGCCACATATAACATACCATGCGTGAACATCAACGAATTTAGCTCCACTCCGACAGACTCAAGAGTTTGTCCCTGAGCTTTATGCGCAGCCATGGCAAATGTTGCCTTTCCTGGAAACTGATGCCGTTGCATGGTACACCCTAGCGGCCCCTTGGATGAGTGGGCTTATCGGCAATTCGTTGCTGGATTTATGTTCTCGAACAAAAGTAGCGAACATACCTAAAAATATTTTTTCTTAATACGCAGGAAAATACCTTTCGTTTGATACCCACATTGGCTTATTTCTTTACATTTAAAAAAAAATTCAGATAGGTGGCAACTCCGCAAAAATATCCTATGTGGCAACACCTAGATACAAATTCTTAGAATGTAGTACACTTTGTACATACAAAATTTCATCCAAATTGGTTGAGCAGTTTTCAAGATAGTCTGGATATAAACATAAACAAATATACAAGTCATATGATTTTTAGTCGGCTGGATAACGCCCATATTTGAACTCCCAATTCCTTTTTCCCTGCTATTATCGACATTTTATATATCCATAAGCCACTTGGAAAACGTGTTTTAATAGATTCTATATGGAAAGAAGAAATTTAAGTAGCTCGTTTTTGTTTGTTTGAGAAGCGACAAAAACGCTCCCCGAAGGTTTTGGGGAGTGTTGTCGAAAGGTAACACACGCTAATTAGCTCATCTAGCCCGTTACCTTGTTCTAAGTAACAGAGATATTAGATTCATATCCAGGTTGCACAATGCCTCTGCAAATAAGCGCTATAGCCAATGTAATCACAAAATTTCCATTTCCATTATTATACAATAATGATTACAACGGCATTAATTATAAACCGTTGCACTAAAACAAAACAAAATCACTAAGCAGCAAATTATAGCAACACCTAACTTGAATTCTAAATGCAAACAATGTACTAAAAAACATCACTCACACACACACACACTCAATGCTGCCGGAGAACTTACCAAACTGGAGACATCAGCTGCCAGTCAAATGGTAAGCTAAACAGCCAGCCGTCAAACCAGCAGCCCACCTGTATACCATTACCAACAGCAAACATCCATCACCATCCGTTACCCAACACACACCACATTACCCACCACACAGCGCAATGAGGACAAAACACTGACAGTCGACTAATGAGTTTCAGGCTGCATTGTTTTGCTCAAAATGCAATTGTTGTTGATGTTGATGTTGTTAGTGTTGTTGTTGTTGTGTAGCACATCAAATTACAAAATTAAAAATGGAGAACAGCATCAGCAGCTCCAACAGCACGAAATACTAGCAACAACAACAAAACAAAACAAAAATTCATAATTTTAATCAAAAGCGCGCGCCTTTACGTTTTTTCGAAACAAAATTAAAAAGAATTTCTTTCTTTTTTTTTTAACAAAAACAATATTATACTCGCCCCCTTTCGACTTCATATCAAGCACATTCGTCCTTGATGTCGCACGCTTGGGCATCACGTTGCTCGTTTATGATTGGCTTCAATTGTGAAATGTTGTTTTAAATTCACCACTGCCGCTCCGCCTATTGCGGCGCACAACAACACAAAGTTAACACAAAATACTGGCTATACAATTACACACTCACAAACTGAGCTGCCACCATTGCAGTTGTTGAAATAATAAATAAATATAATTTTAGCGCAAGCGCTGGGCCTCCCCTCCCCATTCCTCAGTATCTGCATAGACAGCTCATTCGGCACAAGAAATTATAACCAAGCAACAGCAAGAAATATGAAACAATCCACACAACAACAAAGACGTATAGTGTAGCGAATGCCACGGTTGCCAGACTTTATTTTTTGAAACCAAAATTCATGATCAAAAGAGCTGGTAAAATGAGGACGAATAATTCTTTAAAAATTCTAATACATCCGTAAATACCTCTCGAACGGTAACATTTTAGTATACAAATTTTTTGAATTGATGTATATTGGAACGATTTTCCGCCATCCTCTGTCAAATTTAGTTTCCGGTTTCGCCCTGTCGGAAAATCAACAAATCAAAACGTATAAGTTTTCTGAATTGTTTAATTTATATTAAACCGCTGGTAAATGCAAAGTTTATCATGAGCCCTTGACTAATAGTTTGACCTTTTAGCATATTATTTGACATTGATGATTTTTGTATATACATATTTTTATAACATATCACAAATGGTTTAAAAGTTACATCTAGTTCACAAACGGGACAGATTTGTACACTTTATAGGTTTAAAAAATTAAAAATAAGCAAAATATATCAAATAAAATCAAAAATAATGAAAAAAAATTGTTTTTATTACTTTTGATTATTTTTTGATTTTTTGTGACAATTTTTTAGTATTTATGTGCTTTACAACAATACTGAAAAATCAAAAATTATCAAAAATAATTAAAAAAAAAAAATCAAAAAATATTCAAAACAACTTTTTTTGATTATTTTTAATTTTTTAATCGTAAAAAATCTTTATTTTTTTGATTATTTTTTTAATTAATTTAGAAATAATCATTGAGAATTGAAAGTTATTGGTATTCAATCATTAAATGGATTCTCAAGAAAGTAATTAATCAAGCCGGTAATCATTACGATTAGTAATCAGTATTTAACAGGTCTGTTCCTAATTAATTAATTTAATTAACTAATCGAAAAACTAGAAATTATGTAACGAACAAGTTATTTTCTTATTCCAGTAGAACCAGGAATCATCGTTTTATTAATCCCGGATTACTCCCTTGCGAGTACATATTGGATTACTCCGTTTAATTCTGTGTATTACCATATCATTTTGTATACTCCCTTTTAGCATTGCAGGAGGACGAGTAATAGAAAATCTCCCTTTCACCTTTCAAAAACAAGAATGGAATTTTTGTTATTACTTTTTTATGAATCGCAATCGAGTAATGGGAGAATTTTAGAAAACCTTCTAAACGACCATTGACAGATCTTTTGGAGAATCTTGCCTCAATAGAATAGAACTCATACATAAATACCTCACATATCAGCAAATAAGAGATTAATTATGGAAAACATAAAATCGGAGCACAGAGTATAGAAATCTCTATAATTGATCCGAAAGGGTATTAAGGGGAGTACTTACTCTCTTATTCATCGCTTGAGGATATCTCTCCTTGTCCTCCACAAAGAGTAGCATAAGAGCAGAAAACGAAAAAAATATCAAAAGGATGTCAAAGGGAGTACTCTCTTACTGGGATGAATCAATTCAAAGCTAAGTATCTAGAGGCTAGAGGTAAGCAGGCTTCCGTTGTCTAGTTCTTTTGAAAATTGCCATGAACTCTCATCAAGTGTATGAAATTCGGGCTAAGCCTCCTATTGGTGTGGTACGAAGTAGTGCTAGGCTGAACATGCACCTGCAGCGGAAGTCTGGCATCCGCTAATGCCTGATGTCGATCGCTTCAAATCTCGAGATGCATTTTGACAACTGTTGACGAATTTTGCAAATGCATTTGCAGTGAACGACCATCTTCTAAAATCTCCATTTTTTTGGCACATTTTAGCTATGAATACAAATGAACTAGATAAAGTAAGTCAGCTGTTTTGGGAACTAATTTAGCTAAATGTGCGATTCTGGAGTTGTAGCCATCTCTATTTTTCTTCCAAAGGTAGCTTATAAGCGAAACAAATATGTTGCTAAAATATATGATGAAAGGTTATAATATTGTTGTTTTAGCTTATTAAAACACTCATTGACAAACAAAATTTATGTAATTTATGGGCAAAATGGAAATTTTATATATTTACCCAAGAATTATTTGTCCATAACTTTGAAAACTTCTCTAGAACATCTATTCGCGGTGCCTTGTGACTTACTTACTAAGTCAAAGGAAAGGTATTATCGTGCCTTGGCGTAGAAAAACTCAAAAATTATCTTCCAACCTGCCAACTTTCAAGGGAGGACAAAGCTTAGATCATTGGCTTTGAGAAGACATTCAAATTATAACTGGGAGAAAAAGTCACTTTGGATGCAACCGAAGTTGAATTATTGCTTCAGAATAGGGTACTAGTGCGGTATACGCACGACCAAAAAGTTCCAGAAGGGAGTAGGGAGAGAGTATTTGGCTCCCACACCAATACCACTTTTAAAACAACCAAGTATATTTCTGGCTATAAGCCTGTTTACGAAGATAAACCTGCAACGCAGCTACTTCAACGAGCACATCATACTGGGGGAATGTCTTCTTGCTAACTAGTACCATACTGAGGTAGAGCGCAACGACAAAGTTTTTGAGCCACCCGGAGAAGCTGCAACTAGATCATTTCTATCCATAGGCTTACACCCCTTAATAAAAGAACTCGGAAAATAATAAGAAGAATAACACTGGAGCCAGACGGTCGAACTGAGACTAAGCAATGTTGGGTATTTATAAGATACAGTAGCACTAAAAAGCATGGGATTGGTTCTAATAACCTCTGTCTTTTTCTGACCACTTCCGACAATTTCTGGGAATCACAACTTAATTGACAGCTATCAGTTCTATCCCAGAATATTCTAAGAGTAATTTTGCTTTGGCATGGTTTATCATCTAGGCGGTGGCGATGTCTAGAATTCCGCTGCTGGTGGACATTGCAGTTAAGCTGTATACTTCTAGGTAGTTAGACAGCGAGTTTTGTGATAGTGGTGGATAGTTGGGATCCGGGTCAGGTGCACAAGATCTGCCAGATAAGCATATTCTTATGACTAAATACTGTTGCCAAACATGCAATCGGAATTCCTAGATGAACCAATTGCTTCTCATTGATAATTGGGACAACCCCCACCATGAAAACTTTATAAAGAACAACGGGAATAAATAATTCGAACTTTTTCAAAGACTATACGAAGGTAATTTGGCTTAAGTATCGTCGGGTGCCTGAGCCAAAGTCAGCCTTATCATGAACTAATAATATTATTGCAGCACGATATTTCGCTAACAAATCAAAAGCAGGCGGCTACAGCTGATTTAACCCTAGATGGTCATCCTTCGTCAAAATGACTACGAACTATTTTTTTTCACTATAAATAAGTTTTTTATAGTTCGTGTTGATCTCCGCTTTCGTACAGCGATAGTCGGTTGTTTACTCTCTTTGAATTTGTATTTATTAATAATGAAATAAATAATTAAAAAAAAAATAAAACGCGTTCATTATTTCGACTCACACCCTACTGAAAATGGATTTGAAATAAGTCGTCGTCATATTGACGAAGGATGACGTTAATGTACAAAAAAAAGGGATGACCGTCCAGCGTTAATAAGTAACCATAAACCGATTTGAACTGGCTCCTGTGTTTCGGTTTCGCTATTTTTCCAACGGAACACATGTCAAGAAAAAGTTTACTTTTTGTTCAAAATAGACCAAAGTGGCAACCGTTATCAACACCAATACACATACACGTTCAATAACAGCACATTTGCAACAACAATAACTAAACAAAACGTGCAAATGAGAAAATTACATCCCTTCATTTGTTTAACTAACACAAACAAAAATGCAAAATATAAATACATTTACACCTACAAGCATGCACGTGTAACGGCACAGTTGAGCGCACCTTCAATCAAACACTCACACCAATACACACACATACATTTAGAAAGGATACCACTCGCATAACAATGCAGACAATTCTTGGAGCAAAACACAATAGCAATAATAACAGTACATGACATACACACATACATAGGTAAATATAAAACACACAAAGTCCTAAGGGTGCAACTGCATGCCAGTCGGCTCACCGGTCGTTAACTCAGCTCCAACTACCTCACTTCACTACACCAACATTGTACTTGCATTACTACCACAATATTGTTTATCTCATTTCGCTTATTGTAATTGCTTAAACCTGTAAACTAAACCAACACCTGCACCCACCACCGCACCATACAGTGTAGCAAGTTCATTTAGTTGAGTAATTGATGTAAACGCCGAATTCACTTAGGGAGAAAATATGCATATGATTTTTAGAAAAATAAGCTCGTGCTAAGCCCCCTAAGCTATGACATAATAGAATTCAGTAATTTGTTGGCTATTAGGCTGCTCCGGTACCAACACTTTTAAGCAGTAAACGAATTGTTATGAACACGTGGACCCTTCTAGATCATCCCAACTAAAGCCTAGCTTCGTAGTAAATGGCTCGGAGAGGTCCAAGTGAGCTCTGCGCAATGTATAAAAAAGGCGGTCGTACAAACCGTTCCAACGTTGCGGAATGAGTCTATATTATTAAGGGGGCGTGTCACCTCCCACACAAGCTTTATTTTACAGGCTGAATATCTCCAAAAGGGTTCATGGTAGAGATCTGAAAATTGGTATGGAGATATTTGATATCAATACCAAACTCACGGAAAAAAGTGGGAGTTATAAGAAAAGGGGGCGTGGCACCTCCCATACAAACTTAACGTTTCAGGCTGAATATCTCTAAAAGGGTTCATGATAGGGACATACAAATTGGTTAGAGAAATACGATGTCGGTACCATACTCACAGGAAAAAAGTGGGAGTTATCGGAAAGGGGGCGTGGCACCTCCCATTCAAAAAAAGGGTTCAATTTGATAGTGGCAAATATCTCTAAAAGGATTCATGAAAGGGACATGAAAATTGATTAGAGAAATACGATGTCGATACCATACTCACAGGAAAAAAGTGGGGGTTATCGGAAAAGGGGGCGTGGCACATCCCATGCAAAAAAAAGGGCTTAAATTTGATAGTGGCAAATATCTCTTAAAGAATTCATGAAAGGGACATGAAAATTGGTTAGAGAAATAGGATGTCGATACCATACTCACAGGAAAAAAGTGTGAGTTACCGGAAAAGGGGGCGTGGCACCTCCCATTAAAAAAAAAGGGTTCAATTTAATAGTGGAAAGCACTTTAAAAGGCCCGTTCAAGGGAGAGGAATTCCTCGAATACCCTTGACTTCAACCGATTTGCCGTTCCAGTTCAAACGCATGCAGTTCCCAGTGAAAGTTGCATTTGCGATGAAAATAAACAAGTCACAAGTGCAGTCGCTGGAAGTATGCGGCATAAATCTGGAAATTTCATGCTTTTCACATGTCCCGCTCAATGTGGCGTGTTCCGGTTCCGGTTCCATGTTGGAAAACCGTCCCACTAAACTAAAAATATTGTGTAACGAAATACTATAATTCGACTCCTGAGTGGAAGATCACCCTATTTCAAAATATTTTTCAAAAACGCCCTATAACAGAGTTGGTTGGAATAACACCCTATTTCAGAATTTTATTCAAAAACGCCTTATCTCAGCTAAAAATGTATTGAATTTTCGTTTAGATAGGGCATTTTTGAAACTCATTCTGAAATAGGGCGTTATTGAAAACAATTTTGAGGTGAGACGTTCTTCAAATAAATTCCGAGGTAGGGCGTTTTTGAAAAATATTTTGAAATAGGGTGATCTTCCACTCAGCCGTCGAATTGTACTTTATTTGTGAATTTAATAAAACTAATAGAATTCAATAAAATTAGTACATACTTAATTTTTTTCCATTTCCTTGAAGTAAAGCATTTTAGATTCAATTAAATTCACATAGCATTACTCCCGATTTTGTGCCCTTGACAAATTTTCAATTAAATGTTTTTGAAATTTGCATCAAAAACAGCAAAAAACCAAGTAAGGAAAGGATCGACTCAGCTCATCGCCCTGATCATTTTGGTATACTTATTGGTGGGTATATCTCTTCTTCTTCTCATACTTACAAACATCGGACCAAAGTTATAATACCATTTCATGTTCATGAAAGGTATACAAAATTTTATTTTGAAGCAGAATCAAAAAAATATTTGATACGGGTATAATCGAGAATTTTTAAATTGAACTCAATAAAAAAGTATATTTTGGGCAGAACCAAGTTTGCCGGGTCATCTAGTAGTAAATAATTTTAAACAATAATTTATCTTAAGAAATCTTAATAAACTAATTCAGCGTCGATGGTTAAGCGACCATTAAGCTAATTGAAATAAGAGTAAAGAGCTTGTTCGACATTTTTTTTATTCAAAGAGCTCCTAGTTACAGAGGTTATAGAAGTCTATATTCTTATAGCATTGATGAAACATAGCCTAGTCGATGTTGTAAATCTTTTGAGCGCTCAGATTTTGCAAATATCAACTTCTCATAAAGATAGTAGGGCGTCTGTTGTCATGAGCCGATAAAGAAAAATATAGGTCCTTGTCCTAAGATAGTTTTGAATTTCGCATCCCAGTAATCTCGTTCGGCATTTTGATACGTGATCAAACTTCTTTAAGCCGTACACATATCGAGTTATATGGTTAAATGTTACAACTATTACCAAGTCCAGCTTATTATAGATTAGCTCAGAGACGTTGAGCAGATCTCAACTTCGCTCTGGATGAATAGGTTAAACTCTTTTCTATCCTATTTGGCAGCCAAAGTCAACAAGTTATATTTTGTCTCACACGCTACACTGTGCCCCCTCCACCCACCCGCTCAGTTTCAATTTGATGTTGCTCGGCTATTGTTCGTTATTGTTATGTTGTTGTTGCCATGTAGCGGATGTATTTCATTGGTTGCTTCATTTTTAAGTACTTTAGAATTTCATTACTCACATAACGGTCGGTCTTTCACTGTACTCCGATACATCGTCGACTATATTTGTTTATGTAAACTTCTCTTGTTCTTATATTACTTAATATATTTACTCATTTACAAATAGAATTTGAATATTTTCTTTTTTGAAATAAGAGTACAACAATTTGACCAACTCAGATTTGGGCTGCTTAAATATGAGACAATAATTTCTAAAACTTTATAAAAATTGTGGTGGAGTGGATTGTGTGCTCTCTACCCCGACCCTTGCGTCCTTGTTCGCACACTCAGAGAAACTCATATGTGCGAACCAATAACCAATCCGCTAGGTCCACTGAGTCCTTCTGTTCGATATATTTGGTATAAGGAGTAAGGAAGCGTCTCCTGAAAGCCATTTCCAAAGAAGTGTAAACTCTTTTATGATGAGCAACATAAAGAGCATACCAAGGACTGTGATTTGTAGGCATGCAATTAGAATTTCCGGACCTGATGATAACGCATTACAATAAATGCGACTGTTGAGGCAAGTTATGAAGACTTTCCTGTTCTGCGGTATTTACTACAGCACGGTTAAGAAGCTTAGCCGCTTATGGTAGTAGTTCTTCAACATTTCCGCCATCTACGATAAATATCCAAAGATTGGGCGTACCAGCTGGTACAGTCTCACTAAAGGTTTTATTCCTGATTTTGAGAAAAATTAGTCTTCTGCCAAAGGAAGCGCATCTGTCGTCCTAGAGGGGAAACTCCAGTTGTGCGATGTGGAATGGCGCCTGATGAGACAGCTACAGATTTCAAACCTTGAGGGGCTTTTGGGCGTCAACAACGTCAGCGTGAACAAACATAAATCTTGTAAACAAGTTCGTATTTTGGACTCAGAAGACAATTGGGTCCCATCTCTTCTTCCGACATTCTTAAAAAATAAGAAATATGGTGGCCACCCGGAAGCAATGCGAAAGTTAGCCCACCAGAAAACCAGTCATATCGTATACTCCTTCCATAAGAAATATAGAGTAACCAGAGGCTTGAGTGCTATATATTTGTCAGACTTCGTCGCAGTCGGTCACTCAGGCCGTTCGCAGCTAATGTCTTAAGCTTTAAATGTATCGAATAATTTCGTTAGGCTAACTCTTAAGAAGCTCACTCTTTCGAAGGGGCGGGCATGGAACTTAACCCGATTAACATTTTAGCGATCCGCTTTGATGTATGACTGCTGGAAAAATCGTATTATAATGACTATTGCAACCTATAGTGTATTTTTTACTGACTAAATTTAATGAAAGAGCTCAGTAAGGGATTGTATACCTCAAAATACATTAGACAAGACAAGACAAAGGCTCTTGCTTGTCCGAGTTTGTTTCATCAACAGCACGAAGATATCGCAGAGGCCAAAATATCGAGTGATCTAGATGTAACAAAGACATATAATATCTCAGTCATTTGGAATTCATCAAAGCGGGCTGTTTGTAGTTATTTACGACTACACCTTTTCCAAGTGTACTTCAGAAAGCGTAAAATGTTCTTCAGAAACCGTGAAATGTACTTTAGAATAATCAATTGTACTTCAGAAATCGTAAAACGTATTTCAGAATAGTCGATTGTAATTAAGAAATCGTAGATTGTATTTCAGAAACTGTAAAATGTACTTCAGAATAATCAATTGTACTTCAGAAACCATAAATTGTACCTCAGAAACTGTAAATTGTTCTTCAGAAATAGAAACATCCTATTAACTCTGCAGCGTCTGAAGTACAATTTACCGTTTCTCGAGTACAATTTATATTTTATGAAGTACAATTGATGGTTTCTGAAGTACAATTGATTATTCTGAAGTACATTTTGCAGATTCTTAAGTACAATTTTTGGTTTCTAAAGTACAATGGCCCTTTTTGAAGTATATTCTATAGTTTCTGAAATACAAATGACTATTGATTTTTGTTGGAATTAAATGACTATTCTGAAATACATTTTACGATTTATGAAGTACTATTGACTATTCTAAAGTACATTTTACGGATTCTGAAGTGCACTTGGAAAAGGTGTAATCCCATCAACCATCCAATCAATACTCTAACCCGCTATTACTACAACCATTTTCTTGCTATTTCCCAAATAAAGCTTTCGAATGATGATTGTTATAAATTAAATTTTAACATATGTTTTTTTGCTACAAAGAGATTATTTATCACCAACAAAATTAGAAAATCAACGAAGGACGCTAAGCTGTGCAAGACGTTCTACCTCGCGAGAGAGCAACATCGAATAGTTTTGGCGCGAATATGTAGCACATATACGAGAACCACGTAGGCTGTTAATTATCTCAGCTTCTTATTGCACTAGCAATACCAACCACCTCACACTTATTTCACGAGTCGTTTACCAACACGAAGTCATATCCTAGCTTTTTGCTTTTACTGCCTGAATGTGCCATGCGCCTGCAAATGAGCGCACATAAAGACCATATTTTAGTGGTACAAAAATGTGACAATAATAAAAGGCAAACAATGATTTAGGATGCGCACAGTCATCACGCGAACGTCCTGGTTACAACATTGGCAATACGCACGCAGTCAAAGGATTAATTAAAGTTTTCGAAAGCAACAAAACTAAAAACGTGAAAAGAAATTTTAATTAAATAAGTTGTAGTGGAAAAATGGCGGGACCATTTTTATCACCTCTACCTGGCGACCTTTTAACCGAATATATGTTTGGTCGGCGACGGCAACGTCGTAATCGAACGACATTTACACCGCAGCAATTACAAGAACTGGAATCACTTTTCCAGAAGACTCACTATCCCGATGTGTTCTTACGTGAAGAAGTCGCTTTGCGGATTAGTTTAAGTGAAGCGCGAGTGCAGGTGAATAGGGTTTTTGTTTAAATATACTATATACAGTGAGGCGCAAAATTATTGGCACAACAAAATGACAAATTACCAAATTTATTCAACTAATTTTTATATTCAAAAGAGAATAGTATACTAATTTAAATCTTATAAATAAAAATGAATGTGTGTCTGTGTGCCCTTTATAGGCGTCCAAAGTACTCAACCGATTTTTATGAAATTTTCCCAGTATATTCTTGGGATCATGGGTTAAAGCATATGCTATATAAAATTTAAATTCGTCATAACTCTGAACTTATTTGGTCTAAATCAATGATATTTGGATATATTTGTTCTTTAGTGAAGATTTACATCATTTTGGAAAAGTGGGCGGTGCCACGCCCACATTTTTGTGGTTTGTTTGTGCTTCATTAATGTTCAAAGTTTATAGTCGATCTCTATGAAACTTTCACGATAGGCTCAGAAGTTCGTTGGGTAAAACATAGGCTACCTATAGATTTTGAAGAGCCCCAGGGTATTTAAAATAGCAATTCAGCATCGCTAGGAATTTATTTGGTTCAAGTTAATGATATTTTATATATAGATACATATGTGTTCTATGCATCAAAAAAACCCTGGCAACAGAAAGCGGTACCAGGAGCAAATAAAAGTTAATTCTATATATCTTCGAAGCTCTCGACATATCAGTACGCGCAGAGGAAATGGGGGAAGAAGGGAAGTAGGAATAGAAATTTGAAATATAGGTGGTGTTAGAGAAAAATGCAGAGGATTAAGAAGAGTAACGGTATAAGGGGTTGGGGGAAAATTAAAAGTTGAAAGAAAAAGGAAGATACACGGATAAATGTAAAAGAGGAGCCAAATGAGTAGTAATCTTTTTACTACAGTAAAGAGTGAGCGTGGGTCGCAAACGATTTCGTCTATTTTCACAGCTAACATTTATCTTCATGAAGACAAAGTTTATAAAGCATACCGTTATTATAGATTGATTTTTACTCGAGTTCTGACATTAGATGTATTTACTATGGAACGTTTAACTACAAAAAGGGGGCGTGGCCATAAACTTGTCATGACTTTTAAATCACTAATGAAGTGAAAAATTGCGCTAGTCAACAAGGGATATTACTTTGAAGTCCAACTATTTAATTTCGATGTGTTATGGCCCCCTAAGTACAAAAGCACCCCAAATTTAAAATTCTATGAATACGAGTTTTTTTTTTCTTTTTCTAAAATCACAAATTTTCACAGAGGTCTTTCCATTTATTTTATCATATCTTGGAAATTACTTATCTAAATTCGTTGAGAGAAACACAAGTGGATTCACCGCAAAATTTTCTTCAAGTCTTGATAAGAAAATTTGTTTACATGATCGACGGTTGTGGAGTTATTCACATAAAAATGTAAAAAAAATTTTTTTTTTTGCAAAATCGAACATTTTTTTAATTTTTCAAAAATTCATGAAAAGTTGAAGGTTTTAAAAACTTACCATCTTAAAACTGTAAACATTATAAATAATTGAAATCTTATTTTGTGAAAATACATGAATAAATGTTTGTTTTATTGACAATAAAGTGAAAATACCCAATTTAGCGAAAATTTTGCATATCAAGCCTATTATTGATTTTGACAAACAAATAATTTAGGTATGACATTTTGCGCAACTTTTCCTTTTTAAAGCTTACTACCATAATGACACTCCATAATGACACTAAAGAAATTTTTCTCCATCAATTTTTCTTAAGGCAAAACGCAGATCATAAGAAAAAATGCCTCATACTGTATGGAAAATTTAAGTTGCCAACGCGGGTTTTCGTAAGAAAGAAGTATGGGCACATATATTTGTTATCAAATATATACAACTTTTTCCTTGAGGCATTTGAACTGTTATACCCACCAATTTCCAATAGTACATATATGAAGTTTTATTGAAAACCCCTTTTTTTGAAACCCTTTCGCAGGTAGTGGTTAAAAAATTTACAGACTCATTAGATGCCTGGCCTGTATGGTATATTGTCGCCAAATGTGACAAACTTAACGAAATGAACGAACGATACATACTTTTGAAAATCGGAGTGGCCTGCGACTATTTAAAGTAATTCATTTAGTTCATTCAATGTTATTTAACTAGCATTCCTGATCGCGAAAAGTCAAGTTGTCAACAACAGCAAAAAACTATTAATTGGTTAGTGAATTTTAAAAAAATGAATAATAACAGTACAATTTATTAATAGTGGGCAAGTCAAATTTTAGGCAAAACAACGTCTGTGGCGTCCGCTAGTATTTTATATTCTCATAAACAAGATAGATATGGACTTATATAAACCTATCTAATTGCTTAGGGCCATTTTCACAGTGGCGAGTTAACTTACATTCAACAGTTTACCGATTCACAATTTTGTTTTAGCTATTTTGATAAAAATTTAACAATTAGTTTTATCTAAATTTTTTTAAATGGGAGTGGCACCGCCTACTTTTGATCAAGTCCAGTTTACAAATACTATTAATCATAAATCGAAACCCGTTTAAGTTATCATAACAAAATTCGTCTCTCAAAAAAAAAATCTCTATCAAGTTTATTTCAACTTGCAAAGTGTAGTTTTCATAAAAATTAATATAAATTATATTTTTGAAAAAAAGGCTATTCTAACTTTTTGGTTGACATTACTCGTAAATTGAATGTTTATTGTACTGAATTTATCTTTTTCTAGGTATATTGATTTTTGCTTTTTGGCAAATTTCCCAACCAAAAACGTGAAATCAGAAAGCCATGCTAATATTTCAAATCTGATTACTCGGGAACGGCCCACCTGAACAAATGTTTCATTTGAAACTTTTTTGTGGAGTATTTATTTTCTAAACTAACAACGAAAAACCTCTAACAACTACATACTATAGAGGTCTGAAACTTTTACAGTATTTTTTCGCCACTCTAAAAATCGGATCAATATAATTGAAAAAAAAAGAGTGCATGCAAATCGGTCTAGGCTCTCCAGTATTTTTTACCATTAAATTGCCAAATAGAAGTAAATCGGCTGATCCCCACGACCACATTACCTAAAATGATATTTGGTGAATGGCAAGTAAAAACAAAAAAAAAGTAAGTTTCTGTACCGAATCAAAGGAAGATCTACGAAACTTGTTTTTCCATAGTAATAAGGCTCTGAAACCAGACCTGTTAAATAATGATTACTTAATCGTAATAATTACCGGTTTGATTAATTAATTTTTTGAGAATCCATTTAATGATTGATTACCAACTACATTAAATTTTCAATGATTATTTTCTAATTAATTAAGAAAATAATCAAACAAAATCATGATTTTTTACGATTATTAAAAAATAACCCAAAAATAATCAAAGAAAGTTGTTTTGATTACTTTTGATTATGCTGTATTTTTTGTTTGAAATACCGACGAAAACCTCCTGAAAATCAAATTGCAAAAACAATTTTATGGTAGTTGAAGGGGGACAAACAGTCCCTGTAACGTTAATTGGGTCGACGTTTAGTTGAAAACTGAACGAAAATAAAATTTAAAAATAAACAAACAAAAAATTAAACTGAAAGATTTCACCTGATAAATAGAGTTCATAGTGCGAACAATATTTCTTCTTTTTGAGCTCCTCTTCTAAATCTGTTAGTACAACAGAAGCATTTAGCAAGCAATTTGTTGCAACATTTAAAATTTCCAAATCCATTTCTTTTTGTAACAAAATATTTATTATTTTCAAAACCAAAATATTTGTCAGAAAAAACTAACGAAAAACAGTAACAGTAAAAAATTTTTCGTTTGTTTTTAACAGCCTAGATTGTATTTTGGTTGTAAAAAATTATCAAAAAAAAATCATGTTTTTACGATTATTAAAAAATCAAAAATAATCAAAAAAAAAAAGGTTAAAGGTAATTATTTTAGATTTTTTGGATTATTTTTGATTGCTTTTGATTTTTTCAGTATTGTTGTAGAAGCATACAAATAAACACATCCACAATACAAACACAATAAAAAAAATATTAAAAAAATGAAAAGTAGCCAAAACAACGTTTTTTTTGATTAATTTTGATTTTTTCTAATCGTAATCAATAAATAATTGTCTTTCTTTTTTAATTACCAATTAAAAAAGCCATCTAATTAATTGAGTACTAATTACTAATAAATTTAACAGGTCTGCATCTACACCAATTTCAACAGTTTTTGATTAATAATCTTTAATTTAATTTCTAAGCTTCTGCGAAGTTCATACAAGTTTTAGTTCAAATCGTAAAAATAACTATTATCGCTGGATTTCCTAAATGTGTCTGTTTAGGAAAATATTTTTCCAAATATAAAGTATAAGAAAAAATATTCAATTTTTTCACCCACCCTTATACGAATAATTTAAAAGTTGGACGATATGGAGAATAACTATAGTTCTCGTATACAATACACAAATTCTTCGTTTCAAGAATGAACCAAAAGAAACGTTTAGCCTATGCTAAGCTGAAAGATCATTTAACACCTTACCATTTAAATATTATATGGAAGTTCTGAGGAAAAATTTCAAAAAGAGTTGTGCAAATCTCTAGTTTCTAGAGTGATTTAAATTTCCAACAACTAATTATCTTAACAGTTAAAGCCCTGGCAAACCTATACAGGTAATGCTGATTAAATTTTTTTCATTTTTATTTTCTATAAATTGTCAAACTGACCGTAAACAAACACCCAACAAGCATTATTTGTAAATACTTTTAAAATTAAAACAAAAACGTTTGCACTACAAATTTATTTGTTTAAAGTAAACTTTTTACTAACTTCAAAAACGAATCATCTATCTTTGAAAGTGAGATGTAAATTTTTCCGAAAACTCCGAAAAAAAATTTTTCCCAATTTCTTGTACTCTGACACACATTCATAAAAAAGCTTTATAAGCCAATTTTTTTTATGAATATGGGGGTAAATGTTTAAAATTCTTTTCATACAATTTCGCACATGGGCCACGAAATAGCAAAACAAAAAGGTGTATCGTTACCGCTTCCTCAATTTTTCAAGAAATATTAAAAATTGCAGTTATAATATACATATTTGAAAATATATATTCTATGAATTTACTAAAACGATTCAAACTATAATTTATAAAAAAGGTTTACAAATATTTATAAAATTCTGACAACGTGACTTTTACAGGGAAATTCTGTCTAAGTCTCCCTAAAGAGCCCATCGTATTACGGAAGATATTTCTCTAACGCAAGACTGTTTTGAGGTGAAAGCCTCTCTCTCCCTCTTAGACCCATTTCCACAGTACCGACTTAACTTACATTCCATAGTTAACTATCGATTCACAATCTTATTTTCGCTACTTTTGATAAATATTTACTAGCCAATAAACAATAGAAAACCTTATGGTTAGGTTAACTCACCAATGATGAGCGCTTAAACTCTAGTTAACTCAACTTGAAAATTGAAAAGCTAGAGTTAACGGTGGAACGTAAATTAACTCGCCACTGTAAAAATCGCCCTTAATGTTTGTTGCAATAAGCGTTATAAAAATGTACTTTATATTCAATTTCCTTGTTGAGAGTATTTGAAAACTAATTTTAAATAGATTTCATAAACCATATTTTATCAGAGTTTATTATTAGTATAATATTGCACATCCACAAATTAATCAAAAATAATAATTATTGTAAGAAAGAATTCTCAGGATTTTCGGCACCTAGAATCGTGTCGATTATTTGGTTTTTCAATGAGTACTTTTCCCCCCTTGTATAATTATTTTATTTAAATGCCAGAGATATAAGTATGAATTAAAGACAATTTATCAGATAATTTGTCATTCTTCAAATCGTTTTTTAATTCAAAAAATATTATAATTAGAATGCAATAAAGTTGAAATATGCTGCCGTGTCAATAATTGTTTGTATGTGTTTATATCTATCTTTGAAAAAGTATGGATAATTAATACACCTAAGTCTGTTTTTACACGGTCTTTTTTTACACGGTTTTGATATAACACGGTTTGAAAATTGAATATTTTTAATTTTTTTACGCGATTTTATTCCATTTAGCACGATTTGAAATTTTATGTACTTAAATTTTTTTTGTCAAATTTAATTTTTGCGAAGTATGTTCATATCACAAAAAAGTATTTATGAAAGAAAAAAGTCTGAAACCATCGATAGTATCGATAGTGCTATTTTATTTTATTTTATTTTTTACCTTAAAAATTGAATAACCTATTCTTTTCGTTCACAACATAGTTTTTTAGTTCCTGAACTTGCCATACATTTAATTTATATTACTTTTAAGATTAGAGTGCATATCTTTTTTATCATTAATTACTATGCTTGTGAAAATAAGCATTATATATTTGATTTAACAAAATAAACATGAATTCTTGTTCTTAAAAATTCTTGTTTTTCACTAATTTTAATAGGTTTTAGAGATTAGGAACAAATCACCCATTTTTGTATACGATCAATGTCTTTTTTTGCACGGTTTTTTTTTACACGGCTTCTTCTGGAACCAATCTACCGTGTAAAAACAGACTTAGGTGTATAAAGAAATAAAAGCAACTGTGAGGTGCAGAACCGGGAACAAAAACCCGTAGGAACAAGAATACGGGGTTTATCAGCTATTCCGACGGAACTGCCGACGGGGCAAATGTAATAGATGATGAGAGAATTCAATCGGTTAATCGGAATCGATGAAGTCGCTAGAGATCACAAAACTCTATTACAGTTATTCCCCGCCGGCAGTACCGCCGGAATAGTTGATAGACCCCTTTATTCAAATAAAAAACTGAAAACTATGTATTTTCTCAAAAGCCAAAGGGGTACCATGTAGAGCTGTGTAATTCGCGAACGAACTAGTTCAATTGAACGAATCAATTCACTGAACAAACGAACTACTTCGTTCAAATGTTTTCAACCTCGTTCAGTGAATGTATGTAGTAGTTCAAATGCTCCTGTGGAAACAAGCAATAACAATCAAAGGGCGAGCTAAAATTGCTTTAACAACTAAACTCAATATTGGGTTAGAAAAACAGCTTAAGTGATTCATAAAATTGACATTGGCTCTTACGACCACAGTAATTTTTGCTTACCGAACGCCGAATTCTTAACCGAGTTGCACATCATCATATTTTTTCACGCTTTTTCTTTTGTTTCCTAACTTCCTTAGCAGCGAATTGATGCAATGTTTTGCCTTGTACTTCTTATTATTCGATGCTCGATGCATTAATTGCTCTTTGATTGAACGACCGAACGACTGAACGAAGTAAGCGACCTAGTTCACTTTTGAAAAAATAACTAGTTTGTTCGATCACTCAATTGAACGAAATCGCCCAATTCTAGTACCAAGTTTCGTTATTCTGTCACAAACCGTTATTAACAGTCGGAATTTCGAATCTGTCCGTTTATATGAGCGGTGTCACGCCCATTTCCCAAAAATTTTTCTAAATAGCAGAAATACCAAATCTAATTTTTTTTTGTGTTTTCAATAGCAACCTTCCATGACCGGGAAAAAATATTAAAATTTTTACGCGAGTTGTCTAAGACATTTCATGTACTGAGCTCCATATCTATCTCGATTTCGATCTTCGATTCTTGAACAAAGTAATAATCAGAGCTCGGAATTGTATGCAAGTGCATATTTTTATTTGACATCGTAGAAACCCCGGACCATGTTCTATGCTGGTTATGTAAAGCAAGGATTTAATATATCGCAGTATGTTTTACATATTTGCACATTTTTTGTATATTTTCATATTTTATGAATATTTTCATAAAATTTGGAATATTTTTTGCATGTTTTTCTCATATTATTAGCATATTTGGCGAAAATTTTTAGCATACTTGCATAATTGCAATTTTTTTACTTAGAACTACATACTTTCGCCTTCGGGCTTGGCTTTTTCCTCGAAGAATCTATAGGCTAGGTATGCCGATCAGATGAAATCACTAACGCTCCCAGAAAAATTTGCCAGTTTTCTAGAGATCAATAACTCGCCTGAGAATTCGGACTCCCCGATCTTTCGGAGCAAAATCCATTGAGTTTATTGGGTGGGTACCAAAGTCGAGTAGTTGTTATTATAAAAGATCAAGACAAACATCCGCCAAACATCCCTATAGCGAGCACTCCGCAACAGTTTAGAGATAGGCCAAGAAGTAAGGATTCACATTTAGAGTCCGTCATTCTGGGAACATTCTTCCCCCTTGGTTTATAGCCGAAACCTGTGGTTGGTCAGCACGTGAAAGACCAAGTAATAGAACTTATATACATCCACATCGTTGCCGAAACTGTCCCACATCCAAAAATATTAGGTGCGGCGGGCTACCACGATTGTCACTAAAGCTCAAAGCCTTGATAAGTCTTTAAATCACCAGCTTGCTCTCCTTGGGGAAGAGATAAAGAAACAGTCATATAAGCGTGCAAAGCAGTCGACCAGTCGGTCACGAGTAACGCGGGCCTGTCAAAACATTTACCCAGGAATTGCCATGCTTATGACTCCTAGATATCACTTATACTGCGACGAAAAAGGGATCAATGCTACACACCGTTTGATCCGAGCCTTCTGAACAGCAACGAAATAAAATCCACATTTATTAAACTCGAATCAACCTCTAGCAACTTCGATTTGGATATTGAATAACCCCCGCTGCTAAAATTCGTGATACAACTCCTGACAAATGAAACTACCGAGGTAATCTAGGAGAGGCCTCAGTGATTATAACGCGGGCATTTCCATCCACGCCCACAAAATCTTTGGATTAACCTGTATGGAAAACTCCAAGCAAGATATAGCGAATGTCGTTAAGCGCTAGAGCGACACCAGATTTGGGAATGCAAACATCCTGGAGACCATACAGAGAAATCTGCAGGTTGTAGACTACACTACATCAAACCTTCTCTGAGTCGGCATCTCTCCTTAGGCATTAGAGTACCGAGGAAGTTGCGCTGGCTGCTCTCTAAAAACTGCACAACCGTGCCAATATACTGCGACAGTTAAGCAGCGATCAAAGCCCCTCAGGGCAGCCACACTACGTCGAAGGTAGCACTCGACTGCAGCCAATCGCTTAATGAACTGGACTCGATATGCTCCACAACAGTGGCATACCTGAAAACTATGGTGCCGACGAGATGGCAAGCAAGGCCGCAGAGCAAGCGGAGGTGAATCAGAGAAAGAGCATTGCTACGACCAAGCACTGGCTCCTACGCGAATTCGAGGAAAAGCTAATTCTAGATAGACATTGGAAACCACATGTGAGTTGTACAGACAAACATGAGCCCGCACCTGTGGGAATCAGACCGAGTCCATACTCAACCTCGAACGGCCTCCCTAGACCCCTTGATTGGGGCACTCACGGGACATTGTATAATAGGAATACATGGTTAACTCTTAGGGGTCCCATAGAATGACTTCGGTGGTAGCTGTAGGGACGATGGAAAGTAGAAAGAGGGGAACACTTCCTCTGCAGTTGCCGCGCACTGGCTAGGACGAAGTCGAAGTGCCTAAATGAGTGCTTAATCATTAGTTTAGTGGATCGAAACAATTCTGCGCTATATTAAGCCAACAGGGTAGTTCAACTTCCTGAATGTCTAGAGGAGGATGGGACTTAGCCTTTATTCAGTTTTATCACAATAGGCCATTCGGCTTAACTGTGCCTCTCGGCCATTGGGCCTGACAATCTTTTCCCCGTCGAAAACAGTAATTAGCCTTCCCGGTGGCTAAGCGATATCCTGGCTCAAATTGATGTTACAAAAACAAAAGCAAAGAATCTTCCTATAGTTGCCTTCATAAATTTTGGATATTTTTTACATTCTTTTGTCATATTTTTACCATATTAAAAAAACTTAAAATTCCGAGCTCTGGTAATAATAGACTGTGTACTAGTGCAGTTGGGTAGTAAAAACGATAACCATGCTAAGAACTATGGCAGTCAAAAGTTGCAAAATTGGTTTCAATTAAAGTAGCTATTTGACAGGTTTCTCTAGTTAGAGCAAAGAGAGTGAAACTAAGTGAACTGCTTTATCGGTCTCCCAATGTTGTGGGACGGAATGATCTTGCGTTTAAGAGCCAGTGAATGATGATAATTCCAATTTTATATTTACCTTAAAGCAAAAACAAAAATAACATTTCAATTAACAAATTGCTTTTTACTCTAGGTATGGTTTCAAAATCGCAGAGCTAAATGGCGCAAACAGGCCCGCTTACAATTGTTGCAAGATGCATGGCGAATGCGTTGTTTGAGTTTGGGAACACCAACAGTTATAGCGGCAGGTACCCAAGATTTTCTAAAACCGTAAAGCATTTATTAAGTTCCAACTTTCCTTCTGCAGGCGAACGAATTACAAGAATACCCGGCGCACCCGCAATGAACGGCGCTTCACCCACAGATCTCTCCCCAGAAAATCTTACAAGTGGAGCACAAGCAAAAGATGGACACTTACCGACATCACCCGACTCAATACCAACGCCCAATGGACAATCTATGCCAAGTGATTTTACAATGATGCATCCAGCATTTCAACAACAACAACAACAGCATACACTATCACAAAAACTCGATGATGATAATCGGAAAAATGACTCAACTAATGGTAAACACATAAATGGCTGCGAGAAGACCTATACGGAGCTTAAATTATACAAGGATCAACACCAAAGTCATGGTTCACATATGAATACTATGGGCGCACACATGAATATGAACGGTTTAGCTATGGATCCGAGCGCAATGGCTAATGATTTGGATCATGGCTCAGATGAGGGAACGGATGATTCTGATTCGGAGGAAATTGATTTAACTTCAGGGTCCTGCATTGATTTCTCAAGTAATAAACAACATTTACAACAACAGCAGCAACAGCCTCTGGGTACAACACCATCAGCAGCAAGCAATGGAGTGCATTAATATTTAATTTTAACTATCAAATGATTATAAATCAATAAAAAAAAACATACACCTACATATATAAAAATGAGTTTATGTGCGTTAGCCAAGCTTAAACTCAATAACGGCTTGGTCGAGTATTTTTACTTTCTTTTGTTCGTTCTTGCCGAGAGGTGGCTTAAAAGAACCGGAGGAAGCGAACATCGATCCTAAATAACTGTTTTGTAGAAGTGGATGTACTCACCAACGGATTTAATATTTACTTGCTGTGTTTTCCATAACTATGATAGGTCTTGCACCAAGTTGTGTCATTTTGTTGTCAACAAAAACTGTTCCCAAAGGTTTTGGGGAGTGTTGTTCGGTACTGTCCGACTGTCGTGGCAGCGATTTGGTATGATCAGTACAGCCTTCTAGGTCATGTCCTTAAGGCAGGAGAAGATGGGTA
Organism: Merzomyia westermanni; assembly: GCA_949987695.1. Taxonomy (NCBI): domain Eukaryota; kingdom Metazoa; phylum Arthropoda; class Insecta; order Diptera; family Tephritidae; genus Merzomyia; species Merzomyia westermanni. The sequence goes on from OX465290.1 coordinate 66,321,166, forward strand.
ATGAGAGGGGAGAGGCATCATATCCGTCAATCAACCATCGAGTTGCATGTCATTACCTTTGTGCATTTTAGTCGCCTCTTACGACCGGTATGCCTACCTCGAGCATATTCAAAACCCCTTACCCGCAGGGGTGTAGTTGTGTCATTCTAAGGTTCTACCACTACCATTTATCAAAATTTCGCAAAACAAAAATCATTGATCTATGCCAAGCCCTCCGAGGAAGGGCGCTGTTATACCTTTTCGACGTAATTTCTTTCAACTTCAATATTTGCGGTTTGGAAATTCATAATATTTTGGGATACCTTGTATATTCGATTTTCCTACCTCCATCTTAAGTAACTTTGTATTGTATTGTATTGTACAGGGTGTTTTTTTTACAGGTTTGTTTTTCGAATAGAGATAAAACTGGCATTTTGTGGTCAAATCTGGCAACTCTAATGTCATTTATGTTCAGTTTGGTTTGCCATTTCATCATGAACAGGTTGACAAAAGAACAACGCTTGCAAATCGTGCAAATTTAGTTCGAAAATAATGGTTCAGTTCGCGAAGTTTACCGTGAGCTTCGTCCATTTTATGGTCGACATAATCGTCCATCAGAGCAATTAATTCGGTTAACCATGGATCGTTTTCGCACTACGTTTACTCTATGTGATAATACGCATCCGCAGAGACGTCGAACAGTGCGCACCGAAGAAACAATTGCCGCTGTAGAGCAAAGTGTTGAAGAGGACCCGAATGAATCGATTCGCCACCGTGCACAGCAATTGGAGCTTTGTCCATCAACTTTATGGAAGATTTTGCGCAAAGATCTTGGCTTGCGACCTTACAAGATCCAGCTTGTGCAAGAATTAAAGCCGCGAGACCATGCAATGCGTCGTGATTTTGGTGTATGGGCCGAAAATGAGATTGATTTCGATGCTGATTTTCATCGCAAAATTTTGTTCAGTGATGAGGCTCATTTTTGGTTGAATGGCTACGTCAACAAGCAAAATTGCCGCATTTGGAGTGAAGAGAATCCACATGAGACCCTTGAAACGCCATTACATCCACAAAAACTGACTGTTTGGTGTGCTCTATGGGCTGGTGGAGTCATTGGGCCATACTTCTTCCGCAATAATGCTGGAGAGGCAGCTACCGTTAATGGAGACCGGTATAGAGCCATGATAACCGACTATTTTGTTCCCGAATTGGATGGCATGAATGTGGATGAGTTGTGGTTCCAACAAGACGGCGCTACATGCCACACAGCGCACGTCACAATCGATTTATTGAAGGAAACATTCGATGAGCGCATAATTTCGCGGAATGGACCTGTCAATTGGCCACCAAGGTCGTGTGATTTGACACCATTGGATTATTTTCTTTGGGGATATGTGAAGTCGCTCGTCTACACCAACAAACCAGAAACGTTAGGGGAATTGGAAGCCAACATTCGTGGCGTTATTGCCGACATACGGCCCCATATGCTCGAAAAAGTGGTTGAAAATTGGACCTGTAGAATTGGCTTTATTCGAGCCAGCCGCGGCGGCCACATGCCCGAAATCATATTTAAACATTAATGGCATAAAATTATCCTTCCAATAAAGCCAAATTGATGGGCCTTAAAACGATTTTCTTGTGTTTTATTTCCATTCGAAGCTCTATACCCCTAAAAAAAACACCCTATATATATATTTTATTTTCTTTTAAATATTTACAATTTTTAAGTACCATATAATATAAAATAAAATAACAACTAAGAAAATAGATAATGACATTAGATGCTCATTCAAAGAGCAGAGGAAATGCAATTTCCTTACATTAGCATTATAAATGCTTGTGGGGCGCATAATAAAACAAAAATAAAATTGCTTACGTAGGACATAAGTAGTTAAGGAAAAAAAAGTATAGCTTTAAATTATATCAAAAAATAAAAAATTACAAATGCAGAGTTTTCATATAATGCAAAAAAAAAAATTAAAAAATCTAATTTATATGATAGGTCTCAACAGAATTTCAATATCCTCATGTTTGAAACCAAGTAGCCACTGCTTCACTTCCCTCAGAAATGATGGTAGCCTACTAATGGGTCGTATTGCCGCAGGTTTTTTGTTGTATAGTTTACATGATACTATGGTGTAAAAGTTACGAAAAAGTGTGGTGCGAAAGCTACGAACTTTTATTTGAGATGACGCATTTCTCAGATAATAAAGGCTGAATATTGGGCTTTGTGTATATCCACTCCTTATAAACAAAATTTTTAAAACTTTAAAATAGTATAAGTGCCGCACTGGAAGAATATTTAATTTTGGAAATACAATATCCATAGAATGTGTTAAACGACCAGCGTTACATATTCTTCGGATTAGACACTTCTGTAGGATTAAAAGCGGATTGATCTTACTAGCGTAAGCACCACCCCAACAACAGAATCCGTATTGTAATTTTGAACGGATAAGTCCATGATACACTAATAACAGTATTCTATTGGAACACAGTCTTCTTAGGTTATAGAAAGAACGAAGAGCTGATAGCATGTAAGATTTCATTGCAGAAATATGCGATGACCAACTTAGATTTCGATCGATTAAAACTCCCAAATATTTGAAATTTGAGACTACTTCGATCTCAAAGCATTTGCTGTCACAACTTACTGTCTCATCAAAAGTGGCAGCTTTGTTATTTTGAGTACAATTATTTGAACACAGACGATGACGCATACAGTTAGAACAATGAAAAACAATTTCATTCTTAGGCATTTCCTTCCCACAAAGGTTGAAATACATTAACTTCGTTTTGCTGCTTACCACGAGCTTATGACTTGCAAACCAGGATCTTAAAAGGTAAACATCGTGATTAATATCAGCAAAAAGATTAAATTCATTTTTCGATCCATATGCCATGGCAAGGATGGCTGTGCTTTTCATCCCATTTCCAAAATTTTGCAAAATAAAAATCATTGGTCTATGCCAAACCCCGACAGAAAGGGGAAATGAAAAAGCTAGAAGATGAAGAATGAAAAATGATATTGAAATTAGGGGACTTGGAAAGGAAAAGGAAGAAGGGAGATGGATGTTCAAAGGAACAGAAAGTGAGAATTAAGGGGTGAGAGAATTCAATTTTTAAAACGTAGCGAAGTTACTCACGTAATTGGGCAAAACGAGCTTTCCCAATATGCATTTCTCTAAATGTTTTAAAAAATAATTTAGAGTCAACTTGTTATAATAAGCAATGGCCCCTAATCATAGTCGCATGCGTTTTAATTAAAATGTTTACCTAACTTAAAAAGACATTTAAAATGTTGTGCAATCATAGTCATATTAAAAAAAGGTTGTAGCTAAAATGAAATGTAACAGGGTCCCCTTATGAAAAAAATTTAATTGCTTGGTGGTATGAACAAATTTTTTATGTTTTGCCAGGTCACCCTGTGTCAACTATTTTATGGTGCTATTCTCAGCTTGCTTGTCATCTACAAACGAGGTGGTGACAGCTGCAATGACTATTGCAAATTATAGGAGCAAGTGGAATTGGGCTACAACAATTGTCAGTAGTCACGATAACAAGCTGTCTCAGAATATGGCAGTTAAAGTCACGACAACACTGGTCAAAGAACAAAGGCAATCCTTTCAAATACAACACTGACTTTGGCCAATGCTACACGTGCAATACTTATTAACAATATTTTTGGATCACGATATTTATTGAACGTGTAGCATCAAATATTGATGGATCGCGAAAAATATCGCAAGATGTTTAGAAATCCAGAAATCCGCGATCCAGATGAAAATTTTGTCAATAAATATTGACGGTGTAGCGTCATTTTTTGCGATCCGTCAATACTGCCCATGAACGAATTATACAAGATTAAGCCATCAATTTTGCCGCCATATTGTGAATAAAACAGCTGACTTTTTGTGACGTATGCAGGGTTTATGTACGGCCCAATCAATGTTTGTTTATTTTGTAAATAGTTCCAAAACTACACTGCCGGAACTTATTTAATACAATTATTAACGTGATACGACGTTAATCATAGATATTTAACAATTTTTTTGAAAGAAATACATTCACATTTGATATAGTAAGTATTTTGTACCAATGTTTACACTTTCTTTCTTGAAAGGTATGGTATTTGATAGCTCTGTCAGGGCGCCAACACACCGCATACGTCACGCAAAAAAAATACTTATTTCTCACACATGTGACGGCTAAACCTTATCTATTTCATCCATGAATACTGCCTGTATTTTGGTAGAGCGGACACAAATCCAGAAATCCGCGATCCAGATAAAAATATTGTCAATAAAAGTATTGACGGTGTAGCGTCATTTTTTGCGATCCGATGAAATCCGCGATCCAGATGAAAATACTGTCAATAAATATTTAGTAAATTTTCTACTATACGTCAATGCGGCTTGGTTTTGTGGTAGAACTCACACAAATTTGTTTATTCTGTGTGATTATATTATATTTTTTCTAACAAAAATTAGCATGAACATTACGAAAGTACTGACGAAAAGTATTGACGATAAGTATTGAACGTGTAGCGTCAGTTTGCGATCCATCAGTATTTATCGTGATCCAAATATCGTGATATTTACTGACTGTGTAGCGGGCGCCAAAGTCTTTCTTTCTTATCAACATACCATTGTCAGCAGTTCCGTTTGTAGCGTTGGCGGAAAAGGACGTGAAAGGTTGAAAGGTCCAGCCAATTTTTATAAATAGACTTGGTGTTGGTTGGACCTCAGAAACGGACTTGGTCAGCTCTTGCACGCCTTTTTCGTCAACTTTGGGAAGTACAATGCTTGCTTGAGCTAGTATCAAGCACAGCTTTTGTGCTCCCCACAAAGGAACCACGAGAATAGAAAAAAATTACCATAAATTTGAAAGCAAAAAATTTGAGTTTGTGAAAAAAAATCGAATATTGAAAATATGTGAAAATAACGGAACTATGAAGATAACGGAACGATAAATGTGATCGAAAAACTTGAGCTTGTGGAAAAAAGGAATATTAAAAAAATATGTGAAAATAACGGAACTGTGAAGATAACGGAACATATCGAATAACGGAACGATAAATGTGATGTGATTTGACTGAGAGATAGACCATGTGTTTTTGTACCTGGCAATATGGTCTGTGACCAAAGCCATAAGCAGCTGAATTATAGTTCAGCTGTGAATTAAATACCAAGATACCATTGTCAGCTGCAAAACTTGTAAATGCAGTGAATTTTGTTAAAATTTTCGAATTCCTGAAATAGCTTAGTAATGCTGCTGTTAAAAGCTGTAATATTACTAAACATTTGTTATGGCGTACTGGCGGCTCTCCCAGTTGTTTTGTGGCATGGGATGGGTAAGTTATCTAGGTGCATTCAATGTTTTCACTTCCTTCCATGTACCTCCAAATTGTATATAAACAAGGTGACACTTGCTGCTTCCCCTTCAGCATGGGTGCCATTAAGAAATTAATACAAAAAGAGTTGAATGGCACATACGTACGGTCGTTAAAAATTGGTGGGAGTATTGCATTGGACTATGAAAGTGGCTATTTTCTACATCCCGATGATCAAGTGCGCTATGTGTGCCAACAGTTAGCTAAAGATCAACAACTGGCGGAAGGTTACAATGCTATTGGCTTTTCACAAGGTGGCCAATTTTTGTAAGTATTTAAAGCTCGTGGGATACTCGTATATTTATAAACTACTACTAGTTGACTTTTGATTTTTCTTTAACCACTACAGGCGTGCTGTGGCCCAACGTTGTTCTACACCACCCATGAAAACCTTGATTTCATTAGGAGGGCAACATCAAGGAATTTTTGGATTGCCAAAATGTCCATCGCTATCGAATAGAGCTTGTGAGCATTTGCGGAAGTTACTGCATCGCGCTGCATATAAAGAGTAAGTTCACTTTATATTGTGCTTTTTTTTTATTTATCTAGACGTAACCCTGCCATACCAAATGACTGCCCGGCATGCGCTGTGCCCCCACGACACTAATTAGTAAACTCACTACGGTCCAATGCTATTGATACTGCGTTTTCGGACCTACTGCTGAGAGGCTGATCTTCCACTCAGCTTTCGGTATGTAACAGCGCTATGCACCTCCGTGATTAAAATTCATAAACGTTGGTCGGGAAGTGCTATGAACTTAAAACCACAACAATCACAATCATAATACTTGTGACAGAATTCTCATCGCGCAGCTGATGTTAACATTTGAATTTGATTGGCTTGAAGCTGCGTCTCACAAAGCCTTTAATATCAATTTAGCTTATGTGGCGGCTTGTGGAGCAATTACCTTAGTTTTAAGTCAGTTTCTGCATATTTATAAAATACTAGCAGACCCGGCAGACGTTGTTCTGCATTAAATTTGACTTGCCTACATTTATTAAATTGCACTCTTTTCTCTCCACACTAGACGCTTCTTCTATAGGTATCCTTATACTTCCTTTTTCTTTCTTTTGCTTTCCCCCACTCCATATACCGTTACTCTTCTTTACCCTCTTCATTTTCCTCTAACACCACCTCTATATTTCTATTCCTACTTCCCTTAATAAATTAATTAACTTTTATTTTATCCTGGTACCGCTTCTGTTTCCAAGGTTTTTTTGATGTGACTTAAACCAAATAAATTCCTAGCTGTGCCGAATTGCTACTTTAAATAGCCTGGGGGCTTTGCTAAAAGCTATATATGGCCTGTGTCGTCCCCAGCGAACCCCTGAATCCACTGTGAAAGTTTTATTGAGATCAACAATAAACTTTGTACATGAATGAAGGACAAACAAAAGAAAAAATGTGGGCGTGGCAATACCGACTTTTCCAAAATTATGTAAATCCTGACTTAAGGACACATCCAAATATCATTCACTTAGACCAAATAAGTTCATAGTTATGACGAATTTTAATTTTATATAGCCTGGGGGCGTGGCACCAACCACTTTTCCAAAACTGTATACAGCCTATGTCGTACCCACCGAACTTCGAAACCTATCGTGAAAGTTTCATAGAGATTGACTATAAACTTTGGACATTAATGAAGAAAAAAAAATAATGTGGGCGTGGCACCGGCCACTTTTGAAGAATTATGTAAATCTAGACTAAAGGACACATGTATCCAAATATCATTGATGTAGACCAAATTAGTTCAGAGTTATGACGAATCTTAATTTTATATAGCCTGGGGGCGTGATACCGCCCAGTTTTCCAAAACTATATAGCCTATGCTTTAACCAGTGATCCCAAAAATATACTGTAAAAATTTCATGAAAATCGGTTAAGTACTTTGGACGCCTAGAAAGGACACACAGACACACATTCATTTTTATTTATAAGATAAAATGTACTAATTGATTTTCAATAGATGGATGCAACGTGAATTAGTGCAAGCTACATATTGGCATGATCCTTTAAATGAAGAACAATATCGGCAGTCAAGTACGTTTCTGTCCAATATCAACAATGAAGTATACATCAACCGTACATACATCGAAAATTTAAATAAACTCCAAAAGTATGTTTTGGCTAATACGCGAATTAAGCAAAAAAAAAAAAAAGCATTACATATTTCAAAAACCAAACCTATTTTCAGATTCGTAATGGTTATGTTCTTGAATGATACTATAGTGCAGCCCAAAGAGTCGCAATGGTTTGGCTTCTATATACCTGGTCAAGATAAGGATATTCGTCCACTTGAACAAACTGTTGCATATGAAGATGTAAGTTCTAAATTCAAAAAAATCTGAAAGGCTTACAAACTCTAACTTTGTTACTGTTTCCATCGACAGCTCGGTCTTAAGCAAATGGACGAGGACAGGAAACTCGAATTTTTATCTGTAGAGGGCGATCATTTGCAAATGACAAACAAATGGTTCATGGAAAATATAATACCGCGTCTAACAAACAACTAAATTAATTTAGTTTACATAATAACATATGACAAACAGTTTATTTAAAACAAAGAAAGAAATATAGTTATGGTTTCCACCAAAATGTAGGCGCTCAGTGGAATTTACTATTGTAAACATATATAATTGTGATTCATACGGAACAAATTAGACTTAACTGGTTGATATACTCTCATATTATGCAGTTTTTAATTGAATAAAGCATGCGCGGTTGCAAAATTGTTACTTTTATCATATCTCTTCTTTCCGCTAACTGACGTAGTATATTGTATCCTTGAAGGCTCATGTTATTGTGGTAGCAGTACTTCCAAATGCTTTTGTTTGTATAACGCAGTTAATCTCGTGGGAATTGATAAAGGAGCTCACCGACTCTGTGTAGATGTTGTTGACATCCTGCCGTTGTAACTTTGGATTGTTATACTGAAGGGCTTTGCGGGTAGGAAACGGCGCAGAAGGAAGCCACGAAATGTTAAATTAAACAGTTTCGGGGGATAGGACACCAATTTGTGATACCCTTGCGGGTAGGAAACGGCGCAGAAGGAAGCCACGAAATGTTAAATTAAACAGTTTCGGGGGATAGGACACCTATTTGTGATACCCTTTTTTTAACAATATCTCGATTGTTCGTTGAATCACTATGATAATTTTCATTCAATAGTTTTAAACTTGCCCCTTTTGGCATTCCCCCAACAGCCGGTTCTATTAGACCGGATTGACTCTGGTGTTCTTTCCCTACCAAACGCTGTTATTTCGGCCTATAGGAGTCCCTACGCCGCTTTTCTTATCCAAGGCAGACATGGACAAGCTAAATACAGCCAAAGACGAATACTTTTCACACATGAGAGAGATTTAGACCCAGCTTTTCTAGCAAATTGTAGTGTGCTGCTTCCAGTTTTTCCTGGACTCCGAACTGCATCTGCTAAGGTAGATGCATTTCCATGGCAGAAATACACTCTGAAGGTTGCCCACCACTGCTGAGGAGGCGAGAGGCGAAACCCCTTTTCCAAACCACTCTTTTAGTAAGATGTCCCGTTCCTTGAACAAGGGACCTTTCGGAAAAGTAGGCTATCACACTACCACTAACCATGGCGGCTGCCACATGACTTAATTACTGTAACTAAATCTTGCCTTACTGGCTTTAACACCGATTTTCATTGTCCTCAAATTCTTATAGGTTCAAGAACCTAGCCGGGCAGCGAAGTGGTAAGGACCATACATCTCATGTGCCTGCCCAATTCCCATATCTTAGGAGGCGCCCTGTACATATTCCATTCAACTGCGCTATATTCGATCTCATTTAATATTTTATATTTTCCATACTTCAGAAAAAAACGTAAGAAATTTCAGTTTATTTTCTTATCTACTTTAAAATAAAAATCTTCAAGAAATATTCGGCTATCCTCTATTGGAATTTTTTCACTGTTTGGATAGTCCTTTTAGCACTAAACAAAAATTAAAAATTTTCCAAAAAAAATTTACTCGTTATATTTTTGATTTTCAGTATACAAATGCAATTGGACATAATCTGAAACTAAAAAAATTGTTAAACTAAAATGAATGAAAAACCAGAATTTCAAAAACCAAACTCACTCCAGTCTATGATGGACAAATCAAAAATGGAGCTAAGCTTCGTCAATATCTTTTCACCACCTTCCTCGGTATCTTCCGAAAGCGATTCGGCTACTAGGCCTGCAGTTTACACACACCAGCGTCACATCGTTATGGATCTTATCAATCGCATATTCGATGACAAGCTTGGCACAGTTGAAGTATCGTCGTCACATTGTTCCAGTTTGGAAAAGAAAAGCTCTGATTACAGTTATGATAATCGACTCAAATACTGGAAGAATATTTTGAAAGAACGTAGGCGTCTGCAAGCAGATATAGGGGAAAAAACGGGTAAAGTTCCAGGTGAGTTGCTCTTCAATCGTGCTGTGACTATAGATGAACGAGACAAGCAGACTGTGCGACGTCTTATGGACTATGCAGAACGTTTGGATCCCTTGAAGTTAATGCACAGGCATGCGTCCATACTACCAGAATATAACGACTACGACACGTGTCGGCATGTGAATGAAATACGTGAAACACTACCGAAAGCCGAGCGAGATGGCAAGAAAATTGTCGAGATTACCGGTTTGCCAGCGGTAACAAAGGAGGAGTTGTTGGGCAAAGCCAACTTGCAAGGGACACTAAAGAAATCAAATTGGTTGAAATCAAAAATTTTGGAAGATAGAATTGAACGCAAGCGTAAGGATATAGAACGGGTAATAGAGTTCTATCCAGATATTGAGAAGTTGCAGATTGTGGGTGAAAGTTTGAAAAAGATGCAGACATTAAAACACAATGCAGATATAAAATACGTGGGGGAAGAACTTATCCAGCGCATATCACAAGATACATCGCTCTGTCAAGACGAAATGCCAATAGCGAACATATTAGAGGAACCCGCCATACAGCCCGACTATAGCGTTAGGATAAACGAACATGTTTTTCAACTAGCCGAAAAGCGTAGCTCAAAATATGTTGAGATTGAGGTGCGTTTCGAATGTGAACCCTTTGAGAAAATTACCAAGCGCATATTCCATATTGAAAATCTTGGCAAGAAGATACTCAATTTTGAGTGGGTACATCGTCCATATTACGATAAGAATTCCAATCTTTTAAAGGCAAACGATGAAGAATTTGTTTTTCAACATAAACCATTTCGTTTAGTTTCGGGCCAATTCATAGATGTTGTGGTGCAATTTCGACCACGGCGTGTTGATATTGTCAAACAAAAATGGATGTTAAAAATAGATCCCCAATTCTTTTGTCGTAAAATTGATGCCATCGTTGTGCGTCTTAGTGGTAGATGTAAGCCACCGCAAGAGTATGTTGAGCGTCTACGTAACGTACAAAAAGATGTTTTAGATAAATCAAATACCAAGATGGTGCGTCAGCTTGCCACTAAATTGGCTACACTCACGCCATTAGTTAAATCACCCGAAGTGCTTTGCCCCTACAAGCGTACACTGAACGAACTCGAACTCTTCGAATTTCACAATCCTGGTTATCGTTGTGAACGCTATCACGATATACAATTGCTAAAGGAGCTATATCAACGCTTAAAGAAGCCACGTGAACCTATGTGGGATCTATGTTTGGAATCTTTGAAAGATCTGCTCTTACGTCAACCCAGCCCAGATCAGCGTGCTTTATTCTTTGACGAAATGACAGGTATTTTGGCAGAAATGCGTGGTAAGCCACACATTGATTTCGTTGATAAAATACTTGACAATACGGAACGTGAGCGTACTTGCTATGTCTATGTGCGTGGTATTATCTCAACCGGCATTGATGAGTGGGAGGATTTAGCATTGACGATTGAGGAGGCTTTTCTTAATTTGGCTTGGAAAACATATCGCTATACTTATTATGAGACGAAAGACGAGAAATCGTCTGTAATAAAGGAGGGTGCTGGTGGTGATGCGGAAGATGTAGAGACCTTGCACACGGATGAATTGGATGATGAGGAAATTAAGTTGTGGCTAATTCAAGAGTTGCGACATCGCAAGGCATTCCGTGATACGCTCTACATGCAAACCTACACACATTTGTGTAATTTTATGGAGGATATTGTATCTGTAATTGAGAGTACAGATATTGTATGATCAGCAGTTGGAATTAATTGACATATCTTTCACGTTTTTCTCGTATACATCGTATAAAGATTTTTTAGGAATTGCTTTGTTAAGGAGTCTACAGCATATACTAGCATACTTTTTGTTTAAAATTTGAAAATACATGAGCGCTATGAGCTTCGAAAAACTCTTGTTCTGGTTTTTTTTTTGTTGTTCATTAAAATTCAAACGTTGGTGGGGCGAGGTCAGGCCCCAATTGCAACTGAAGTGTGCCCTGTCTAAATCAAAATGTGCCGATTTTGAATTTATGCTGTGAAAGTGTGTTTTTGTGGTAAATTTGGAGAAACAAAATTCTGAGACAGGTCGTTAAGGCGCTCCTCTACTCAGCAAGCATTACGACGAAATCAGGCATCACATAACAAACAACAGATGCACCTGTAACTGCGGAATACGCAAGGGGCACGCTAGTCATTCTTGCTCAACTTCGATCTATATTTTGTATTGGGATAAACTCTTGCCAATCCAGACGATCATTGATTTTTTAGGAATTGTGTGTCCCCATTAACACCAATCAGATTTTTAACTGTTCAACTGAGCATACTCTTCTCCCAGCAATCTCACTATGGTCCAACCTTATTGAAACTGCTTCTTTTTTAGGACTTTCATCAGAAGAGATTCATGTCAATTCCAGGCAATGAATGTGCCGATTAGGCAAGACGAAGTTATGCGATACCAGCAAGATACCTACCAAAGAAAATAAACTAAATAATACGTTTTAAGTTAACATTTAATAAATTGTTTTTAATTTAAATTGTAGTTTTTTAGGAGTTATGCTTACTGCTTTGTTAATTTTTCTTTTTGGAATATAAAAATATGATAAATTCTAGATACAATCATTGCTGTCAAATTCATTATCGCATGTGCTACGTACTGCGTACAAACATAATAAACAATAAAACAACTATTAACTTTTAACAAAATTCCATAAAGCAAATAAGTTCCGGAACATTTTGGAATGCTTTCTAGGTGATTATATGTACTATGTGTCCATTGCAAGATTTAACTATGCTGATTCGAAGAATATAGTTTTTTAAATCTACAAATCTCTACTTGGGTATTCTAAAAGGAGTCGCGTTTTTTAAACAAATTCGGAAATGAGGTATTCTAAAAGAAGTGTTTTAGCAAAAAACCCTGAGATGGGATGTTTTCAAACCGGCAGCAGGGATAGGCTAACACGACGATAACGCTAGAGAAATTTTAACTGTTTTGTTTGAAAACAGTGTTTCTTGAGTTATCCTCTAACGTTAGATATTAGAGAACCTTCCTCTAATCGTAATCTAACAGCAGTATTTGTTGGCATATTACATTAGAAATTTTCACAGCTGAAAAGTAACTATTTCCAAATCAATTTTAGAAACCCGCAAAGATATTTCAGAAAGACTAAAATGTGTATATGAAAAGAGACACTGCTCCTCAAACATTCTCGGAGCATTCATAATTTAAGAGTCTGAAATGAGTCCCAAATATGAAGGAAATGTGAGCCACATAAATTTGATTGTATCGGTGTCTTTTATGAGCAACTTCATTTAACCAAGCAGATTTGTAAAAAATACTTATAATTTTTTTTGGAAAACTTTTTATTTGAATAAAAATTGATTTATGTACATACAGCATCGAATCTGTTCCCGATTTGCATTGTTCTGAGCTTCGTTATATTATTATTGCTAGCTGCCTTTTATTATTTCGATGGATTGCCTCATTGATATTCTCTACTCATGGAGAAGGATCCCTCTACGCTTATGTATTTCTTCACAAAAATCTATTAAAAAGCTTTTCTTATTCAAACGAAGGTTCAGGTATCTTTCCCCGATTCTAGAGTCGCGACATCAATGCCAAAAAGGCGAAATTCGAAATCCCAAAATATGCATTTCATGAATTTTGTTAGTCATAAATGACACTAAAAATGTTCCGTAAAGGATTATTTTTTGAGTCCAATAAGTACCCAAAATGAGCTGATTCGGAGTCCAATAGGTGTCATATATGAGTACTATTCAGGCTCATATGATGTATGAAATTAGGCTCTTATCGGACGACCAAAACAAGAACGGAAATTCCCTCATATCGGACTCATAAATGAGTTCATAAAGAGCATAAGCGCTTCCATTTAGGACTCAGATTGTTTGCTGGGTGTAGTTTTTTTTTGAATTTGGATGTGTTTGAGTTTCATTTGATTTTGGAACTACCGTGGGTGCACAGTGAAGACATAGTTAATTTTGAAAACAAGTATGGCTTTTTTTGCGACTCAGAGCACACTAGATGTTTCGAGTTAAATTTTTTACGCCCCAATCCCTTCTTGCAGTGACTGACAATTGTTATAGCTCTATACCAACTTTTCCTATGATTTATAGCAGGAAAGTGAAAATAGAATTATTAAAATGTTTAGTAGTCACTAGCCATAATCGGCCTATTATACTTGTTAAACCTCTCAATGGAGACATAGTATTGCTTTTCATTCTTCGTATAGTCGCTATACAATTTAAAAAGTACATAAAACAATTACAACATAAAATAAAAATTATATTATAAGTTATGAATTAGGAAATACATATTTCAAATAGTTTAAAGATAATTGATACTAAGAGATAGCACATAATTAGGGCCCGCATTGCATTTACAAAGTAAAATTAAGTCACATGGTGACGAAATGTTGTAGCTCGTCATGGAGGTAAAAGCTGCAAACTCCATTCAGCAAAATGTTTCAGTTAAAAGTAAACTACACTCAGCACTCGAAAAATGTATAAAAATTATAAAAAATTTATGGAGTTAGCAGCTTTTTAGCGATTCTGAATATTGAACACAACATTTTCTTTCAGCACCAAGCACAGTCGAAAAAGTCGTTTTGAGTAAAAAATTTTTAAAAATTGTTTTTAAATAAAAAACATTGGCGAACTCTTCAATGAGGCTCTCGATTACCCCGTTCGATGAGTGAGAAATCACAATAACTCGTTTAAAACGTGCTATCTCAGCAAACTTTTCTTTCAGAATTGTATTCGAAAACGCCTTATCTCAACGTGAATTTGATACATTTAGAGTTCTGCAACCGGATGCTGAGATCTGTTTAAGATACGTCCTAAATTTTTTTTTAAGTCCTAACTGTATTTGATTTAGGCTGCGTTTTGTACAAAGAATAATGTTGTGTGTATGTGCTAATGTCGATTGCATCGGTGGATGTCCATTTGCCCGGATATGTGCTGTATGCTAAGTGTCATCGCTACTAAAGTACAACTAGTAGATAGATACATGAGTGCGTTCTACATACAAAAGTAATAAATAAACATCAGCAAAGTGAATAGTTTGTAAATTGTTTCTTTACACCGCAATTCCTTTTGCTCTGGTTTATAATATACATATATATATATATATACATTAAGATATTTATGTAAAGCTGTGCTTTTCTACAATGACCCTTTATCACTTGGCCTAAGTGTGCAGCTGACTGGCTGCAGCTTTTCATGCAGCAAATCATAATTTTGACTTTGGTTTAGCATTGCGCGCAAAATAAACTTCTGGATCCTTGTGTGGTTGTTGAATTTCACGATAATTTTTTACAATTTTTTTGCTTTCATCCTTCGGACATGATTGTAAATCGCGAAATACTTGTACCTACGAAAATAAAAACAAATTGTTATTATATATTTTAAGACTAGCATACTGTTATGGCAAAGCACTCTTCGAAGATTTGCACCTTCTTTTTTCATTCATAGATCAAACAGAATATTAGACTATAATGGCTGCCTCTAACAGAGTGTTTTTCTTTCGCAATAACCGACAATTAGAAATACCAGTCTCCTTCACCTACTTTATGCAACGGAGTGGGGCCTACCCTTTTCTTCTGCTGCTACCAGTGGCGGCCATAGCATGATCTAGCAATTTTTTTAGCCATCGAACCAGCGTCAAACTCGAGTAGGTCAAAAATTGACTACTTCATCTTGTCCTTCTTCAATACCAGACATACTTTCTAAGATAAAGAAAGTGGTATATCCAGGTTAGGAAAGGTCATTATCATCAATATCATCAGCATACTCGACGTCGAAGGACGTTTTTTTAATAGCTGAATAAAATGAGTTAGCTTTTGCTTTTCGTGCATGGAAATTTGGGTAAAACGACGAAGTGTCAGAGAGACTGACCTAAGAGAAACAATAAAAAAATCCAAACAGGGCTTGGTGGTAGATGCTGTTAAAGCCATTGATCATCAATTTAAAAGTCAAGTCCCACTCCCGGGACAAACCTGTGACAAGATGTATGATGGTATCATCGAAACAGCTGCAGGGTTGTGCACCCGCAGGGGGAGAGCATTCATGGGTGGACATGCTGAGTGATTCAAACATAACAGAGACCAAGTCTGTAATAGTATGGATATGATCACACTTTGGCTATGGAATTCCGTTTTTCGCACAATACTCTGGATAGAAGATTTCTATATTCGATATTCCCACGGATTTGAGGAAAATACCTAAATAAAAATCAGCAGGTATACACTCTGAACCGGGATACCTCCCATAAGTAAGTTCTGAACTTCGCTTACCAGGTCGTATACTGATCCTATAGAAATGTGTTCCGAGATTGAAAAATTCTGTAATAAATTCGTGGATAATACTATCAAACAACATCTCAAGCTTTTCTCACTAACACTCTAGCTGTCGTTTCGCTTCCCCTTCACAACACTTTAACGGTTAAACTGTTGTTGCTGTTGTAGCAGTACTTCGCCCTGCTTAGTGGGCGCACACCCCCGAGTCGAGGTCGTTGTGGATTTTAACCGCGCTCATATTCTAGGCGCCTCAGCTCCGAGCTGACAAATTGTATAGGGGCAATGAACTGCAACTGGATGGCTGATCTACTAATCTAAATAAGTCTTATTCACCCCTCGCTATTAATCTCCTAATCTGATTTACTTCGCCTTAGCTGATACTGCTAACTGCAAACATTTTTGGAGGTGAAATTATCCAATGATTCGACAAAATCCTAGTGCAATAGTCGGGCTAGTTCCAGCAGTAACAAACTCCTAAACTTGCAATGTTTTGCCGCTAATATAACCACAATAGAAAACCACTTAAATTCTATAAATTTAGGGACCCTAGCTGTGTGTGAGGACCTCATCAAAGCCATTGTTGCAACCACTTTACATCAATTTCCTTGAACAACCAATTTCAATTTCACTCACCTGCCCCCTCGAGACGTATATCGGCGTACGATAAATAATCCAAGTGACACTCTCAAAATATGGCGCTGTTGTTAGAGATCCTTTATATGTATAATAATGCTTACTTAGCTCTTGCAAGCCAATCCAAGACAAACAATCTACATAAAGAGCAATAGGGTAATTTTAAAAAAAAAAACATATCAAACCCAATACGACTTGTACTAACCGGAATCCAATGAAGCGCTTGTATTTATCTTCTGTACTATGTGTATACCCTGAGTGATCTTCTTGAATTCAGGACAATCGTTACCACCACACGCCTGTATGAAGAACGCCACCACAGCCAAACCATCTGGTTTATTTTTTGCTTCTGTGAAATCTTTATACTTGGAATTATAATGGACTGCATGTGATTCCATAGAATATTTGACACCTTCGAGTGTATGCTCACAACCCGATTCGTCTGTATCGGCCCAATGGAAATGCAATTGCTCAAATATATATTTGTTATCATGCAAACAACCGCCCTTAATATACGGTTGCTGTTTCCGTTTGGCAAATGTCACCACGGCAGATGTGCCAGTATTTTGAACGCGTGCTATACCAACTGGTTCCCAATGACCATGATATTCCAATGGATCCACATCATCAATATGTTCAATTGTACGATTACTTAGAGCAATTGGAGATTGAACCGGCATTACGTTTGTAACTCGTAGACTCGATTTGTCAGAAACTAGAAAAGCTCAGCTAATAGTGTTATGTGTTTCCACACAGTGGGTAAGGCGCTTTTGATGATATTATGACTAGTTACCAGTGACTCTGATGAGTGAGTGTTGGTGTTTTATTTAAAGCTGAATGCCGACAACTGTTCGCTATCACGGCAATCTTAAGTATTATTTACTGATTCGATGAATTTTTTCTTCACCTTATATACACAAATAATGTGTTTAACGGTTAATAAAGCGTGCTGCGACGTGATGGCGAATTTTATTTGTTACACGGTGACAAAGAAAGTATCCAACTTAGACGGCTGAGGACTGTAACGAAAATGGAAAGATAAAAAATACAATATAAACTAATTAATTATTAATTTTTGACTGTTTTATTGACTAACTAGATGCATAAGGTAGTGCGTGACTTCGCCACGCACGTAAATAAAAACCGCATATAAAGCAGCAACGGAGGAAATGTCGTCTATATTTCAAGTTCGACCCCCAGCAATATATTGTTGAAGAAGCCATTCAATTATATGTATCAGTGGTTTAGTGATGCGCATACAAACATAAATACATACAGACAGACAGAAATTAAAAGAATTGTTCCTTTGGTTTATGCTGTTTCAATGAAGAATATCCGTAAGCAGTTTTCATGTTGTTGTTGTTGTTGTTGTGCTAGCGACTACTTAGCCTGCCTAAAGTATCACCATCATATCATCCAACACTATCATCAAGCTCTTCTAACGAAAGTCCCAGAAACCTCGGCTTCAACAGGAGTGGACCAGAGTGAAATTGTTGTTAGAAGAGTAGGCTCGGTTGAGCAGATGAACAGATGATTAGTATCTTGAGGAGACACGCCGCACGCCGCGCAAACATCTGGCATGTCAGGGGTCAGTCTGGACAGGTACTGGTCATGTTAATACTGGTCTATGTGTCTTAAATTATGTTGAGCCAACTTTTACTCCCACCACTGTTCAGAGCGGTAAAAAAATATTTTCTTGTGGTAAAATGGATCCTAAACTTTAAGTTGGACATCTAGCAATACATCGGTGAGAGTTGCATTCAATTACATGCAGCGGTTTTTGAGTGATGCGCGAACAAACATACAGACAGATAGACAAAAATTCTACAAACTGTTGTTTTAACTTATATTACTGTAATAAACATACAGCTAAGCAGTGAAAAGTTTATTGCTACCATAAGTCGTGCGTTCGTGAACGGTATGCTTGAAAAGTTGTGTAGAACGGTCCTATAAGGTACTGTAGTGTAAGAACATTATACGTTACTAGAATTAAACGCATTTGTTAGTGTTAATTTTATAGGCAGTATGCAACGTTTTATTTTTTCCCATACTAACAGAAATTATATAAACTTCCATTTCATCATTAGACTTTTTTATGGAAGTTGAAATGTGATCACACACAATTGCTTTCATATTTCTTGGGGTTTCAATCGAAAAGTTTAATGAATTCCAATAAAACGTAAGTTGACTTGTGACAATAGAGATGTTAAAAATATAGTAGTAGTAAATTCTACATTATTCAATTTTGGTCTATGGTCTTTTGGAAGTTCGTTAGAAAAGTTCCGAAAGAAAATTTTCAAATATACTGAAAGCAAATAGCTGAGGTATTAATATTATATATCACTTTCACCCCATGGCAATTTAAATCTTTTAAACATCTTCACCCTCATTCATGGTACAAATATATTTCTTGTTTCTTTTCTTGTACCATGCTTCCATTCTTTGTTCTTTTGTTATTGAAGACATCCACCAAATCTTCGTTTCCGGACTTCCTCATAGAATTTGTGATGATTGCTTGTTTCATCCTATCATATATGTTATTTTATTAAAATTTAAATAAAAGATTAGTAAAAAATTTTTTGCAAATGGGTTAAAATATTTTTCTGTTTGACGCTATAGTTTGGTTCCGATTGAAAAAAATATCAAATTCAATCTCACTTTGTTGAATACGTTTCGGTCAAGGCGAATTTATATCAGGTGATATCACGGCGAATTTGTTGCTGTATACATACACATACTTAATGTGTTTTGTTTTTCCTTTGGCGGCTTCTCCTGTCAGATTGCATCGAATTTTTTTATTTTGACCATGGCGTAATTATAATGGTGATATCGAGCCACAAGCTGATTTGTATTTTTTTTCGCCGCGACCGTACATGCTTGTCAAACTGACTTGTTTTTGAAAATTGAATGTTTACATTAAATAATTAAAAGGGGTAATTGTTTCCTTTAGGGGACAACTGCTAAAACACCTCCAAAAATATCGGGAGAGGTATGAAACAACGCGTTTTGATCTCTGTATCAATAATCCGAAAGCGGAAATTAAATAATTTGTTTCAGTGAAAAGTTATTAGCAAAAAACCCAAAAATTACCCAGGTCCGATCCCAAATAGGGGACTTGATCCAAGGTATTTATGTGCAGAACACCTTTTTGCGTAGGCGGCCTTTGGCCGCGCTTCAAAAAAATAACCCTTAGCCGGTCCAACACCGGCTACGCGGTCCACAATATTTCCACATGAAAATGACAGAAAATTTTCAACTTTAATTGCGAATATCCCTGAACAAATATAAAATATCGAATTTCCGCTTTCGGATTATTGATACGGAGGTTAAAACCCGTCGGTTGAT
Organism: Merzomyia westermanni; assembly: GCA_949987695.1. NCBI lineage: Eukaryota > Metazoa > Arthropoda > Insecta > Diptera > Tephritidae > Merzomyia > Merzomyia westermanni. The sequence continues at coordinate 66,341,240 of OX465290.1, forward strand.
ATCTTTCCCGATATTTTTGGACGTGCATTAGCAGTTACGTACGGTCGTATAGAATTACAGCATTTTCATGTCGCATATCGTGCCGGAAGAGTAGACATAGCATCGCCGTTGATGGGTGGTACAGGTGGATTCCACAGTATGCACTCAATTACTCCTACATGCAAGCGTTGCTGCTGTAGTTGCATGTTGTGGTGTCTTCTCCCGATATATTGCAGAGAGTCTGCCACCTATTTGCTTTGTGCCGCCACCAATATTTCCATACAGAAAACTTTATGGATACTCCGTAAAAATTGTTATTTAAGTTTTGTTGTTCCTGTTGCTGCCGCTGTTGGTGATGCTCTGGCATGTTTTAAAATATTTTCGACTTGAAATTGCACAGAAAATAGGTAAATAAAATAGTTTATCGCGTTGTTTACCGAATTTTGTTTTGAACTTAAATGTCAGATTGTTTTCGACGAATTCAAAATTTGACATTAAGTTTGCTGGCGAATTCAGATTTTGCCAAGGCGAATACAGCGAATATTGATTTTGACACTAAAATATGACAGTCAGTTACCAAAAAGCACTAACAAAATACACGGGAATCGTTGTTGTTGGGGAAACGAAACGACCATTATAATTGGGCCATGATTTTGACAGAGGAAGCCACTGCTCATATGGTCTTATGAGACCACCTGTAAGTGAATTCGCCTTGGTTTCGGTACAAAGTCTGAAAAATGTAGGCCTGTTAAGCATAAAAATAAAAAATTTAACTTTCATGGCATAGTAAAACAGGTAAAAAGCAGGGCGGCCATTTTGGAAACCCCTTTTCTAAAACGTGAAAACAACACAGCACATGTTAAAATGTAAACGAACCGATTAAAAGCAAGTTTATCAGTTTAGAGAAAATTTAAATGAAAAAACTATAATCAGCTGTTGAGATTATACTATCTGTTTAGGTCATAATATTTTTTTCAAATATTGGTTTCAAAATCGATCAATTGGAACCGCCTGGTATTTTTTTTGTCTGATTCTAAACCTGCATAAGCATTGTCCATCTATATATCTGTATATTTTTCCGTACTTATGATGGTGGCACAACTCCAAAACCGGTTGGAGATAATCCAATCTAAAATTGTCAAGAAGTCACGGAAAATTCGAAAGTAATTAAATTTTTTACACTGTTGGAATTACTAACAAACCAAATAACTTTTTGATGATTTAATAGATGGCAACTCTCTGAAAAAGGTGTCCCATATTTAGTGCTTGAAATACGCACATTTTTGATCTAAAAGTCTTTGGATGCCGAAACTGTATTTTCAAACATTTTCTGCTCGGTTTTCATAACACTTTAACTAATTTTAACAAATATTTTCACAAATGTGATGTTTTTATTCTGTGGGACATTCCATGTCCCGAGAGTCACATTTCACTCCGAAATTTTACAAAAAATTATGATACATTAGTAGTCTACTAGTAGGTGTTTAAAATAATTCCCTTTACAAAAATGCCCTAACCATATCTCAACTCTCTGAAAATGTTATTTCAGCAAATATTACCGAAAACTACTCTCTTTGCTGTCCTATGCTTAAAATTAGTATAGAATGCCCTTTCATTTTTGTTATTATCTAAAAGATGCAAGGGTGTGACTCGTGAGACATTTTTTTGTATTTGCTTGATACAATTTTAAAGTTTTTTTTAATTATATCAAATCAATTTATTAAAATTTTAACCATGTCACACATTATCCCAAACTCTTGATACGATACTAACTCGAACTTTTTTTCAAGTTCTTTCGAAGCAGAGGGGATTTATGCTGGTTTATATATTTTTTAGTTTACCTCTTTTAGCTGGAAAGACCCTTGTTAGGCTATTTACATTAAACTTTTTAGTTGCGTGAACAGCTGACTTTGTGCAAATACGTTTAAGGCCCGTTTAGATTCAACTGTGACGCTTCTTTTTCGTCGTCAAATTAAATGAGCTGGCAATGCTTACACAAGCTTTTTTAACTATTATTGTTAGCTTTATTTTGTCTTGTTATGCAGGTTATGGCGGTAAAATACCCATCACACTAGACGAAACCCTTTTTGCTCTAACAAATTTGCTTTAAAAGGCATAATAGGCTAAAATGAGTGATTCACAAAATCTGACAAGTGGTGTCACCTCATCGGAATTAGGCTGTCTGTTAGACTTTTTTTCATGCAATTAATTTTTTTTTTTATTCGGTGATAATAACAAACAATTAGAATATGCATTTTTCTGCTTCACAGTAGCAATCATGCTTATTACAAGCGCTCATAATTTTGGTTTTATCTTGCAAGCGACAAGTTCACAATGATTTTCAAAGCAAATTTCAAATTAAAAAACAAAAACATATTGTTATTTTACTTATAATTCGGCAAGTGCATACAAAACAAAAATTGGTTATTATAAAAAAATTTAACTGCACTATGATTACTTTGAGTCATTGCACATTTGTTTAACACAGTACTTTTGGTGCATGATATTTTGTCAAGCGCTGCACTTTTACGACTGAAAAGCCGGCACCGTGATCGTTTTTATACCTTTCATGAACATAAAATGGTAATATAACTTTGGTCCGATGTTTGTAAGTATGAAAAAAAGAAGAGATAGACCCACCAATAAGTATACGGAAATGATTAGGGCCATGAGCTGAGTCGATTTAGCCATGTCCGTCTGTCTGTCTGTTTGATCGCAAACTAGTCTCTCAGTTTTAGGAATATCTCCCTGAAATTTGGTATGGACCGCCATTTTGTAATATATTATGGGTTTGGCCTTTAACTCTAGCAATTAAAAAGATAGGAACGTAAAATTTCGCAGGTTGGGTACATATTACGAGTATATACGTAATGTGGCTAGTGAAAACCATGAAGATTGGATCAATATATCGTATAGCCAGTTAGTTAGTTAGCCGTAGTTGAACTAAAATTTTTTTTCTTTCGATTGAATAACACAATACCATTTTATGCTTCTGATTTATAATTTTGTTATTTTACTAATGACAAATGGCAGTTTTAATAATATACATATAGGCTTCTTTTCAGGCCTTCTACAAGGTGGCGCAAAAGTAAGCTTCCGATGTTCAGCATATCGGTTGTGGCACGTGCAGTGTGTGCTGTTGCACCGTCTTGTTGGAACCACATGTTTTCCAATCCCAATTCATCAAGTTGCGGCAAAAAGAACTCGTTGATCATTGCTCTGTAGCGCTCACCATTCACAGTAACCGTTTGGCCCCGACCGATTATTGGTCAAATAAATAGTCAGCAATATTCCGCGTTCTGGAGCAGTGTAGCGTAACATTGTTTATTACCGTGTATTTCGCATGTGTTTACTACACAAATGTCAAAACAGACCTGACTTTAGGGGCCAATCGCAAAATTTATAGCATTTTCTGATAGGAGGATTACTTTTGCGCCACCTTGTACAAAATTCACAAGGCTTTCATGACGATAAAACCGGTTTCGAGGTATGCGTACACATTGGTTCTGGTAGTAATAAAATAACAGATCGAAATAATACCGTAATTTTCGAGGCCTGATATTTCTGAGCTAAAACTCTACTCCCTTCTCTCACGTCTTTAAAAATCCGAATTAAGGCGGTCTGAAAATACTACACCTTTTCCAGATTGAATTCAGAAAACTCCAATTGAATTTCAGATTTGGCAATTGGATTTCGGAACATGTCAATTGAATTTCAGAATAGGCAATTGGAATTCAGAATGTGTGAATTTGATTTCAGAAATAGACAATTGGAATTCAGAATGTGTGAATTTGATTTCAGAAATAGACAATTGGATTTTAGAATGTGTTAATTGGATTTCAGAAATCGTCAAGTGGATTTCAGAAAATACCTTTCGAACTGTTTTGAGATGCTAATACTTTAAGGCAATACTTTGGATGACGTTGTGATCGTATGCGACAATGCATCTTGTCACAGCAATCTTGAAAGAGCAATAAATGAGTACGCAAGTGGAAGAGCAAAATTGTTGCGCTTAGGACCATACAGTCCAATGCTTAACCCAATTGAAATAATCAAAAGTCAAATGCCACGTAAAGACTAATTTGCTTGTCCCGGAAGTGCAAGGCCTCAATGTAATGGATCAACGGCTCCAATACCTTGAAGGCAAAATAGACCAAGCAAAAGCTGCAATAACAACAGGGGACTGTGCTCGGGTGGTGCAACACGCAGCATCGTTCTATGCTGACGCATTAGCAATGAAAGATATGGGGGTCGGAGAATGATATATTTTTATGTATGTACATATGTCTTATTTTGAACTGTATCTGTATTACATAATTTACTTAAATGAAATTATAGCCTGTCTTGAACTTACAAATTATTTTCCAACTTTGCGTAATAAATTTGTTTTTATCTGAAATCCAATTGACGCTTTCCGAAATCCAATTGTCTATTTCTAAAAACAAATTCACACATTCTGAATTCCAATTGCCTATTCTGAAATACAATTGACAAATTCTGAAATCCAATTGCCTAATCTGAAATTCAATTGATGTTTTCTGAATTCAATATGGAAACGGTGTAGAGTAGGCAGGCGCAATAATTTAATCAGAGCACACAACGGCGGAAAAATAGATAGCGACGAGAATTGTTTACACGTTTTTTATAACAGTATCTAATAAAAAACATTCAAGAACAAGTTTCAAACTTTGTTCAAAACCAAGCAAAATTTAACCAAGTTTTATCAAAATTTTACACTTTTTAATCCGAATTTTTATAAAAAAAATTGGATTTGCAGTTTTATGACCTATTAAATTTTAGTATTTATAATAAAGTGCCAGGGTGAAGTTGGTAAAAAAATACCCCCAATTATGAGCATTTATTGATGAATTTATGGTTTCAGTTTTGTTATGTGAAAGGCTCAAAATTTAAAAAATTTCAACATTTTCTGTTGCTTAGTATTATAAAATTCTCAGGTCAACATTAAAAATTATTTTTTTTTTAATAATAAACGCAGTCTTTTAGCATCTTTGTTAACACAATACTTTCTGCCTTTCAACCAATAAAGATAGACTTAGGGCTTGTAGTGGATTTCGCAAAAGACTTAGTACTGGAGTTACGACGTATTCGTTCCGACGAACATGACTTTGAAAAATTGTTCAAAACTTGTGACATGGATATTGAAATCAAATAGAACCGGTTCAAATTAAGTCAAGGGCTGCGAGCATGTAACCTACATGCTTATTTCGAGACTACTGTTTTTTATTCATTCATGTATTGATCACATAATAATGGAAATAGATACTCGATTCACTCAACATAAAACTATCTTTAGAGATTTCGCTTCAGTTTTTCAACAAACCACAGAGAAGAAAATGACAAAAATTTGTTTAAGCTTGCTGAATATTATGAACCACTTGTTCAAAACCAAAATATAGTGGCCGAAACCAATTTATGGAGAAGGTTCTTAAAATTGACATAATCTTCGGACAAAAACTGCGTTTTACGCACTATAGAGCTGAGACAAAACGTCATTTCATAACTTATACAAATTGCTACAAATTTTTGGAACTCTCCCCGTTTCTACTTCCACAAAATCCACTTCTTTAAAATCCGCTTAATCGTCTAATCGATGTTAGCCCTTTACCTTAGCTCGCGTTACGTCTTTCTGCCAATTGGCGCCAATTGGAATCACCACGGCGTCACAAATCGTTCTACACTTCGTCTGCTACCATCGGTGGGTGTCGATAAGAATACCTTCTGGGCCGGAACATCTTCATTCATTCGCACAACATGGCCTAGCCAATTAAGACGTTGAGTTTTAATTCGTTGGGCTATGTCGGGGTCTGCTCATACAGCTCATCATTAAATCTTCTTTGGTAAATCCTTCGAAGAATCTTTCTTTCGAATACTCCCAGAGACGCCTCATCAGATGTTGTCAGTGCAAGCTTCTGCACCATAAACCAGGACGGGTACGATAAGTGACTTATTTATTCTCGTCAGAAGTAGCACTTGTTGGCGTGAGTGATTCTTCGTTGGATTTCTAGGCTGACACTATTGTTGATGTTAATGCTGGTTCCCAGGTTAAACACTCTAATATTATTCCTCAATACAAGGTTATGCAAAAAATCTGAAAAATATGTCACGACTTTAAGATTGAAACATTGTTGCATTAAAATTTAATGAACTACAAAACTGCATACTCCAAAAAATTCTTAAAATTGTGTAAAAAAAATGTTTAATTTTGATAAAATTTCCTTGAATTTTCGCGAATTTAGTGTACATTTTTAAAACCGAATTTATTGTGTGTTTCAAATTTCAGGTTTCGGAAAAAATTTTTTTTTTACATTTAAATATAATTTTTTTAAGTATTCATGAAACGAGCTCAAGGCCAAGAATAATAATTTTTCACTTTTGGAATTTTATGAAAATTATTATTGTTTTTATTTATTAATAATCATTTTAATTAATTATTAAAAGTTTTTTGGATGGAATAGAGTAGGAAAAATGTTTAGAGACAACTGCCATAGCTTTTCTTATAGATCCATTTCGGAAGCTGCTAGACTTCACTCATCAGAGAAATTTTGGCACGCATTGCTAACCATTAAGCTAACAATACGCTGGTTTTGATGTCATCTAAACTCCTAGTTCTATTCATCTTTTTACCATATGCATGAACCACTTCCGCCATTTGACAGTTAGTAGTGTGATCATGATGGATTTTTGACAGCTCTGTTTTATCATCAGAACTGCCTTTCCGTGTGCTCTCGGTTTTTGTTATTGCTTTTTTATACCAACAATTTTTGTTGATTTACGGCCTGTACATTTTCAACTTGAAAATGATGAGTGAAGTCTAGCAGCTTCCGAAATGGATCTATAAGAAAAGCTATGGCAGTTGTCTCTAAACATTTTTCCTACTCTATTCAATCCAAAAAACTTTTAATAATTAATTAAAATGAATATTAATAAATAAAAACAATAATAATTTTCATAAAATTCCAAAAGTGAAAAATTATTATTCTTGGCCTTGAGCTCGTTTCATGAATACTTGAAAATGTACAGGCCGTAAATCAACAAAAATTGTTGGTATAAAAAAGCAATATAATTTTTTTAAATATATAAATGTATCTACACTTAAAATTTATTATTTTTTTCATCTCTTTAACTTCTAACCCAACATTTAACTGTTTCTGACCAGCCTGGAACCAGCTGACAAATTAGTGGCTCTTTTTTTTGAGACCATAGATGTGAGACATCTTACTGAATACCAAATTGTATCAAAATTGAAACTGACCACAAAATGTCTCTATTAGTGACTAGATACTGCTTACAGAATTCAGCTATTAAACTCGTGATGTGTATTCATGAAAGGTATAAAGCCTGCGGCACAGCCATAGACTGCGCTCTCTTTACTTGTTTATTATTATAATTGACGATACGTTGTTTGTTCGCGTGGCACATGTATTACATTTTTATGTCTGGGACGTTCCTCGTCCACAAAGGGCGGAATTTGGCGGCTTGAAAAAATATACCTTCGTATTGCTTTCAGTGACAAGGTTGCTATTTTTTATTTTAATTTACACAGATTATGTTAAACTGATTGTTTATTATCTTAAACAAAATAAATTAATTTACAAGATACTAAGTAATTTGTTGAGTAGTTTGAACATAACTTAAATCAGAAACCGCAAAAGCCCTGAGAGAAAAAAAATTTTTTTTCATAAAGGGTGTTTTTTTAGGGGTATAGAACTTCAAATTGAAATAAAACACAAGAAAATCGTTTTAAGGTCCATCAATTTAGCTTTATTGGAAGGATAATTTTATGCCATTAATGTTTAAATATGATTTCGGGCATGTGGCCGCCGCGGCTGGCTCGAATAAAGCCAATTCTACAGGTCCAATTTTCAACCACTTTTTCGAGCATATGGGGCCGTATGGCGGCAATAACGCCACGAATGTTGGCTTCCAATTCCCCTAACGTTTCTGGTTTGTTGGTGTAGACGAGCGACTTCACATATCCCCAAAGAAAATAATCCAATGGTGTCAAATCACACGACCTTGGTGGCCAATTGACAGGTCCATTCCGCGAAATTATGCGCTCATCGAATGTTTCCTTCAATAAATCGATTGTGACGTGCGCTGTGTGGCATGTAGCGCCGTCTTGTTGGAACCACAACTCATCCACATTCATGCCATCCAATTCGGGAACAAAATAGTCGGTTATCATGGCTTTATACCGGTCTCCATTAACGGTAGCTGCCTCTCCAGCATTATTGCGGAAGAAGTATGGCCTAATGACTCCACCAGCCCATAGAGCACACCAAACAGTCAGTTTTTGTGGATGTAATGGCGTTTCAAGGGTCTCATGTGGATTCTCTTCACTCCAAATGCGGCAATTTTGCTTGTTGACGTAGCCATTCAACCAAAAATGAGCCTCATCACTGAACAAAATTTTGCGATGAAAATCAGCATCGAAATCAATCTCATTTTCGGCCCATACACCAAAATCACGACGCATTGCATGGTCTCGCGGCTTTAATTCTTGCACAAGCTGGATCTTGTAAGGTCGCAAGCCAAGATCTTTGCGCAAAATCTTCCATAAAGTTGATGGACAAAGCTCCAATTGCTGTGCACGGTGGCGAATCGATTAATTCGGGTCCTCTTCAACACTTTGCTCTACAGCGGCAATTGTTTCTTCGGTGCGCACTGTTCGACGTCTCTGCGGATGCGTATTATCACATAGAGTAAACGTAGTGCGAAAACGATCCATGGTTAACCGAATTAATTGCTCTGATGGACGATTATGTCGACCATAAAATGGACGGAGCTCACGGTAAACTTCGTGAACTGAACCATTATTTTCGAAATAAATTTGCACGATTTGCAAGCGTTGTTCCTTTGTCAACCTGTTCATGATGAAATGGCAAACCAAACTGAACATAAATGACATTAGAGTTGCCAGATTTGACCACAAAATGCTAGTTTTATCTCTATTCGAAAAACAAACCTGTAAAAAAAACACCCTGTATAACAATCAATTTTAAAACCATTTATCCACCAGTTTGAATTTTAAACAAAAATAAAAAAGATACTTAATATAAAGGTAGTAGCTGTGTTCGGTGACAAAACTTGCAAAGAAGTGTCAGTAAAGTAAGAATGACGTAAAACTCTCTCGAAACGCCAAAAGTAAAAAGTGTTCGCCGAACAGGAGTCAGTAAAAACTTGCAAGCAAAACAGCTGTTGATTTTTTGATTGGTTAATAGCTCACCTTTTTTAATTTTTGTTGTTGCTTTCCTATGTCACGATCCGCTGTTTTTCACTTGCAAGTTTTACTAAGTGAAATTCATCTCAGCAGAAAGTTGCAAGCTCTTTGTGTCACCTAACACTTTCCAGTAAAAATTGTATAAAATTGTATCCTCACCGAGCACAACTAGTAAAAATACTATCAGGTCAAACAAACACAGTTAAACAAATATTTTTTAAAAAGAACTTGGAATTGTTGGAGGCGATTTAGTTACAAAAATATATAAACGACATTACGTTGTCTTGTTTTGTAGAACGCAAATCCCTAATTACAATTTCCATTTACAGACCAGTCTTTGTTGACATTGAACGCCCCATAGGTATGATACATATTTATCCAGCCTATTTGAATCTATTTACTTTATGTATAAATGGATGCAATCGGAAACTTATTAAAATTAATAACTTCTATTGTAGAGAATCATGTTTGCCTGATGACATAAATGTTGATGAACAATATACCGTTATTTTGTATTCAATTATTCACTTAAAAAACGTTAGGATAGATGAAGTAAATATTTACATTAGGGTGCTTCATCAAAAAAAATTGGATGTTCTAAGAACTCATCAAAACCTCACTTATTTTAGTTGCTTAACTTTAAGCGACTTCCTTCAAAATACATTTTTACAAATAAAAAAAGACATTAGAAGACAAACAAAATTTTTAGAGTTTGGCATTATCCGGATCTCCTTTTCACATTTTCAGACATAAACTAGTTTTTTCATTATCCGGGTTTAAAAGTTTTGAAGAAAGAATTTTTGGCCATTTTTGGGCCTGCATAAATCAGTAAATCTTTCTCTTGATCTTCTCTCCTTGATCCGTGCACTGCAAGCAAAATATAATATTTGTGTTGAAACTTGTAACTTGAAACTCACATTTATAATTTTTGTTAGTAAATTCCTAGAAATTTTGTAATAATAAAACATCCGCTATACAACTTTTTTCACCGTGAAGCCTCACAAGCACGACTTAATTGCAATAACAGCAGATCAGATCTACTGTTTGTTGTGCTTTTTTACGAGACTTCCCACCATGTAAATAAACTCTAAAGAGGCACATTAATTTTGAAAGTACAGATTGTTTTATTTGGCTGATAAGTTCGAATTATTTTGTACATTATTATTTCAATTTAAGAACGATTCCTTAATAGGTCAGAAATGCATAAAAAAATATAAAAGCTAGGAAAATCACGGCCACCCTGATGAAGATTATATGTACATCCATAGGTAAAGGTAATACCCAGAAAGCAAAATGCATACAATATAGTTTAGATGTGGCATTTTGACATGCTACGCATAACCATTACTTAATCACTTTAGTTATCAATTTAATTTATATAGTGTTGTGCAATACAATAGCAACACATAACTTGTAAGTGTTGAAACCCTAATTTTAACAAAAAGACACTTCGTTTATGTAGCAACACCCGATTTATTCTAATTTCAATAAATTAATTAAAATTAAAAATAAATCAATGAAAAACTTTTAAAAATTAAATCAATTATTAAAAAAATATAAACAATAATAATTTCCGTAAAAATATAAAAACAATAATAAATTTCTTAAAAATTATTAACTTGGCCTTGAGCTCGTTGTTAATCATGGATACTAATTTGACACATATAAAAACAAAACTCGGGAGTGTGCTGGCCTACCATATTGAAGGTCCCAAAATCAAATACCGGGATAAGAAACTTCAAAATGGTGTTTTTTTTTTAAAATACGGTCGACCCTCGGCATTGGGCGACGACCCTCCGAATATATTTATTCCATGAAATTCAAACGGTTTCACGAAAGAAATTTAAATGAATAATTTTTTACTCAATTTTATATGGAATCTGACAGCGGAAAAAAATATTTTTCACTTAAGTTGCTTCAAAAAACTGGGTGATAATAAATATCATTGTTGAATAATACAAGGTTTGGCAGTCCGAGACATTTTTGCCACTTCTCGGTTTCATGCTCTTCTACGCACTACCATTTATTTGAAAGTGTTACTACTTTTAAAATTCATATGAAATTGGTAGTAAAAGCTAATATTCTTGATAGAAACAAAATTGCAACAACACTGAAACTTGTCGAAGTTTGTTTTGTTTTTATTCTGATAAATAAATTTTCTGCAAGCTTTCAATTTGGTAAGTTGTAATGGTAAATAAATATTTTAACAAAATAATAGCAATTTTATTAATTTTGCAGCATTTTGCCAGTGACCAGAAGCCTATTGTACCCTCATCTCATTCAGAACCACTCATCCAAGCTGACCTCCCCTAGCAAGTTTATTACTTCTGTTGGCTTGAATATTTGCATTATTGCGTGCTCTGGCCATAGTCAGTCCATGAATTTTGCCCTTTCCCTGCAACTACGTCGCATGCCAAAAGAATGTGCTCTGCAGTCTCTGGCCTGTGATGTCCATTAGGGTTCTTTTGTTCGACTATTGCCCCTGTGATACAGACACACGGCAAGCTAGATCTTGGTGAGCGACTGCTTTAATGCCGACTTTTGCTGTTTGACTACATGGTGTAGATCTTAAGATATTCGGGCTGCCAGCTATGTGTTTGCACACCATGATGGACTTTGTGGAAATACCTGCCATGTTTTTAAAATTCTGCCTCCGTAAAAGCTTGCTATCAAAGGTGAACCCCAAGACTTTACCTCAGCCACAAATGCTACTGCTATGCAATCTAGGGCTATTGCTGTTAGTCCCGATGGGGTTATTTTTTGTGAAGGGGACGATGGTCGTTTTTGTGGGGGATATATTAAGCCCGACACTGGTGCACCATCTCTTCGTCAGATTTAGCGCTCTTTGTATTATGTCCGAAAAGGTGTACTCAAAGTTTTCCCGTGCAATAATGGCAATGTCGTCCGCGAAAACTTGACATTTTGTCAGCATAAAAATACGTACTGCGCTACGCAAGAAGATTATTTGCACTAGTACAAGTTTGTTATTGCTACAGCTTTAGTATTCGTTAAAGCCTCCTTAAGCCAGAATTCGACTTTTACAGGCTTTCTATTTCATCTACCATGTTCTTGACCAGGGGTTTTTATACAACAGCCGTTCATCGTTGTTGCCTTAACAACACAGCAGGATGAAAAAATTCAGCACCCCGAAAATAGCTACTTCCAAAGCCGACATGATTATTGTATTACAAAAGAGCAAAAACGTAAATAAATTAAAGAGAATAAGTGGAATAGGCGCCAGAAAACGGTACCTCACGGGTGGGGTTTAAATGAGAAATCGTTATGTTCATACCCAAAAAAAAAAAGCTTCAGAGAGTGTAGCAACAACAATTGCAGGAGTTCTTAATGTAAAAGCTACTTCATATTTCTTATAAGTTAATAAACTATTTGTTGTAAAAAGCCAAGTTTTTGTAATAAACATTGCAATTTTGAAAAGTTCATTCCGTACTTTTATACTCCTATTTCCCCAAGCTTGAAAATAATATATATCTTTTTCACAATTAATCAAGTGTTTGTTGAAAAAGATAAATTTCTTAAAAAGAAATTAGAATTTAACACAAAGCATTCCTTCCTTTTCCACTACAATTTTCCCACGAGGACATTTTTCCCCTTTTTTACATCCTTCGTATATGCAACGCTAATAGGCGAGCTTAGCTTTGACAACTGTCTGCCAAACCTTGTATAATTCAACAATGATAAATATCATGCAAAATCATCATGGGTTTGAATTTTTTTGTTACGCAATCGTAACAATTATCATGTCACACAGCAAATTTTTCGTTTCTGTAAAAATTTACAATCGTGTACTAGAACATAGATTTACAAGAATGTATAACTATTTTCTATCAATAAGAAATTTTGTTTATTCAGAAGAAATGTGACATCACAGCTAATGTCTCAAAAAAATTTTTTTTATTTAGCGACAAACAGCTTATCAGAGATAAATTGACAATTCATCCCCGTTATTGCTCAATAGGTTCAATTTTCATTCAACCAATCTACCAATTTCGAATATCTTTAAAAAATAATAGTGATATCATGTAACAGCAACGTTGCGATCCTGATATTTATCTGGATCAACTTCGGATTCGTATAGCTCTGTTCGTTTAGTTTTTGTGGTAGATACACAAACAACTCTCATATAACTGATCCGTATCGTTCCCGTGAAATTTTGATCGTGATACGGATCTGGATAGCTGATTCGAACGCAACTAATATGTGTAGCAAAACTTTTACTCGGTCTCTTTTTAATTGCAGTTTTCTTATGGACCAAATCGAAATCACAAAACTGCGCTTTCATCACGATAGGAACAAAATACTTCACAAAATAAAAATACAAACATTGTAACAAACTACATATTTTCAAGCTAGTCGACATTGCACGTTGCTCTTACATTTAACAATACTGTAGTCATATCTCATAGCTCGATATTAAAGTTAAAGCTAGTTGCAAGTAGAGAGCTCCTTTATCAATTCTTGAAAATAAATTGTGGATTTAAAGCCATTCAATATCTTGAAGGCGACGCCGACCTTGGCGCTAGACTAACCCGGTTGGTTTATCGCCACGTTTGTGTTTGTTTGTGGAGTAATATTAGAACATTTCTTTTTTTTTACTTCGCTTTCACTTATGTAGGTGTGGTGTCACTAATATCTCGACAAATACCGTTTTTTATTCATGATAAGTAAACAATATCGTGCGCATGCTAACAAAAGAACTATGACTACGAGAGTTTATCAATAAGTACTTAGATTGGTAAAGATACCAAGTATCTAGACGAATTTAACTTGTGATGAAGCAAAATGGGTTCAAGAAGTGGCAAGTTTGTTAGAACTGCCACATGATGTCTTTTTATGACTATAGAGCATAATATGTGTAGCGAGTTGTGGATGCTTAGAGACACTTTCATAAAGGCTGCTTAAATTATTTTCGCCGTTCAAGTACCGGAACAAGTAACCTTAAAAGTAGTTTGAAAAAGTTTCTTCAAAACAGTTATTAGGGATTGATTGGATAGCTAACGGTTGAGTTTTCAGAAAGATTCCTCTGAAATTGAGATTTAACAAATATTTTTAACATATTGCTCAATCCTCGTAAATTTTTTTTTTATCATACCTTCCAGGGACCGAAAATAGCAGTTATTTTTAAAATTTTAAATCAAAAAGTCAGGTGGATATAATTTGTCTATCCGATATTTGAATATAGCATATTGATGCTGTTATGCTAAGGAATAATAATCTTAAAAGACTTTAATATTTTTGACTTTTATGAAAAAGTCACTTTATAATAATTATTTTTTGACCGATTTTTTTTGGTCAAAAATAAAAGTTAAAATTTGACTTTTATTTTTTAAGTCAAAAATAAAAGTTAAATTTTGACTTTTATTCTTTAAGTAAAAAATAAAAGTTAAAATATGACTTTTATTTTTTAAGTCAAAAATAAAAGTTACAATTTGACTTTTATTTTTTAAGTCAGAAATAAAAGTTAAAATTTTAATTTTGTTCCTATTGAAAGCAGATACATTAAAATGAGCTGTTTACGGGTATGCAAAGCAAAGGCAAAGAAGAGTTGATAATAATGATATAACAATAACAATAACAACCGTATAAATAACGGCAAAATAATATTGTCATCAGTGTTGCCGCTGCCGCTTCAATTTTTTTTATTTTTCTTTTATTTCCATTACATTATTATGGCTTAAGTGCGGAACACAATAGCGGCGTACAACGTAGCAACGTATTATACGTCAATATACATATGTTTACATTTTATAAATTTTCCTATAGTTCAACTTCATAGAAATAAAAAAAATAAAAATAAAAGTAAAACAAAAAAAAATAAAAGTAAAAGTAAAATTTTAACTTTTATTTTTGACTTAAAAATTAAGTCAAATTTTAACTTATATTTTTTACTTAAAAAATAAAAGTCAAATTTTAACTTTTATTTTTGACCGAAAAAATAAAAGTCAAATTTGAACTTTTATTTTTGACTTAAAAAATAATAGTCAAATTTTAACTTTTATTTTTGACCGAAAAAATAAAAGTCAGATTTTAACTTTTATTTTTGACTTAAAAAATAAAAGTCAAATTTTAACTTTTATTTCTGACCGAAAGAATAAAAGTCAAAAAATAACTATTATATTTTGACTTTTTTGAAAAAAGTCGTAACTGTTACGGACCCTGATACTTTCAAAATAGATGTCATAAAAAAATTTCGGCAGGTTTTTTTTGTTCACTTCATTATGTATTTGGGTACTAGGGATGTGCGATAAGTCGATTAAACAAATCTTTAAATGTTTATGTTAATCCCGAGAGTTAGAGTTTGCTCAATCAATTGAAATCTAGTAACTATGTTCATTTTATTCGAATACTTTTTTAGCACACAAATCAGTTGCTTGTTAAGCTGATAAAGTTTGCAGAGTGGTAAGTTTGTTAAACGAGAATATGGTCAAAAATTAAAATATTTTAATTAATCATCTTGTGATAAATCGGTTTTCTGAATAATGAAATTAATTAGAAATTAAATATTTTGATTAAAAAATAATGATTATTGTCTGGCTAATTGATTAATCAACTTTAGGTCAATTGGCATGTTGGATTAATAGATTAATTGCACATCCCTAGTAGGCATGTATATGTAAAATAGAAAAAATAATTTTGTTATCTGTCTGAGAGATGACGCAAAGAATATAATTAGTGCGTTTTTAACCTTGGCTATTATTTTGTTTTTGAAATACATGACGTGTTAACCCTCTAACCGGCAGGACCGCCTTTAGACGGGGTTAAGTTAAACAGATATAACCAGCATGCCTCTACTTTTCTTCTATAACTAGAGTTCGCCCAGTGGTTGAAATTCAACCAATAAACTTTATTTTATTTTATTTTATTTTTTTTTTTGCTGTAGGTATGTTTTATCCGCCTTTTTTTCTTCCTTTCTGTGTCGTTCCTTTCCTCTAACATATTTTTATTTTCCTTGATTTCTTTTTTTACTCTCTTATTTTATTTTTTACTTTCCTCAAACTTCTTTTCCTTTCCCTTCCTTTTATTTTCTTTCTTTCCCCTTCGTTTTCTTACCTTTCCTTTAATTCCCTTTCCCTTCCCTTCCTTTCATTTCCTTACCATTCCTATCTTTCCTTTAATTTGCCTTCCTTTCATATCCTTTCCATTCACTTCCCTTTCCTTCCTTTCCTTTTCTTTCCTTTCTTTCCTTTCATTTTCCTTCCTTTCAATTCTTTTCCTTTCCTCTATTTTCCTTTAATTTTCTTCGGTGTTTAATACTCTTTATGAGCAATCATTTATTTTATTTTTGTAAACCCTGTTTGTAGGTATCAGCAATGAATTTTACATATTTGCTCATATTTTACATTGCTTGCTTAATGTCTCCAACAAAGCAACTTTTCGTGCTCTCAGGAGAGCAGCTGACACTGGGCATCGTAGCCAGTAATCAATACAATAACAACAACTAAAGCAAAAATGCATGACACAACAGAGTATCTATAGTGCGAATACTTATTTTTCATTGGTCCACTACCAACTCTTCGCACTCACAGTGAGAGCCGACCACACGAATAACACAAAAACATGCATGGCAAGTCTACTCACACTACTACGGCTCTTTATTTTTTCCTACAAAGCAACTCCTCGGCCATGCTCACGATTCAGCATAGTACACAAAAAGCAAGTACACACACACAGCGTGTCTATAGTGTGAATAAGTAAATGTGTAGTGGTGTGACTTTTATGTTAAAGTTTGTATATTAAAATTATTTTTTAAATTTTTTTTATTTACGGATAAGAGTACAACTCAAAATTTCCTATCTATACATATATAATTTGTATACCTTAGAATTATAGTTTAGCAGAAAACGGTTCTATATTGCATTCATCTTGTCTATTTATATATAAGATTATTGACACATAATCGTCGCCAAATATTTTATCTATGTCGTAACCTTGATTTTATAGTTCTAAGTGGTGGCAGAGTTCCGTTATAATCATTCTCGTTGAAAAATTGAATGCAATTTGTAAAAAAAAATTAGTTTTGAGAGAAGTGTTTTTGGTAACTACAAAAAAGTAATGAAAAGGATTTCTGTCGTAAAAAACAAAATTGTTTCTAAGTGAAATAATTGTTAAGGATTAGAAATTATTAAGAAGATGTGGATTTATAATTAAATTAATAGAATTGTTGGCCAAAAATCATACCCCGCCTAAAGGCGGAGTGGGCAGTTAACAGGCAAGTCCGGCTAGAGGCAGGGTGGGGGGTTTCAGCCACGGAAGCAAATTTATGAGCCCTTTTGGATATATGACTTAAAATTCGAGGTCATCGCACTAGAATTACAAAATTTGACTTTTTTCATTTGCAACAAAAATTTACCTGTTAGAGGATTAAGAGGCATGCAGAAGCGTTCCGAAATTTCAAGAAGGTGTATATTTTATACATGTAAAAGGTTGGCGATAAGCATTATATGATTAAGCTTGATTGCAATTTCAAATTTTTTTAAATTACTATTGTTGTAATCGTTAATTTAGGTAACCTACAAGAGAGTACTTAGATTGTGGAGAAATCATTATCTGCACTCTTGAAGAAAGAAGGCGGGCAACCACGCAGTGAAGCGGACGAGTCCGGGCCCAAAATCGAAGATGATGTAATCAATAGTGCCCCACCAGACTATTACGCGGTATCAATACACCCCCAGCAGATTAGGGCGCTTAGAATATACCAGCGTGACACATAGCTGTGGTAAAAGGGCACCAAAATACTCGATCCGTAAGTTTGACGTGGTCATATATGTATATCGCGCCAGCGGCAGTTGGGCTAGTACAAAAAAGGTGGCCTGACATACTATCTGCAAAGGAATGTTCACTTCGCTAATACTCCCCTAGACCTTGGGATAGTATTTGCCGCCTTGTTTCTAATATAGATTTCAGACAGGGTGGCCGCTTATCGTGTGAGTTTTTTAATTTGATACACAGGTACTCTTATTGGTATACGAGGTGTGTTCAAAAAGTATCGCGAATTTTGTGTTTTTTCAAAAATTATTTATTTATTCATGAATATCTATTTTGTCCCCTTCAAAGTAATCCCCATGAGATATTATACACTTGTGCCAACGGTTTTTCCAATCTTCGAAGCACTTCAAATAATCATTTTTTGTATCTTGTTCAGCTCCTCCTTCGATGCCGTATTTATCTCGTCAAGAGAAGCGTAAAGTCGTCCTTTCATGGGCCTCTTCAGTTTAGGGAACAAGAAAAAGTCACAGGGGGCCAGATCTGGGGAATACGGTGGCTGCGGCATCATTAGTGTGTTGTTTTTGGCCAAAAAGTCGCGCACAAGCAACGATGCGTGAGCAGGGGCGTTATCGTGGTGCAAAAGCCAATTTTCGTTCTTCTTTGCACATCTTCTCGGCCTTCTGAGAACATTTTGTACCACCGATAAACGTTGCTTCGGTCCAAGGTAGCTTCTCCGTATGCCACAGTCAACATTCGGAATGCATCCGCGCACTTAATTTCGTTTTTCACACAAAATTTGATACAGGTTCTTTGATCCATTTTTTTGAATAGGTAAAAATCGAAGACGATCAAAAACACGTGCAAGCAAAGCAGCTGTCAACAATTAACTGAACATTCAAAATGGCCG
Organism: Merzomyia westermanni; assembly: GCA_949987695.1. Taxonomy (NCBI): domain Eukaryota; kingdom Metazoa; phylum Arthropoda; class Insecta; order Diptera; family Tephritidae; genus Merzomyia; species Merzomyia westermanni. The sequence continues at coordinate 66,360,091 of OX465290.1, forward strand.
AGCTTGTCGGCATAAGTGAGAGACATGAGTACCAACATAACGCCACAAAAAATTCGAAATTCGAATATACGTACCCAGCGAAAATTCAAAATTCGCGATACGTTTTGAACACACCTCGTACATCTGTCGAAGCCGGATTCAGCGTGTTTTCTTTGTGTTTCCAAAGCGCTTGCTTAAATTGTTAAGGTGATAACTCAACGTACCTATACAATTTTGTACCCCAAGTTCTGAATCACTTCAACAAGTTTACAAATATTAAACAAAACACGGATGTGGCTTGTGAACAGATATCAAAGCTTGAGACGAGATCTTTCCAAGCGATGAATAAAAGAGTACTCCCCTTAACATCCTTTTGGATCAATAACAGAGATTTCTACACTCTGTGTTCCGATTTTACTAATCTTGGAGCAATAGGGGAGACGTCCTTAAGTCATTATTCAAAAGAATACTCCCTCTTATATATTTTTGGCGCTTAAGTATCGATTTCTCTAACTTCTACTCCTAGCTAACACCTTTTTGAGTAAGATACATTTCTCTGCCAACAAAAGAGAAAATAATTTCAACAAATGGGGAAAAAAATGTCAAAAAAAGAAAAAGCTGCAATCGTACATGGCATAGTAACCTAGGTAAAAGCAGCAGAACGGCTGATAAATTTTTTTTTTTTTTGGGTTAGAAACTCAAATGTCAAGCTTTGTTTATATTGGGTTTGTTTACATTGGGTTTGTTTACATTTTATCAAAAGAATTGTATATACATATATCTGTGTTGTGCGGTAGAACTGAACGATTTAAATATTCACGTTTTTTTTTTATTTAGTGGCTATTTTAATTTAATCAGAAATGGGAAAGTGAGTGCTTTGCAAAAAAATAAGAGTTAAAGGTGGTGGTGCCTTTTTCAAAGTCCCTCAGGAGCAACGGAGGAGAATTGATTGGAACAGAGCTTGTTGCATCACGTTTACAGCAAACGACGTGGTTTGTGTTGAGCATTTCGCAAGATCAAATCTAATTGTGGGTGCGAAGCGATTGCATTTGATGCCCAACTCTGTTCCAAGCCTCAATATAAATGCGTATACAATGTAAGTATACACGCGAGGATTAGGAAACGGATATACTTATGTACCAATAAGAACATATTTCTAGTTACCAAAGTGACGATGGAGCTGAAAATGTTGGTCTCGAACTTCTTTTGGACGTAATGTCTTTCATACAAAAAATATTTACGGAAGGCGAGGTTCGGAAAATGATTGCGAATGGTTGGTATAGCATCAAGAAAAATGTATGTCAATTTTCTTATACTAATTGTTTTTATTATATAGAAAGGAACATACAATGGTCGTGGGGCGATATTTCAAATGCCATATGCATTCACGCTGCTGGGCCCCGAGCATACAGACATCTTTATGAAAAAGGCTTTCCACTACCGCATGTGACCACATTGCAACGTTGGCACCGCAAGATAAATGTGCAGGAAGGTATACTATCCGTAGCATTGGATTTCATGTGCCAAATATATGAGCTGACTCCTGTAGAGAAGGTATGCGTATTGGCTTTCGACGAAATGAAAGTCACTGAGGCATACGAATATGAGCCTACAGGAGATTTCGTCAGGAAGCCAGCTAATTATGTTCAAGTGGTGATGGCACGCGGATTGTGGAAATCGTAGAAGCAGCCAGTGTTTTTTGATTTTGACTGCAAAATAACAGTCGATGTTTTGCACAAAATAATTTCGGCACTGCAATCAGTTGGCTTCCCTGTTGTTGCAATGGTATGTGATATGGGGTCTTCCAACCAGAAACTATGGAGGTACCTCGGCATTACCCCAGGTATAAATTGAGTGTTCACATATCAGTTGTTAACTATCCTAATTCACAACAATTTAGACCGTCCTTGGTTTACGAACCCCAGAAAAGGTTTTTGCATTTGCTGATGCTCCGCACTTGCTAAAATTAATACGCAACCATTTTCTTGATAGGGGCTTCATTTGGAAAGGTCGTATTATTACAACCCGTGCGATAGTTGATGTTATAAAACATACATCCACATCCGATATGTCCATAACATTTAAGTTGTCCGAAGAACACTTATCTGTTAAAGGAATAGGTAAGCTAATATTACTTATTCTATAGCCGCAAAATGTATATACTTAACTAATACAATAAAAAATTTCAGCTAGACAAAAGGTGAAACTTGCAGCACAATTGCTTTCTAATACGACTGCGAATGCCATTTTGCGGTGCTACTCTCAGGGATTGGATGTTGTAGAGGCGGTTGAGACAGCTGAATTTTATTTTGTTTTGTTGTTTTTCCGACAGGGTGAACGAAAATCAACACTGATGATGGCACAACGCCGAAACCGGTTTGTCTCAAAACCAAATTTGACAAGGGATGACGAAAAATCGTTCCAATATACATCACAGCTGAATTGGTTTAGTTGGTGAACGATTGGTTCGACGTACTAAACGGATCTGTTAACACGTTCAATTATCCAGGAAAGGTAGTGTTTTTACGGAATAGATAAACAATTATATTATATTGATTATGTTCTTAAAGAAACCTTTTGGACTGAAGATCGGAAAGCAGATCGAAATTTTGGACCGGATGAGCAGCTTCATGTCCGGCGTAATAATTCCAAAAAAGACAAGCGTACAGATATTTCAAAAAGGTGTGTTAGTGTCAAATAATGCACTGAAGCAGTTATACGAGTACCTATTTGCGAAGTATAATTTTAAGTACGTGGTTACAAGGCGTCTAAACCAAGATGTGCTGGAACACTTCTTCGGAAATATTAGAAGCAAGGGAGGTTTAAATGATCATCCCACCCCAAAGGAGTTTAGGTTTCGTCTCCGAAAGTATATCCTAGGTAATTGTTTATAATTTTATCTTCAAAATGCATATGCACATCGATATATATATGTATATATAAATATAAATACTAAACCACTTTTCAGCAAGAAACACGGCAAACTTGCAGGGCACAGCAAATGTCGAGCATGACCCCACCGAGTGGCTCAATACGTCACAGCCGCAGCTGTTGTGTGATATCGGAACGCTTGAGGTGGAAATAGAGCAGCCGGGAGTAGAAGAGCAGGAAGTCGTCGAGGCTCTGAGCATTGCCCATGTTGAATGTGACTCCGATGTTTTGCAAGACGATGCACTCGAGTATATGACAGGTTACATTATCCGCAAGCAGCATCTAAGTGACCATGAAGATCACAGCAACACGTCCTTTACGTGGGTCGATGAGGTTTCAAATGGATTCTTAAGAGAACCATCCGCAAGTTTTGTGAATGGCGTAAGAAATTTGGAGTCAGTTTTTCTCACTATGAACTCGGCGGATATAGCCCATTGCAAAAACATAAGCCAGCGATTATTCGACAAAGCAGCACATGTGAATCTTCCTGACAGCGTAAAACGATTTTTTTTAAGTGCCGGGTATTTTTCCGAATGAGGCACTTAAATAAGCAGTTGAAAGTCAAGAAAGCTAAGAATAAGGTGTTACGCTGTAAAAAGTTAGATAAAAGTATCCTTTGAATTGGTATAAAAAATATATACAACTACATATTAGCAACCGTTAAAACTTGTGTTGATTTCCTTTTAATTCCATTATTTTTAAAGGCAATATCGTTAACACAGTATCTTGGGTAATACTATACATCCAACGTTTTGAATTACTAAAAATAAATTGTAAGCCAATTGAATTGTCAAAATCAATTGAATGTGTGTGTGCCTCTGCGAATTTGACCATTTCTTTTTGACAGTAAAGTTTCTTCAAGCAACAACAAAATGTATAGCAGGGTTGCATTTCTTCCCGTGCCTCTACCTATTTGATATACGGTTTTATTTTGTTTTGTTGTTTTTCCGACAGGGTGAATGATTGATGTATATTGGAACGATTTTTCGTCATCCCTTGTCAAATTTGGTTTTAAGACAAACCGGTTTCGGCGTTGTGCCATCATCAGTGTCGATTTTCGTTCTGATCTGTTGTGGTCGTTTGTCTTGTATTTATAGTAGGTAGCAGGTAACGTCAGCATGGGTGTCTGTTTGTGTACGTGTGTGCATGTGTTGTGTGTGTACATTCAGAAACGGGGGTGGTTTTGCATCGATCGGTTTTTTGTGTGGTTGACTGAGGCAGGTAAAAGTTGGTAATTTTTGTTGTTTGACCTTTTATGCTTGTTTGTTGTTTTTGATCTTTTGCTGTTTTGTGCTTATTTGTCGGTGCGTGTGTGTTTGTGGTACCTGAGTGGTTGCTTTGTTTTTTGTAAACCAATTTTAAAGGTTCGAATATTGTGTCGGAAACAGTGTTTGTCTGTTCGTTTATTATTCTACCGTCGAATGTTTTTGGTTTGTAGATTTCCATGTTTTCGAGTACGTTCAGACGTCGGCCTTTTGCTTGTACATGTAGGACCTTGACTGTTTTTTTGATGTTTCCGGGGGGGCATTTATTCTCCGCCATGTGATTCGCAAAGTTGGACTCTGGTATGATGGTTGGATTCCGTATCTTTTTGTTGTAATCTCTAATGTGTTCTCTGAACCTCGTTCTTACTTGTCGTCCGGTTTGTCCTATGTAACTGTGCTGGCATTCACAAGTGAGCTTGTATACACCATGGCTGCTAAACGGATCTTCTGAGTTAGTTTTAGTTCTTAGCTTCCGTCCTAAATTGTTCGATGTTTTGAACGCTGTGTTGATGTTGTATTTTCTAAGGAAATTTGCTAATTTATATGTTGCCCTTCCAGTATATGTCATTCTTCATTCATATGCTTCTTGTGTAAGAGGCGTTCTTTCCAATCTTTGTACTAAGTGCCTTAGCGCTGCATTTTTATGTTGTTGTGGGTGGTTCGAGGTATTATGTATTATTGTGTCGGTGGCCGTTGGTTTCCTATATATGTCGTAGTTGAATTTATTGCTAGCTTTATCAATACTTATTGTGAGGTCCAGATAACTGATTCCTCCGTCTTTTTCGGTTTCCATTGTGAATTTTATGATCCCGTGCTGCTTGTTGAGGTACTCCAGTACTTGCTCTTCGTTGTTGGTAGTTAAAACGCATATGATATCATCCACGTACCTTGCGTAAAATAACACTCCTAATTTGGAATTTAACTCCTGTATATACTCTTTTTCCAGGTTTTGCACAAACGCTTCCATAAGAATAGCCGATGTTGGGTTTCCCATCGCAAGTCCGTTTGTTTGTCTGTATATTTTATTGTTGAATTGAAAATAGTTTTGACGTAGTGTGGTTCTTACCGTGTTCGTGATTTGCGTACTTTTTACTTTATCTTTTGTTTTACGTAGTATTATAGAGTTTACTATGTTCAATGTCTCTGCTAGTGGTATTGATGTGTATAGATCTTTTATGTCGAAAGATACCAATTTGCTGTCCTTTGTCACTTCAACGGTCCTAAGTTTGTTTATTAGTTCAGATGTATTAGTTATGGTGTGTTCGTTGCTAAGTTCCAGTGTGTCCTTCAATACTGTTTTTAAATATTTAGATAGCTTATAGCATGGTGCCGATTATGATGATGATGATGGCACAACGCCGAAACCGGTTTGTCTCAAAACCAAATTTGACAAGGGATGACGAAAAATCGTTCCAATATACATCAATATTTGATATACCTTGCAATCGTACAAATATGAGAAACAAACAAATTTAAACAAAGATTTAAATTACAATAACTATTGTTTTCCATAATTAATCCCTTATTTACGGATATGAGAGGTATTTATGTATGACTTCTATTCCATTACTTCCATTCCTTCATTTGCTTCTATAGAAGGCTTGAGGCATGATTCTCCAAAGATCTTTTATTGGTTATTTAGGAGGAATGTGAAATGTCTTCCTCATTACTCTCCTGGGAGGTTTTCTAAAATTCTCCAAAACTCCCCCATTACTGAAAGGGAGTTTTTCTATTACTCTCGCCCTCCTAGGACATGCAATGTCAAAGGGAGTATACAAAATTATATGGTAATACGCAAAAGTATAGGGAGTAGGGTAGGGCGGGACTAGTTGAGCAATTTTTCACTTGAGCGGATAACGCTCCTCAATGATAAGTCTTAATGAGTGGTTATGCCGCTTGATGGATTAGTAATTTATTCCTTAGCAAAAGTGTCCACAGTAATTTTTTTGTAACAAGTCTAGTTTAAGAGATACAGCTGTTTAAATGTAGAAAGTCAAGTACGCTCAATGTTCCCCATAGGTGAGGTAAGTTGAGCAAGGGTATGGGGCAAGTTGAGCATTAAGAATATCTAACCAAACCATGGGTTCAATGTTGACTAGAAAAAGTAAAATATATGATTGACAATTAGCTCTTTATTTATTATATTTTAGTGACAGAACAACAAAACTGAAGGTAATTGCCTCGGTGTTGCATAGCCCATGGATTAATCACCACCTTCATTTAATTTCTTCAAAAATCTTGTCAAAGTCATCCGTTTGATACCGAATTCTCGATATCCTTCATCGTTGACAGTATTTGCAGCATTTTTTAAATCTTCAGTAGTTTAAGAACATCTTGTAGTCTTCCTCCGCAGTCTGCATCCTAACAAAAAATAAAACATTCATTACTTTAGTTGTTTAAGTCGTGGGGTAAGTTAAGCAACTATAGCTCAACTAACCCGAACCCGGAATTTTAAAACGAGGTTATAAAAAAATCGTTAAAATTACTCCTCTCTACATATCAAAAGTACAATAATTCTCTAGAAGATTAACACTTACCTGATTGAAAACAGACAACAATTGACTAAAGCAGACGAAAACTTGCCATAAACGACGTTTTTACTTTTTGGTCACAAAATAAACAAACCGCACGGGCACTTCACTCGCTCGTTCAGCGGCCACTAGCGATCGCGTGGTGATTACCCCTTCCGCGACTCCTTTTCGCCATATAATGCCTATGAGTACGACGAATAGTTTGCGAGATTTTTCGATTGCCCAACTTGCCCCTATGCTTAACTAGCCCCGCCCTACCCTTATAGAGAGTAATCCAAAGGCCGTACTCCGGGATTAATAAAACGATGATCCCTGGTTCTACTGGGCTTATATAGCCTAGACTGGACTTGACTTGAAAACTGTCACCTATGATTCTATTAAATGAATGTTGCACCTAACCCCCTACCCAACACTTAAATGTACTTAACTTTAACTTCTAACGTTTACATTTTGGGTGAGAATTTGTGGTTTCTTAGTCCATTTAACATGTTTTCCTGCATATCGACATTTATTTGAAAAATAACTATGTTTTTATTTCGCGGAAAAGTGCATATGATTTATGATTGAATGCTCTAAATGGACTATAATCAAGTGTAATTTACCAAGTCGGCTGAAGTCAAGTCTATGTTACAAAAGACTAGCCGCTGCGCCCTATTCAACTTCAAAGCAGATGATGATACTTTTGTGACCATAACTGTTAATTTAAGTTAAAGGTTTTACTCTTAAAAATTGTTTCTTCTTTGCATTAGTTCTTTCAATTAATATAAATTTATTGATTTTAAATTTGCATACGGTTTCATTGCAGTTACTTAACGGTTGACAGATATATCTAGACAAGTATCACACGTAAGTATACTTGCATTTGAAAACAACCCACTAAACAATAGGAAACCAATTTACCAAGGGTTGACCGCTCAACCATACAAAACGCACAGCGTGAATGTGCTGTCAAAAATATCTCATGTAAAGGGTGTTTTTTTTAGGGGTATAGAACTTCGAATTGAAATAAAACACAAGAAAATCGTTTTAAGGTCCATCAATTTGGCTTTATTGGAAGGATAATTTTATGCCATTAATGTTTAAATATGATTTCGGGCATGTGGCCGCCGCGGCTGGCTCGAATAAAGCCAATTCTACAGGTCCAATTTTCAACCACTTTTTCGAGCATATGGGGCCGTATGTCGGCAATAACGCCACGAATGTTGGCTTCCAATTCCCCTAACGTTTCTGGTTTGTTGGTGTAGACGAGCGACTTCACATATCCCCAAAGAAAATAATCCAATGGTGTCAAATCACACGACCTTGGTGGCCAATTGACAGGTCCATTCCGCGAAATTATGCGCTCATCGAATGTTTCCTTCAATAAATCGATTGTGACGTGCGCTGTGTGGCATGTAGCGCCGTCTTGTTGGAACCACAACTCATCCACATTCATGCCATCCAATTCGGGAACAAAATAGTCGGTTATCATGGCTCTATACCGGTCTCCATTAACGGTAGCTGCCTCTCCAGCATTATTGCGGAAGAAGTATGGCCCAATGACTCCACCAGCCCATAGAGCACACCAAACAGTCAGTTTTTGTGGATGTAATGGCGTTTCAAGGGTCTCATGTGGATTCTCTTCACTCCAAATGCGGCAATTTTGCTTGTTGACGTAGCCATTCAACCAAAAATGAGCCTCATCACTGAACAAAATTTTGCGATGAAAATCAGCATCGAAATCAATCTCATTTTCGGCCCATACACCAAAATCACGACGCATTGCATGGTCTCGCGGCTTTAATTCTTGCACAAGCTGGATCTTGTAAGGTCGCAAGCCAAGATCTTTGCGCAAAATCTTCCATAAAGTTGATGGACAAAGCTCCAATTGCTGTGCACGGTGGCGAATCGATTAATTCGGGTCCTCTTCAACACTTTGCTCTACAGCGGCAATTGTTTCTTCGGTGCGCACTGTTCGACGTCTCTGCGGATGCGTATTATCACATAGAGTAAACGTAGTGCGAAAACGATCCATGGTTAACCGAATTAATTGCTCTGATGGACGATTATGTCGACCATAAAATGGACGGAGCTCACGGTAAACTTCGCGAACTGAACCATTATTTTCGAAATAAATTTGCACGATTTGCAAGCGTTGTTCTTTTGTCAACCTGTTCATGATGAAATGGCAAACCAAACTGAACATAAATGACATTAGAGTTGCCAGATTTGACCACAAAATGCCAGTTTTATCTCTATTCGAAAAACAAACCTGTAAAAAAACACCCTGTACTACATGAAACTTGTCTGAGAGTATGCGGTAAATGGCAACTCAAAATACGAGATTTGGTTTACGTGACATTTTTTATTGAGGTTGCTATTGAGATTAATTGTGTTTTAGTTATTTATGTTATTTCAATGAATTGTATAAGAAGTGACTTGTTTATAAATGCTAACTTATATGCATATAAAAACCATTGAATGTTCGGTTCCGAAAAGAAATTCACCAACTTTAATTATACCTTTCATGAACATGAAATGGTATATTAACTTTGGTCCGATGTTTGTAACGTTTAGAAATATAAGAGATAGACCCACCATTAAGTATACCATATTGATCAGGACGATGAACTGAGTTGATACAGCCATGTCCGTCTGTCCGTCCGTCTGTCCGCCCGTCTGTTTGAACGCAAACTAGTCCCTCAATTTTTGAGATATCTCGATGAAATTTGGCACACGGATGTATTTTTGTATTATATTAGACATTTGTCGGATCCGGTTTAATCGGGTCACTATAGCATATATCTCCTATACAACCGATCGTTCAAATAAGAGGATTATGACCATTTCTCCCTCATTTTTAAAGATTAAAACTTGAAACTTGGTGAGATATTTTCTTATGGATAGCAAAAGATTTCGTAAAAAAAATCACCAAGATCGGAGCTATATATAGTATATATCCCATACAACCGATCGTTCATGTAAGAGGATTACGGCCATTTATCCCTCATTTTGGAAGATTAAAACTTGAAACTTGGTGAGATATTTGCTTACAGATATAAAAAAATTTGGTAAAAAAATCGCTAAGATCGGAGCTATATATAGTATATATCCCATACAACCGATCGTTCAGATAAGAGGATTATGGCCATTTATCCCTCATTTTGGAAGATTAAAACCTGAAACTTGGTGAGATATTTTCTTATGGATAGCAAAAGATTTCGTAAAAAAATCACCAAGATCGGAGCTATATATAGTATATATCCCATACAACCGATCGTTCATATAAGAGAATTACGGCCATTTATCCCTCATTTTGAAAGATTAAAACTTGAAACTTGGTGAGATATTTGCTTACAGATATAAAAAAATTTGGTAAAAAAATCACCAACATCGGAGCTATATATAGTATATATCCCATACAACCGATCGTTCATATAAGAGAATTACGGCCATTTATCCCTCATTTTGGAAGATTAAAACTTGAAATTTGGTGAGATATTTGCTTACAGATAATAAAAAATTTGGTAAAAAAATCGCTAAGATCGGAGCTATATATAGTATATATTCCATACAACCGATCGTTCAGATAAGAGGATTATGGCCATTTCTCCCTCAACAACAATGCGTATTTAAGTTTGCACGTATTCATGAAAGGTATAAAGCCTTCGGCACAGCTGAAGACAGCGCCGTCCTTACTTGTTTTAAATTCGGTTGCACAAATTTTTGCTAGTGACATCTGTGAATTGGAAAACGCTCTGCTTTTATTTATGGTTGAGCTGTTAGAGATGGCTACTTACAACTCCTGGTCGAGTTGAGGAACAGTTGAAAAGGAAATTTTGATTCCATTCCATTCCGGCTATATTTAGATTGTTTTGAAAGTAAGAAATTTCTTCCAAACAACAAGAACGCATTTGGAGCCGTTTAAGTTTTGAGAATAATGGTAGTTCGCAAATACTACTCAAATTGAGGTGGAACGAAAATGTTTATGTTTATGGAACAAAATTGTTTATAGTACGTATTTACAGCTGAATAGCAAAGAATTGAGAAAATTACAATTCGCTAACACGACGTCAAAAGCGGTCAATTAGGAACAAAAACACCTGATGATTCCACTTTAGCGCAGCCACGCGTCAATGCATAGCATATAAATGGACAATAAAAAAGCGGAAAGTATAAAGTCAGCACACATTAGGGACAGAAAATATTGACTGTTTTTTAATGAACCTTAGCTTCTAAACATTAAATTTCAGGTATCTCTTGTAAATAATGGGGTCTATCAGCTATTCCTGGGGAAATGCGGGCGGCGAATAATTGTAATAGAGTTTTGTGATCTCTATCGACTTTATCGAAATTCACTGCCAAATTCTAAATAAATCGATTGAATTCTCTCATGATCTATTACATTTCACCCGTCAGCAGTTCCGGCGGAATAGCTGATAGACCCCAATATTAGTTTTTTGTTTGAAACAATTTTTGAAAGAAAAACAACCGGCAGCTGTTCCGATGATACCACGATACATTCCTTCAAAAGCTTTTTCCGAGAAGTGGGATTCAAACCTGAACTAATGCGTTGATGATCAATCACTTCAATAGCATCGACCACCAAGCCCTGCATGGGTTTGTTATTTCTCTCAACGCCTTGGTGCCTTTTTTTTTTTTTTTGAGAAAATAATTTTATAGCAGAGGTATTATAATATTATTCATACAACGTTTGCAATAGATACATATTTTCGAAGGAAAGAAAGTCTTAGGGGGGATCCGAACATTAAATAACCAGTCATAATTGTGAGAGGTCGCTCAATTCAGTCGCTTCACCATTCCATAGTAAGCAGTTCGAAGCTTTTAACAGTCGAAATTTTAAAATTTGTTCACTCATATTTGGGCGTTTCCGCGCCCAACTTCGAACAATTCCACGTATTTTAGTGTTTTGGGCTAATTGGGCAAGTGTTTAAGATATGGTTTCGATTTCAGTCCAGTGCGGTTTCGTTACGATCTAAATTATAACTACTTCTGATTCTAAAATTTATAAAGTTAAATGCCATTTTCAGACAGCAAAGATTTAACGATTGCGTCATTGCGTCTTTGTCTTCAACAGATAAAAAAAGCGTGACTAAATATATCATGTTTTGGGAGTGTAGAGTAAGCAAAGATTAATTCAAACTTACATAACTTAATGTTCTGTTCATTAGCATGTATATCTGAGAAAATTATCTCTCTAGGACCATAAGCAGATAAGATTACAAAAGCAATTGTATTTAAACAAATTTATCTTTTATGGCCTGTTGAAAGCGGGTTTATTTGGTTTAACCATAATTGGTAATTTAAAAATAGCTAAAAAAAAGAGAATCGCGGACGATAAAATCAACCACTAATCACATAAACATTACGATGCATTTCGCACGTAACAAATTAGTATGTCATTAATTAATTGAAGAAGAATTGTAGAGTACTGGGTAAGCTCTCCACAACGGTTATGGGCTTTGTATCAAGTTTCGTTAGTATATCGTAAAAGGTTCTGAAGTTATTAAAAAACGCAAATTTTAAATTGCAAACCCATTTTCAGAAATTTTTCAGTAATCATGAGTAGTACCAAGTCAATATAGCGAGCAAAGTTTTACTCTCCCAGCGGGTTAGGGGGGCTATTACTTCGACTGTAGTGTGAACGATTTAATATAAACACTTTAAACTTTAGATCATCCCATCCCTACCACCCTGCTTTCCATAACGTCCTAACCTCATGTCCACCAACTACAATACTGCAGTCCAAGATACCAGAGCCAGCAAATATGTCTTTTTTTTTTAAAACATAATGTGTCGTACAGGGTAGTGTTAGTGGCCAATATGAAGGAATAGACACATGTGTACCCAACCGTTAGTGTTGTTCCGATACCGCCTTGTACTCGATATCAGAACTCATTCAAATTTTCGGAAAGAGGAATCGATGCCAAAAAGGTATGGAAGGAATATGTATATTCATTTAAAAAAGTATGAGGTCCAGCTGTGAGCATCAAATGAAATAATGACAAGTGTTTCAAAACGTTAATTTCGATGGAGTTTCTATCTTCCTGATGGCGTATTGTACAATTTTTTTTTTGTTTGCTGTGACATTTGCTATGGAGATTAAGTAAATCACAATAGCTCTAGCCTCGTAATTCGTAATGAGGTCATACGTAAGAAATTGGCTGGAAGGTTCAATTATTCATTATTACTCTTCTAAAAAGTTGCGAAGTTTCAAATTTATTGTGACTTAAATAAACGGTTTTCGATCAGGGAACGTATGTCGTAATTCCGCCTCTGGTTTACGAGTATTTAAAGGCAATTGCATACATTTGTCAAACCATAGGCAAATAATTGTAAATTTTCTAATTTTGGTTCTTTTTCCATGCGAATTTTTCTTGGATCGAAAAAAGCCAAGGCGATGGTATAAAATCCGTCCAAAGAGGTGATGAATCAGAATATAATATTGTTGTGAAGAAATTTTCCACGGGAATGGAAAATGTCCGATTGTTGGATTTTTTCTCCAATTAGGACGTTTTTTAGTTAATTTTTTATAGCGGAACGAAAATTGCTCAGATTTAGGTTTATTTAAAAAAAAAGTTTGACTGGAAATATCAGAGCAAAAATGCGGGAAACGATAACTGACATGCGAGTTCGATACTGTGACCACGTAATCGATACCTGTACTTGTACTTTAACGAGATAATCGACTACAAAAACACTTGATACTTGAGCCGAGAACTCGAGTATATACTGGTATACTTGTATTGGAACATAGTAACAATTGAAAATTTCACGCACCCTGTAAAAACAGCGAAATTCGCGTTACATTTCGTCTATATACGCCACTAACCTATCATGTCAACTATAGCTTTTATTAAAGGTAATTTAAAAACACCTTGTATGAAAACAAATTAAGAATAACCCGAAATCCTAAAGAAATCTTTTCCGAATTCTTTAACGATTTCTTTAAGCATTCAAAAGAAACATCGTATGAAGTGGTTACCCCGAACTCGTAAAGAAGTTTCTGCATGATTTCTTAAAGAAAAATCTGAAAGATTTTTGAAAGAAATATCTGCAAGATTTTTAGAAGAAATATCTGAAAGATTTTTGGAATAAATACAAGGTGGCGCAAAAGTAAGCTTCCGATATTCAGCATATCGGTTGTGGCACGTGCAGTGTGTGCTGTTGCACCGTCTTGTTGGAGCCACATGTTTTCCAATCCCAATTCATCAAGTTGCGGGAAAAAGAACTCGTTGATCATTGCTCTGTAGCGCTCACCATTCACAGTAACCGTTTGGACCCGACCGATTATTGGTCAAATAAATAGTCAGCAATATTCCGCGTTCTGGAGCAGTGTAGCGTAACATTGTTTATTAACGTGTATTTCGCATGTGTTTACTACACAAATGTCAAAACAGAACTGACTTTAGGGGCCAATTGCAAAATTTATAGCATTTTCTGATAGGAGGATTACTTTTGCGCCACCTTGTATCTGCAAGCTTTTTAGAAGATATATCTGAAAGATTTTTTAGCAAAATCACAATAATTGAAGTAACAAAATGACGTATTAAATGGACACATAATGAAATTATTAGGAACAATATGATAATAATAATAACAGAAGGACGATGGGTCAATTCTATATAATTCGGGTACGCTGAATCCAAGGTGTTAAGCGTTTTCCAAAGTTAGCTAAACAAATAATTTTTTCCGTTGAGTATTTGATGTTTTTATGGGGTTTTAAAGGAAAAAATTATTTTTTAGCTAACTTTGCAAAACGGTTAACACCGTTGGATTCAGCCTACGTGAATTATATCCGTTCTGACCGGTCTGTCGGATTTTTCAACTACAACAGTGAATTGTTAAAACGTGTATTATTTATGGCCGCACTGCCTGGCACTACTTTTGCCTGTTCTTCGCTGAACGAAAGAAAGAATTTGTTGAGTCTGCAAAAATTGCGTTATTTCTCTTTACAAAAAAAAAATATTTTTTTCCTTTAAATATCCTACCTTTTAGAACCTGAACAACTGCAGTCTTTTCCTTTTATATTATTCCATAAAAATATGGTAACTACGAATACAATACGCGACAGAACGATGGAAAAGAGACACTGCCTAAGTACACGCAACACTATGAAGTAATTTTCAATATGAGTACAAATTTTTAATTTCAGTAATATTGTAATCATTTATGTTTAATTCAACCAGACCTGTTAAATAATGATCGTAATGATTACCGGTTCGATTAGTTATTTTCTTCAGAATTCATTTAATGATTGATTACTTGGGACACGAATTTCGATACGATACGATACCATATCGATACTTCCGCCCTTCGATACCGATATTTTGTACTCGATACTTTTGTAGATATACACATCAACAATACTAAAAAAAATCCAAAATAATTTTAAAAAAATCTAAAATAATCAAAAGTAATCAAAAACGTTTTTTTTTCCGTTGATTTATTTTTTTTTCTTTAATCGTAATCAATTAATAATTGCCTTCTCTGGAAAAACAATTAAAATATTCTTCACCAATTAAAAATGGGCGTCTACTTAATTGATTACTAATTGCTAATAAAATGTAACAGGTCTGAATACGACAATGATTGCAATAATTGTATTTTCAAAGCTTTTGTCTTTTGTGCTTAAAATACGAATTTTGTTTAGAAATTTCTTTAAAGAAAATTTAAAAAAAAAATGAATACCGGCAGAAAATCGGGAAGAATCAAACAGAATTCTATAAGAAATAATTCAGGAATTCAAAATATCGGTAACGTAAATACCAATTTCTTTAACATTTTAAATTTTTTAGTTCTTCAAACACCGCGATACGTTTAGTGTCCTTTCATTCACACACATTTGGTTTCTCTAAAAATAAAAACCATGAAGGGTATTTTATTTTAGCAAACTGATTATCATTTCGAGTTCTTGTGAATTCTTATGAGTATTCCAGATAAAAAACGATTTTTCTGGAGAAATTGTACTTAAGAGGTTAACGCAGAAATGGAACGATAAGCAGTTGTTAATGTTTGCTTTCTACCACTTCTGTTAGAAGAAATTGATTACAATTTCTCGGTTATGGAAGTGCAGATTAGTACTACTACAACAACAACGAAATCAGCACAAAAAAACTGGCCACATTGATTGATATCTTTTTATAGACTAGTAGACATTTTGACACTTCAAAACAACAACAAAAATGCAATTATAAAAAGTACAGTGATAAAAATATAGTTTATTTCTGTACAGATTTCTTTTTGCATTTGCAAAAAAAGTTTACAAATAAACAATATATAACTTCAGCGCCGTAGACGCTTCTTTTATCGCAGCGATGCTCATTATTCACAACTTTCCGCATCCTGTTCACATTGTACCTCACATTCGGGTTGCTCCATTTGATATGCATCCAAGGGATTATACTGATTCAAATTCACCACACGTGTGCAATTTATATTCTGAACTGGGCGTGAATTTCGTAGAATGCGCGACTTGCCATCTTTTGATAAGAGTTGACGAAATTCATTTAATTGTCGATCACTAATCGCCAGAGCTTCTGGAAAGATAAACCATTCAGCGCCCTGATAGCAAGGCGGTTCAGTTAATGAACCACCGTAACTGTAAAAGCCAGTACGAAATGGGTAGCACAGGTAGGATAGTGGAAATGGTGGAATTTCAATTTTAGAGCCTGGTTTTTTTATGCGATGCAAATTTTGTACAATAGGATCTAAATAGGGATTATTGGATGAAACTTCGAAAAAGTAGCCAATCATAAGAATGTCATAGCTTGATGTACAATCGCCAGAGGGTCCAGTGCGATGCATCGCCTGCGAAATGTACAAAGATGTAAGTTGAGCGAGGTGGTAAGAAATTGTTGAACCGCAAACTAACCTGTAGCTCCAACGGAAATTTTCGATAATTCAGCATATGTTCGGAGCCATCATTGCTTAGGAGACTCCAACGGAAGCACAACTCTACAAAAGTGTAACAAGCCAGTAGATCAGCGCCGCTGACAGTGGGTGTATTGCCAGAATAGCAGGCTCGCATTACAACTGTACGAGATCAATGGATTTTAAGAAAAAGCTTAGAAAATGTAAAATTAGATTTCGTACCTGTATGACCATTATTTTCCAGCATTATGCCTTCGGGCAAATCATCATAGTGATTCCAGCATAACAGCTCGCGTATCGGAAACCTTTGTACATTCTCATCGATAATATTAATGGGAGATTGATTTGTGTCCGAAAAACTCCAATTGTGTGGACCTTTTCAACCGTATTTTTTATAAAAAATTATGTTTCAGTGAATCAATTTCCAACACAACTTACCATTATCTGGCCCATAATCATATTGGCATGACCCACTCCGCGCGCCACCGCCACTCTCTGTTCCACAACTGCCTGTGCCACCGCCGCCTGAGCTACAACAGCCTGGTATACGAAAATCACAAATCAATTTTGCTGTGTAGATATTTGTTACGAAAACCAGCGCTATTAAAAAGCTGAGCGCCATCACCACAAGCGGATACTCCAAAGCGCAACCGATCACATGGTAGACGCAGTTAAATAAAAAGCTCAATAACGAGCACAACGAACATTCTACCATGTTGAATAAGTACTAGATTTTTACTTGGTATAATAAGGATTATAAAAAAAAACGAATCCTAGGCTCGTATTTATTTATTTATAACGAGTTGTATTGATTGTCTTTCGTTCGATCAAAAAAATTCATTTACTTGACAGTAAAAGCCCTAAATTTCATAGAAAACGAATTCAAGTAATTTTTTTATTATTTAATTAATGATTGGACACAGTAAATGCTAGCGCCAAGTGCTAGGTATTGGCATACCGAGCTAAGGAGCTCACAGCTAAACTAGTAGTCAGATGTAGCCAGAACTGAGAACAAAAGAAAAAACGGAGTAGATATAATGTTCTCTCTCAGTCAGAAGTTACCAGTTGATTCTCGTATAAGCTTAAGCTTTGGTTTCCTCGGAAAGCGGTGCCGCAATATAACGTTCGCTATATAGCGGCCGCTATGCCTACCGTCAGTAACCGCTTTCTTGTATTTTGCTTCCTGTTCTTGATTTTTTTATTTTTGTTGATTTCTAATATTTTTCTCAAAACAACAGGAATGTCACAACTGTTGTTTTGTGTGAAAATATTTGAAATATTTGATTGAATTCTGACCGTTTTGAATATGACGGTGGAAAATAACGTTCACGAAAGATTTGCCACCGTCATGACGGCCGTAATATTTTATGCTTGCCGCTATATTATGTTACGTTGAACTTCACCGTCTTCTTAGTTTACACGTAATTACTTTCACATTGCAATGTTTTTGACAACCTACTCTACCGCTATGTGACGCCCGCTACACAGCGGCACCGCTTTCGAGGAAACCACGTCTTTAGAAGGTCACAGCTTAACTACACGGCTAAAAATTTTAGCCTAAATTTTAAACTTTTCTGGGTTACATATATGGCGGCCGCCGTGGTGTGAAGGTAGTGTTGCCGGCCTACCACACCGAAGGTCCATGGTTCGAGCCCTGGTACAGGTAACATCAAAAGTGATTTGAAAAAAGTTTTTCAAAAACGGGGTCGCCCCTCGGCAGTGGTTTGGCAAACTCTCCGAGTGTATTTCTGCCATGACAGGCTTCTCAGCAAAAATTCGTCTCCTTTGTAGATGCCGTTCGGAGTTGGCAAAAAACTGTAGGTCCCACCAATTTGTAGGGAAAATTCAAATCGGCACACCACAAATTGGAAGAGAAGCTTGGCGCAAAAATCTCTTAGGAGGTTTATGATGATATATCTGTTGTATATCGCGCCATAGAGAGAGAGAGGGTTACATATATGCCTAAACCAAATTTGGTTTAGAATTAAAATTATGCCGAGAAAATGAGATTGAAGAAAAGAGTTTAAATTTTAAACCAGAAATGTCTTAACAATTAAAAAACATAAAAAACATTTGTATCAGTTGGCAGGATTCGAACCGACGCTTCGCGCATCAGAGTCGTCTGCTCTACCCACTGAGCTACGGCGCACACTAAATTGTTATGAGAAAAATTCATTGACTTGAAAAAATCTTCAGAAATAAATTAAAAGAAATTTAAAAAAATGTAGACGTTTTTTTTCAGTTAACTTTTGAATCGAAACCGCAATAAATTGAAAATTGGTGTAAGTAATTGAACTGTTTGGATTTTATTACAAAAAAGTTTAAAAAATTGCTTAAACCGACGAATAGTTTCAAATTTAAGCTCAAATTTTTAGCCGTGTAGTAGTCAGATGCAGCCAGAAATAGTCAGAGGATACTAGTAATCCCCCACCGCACTAGGTTCTCTGAGTACTGAGAGCACAAAAACAAAGTAAATATAATATTCTCAGTCAAAAGTTACCAGTTAGTTCGTGAAAAAATATATTAGCATTTTATTTTCTGTTTGCAACAGTCCGGAGTCGGCATAAAACATGTAGGTCCCGACTATTTGTAGGAAAAATTAGAAGCAGCACACCACAAATTAGTAGAGAAGCTCAGCCTTAATCTTCTCTGAGATATATGGCGCCAAATTATTATTACTAGAGATCGTTGAAATTCAACCACAAACTTTATTTTATTTTAGTTATTTGCTATTCCTTTCATTAGATTTTATCCCTTCCTTTCTCTACTGTTCCTTTCCTATAATATATTTTCTTTTCCTTTTAATTTATTCTCCTCTGTACAGTCTCTTTTTTAATTTATTTTATTGGTTTTTTTTTTGTTTCCTTTCCTTTCCTTTATCTTCCTTTCCTTTTTGTTTTCTTTTCCTTCCTTTTCTATTCTTTTCTTTTCTTTCCTTTCCTAACCTTTCATTTATTTTCCTTTTCTTTCCTTCCCCTTCGTATTCATCCCTTTCCTTTCCCTTCCTTTCCATCCCTATCATTTCCTTTGTTTGAGTAGCGACAAAAACACTTCCTGAAGGTTTTGGGGAGTGTTGTCGAAAGTGACAGTCCTTTACCTGATATGAACGCGGTACTCCCTTGCGGTACATGCCCTACTGTCGCTGGAGCGATTTGGTATGACCAGTGCAACCTTCTAGGTCATGTCATCCCTCTCTCCGTAAGGAAGGAGAAGATGGGCAATGAGAGGTAACTTGTCTTTTGATTGGTCCACTACCAACTCTTCGCACTCACAGTGAGAGCCGATCACACGAGTAATACAATACATCCCAGCTAACCAAAAGAATGAAAAAAAGGCTCATTTCGGAGCCATAAATGCGCGTTTTCTCTTTTCGGAGCTCAAATGGAGCGAAAACTCGTTCTATGTGGGCACACCAAATGAGTCATAAAAAAGAGTCCAAAATGAGTCCGAATCCGATGAATTTGGAGCGTTTTATGACTATTTTTAAATGAGCTTCGGAGTCTTTGGACTCTTTTTTGAGTCTTTTTTAGGCACTATTGACCAGATTCTTATAGGTTTTTAAGACTCATATCTGTATTTAACTAGTCAGAAGAAAGTTCACTTTTTAATGGTTTTACAGTATTATTTATTTAATATTGAAAATATATGTATGTAATTCTTCTAGTTCTCTATTGAAAACAAGTTTTATGTGAAAATATAAAACCCCTGCGGGTTAGGGGTTTAGAGTATGCCCGAGGTAGGCATACCGGTCGTAAGAGGCGACTAATATGCACAAAGATAATGACGTGCAACTCGATGGTTGATCTACGGATATGATGCCTCTCACCTCTCATTACCCATCCTTGCGGAAGGAGGGGTGACATGACCTAGAAGGTTTCACTGGTCATAAATCGCTACTACGACAGTCGGGCAGTTCCGCAAGGGAGTGCCGGAGCGTACCGGATTCAAATCCGGCCAAGGACTCTTAATCCGAAAACACTCCACAAAACCTTC
The DNA here is from genome assembly GCA_949987695.1 of Merzomyia westermanni. Lineage (NCBI taxonomy): Eukaryota > Metazoa > Arthropoda > Insecta > Diptera > Tephritidae > Merzomyia > Merzomyia westermanni. The sequence goes on from OX465290.1 coordinate 66,380,663, forward strand.
GGGGAGTGTTTTTGTCGTTACCACAACAACAACAACAGGAGATGTCAATAAATAACACCGACCCTTCGAGAACACGAAGAACGAACAACCAAGAAAGTTCTCGGTGCGTGGGCAAGCACCCTGTTGGACTATATGAGACAAGTTTATATGAGACAGTTTATTTGCAAGCGTTAAACAGTGAACTACTGTGAAGTTACCAAACTCTTAAATTTGTATTGCATTTATTACTAGTAAATTAAACTAGCTATTACCCTGCAAAAAACGGAAATACTCCGTTTCATACCCCATAGAATACTCCTAAAGGAGTATCAGAGTACTCCAACACATATCCTCATTCATATAAAAAAGGTGGTCCAATTTACATGGCAATGTCCGGTGATTGGATCACCTAGTACTCTATAGAGTAATCTTTTGGCAGCATTTTCAAAGTACTCCAACGTAGGTGCTCTATAGACTATTCAGAAGCAAAGTAAATGGTACTCCGACTAGAATTAGGATAACCAATCACCGGACATTGCCATGTAAATTGGACCACCTTTTTTATATGAATGAGGATAAGTGTTGGAGTACTCTGATGCTCCAACGTTTTTTACAGGGTAGTTACAATATATATGTGAGAGTTTATTTGACTTCATAGTGACCGAACCCAGGATTGATAATCAAGGAATCATCGAATTCGTCACAGTATTAACAAAAAACGCCTAGCCTCAAATTTAGTTGAAGTTCGTCGCAAAATATTTCTTACACAAAAAAACTATCACAATTTTGAAATTTAATTAATTTTATACACAAAAGCCCCATACCTACATAGAGTGCCGGACATAATTATTGGCACAGTCGTTTTCTGCGATTCTCACAAATTTTGGCCTTAATAACATTTTTTTAACACGAACTTTATAAAAGCATGTGTCAATGTTTAATACAAGATTTATAAATTTTGTTTTAAAAGTGTACGCAAAATTCGTGATAATTCCAAGAAATTGATCAAAATTTTTAATTTTTTCACAAAATTTGTAAAATTTTTTGGAGTATGCGGTTTTTAAGCCAATAAATTTTAGTATAATACGGTGTTAATCTTAAGCTCATGACGCATTTTGCTGATTTTTGGCAATTTTTTTTTCCGACGAGCTAAAGTGTTTTCTTTCATATAAAAAAATTGCGGCACTGTATGTACCAGTGTGACCCGGTTAGCCTTTTCGAGGCTAGATTTAGCCTTTTTTTTTGTCCTTTAGCCTCATAATTTTGGTTTTAGCTTTGTGGGTTTTTTCTAGCCTTTTTTTACTCCAAACCTTTTCTGGTCCCAACACCATATTTTTCATACAACTTCGAGGAATAAATAAAATGAAACTTCAATGAAGGTAGTATCTTTAATGGGGGTGTTCGCGCCTTGCACACGCCAGCGCCACCCCAAATCGTCGACTCGTAGGTGCATACACCCTCCTCCTCCTCGTAGTGATACCTGGTAACGCTACGGCGGCTAATTCGAGCGGCGACCTTTTCACCCCCCATTACCCCCCCCCCCCCCCTTTCCCCTTCCTTGTAAGGGCTGGATCAAGGTGTCATACGACCCGTGCCGATGATCAACCTGGCTGGGGGCCTTTAAATAGCCCAGTCGCGAACGGAGTGCTTCGGATACCGGGCGACCTACGATTCCATTTAGCCTTACCCGGGTAATGCGGATCTCTGCCCGGGTGGACGGTCCCCTTCTCCGCCACTCGTGGGTCTCAAATATGGAGCAAAATAAAAATAAAAATAAAACTGAAAACAAATGCAAGGAGTCTGACTCTCCGAATAAAAAGTCAGCAGGAGCTCGCTCCGCTAAGATGGTCACGGGGAAACCGGACCTAAACAAAAATACGAAAGCCGAGAGGACACCCCGGCGATTCAGTGCTGCAGCGGCAGCTAGACGGGATAGGGCTGAGTGCAAAACCGGTCCGAGTAGTCCGATGACCGGTGCCTCTTCCAGGGGTGCCGATCGGGAGGCCAGCAACGCGGCTACCACCAATCCTGTAGCTTTCACCAGTGGCCTTGCCATTCAGCGCAAAGCATCTGGCGAGTCCGTGGCTGGGGGATCCAAGGGTGAGGAAGGTGCTAGCGATATGGCCAAGGACTCGATGCCTAGGCAACCCACAAAGGCCAGCCACCAGGATAAGCGGTCTGCAGCCCGGATTCTCTACAGGAACGCGACCGACAAGGGAGGAAGATGTTCCGGCGGAGGTTTGGGCGAAGCTCCAGCGAGACCTGGCGTGGGCTCGGCGGGTAGTGCCGGACTTTAAACTGGAGTTGTATGGCGCTAACAAAGGGGAAACCTCTAAGCGCAATCGCTCAGCGGAGGTGACTACCCCAACGGCACCGAAAAGGGCCAAAACGCAGGGAGGCTATACACGGTCTTTCGCAGCGGTAGCCAAGGATCGCAAGATCATTGGCGTTATCGATGAGGGCAGCGTAGATGGCAGGATCCCGAAACAACAATGGAAGTGGGTCGAAGCCGCGCTCGCTAAAGTTGCCATCCAGGTGAAGAGGGAGAACCCTGGACCGCCACCATCTTATACCGATGCAGGATGGTACCAAGGCAATGTCAGGCTGATCGCCTGTGGAGACGCTAGGTCCGTGGACCTATTCAAGATCGGCGTGCAGCGAATAGGGGAAGTGTACCCTGGCGCTCGCCTTAAAGCAGTGGATGCGTGCGACATCCCGCAGCGGCGAAGAGCTAGAGCCTGGGTTCCAGTGACGTCAACGGAGCCAGATGAAATCCTGGAACAATTTCAGGAGTTTAACCCGGGTCTACCGACCCAAAACTGGAAGGAGAGTGCTAAAAAGCAAGATGATGAGGGTCCTCCAAATCAACCTTCATCACAGTAAAGCAGCGTCAGCTGCACTTCTACTCCAACTTTCGGCAGGGGGAGTAGATATCGTTCTAGTTCAAGAACCGTGGATCACTGGAAACAGGATCTGTGGTTTGAGGACTCCCACTTACAAGCTCTACAGCGCTCAAGATAAGGGTAAGCCTGGTACGTGTATTTTAGCTAAGTCGAATATTAACGCTTTTCTTCTACCCCAATTTAGTGACGGAGATCTGACAGCGATTAGCGTCGAGGGATTAGGTAGAAGTTGTAGATTTGTCTCTTTCTATCTGGCCCATGATCACGAAGGTTCACTACCGCCACATAACTTCAGAGAGCTCGTGAGTTCCACTAGACCACGAAATAATCTAATTGTGCTTGGAGGCGATGCGAATGCCCATCACACTCAATGGAGCAGCACTGACACAAACGACCGAGGTGAGTCACTAAATAACTACTTATTAGGCACTAATCTAAGTTTATGCAACAGGGGAAGTGACCCCACATTCATAACAAGGAACCGCGAGGAAGTCCTTGATATTACACTGGTCAGCGACTCTTTCAGCGACCTCATAGAATCATGGAGGGTTCTAACAGAACACTCCTTCTCAGACCATAGATATATTAGTTTCTCAATAGCAGATACGCACACAAGTCCAAAATTCATACAAAATATAAAAAGAACAAAATGGGGCTACTACAGGAAGCTCATTGAAAGAAATCTATCAAAACAAATGGTCACACCTAGAAATGATAAGGAACTAGACGAGCTAGTCAACACCTTTAATCAACAATGCAAGCTTGCTTTAGATAAGGCCTGCCCGACCAAAAAGGTAACGGAAACCCATAAGCCACCTTGGTGGTCGTCTGATCTAGATAGACTCAGAAAGGCTTGTAGGGTTGCCTTTAATAAAGCCAAACAGGACGGCCGCGAGCTATCCTGGGCTGTTTACAAAACTAAGCTAAGTACATATAAAAAAGAAATCCGCAAGGCCAAACGAGCCTCCTGGGTGGAATTCTGCAGTGAAATTGAATCTACATCTGCTGCCTCGCGCTTGAGGAGGGTGCTCCCAAAAGCGCCAGCAACACTGAGCCACGTCCAAATGCCAGATGGGCAGTGGACGGATTCGACTACGGATACCATGAATCTGCTCCTGGATACACATTTCCCGACATGCACAGACGTGTCTACTACTACGATCGGCGGAGAGGTGCCTTCCGATCAAATGATAAGGGAGATCACCGATGAGAAGAAGTTAGATTGGGCTTTATCTACCTTCAAGCCCCATAAGTCGCCTGGACCGGACGGAATATTCCCGGCCCAGCTACAACATACATCCGAGCTTATCAAGCCTTGGTTGAAAACTATGTTTATAGGCTGCCTAAGGCTCAACTACGTACCCACTTCACGGAGGGAGGTTAGGGTAGTCTTCATCCCCAAAGCCGGGAAGCCATCTCATACTAAACCTAATGATTTTAGGCCTATAAGCCTATCCTCATTTCTTCTTAAAACCCTAGAAAGACTTCTGGAGGACTATTTCAGAAGATCGATTGACCCAACTCAGCTCTCGCGGGCTCAGCATGCCTACAGTAAGGGTAGGTCAACAGATACTGCCTTGCACTCTCTTGTATCTGTTATAGACAAGTCACTTAACCTAAAGGAATATACATTGGTGGCTTTCCTCGACATAGAAGGCGCTTTCAATAACGTCCTTCCGGAAGCTATCACCTCGGCGCTGACGGGTCTGCGGGTCGATACCTGTCTGGTGGAGTTCATTCGTAAACTGCTTACTAGCAGACGGATCACAACCGAGCTGGGTGGGAACTCGATTCACAGACTCGTTAACAGAGGTACCCCACAGGGAGGTTCTCTCACCGCTACTTTGGGTGGTTACTGTAAACCAGCTTCTACGCCTCATGGAAGCGGAAGGCCACCAAGTGATTGCGTACGCCGATGACATCTGCGTTACGATGCCGGGGAAAATTCCCTCAAACTCTTTGCAATTTAATGGAAACAGCCTTATCTAAAATTTGTGACTGGGCAAAGTCAACAGGTCTGGGGGTTAACCCCGAGAAAACCAAACTAGTCCTCTTCACTAGAAGGTACAAAATACCGAACCTTATACCACCAAAAATTGGTAACACGACTTTGGCATTCAGTGACAAAGTCAAATATTTAGGAGTTACTCTAGACAGGAAACGTCTCTGGGGTGACAATATAGCAGAACGGGTTAAAAAAGCAACGTGCGCGTTGTTTACTTGCAAGAGAGCAATTGGTGTTTCGTGGGGGTTTTCTCCCAGGGTGGTGCACTGGATCTACACAGCCACTGTTCGCCCGATTCTGCTCTACGGAGTGCTGGTCTGGTGGTCTGCACTAACTAAGAATACGTACCTCAAACAGATACAAAAAGTCCAAAGGAGTTCAGAACTCTGCATAACCGGGGCCCTTGGGTCCACCCCGACAGAAGCACTCAACACTATGCTGCATCTACCACCGCTTGATTTGGTGGCGAAGGAAGTAGCCACGATCACAACTTTGCGAATAAGGGAGACTGGCGTCTGGATAAATGGACAAAGTGGGCACGCCACAATCTTGGGCAACCACGCGCCTGTTAACATACCACCACACACGTGTATTCTATATCTTCTCAGACAGTCAGGCCGCACTTAAAGCCTTGAACTCATACGTCGACAATGCAAAGTCGTTAACTGAATGTCGCAGATCTCTCAATGAGATGGCTCGGCACTTCAGTATTAGCCTTATTTGGGTACCTGGGCACAGGGATATTGAAGGCAACTGCAGAGCGGATGAGCTGGCTAGACGAGGTAGCACCACCCATCTCCTTCCAGGAAATAGTTCGGTAGGCATACCCATGGCCTCCTTTAAATTTAGTGTCAGCACAAAAAGAATGGAAATAGCAAATATGCTCTGGTCAGGGCTCTCGACGTGTGAGATATCCAGGCTAACCTGGCCTTCTTACAACAAAAGACGTACAAACTCCCTGCTGTCCCTCAATAAATCGGGCATTTCATCCCTGGTAAGGGTTCTAACAGGGCACTGTTTAATAGGCACTCACGGCGCCAGAATGGGCGCAATTGTCGCAGCTGCAGATGTATTGAGGAGGAGGAAAGTGTTCAGCATCTGATGTGTCAATGCCCTGCACTCAGCAGGCGACGGTTAGCTATCTTGGGCCAACCGTTTCTCGATAACCTCGCTGAGGTATCACAAATAGAAATAAAAGCGTTATCTAAATTTATTGACTCCACAAAGTGGTTCGCTCCCCTGCCTTGAACAGAGTGTGAGTTGGTTTTCCCTGGCGTCGACGGTAGCGCAACCGTGTGAGTCGACTGGTCCTTCTCAGCTTTCGGGAGATCTTTGAACTCGGATACTCTAGGGTTGTTGCATCGGCTGACGGCTGAGCTGCTGTCGGCGTCGGAGATGACTTGCTCGCATCTCTGGGGCATAGAGGTGGGTAGAGACCGTATAGGGAATCACAATGGGCCTATTTAGTGGCCTAAGTGTCGGGCAGAGTCCAGGTACTCTGTCCTGCCCTTGCAACCTAACCTAACCTAAGGTAGTATTGATGACGAAATACAGAAAATTATTCGTAAAAATTGTCAACTATATCTAATGGAGTTGATAACCCAATTGCGACATCGCCTACCTGATAATATGAACACTTCAAAAGATAATTTTTTTTTCAGTTGATAATCCTTTGAAAGTTACAAAGCCGGATGTATTTTCTCACTTTCAAGAAGAAAAGTCTAGGTATTCTCCAAGGCAGGTAGCATTGATTGAGCTGCAGGGGCGAAGGATAATAACCGTACAGTGGACAAGTGTGATCTCTACCATAGAATTTTAAGCGGAAGTCTGAGGACAAGAAAATTCATTAAACGAACAACCTTTTATAGAACTCGTATTTAGCTTTTTGGAATTATCTTTCAGTAATGCGGAGGTTGAAAGAATTTTTAGTGCTAGGAACATTTTAAAAACTAAGTTAAGGAACAGATTAAAATGCTTAACTCTCTGCTTAAAATTAAATGTTCTTTAAAACACCTATCCAAATGTTGCACTGATTTTGAAATTACCAATGATCTCATCTCTATGATAAATACACAAACTTTGTACGCAGACTCAAGCTATTCTGATTCATCAGACGAAGAAAATATTATATAACTAATAAGTTTATAGTGATTTTTCTATAGTATGTATTTCTTTGAAAAAATTTGTGTTGAAACAAGAATAGTTCCTTTAAGTTATGTCTACACCTTTATACATATAATATAAACCGAAAATACAATATTTGAAATAGATTTCGTAAAAAAATTTTTGACTTTTTTTAGCTTCTTTTTTTCTTAATTTTGTCCTTTTCTAACCTTTTTTATTTGTCGATTTAGCTTCTTTTTTTTTCTATCACCTGGTCACACTGGTATGTACATTCATAAAACAGCTGTTTTTTCAAGCATCAACAATTATAGCAATTAAGTAGGTAGCCTGTGAAAAAGCTAAATCAAAACCTTTTCAAGCACTAAATTAAAATTCTTTGTAAACTTCGATTAAAGGGAAATGTGTAAGAAATTATGAAATTTTTATTTCAGAGAATATGAACAACATTAAGGTTTTAAAATTTTTTCAGTGTAAGGTGCACGAAAATGCCATGATTTTTGTTTAGTTTTTGTTTTAGCTATTACTCCGACTATTAACATATATTTTAAAAAATAGCATATCTGTCGTTCGCTGCTCTAGCCGAAGTCCTCTCAATTTTTTAATATAAAAAAAATATGAATCGCTTATTTTGATATATAACTAAAAGACCCGGCCATGTATCAGAACTTATAAAAGATTGAGTCTGATTTTAATCATTATATCTCCGAAACTAGTTGAAATATGGAGCTTAATCACATTGATATATTGTACTAACATATTTTGGGTCAACTTGGTCCGCATATCGGTCGGTAACTCCAAAACCGGCCGAGTTATCGAAATAAGGGATATCTTAAACTTTAAGTTGGACGTCTAGTAATGCAACAGTGAAAGATCCATTCAAAGACAGACAATAATTCTTAAAACTGTTGATATGAATTCTCTTGACTTAATAATAATCACTTCTATCAATTTTTCTTGAATATCTGCAATGTACAGCATCGACCTGTTACAATTTTATTATATGTAGCGATAATGCAGTGTCCTGATGTTTCAGCAAAGTGAAAGCTTCACCAACCTAATTGATTTTGATCAAAGGTGGCATTGCTTTGTATATTGGTCCAAGTTGAGATAAACGGTAGTTCTTATCAAGTTTTTTGGGAGCGAGAACGGCACCACGCTCCAGGCAATAAAAACTCTCCATTTCGTTATAACTCAGAATTTCAGATCAATTATAAATGAGAGATGGGGAGGGAAGAGTATACAATTTGACAAACATAGGTTAGTAAACTTTCGGGCCGAACAATGTTTGCTGGGCTGGGTAACATATTTGTATATCTCAGCTTTGGTTGGGCCATGTCAGTATCTAAATCATCATTAATACTTTTTTAACCATCCCTTTATGTTGTTTTATACAAACTATTTCTAGTTTTCTATTTTCATAGGGTGCATCATTTTGACTGATGCGTTTACGTTTTTCGCGGCTATGCCTCATTTGAATTTTAAAATAAAACATTCATCATTAAAATTTTTCTAAAACACTTATCTATATTTGTTTAAACGTCAAAGCAAACAATTCGCAATTATCAAGGCAAATAACGATTAAATTGAAAAGTAATTATTTTTCCCTTCACGAATAACAATTCTAAAATTTTGGCAATAAAAAATTGCATTTCAAACATGTTTGTTATACCAGGAACACGAAATAACTACCGAATGGAATTGAATGGTGTCTTCACAGATGTATTGCAGAAGGTCTATCTTGAGATAGAGAACATATTATTCCCCTGCTTAGTAGACACAATGGTGAACAGGTGGGCCGTTCCAGAGTAATTAAGCTCTAAACGTGGGTATGGTTTTCTGATTTCACGTTTTTAGTTTTAAATTTGGTACAAGCGAAAAATAAATATAAAAAAAAAATTAACACAGATTCCTAAAGGGTTGGGAGGACCACTTACAATATATTGTTTTCCGAAGGATAGAAGTACTCTAAATACAAGTTTGTCTGCCTGAACGCATTAAGCTCAAAAACTACTTATAAGATTAGTTCAGTTTTCGCCAATGAGCATTGCCACCGGTTCCGAGGATATGAGACAAAATGTGGATCTTAGTAGACATACTTTAAATATCAAATGTTAAATTTGTTTAAACGTCAGCCGGAAAGATGGATGACGAGGCTATAGGGATAAGGATATTGAACATAAAGTAAGCTGATAGAAAACCCATCAAAACGCCGTTTCTAAGGCGGAGAGGCCCCTAACAAACCAAACAGCCGGATAGGTACGATAAGTGACTCATACTGTTATTTTCGGGAGAGGACTTTACTTGTTTTATTAGCAATGCTTCGCCCTGCCTATTCAGCACCCTCCTTAGCTATCATTGTCATCAACTTTTTCTAACGTAGGTCCCAGGAAAATGGCGGTTTCAATAGGGTTGGACCAGTGTGAATTTGTAAGACTTTCTCAATTGGCTACTTAGCCCGCAGTAATATTTGTTTGCTAAAGTAATATTCATATGCACATATACATATGTACGTGTATCGTATGCAACTCTACAATGTATTATTAATTATGGGGATACCCCTATCGGTATTTATTTCAGTAAACGGTATAGTTTAAAGCTATGTACACTAATAAGTGTTTAATAAATTTAGTGCCAAAAAAATGTATTCGCAAATTTGTTTTTAATTGCTTAGTGATCTGAGCTTTGCAAACATTTTACATTTTTAAAAAACAATTGATTGGGTATTTTCTTCCATACAACGCATGAACGAAATTCAATTTTTCTATGTGAAAATGGAAGTGTATGGAAAAAAATACCTAACATCCTCGCTAAAATTGCATGAGCTACAAAGCTGCATACTCAAAAAAAATTCAGAAATTTTGATGGCAATTTTTCAAACTTTGATTTACTTTCCTGAACTTTGTGTAAACCTTAAAATTGTTATTTATGTGGTTTTTGTTATAGATTTTACGAATAACACCATTTTCAATTCTGGATCTAATTCTTAGCACATCAGTGTATTACAACTTTAGAAAAGTGGGCGCCCAATAGAATAGGAAGATGAGGTGGAAGTGAAGATCGGAACGGAGAAGAGGAAAGTGGGGGAGTTAGAGCAGGTGGTAGAGGAAAATGAAGAAGACGAACGGGCCTGGTTGGAAAAGTAAAAGGTAGACGAAAAATAGTTGGAGGGGAAACAAGCAAGGATGTCTGCAGGGTCTGCTAGTTGCACTATAAAACGCGAATAGCCGATTTTTGTGATAAATCTTAGACTAAAGGTACATTGAAACTTAAATAAGCTAGCTGGAGCCTCTAGGACTGCTTTTATCTCGCTATTCACAACTCCTAAGTGTTTTTCAGATGGAATAGAATGGAATAGAATAGAATAGAATAGATTAGAATAGAATAGAATATAATAGAATAGAATAGAGTAGAATAGAATAGAATAGAATAGAATAGAATAGAATAGAATGGAATAGAATAGAATAGCATAGAATAGAATAGAATTAAATAGAATAGAACTAAATAGAATAGAATAGAATAGAATAAAACAGAATAGAATAGAATAGAATAGAATTAAATAGAATAGAATAGAATAAAATACAACAGAATAGAATAGAACAGAATAGAATATAATAGAATAGATTTTATAAAAGAATAGAATAAAATAGAATAGAATAGGATAGAATAGAATAGAATAGAATATAATAGAATAGAATAGAATAGAATAGAATAGAATAGAATAGAATAGAATAGAATAGAATAGAATAGAATAGAATAGAATAGAATAGAATAGAGTAGAATAGAATAGAATAGAATAGAATAGAATAGAATAGAATAGAATAGAATAGAATAGAATAGGATAGAATAGAACAGAATAGAATATAGTAGAATGGATTTTATAATAGAATAGAATAAAATAGAATAGAATGGAATAGAATAGAATGGAATAGAATAGAAAAGAATAAAATAGAATAGAATAGAACTGAATAGAATAGAATAAAATAAAATAGACTAAAATAGAATAGAATAGAATAGAATAGAATAAAATATACTAGAATAGAATAGAATAGAATTGAATAGAATAGAACAGAATAGAATAGAATAGAATAGAATAGAATAGAATAGAATAGAATAGAATAGAATAGAATAGAATAGAATAGAATAGAATAGAATAGAATAGAATAGAATAGAATAGAATAGAATAAAATAAAATAGAATAAAATAGAATAGAATAGAATTGAATAGAATAGAATAAAATAGACTAGAATAGAATAGAATAGAATTGAATAGAATAGAACAGAATAGAATAGAATAGAATAGAATAGAATAGAATAGAATAGAAAAGAATAGAATAGAATAGAATAGAATAGAAAAGAATAAAATAAAACAGAATAGAATAGAATAGAATAGAATAGAATAGAATAGAATTAAATAGAATAGAATAGAATAAAATACAACAGAATAGAATAGAACAGAATAGAATATAATAGAATAGATTTTATAAAAGAATAGAATAAAATAGAATAGAATAGAATAGAATAGGATAGAATAGAATAGAATAGAATAGAATAGAATAGAATAGAATAGAATAGAATAGAATAGAATAGAATAGAATATAATAGAATAGAATAGAATAGAATAGAATAGAATAGAATAGAATAGAATAGAATAGAATAGAATAGAATAGAATAGAATAGAATAGAATAGAATAGAATAGAATAGAATAGAATAGGATAGAATAGAACAGAATAGAATATAGTAGAATGGATTTTATAATAGAATAGAATAGAATGGAATAGAATAGAATGGAATAGAATCGAAAAGAATAAAATAGAATAGAATAGAACTGAATAGAATAGAATAAAAAAAATAGACTAAAATAGAATAGAATAGAATAAAATAGACTAGAATAGAATAGAATAGAATTGAATAGAATAGAACAGAATAGAATAGAATAGAATAGAATTAAATAGAATAGGATAGAATAGAATAGGATAGAAAAGAATAGAATAGAACAGAATAGAATATAATAGAACAGATTTTATTATAGAATAGAATAGAATAGAATTAAATATAATAGAATAGAATAGAATAAAATAGAATAGAATAGTATAGAATGGAGTAGAATAGAATAAAATAGAATAGACTCATTGTTCAGGGAATCCACTGCGACATGACGGTCCATTGTGCCATCTTCTCTTTATAGTACATCCATCCCAAGCTAAGAGAGTCAGAAAGTTCTTTCAACTACAACTACAACAACGGAGATTACATATGTACGAAGTTAATTTTACTCACATTTGAAAGTCATCAAATCACACCTGTATAATAAATGACCGTAGTAATTTACAATGGTGTGACGAGGTAAACAAAATAATTTAATAAAAGATGACAGCATATAAAAGAATTTTTAAAGTCGGTGTGTTCGATTACCAGGATACACGGAAAGTTCAAAAGTGAAAATTATAAGTACGTGAAACATGGGTTGTACCCTACATCGCAGCTAGAGATGTTTAAAATTCATTTCAGACAAACTCGTCTTAAATGTATGTACTCGTATTCGAATTTTTACCGTGTTTGCACATTGCATTTTATTTTTCTATATTTTAACTTAAATTAACAGGGAATTCAAGCTGTATTAGGTGAAAAATACTCAAAGCTGGAAAGTAAGAAAATTATAGTGCTAATGAAATAAATGAAACTATTTAATAAAGGCTAAAAATTTCTGAAGTTGGCCATGGTATAACTTCCATCCCATTTTAGCGCCCCATTTGTCCCTGCTGATATTTTGTAATGGAACAGCATTATACTAAAACGTGATCTGACAGCGATGAAGAAGTCAAAAATATTAAAAAATTTCCAAATAATTTTTGCAAAAAAAAAAAAAATGTGGCAAAATAAGAAATACAGTTAAGAAGGGGATCGGACTGATCAATGGCGAAAAATTAAATAAAAACTTTGGAGCTTCGAAAATAAGTTTATAGCTATAATTTGAAAAGTAATTCGAGCTTCGAAAAATTGTGAATAGTGAAAGTTATTAAAGTTTTATATCAAATTTTCTCGTCTTTTCCGCAAAGGCATACGATCTCTATATATATAGACTAAGCCGTTTAATCTTTATTGGGATATTGAACTTCTTAAATGCGTTTTAAGTCTCCGAAGTGATGAAAATGATCTTGCGTTTTCACATGTTGTTAAAGTAAGAGTTACTAGAATAATGAGTAAACCAAATATGTTTGAAAATTTTTTTATCACGAAGTTCCACAGCTTCAGAAACTGTCTTTGGCTTTTCTTCGATCTCAGAGTTTAAAACCATTTTTTACCAAATATCTATATCTATTTTAAGATCTTCGCAATCTCCATCCAAGTCATCGGAATAAAAATTATAAATTATCTCAAATCACCTGCTGCGCCCATGTCAAGGCTAAACATCTTTTCTGGAAAAGAACTTTCAATGCAATAAGTAAGTACTCATGCTTCAAAAGCGTGTCATTGAGACTTGCAATAATGCATCTAAAAATGGTATATAGAGATAGTAGCAGTAGTAGTATTTATTACTCGCATTCAATACTCTTTTTACAATTTTAAGTTAAAATCTTTAAAAAAAATAACAATTTAAAAATTAAATAACATTTCCTTTTTTATATTCAATACATTTTCGTTTAAATAAATTTATATTCATTTCTACTTTTGCCACTTGTGGGAGCATATTATACAGCTCTAGTCCTTTGTAAAGTATTGATTCTCTTGCTGCTTTGGTGCCTCGGAAATTCAGTATAAGGCCGTCCGCGTTGCGTAGTATTCGAAATTGTTGTGAATCCCGGACATATGCGACACTTTCAGTTAAGTGCTGTGGTGCCATTTTGTGCTTGATTTTAAAAACAGTTAGTAGTGTGCACATTTTCAGCCTATGGCTTATGCTTATCCATTTCAGCGTATTAAGCATTGTTTGTGTTGGGGTAAACCGGCTGCATTTTAGAATGCACCGCATGCCCTTATTTTGGAGCTTTTTTAGTCTACATATCTATTTGCGTAGCTTTACAGCATGTGTATATTATTGAAGCACAGTACTCAAAATGTGGTTTTATTATAACATTATATATATTTATTGCTCGCACGGTGTCTATTTGGTTGCGTATACTCTTTAGGAAGCCAATTTTTTTACCGATTTTGTTCATATTAAGCCATTTATTTATTCGTTCGATATCACTTGTTATTTTACGCTTGCAGTCATTTATATCAGCATCCTTTACATATATTAGCGTATCATCTGTATACATTGCAATTTTTGAATTTTGTATAACCAGTGGCATATCGTTTATATATATAATAAACAACAATTCAAATATCACTGAACCTTGCGGGACACCGAATTCTACTTCAAAACTTTCAGAAACTGACCCGTTCACTTTAGTTTTTTGAAATCTTTGATATAGGAAGGATCTAAACCAATTGATCTCATTCCCTTCTACGCCATACATGTATAGTTTTTGCAACAAAACATCCCTATCGATCGTTTCGAAAGCCCATATAATTTACGTGTTGGACTTTTGCAGCACGATATGCTTCGACTTTTGCTGTTTTTTAAATTTCTCAAGCTGTTGTTGAACCATTTGTGTGAGTTGTTGGTGGTATTAATTTTTTTATAATAACATTTTTTTCTATATTGCTAGATGTTTAACAAATCTCTCAAGTTTTTCGACGTTTTCATTAATGTCAAACTTCTAGTACTATTCAAAACTGGAATTACTATTTCGATTGCCTCATGATCTGATATTTTTTGGCTGGTGTTCACAATTATCGTTTAATATTCTTTCTATGTCCCGTTTATAGACATCATTTTTTGAACCAATTAATATTTATATCACCAAGAATTATTATTTTACCGCCTTCATGCGAAATTGCTTCGACCGTTTCCTGAAAAATATTACAGAACTCTCTCTCGGAACTATTGTGATCTATTAATCGCTATTATTGTAATTTGTATTCCAATATGCTGGCATTTACAGGCAAGGATCCATATTTTTGATGGAAGAACTCTCTCGAACCATCTAGTAGCATTTAATTCTTTTCTTATATATAGATTGTTACACCACCTGTTCTTACTGAATTAGAGAGGCAGGACAAGTGCTCGTAGTTATTAAGTTCGATTTCAGGTTCTTCGATATCGCTCGTGATGTGTGTTTCTGAATACGGTTAAAAGTTTTGACTTAATGTCTTCGTATTGGAGACCCGTAGGTTCTTTAAAGTGAAGAACTTGCTTTGTTCCTGCTTCTGAGCAATATCACACAAAAGTGTAAACTCTTTGGGAGGTTTCAAACACAAAATCTCTCCCCCCATTGTGTCCGCCAATGCACCTCCTGCATCCGCTGGGAGCAGAATTGTATAAAAAAAGGTCACACTCTTGTTGAAGGAATTGAACTGACATATGCAAATTCCACTGGTGCTTATGACCATTACTTCCTTTCTGTGGTTGTTGTTGTTGTAACAAACAAAAAACACTCCCCGAAGTTTTGGGGGGGTGCTGTCGAACTGACAGTCCTTGGTCGAATATGAATCCGCATCCATTCATGGAATATGATGTGAGAGACCAAACAGGGCTATACTGGTATAGGCATTTAACCATCCTCAACAGTCTGATATGTCGTTTCTTTTTGTTTTGTTGATTTTCCAACAGGGTGGAAAGCTGTCAAATTTGGTTTGGAGACGAACCGGTTTCGTTTGTCGTTTGTCGTGTTATCGAAAGTCCCTGACATGTCAATACAGTCTCAATGCAAGCTCCAGAATCAAGAAGTAGACTTTGAAATTGATTAATGTGAGGAGGCTCTTAAGGATACATCTTTGTAAGCATTACGGCGAGATACGACATGTCTTGGCCTTTGATCCAAATCTTTTTTTATCGAAAGACTATTGATTCCTACTAAGGAGTTTGTCAAGATTAACTTCCTTAAAGTGTTGCTCTAAAACTACAGCCATACCTTATAGGAGGAAAGAACTGAGAATAATCGGTCGATATTACGAGGGCAGCTTCTTATTCTTCAGTTGTGGTTGTTGTTTGTAACGACAAAACCACTCCCCGTATTTTTTGGAGTGTGGTCGAAAGTGACAGTCCTTTGCCAGACATAAACACGACTTTCGTGGTAGCGATTGAGTATGACCAGTGCAACCTTCTACGTCATGTCATCCCTCCACTTGGTCCTTCCATCGGAGTGGTGGTCTCCCTCTTACGCTGCTTCCACCGACGGGCGCCGCTAAGAATATCTTCTGGGTTGGGGCATCTTCGCTCATTCGCACTACGTGGCCTAGCCACGCTGAACTATGTCGGTGTCGGCGTAGAGTTCATACGTCCCACGTAGCGGTCAACAAATATTTCGAGTAACCTTTCTCTCAAATACTCCCAGAGCCGGCTTATCAGATGTTGTTAGTGTCCACGATCCGCACAATATACCAGGACGGGTGCAATGAGTCGCTTATAGAGTGTTATTTTCGTTCGTCGAAAGAGTACTTTACTTTTCAACTGCCTACTTAGTCCGAAGTAGCATTTGTTTGCAAGAGTAATTCTTCGTTGGATTTCTAGGCTGGCATTATTATTGGCGTTAATGCTGGTTCCCAGGTAAATGAGTCCATTACTATTTCGAAATGATTGCTGCCAACAGCGGCGGGGTTGCCAAGACGCAAATGCGTCGTTTTTCCCTCGTTAACCACAGAACTTTTCCCTAAAATAAACAATCGAAAAAAGCACTTTTCTATTATTTATACCGAGGTCAAAATCCGCGGCTTTGATACCTCTCCCTACATTTTTGGACGGGTTTTAGCAGCTGTCTCGTAAAGGAAACAATTACCGAAACGAGTATCTAGTAAGAGGTTTTCTAATGGCATGACAATGTGTAATTCAGATATATTTGCGAACAGCAAAAATTGCTTCGTTACTATTTCGAAAGACTTCTTAAATTTTTTAGTCGCTTATGCTGAGTTGTTTGTAGAATTGGGAAAGTAATAAAACAAACAACAGAGAAGATAATTCGCAAAAATTAATCAATAAACTTGCGACAAGTGCAGCGTAAGCGGTGTGGTATAAAAAGCCGAACCAACTTTTTTTCGGCATTGAAGAGAAAACATGAATATGCCAATTAGTGCAGTTATCTTGTCATTGCAGCACGGTTTCCCCTTACTTTTTATTATAACAAAAGGCGCTAGCCCATTGTCAATTTACTAAGAATGAATCAAAAAAACAAAAGCAGGTTACAATGAATTGCTTGGAGTGCTCATAATTTAACCAATGGTTCTGGAAAACTACCAGTATTTCGTTGGTTATTCAGAGAGCACGCACAATCATTCATTACAGTTGTTGTTTTTGCTTGTACAAACATAAAAATAGGTCTTTATTACTACGTTTTAAACTTTGTTCGTTTTTTAATTACCTGTTGAATTTGTTGTTGCCGCAAGTTTGTATTATTGACTTTTTTGCTCTAGATGAATCAAAATTTTTTACTATGAAATTTTCTGAAATTTTTTGCATTGACTTTTTTACGCTTGCTTAACAATTTCGGACTCTTTTAATGTTCTTTCACTTTAGTTTTAACACAGTTTTGCTAGCTGAGAAATATTTTAATTAAATTAAAAATTCACATTACTCCGCAGATTACGCAAACACCAGCTCAAATTGACAACATATACGTTTTGACTTTTATCGGTTTCCTTTGCTGTCAGCTGTCAATTTAACAACAAAAATTCATAATGTCAGAGTTGCATCGGTGTCAGAGCAAAACTTAACGAATGATTTAACTTTGATGATTGATGACTTTTTTACCAAACAAACTAATTAGTCCGTCGCTGTAAGAATTTTGCAACATTGCCCTACCAGAACACTGACTGTCATTTGACATAACATCTGATCGTCAGCCCTACCAGAACACTGACTGTCATTTGACATAACATCTGATCGTCAGTATTGTCAGTCTAATTGTCACCACTCCAAACAAACTTTACATCACGAACACAAGAGGGCTTGCGCAAAGCTGGTGTAAACAACTGTGTACGTGTGAGCTTTTATTTCACTCTAACACAGTAAAATCGCCTTTAAATTAAGCATAGAGCTGTACTGCTCACTCCCACTTGAATTATTGGATCAGTGCTGTCTATAAGACTATCATTGACTGTCAAAAATGATGCACTACTGTTTATACCAGTGATGACCATAATAATGTCACAACTGACTAATGTAAAAATGCTTTTTTAAATACAGAAAAATGTATTTCTTAACATCTTAAAATTACTTGAACATTTCTTGTCTTTTTTGATTTAAATGAAGATAAATAATATATATATATAATAATAATAATAAATAATGGATCAATCGGCTGGAACACATTTTCAGATGCAACTGCATCATAACGTGAACCCCTTTCAGAAGCGAAGTCCTCCCAGAGCGGAAATACACTTTTCAACGCAATCGGCAGCGGAACAAAAGTTTTGGTTGCAGAAACACTTTCCGCGACTGGAAATGCAACTGCATCAACACTTTCCCGAATTATTTTGGTGCGCCCCACACATTCTGCCAACTTTTTGTATTTTTTCTTTTTTAATGGAGCTTTGATATGCTCCTTTCTTCATTTTTAAATATTTATCTTCAATAAAAATGGTTAAAATAGGCCGCTTCTGGCTTTTATAAGAATTCTCAACTTAAATTTTTAGAGCTTTCGCATAGAATTCGCGACGGTTAAAAATTTTCTGGGAATTTTGAAAACGCACCATTGCTGGTGATCATTTGATAGTCAAATGACAGTCAGTACTGACCACATGATTCAATTGGATCAGCTATTCTCGCATACATAGAATTTTATAGATCATTATATATCTGTCTCACACTGATAATGGCGACCCCTAATTGTCACTATTTTGGTCAGTACATGATCAGCCCTGAAATTTAGAGTGTGAGTGTGTTAGTTAAAAAATCAGCGTTTCTGATGGATGAGAAGTTGTCCAACCTCTGGCGCAATGTGACCAGATTAGCTTTTTCGAGGCTAGGTTTAGCCTTTTTTTGTCCTTTAGCCTCATAGTTTTGGTTTTCTAGCCTTTTTTTACTCCAAACCTTTTCTGGTCCCAACACCATATCTTTCACATAAAATTAAAGTTAAATGAATGTAGTATTGATGACAAAATGCACAAAATTATTCGCAAAACTGTCAACTATTTTAAATGGAGTTGATAACCCAATTGCAACATAGCCTACCTGATAATATGAACTCTTTACAAAAGAAACAATTTTTTTTCAGTTGATATTTCTTTGAAAGTTACAAAGCCGGATGTATTTTCTCACTTCAAACAGAAAATTCTAGGTATTCTCCAAGTCAAGTAGCATTGATTGAGCTGCAGTGCAGAAAGCTAATAACCGTACAGTGGACAAGTGTGACCTCTACCATAGAGTTTTGGGCGGAAGTCCGAGAACATAAAAATTCATTCAACGAACTCCCTTTTTTAGAACTGGTCGAATTCGTATTTAGCTTTTTGGTATTACCTTTCAGTAATGGGGAGGTTGAAGGAATTTTTAATGCCATGAACATTTTAAGAACTAAGTCTACAGCATTATATACAAATAGTTTAAACTAAAATAAAAATTTCGAAATGGATTTCGAATAAAAAATTTGACTATTTTTTAGCTTCTTTTTTTCTTAATTTTAGCCTTTTCTACCCTTTTTTTTGCGGATATAGCTTCTTATTTTTCTAACACCTGGTCACACTGCTCTGGTGAACGACACGCTTAATGAACGATATCTGCGCATAGAATATTGTGTGTTTCCGTAAAATAAATCCTATGCTGCCGATGATCGTGTAGCTTAACGTTGCACAAGTCCGCAAGTTATAAATTGGCGCAAATCAGAATTTTGACATACACAACACAAAAACACTGCACAAATTTTATTTCTAAACTAGCGCAGGAAAAGAAACATGTGCTATAATTGTATTAAAAAAGTAAGTGCGGCCTTACTTTTTGCTTTTTTTTCAAACAAGAGATGATACCGCTTCCACTACACAAATTTATGGTACCGATACCAATGTTTCATTCGTAGCAAATATAGGTGAACTGAGTAATAATCACCACACATGAAGAAAATGCAATCTAAATTCTTTTGATTTTAGAACAGTTCTCTGCGCAACTAGCACAACCACGGCACACACAAAGCAAATCCCTGTGCAAATCAGTCATTGGCGCAAGTAAATTTGTGTGATGTATTTGGCGTCTTAGTAAATTTTACTTATGAATCTTCTTGTTTCTCGACAAAATATTTAAATGAGCTGGACAATAACAAAATGTTCATATATCAAGTTTTAAAACTTTTGAGTAGTCCGGAGGTGGAAGAACAGACATTTCTGTAAGTTGTGTTGAAAATAAGCTTCGGTATTACATAGTCCAGAGCTTTAAATGGGTCTTTAACACCTACTTTTAACAAGAATTAAGTACCCTACAAAATCCCAAACTAAACTTTTAAAAATTTCTAATATAAATATTATTAATATGCAAAGGCTGGTTATAATATTCACGGAAAGTTAAACTTCAAAATTTCCCATAAGAGTCAACAATTTAGTAGTAAAACTACTTATCTTCTTGTGTCTTGGATTCGACTAAATTAATCCTATTGGTGGAAAATTCTGCAGATCCAAATATCATCTATGACCGTATTTTGCGTGACGCGTATTTTTTTACCATCGGCCACTTAATTGATGGGTTTATCCGACAAAGGTACAGAGTTTACTATAAACGTATTTAATCCGCATCCAAGAGTGCTCCAATTATTATGAAGGACGAAAAACTGTTAGTAAAAACAATCGTTTTTGTGGGTTTAAAGCATTCGTCAAGCGGAATGCATAACTTCCACAATCTAATTTTCAACCTCACACATGTGAATGTATGCGTACACACATATATTCGGGCTAGTACCTAAGGGATTAATATCCGGCAAAAGGATTCTAACTTCAACGACATTCCTAAAATCTTTACGGAAATCGTTAGCTGCCACTCAATCAATTTTTCTATAACATATTCAATACTCCAACATGACCTTGTGCTGAATCATTATGTAAGACATTGGGGACTTCATTGGCCAGACAACTACTTAGCTCTCAAGAAGAAGTGCAATGTCGACATTCAATTTGACAATACTTTGCGTTTTTGTTACTCATTTTTTACTGCTTCGTTGCAACTTACTACAATAGTAATACACTTTCTTCCGATATATAGGCAGACTGTGGTTGTTGATATATCTACATCTATCAAAATCAAATCATATCACATTATATTGCTCACATTTTTGGCTTGCAAAACTCAGAAACTTAACGACGTTATCAATTGCAACCCTGCTTGTTAAGTTGTCGGTTGTGATTTTGACTTTTCTTTTGTACCAACCGCTGACGTATACGTGCATATGTGTGGGTGCTTGTGTAAAGTATACGGCGAGGGTAAATTTTCAATTATTCATCCGATTTCTTTTAAAAAATTCTGCAGGCAAATTTAATTTCATTAAATTTAAAAACTTCCAATAAAAGTTTAACCATCGATTAAATTGCAAACTCTTTGAATACATTAAAATACTTTGATTAGGTAATTGGTAACCGTGTAAATTGATTTGATGTGAAACCACGATGAAGCAACAGTGACTCGAAGTTAAGCCAAGAAAAGAAGCAGTGTGTTGAAGCGAAATGTGAATAGCAAAAAAAGGCCATAATAAACTAAGTAAAATAAGAAATTCAATTAAAATTTTCGGATCAAAATACATAGTACATCTAGTCTTCAAAAAAAAAAAAAGCATCGCAAATAACGCAGTGTATGTTCTTAATATCCCATTTGGTTTGTGTAAAGAAGCTTATCTGAGAAGTGGCTGGAAAAAAGAAAAATGCTATGGTTGGCCAATATTTGTTAAACAAATATGCATAAATTCTGAGTGAATCAGCAATGCGAACGTTTTGAGGGTGTTTTAAACTTTTGTACTGATATTTATACCTTGGAGATACGCAAATTTGTGAAAGTTCTTCAATTGCAAAAGCAAAAGCGTTTCCGCACGGACATACAAACGTATCTTTTGTAGTTTGCTCCAAAGAAAATTGGTTCGTTTCGCCTCGGAAGTTAGATGATTCCGCAAGTGGTTTCCGCCGCGTAATTGTAACGCATCGCGTACATTGCTTATGCTTTTTGTTAGTTCTCCTTTCCAAGTAACGTCTCGTGACCTCATCAGAACGCCGCCAACGTCTGTTGTACCATTCGATTATAACTAAACAAACAAAAAAAGACAACAAGTAGCATTTGAACAAACCAAATTTGCAAATAACTAGAGACATGGCTTATATATGTATACATATGCACATAGGAGATGTATGTTTAAAAAACATATCGACAGAGAGGCAAGCACGGTCCGCCGTTGGCGCACTTGGAATTTGACGTTGTTCATAATTTGATTTTAATAATCTTTTTGTATTTGTTTATTGTTTCACACGTTTTCGTCCCAGTGTACTAACAAAGTTCGTTTAGTAAGTGATTATACGATTAGCGATACAGTCGAACTTCTCTATAACGAATTCCAAGGGACTGCATATTTACTTCGCTATAAAGAAAATTCGCTATATAGAAAAGAAAAACAATTTTGTTCCTTTTAACATTTTTTATTTGTAGTAGTCAGTTATTTTGGATTGAAGTACATTTTTCCACTTTTCTTCTTCAATATAATTTTCTAATACATTTAGAGAAGTAAACGCAGTGTTTGGTACGTTATTTTTCGTTTCCAAATAGGTACGGAAACTTTCAACTGATGAATGATCGTTATATGGAGATTGAAAACGCTCCAATCTTTAAGTTACGGTCGCAAAAATGCTTCGTTATAAGGAAATATTCGCTATAGGGAAATTCGTAATTCGTTATATGGAGATTACAATACATACAAGGTAGACCCAAAACACAGTGTTCTTATAATTGCTTCGCAATAGAGAACACTTCGTTATATAGGAGTTCGTTGTAGAGAAGTTCGACTGTATTTCCTTCCACCGATCAGAATGATTTGCAATGGAGACGTGAACTTCCACAAATGATTATTATTAACGTTGACCAAAATCGTATGCCTCAAATGGTATATCTGTCTAACCGGATGATCATTTAAAATAATTATTGGTACTGAATAAAAAACCCTTGGAGGCCCCTGCGGGTTAGGGGTTTAGAATATGCCCGAGGTAGGCATTCCGGTCGTAAGAGGCGACTAATATGCACAAAGGTAATGACGTGCAACTCGATGGTTGATCTACGGATATGATGCCTCTCACCTCTCATTACCCATCTTTTCCTTCCTTACGGAAGGAGGGGTGACATGATCTAGAAGGTTTCACTGGCATAAATCGCTACCACGACAGTCGGGCAGCATTCCCACAACAGCCGGGCAACATTCCCACAACAGCCGGTTCTACGTACCGGAATGACTCGGATTTTTACATCCGACCAAGGGCTGTTATTTCGACTCCACCCTGTCTGACCTGTCCTGTCTGACAGTCGGGCAGTACCGTCAGGGAGTACCGGAGCGTACCGGGTTCAAATCCGGCCAAGGACTGTTAATTCGACAACACTCCCTAAAACCTTCGGGGAGTGTTTTTGTCGTTACCACAACAACAACAACAAGAAAACCCTTGGTCGCTTTAGACTTTGATGTCTGATTTTCGGACATGCAGCGGGTTATGCGGCTTAAAATATAGCCTCGAACTACAGTACATATATCCCACTCTTCTAACACCAATATCACTCTTGTCCAACCTGTTGAAACTGCTCGTTTCCTTAGACTTCCGTTAGAAGAGCTTGATACCTATATTCGTGCCGCTCACTTAAAACTTCAAAATCTAACATCAACGTCCTTAGAGCTAAACCTGTTGATAGTACTAAATCTAGCTCAATACACAAGCAATGCGTACCGGAATGTTTTGGGTTTTGACCAACCATGGCGTCGTGACATTTTAGAGGTTGAAAGAGAGCTATTTGTAAGAACACTAAAATTAAATATTAATCCTATTAACTCTAAACTTAAGACGGCTAGACGAACTTTTGTTAGTTCCCTAGTTCCCTTTTTAACTTTTAATTTTAACGTCGCCCGTCTCACCAATGAAATGCTTGCTTTGCCTATCTGTTGGAATGAATGACCGTTGATTTGGTCTGTCACTTGGTCAGCGTGGCCCATCGGCTGGCTCACTGACTTACTGACTTCGGCTCTTAGGACTGCTGTAGTATTGTCTTCCGTTGTTGTTTTACAGAGTTTGGCAAAGCTTTAAACATTTTATTCTGAGACTGCTGAGCTTGCGGTAATTTATGCGTACATATATATTTATGTATACATACGTATGTATGTACATATACATTTAAGGGAATATACTTTCAGTTATTTGTACATATTTTACTTAAATATACACAAATACAATGTACTCATTTATAGTAATAACTTACTCGGAAGTTGTAAAATTTGAACCACAACCATCGTTTTTTCGACAAAAACAATTTATCTTCGTTATCTCGCTACTTTAGGAATTATTCGAGTCTATAAGTTTGTGGCTCGCTTACGGAATGTCCAAACACAACCACTTCATGATCCCTGCGGGTTAGGGGTTAGCATATGTCCGAGGTAGGCAAACCGGTCGTAAGAGGCGACTAAAATGCACAAAGGTAATGACATGCAACTCAATGGTTGATCTTCGGATATGATGCCTCTCACCTCTCTTAAAACAACCACAAAAACAGCCCCAGTGCCGGTTTTGGAAACCATGTTCCGTTTTTAGTTTTGCACTTTGAAATGCTCGTTCATATAAAATGTGGTCAGATGGTGTTATCGACGAACTATAATTTTGCGACCTTGACTAAAAAGAGAAATTTCTCAACATTCACAAACACTACTGAACTTGTTGATTTATAAAGATTCAGGTTTGGAACGCTCCATCTGAATTATTTTTCAAGGGTGCGCCTCACAGTTTGTTTGCAGACACCCTAACTTGGAATTAATTTAAATAACCTTCTTGATGCCTTCAGCGCTAGCTGTCGTGATTTTAGGGGAACTAAATACAAGACCCCCTGGTGGTCGAAAGAGCTTTCAGCCATGAGGAGCAAAGTGCGAAAGCTATTTAATAAAGGGAGACGCACCGTCAACTGGGAGGAATACACGAAGCATCTAACTGAGTATAACAAAGAAATCAGGAGGTCAAAGAGGATTAGCTTCAGAACCTTCTGCGAGAAGATAAGCTCCACTCCAGAGGCGGCCAGGCTCCATAAAGCTCTGGCCACGGAACGGGGGGAAACAAGGATGGCTTGAAATTCCCTAATGGAGATTTCACAAGCACAGAGGAGGAAAGAGCCAGGGTACTTCTAGCCGCTCACTTTCCGGATGCATCGACAGACCTTGAAGAGGTCGAGTCCCAACAAGGGAGACCGTCGGCACGGAAATGGCAGCTAGCGAAGTCTATCTTCAGCAAGAGTGCAGTCAAATGGGCAATAGCATCCTTTGAGCGTTTTAAGTCACCGGGAGTGGATGGAATATACCCGGCCTTCATGCAACAGGGAGACCAACTCGTCCCATATCTGGCAGGTATCATGAGAGACAGCATGGCGCTGGCCTACATACCAACCATATGGAGACGAGCAAAGGTGGTATTCATACAAAAAGTGGGGAAAACGACTACTCATCGGCAAAGTCCTTTCGACCAATCAGTCTCACCTCCTTCGTTCTCAAGGCGATGCAGAAGATCATAGACCAAGAGATCCGATCGAACATTTAAGGCAGAGGCCTTTGCACGTGGGCCAACATGCCTACAGGGAAGGCAGATCAACAGACACTGCCCTGTACCAGCTGACCACGGAAATCAAGAGCGCTTTCGAGAAAGGCGAAACGGTGATATGCGCTTTTCTGGACATCGAGGGAGCTTTCGACAACACCTCGCACTCGAGTGTATGTCGAGCACTCGAGAAGAAAGAAGCTCCGCAGCCCATCATAAGATGGGTAGATGCACTGCTTCGCACCAGGAGAGCAGAAACCACCATTGGAGAAGACACGGTTCAGATAAGAACCACACGAGGATGCCCACAGGGAGGAGTACTGTCGCCACTCCTGTGGAGCGTAGTGGTGGACGAACTTCTACAACTACTGACAGACAATGGAATCCGCTGCCAGGGGTACGCGGACGACATAGTAATCATTGCCAGAGGGAAGTTCGAGAACACACTCTGCGATATCATTCAAAGAGCATTAAATCTAACAAGGAGATGGTGCGCCGGGGTAGGTCTAAACATCAACCCCAGTAAAACCGCCATCATCCCATTTACGAAACGAAGATCGCTACCGGGAATGCGGACACTTACACTAGGAGGAGAATCACTAGAGATTGCTTCCGAAGTGAAATACCTGGGAGTCACTCTCGACTCCAAGCTCCTCTGGAGAGCACATGTTGCAAACACAACATTAAAGGCCACGAAAGCAATAATGGTGTGCAGAAGACTCGGGGGGCAAATCATGGGGATGTAGCCCGGCAATGCCCAGATGGATGTACACCATGATAGTTAGACCAATAATAGTATACGGGGCGGTGGCCTGGTCTTCCAGGTCAGGTCTAAGCACAGTGCAGAAGGCACTATCTAAAATCCAACGTCTGGCCTGTGTATGCATTACGGGAGCAATACGCACATGCCCCACAGCGGCATTAGAAGTGCTCCTTGACCTGAGTCCGCTGTTGAGCATATCAAAAGGGGGATTCGGTAGAGGAAAAGTGATATCGTCCGTTGGAGCAGAGAAGTTAAAAGACCAGCTCCCAATCTGCCAGCTTCCAAGAGACGATATTGCTAAAGTAATCATGTTTGAGAAGAGATTCAAGGCGGAACTAGGTGACAAAGCCTCATGGGATTCCACAAAAATTCAAGAATTACACCAAGACGGAGCCATAGTGTGGTACACGGATGGCTCGAAAACCCCTGAGGGAATTGGTGCGGGCATCTTTAACCCACGAGTAAAGCTCTCCATACCACTAGGAGAACACCCCAGCATCTTCCAGGCGGAAGTAGTCGCTATTAGCTTATGTGCGGAAATAATGCAAGGCTAAACTAACGAGAATATCACCATAATGAGTGACAGTCAAGCCGCTCTCAAAGCTATATCCTCCTACGAGATAAAGTCCTCATTGGTACTTGAATGCGTAGAGAGGATAAACTGCCTTGCGTCGTGCAACAACGTCCGAATGGCCTGGGTTCCAGGCCACGCGGGGGTGGATGGCAACGAACGAGCGGACGAACTAGCCCGAGAAGCGGCAGCAACAAAACCCATTGGCCCAGAACCATTTCTGGCAATTTACTCTCACACCATGAAAGGAGAGTTAAGGAAAGAAGAGACCAACATGAGGAGGTTGTACTGGCAGCAGACTGTCGGGCTACGCCAGGCGAAAGCTATGATGGGGGAATACAACAGCAACCGCTATAAAGAATTAATAACCCTATCCAAGAATAATCTCAGAATCATAACCGGGGTTCTCACGGGCCATTGCAGGCTCAAGGCCCACCTGCACAAACTGGGCATCACCTCCAGTAGCCTCTGCCGATTCTGTGATATGGGGGATGAAACGGCGGAGCATATACTGTGTAAATGCGACGCCATCTCAAGGAAAATACAGAAGCACCTAGGTTTCCCGACACTAGAGTGCAAGCACATACATGGAATAAAGCCGACTTCCATCTTGGATTTCCTGAGCGAGATCGGCCTAGATGGTGTGCTGTGAGATTACGAGGGCACAATAGATCTCAAGGTCGCAGTGCATTACCTCACTACTATTATTATTAAATAACCTTCTCCCCTCTAAACTACATTAAGACTACAATGTACGATATTTACGTGAGTTCCACTGTAGTTTATTTAATAATTTCAATTATATATACATATCTACATTTTCAATATTGCAAACATTAACTATATTTATTCATACTTTTTTTATTTTTCAGTTTCAAGTTTTGCCGAAAGTTAAAAAAATAACTAAATAAGTATAAGACAAATAATGACGCATAATAAACTTGGTGCCTTTTCGACGTGAAATTAGAGAAATGAAAATCCCCCAGTTGTACGGAAGAACCAATAACAACGAGATTTGATAAAATATTTTTGTACTTATCTACACACCAAAAAAAAAAAAAAAAGTGAAATTAAATGAATAACTTACCGACAATCTTTTAAAAATACTATACTTATTGTACTTACGCTCCAACAAAATCTGGTAATAACAATAAGAGAGCGCGCAGCAAATAAAATAAACATAGCAATTACACAGACTTTATCCATGTGCCGGATTGCACTATAACCCAGAAAAGCTGTGTACGGTCGATGTGGAAATAAATAATAAACTAACAAAGAAAGAAAGGAATACAGGAAATTCAATATGCAGCAAAAGTTCAGTCACGACTATTTAACAAATTGGGAACGACAATAATATAAAGCATAGAAAAACAGACATAAAACAACAAAAACAATATTGTAAAAGTAGTAACAACAAAGGAAGTGTTCAAAATCAAAAACAGAGTAAGACAGTTGAGAGTGCCAAAAATAGCGCTAAGCTTTAACCGAACAAGAAAAACAAACAAAATAAAAACTCGAAAATCGGTTTGGTGGTAAATAGGCGCTTGTTCCATTGTGATTTGATGCAAACACGAAAATTTGTCACCAACTGCATGCATACATATAAGCAATAGACACGCAAAGACCAGCAAATGACGATGACCTATATTGCCTAAGCTGCGTACATTTGTTTATGGCCTCTATCACTTTATAGATATGTAGATACTTACTTATGTAAAAAATACAAACGTATGCTTTGTATATGCTAAGACGGTCGAAAAGTTCTTGTTGCAATCGCACCATCTACCGTCTTAAGCCCGCTAAACGGCTGGTATTCTCTTTGTAGTCTTGTTTTTTTTTACGGAAGTATGTTTTTTCATTGCACAAATTTATTGTTTGAATGACATATTACAGTCCGTTATAGGACCACCAGCACAACCACTACCACCACCCTAAAGTTTTTAAAAATAATCCATAGTTCATACATACCAATGTAAAGAATAATTATAACAATAATATAGTGTTGGCGACTGCCGTGTGTTGGTAGTGCAATATTCAACACAAAAAAGTGCCCAACCGATGTAACTACTATGCGGTGGAGCACAGTGTGTGCGTTAAACAAGAGCAAAATTAATGACAAGAACATTAGCAGTGCATTAATAGTGTCAGTAGATGATAAAAACAATTTTGTATGCTTTGATTTGAATGTGAAGCGAAATAAATTGTTGTATAAAAGTGAGAAACTACAATCAACAAAGAAGCAGCAACATGGATGAGGAACGTAAAAGGCGGTAAGTTGAAAAATCGGCGTTATATCTTTAATGCAAGAACTTTAGCTACCTCTATTGATATTTTAATATTCACGTACATCACTATTTCGGGCTGCTAACAACGTTGTTACGACCGCAAAAGAAAAGGACAAACACCTCTTCACTATTCTGCCTGCGAGTCTCCGGTTTTTTTTAAATCTTTGGCTATATGTTTCTTCCCTCATCATCTCAAAATCTCAAAACTCGCTGGGTAGAATTAAATACGGTTTTCATTTTTGTATTGCGAAATGCCCACTTGAAGTTTAGGATCTATTTTAACACAAATGATTTATTCGTTGCCACTGTATACAGTGGTTTCAATAAAAATTATCTGAAGCTATGTTTATACCCAGCTGTGCTAGGGGTATTATTGTTTTGTCCATATAACGGTGGTTTGTAACGGTATAAAATAATGGAGACAGGCATAGAGTTCCATATATCAAAGTTATTAGAACTAACAGAGGAATCTATTAAGACATGTTCGTCTCCCCCTGCGGGTTATGGGTTTAGAGTATGCCCGAGGTAGGCATACCGGACGTGCAGCTCGATGGTTGATCTACGGATATGATGCCTCCCACCTCTCATTACCGATCTTATCCTTCCTTACGGAGGGGTGGCATGACCTAGAAGGTTTCACTGTTCATAAATCGCTACCACGACAGTCGGGCAGTACCGCAAGGGAGTACCGGAGCGTACCGGGTTCAAATCCGGCCAAGGACTGTTAATTCGAGAACACTCCCCAAAACCTTCGGGAGTGTTTTTGTCGTTACCACAACAACAACATGTTCGTCCGTCCGTGGACACAATAACTTGAGTAAAAATTTACATATTTGAATGAAATTTGGTACTTTCCGACCAAGATAGGTTGCTATTTAAAACGTGTGAAATCGAACTATAGAAACACCCCTTTTTTCGATATCGAAAATTTCGAAAAACCTATAAATTGAGATATTTCAATAATAAAGCAGGTACAGTAATGAAATTTGGTAGTCTTATTAATTTGATCATTCCATTGACGATGTTACCAAATTGTTGAAAAAGGGGCGTGGCACCGCCCACATATGAGCAAAGCAATTTCTAAATTTGACCGCTAATAACTTCATTACCGTGTAAGATAGAATTACGATACTTGATACGAGGTATACTATGGATGTGTAGAGAACGCTCACGAAAAATACGAAATTCTATTTTAATTATTTGCTGTTACTTTCATTCGTCTTCTTTCCCTTCCTTTCTCTGTTGCTCCCTTCCTTTAATATATTTTTTGCTCTGCTGCTCCTTTACTTTAATATATTTTCCTTTTCATTGCTTTCCTCTTCTTTTCACAGTCTCTATTTACAATTTTTTTTTGAATTATATTTTACTGTTTCCTTTTCTTGTTGATCCCTTAATTTACTTTGTTTTCGTACTTTTCTTTCAAGCTGCTTACATTTACTTATCTTTCCTTTCCTTCCTTTCTTTTAATTTAATTGATTTTATTTTTTTCATCCAAGTTCATTTCATTTTACCGTTTCCTTTGCTTGGTGTTCTTTTTCTTCCCCCTTATTTAAATTGCTCTTTTTACTGGCCATAGTTTTCAATTTCCTTCCTCCTCCTTTCCTTTTGTATAATTCATTGTGTTCTTTTTTATTTTGTTTTAGCATCCTTTTATTTCTCCTCTTTCTTTGCCATTTTTTATGCCTGTTATTATAGATATAAAATTCAATGGTCCCCTCCCCGATGTACTGCTGGAGGTCTATCCTGAAGTTGTTGTCGAAGATATATGTATCGAAAACTTGCACGACCGCGGAAATGTAGTATAATATAAGACAGTGGTAGTAGGGAAATGCATTACTTTCGAACTACTAAGCAAGTTTAACGCTTCGATTTATTACTAATTTCTAACTTTTATATGATTCCGATCGTTTCCCGTTTATTCGGAAAAAAACATAACTTGAAATATATGTATTAGTTTTACATGAGATGTAGGGATTTGAAATGCCTCCTCATAAACCTACTAGCGTTTTTGTTTGCTCGGCATATGTTTGTATGTACGAGTATGTGTGTAAGTAGTGGAATGTATGCAATTTGCGCCAAAAGATTAAACACAAATAAGCTTAATTTGCAACAATCCATTGCCTATACTTTTGGTTAATTTAATTGAAATTAATCCTAAACGGTAAGCAAAAACAAAAACACGCAAAGAAGCTGATTGCTTAGCTATACCAGGTGTTGCCACTGTACTCGTATATATGTTTACGTAGCATACATACAGCTCTGTTCCAAAGAATAAAGACGCGAAAATGGGCTTTCCTGTGGTGTTTTCTTATTACTTTTGAATAACAATTTAAAGCTAGGAAGGAGGCCAAAAGTCATGCACTATTTCAGGCCTCAATTTGTTACGAAAACATTAAATTATAAACTTGATTTCGATAGGCGTCTTTAGACTTTAATTAGCTAGCATTTTTTTCTCGAATACTGCAAGAGTTGAGGTTTGTACCCGTAGAAGCGCTGCTTCTGGTACTCACTCGACTCTTCTTGCTTACCTCTTCTCCAATGTTTGGAGTTAATTGTGATACCTAACGTGAAGCAGGTGAAATGCGTCATATCGAGTGGCCTATATGTTTCGCCTCTTTATCCACCGCCGTTGGATTTGTTATATATTGAGCAGACCAGATCTAAGCGACAGCTGATATTTTTTTAAACTTTTTTTTGCCGACTGAATTGATAAGTTTCTTCCATATAACGCGTGTACGTCCTTATTGGTAATATTAGGGGCTAGTATATTTCCTTAGAAAATTTCTAGAATCTTTTTAACCTTTGTGAGACAAAATAAAACAGGTATCTAGTTCCGTTTCAAAATGGACTATTTTTTCTTACAGAAGATCAAGTAAAATAAATAAAAAAATAGGAAATCGCTTTTGCTTCACGTTCCACATTAGGCTGACTTAAGAGTAGATTTTTTCCAACCGAATTTTGGGGATGTGCAATTAATCGATAAAAAAGTAAAATTGATTTAAGCAGCTTGAAAACAACACACAGTACACAGGGTTAGGCAACTGCGCTTGCAAATTAGAAGTTCGCGGGTTCGATTCACCGCAAGATCTTTTGAAATAGCAAAACTATACGAACTAGTTTGACAAAAATCGTGGCTGTTTTCGAAAAAGTACTATTACTATAGCCTGGGGCCGAATTACGTTATACGTTCCGTGATCGAAAGCGAATTTTTTAATCAAAATTGCCCTAAACCCGTATTTCGGAAGAACAGCATACGTGAGCAATTGGCTGGAGTTACCGTCGGTTCAATTATGCATTATTACTCTTTTAAAAAGTTGCATAGTTTCAAAGTTATTGGGTTTACGATCACGGAACATATGTTGTAATGCAACTCCGCATATGTTTGTTGCTCTCAGTTTTCCCTTAAAAAAATTAAAAATTATAATTACATAATTAAATAATAATCTATATAATTAAATAATAATTATTATCAACTAGTCTTGAGCAGACCTGCTAAATAATGATTGCTACTCGTTATGATTACCGGTTTGATTAATTATTTTCTTGAGAATCTATTTAATGATTGATTACCAATTACTTTCAATTTTTATTGATTATTTTCCAATTAGTTAAAAAAATAATTTAAAAAATCATTATTTTTTACGATTACTAAAAAAAATCCAAAAATAATCAATAACAGTTGTTTTGATTATTTTTGAGTATTTAAAATTTTCTTTTATTAGTTGTGATTTTTTTCAGTATTGTTGTAGAAGCACAATATGCACATCAACAATACTAAAAGAAATGAAAAATAATCCAAAAAAAATTGTTTTTTTTTTGATTATTTTTGATTTTTTTTAGTATTGTTGATGTGCATATTGTGCTTCTACAACAATACTGAAATAAATCAAAACTAATAAAAAAAATTTTTATCAAGTAATAATTAATTGCCTTTTCTCGAAAAACGATTAAAATAATCATTACCATTTGAAAAAACCGTCTAATTAATTGATTACTAATTACAAATCTAACAAGTCTGGGCTCGAGCTCGTAAAACTTACAAAATATATAAAATAGAAAGGCCGTAAAAACCAATAACAAAATAGAAAATTTGTTTAATTAATAATTTTTCTAATTAATCACAGCAGTATCTGATTAATCAATCAGTTATTGTTATTATACTCTAACAAATTATTTAAAATCTGTGTAACTTTGTTCCTTTCTTCAATGAATATAAGATGAGCAGGTGCTTATAAAACGGCTAAAATTCGGAGAGCGAAAGTAATTAAACATTTAAATTATGGGATCACTCAAGTTGTGATCACTAAATTTTCGAAATAATAAGATTATAATAAATCAATTGTGCGATAAATCGGGACATTGATAAATGCATAATGATTATTCTTTATTTAGTTAATATTAACAAATTCTCTGCTCGATGAGTCATATGTAAGTGCATAATGTTCAATGAGTCACCATTTGTAATCAAAATTCTGGCTGATATTTTTTCAAAATAAGATTTATTTTATTTTATAAAGCATACAAATATTAACAAACTACAACGTAATACAATAAATTATAATATTTCGAAAGACAGGAGCTATTTTTATTGCATCTTAACTAAAATTTTTTGATTTTCGATTCGCAAATTAAGTAATTTAAATTTTCCAAAAATTATCTCACGATTTACCCAAATGCATTAACTGATTTTTATTTTACAAATTCAGAATGGAGAAATTCAAGATAGGCATATTACGTTAACGCCCTAATTCTAGTGTGGTAACAACATTCGTTTTAACGGCAAATTGATAATTTGGAAATTTTTACACCCGTTTGGTATTCTGCCGGCTTAAGTTGCAGCTCAAAATAGGTGGCAAGGCGCGTAACCGCGAAAAATTGCGCGTGTTTTGTAAATATTTTTGTGGACAGAAAATACCACAAATTTCGTACACATACTCATTCACAAGAATTAATAAACAATATAAGCACTTTTTTACACGAAGTTTCGTTCGCGTTTGCATTTAATTCTCTATTGCGCATTGTTGTTTTCGACATTGTTGCCATGCATGCTAGAATCGCGGTTACATGAAATGCATTGCCAACGGTTACGATTTTCGGTTAGATAATCTTCCAGGTACAAATTTACCGGTTACGCACAGAATTGACCCGTAAATAGAATTAAGAAAAATTTGAATTTTTGGGTAAAGACCTTATTTTTGTATTTTGGATTTCTACGAATTCAGGTCCTTAATAAGAAAGTAAAGACACTAGTAGAACAACACAAGCGGACGCACTGGGAAAAATACTGTTCACATCGGTAACACTCAATGTACAACAACATGTTCGGGTCTGAGCTACATTTCTAATATCTTTAGGATGTTTTGAACCCATATTCCTTTATCGGCACCAAAATGGATTGTGTCATAGAAATTTGTAAATTGTAAATATATCTACATCGACATTTCCAAATAAAATTCCCCCACGGCTTTTTTTAACCCATCATCCATCAGGCAACTACGAGTTAATTAGCCCAAATCTAGAAATATGTAGATATGTACTTCTGTATAGAAACACGTTCACTTATAATAATGATATGGAAACCCTAACCGCAAATGGAGTGCACACGCGTACATAACATTTATCTATCGGCTGATTGGCAGTGTTTGGCGATTTTTACAAACTTTTTGCAACATTTTTATTCTATCCATATTTTGCTACGTCGTCGGTGTAAAAGTCTATTAAAGCGCGAATAGCGCGCGCATCAGCTAATTGCATACATTGCAACTGACACTCAAGCTCAATGATATATGGTTAATACATATGGAAATGTTATACATATATGTGTGTGTGTATAAATCTGGACATTAAGGTGTTCACTATTTTCATGTTTGTGTTTTTTCTTTGTGCTGCTAACTCTCAGTTTAAGTGGCGTCCAATCAAAAACCCATATAAGGTCGATTTTTAGAGTGTTACGTTTACTTACATTCCAAAATCTTCTGGCTCGTTTTTTCTGTACTCATTCGTATAGTATGACCTAGACAGCCTTGGATTCTAATAGATCTTCCGCAGAATTTTTCTCTTTAATACTCAAAGGCCCATCTCATCTTCTTTTGATACTTTCGATGCTATCCATGATTTCGCGCCAGACATCGCGTCAGGTATAATGAGAGACTTTTAAAGCGTGATATTTGTTTTACGAGAGAGCACTTTACTCCTCAGTTGCCTACTCAGTCCAAAGTAGCGCTTGTTG
This sequence comes from Merzomyia westermanni, assembly GCA_949987695.1. Classification (NCBI taxonomy): domain Eukaryota; kingdom Metazoa; phylum Arthropoda; class Insecta; order Diptera; family Tephritidae; genus Merzomyia; species Merzomyia westermanni. The sequence continues at coordinate 66,416,284 of OX465290.1, forward strand.
GCAAGGGTGATTCCAAGTTGAACTTCTCGGCATACATTAATAAGGGATAGTACCTGGGTGACCGAGCCTTGCTCGGTATTTTTCGAAGTTGTCGCATAATCTTACTTACCGAGAGCACTCAGATAGAGCACCGAGATAGTGGTCGATATAAGAAGGAATAATTAAAGGGCAGTCCTACTTAAAAATATTCTGGTTGGTATACGGCCTCAAATACCTTCCGTTTCATACCCATATTGTCATATATTGCTTAATATTTAAAAAAAATTCGGAAAGGTGGCAACCCTATAGCTTCCTTTAGTGGCAACATCCAAGTAGAAAATCTTAGAAGGAAGCATACAATCAAAATCGGTTTAGCCGTTCCCGAGATAGTGGTCGATATCTGAAGAAATAAATAAAATGCGGTCAGGTGGCAACCCTACTCGAAAATACTTTGGTTGGTATACGGCCTAAAATACCTTTCATTTGATACCCATATTCCCATATATTGCTTAATATTAAAAAAAATTTATATAGGTGGCAACCCTGTGAACCACCCCAAGTGGCAACACCAAAGTAGAAAATCTTAAAACAAAGGATACTACACATATACCAAATTTCATCCAAATCGGTTAATTAAGTCGTTCCTGAGATAGTAGTGGATATACAAATATACAAGAATAACTCGTTTAAAGTTATAAGATTGGCTAACCTACATTTGAAAAAATGCATCCTCCACTCATTTCTAATATTTTCTACCTCTGCCCTTTAACCTCGCTCTTCCTCTTCCTTTTGCTATCCCATATCCCTTTTCTCTTCTCCCTGCTTTTTCATCTTCTGACTCTTTCCTTTCTAAATACCCATGCCATGTTCTTCTTATTCTAATTGCTTTCCACTTTTTTCGTTTTTTGCTTATCCCTCTTCCCTTGAGAACTCTGTTGGGCTTCTGTTCCTTGGTAACCAACAGTAACTGCTTTAAAGGACAAACCAAAAATTAGGATTGAGCGAGAGACCAATCTGTTGACGTTTAACCAGCCAGCTTATATTAAATCCTGACATATAGTGTGCACATTTTACTCAAAAAAAATCGTTAGTTCAAGTTCTATAATGTTTATTTCTTTTATGAAGGAAGAATATATATTACGTATTATAGATTTGAATAACTGAAACTAGTTTACAAGCTCATCCAAAAAATTTTGTGCAAAGAATCCGATAAACTTAAAAAGTGGAGCGCCAAACTAAAGCACCATCAAATATCTATAGGACAAACGGTTTTTTTTCGTTATTTCGTGGCATATTCTTGGCTCTTTATGGTAGATACACATCGTGTTGTCATTGAGTATATTATTTAAGTAAAATTTCTTAGGAAATATTTGTCCACGCCTGCTCAACTTGTCCGAATAGAGAGAACTTGTTGCTGCAATTTTCCTCCGAATTTTTAGGATCCATCATTTTTTACAGATTCTCTGTTCAGTTAAATAGCACGTGCCACGACAATACGTCAACATTATTAACCCTAAACAATTTTTTTAGCCAAATCACTTAACGTTTCAGGAGAATGTCTTCGAATAGATTCAGCTTAATGGCATTTCTTTCCCCCTCAAGAAGTAGGATGCATATTTTATGAATATCTTTGTACATTAAACAATCCAATACCAGTTCAATCGTATCAATTGGACCCACTTCATGACCGGAGAAACGTCTACAAACCCTACACACGTCAACCGTGTTGCAACGATCAAAAAGTATAAGAAAAGTGAATAAGCGTTGTTCTTTAGGCCTGTGCACAAGCTTCAGAGCTTCCTAATATTTTAAAAAAACTTTTATTTGACAGAAAAAAAGATTCCTCGTCGTATTGTACTACTCCAATTTAGGTGGAATCTTGAAAACCCTTATTTCTCTTCTATCTGAAATCAAAGGGGGTTTCAAGCTCACAAGTGAAGTAAGCGGTCTTCAAGAGCACGTCTTCAATAAAAATTCTTGTGAAAGCAAGAAGAAAAATTTTTAGCCCACGAACGGTTGCCCGATTATTACTATTCGGTGTTTTTCGTGCACTAGCAACTCCCTGTACAGTGGGAGCCTGTTAAAAGGAAAAACGTTTGTAGTACGCTAAATAAGGCCATGAAAAATGTTAAAACATTTTGAAATAGTATTTCCTGATTTCCTTTGATAACATTTAATTAAAATTCTTTGGCGAAGTACCAGGAAATAATTATTTCCAGCAAATCTTTTAGACTTCTATAGATCAGCCAACCTCGTTTAACGACTAAATAAACCTCGTTTAACGACTAAATAGAAAAAGAAATATATCGTCGTGGTAATTATGGACCACGTTTACCGCGCTTTTATGGTTTTTAAAACACACTTAAAGAAAAACAAGATTTGGTGCTTTAGTTTCGTCGCGCAAATTTTTTAGTTAGCTTGCAAAGTGCAATTAATTTTTTTTAATAAACCAGGAAAACAGTTATTTTGTTTCATATTTCAAATAATTAGTATGTGACCTTTATAAAAAACCAAAAACAAAATTTGAAACCTGCACATAGAATTTTTTTTATTTTTAGCGACCTAGGGTAGGAATTTAAAAAAAAAACAACAACAAATTGCTTTGGTATAAACTATTTTACCTCCTCTGTGCCAGCTGCCTTATTTGGTTCAGAGAACAAGCATTAGGTTCAAAAATACTACAACTAAACACAGTTTTGTTTATAAAATCTATTGTTTGGATTTAGGACAAGAACTTAAATTTGGGAAGTAGCATAAGACCAATAATTTTGGAAGAAGCGGACACCCTAATGTACATATACGCACTAAGATATTTGTATAGGTTGCACCAACCAAAAGCGTTATTGTACATCGAAAATGCATTTTTAAAAAATGTGTGCTAAATGTTGCTGAACAAATTTTCAAAAATCCAAAATAAAAACCAAATTTAAAGAAAAAAAAAATAAATTTTAGTGACCAGACGCTTTGTACATTCGACAAGCGTTGGATTGACTGTCTGTTGTGCTGCAGCTTTGACCAGTAAACGATATGAAAATGTGTGTTTAGTGACAAGCGTGTGAGCGGCGTAAATGAGCAGCGGGACCAATCAAACGCCGTTGTTGGACAAAGCGGCCACCGCGAATTCCGGCAATTGATAGCGTATACCGACAGACACTTGGCACCAAGAGCAAAGCAAAATCGTTAAAAAAAGTTGCAAAGTGTTTGCTATGTGATTGTTTTAACGACACTGACTTTACCATTTACTATTTTTGCTAAGAAAGGCAATACCAAATATAAAAGTTATCACAGCAAAATTAATGAAACATTTCAATAAAAAAGTAGCAAGTCTAAAAAAATCGTTCGTTTGCCAAAATACTTGAGTTGGAGAGTTGATAAATTTTTGCGCTCTTTGGCGTTGGTTTATTGTTTATTGTAATGATTAACTTACAGTGCTGGAAAAAGTAAAGGCAGCATATGAAAACACCATTTGATGAGGGGCTTGACTTGACTTTGAGTCCAGAGTTCGAACATTTTTTAGAGTTAGGTCGCAGATTTGAGTCAGAATCGGCTTGATGGCTTTTCGATTGTTAGGGAAATGGTATCAGAGAACTAAGGAAAATGTTAGGGAGGCTAAGTTCGCGTCTAAACGAAGTTATATACCCTGCTCTGAGATTGAGCAACAAAATTTGAGTTACTGCGTTTTTGATATAAGCTATGTCTATATAAAATGTGCAGAATACATTCATTTGTCAAATTTAAAATGAAAAGTTTTACATTATAGAGCATTTAATGCCAATTCTAACAGTATTTTTTTTTGGTGCAACGAATGGGTTAAAGAGATATTCAAGGTCAAAGGTCAAGCTATGATTTTTTCAATTCAAAATATATTCCAATATATTTTTGAAAATATAAGATCTGTAAATCTTTACATATAATAAAATTGTAACAGGGCGATGTCTGCACATTGAAAATATTCAAGAAAAACTGATATGAGAGGTCGTTATTGGACCAGCGGAACCCAAATCCACAATTTTTAGAATTTTTGTCTGTCTGTCTGTCTGTCCGTCTGTATGATTGTGCGCGCATCACGCAAAAACTACTGAATAGAACTGCATGAAACTTTCACCATTCCATCACTTAACGTCTAACTTAAAATTTAGGACAACTTTCATTTGGATATCTCATCCAGTTTTCGAGTTATTGACCAAAATGTGGAAAAAATGTCACACAAAAACGACGGCATAGAAATGAATGAAACTTTCAATAATCATTTTCTAGACGTCTCTCCTAAAATTTAAGATATCTTTTACCTCGATATTTTACCCGGTTCCCAATTTATTGACCTAAATGTGGACCCAGGGTGACTGTATGATTTGTGCTTTTAAGGCGGAACAAAGTTCGGCGGGTCAGCTAGTACCTTATAAAAATACCTTTTAAAAATTCGAGAAAATATTTATTTTCCTTGCAAAATGTCATCGTCCGTTGTAAATACGTATATCTTATATATATAAAAGAAAGTGGCGTTAGTTCCAACGCTCATAACTCAAGAACGCCTGCGCCGATTTGGATGATTGACACTAATTTAGATTGTTCTCTGATCAGAATAGGAGAATACCCAATAAAATTTCCGAAAAATTGCTGAAAAAAAAATTTATTTTCCCATACATTTTGTGTGGTGCGAATTTATATCTGGGCAGGACAAAGTCTGCCGGTCCCTCTAGTAATACATATACTCGTATTAAACGGGAGTAAGCCATTGGTGATCCAACACCGGCCTTTTGCACAGAACACCCTTCTGCGTGGCCAACAGAACACCCTTCGGCCGCGCTTTAAAAAAAATATTCCGAAAAAAAAAAAATGTTTACTTACCCTTTAATTATGGAATTGACCAATTTCCATACATAAATATGGGTATCAAATTAAAGGTAGTTGTACCAGCTACAATATTTTAATGTTGTTCTTGTTATCATTAACAGTATTATTTAATAATACCATTAATAAGGCATTTTTTGCTTTATAAACAGTTTTATTCATTTTTATTAAATTTTTTCCATTCTAATAATAGTTAATATAAAGTTACAAAATATGCACACTAAATGAAATTATTTTTATTACCTACTTATCGGAATTTACTACTTTTAAATCCTCCCATTATTTTTGTAAATATTTTGATTTAAAAAAATTAAAAATTTACCTTTTCACATGGAATAACCCCAAAAGTTTTTAGTTACATCCAAAAAAAAAAAAACACAGCTCAAACCACCACAAGTACTTCTATTGATTCCTGTATAATTTTTTTTAATTTGCGAAATGTAAGCATTCTGCACTTATGCCCAAATGTTTTCGTCAATACTAAAAGCTTTGAGAGTTCATCTACTTTGATTGAGTTAACCTATTTGAAATCCTTATTATTATTATACTATATTATATAAATTTTAAAATTATTTTTAGTAGTTTAATGGCTACAAGGACTGAAACGCGTCCACTTATTTTCATGAAAATCGATATATAATTTAAGAAATAACTTTTCATTTCGTACCACGCACGCTTAAAATTTATTTTAACATGAGTAAATTTAGTTTACCTAGGTATTTCTGGGACTATCTATATTCGTCTATGACCATATCAAAGATCTTTTATATAGAAAAGTGCGTGGCCTTGACCGATTTCGTCGCTGCTTCCCCAACACACTCCCTGTAAAAAGGGCAACTTGTGCGCCGAATTTTGTTGATTTCTTTAATGGTTTATGATTAGTTATATTTGTGAAATTTATTTAATCGAAATTGGGCGGTGTCGTCTCACCCTTTTTATACCTAGTAGTGCTACGCATACAAGGTATATTAACTTCATTCGCCTAATGGTAGTATATAACTTCATAAACGAATCGAGATAGATATAGACTTATATATATCAAAATGTTCAGGACCAAAAGAGAAATTGATTAAGCCATGTCCGTCCGTCCGTCTGTGAACACGATAACTTGAGTAAATTTTGAGATATCTTAGTGAAATTTGGTATGCGGGTTCCTTGGCACTCATCTCTGAGCGCTATTTAAAATGTGCGAAATTGGAAGATAGCCACGCCCACTTTTTATATATAGCATATTTTCGAAAACACAAAAAAAGTGATTACTCAGTACATAATACACCTATAAGGATAAAGTTTGGTGAATACATTGAGATTGAGGCATAAAAAAAATGTTTCAAGAAATTTTTGAAAATGGAAGTGGCACCGCCCACTTTTGATTTAGTCAAATTTAGAAATAATATTAATCATAAATCAAAAACTGTTCAAGATATCGAAACGAAATTCAGCATGCAGGTTTCCAGGTATTTTTATAGGAAAGATTTTGAAGAGGATCGTAGATATATTAAATAGGCAATAACCTTGCCTAAAATAGCTTTACATCATTTATATTTCACTTTTAAAGTTTCCGTAAACAAAGAAATCCAAAAACTTAAAATTTTCGAAAATGATGGCGGGCCCGCCCCTTTTATAGTGGACTATTCCACAAAACTTTTTATGCCATAACTCCGCCAAAAATTGATTTGTCAAGACGAAATTTGGTAATAATGTTCTATATATAAAGGTAACTGTTTGCTGTAAAAATGGGCGAAATCGGTTAAAGTCCACGCCCAGTTTTTGAACATAGTTCTGAAAAATTTTTTTGTAAAATTTAAAAAGCGATATTTCTACAACCAAGCAAGTTATATCAATCAGATTTTGCACACATAATAAGATTTTCAAGAAAAACTCGGCCGAAACAAAATTTTGTAATTTTTGAAGAAGTAGGCGTGGCGCCACCCACTTTTCAGCATAAAAATTCTGCTATTTTCAAAGGCAATCGATTATAATTCAATATTGATATTTCAATGAAAATTGATCAGCTGCTTTTCAGTAGTATGTATTATACTCCTGCCAAAAATTAGCCAAATCGGGAAACACACAAGCAATATATTCCGCCACTTAGTTAATAGCCCACTGCAATAGCGAAGTTATGTATCTTTTTTGATTTTCATACCTTTCATAAACATTAAATGTATGTAAGTATGAGAACAAGAAGAGAAAAGTTCACTAACTTGATCAGCACGATGAGCGGAGTCGACTTAGGCATGCCCGTCTCTCCGTCCGTCTGTCTCTCTGCCCGTCTGTCTGTCTGCCCGTCTGTCTATTTGAACGCAAACTAGTCTCTCAGTTTTACGAAAGAATGCTGAAATTCGTTGTTTGCTTTCGCCATTTTGTAATATACTAGCAAACCCGGTAGACGTTGTTTTGGCATTTTGATACATAGAACACATCCATATATAAAATGTCATTAACTTGAACCAAATAAACTCCTAACTATACCGAACTGCAGCTTTATATAACCTGGGGGCTTTTTCAAAAGCTATATACAAACTGTGTCGTGCCCAGCGAACTCCTGAACCGATCGTCAAAGTTCAAGAGCAAAACAAAACACAAAATATGTGGGCGTGGCACCGCCCACTTTTGAAAAATTATGTAGATATTGACTAAGTGACACATAAATCCAAATTTCATTAATTTAGACCGAAAAAGTTCGGAGTTGTGACGAATTGAAACTTTATATAGCCTGGGGGCGTGGCTCCGCCTACTTTTCCAAAACTATATATTGTCTACGCTGTACCCAGTGAACCCAAGTATATATTGTGAAAATTTCATAAAGATCGGTTGAGTTCTTTGTCGCCTATGAAAGACACCCTTTTTTATATTTATTTTTGCTACGCACACAAGGTATATTACTTCATTCGGCATAAACGAAACGAGATGTATATTTATTAATGTATTTAAAAATGTTAATACCCCACTGCAAAAGAAAAGTTGTATATCTTTTTTGATTTTCATACCTTTCATGAACATGAAATTTTTGTACGTATGAGAAGAAAAAGAGATAGTCCCATCAAAAAGTATACTGAAATGATCAGGAGGATGAGCTGAGTCGATGTAGACATGTCCGTCTCTCGATACGTCTATCTGTCTATTTGAACGCAAATATGAACTGAAAGTATTAAAATAGACCTGCGTAAATTGGGATGACATATGTAATAGATCACTACTAGTTATATAATGTTCGGTTCCAGTTAGACTTCCTTACTTGTTTAATAATATACAAATACAAAATAGTTAATTGTATGTCACAATTTCAATTCGTTATCGGTTTTTCCAGGCTGGTTATATGTTTTCACGAAAGGACATAATGTAACAGGGCCCCACTATTTCTTCTAAATTATTTGTATACCATACGGGAATAAATGGGAAATTAAACACAGAAAGAGACAATTATGTGGGAATTCTTATAACAATCACATTTTGTTTCCACGAGTTTTAAAAAGAGTTTTTCTTTCTTCAAATTTTCGCGTTATCAATCCAAGCTGCCATAACATTGCTTCGATTTTGCACAACACTGTACATCCTAGCGACAATGATACCTGCCAAACATATTGCTAAACTCATTGCATCAATGTCTCAATTGCAGATCGGTTCGAATAACTGCAGGCGGGTCCGTTGCGACCTATCGAATAATCGATCGAATTTTAACATTAACGCATGCGCGCTCGTCTTTAATCGTCGGTAGTGCACAGAAGTAATGTTTATCGCAACTTAAAATTAATTTCAAAAGTTACCAAAAAAAATAAAAATTATTCAATTTTAAGTCGCACAACAACATGTCTGTGCATTCAGTTCGGTTTTGAGTGCGTGAAAGTCATTCAAATTGTGAAAAGACTTCAATTATGCAAGATGTTGCGTGTTCGCGTGTGATGATAGTGTGTAAAATGCGATTTGATGTGAAAACAAAAAAATGTGGAATTGCATGCCTCGAATACGCCCTAAATGTGTTAGAAATTATGACTAGACCACAAGGATGTGGCGCTGCTTTGGGTGCTTCGAATATGGCGCACTATGGGGTATTTTAAAGAAACTTGTATTAAAATCAAATGTGTAGGTATAGCCAATATGATAAAAACTGAATATTGAAAATATTTTTAGAAAAATGTCAATACGCGTTTCATTCAGCACTTAGCGACATATGTAATAGAATCAGACCTGTTAAATTTGATTAGTAATTAGTAATCAAATAATTAGACGGCCATTTTAATTGGTAATTATTGTTTTAATTGTTTTTCAAGAAAAGGCTATTATTAATTGATTACGCTTAGGAAAATTTAAAAAAAAATCAAAAATAATCAAAATAAAGTTGTTTTGATAACTTTTGATAATTTTCAAGTTTTTATAAATTTTTTAAAATTTAAACAATGTTTTTTTGATTTTTTATGATTTATTTTTTTTCTTTTTATTATTTTTTATATTTTTCTCAGTATTCTTCATGTGTATGATTATGTGCTTCTACTAAATACAATACTGGAAAAAAAATTAAAAAGTAAAAAAAAAAATAATCAATAAGTATCAAAAATGATCAAAACAACCTTTTTTGATATTTTTTTTTTTAATTAATTGAAAAATAATCATTAAAAATGGAAAGTAATGGTAATAAATCATTAAACGGATTCTCAAGAATTTGTAATCAAACGGGTAATCATTACCATTACTAATCATTATTTAACAAGTCTGAATAGAATATCAAAATAAATTTTTTTTTTAAATTTGAAATTTGAGCGCGCTTACGGCTCAATTATAAATAAACGCACAGAATACTTCACGCAAATATGTGAGCAAGCGAAATTAGAGTCTGTGCGCGACTGCTGAGTCCAAAAATCAATAGTTTTTATATAAATGGAAGACGTAATTTATAACTAATACACTCAGTAGAAGTTTTAAATAAATATTTTGGGATAAAATAATTAATTTAACCCTTTGAGTACATTTGACGAGTGAGACTCGTCATGTGTTTACTTGGGCGAAGTTACGGTGGACGAGTCTGACTCGTCATCTGAGTACAAAATTATTAGATTTAGGTTATTAAGTTATTTATATCACCAATATAAGCATATTACAAATAAAATGTATTACTCTTACATATTAATCCATATAGCAAAAAATTAAATCCGTTCCATATGCATAAAAGTCTCCAAATAATTCCGTACTCAAAGGGTTAAGTAACAAAAATATGTCACGCAAAACAAATAACAGTTTTCAAGTTAGCTTTTAACGCACGGAAATCGATTTCGGTTGCTCTCATACAAGTCATATGAACATGAAAAATTTTTGACAAAAAATTCACACTGTGCGTTTATATGTGGTTGATCTGTTATAGTTGTTTATGTTGGATTATTTTTCTAATTTCGTCTAGCATCGAAATCACGAAAATGCGGCCATAGTAAAAGTTTCAAAACTGAGTATTGAAAAAAGTTTTTGAAAATTGTCTAAAACGATTCTTGTCTAAAACGAATTGAATAAAAAACGATTCTTTAAAGTTAATATGAGAAAAATTTTAACTTACACGCTAATAATTTCCAAACTGAGTATTGAAAATTTGTAGTTTTTGAAAAATGCCAGTTCAACTTTTTTATCTTCTTTATTAACAGATTAAAACCAAATAGTAAATGTTACTTCTTGAAAGTTGCGCCATCCTCAGTGTAAAGTTTTGTTCTGAATGCTGAGGACAGCGGAACTCCGAAACCGGTTTGTCACAAAATAAAATTTGCCAAGGTATAACGGAAAATAGTTTCAATATACATCAACTATCAAGGCTGTAAATCAGCAAAGCAAAACAAATAAATTCTGTTTTCACTAAATTTGTGAAAACTTGAAAGCATATCGCCGGCTGAGGGTAAAATCACTTATCGCAGTTACAGGTGGAAAAACGCTAAAATTTTGCAAACTATTACAAAAATTCCCTATCTGAGGTCTTTTTTCAAAACTATCTTAGACTTTTATTCATCTCAACGCAAAGGGTGATCTTCCACTCAGCATGTGAGCTTTAACGCAGTGTTTTAGCTTAATTTCTACAAATATCTCTAAAGATTGCAAAGATATTTGATTATGACACAAGTTTCTTGAAAATACCCTATAGTGCGCTGTTCGTCTACTCATTCCATCACTTATCTATGCATCTAATTGAAAACAAACAAATAATGAAGTGCAAAAGTGTGACTCGATTCAATTGCCGCACACACAATATGCAATCATTGTGCGCTGAAAATCCGAAAATATACATATGTATATGCATACATAAGCAAATTTATATAACACAAAAAAAATCAAAATGTTGAATATATTTAGTGAACAACAATAATGTTTGCCAACATCAGCCATTATGAGCGGTAATTTTCTTGTTGCTATTTTTGGCAAAAACTAATAAATTATTTGCGCTTTTCTTGAAATGCTATGGAATCACAAAAAACCAACATTCGCTATACGCAGAAATACATAAGTACGTGTGTAATCTGAGCATGCGATTTTATACGTGCGCGCTACATGGTATTTTAATTGCGACCTTGAAATATTTTCCCGAATTGGGATTGAAAAATAATTGTTTTATTTGTTTTAAAACGACACGCCCTATACTTGCCTGAGATTTACACTTATTAATTAATAGGCTCTTTAAAAAAACATTTCCATACAAATATGTTTTATACACTTTTTACAAATTAAAAAGCAAGTAAGGGACTCTAAGTTCGGATGTAAGCGAACAGATTTAGTTCCAGGTGCAGGCGGGTATGGTCGTCATAAGATCTGTAATTTTCTTTGGGTGTCATGTCATTATAAAGTTATTCACTGTCGAATTTTAAAAATTTGTTTACTTACATGAGGGCGGTGCTACGCCCATTTTGAAAATTTTGTTAACACCATTAATAAGATAATAACTCATCTCATGTTAGCAGCAGTCAATGAATGGTCTTATTTTATATTTTTTTTTGTAGAAATTGTCGATATTGAAAACAGGAAAAGTAATCTGTTAAAAGTAATCGGTATGGTACATCGTCTAAATTTGATCGACTGTTTTTGATTACTTTTGTTTGTTTTTAAATTTAAAAAAATTTTATTTTTTATTTTTTATTTTTTTTTATTTTTGAATTAAAATAATCTTTATTGATTTAAAAGCCATCCAATCATTTGGTTGGGTTAAAGGGAATTTAACAGGTCTGCACCCTTATGATTCTAGATCAACTAAGCCATTTGATCAATTATTTATTTAAAAATTGTTAAGGCCTTGCGCCAATCGGTTGAAATTGTAAATTTTGACAGAGCGAAAGAAAATTTTGACATTTATCGCGGTGAATATGAACGTCAGAATTTACCCTAGCTCACTGGGCTAGTTGAAATTTTGACAACTACGAATGTGTACAATACAGTTGGGTTTAATAAAATAGTAGTGAAATTAAACCAAAATTGATAAGGGATGACGGAAAATCGTTCCAGAAAAATTCATACTTCTACCCTGTCGGAAACAGCAATAATAATAAAACGGAAAAAATAAAAAATATTAATACCGTAGAAAATTTGGGCTAACACAAGTGGTGAAGTCAGTCAATCAACCATATCTCATTGTGAGAGGCTCTCTCTCGTGGAGCCTAAATTTTTCCCACTGTTGCAAATCTAATATCGAAGTTGCTCTGCTTTTTCTTTAAATGGGTACTGTAGTAGATGCTAAACCCTAGTCTTTGGTACGTTTGTGTCATCTGAAAGTAATGCTTTCATCTAGGCTTTGTAGTGTCTATTGTGATGGGACCCGAACCCAACTCACATTCCGGGCTAAACTAGTGATGTTCCGATGCGAGTAACACCGAGTATATATTCGACTACTCTGCCCAAGTACAAAGTTTTTTTGCAGTCGATTACCGACGTACGTAGGGATCAAGTAAGTGAGCTCAGTATCAAACTTGCACATCACTTATCGCTTTTCGCCTTTTGTTCTTTGTTAATTCCAGAATAAATTTTGTAAAATTTGCCAAAATTTACCCATTTTTCTTCCCCCCCCCATTAAAATGTTAACGAAGATTCGCATATGAATCTTCGAAGGATTTATGGGCCTCTACGCGATGCCGACGATGTTTCCCGAAGAAGATTTAATGATGAGTTGTAGGGGCTCTACGCAGACATCGACATAGATCAACGAATTAAAACACAGGGGCTACGTAATGCGAATGGAAGAAGATGCTTCGGCCCGGAAGGTATTCTGATCGGAACCCACCTATGGATGCAGAGGAAGAGGAAGGAAGGCCAAGTGAAGAGCGCAAGCTGGTAATGGATTGAGCCAGGTGGCGCTTTGTTGGGAGGTCAAAATCGTATAGACGGTTGAATTTTTTGTAAGATTTGCCTAAATTTGGCCATTTTGAATTCACAACACAGAATCCAATTTTAATTCACCATTTCTCTGCTACTATTTTCTATCATCTTCATATCATAATTTCGTTTCAACCAAAAAATTCTAAGAAATAAATGCGTTTACTATAACGCCTACTGCCACCGATTTTTTTCGTCCGATACTGCCGAAAAATTCGAGAACGCTCTATGTATGTTTAAATTCGGGTGATTTTTGTTTACATCGGGTTCAAAATACATTTGTATCTGTCGAAGTGGGAGCGTATCCTTAGGACTCGTTATCACACGTCTTTGAATGAGTACGATATCAGAAGTTATCAAGTGCTTTTCCTCGATACTTTTTTGGAATCGACTCCTCCCGAAAATTTAAATGAGTACAGGTATCGGTAACAGGGCGGTATCGGAACAACACTAGGCTAAACAAGTGGGCGAAAAATGTCTTTAATGTTAAGTTTGCTACAAGACAGGTACATTTATTCCTTTATTTCAGAAATAATGAAACACTTATTAAGTTTGAACCTCAAGCTGATAGGAAATAATTTTTTTCGATTAATTTTGTTGACTATAATAAACAAATCGTGAATGTCTCTTTGATCGCGCCACGGTGAGACATTTAGCATCCACAATTGTCGTCCTAGAACAAAATAAAAAAACGTATAGAAGTACGTACGGAAATTTGAAAATATTGATTCCTTCAAAAATTGTAGTCATTTGAACTGAAAAATAAAATTTTTAGTATAATTTCGTAATAAACTGGCCATAAAAAAAGTTTTGAATCAAGCGAAATTTCTCTACGTACTTCTATGCGAAATCCAATTCTCAAGATAATCTCAAAACTTGAGGTCGATCGGATAAGAATTGTCAAAGTTATTTTTCTCGCCAATTGGAAAAAAGTAATTATAAGAAAGTTTCACGCACACTCGAATATTCTATATAAAGGGTGTTTTTTTAGGGGTATAGAACTTCGAATTGAAATAAAACACAAGAAAATCGTTTTAAGGTCCATCAATTTGGCTTTATTGGAAGGATAATTTTATGCCATTAATGTTTAAATATGATTTCGGGCATGTGGCCGCCGCGGCTGGCTCGAATAAAGCCAATTCTACAGGTCCAATTTTCAACCACTTTTTCGAGCATATGGGGCCGTATGTCGGCAATAACGCCACGAATGTTGGCTTCCAATTCCCCTAACGTTTCTGGTTTGTTGGTGTAGACGAGCGACTTCACATATCCCCAAAGAAAATAATCCAATGGTGTCAAATCACACGACCTTGGTGGCCAATTGACAGGTCCATTCCGCGAAATTATGCGCTCATCGAATGTTTCCTTCAATAAATCGATTGTGACGTGCGCTGAGTGGCATGTAGCGCCGTCTTGTTGGAACCACAACTCATCCACATTCATGCCATCCAATTCGGGAACAAAATAGTCGGTTATCATGGCTCTATACCGGTCTCCATTAACGGTAGCTGCCTCTCCAGCATTATTGCGGAAGAAGTATGGCCCAATGACTCCACCAGCCCATAGAGCACACCAAACAGTCAGTTTTTGTGGATGTTATGGCGTTTCAAGGGTCTCATGTGGATTCTCTTCACTCCAAATGCGGCAATTTTGCTTGTTGACGTAGCCATTCAACCAAAAATGAGCCTCATCACTGAACAAAATTTTGCGATGAAAATCAGCATCGAAATCAATCTCATTTTCGGCCCATACACCAAAATCACGACGCATTGCATGGTCTCGCGGCTTTAATTCTTGCACAAGCTGGATCTTGTAAGGTCGCAAGCCAAGATCTTTGCGCAAAATCTTCCATAAAGTTGATGGACAAAGCTCCAATTGCTGTGCACGGTGGCGAATCGATTCATTCGGGTCCTCTTCAACACTTTGCTCTACAGCGGCAATTGTTTCTTCGGTGCGCACTGTTCGACGTCTCTGCGGATGCGTATTATCACATAGAGTAAACGTAGTGCGAAAACGATCCATGGTTAACCGAATTAATTGCTCTGATGGACGATTATGTCGACCATAAAATGGACGGAGCTCACGGTAAACTTCGCGAACTGAACCATTATTTTCGAAATAAATTTGCACGATTTGCAAGCGTTGTTCTTTTGTCAACCTGTTCATGATGAAATGGCAAACCAAACTGAACATAAATGACATTAGAGTTGCCAGATTTGACCACAAAATGCCAGTTTATCTCTATTCGAAAAACAAACCTGTAAAAAAACACCCTGTATGTTTACTTACTATATACGTTTAAAGTCGTTTGAAAACATTTTCCTCGCTACAAATCAACTTGTAACTTATCTCACTGGCTATAAAGCATAGTTTAAGCGAAAAAAACGATTTTTCGAAAATTCTGCAGTGGTCATACCCCTTAAAGAAAAGTTCTTATTATATAAAAGTGTTACCTCCCCTTACTGACTGTGAGTAAATAGAAGTTGCTGTGTGATTTTTTTTGGTATTATGTACAGGTGAAGGTCAAATAATCAGCCCCTTAATTGCGTGAGCACAAGTTTAGATAGTTAGCTAGGCTGTTTGCAATAATAATGTTGTTATTTTCAAAATAATTCAGTTGTCATTTTACAGCAATTATGGGTTCCCGCATATTTTTGAAATTCTTTTATTTATTTTATTTTCATTGATTTTTTCTGTCATAGTTTTTATTACGATTGAGTCATATTTTTGACATCGTTGTTATAGTCACCTATGGTTGTCGCCAATTTATCGCCGTCAAAAGAACCAATAATGATAGATTTTAATCATTTCATTTCTCACATACATATGTACATTAAAAGTGTTTTTGTTTCATATTTTTAAAATTTGTTCAGTTGCAATTGCAGTCTCTCTATTTGCAATGCACTCTGCTATACATACATCATGATGTGATGCTTTGTTCACCAAGTTGAAAAAACTCAACCACAAATTTTTGTAGCACAGTCTCAACGACTAGCAAAGACATTGCACAGCAAGTCAGATCCCATCAACAACTAGCAGTAGCACCATACACATCTCATACACACAGCCTCTTGCGCTTAATGACTCTAGCTTCTCTTCTACACTCTTAAGGGCCGTTTACTCAATGTCTGATTAACGCTTAATCAATACTTTATCAGAGATTGGTCCAAAAACAGTTTATTCAATGTCTGATTATCGACGATTCGCTGATTATGTTCTGATAAAAGTTATCAAAGAATGGATTTCTGATTATGTGCTTAGCGAAACAAAAATTGATAGCTGAAAGTGAAAATCGGATTTTGTGATAATTCGTTTGCTAACAAATGTAACAATATTCATATAAAGAAACATAATGATTCGGAAAGCAGCTAGGTGCAAAGGGTTTATCAGTGATGGTGTAAGTTAGTTGGAGTTCATTATGGCGTAAATGAAAGAAAAGAAGAGTTTAGACGACCGAAGGGATCTACCAAAATCCTACACTTATAGTCGGTCCACCAAAAGCGCACAGCTCACTACCATGAGAGGAAGAGCGGGTCAAAAGAGTTATACACTAAGAAGGATAGGCAGAAAGCTTTCTACTGAAGATGTAGATACAAAAACACAGAGTTTTTAATAAAATAGATGGATTTGGAGCTCCTATCTCGCCAAAATGCTTCGTGTTAAATTGTAAACAAGAGCAGTTGTCACTTTTTATGCGTTCACAATGCAACTTTTGTGAATTTTTTTTTTCATAAACGTTCACAATGACCAACTTTATCATGATAACTTAATCAGATTTTTGTGTAAACGAAATTGTCATTGGACCAAAGTTTTCTAAATGAGAGGTAGAAAACCGGAACATGTCATATCTCCTTCACTGATGCAGATAGAATGCTAGAATTTCATAGTTACAATGACCTAAAGATCTTATTAATGATTTTTTTTTAAGTTTTGGAAAATGGGCGTGGCACCGCCTACATAAAAATGAACAAAATGTAAAATTTCAGCTATTTTTAACTTCAGAACCGTGTTAAATAAAATTACGAAACATGAAACGAGGTATACTATCAACACTGTGCAGTAACTACCCTACAAGCACACTGACAGTCATTTGTCACAACATCTGAGAGTCAGTGCTGTCATTCTAACTATCAGGGATTTGCATCATGTTCTTAAAGCGAATAGCAAAAAATGATGTCAACAACCGTGTACGTGTGAGTATGGTATGTTCCTTTTGTATTGCCCACGTAGCTTCGGCCTGTTCAATTCGTGTTCATTCCCTTGGTTCTTTGTGGGTGTTGGCAACAACAGACACCCGTTTGCTAGGAAACAAACATACTAGTATGAAAGTATCAACATTGACAGATAAACTATCATCACTGTCAATAAAAAGTGTGAGTGTGTTAGTAAAGAAATCAGCGTTTCTTGTAGGGTAGTGAATCCAAGAATCTACTGTAAAAATTTCATAAAGATCGGTTGAGTACCTTGGACGCCTATACAAGATTAAAATTTTATAAAGCATGGGGGCGTGGCACCGCCCACTTATAAAAAATTTTATATAGCCTATACTGTAACCAGTGAATCCAAGAATCTACTGTGAAAATTTCATAACGATCGGTTAAGTACTTTGGACGCCAGACACACAGACACACATTCATTTTTATTTATAAGATTGCCCACATGGTAGTAGAAAAAGTTTAAAACCTCTATAGGTCATAACTCCCAACAATTTACCAATTTACCACGACCACTTTTACACAGCTGGGTATTTAATGTTCCTTACTTGTTGCATTTAATTTTTATTTTTCCTTTCATTTTCGCTTTCATACTAAATATTTTTATTTTTATAGTACATATATGTACATAAGGGTGTCCCATATTATATAGGCGAAATTTCAAATCAGATTTACATATCTAGGCATCCCCTATACTTTTTTTAAGTAAGTACAACTACGTAGGAAGTAAAAAATTCATATATTTCATAGAATAATAACTACAACTGGATCATCAAAAGAAACAGATTGCTTTATTTCCTCGAACATAGTTTTTCGCCTGTCTTGCACCTGAATTTGCTGTAAATTAGCCGTAAATTATCCGTAAAATAAAAAAATTTGCCGCGCCCTTAAAAATTAATGTTTTTCAAATTTTTTAAATATGCCACTTAACTACGGCTAATTTATGGCAAACTAAGGTGTAAGAATTTTCTTCCTAGCTGGCGTCCAAGGTGAATTTTCAAATTTCGATATTTTCCAAAATATGGTCGCGACAAATTTTTTTGTTTCACGGATAATTTACGGCAAATTATCCAATAGACACTTTTTTTCCACGTAAAAGTTGTCTTGCCAACTTCAGAGAGGTTCCTTTAATCTTGTTGGTATGAGAGCTCTTCCATATGCCAGGAAAGTGGCAGTGAAAACGCAAGAGCACTCGCCGATTACTAGGTAGTTGATTTAGTCTTGGTAAACGGGTATGTTTAAACAGGTATAACTTTGGGTACTGCTATAAGAAAAATTTCTTTATCATTTTATGTAGCTCCAATTGGTGATATTTTTCATCAGAAACAAAATTAATAAATTAATAGAATATATTATATTTTTCGACTTTTTGTTATCAATTGTTGAACTTAGAGTTCTTTGAGCACCATGTTCCCATCCTTCAAAAAATCGGAAAAGATTGCAGAAGTTTATTGAACACCATTCTAAAAAATGGATGGGTGCCTAGGGTGGTAATTTGAAGTTAGTTTTTTTGGGACACCCTAATTTACATTATTGTTTTGCAACATTTTATTTAAATATTCTAACAATTCGTTGCACTTTACCTTAGCGTCTCATTCTTGTTGTTGGTCCCGCTTAACTTTTGAAACTTTTTACTTCAATCCGGTAATGTTCATCGGCGATTTGCTTCAAGTTCACGTTTCAATGGCACGTGAAACGATTGAATTTGATTTAACAACTTCCCCACTTTGTTAAGTGTTCTCTTTCAAGCTGCTACTTTTGCGTATGAATTTGCGACTAGGCCTTGAAATGTTTATTTTTGCTAGTTCAAATTTATATTGCATCTGTCGATATCTGGTAGGATAGGATATTTTTTATTTTGTAGCTTATATGACCCAGGTTGTCCTATAATGTGTTCGGTGAACCATGACCAACTTTACCTAAATCATCTTGAAATAATCATTGAAATATTTTATATGTGCAGAGTACAGAAAATTATTTGGTGAAATTTAGCCCGAACTATGTAGCTAAATCGTGTGTATTAAATGATGGAGGACCGCATTGGCTTCCATTTCGATAGTTTAACCATATTTGAATAGAGATATCGACTAGTGCTTTAGTATAGATGGGAAAGCTTCCCAAGGATTGAAATATTGCTTTAGCTGTTGCTTCGTCTTAGAAATTCTTAAGAAAATCTGTGAATCTTGTGACAAAATCTCTATGAGTAACATTGTCGTCTTGTTCGCTGAAAGCGTCCACTTAGAACTTATGCAACACCGAACAACTAGGCTATCCGTCCCCCAACCCATGAAGAAGCGATTATTTTTTTTATTTTCTTAATGAGAATAAAAGCTGGTTTAAGTAATGTGACATCGCACTTCATGAAACTTCAAGGCTATGGGAGAGTTCCGACGAAATTCTTTCGACAGCTCGACTTTGCGCGATGTTTTCAAAACAAACTTACATGATCGATAAGAAAATATCACACAGAATTTGGCAGATTTAGCGGAATGTATTATTTTATTAAACAAAGTATGAGCCAAACAGGCAGGCTTTTCTGCTGCCAGTGGCCTCTTAGACAATGTTTTTTGGGGCATATTGAGACTTTTTATAGCGTTATATTTGATCTTAATAGCACTGTTGTTTATTAATCGTTTCATTACGCCCATACGCCTGTTAGAGAAAATATAAGTACTTTGACCCTGAGTACTAAGCAGTTTGTTAAGACATATATAAGTACTTTAAGGGTCAGCCTTAAGCAGTTTCTAAAAGCACGAGCATTAATTTTGTAAGTTTGTAAGGTCGCGGCGAGCTAAAACGCTAAACAGTATAACACTTAGGCCACCAATGGGCCCGTTGTGATCCCCTATACGGTCTCTAGCCAATTCCATGCCTAAAGCGTAGGGTCAAACCACTTCGTGGAGTCAATAAATTTCGCAATTCTTGCTACAACGGTGAGGTCGTCGAGAAAATATTCCCCTAGAATAGCAAACCATCGTCTGTTGAGTGCAGAGCAGGTGCTGAACGCTCTCCTCCCGCTAGGTACATCTGCAACTGCGAAAGTATTTGTAAGGGTTACATATGAGAATTTTAAGCCTTATTACTAAGTAGGATTGTTGTTGAATAATGGCCGAATTAGCCTAGACCTAGACTTAACTTGACTTGCAAACTCTACATCTAACATATGAGCAGCAAGTGTATGTAGTTACCCAGAAAATAACTTAACTTAGAAACTTGGAAATCTACAGATTTTTAATTTCCAAGTTAAGTTTCTGAGTTCAAAGAGAGCCGTGAGAGAATTGTGTTACCATATAACTTTAAATTTAGAAAGCAGTTATATACAATAATATTAAAAATCAGGAGCATTCTTTTTTGAACAGTCTTTCTGGTAACTTTAGCGGCATGTTGATTCCAAAGAGGTAACATTAGTTCATATTTTTCTATAGCCCTGACACTTCTCCTCAAACTGTATTTGACCATCGCCCAGAATTTTTCTATTGGTCGGAGCTGGGGGCAATTAGGTGGATTCATGATGTTTGGAATAACATTCACTCCCTTGCTTTGATACCAATTCACGGCAACGGTGGAGTAGTGAATGCTGGCTAAGTTTGGCCAGAATATAGTAGGAGAGTTGTGATGTCTAATGAGCATTGTGGACGATGTTGCAAATGCACGACTTTTGAGGCCACAGGTACATATTGCTTGCCAAATCATAATCTTTTTCGCAAATTTATCTACTTTCTTGTACTTGTATTTGGACACGACATTCCCCCGCTTATTTGCCCCACTTATTTTGACCAGGTAGTTGAGTGCAATCAAGTTTGACATAAGTTTCATCATCCATAATAATGCAGCCTTCAAATTTTGTCAAAACTTGATCATATAGCAATCGCATACGTCTTTTCGCTAAAATGTTCTGCTTATCTGACCTATTTCGGTATTTTATTGCACGGTAAGTCTTAAGGCCCGCAGCTAATCGTATACGTCTGACTGTACTTATACTGGTACCAAATTTTTTCGCGAGATCATTTTCTGACAGCCCTGGGTTATTCTTTATTGAGGTAAGTATCTTCTTCACTAGTTCTGGGTTACGAGTTTTTCTTGTTGCGGTTTTTTTAGCTCTTTCTATGGTCAATGTTCTTTTATATCTATTTATTACACTACATACAGTGGTTTTTGGCAATTTCAATTTTTTCGCGATTTTTAAACCCGACCAAGTAGAATTTGATACAAATTTGTTCAGAAATAATTCGCGTTTTTCGTTTTCCATTGCCGATTAAAACGCTAAAAGATGAACAATCAAACTGAAAACTCGAACACATAATTCCCAATAAGTCTTAAAGCCATGGGTACTAAGATCATTCAGAACATTGGACGAGTAGCTGTATAACGACCTATATAGTGCGTACAGATTTAGAGTGAACGATGCTTTATGTACAGAAATTTACAATCAAACAAAGAGAAAACATCAAAAGAACTATTTAACCTACTTAAAAATAAATTTTACAATTCGCCAAATTATCCAGCAAGAAAATCGGCAGAAAAACTAAACTAAATTGAATTGATGTCGCCAATTTTTTGGCACGTTTCAAATGCTGTTCGCATGCTTTTATAGTTGCAAAAAAGAGCACATATCACTCACTGATGTGTAGATCTAAAAAGCGATTAACTCAAAAACCTACGTTGCTCAGGCAATGCAGTTCGCATAAGTCTTAACGCGATAAATAGTGGAGCTGTGACTGTAGGGAGTATACAGATAGGTTGGAATTTAGTATAAATAACTTAGAACTCCGAAATATTTTCAATTATTTTCCTTGAGATCTAGATGTCCGTTATGTGCTAAAATATAGCTCAGACCTAATAGCAGAATTTCTTATAAAAATGGGTTCACATTAGTGCGCCCAAAACGCAAAATGCCTTTAGAGGGAGGGTGTATTGGTGTCCAGGTCTAATACCACACTGATAAAGTCTTCGGCGACTTAATTCAGATTCTGGTTGGTATTCAATAAGTTATGCACAGCGTGCTCCTGGCCTAAATAGGATTAACAAAAATACCGACAAAAAGTGTGAATGAGGCATGGTCAGTGACCGTCCAGAGTACCAAAATCCGTTTCAAGTAAAATCGTGCCTCGTTTTAGCGAAATATCTCGCTTTAACGCTTATGATGCTCCGTGAAAGGATACATTTTACCATACAAAATTTTCAAAAAGACTTTTTTAGTTTCTGTGTTATATACTGTTTCTTTTACTAACGTTTATGGTTTATGTACCAAATCATTTATTTATACGACATTATTTCTTTAATGCTTGTTGGCTAAAGTTCTACATCCAAAACATCCCTAGTACATAAGTATGTACTTAGAACTACTAACCGCAGAAGCGACAGCTGTATTTGTATTTGAAACGTCTGTCAAGAAATTGTCATAAAATTAATGTGTGAAATCAAAGCAAAGTGCTGTCGGTCATGAACACTACCAGTGGAAAACTAATGATGACTAACAACCTAAAGTCGATGCCAAAACTGAACCAAGCACATTTTGATTTAAAGAAGCCACCGACTCAAAAAACACTTTATTTAGATAACGTGGAAACCCGACTGGCTCAGTCATATGTTATCCAGCAATTTTTGGTTTTTACCTATCCTTTTTCGCCGGGTAGTAGCGCTAGATTTAGATGGTTTTTACAGACAGGTTGGTATTGAATTCAGGAACTCTGCAGTGAGCGTATTTCCAAAAGTCTACATTTTTGAGTTAGCTCCTTTTGCATCTAGGTGTGTAATGAACTATTTGCATATGTTCACATATTTAAAAATGTTGGGGCGAAACAGTATATTATTATTAATATTGGGCGATGACAAACATACACAATATTGGCTGTTGTTTGTTATTCGACGTTGACGGAAATGATATTCAAAGGTGAAGTCCATGTCTTTTGTTTGCTTACTTTCTACGCTGTGTGCTCACAAAATGGCTCGTATGTAATCGTACTGTTTTTAGATAATTCGTTGTAAGTATGGAGAGCAGTGCTGGGCAAATTATAATTGTTAAAACAATTAGTAATTAACAATTGATTAATTGTTAATTGCAACTTCTACAATTAACAATTTTTAATTATAAATATTTGAAGTTAAAATTAACAATCAATCAATTATTAATTGTGTTTCTCTATGATTAACATATTATTAATTAAAATTTTTTTATGAATGTACCAACAGTTCACACATAAAAGAAAGTGACGTTAGTTCCAACGCTCATAACTCAAGAACACCTGCACCGATTTGGATGATTGACACTAATTTAGATTGTTCTCTGTCCAGAATAGGAGAATACCCAATAAAATTTCCGAAAAAATTCCTGAAAAAAAAATTTTATTTTCCCATACTTTTGTATGGTGCGAATTTTAATAATTTTTTTTTTGTTAGAAAAGCTCAATAATGGATCGATCGATGGTGAAGTGGAATTGTGTGTGTGTGAAATAGTTACATCTATAGGGATAGGGATAGGGATATTAACAGGGATAGGGATAGTGATAGAGATAATGATAGGGATAGGAAAAGCCAATATTTCTAGATCCATTCAGGTAAATATCTGGGCAGGGCAAAGTCTGCCGGTCCCTCTAATCTGGTATATTATTAACCGGAAACCATTTAGTGATATTGCGACGAACTTCTACTGTGAGAACATGCAGATTATATCAGCGATATTTGCCAAAAAATTGCTTGATTTCTTTAAAATATTACTTTCGTGAAAGTTCTGTGCCCCTGGAAAATTGTATTAAATATTTGAAAGAAATCAAATAAGAATTACCCGGATAATTGTAAAAAAGGGTTAATTATATTTGTTATTTGCTTCATAATACAATTAAAAAATTAATTATACTTTTTCATTTTAATTAATTTAATTTTAGTTATGGTGATTGTTGTTGGAGCAAAGCTCGAATTTTTATGTTTTGTTTGTTAATTGATACATTATATATAAACATGTCATCCCATACCATCGCTGTGCATAACGTTGTAATTTTTCCTCTAATATCAATTAACATAATTTAATTTTAAATAATTTATTTGCAACAAGCTATTTAATTTGTTTAATTGCAATTACTTTAACTACAATGGATTTAATTGCAATTAATTTCTTAATCAGTTATTAAATCCATTAAAAAATTTAATTGATTACAGCCCAACAGCAATAGAGAGAGATATTAGATTTACCCAATAAGACGTATGAATTGTAAACCCAGGGGTTACTATAAGGTTGGGTATGTTTTTGATTTGTGATGAAAGCGTGTCTGCCCCCCAACTACCCTTTCGGTGGATATTGTAGGCTACGCAATTATAGGGAGCCGTCTGTTTTGTGCTGCCCCTTGTGCTAACCTCTGTTGTCTTCCGGTAAGGTAAATGCGAAGTGGGAGTGGTCGTCGACCTGGGAATCAAGGACTGATGCGTATGCCTAGGTGGAAGAAGGGTAGGTTACTTGCAGAATTAATCTGAGTTATTCAGTGCACGCAGTGAAAGCGGCCAGGAGCTGATGGTCTAGTTTTGTAATAGCGCTTGTGATGGAAGATTGTGAAGATGCTATGAGCGGGTGATAGGTTGTCGCCCAGCATTCTTCACGTTCAACTTATGGCTCTATGTGTTCGTTCGGCGCTGAACCCTTCAATACATCGGGGTATGATACATCAACGAAGGAAATTTTCCGACTGTATAACTAAATTCACTTTTTAAAATTTTATTGACTTGGCTTGGGTATCGCTCGTTAGTGCTTGAGAGACTAAATGGAGCTGGCTAAAACCACACACTGTTATATATTCCATCTGGAGCAAGATCTCGGCCTAGACGACCGTTTTGCGCTGTGAAACCCCCCGATTTGGGATTGGAGTCATAAACTATATCTTTGGAATATTTCATAAGCTGGTTGCGAATTACAATAGCGTGCAATGCAAATGAAATAAACGAAAGAAATAATTACAGCTTATGTCGCTTAAACATACTGGCTGCCCTAGAAGGCTTAATCGTCTAGTGAAGCTTTATGGAGGGAAAGTAGTTTTTTTTGTATTATTTTATTAAACCAATTTCATTGACGATCTTATAATATTTAACTGACGTTATACCATACCCCTCGCACTTAATCTAATAACAAATATTTAGCTTCGCTTAAACCAAAACTTTTTAAAATATATAATTTTTCTTTTTTCTTTCAGCGCTCAAATATTGGAGCGTGAGATGCGTGACCCGCACAGTATTTGCAACATAGATTGCCTCTTGGATACCGTTACAGCCTTGGTTAACGATTGTGATCATGAATCATTGAAACGTCTAAAGAATATCGAGCAATATGCCACCAAATGTAAGTTGACATACCCATACAATTACATAGTACTTATATTAACCGATTTTTTTGTTCTTTTTTATTACAGACAAACCGGTGTCAAAACAGATTTGCCAATTGCGCATGAATGTTGAGGATTTCGATTTTATCAAATTAATTGGCGCCGGTGCTTTTGGTGAAGTACAATTAGTACGACATAAATCCTCCCGACATGTCTATGCCATGAAGAGACTTTCCAAATTTGAAATGATGAAACGACCCGATTCTGCTTTCTTTTGGGAGGAACGTCACATTATGGCGCATGCGAATTCCGATTGGATCGTACAACTACATTTTGCTTTTCAAGATGCCAAATATTTATACATGGTCATGGATTATATGCCAGGTGGCGATATTGTTTCGCTAATGTCCATGTATGAAATACCAGAAAAATGGGCCATATTTTACACAATGGAAGTTGTGCTCGCACTTGACACCATACACAATATGGGATTTGTGCATCGTGATGTGAAACCCGATAATATGCTACTCGATCGGCATGGACATTTGAAATTGGCCGATTTTGGTACATGTATGCGTATGGGTGCCAATGGTTTGGTGGTATCGAGTAATGCTGTCGGCACACCAGATTATATTAGTCCCGAGGTGCTACAATCACAGGGTGTTGATAATGAATATGGACGTGAATGTGATTGGTGGTCGGTGGGCATATTTTTATATGAAATGCTTGTGGGTGATACACCATTTTATGCTGATTCGCTAGTGGGTACATATGGCAAAATTATGGATCATAAGAATTCGTTAAGCTTCCCAGCCGAAGTTGAGATAAGCGAAAGCGCCAAATCATTAATGCGCGCCTTTCTTACCGATCGTACACAACGTTTGGGACGTCATGGCATCGATGAAATTAAAGCGCATCCATTCTTCGCAAACGATACATGGACATTTGATAATATACGTAACAGTGTTCCACCAGTTGTGCCAGAATTAACCTCGGATGATGATACAAGAAATTTCGAAGATATTGAACGTGATGAATCACCTGAGGAAGTGTTTCCTGTGCCTAAATCTTTCGATGGCAATCATTTGCCATTTATTGGTTTCACATATACAGGTAATTTGAAAATGCTTTTAAAGGAATAATTGATGTGAAAAGGTTACTTTGTGAGCAAGTAGGTCTAATATTTAGAAGGGGCCATAATCGGAAGATAAATACATCCAAACACGTAAGGACGAGTAGAACTAGATACTTACAGAGTAGAATTTTTACTAAGTTGTTTGCATATCCGTTTGTGTTCGTATCGGTAAAGGGCATACCGATTATTTAGGGCGAAGTACTGCAACAACAAAAGGCAGCTCGTCTACATCGATAATAGTTAGTCATCCAGCTTAACATATACCCGCGATTTAGGTGTATTAAATATACCCGCGATAGGATATGCCTGCTGGAAAGGTTGGAACAACTGCGACTGTCTGGCTAGTATCAGAGAGTACTAGTAGCGGAGCATACCGGATTAATTCCTAACATTTCCCAAACCTTCAGGGAAGTGTTTTATATTTTACAACAACGGCAACACAGCAGGGAGTCTCTGGTCACCACAATTGAGCAGTTGTGCCAAGCTTCAAACTGATTTTTCTTCCTTTCAGCATGAACAACACACAGCGAAATGTAATTTTTGCTAGGTCCTTGATGCTGACGTAACAATGCTCCGTTCTGCCTTATGTGTTGCCAAAAGTGTTTCTTAATACTTTCTCTAGATTCTGCCACTTAGTGGCTTGAAGATTTTTGTTGCGGCCTTGTACTTTGGTGCCAATCGCGTTTCTTTCAGCAGAGAAGGTGAGTGAATAGGGGGCCGAGGATTTAGCCGGTGACAAAGTCAAATACCTTGAGGCAAAAAAAAATCGAAAAGGTAATAGGGGGGTTGATTGTGGAGCACATCTTTGTATAGTCTTTGACCTGTTGTTATTACTGTGCCACCGGCTGCGTAGGAAACTATAGAAAAGAAGATGCTCTTTATGAATAAGCGTAACTTCAATCCGGGGGTATAATCTGAATATTTCGAAAATAATCCAAAACTCACCAATGAATATATAAGTTTCAGTGCCTCTCCAAATTTTCATTTGTAATTGTTATGACTTTTAAAATTTTTTTCTAACCCCAAACACAGGCGACTATCAACTACTTACCAACGATACCGTTGATGCGGAAGCGAAAGAGTCGGTAAATGCCATACCAAATCACAGCCATCGGCATCGTCCTTCCAACTCAAATGAAATAAAACGTCTTGAAGCACTACTCGAACGTGAACGAAATCATTCCGAAACACTGGAGAAGCAGGATAAAGCTTTACGTCAACAAATCGAATTGATTAGCAAGCGCGAAGCTGAACTACAACGTATTGCCTCAGAATATGAAAAAGACATGGCACTGCGACAGCACAACTACAAAGTGGCCATGCAAAAAGTTGAGCAAGAAATGGAGCAACGTAAAAAGACTGAGGCATTGCTAGCCGAAACTCAACGAAATCTGGACAACGAGCAAAAAATACGTACACGCGAAATGAATAATAATCAACATCATAATGAGAAAATTATAACGCTCGAGAAACAATTGAAGGAAATGGAAGAGAATTTCAAGAATGAAAATGAGCATGTGCAAAAACTCAAGAAGCAAGTTGCTGAATTAGGTTTGATACAACAGGAGTTGGAAGGCAAACAAGCACAGTTGCAATCACTTATTGCCGCATTACAATCGCAAAAGGATACGCTACAGCAAGAGGTTGCGGAGACACAAGCACTGTTGGCGAAAGAAAAAAATGCGCGTTCGCAGTTGAAAGAAATTGTGAAAGAGACAGAAAATAAAATGCAAACTCTGTCAAATGACTTGGAGCGTACGGCGCAACGAGAACAGCAGTCGCATGAGGATAATCGCGTGCTAACGGAAAAAATCTCCGACTTAGAAAAGGCTAATGCTAGTCTTGATTTTGAGTTCAAAGCCATGCAGGGACGGTACCAGCAAGAAGTGAAAGCACATCAGGAAACTGAAAAGTCGCGTATGCTTAGCCGCGAAGAGGCGAATCTGCAGGAGGTGAGTTATATATTTGGCAGCATACAAGAAAATATTAATACAAATTTTTAATTTTCACTTTTAGGTAAAAGCGCTGCAAACCAAATTGAACGAAGAGAAGTCGGCACGCATTAAATCCGATCAAAATTCACAAGAGAAAGAACGCCAATTGAGCATGTTGTCAGTGGACTATAGACAAATACAACAACGCCTACAAAAGCTCGAGGGTGAATGCCGTCAAGAAACGGAAAAAGTTATGGCTTTACAATCCCAAATCGATCAAGAACACAGCAAAAAGAACTCACTACTCTCCGAGTTAAGTTTGCAAAGTTCTGAGGTAGCGCATCTAAAATCGCGTGAAAATCAATTACAAAAAGAAGTCAGTTCTTTGCGTGAAGCTAAACGTAAATTCGAAGAAGAGATATCGCAAATCAAGAATACACTTAATAAGGAAATTCTTATGAAGCGCGAATATCAAGATCAATTAGAAGCCGAACAGTATTTTTCACGTCTCTATAAAACACAAGCAAATGAACATCGGGAAGAAATATCAGAACGTTGTCGAGAAATACAAGACCTCAAAGAGGAACGCACTTCACTGAAACATCAAGTACAAGTGGCAGTTGCGCGCGCTGATTCCGAAGCTTTAGCGCGTTCAATAGCAGAAGAGACTGTAGCTGATTTGGAGAAAGAAAAGACAATCAAAGAATTTGAATTAAAGGATTTTATGACGAAATATCGTAATGAATTAGCAGCAAAAGAAGCTGCCCTCACAGCAGCTAAAGAAACCGAAACTGATTATATAAAGAAATTGAATCAAAAGAATTCCGAAAATGATGATTTGCTACAGCAACAAAAGAAACTACAAGACGAAATGTCGCAACTAAGAGTTGCCAAGGATGAGGAACTTGCCAAGTTAAAAGAAAAACTACAAACTGAAATGTTGCTGAAGCAAGTGGCTGTAAACAAGCTAACAGAGGTGATGAATCGTCGCGATACGGACTTGCAAAGTGAGTCAGAGTCGATCAATGTATGCTTTGTGCAAATTGCAAATGTAACAAATTGGTTGAAAATGTGTGCTAAATATTTGTTTATTTAATTTTCAATAGAACAAAAAGGGAAAGCGCGTTCATCCGCCGAATTGCGTAAGAAGGAGAAAGAAATGCGACGGCTACAGCAGGAACTCTCACAAGAGCGTGAGAAATACAATCAACTGTCGCTCAAATTGCAGGACGTGCAAAGCCAAATCATCGAAGACAGCCATGTAAGTTGGACAGTTAATTTAATAAATGTTATACCTATGAATGATAAGGAATTAGAATGTTGCAATAATAATATTATATCAGATGATTTTTTTATTGATTGTTAAACAAGGACCAACTAGTCCCGATTTGACAATATTGTGCATTATCTGTTTAAGATTATCAATTTCAAAATCATTTCGCAGCTATCAGTCTATGTTTCAGTTTAAGTTTTTATATCAGTTTATTTACGTTCTGGATCTGGATTTTACAGAGAGCAGACGATTTCGGTTCCGATTTTGGTCCAAATTTCCGTTTCGGTTCCGACTTGACCTTCCAAAATTGTTTAGATTAGTAGTAGTGTCTTACTCTATCTTTGTACCAAATTTCATTCTTAGAAAATAAATAGTTTTGTGTTTAAGAAGTTCCGCTTCACAATATAGAAGTTTACTGCGGTTACGTTATATTTAAATATACTTACAGATCAAGCAAAAGCTGCAAATGGAAATCGATTGCAAGGCCACAGAAATCGAGCAGCTCCAGTCAAAGCTTAATGAGACCGCATCATTATCTTCAGCTGATAATGATCCAGAGGACACCCAGGTACTTGTGAGTATAAAAATAATTTCAAATTTGTATGACACAGTCTATAAAATGTATATTTATAGGACTCGGTATTTGAGGGCTGGTTAAGTGTGCCAAATAAGCAAAATATCCGTCGTCATGGTTGGAAACGACAATATGTGATTGTATCGTCGCGTAAAATTATATTTTATAATACCGAAATCGACAAACAGAATACAATCGATCCTGTGCTTATTTTAGACTTAAGGTAATCTTTGCTTGAGTTGTCGGGTCTAATTTAGCATGATGATTACAATTTATTACTTTTCCTTCTTTTCAACTTATAGCAAAGTATTCCACGTGCGTTCTGTAACGCAAGGTGATGTGATACGCGCCGATGCCAAAGAAATTCCACGCATATTTCAACTCTTATATGCTGGCGAGGGCGAAGCGCGCCGACCGGACGAACAAAATCAATTAGATATTAGTCAATTGTTGACGGATGAACGGCCCAGCACGATTATGTACAAAGGTTGGAGAGATATTTTGTAGTGAATTTGAACTTTATTAAAATAATTTTTCAATAAACTCTCACACAGGTCACGAATTTGTGCATATCACGTATCATATGCCAACCGCCTGCGAGGTTTGCCCGAAACCACTGTGGCATATGTTTAAACCGCCAGCGGCGTACGAGTGTAAACGGTATGTTAGTTTGGATAAGACAATTTTATGTTAAATTGGGTTAAATCATCTTTGGCAACAACCTGATTTGACCGATTTTGTATGAACTATTTTTTTTCAAATATGTGGCTTAGACAAAGTTAAATAGCCGATGTTGTGGCTCTTGGTTATTGATATTTTTTAACTTCATATGTTTAAGAAATAGAAATGAAGCTATAGCGCTAAAGAAACATCGACATTCATTCACATCGTTTTTTTTTCGTAAAACATTAATATGTCGATCTATGTTTTTAAAACAAACTTTTGAAGCTTATTCTGACTCCAAAAAATCAGAAATGCAATGTAGAATAAATGTTTTAACATTTCTAAATTGAAATACGATTTTCATTATAGCTGCCGCAATAAAATTCATAAGGAACATGTAGACAATAATGATCCATTGGTCCCGTGTAAACTACATCACGATCCACATACTGCCAAAGAAATGCTGCTGCTGGCCGGCACACCCGACGAACAGCACGTATGGGTGACGCGCCTCTCCAAGCGCATACAAAAGTTCGGCTACAAAGCTAACTCATCATCAAATAATAATACTGGCGCTGGTGATGGTAGCAAAATTTCGCCAAGGTAAGTTTTTTAAATTAATGTAGTGTATTCTAACAAAAGGTTTTTTCTTATTTTACAAGTTCATTTTTTGTTAAGAATTAAAGAGTCGAAATTGTAAACTTCTCACCGCTAAATTCACCTAACTATAACCTTGGCAAGGCGTCCGTTTCAGTTGAATTCGACTCGGTTTTTTTTTTTTAAATATATTTAAATTTTGTTATGAAACTTAGCAGCTTTATGCCTAAGTACGTATGTACTTTGCATGCAGCTTGACTAGAAGTCATTAAATTTATTACACCTTGTCTGGTAGATTAACTATGCATCTTTTTGCTGAAACAATCCACCTACGGCTTAAAATCATGGAGGCAGAAAAATCGCAGTTTTCTCTTGATATGATTATTTGTTAACTAAATAAAAATTTAAAAAAATGTGTCTAAACGAGTTATTACATACATACAAAATTAAGTATGACACAAATTTAGATGCAGCTTTTTAACACAATTTTATGTGGGCCATCTGTCAAAAAAGCTGCAACTACTTATTATGAGATATAGCGCTCTTCAACTAAATTCTGAGACGGCGTCATTGAAAAAAAAAAAAAATACAAAATGGGGTGTCTGTCCACCTACGACTTACTATGAAGCTAAACATTTAGTAATAATAAGAGAATTCATTCGATCTCTCGAAATATATTAAACCTTGCCAACTTCTATGAAAACTATGAAGTTTGCGAGTTTTAATAACTTTCCACTAGCTTAGGAATAAGTACATCTAATGTTATTCTGTACATACATTACTTTTCTATAACTACATCTCTCATGCATTGTTTATATAAATGTTAATAATTTTTCTTTCTCTATTTTTTAAAATCTATATGTTGCTTAACATGCGTTATTAATTATGGTAAATGCCAATATACTATACAACAACGCAATACGCTTGCTCGTCATCTGCAAATCTGTGCTTCCAATATTTCCTCACACTAAAAATCAACAAAAAATGCTATGGCAACCAAAAAATTCAATCATTTATCGTATTACATCAATTATTGTCATCATGAATACCATCTCTACAAACATCAAATATTGCTAATTATTATTGTAATTTATGTACATATGCTATATTATATATCACCTGCATACTATAACGTACAAACATGCATATATATATTACTGGCATTTGCATATATATATATCATTTGCGTTCATACATTTTTATGTACGATTGTTTTTGTTCTAATGCATTTTGATGATGCCAATGCACGCAGTCAATCGACTCGTTCCGCTTACAAGCCATATGCAGTTAATGTACAAAGATCAGCTACATTACCAGCCAATACGTCTTTAAAGCAGTGATTCCAGAATAAAATACACGAAACATAAAATATCATTATATGAAATAAAAAACAAAAATTAATTTTGCTAACACATTGTGTACTGCAATTGCAAATTCAAGAAAAAAAATTAAATGAATGAGTGTACGTTAAAAATCCACTGCATATACAAATATATATATATATCTTGTAATTAATAGTTATCACTAGTTTAAAAACTCACACATACATACAAGTTGCATTTACTTATGTTACCATTACATGTATAGTTATGCTCGATTTTGTATTTGGATGTTTATGATTTATGCAAAAAATGTACTATGTATCTATATACACAAATATGCTAAAGGGAAAAAGCAGCAGAAATTATTTTTTACCTGCTCGCTGGTAAATATAACTATCCATATCAATTTATTATTAATATTTGTTACTCGCTAATGTTAAGTTATGTAACTAATGAATTGTCTAAATCATCATATCACCTTTAACGCTAATTTACAATTACATTACTTCCTGTATGCTAATGCTAAATGAAAAAACTTAGAAAAATGAAAAACACTCACACATTCTTTAAAATATGTTCGCTAAATAACTAAGTATGCCGCTATTTACATATATAGTATATAAGTTTAATTTTTATATTTTTATTATTACTATTAATACGACTTTAACTACATAGTTCGACATTTTTTTGGCCTTGTGACCAGCTTTCGTTTTCTAAAAGTTTTTACTGTGCTGAATTTGGAGTTTGCATCAGTTATTCTCCCTTAGCTTTGGGGTTCAAGTCATTTGAACCGACAAAATATGACTGAAATTCCGACTTTTTTTAATAATTTATTTTTCCAATAAGAACAAAAGTTCTTGCCCAATAATCCAGCAAACACTGCATCTAACATTAGCGAGATATTGCTGCAAATTAGATAACTAGTAAAATTCTCGTATCTAGAAAGATGTTAGAAAACTACACTAGTAATCGATTAGAGAATGTTAAGAGACCTAATGCAAATTCAAGTAACATAAGAATACCTTTCGCTGTTATATTACAAGCAAAAACATTGCCCTCATCATAAACCTCCTAAGAGATTTTTGCGCCAAGCTTCTCTTCCAATTTGTGGTGTGCCGATTTGAATTTTCCCTACAAATTGGTGGGACCTACAGTTTTTTGCCGACTCCGAACGGCATCTACAAAGGAGACGAATTTTTGCTGAGAAGCCTGTCATGGCAGAAATACACTCGGAGAGTTTGCCAAACCACTGCCGAGGGGCGACCCCGTTTTGAAAAACTTTTTTCAAATCACTTTTTGATGTTACCTGTACCAGGGCTCGAACCATGGACCTTCGGTGTGGTAGGCCGGCAACAGTACCTTCACACCACGGCGGCCGCCTGTTGTATATCGCGCCATAGAGAGAGAAAAACATTGCCCTATGGTATGTTGGAGTGCTACCGATGTTGATAGTCAAAATTTCGAAATCAAAAATTTGTTTATGGTTGTCTTAAATTTAATTATTTGAAAATCATAGTCGACGGAGTTAAACTTGATCCGCCACAATCTCAACACTTAGGTCGCCCTTCAAAAAAGTATAAGCTGTTCACGGAGTCTAAAAAATATCGACACATGTTACCTAATACAATCTTATTTCTTACCCTCAACTAAAAAAATATAGAATTTAAGTAAATCGCTTTTGTTACTATTAAAAGAAGTAGAAATAAATAAAATAGCTTTGCGTAAGTTTTTTTTAGAAAAATCATAAAAAGAATAAAAAAGCATTGTGCATAAAATAGAAATTACTCACTCTACCATCAATAAAAAACAACAATCATTTTACTACCTTTATATTTATACATATATCAAAATAATATACAAATCATTGCCAAACTTATCGAAAAGTTAAAGTGATAAGTACGTAACAACTCTGATGTTAAATTAAGTGATGTTCAACTTTTTTGAATGCCAAGAACATTGTTTGCTTATTGTGAGTAATCAGCAAATTTACTGCTATAATAAGGGTCGCTTTCTGTAATTCCATAGTCGGCACCCCTGAATTGTGAATGTGACGCACATCAGAGCTGAATAACTAACGTTTCTTTTTCGGTTTTGCTAAGTATTTAAGATCCGCGTTTGATATCATTCTTCAAAAATGTATCGGCTCTAACAACAACTTTTTAGATGTGTTTTTGTTTTTTTAATACCAAAAAATCGAATAGAAACTCGCAGAAAGTTTTTTGGGTTATTAACATATGCAGCTGCGGTCAAAATCCTTTTAGTAGTTAGAGAGTATACGTTGTTGTTGTTGTTGTTGTTAACAGTGCTTCGCCTTGCCCCAGATTGGACAGGGTTACACTGAAATAACAGCCGAAACAGTGAAAAAACCCGGGTCATTCCGGTGCGATAGAACCGGCTGTTGTGGGAATGAGAGAGTATACGTGTAGAGGAATAGTAGTTAAGAAGCATACTTGTAGAGGAACTATGAAAAAATTATATTACATTAGTAACGAGTTTTGAAATTTTGTTTATCTTGAAGCACCAGCAATGAACAAGTAAATCTCAAAATCAGTTAATAGCTTTAATGAGATATATATGTATTTATTCAGTAATACCTTAAATATTTTGAGCGGTTAAAAAGTTAGTAGTAAAATTTATTTTGCTTTGTTGTTTTCCCTTGATTTAGTAGTACAATAATTGTGAGTAAAACTTGAAATTTGTGCCTATTTTGAAACCAATCTTTACTTTAATTCTGTAGTAACCGAAGCATGCTAGGCACCTCAAAGCCCCCTACATAAATAAAAAGTTACTGAGATTTAAATTAATTTTTTGCTTTGAGGAAACAAAAATTACTTGTAAACTGATTATTCAGGATCCGGTTATAAATCTCTTTGAATATAATTAAGTTCTCTAAAAGTCATTGGTACCTTTCTTTCACGCTTGTTCGCAGTTGGTTGGTACTTGATGACATTTCATACCATTGTCGGTAAGCAACCAAGAATAATTTAGACTTCCGCATAAATTCTGATGTAAACGCAATTTACAATGATAATTGCGAACATTATTAAGATTTTGACAGCAACTGTATAATACACCTGTAAAGCGCTTAGAATTATTTTCTACAACAATTCAGCTTTTCAGGTAGCACAAATAAAAAACTCTATCAAACACT
This sequence comes from Merzomyia westermanni, assembly GCA_949987695.1. Lineage (NCBI taxonomy): Eukaryota > Metazoa > Arthropoda > Insecta > Diptera > Tephritidae > Merzomyia > Merzomyia westermanni. The sequence continues at coordinate 66,452,614 of OX465290.1, forward strand.
CTAATGTACATGTATTCCACAAAACTTAATCTCAGCTTAAACTAAATATGTATTAAAAAAAACATTTCGTTATTCCATGCGAATGCGTTCATTATTAATAATTCGAACATATATACATATACATATTGTAGATAAATAAGTATTACATTTATACAAATATACGAGTAAATATTTTTGAAAATGCCGTTTACCAATACAATGTTAAGCATTAGTTATACAATATTAAATTATTTTACTTTTTTATTTCTTTTATTTTTAAAAGTTTTGATCGTGTATTAACAAAGAATAGTAATGTTACTAAGCGTAAAGTCAAAACTAAAGCAAACGAAAAAGAATAGGATAAAAAAAAAAAAATATATATATATATAAAGAAGCAAAGCGAAAAAAGGATAAAAAACTTAAAAAAATGGAAAAAAGTTAAAAAATTGTACTTCTAAGTGATCGAGAGGACAAAGTTTAATCGAAAGAAATCATTTATTTTTTATTTTTTTATTTAAGTAAATTCCTCAGACAGCACTTAAAAGCAATATTAGCGTTTACGGAAAATTAAGAATTTAAAAACACGAGTACCAATTCAAAGTAGCCTACAATTCATTCAAAATTTGTATAAATTGGTGCAGCTTAATAATGGGTGAAAGTAGTTTACGACCACAACAATGATAGCGATCAACGAATAATAATACAACAAAGCAATTGGAAGTTTTTTATTCAATGCAAAAATATAGAAATTTAAAGAATGTTTTGATTTTAGTAAAAAAAAATATGTTTTACCCTAGGCTGCATAGCAAAATAAACGAAAGAATAAACCGAAAAATAATTTGAAAATAATTCTTCGTTATCCGTACGTATGGTAAAATTCTAACAGGCCGATGTTTGTATATTGTAGATATCGAAAAATTTGAGTCTGTATGTTGGTTCGCCCATCACTCAAAAACCGCTATATAGAATTTATTGCAAATTTCACCAATGTATTGCTAGGTATCTAACTTAAATTTTTGAAATCTTTTAACCGCAAAGAGCTATTAAGTTCCTACCGTCTACACTGCTGGCATTAAAAGTGTCTTTAATACATTTCGTGACGTGGTAACAAGACGATGTTTGCACATAATGTATATTATGTAAAAATACTTAATTCGTTATTAAGGCTACAGAAGCCAACTATAAAATTCTTTAGCTTTTTTCTTTGTGTATGTATATTTGTACTAGAATGACTAAATAAAAATTACACGGAGTTGAATGGTTCTTCATTGATACATTGACACATTTTTCCATTGCTGCTGTATATATATTGTTTCATTTGGATGCGGGGCGAATCTCATTAAATAATTTTGTCTCTTCGTTAAGCACTTAGTTATAAAACTATTGAAATATAAAATAAAAATTATTTTTGTTCGGTTTCTGACAAAATTTAAGATTGCTTATGCAGCCCTAGGTAAAACCTGTTACATATTATTGAAAGTTTTAAAATTGTATTTAAACTACGCTTTGCATGAGCTATGTAATGAATTTCGTTGTTGTGTTCTTTGCATTGTGGTACTTGTTTTCGAAATTGTCCATTTTTCAAGACCCTGATATTTGATATGTATATACTTATTTTTTTTAAATACCAAATGTAAATTTTTTTTTGTTTTTTTTTTGTGTTATTTGAAACATTTTAGAGTTAACAAAAGTTTGTAAGCAAGCATTACTTTTACGTTCTTTCCCTATTCAACATAATTATTCAAACATATACCTATGTACATATGCATATGACGGACTCAGCGCTGAAACGTTCCGCATACTAGTCAGTGAGTGGTTAAAATGTTACAGTAGGACCAGTTGGTGACTAGTTGAAACTTAACAATTGACTAGTATTCTTAACGCTTTTGCTGTTAGACCGTCATGTGTAATTAATTTACGACATTCAAGATAATTTATAACTGCACAAAACAAAAATTTTTTTAAATTAATAAAGTAAACAAAAAAATCTTTTAAAAATATGAAATTTTTCGTTTTATTTTTAATTTCGCTTGTTTTTATAATTTGTGTTATTTTTTTATGCTTCAATTTCTGTACTCTGATGAAAAGAATTTCACTACAAGTGAAACCTCTTTTTTAATCCCCAACTAAAATGAGTAAAGATTTTCACAAACAAAAGTGGGAGTAAGAGCCGGATAGGATGGTAGGGTAGAGGGAGGAAGAAGAAGGGAAGGAGAAAAGTAGTGGTCGGGAAAGAAGTGGTAGTGGAGTAAAATACAGGGAAAGCTAAAGAAAAGGGAAGCGGAGAATGGAGAGAGAATAGAAAGATTGTGAAAAGGGAGATGCAGAAACACTGGACGAGGAAGCTAAAGACGTATACCTCATCCGGGTTCGAATATAAACAATTATATTTTAGTGCAAGACAACGCCCGCTGCGTCTGCTTGTTATTACTTACTAGTCATTAATATTTTTTTACGCAATTTTTTGTTTTTAAATCCATCTACCCATTCCATATGCATTGTATATTGAACATAAATTCCACTGCTCGCATAGCGAAATTCCTATTTCAAAACTCTTGCTCCCACAGTACACAGTAAACCAGATATTGATGTACATATTTGTGGTCACAAGCCATAAATATCTAAGACGCATGCAAAAGTATGTATTAAACTTAGGCGTTTGTCGCTTTTGGCCTGAGTTATATGCTTATTTTAGAAGGAATACATCAATCCATCTATATTTTAAGAAGGTGAATGGGTTTTCGCAAAACAGTAGGATATTCGCGTAGATCCCAATTTGTTGGAGATATTCGGGATAAAAATTCGTCAAAGTTAAATCCACGAAAAATTATTTGCAAACAAATATCTAAGCTAAAACCACCATGAAGATTCCGCCGAATTTCAAAAATTAAATTTGCCTAAAATTGAAACTTAAATTTCACACATGGCATCAGAAGGTGCGCCTAAATGTTTGTAAAGCACTAAGTAACAGGCGTGAGTCGGTAGGTTGACAAACTGAGACTCGCAGCTCGGCAAGAACGGCACAATCCACTAGGCGCGCCTTAAAGTATGCTATACATTTTACATATTGTATTTTGTTGGTGGATTACAGTTTACAATAGGTGTGTTCCAATCAGTAGTGGAATTCACTGACTTCTATAACGACATATATATAACGATATCGGTATTCACTAACTATTTTTTATCAAAATTCGTTTATTCGCGATCAGCTGTGTCGTTAAGTAAACAACATACAATTTCGTTTTGTTATCTGTGTCGTTAAATAAACAAAACATAATTTCAAGTTTTTAGCGAAAATTCAAATAATATTACTATTATATCAATATTATTGTCAAAAAAAAAATGGCATTTGAGTTTTTAGCGTGCGTTTTATCACGGGATGAGGAATCTTAACCCCGAATCGTTATAGCTAAGTTAGTGAATAGCACAGTCGATAATGCAGGATACGGAATCATTAATTAAAATCTCGAAAAATCGCATCGTTATAAGTTAGTGAATTCCCCCACAGGAGTGATCCAGATCCAGATAGAAATTTTGCATGTAAGTGCAACAACAACGTTGTGATCTTGATATTTATCTGGATCAATTTCGGATTCGTATAGAAGCTCTGTTTGTTTAGTTTTTTGTAGTTGATTTTTTGGTAGCACAGACACATATACAAACACACATGTAAATATACACAAACAACTCTCATACAACTGATCCTTATCGTTCCCGTTAAATCTTGATTGTGATACTGATCTGGATAGCTGATTGGAACGCGACTAATGGCTGTGTGTTTCCGTGCAAGGGAATCTGCAAGGTTTCGATTACATATCTGGTGTACTGTATACTTATTGTGCTTATTCCTTACATGTATGCGAAAATAAAATTATTGCTATACGATATGTATATTGGAACGATTTTCCGCCATCCCTTTACAAATTTGGTTTTGTAACAATTATTGCTATAAATTTTATTAATTTTTGGGTTTGAATTTTTATTTGTTTATTTCAAAGCCGTCTGAAATGGCAATCGTCAACAACATCGCAACGGCCATCATCACCGCCAACACCACCACCAAAACCTTCAACATTGCAACGGCAAAAAACGCAACCGCCATTATTTCCAACTAATAAATGATATATATCTATGACGAAACAGTAAAATGGAGCAACAACAACCACAACAGCAATTATTAAGACTATCAAATCGTTTGCGTAATAGTTTTATAAAACGGTTTCGTTCGGTTTTACATTATGATTAATTAACGGTGAATGTTTGCACTCATTTTGAGGGGTTAAATATTTGTTAGAACAAAGAATGTGCGAAATTAAAAAAAAAGAAACCATTTACATAAGTAACTATTCCTACGGCTGAGTTGAATATCAGCCTATCTTAGCTGAAGCTAGGAAAATATTCTATTACAGCAAGCGATTGAGAACCTCCCCTTCTAAGAAATTAGCTCAAAAACGCCCTATCTTAGTTACAATTTCGACTGAGGTTAGGCATTTTGGAAACAAGTTATGAGATAGGACATTCTTCAATAAATTCTAGTTTCGAGCGTATTCAAATCGACAAGCGTAATAGGATGATCTTGCACTTAGTTGAGGATTTGCGTAGTTCAGACGATGCTTCTTAATTGTTGTGAATTTACTCAAATAACTTGAACTAAGTTTACGCACATAACACGGACTTTTATTTTTTTTATTCATAAAGCATAAACATACATATTTACAGTTAGTTATTTATTTGTAAGTTATTGTTGTAATAGAAAAGCTTTTATGTACTTAGTTTTGTTAGAATATTTTGTGTTTTTGTAAAATATACTAGATTTACAATTTGCTATTAAATAAGACTCGTCAGTCTTTTAGTTATGTCTTAATCCAATTTAAATTTTCCACTCGCACCCTCCAAGGGTTAAATCATCTTCGTTTAACATCGCTTAGTACTCTTAGCCATTAATCAGTTTCGAATTTTTATTCGTCTGTATTTGTTCTGATTCAACACAAGACCCATTTTATTTGCTTCTTCATTCAGGTCTGTAAGGGTAGAACTTTCGGCAAAAGTCTTTAATGTGACATTTCTAGTTGATGCATCACCTATCGATTTTATGGGCTTCTGATGTATGGTTTAATTCTGCAAAATCGTCTTTTTATATGACATTTGTCGTTGATGTGATATTGTTATCTGATTCGGTATCGGTCGTTGATGTGACATCACTAGTTGATGGAATATCTATAGATTTTGTTGGCGCTTGGTCAGCAGAACTTTTTTGTGGCAAAATTATTCAAAATCGCCTGTTTATCTGACATCGTTCGTTTATGTGAGGTTTCGCTTATGTGATATCGGTATATTTGATGTGACATCACTAGTTGATAGACACCTCTTCCCATTTCTGCGTTAACAACGTATCTACACTTTTTAAGAAAATTGATTGAAATAAAATAACCTTCAGGGTTCGTCATGTTTTATGGGCCAAGTATCGTTCTAAATGGGCATCTGTTGCGCGCAGGACGTTTGCAAAATCGGCTAGTGATGTCACATCCTTTGTTGATGTCATATCAGTATTTAACCCAGTATCGGCATCTACGGCGATATCGGTTCTTGATGTGACATCACTACCTAACGATTATATGGCAATTTATTCTAAATCGCCTGTTGATCTGATAACGTTCTTTTATTTGATATCGGTATCTGAGGTGACATTAATCCTTGGTCTGTTGTTGAACAGGACTTTTAGGCAAATTCTACAAAATGCAGTTGGTAATGTGATATCGGTCGTTGATGTCATATCAGTATCTGACGCGACATCGGGATCTGATGTGACACTCCCTATTTGAGGGCCAATTTAATGATTTTATGGCAATTTATTAAAAATTAATTGTTGATGTGACATCGCTCGATTATGTGATATCGGTAACTGAGGCCACATCGGTCCTTAATGTAACATCACGATAACCTTTCGTTATTTATGGGCTTTGTGATCTGTTATTTATTTGTGGGAAAATTCTGCGTAATCGGCCGTTGATATCGTATTGGATGGTATGTGTCGCACCCACTAGTGATGTCACATCAAAGATCGATGTTGCATCAAAAGCATAGGAGCATAGGGGCATGTTAAAGAAGTGTATAATATTGATATCATGTAATAATATAAAATGAAAGTTTGAAACTAAAAATAACGCGATCAAATGTTTTGAAATATTTTTTTGGGACTGTCGAAATTTCGCAAAAATTGTCAAGCATATATGTATTTATAACTCAAAATCGCCAAATTAGCACTTTCGACAATAATTTACCTAGACGACGATTTATCAATTTTATTATTTATTTATTTTTCATGATTTTGGGTGAGCTAACGTAAATTGCTATGCGAAAATGACTTGAACGCATATACTTACATATATTAGCCTTATATATAATTTTTTTTTATATTAAAACTAATAAAATAAGCATTCCTAATTAGAATGTAAGCAATATATAATGCATTTATAATATTTATAAAAGCTCAAAGCGTATTGAAAGGAAAATCATTCATACAATCAAAAGTTTAATTAGTTAAGTAATCAAATCGTAAATTTAAATGCATTCTAAAAAATATATTAATGCAATACCAAAAAAACAACAACAATGTTTAAAGTATCAATAGATATTTTTAGGCCGCGCGCAGCAACGAAATATTGTATGAAGGGGATTGGTAGTCGAGTAGCATCCATCTAATTAAATATGGTATCTTTTATTATTTTGCAATTATGACCGTCAAAAGGACCGTTGTTGTGCATAGTACCTAACAAATAAACTACTAACCTTGAAAGACAAGTTGATCTGAAGGCATAGTAGCGAAGTTTTAGCCTGCATTGTTTTGCATTGGCGCCTCATATTCTATGTTCTTTGGGACCTCGTAGCTTTGATGTCTTTGAAATGATATTCTCCAAAACAAAGCATCTTAGAGTTAATAAAACACAACAATAGTAACGGCAACTGACAATGTTGAACCTTGCGGTAATATTTACTAAAAACTGCACCTTGTCACTATGGTGCAGATGAAAGCTTTAACATTAAATTACAGAAGCTCAAAAGGTATGCGTGTTTTTGTAGAATGATTTTAAATTCTTGGATTCCGGGAAAGCAGAAAAATCGCTTACAAGCTTATCGACATTGATGACTTATAAGTAAAGTATCATGCACTCCCTTGTGACGATAGTCCCATATTGAGGTAATGGCGCCTTTTTTACTACAAAAATATAACAAACAAGTACATTTACTATAAAAAAAATAAAAAGTAACCCCATATCTGAAACTAGCAAATACTTTTGAAATACATTGATAACTTTGAAGTGGCATATTAGTAACTCGACTGCGTGATCCTCATTTACAACCGAAAAGTTATAAAATATGTGAAGTTCGAGTTAAGATAATAAGGTACTTTTTTATATCGGTAATACTACTTGGTAGCCAGTAAAATTTAAGGTGGCCACTGGTGGTAGTCGTTACAGCACCAATACTTTTTGCAGCACAAAGTTACTAAAACCCGAAATATACTTTTTCGGAAAGTGAGAAAGAAATAAAAATACACGTGTATCGGCGATTTTCATGCACACGCCAGCATTTTTTTTTTTTTTTTTTTTTTTTTTTTGCAGTGCTCCGTACGTGGTAGCCAAATTGATGGTACATCGTACTTTATTGTTGACCTTCCATCAGTAACTTGTATAAATTTCTATAGCAATAGTCGCACAGGACTAAAAAAAAATCTGACGTGTACATGAAAATCGCCGATACACGTGTATTTTTATTTTTTCTCCCCTTTCCGAAAAAGAATGTTTGGTTCATAGGACAGAATGTGTGTAACGCGGTGTTATCATCTCCATTTCTGTTACAAAAGATACTTATTGTGTGATAGGTCTACTTAAGAGCATTTGGGCACAATAAATATTTGCTTAATAGCACTCCTACTTCTCGGACGGGAAAATGAATGGAAGGGTTAATGGTAGCTAGACAAAAAGGGAATATCTCTACATATAATAAAATTGTAAAAGATCCATGTCTTTACATTGGAGATATTTAAGAAAAATCGATAGCAGGGATCATTATTAAGCCAATAGAAGCCAAATCAACTGTTTTTAGAATTTTTGTCTGTCTGTCTGTCTGACTGTCTGTATGTTTGGGCGCGCATCACTTAAAAAATGTTGAATGGAATTGCATGAAACTTTTACCACTGTATTACCAGACGATTAACCTAAAATTTAAGATATCATTTGTTCCGATGGCTCGACCAGTTTAGAAGATATCGACCGATATGTGGACCAAGGTGACCAAAAATGTGTTTATTACAATATGGGTATCAAACGAAAGGTAATAATGAGTGTTGCAATAAGCGATGTAATTAAGTTCCATATCTTATCTGGTATGGGATATAATGATGAAAGTCCAACTCAGTCTATTATTAGTTCTGCGACGCAACAAAGCGTGTAGGGCTTACTAGTTTTCAATATCTAAAGAGAGGTATGAAGTCTTCTTTCTACAAACGATCTAATAGTCGCATAAGCTTAAACGTCTAAGCAATTTTGTGCATATCGCGAAAAAGCAAGCCAGTCTAATCTCTTCTGCGATAACTGCAGCCAATTGATGTCATTTAGTATGATTTTGCTTTCTAGTTACTCACCTGTTTTGGATGCAACCGCCTCACTATCCCCAGGTTGCGACGCTCCTGTAAAAATGCGGAAGCCAGTTCTATTGCGAATTCAAACATTTCATACTAAGGTCATATTCACGTACTTATGTAATAATAAATTATGTATTGGTTGCCACTTACTTTAAATAAATATGTAACGAATTGGTGCATAACTTAAAATATATTATAATATATTAAGAATTAAAACAGCTGTGAGCATATCAACTATTATAATTATTATTGAACTAAATGATTTATGAAATGCATACATATGTACTGCATGCAAATATATATGCGTAATAAATAGCGTACACAATCACTCGGAATAAAAGCTCTAGTTTGTAATGAACTAAAAAAATTGAAAGTAAAACGCCTTCATTATACTTATATTTGACCATTTAGATACACACATATGTACTTTACACTGGACTGAAAAATGGTTTTTAAATTAAATTAAATCTTATTTATAATTTTTCTCTACTGATTTTTGCGTTTTTGAAAAACTTTGCGTTTTGTAAAAACTTGAATTTAAAATCAGGAACAGCCCACCTGACGAAAATTTTCATTCACAACTTTTCTGTGGGAAATTTACAGCCTTGTGCTTGAACTATAATATAATTCAACTTAATGAATATTGTTATAATTATGACAACAAATATGTTAAGGTATGCTTGGGGAATTTCAAAAGCTCTTTTTAAATCAATTGCAGGGTTGGGCCACTATGAATAAAAAACTTAAAAAAAAAAAAAAAATATTATTGGTTATTCAAAAAAATTTGATTAAAAACAGAATTTCAATTTTTATTCAAGCTTTTGAAAATGAAAAATAACACATCGAGATACACCAAAACTATACCCGTATGTGCATATAGACTTAATGCGTATTTGTAAAGATTTTCTTGGTTATTTCTGTATAAATTGAGATGCATTGAGTTTATATGATTCAATTTCGGGATCTATGCTGCACAAAATAAGGCTACTTAGGGACTACTTGGTGGTTTTCAGGGTGATTTCAGGAAAGTTTAAGGAATAATTTTGGGATTTTTTCAGCACCATTTCGTAACTGATTGATTATTAAGACTTTTTTGGGTCCATATTTGAATTATTTTAGTGATCTTTGTGGGACTTTTTCAGAGAAATTACTCCAAAAGTCTCGTAATGATTCCAAATCATTCCCGAAAACAACACCGAAATGACCCGGTAAAGCTCACAACACAATTCAGAATATGTCCCGAAATTTCCCTGAAAAAGTCACAAAATGGTTCCTAAAATTATCCCGAAAACATCCCGGAATCCCGCCAAAAGCCTTATTTTGTCCAGCAATGGTCCCGAACTTGCATCCAATCAACTCAGTGAATCTCAATTTATACGGAAATAGCCGAAAAAATCTTTATAAATACACATTATATGCACATACGGGTATAATTTTGCTGTATCTCGATGTGTTATTTTTCATTTTCAAAAGCTTGAATACATTTTTATTCAACATTTTTTGAATTACCAATCATATTTCACTCATCACTCACATTTTTTTGAATAAAAAATAAATTTGTATTTGTTATTTTTTCATCTTCAAAACAAGGAAGCCCCTTGATGGTCAAAATCTGCGTCTTTTTTAACACCTACATAACTTGAACTGGAAGCTTAATATACATACAGCATAGAGTCAATTAGTGATATGAACCCTCTGTAATCTTTGCAAAATAATATTTGGTCAAGAGTGGGCACTGAGCCGAGAAGTCATAACATTGGTGTACATAGTAGTTATTAGACCGATTCAAACCTACGGGGAAATGATGTGGTGGAAGACATTCGAGGTAAAATGTATGAACAACATGCTATGGAAAGTTCAGAGAGCCGCCTGGGGCTCTAAACGTGCTATGCAACATACAGACTATCGATCACTCAAAGAAATGGCAACCCAGGGTGCTCTTAGGACTAGAGAGTTGGAACTCTGGAAAGAGCGCACATACATAAAAAATCCTATATTAAAACGGAAACTGCCTACATCTACCACAGAGCAGTATCCGATACAAACATTAAGATTCCTTTCGAGAAAGGGCTGAAAAAGTGAGGAATTCAGTGAAAAATTCGACACTTCAGTTTTCACTGACGAATCCAAAATTACCTCCCAGCAATGCACTTTTCCATAAGCCATCCGGACTCAGAAAGTGTATTTGAATGGAAAAAAAGAAGATAGGAATCTTATCTTACAGCCAAGCGGCTCTTGCTGCTCTCGGGTCATCAACGATAATATCGAGTCTGCTCGGTCAGTACAGAGAGTGCACCATGAACCAGGAAAGTCGACACATCTTTTCCTTAATATGAGTCGGCACGCGTCGTAAGAGGAGCCGTATGTCTCTGTGGCCCCCCTACAACGCAGCACGATTTTTACCTTTTTTTGAGGGAATGGCAGAAACATAGGAAAACGAAATGGATGCGCTCTTGATGCACTGGCTTAGCGAGCCTATTAATAGGTGCAAGTGTTTGTGCTGTAGAGTGTCCAGTGCTCCTAAAATTTTGAAAGTTGTACATCATTTTTTTTTAAAGATTTTCACCTTTTATTTGGTGAACTAGAAAAGCTTTTCGTTGGCTGTGCAAACAATTTCTCTTAATTTCCTACAAAACTATACGTTACTAATTTTTTACTTTAATAGTTTAACAATTGTTAGTCAAATATGAGATCAATTCTAAAAAAATCTAAACTAGTGATCATAGGCCTCTAAAAACTTGCTAATATTAAGTTCTAAAGCTTTTAAAGTGTTCATTTTTCGTCATTCTGAAAAATAACATCAATAAATTATGAGAAAAACAAATTTTTTGGTCCAGTCTAATGTACATTTATATGTACATATACAAACACATATGTACTTATACAATCATACATATTTGTATGATTATTTAATTATCAACGTAAGATCATACGTATTATTACATAACTTAATATTAAAACTTTTGCAATATCATATTTTTATATTCTACATACATACAAACATATGTGTGATAATTATCGATATTTAGCGCAACGGTTTATATAAAAGAAATGCAATAAATCAATTTGTAACAAAAAAAATTTGTTTTTTTTTCCATGCGTTTATTTTATTCGAAGGTATGCGTTCCCTTTTAGCTACTTTGACTGGTGACCGTCAACCAAAAAATGTCTAAATGGATGGTGGGGTTCAAGGGTTTGCAGGAAGCGATGTATATGAAAGCTTTCAAGACCCTAAAATCCTTAAGCAGTCAGGGGGTACGTAAAGCAGTCATGCCACCACACTTGACATCACCATCAATGATGATGAGGAAGCCATTGACAAGTCATGGCCCATGGTCAAAGCCCTGTCTAATCAATCAAAGCATAACTCTACCGCTGGATATATGCACTGGGATGACTCAGGTTTTGCCCGATCAAGGGCTGTTAATTTAGTATGACTGCTTCAATCAGCTGACACTCCACTGGTGAGGTAGCCATCAAGAATAGCTGAAAATGCTGAAGAAGAGAGCTAGGAGCCAATTTTGCTTTGGCCCAACCTTTTTAAGACTGGTAGTTTCCTCGGACTTCCGTTAGAAGAATTTGATGACGATTTTTAGAATGATCGATCTTTAATGCGTCAATCCCCACCTTTGCCATACTGAAATTTGATACGGGTAGTGTCGCTATTAAAACCAGAAACAGCAGCCAACCTAGGGGAGGTATACTACAGTAGCCCAGACATAAGAGACCGTTCAACTGCCTTCCTACAGCAGCAGCTTGCGTTTGGCCTACCATTATTATAGCTGAATGCTATGAACAATCAAACAAGTGGCGTTCTAAATCAAGCAACGCCTCATGCCCTTCTTTGTGAGGATTTCTCAACGGTTTTTGACACAATAGACGACGCGACACTTCCCTTAACCTAAAAAGCGGACCGTCAATTATGGAGTTCAAGCTCAAAATGCCGAACTATTTAAAAAGGGTGGTCTAAACCCCGCAACTGGACGCTATATGTAAAAAGTAGTCGTGTCTACTGACCAATTTTCCTTAATTTTTGTATGACCCTTTTGCCCATTTTTTATTCGTAAGCCCTTAGCAATGTATGAATAAAATGACGAGCTAAACAATTTTTTTTATAAAGTTGAAATGAAATCAGACCAGTTAAATAATGATTACTAATCGTAATGATTGCCGGTTTGATTAATTCCACTGGTCTACAAGGTTTTGGACTGGAGCAACCAAGTATATTTCCTAGGATAATTTTGTGTGCTGAATTCGAATCTGTAATTGGTTTTTTTTGTATCACGTCAGGTTTTCGAGATACAAAAAAAGTTTTTATTAGTTTTTAAATAAAAAATCATTAGTTTACTAAAAAATGTATGGATTTTCAAAAGTGAATGACCTTTTTGGACCGTCGTTTGCATTTTGTTGGGTCAGTTTCACGTAATAGACCCCAGCAATAGTTTCCTAGCATGCTCTTGTCCCAAAATCCTTGATAACTCCTCTCAATTTTCATTAAATCTTGGTGAGCACGCTCCCCTTGTTCGTCGCTCACCGCACCTAGGTTTTTTGTAAAAAAAATGTAAATGCGAATGCAGAAAATGGATTTTGGGTAAAATTCGAGCCTTAATGCGTAATAAGTTTTTAATAATTCAGCAACAATTTGCCTGTAGTTTTCACTCTTGTTGTTTCCAAGAAAACCGTTTACGATGCTCTTGAAAGATTTCCAGGCTGCATATTCTTTCTCCAATAAACATTGTGAAAAATTGTCATCACTTAATAGCTTCCTGATCTGAGAGCAAACAAATATGCCCTCTTTGATTTTAGCATATAAATTTTTAGGAAAAGCCTGTAACAAATATTTCAATGCTGCACCATCCTTGCAGCGGCGGAAGAAGAACATCATTTGGATCAATTAATGGTTTGTTTGAAATGTTTTCTTTTCTTGGTGAATACTGAGTTCTTTTTGGCCACTCTGTTCTGATGTAATGATAACATGTAGCGCGATTATCCCATAGACACAGGAAACAACGATATTTTGTGAAACCTCCTTGCATACCAGTCAACAAACCAATGACCTGAAACATTAATTTAGAGTTATTTACGATGGTCTACACTATACATACAAAGAAGTTTAAATCACACACCTTAAGGTCACCACAGATCTTCCATTTATGATCGTTGTCAAAATTTCAGTCTTTGATTTGTAATTTTCCTTTGTATTAATGTCATGAGCAATTGGTATGGATGGTTTTTTATTCCCATTATTCAAAAGAAGAGCCTTTAAACTGTACTTAGAGCCATCAATAAATAATCTCCATTCTGTTTTGTCATATGGCTGGTTAATTTTTTTAAAAAAACCAGCAACATCAGTACAGTATAGAATAGAGTGTTTCTTTTCAAAATATGCAGCCAATTCCAAACTTATATCTCTATAGATTGTTACTTTTGTCCCAACTGCAAGATGTTTCCACTGCTGCATGCGTGAAGCTAGTAACTCTGCGTCTTGCTTCGTTAAATTTAAATCTCGAACTAGATCATTCAGCTCAGCTTGAGTCACTAGATGGCGTTCATCATCAGCCTCATACCGCTACCACTGCTGGTGAAAGATTTATCGGACTCACTGGTCGTAGCACTGGGAATGTCTGGTAATGGATCATTTGGTGAACGTTGAACTGGTTTGGAAACCGATGGGACATTCGCGTAAAAAATATTTTTTCGATTTTTCATATTGAATCCAGCAACAGAAATAACAATCGGTTTGGTGGTTACTTGACTCTCTCCAAAGTACTGGAATAGAAAAATCAAAATAAATATTTTTGCCATTTGTATAAAACAGTTCTGCAACTATTGCAAAACATTGTCGGTGTCCACGGTTTGTCCAAGTTTCTGACAGAAAAACCAAAATAATGCAAATATGCATATTTTATGCATATATTTTTTCCAACCAATATTCACCACACAGAAAGCAGAAACAGCTTGAATTACCCTGCAGTCAACTACCAAACTCGTTAGTACACATTCTAGTTCATTAACTAGAATTTCGTGGTCTTAACCATACCAGTTTGAGCGACTGTAACGTTTCCGCTATTATAAGCAGCAGCAACCCTCTAAAATTGTCGATACATGCATACGCGAGCGAAAAAGAAAACAACTCAGTATTCGGGCAGCAATCGTTCAGTTAACAACGCTGTCATATATTTTAATTTTCTCTTCAACTAATACTCTGAGTATTTAAATATTCATTTAATTAAAATAAGAGCTTTCTTATTACTTGTCAAAGCAAAATTTCAGAAGTTTTCCATTTTCCATAAAATGTTTCAAGAAAATTTAAAGATTTCTCCCTATGAAATCAATTATAAAACTCATTGAAAAAAGGATTATTTAAAAAAGAAGAAAATTACTTTTTATAAATGTTTTCCAAGAGCAAAATTGGTATGAATAGCGACTATACTTTTATTGAAATTTTTATTATTTTATATATGATGACTGTATTTTCAATAAAGTGGTTTGTAATGTAATTTTGAAATTTTCTTGTATTTTTTAACCCAAAATGAACTAAGCTCCTATGAAGTGGTACAGTAACTGGTTTGATACTGATGCATAGGCTGACTACTACGACGGCTGGTATGATACTGGTGTATGTACTGACTAGTATACAAACTGTTATGACCTTGATGTATATAATAACTAGTATGGAAACTGGTATATTGCTGATGCAGAAACTGACTAGTATGCCAATTGGTATGGTGCTGATGCAGAAGCGGACAATTGCCATCTCGTAAGACATCGCCATGTTAAAAATACCAGTTGCTAATATGAAAAAAATACAGAACTCCAACTAGCTGAGCCGGTGTGGCAAACTAGTTTTTCACTAGTAGAATTTACTGCAGGGTACTTACACACGATCTCCCAGTCATGATTAAACGCTACTATTATAAAGATTTAGAATAAACGTGGACTTCTCTCAAATTAGTAATTGTGAAATTGTAGTGTGAGTATTGACTGTCTTATAGTATTGCCAGCATGCGATAAAAAATGAACCAGACGTGACAGCCAAATTTTAAAGCCAGATTCGAATTCAGCGCCCCCAGATTAGTTAAAGAATATGTGTCGTTATTCCAGTCCATTATTTTTGTTAAATTTGTAAACCAGTGTTATTTTCTTGAGAATCCATTTAATGATTGATTACCAATTACTTTAAATTTTTAATGATTATTTTCCAATTAATTATGAGTAAATAATAATCCGAAAAAATCATGATTTTTTACGATTATTAAAAAAAATCTAAAATAATCAAAAGAAGTTGTTTTGATTACTTTTGGTTTTTGTTTTTGATTATTTTTGATTTTTTTCAGTATTGTTGTAGAAGCACAAAAATATTCACATCAAAATTATAAAAAAAATCAAATAATAGAAAAAAACATTAAAAATTATCAAAAGTAACCACAACCACTTTTTTTGATTTTTTCTTATCGTAATCGCCTTTTCTTAAAAAAACAATTAAAATAATCATTATCAATTAAAAAAGCCGTCTTGTTGAAGACATGGGTTCCTGAAAAGATGCTGAAATAATATACGTATGATACTTACCAACTATACTTACGATTTTACATTGTTACCAAAGAATCCCTTTATAAAACACCCTCTACTTACCTCTGGTACTTACTTCTTTATATTTACCTTCGTTGCTCCAAAACCCTTCGCTCACATATGTTAAAAACACATACGAGTACACAAATACACACATCCTTACGCAAATAGATCGGCTGGCTAATAGGATGTGAGAGCTAACCTGATTATTAGCTCGATCCACCTCCCGCGCTCAACAGATGTGCAAACTCCGACAAAATTCTAAAATATATATATAATAATAATAATAATAATAATTCCCAACAGATTACCCACCATATCCCGCCCGACCGGCGCGAGGGGCGCATCCGCATAACGCGCGGATTATTCGGTCGTGCCGAGTCGTTGAAAGGCTTTGGTTTGTTAATCGTCGAGATCTAAAACTGCTCAGCTACAGAGAAAACCTCATCAGCTAAGTAAAGTAGATATAGGATAGATTATACATTAAGAAATAACTAGTTAACAGAATAAAATTATTGTTAAAAGTTAAAATAGAAGTCAAAGAATAAAAAACAATTAGTAGCTATGAATTTAGGACAGAAAGGATTGATTTTTTTATGCTGAAAAGCGAGTCTGAAATATCAAATCTACCAGAAAGAGAGTTATAATCTTGACACAAACAGCGAAAAGGCTCATTTAACTGAAAATTGGTTCGGCACTGTTTTAAGACTAGAGGTTTAAAATGCCTTGAAGGACGAGACGGTACATTGAAGTTCACTTCACTTAGAAGAAATGGGCTGGATAGTGAACCATTTAGCAATTTAATCATAAAAATAATTCCAAGCATTTCCCTCCGACTAGAAAGTGTGTGTAGATTAATGAGTTTTAAACGATTCGTATAGGGTGGCAGATTGTACGAGGGATCCCAATGAAAATCTCTTAAGGCAAATAGTAAAAATTGTTTTTGAACTGATTCAAGGCGATCTACATGAACCTGGTAACGCGGGTTCCAAATTATAGAACCATATTCAAGTATCGGTCTGACTAATGTAGTGAAGAGGGCTTTAGTTACATAAGGGTCGCTAAATTCTTTAGACCATCGTTTAACGAATGCTAGGACACCTCTAGCCTTATTGACTGTTGTATTAATATGGCGGTTGAAACTGAGTTTATAGTCCATAGTAACCCCCAGGTCAAAAAAATCATACACTTGCTCAAGACTTTAATTTTTAATTGTATAGGAAGCCGGCTGAGAAATTCCACGCGAAAAACCCATGTGTTTACATTTTTTAAGGTTAAGTGGCATATAATTTAAATCGCACCAAGTAACTAGTGCATCTAGATCTGATTGTAGCTTATTTCTATCTTCAAATGACGCGAATGACATGAAAAGCTTTACGTCGTCGGCATACATTAACATTTTTGAAAATTTTATTATTGTAGAAATATCATTTATAAACAACAAGAACAGAATCGGGCCAAGATGGCTTCCTTGAGGAACCCCCGAAGAGACATAAATGACATCGGATACTAAATTTTTGAACATTACTCTTTGTGTCCTGTCACTAAGGTAAGAAGAGATCCAGCGATTGAGACCCGGCTGGAAGCCCAACTGATCGAGTTTATGAATAAGTAATGAGTGACACACTTTGTCAAAAGCTTTGCTGAAATCCGTATAAATAACGTCGGTTTGCAGATTTTTTCTAAAGCCATTTGAGACATGACTGGTAAACTCAAGTAAATTCGTAACTGTGGACTTTCTCTTACTGAACTGTTGGCAGTCAGCTATCAAAGTAGAGATCGGACCCGTAAGTTGATTTGTAACAATAGCTTCAAACAATTTTGGGATGGCAGAAAGCTTTGCGATGCCACGATAGTTCTCTGTAGAAGACCTACTCCCGCTTTTATGCAGCGGTAAAAGAAACGATTCTTTCCACGCAGTTGGAAAAACACCACACTTTAGTGATAGATTGAACAAATTGGTAAGGGGTTGGTAAATATGGTTCGCACACTTTTTCAAGAAACATGTAGGAATCCTATCAGGACCATATTTAAAAGATTCTTTTAATGTTTTAAGGTAAATTAGAACATCTTTGGCGCATATAATTGGTGAATTAATTGAATTTGTCCCGTGTAGCTTATAGGGATAGTTTTGAAAGTTTGAATTGGTGACAGCAGAATAGTTAGAAGTGAAAAATTGAGCAAAAAAATTTGCGATATATTGATTATCGCTAGATATAATGTCTTGATATTTCATGGCTGAGGGAAACCCTGATACTTTACGTTTAGAATTTACGAAACCATAAAATGACTTAGGATTGAGAATAATGTCTCTTTTCGTTTTAGAGATATAAGCTTTATAGCACTTCTTATTTAAATCTATGTACTTCTGACGTAGAATGGAATACAGTAGGTAATGTTTATTTAATCCGGATTTCTTATATAAATTAAATGATCGCGTTTTCCTATTTTTAAGAGCCTTAAGCTCTTTAGTAAACCAAGCTTGCGTAGGATGATCATAAGTTACTTTACGTTTAGGAATAAACTTCTCAAATAGGCAGTAAATAGTGTGATTGAAATGTGAGACGTTTAGATCGATATCACAACCAAATTCAGGCCAAGTTAATTTAGACAGTTCTTTATTTAATTTCTTGTAGTTTGCTTTGGAAAAGTTATAATCAAAGCTACTACATGAGTAGCATTGAGTGCCTTGGCCATTACTTATGGTTTCGTAGACTATTTCCATAGAAGGGTGGTAAAGGTCTTCTGGTAAAACCAACGGATCACAACGATTTACAGAAAATTGGTTTATATCATTAACATACACTAAATCTAAGACTTTCCCAAACTTGTTAGCGGTAACATTTATTTGATTAAGGCAAAGATCGGAAATTCCATCTAAAAAGTCATTGAACCCCAGTTTGGACGGATTTGGAATAATGTTACCATCAGATATGTTCCACGATATATGAGGTAAGTTAAAATCACCCAAAACAATAATTGAATCTGAAGCTTTAGTCATAAGGTTAACAGTTTTGAGCAGAGAGACATGTTGCATGTAGACTGAAAAATCTGATGCTGGAGGGATGTAGCAAACATATAAGTACATAGAGACGTTGTCTAGTTGAAGGCGGATGCATTTGAACTCAATGAAATCGATGTTAGGAATATTAACCTCTTCTGAAGGGATGGAGGAATGAACGGCAAGTAGAACACCACCCCCGACTCTGTTCAAGCGATCATTTCTATATACTTGATATTCATTACATAAAAACTCTGAATTGAAAACATGAGGTTTTAGCCAAGTTTCGGTAAAAGCAATTACGTTATAATTACAATGAAAAGATTTCAAAAAGAGATCAGTTAATTTGGTATTTAGACCTCTGACATTTTGATAAAAGATATTCACGGATTTAGTGCTCAGTTTTTTGACTCAACGTTATTACGAGAAATTTTCGCTACATTTTGAACATTCCTATTCGGTCTGTATTCAAACTCCCGCACAAGAGCCCCGGGAGGCCAAAAAGAGCTGTCCAAAAGAGTATCGAAATCTTTCCGAGATACATCAATCTGAAACGAAGACATACTTCTTTGATATGTGAAATTAAATTTTCTAACAGTTACGCTTTGATCTTTAACTTTAGAAGAAATATGGTACAACAAATCATCCTCGGTAGTGTCTGGATGGAACCTAGACACAAAAATAGATTTTTTGCGAGGAACCACAACCAGCTTACCAACGATTGGTTCAGACTCCATTGCAATAGTTGGAATTTCCTGGTTTTTCCTAGTGGACATTTTTGAAGGGGCGTTCTTCGACGTTGCTCGGACAACCGTACTAGGAACTGGAGAAGCCAAATCTATAAGTTCAAGGGGTTGAGGCAAGTTCGGGACTGTTGAGGTAGTATATAAATACAATACAAATCGTGTGAACATACAAACAATAATAATAAATTAATTCACATTAAAAATATATTTAAGATAAAAGAAGTATTTATATTCTAAAGGATTAGATATTTTGCCCTCCTTTTATTAACCAAGTCGTGAATTAATTGATTACTAATTACTAATCAAATTTAACAGGTCTGAATAAAATAAAAATCTTAAAGAGTTGTTTCAGAGCTAAACCATAAAATTATAGCCGCTCGTTACGTTCTCTATTTTCTTGATTTCCTATTAAAAAAATTGTCTTAGCGGACTGTAAAAATCTTACGTAGCATCGAAAACGAGCCTATTCATTTAAAAGATGTGTGGACACATAAATTTTGGTGGTACCCCCTCATTTGCGGTTGGGCCATCAATTATTTTTATGGAATATAAAGACAGGGGCTTGGTATATAAAAAAAAGCTTTAATCCCAATTATTCACATATATAGCTGGCTGGTTGCAAATTTCAGCAAACCAAGAGTGCTTACTAATTTTGACAGCTTCCCTGAAGAAAAATCGGTTAGCTTAGAGCTAACGTAGAGCTAAGTCTCTTGACAACTGTACTACTTCTAGCCCAATACGAATGTTTTCTGCTGCCCACTTTTATATGGAGATCTCATTGGTGTTGGCAACCTGGTCTCAATCGGTTCCCGTGCTCACAGTGCTAAGGTAGCTTCGTTTTGGATAGTTTCCATTCCAGATAGGTAACGATAGTTCCATGGCATACCTATACAGGTTATATATCCTCAACAGCTGATTAGACTTTTTTCATTTCAATTTTCTCTAAAGTGGTAAACTTGCTTGTGCTGTGCCATTTTGACATTTTAGAGAAGCGATTTTCAACATGGCCGCCGTGCTGTTACTTGTTTGACTATGCCATGGTTAGTTCTGATTGTGTATGACTGACCATCGATATCCGATACTTAAAAATAGGTTTCAACTATTGCTCTTGTATAGGGTACAGAACGCGGTACGAAATAGTCAGCTATAACACTATATTTTTTTGGACTTTTTCGCAAAATTTGAATGAAGGTTTATTACATGGCAACCTTACAATCCGCTTAGCTGGCCGCATTTCTTCGTTTGTCGCTATTGTGTTTCAATTTGATGTTAAGCGCTCAATACAGAGTATCATAAAAAAGAAATAAAATCGAAACAAAAAAACAGGATTTATTAGGAAACATTTTAATACCTTGATGTTAACCAGAAATACTACAAAATACAAATTTTTGCGATCTCACTTACATTAAGGTGACCAGGCGTTATTTATTCAGAAGGTGTTTTTGTTTCCTACAATTATAATGTCTACTGCTGCTCCATCTGTTGCTCTAAAACGGAGACTAAGTAAAGGTTCTCCATCTGCAAAAGCAGCTAAACTTGATGAAGGAGTCACTCGAGCAGCTGTCTTTGCTAAACTTAAAGACTTAGAAGATCGAGTTCAACAGCATACGGAGCAGCTACGGCCTTTAATTGAACGAGTTTCTGAGAAACTTGCTGAGGTGGAGAATAAACTCTAAAAAAGAATCGAGGATGAAATGTCCGCGATTAATATTTCGGTTGCTGACTCGGCGGCGCGTATTTCATTATTGGAGACAAATGCGATGAAAATTGAGAAGGATATTGTCAGCATTAAGAATCAGGTGGCGGGTGTAATGCAGTTGAGTGCTGCCCCTGATATTGCTGCAGACGCTGTGGCGTTCGGTATCCCATATATCGAAGGTGAAAACTTGAAGGGCATCTTTAACCAAGTTTGCATGTCGATTGATTTCTTGGCTCCTCAAATAAGGGATATATTTCGCACGAAAGCCTCAACTGAAACTCCCAACAGCGCAATTGTCATCAAATTCCACTCTCCTCTTGAACGCAACCGTACGCTGAGAGCCTTTGGCGAACATCGCAGAAAAATTAAATCGGATAAAACCCTGCATCCTCTCGGTATCGAGGGGTTCTTTCACATATTTGAAAGCCTCTCAAAGGAAAATAGACTTTTGCTACAAGAAGCCGTTAAATGGAGACGAAAAGCGTAGCTGAAATCGGTTTTCGCAATTAGAGGGAAAGTACACGTGCGAAGCGACAGAACATCGGACAGCCCGTCCACAAGCATAAGCCGCGAAGGTGACTTGCTGCAGTTTCGCTAATTTGGTATTTGGCCCATGCGATATAAGTTTAAGCATAATTATTGTAAAGGTTAGTTATTTTCTAGTTTTAAATTTCCCGGTCTCTTGTGTTCTTGAAGTTGCTCTTAACTCATGCTGTCCCAATGATGTTAGGCAATGATACGAATAGCATTGACGATAACAGTCTCGCACTTCTGAATATTATATGCAGTTGCCAGAAGGGCTTTAATGTCGTGCACTTTAATGCAAGAAGTCTAAATAATGAAAAAATGGATCAAGAAAGGAGAACTTTTGAACGGTGGTCTGTGGATGTTATATGTGTATCGGAGACATGGTTCAGGCATGAAATGATGGACGCACATTTTGAAATAGCTGGTTATACTTTATTTCGGAATGATAGAATAAATAAGAAAGGTGGAGGGGTAGCTATCTACTGTAAAAAATATCTAAAATAGCGCATAGCTCCCCAATCAGGAGGTGCACAACGGAATACCTATTAGTAGAGGTTTCCAATCCAGTGTCCAAGATCCTACTGCCCTGTGTCTATAATTCTAGCAGATGTTGCAGTTTGAGTGATTTTTTTAACACGCTGTCTACAATAGCCGTCGATTTTGATGATATTATAGTGTGTGGCGATTTGAATGTAAATATTTTATGACACGTATAGCACTCGTTTTCTAGATGATATCTCTAGCGTTGGTCTTGGCCTAGTCAACTTGTCTGTGCCCACTGTTGTCCTTGTCTTCTTGACTATTACATTGTATCTGATCCCTCATCCGTTATAAAATTTGATCAAATGTCGTTTATATCAGACCATGATTTAATTTTCTGTGCTTTCAACATAAGTTTTGACCAGCGTGATTCTCTCTTTCTTCCATTAATTTACCCTGAACCTATATGATGTTAGCTGAGTTGACTGCTGGAGCTTGTTGACGGTAAACGAAAAACTTAATTTCCTAAATAGTGAAATACTTAGCTCTTATAATGCCCACGTACCAATGCGTTCCATTCAAAGGAAAACACTATCGTGCCCGTGGTTCAACACAACTGTTAGGAACATGATAAAAAAACTCAACAAAGCGTATGCAGTTTGGAAAAAGTATCAAGGTGATCTTAACTGGCGTGTGTATAAGAGTATCCGAAATGAAGCTACTGCCACTATTAAACGAGAGAAACGCAAGTACTTTAGTAAGGTGTTGAATTCTGAACTTCCAAGTAATCGGTTGTGGCGAAACTTGAAAAATCTTCGCTCATGTTAAAGACAACTCGGACTGTTCGCTCGACCCTGTAAACCTTAACGATATATTTGTTAATAACACTGCCTCACCCAGTGCTACAATTTCTCACTCCATACATTCTTCTTCTGTGGC
This sequence comes from Merzomyia westermanni, assembly GCA_949987695.1. Classification (NCBI taxonomy): domain Eukaryota; kingdom Metazoa; phylum Arthropoda; class Insecta; order Diptera; family Tephritidae; genus Merzomyia; species Merzomyia westermanni. Next base: position 66,476,202 of record OX465290.1, read on the forward strand.
TGTATCTCAAGAACTGGAATACTGTGCGGTGTCAGAGCTTGATGTGGTATTTATAAGACATGCTCCAATGCGGGGTGCCTGGAGTTTCTATAAAATTTGTAAAAATAATTCTTCCGCTAACACTTCCTACCCTAACCCATGTAATCAACCACTGCATTACAACGTCGTGCTTCCCAGATATGTGGAAGGTTGCAACTGTGCTCTCTGTTGCTAAAAATAAGTGTGCCAGTAGTCCAGGTGATTTTCCTCCCATAAGCATTCTTCCTGCTCTTTTAAAGATTTTTAAGATATTGTTGTCAGATCAGATTCACTCGCACATAGATAAGTTCAAATTACTTTCCCCATTTCAATCAGGCTTCAGAGCAAAACATAACTGTTCCACGGCCGTAATTAAAATTCTGGATTATATCCGGGTTCCATATGACAGTAATCAAATAACATTGTTGTGCGTGCTTGACTTTTCTAAAGCCTTTGACTCTGTGAACCATGAATTGCTATGCATGAAGCTAAAATCTTATTTTGGGTTCGGGGATTCGGCTTTACGGCTCATGATAAGCTACTTGGGTGGTAGAAAACAGCGAGTGAAAGTGGGATCGAAGCTCTCTGGCCTGAAGCAGTTGTTGCGTGGGGTACCCCAAGGCTCTATACTTGGACCGTTATTGTTTAATTTATTTATTAATGACATATTTAACACCTGCCAGTTTACACAAATGCATGCCTATGCTGATGATATACAACTTTATATATCAGGAACACCCGGATAGGTAACTGAACTCTGCACCAAGCTCAATGGTGACTTGTCATCTATTTCACCTTGGGCTTTAAAAAATTGCGTTTCCCTTAACAGTGAAAAGTCATACGTGCTACCCGTATCAAAACGGCCGGTTAACTTTTTGGGTCTTCCATCGGTACACATCAATAATAAGTGTCTAAAATATGTCCCTAAACTTTAGGGCCTAAAGTAACGAATCTTGGGTTTGTCATTAACTCTAGTCAAGTGATGACCACGTAAACGCTGTCGTCAGTAAAGTTTACTACATCCTACGAAACTTAAGAATGTCCGCGGAGTTCACCCCACTTGGAATAAGAAAACGACTTGCCTTACAATTAATATTGCCAATTATTTGTTATTCGGAATGTATATACAGCAAATTAGATTCTAAATCTGAGGTGGTCTTTAATCATGTCACGCGGTATGTTTTCGGGTTAGCAAAGTTTGACCACATATCTATGTGGAGAACGCGTCTTTCGGGTTTTGAAATATCCGAGTATCTTACAGCAAGGAATTGTATATTTCTGTATCGTATTATCGCTGATAAGATGCCTAGTTATCTGTACAGCAAGCTAACTTTCTCGCGATCTGCGCGCGTTAGCGATTTAATTGTGACAAGCTACAACTATCTGAACTCTGCAAGGCTTTTCTTCATCAATGCTATCCGCATATGGAACGCAATACCAAACTCTATTCGCAATAGCATGAGAGGGGGCAACTTTAAGAAGGTTATATACTTGTTCTTCCGTTAATGTATATACAAATAGCAACTGAGATCAGCTACCTATTTTTTCTATATTTACTAATTTTATTTTTCTATTTTTTCTGTAGTTAATCAATGCTGTGATATTTTGTGTCATGTATGTTAAATATTTGTTATGTGTTCTCCTTTTCTTTTACTTACTTTTATTTAAAAATATCAAGACTTAAGTCTTAGATATTATACTTAATCATCTTTTATGTAATGATTGGTATGCTATAAAAGATCATATAGGATCTTATTCTGCTAATGTTTAACGTCAATAAATGAAATGAAATGAAAAAGATTTTGTTTTTGCTGCAGCAAAAAGTTTTATATATATATGTTACGTATGCATATGTATCTTAGGGTGGGTCGATTTGTATGGACGAAAGTTAACCGATATCGCGCCATCGATTTTTCGATAGGTTTTGGGCTCAGGAAAAAAAACATCCACTACGCATACCCAAAAAAATAATTTTATTTTCGGGTTTCGGAACTTGTTTTGGTCGAAAAATCGACTTTTCTAAAACCCGAAAATAAATTTTTTTTTCAAAGAACTGTTATCGCCAACGTTTTTAGCGGACATTTTTGGGTCGGACAGGGTACACATGAAAATTTAAAATCAAATGAAATTTTTTTTAGTAGGTCATGAAAAAAACCTTAAAAATCAAAGTCGAAAAAAGTCAAAAAAACGAAATTTCGCAGGCTCGAAAATAACTTTTTTGGGTATGTGTAGTGACATTTTTTTTTCCTGAGCTCAAAACCTATCGAAAAATCGATGGCGCGATATCGCTTAATAAATCGACCCAGTCTAATGTACCTACATAGGAAACTTTTTCTTAAACAACAAAACGAAATTTTTTTGATTTTTTTTTCAATATCAACGAAACCAAATTATGAATTCTAGTATTTTTTGATGATTATTGAAACGAAATATTTTTCGTTTTGGTATTAGGCAAAACGAAAATGCTTTCCAATATTTTTTTAATATATATAAAAAATAATTGTTTTTGTTTATTTCGTTGTGCGCCCCTGAACAGCACTGCGCCATGTTTAGCCGATTATTAGCGATATTATTATTAGGCGTACCTTATAATCTACTACAGCCGAATTCTTAGCGTAGTTTAATACATTTGGCATATACATTTTTTTTAAATTATTATAGACTGTTTTTTATTCCTCATTTTGATACTAGATACAATTTTTTTGCTTGCATAAAAAAAATTTTATTGAAAGCAAAAAAATAACAAGAAAAAAGGTAGCGCAAACAATGTTGGTTGCTATCTTAAAAGCGACAAGTTCATGTTTAATTTTCAAAGGAAATTTCTAAATTTGAAAAAAAAAAATGATTTTGTTATTTTATTCATAAGTTGTTAAGTGCTTACAAAAACAATCAGCTATTACAATATATTCTATTTGAATAATAGAGAAAATACTCATCAAAAACGACAGAAGGAAATGTGAAATTTCCGAAATAAATGAACTAATCTCATATGTACAAACCAAATTAGCGAAATTTCTGGAAAAGTCAATTCTTTATGATTTTTACTCTTTTTTCTTAAGGCTCAGATTTCAATAATCCCTTCTCTTTAAAGAAGTTTTATAAAATAAAATAAACCTTGTAACCTCGCAAACTTATATAAAAACCTATGAATTACCTTTCGTTTCCAAATTCGGCAAAATATGTCTCTTCCCTAATGTGTTACTGTAATATTTTATCTACGAGTATGTATCAAAGTAGTGGACCGGCATGTTGATAGCTAATAGTCATAAGAATGAAAGTAGGGAACGAAAGACGACCGGTATTTTTTCTTTGTGATTGTTGTGGCAAAATAATATAATATTCACGTGCCATGATTATTCAAGCTTAAGCAGACTTGAATATTTATAAAGTATATATAGTATATTTAGGGATGCCAATATATCAAGGGATTTTTTTCTTACAGTACCATGATTTCGGGGATTGGAAAAATGTGATTAAAAACAATACATCGTCGGCAACTGGGTAAAAGCTGCTAAGTCCAGTTGTAGGTGTCGCTGTTAGGCAAGCGAGTACCGGGTACTCGGTACTGGAATAACTGCTGGATTGCTTCGGAACTCTTGCTCCGAGCCCCGCTGCCCGAACCGGTGGATGAGTTTCGCCTTTTGCGATGATCCAACTCTCTTCCACTTCGGAAAAGAGGACCAAACGAGTAAGTCCTTTATGCTGCAAATTTTTTATTACACACATATATATGTATTTACATATCTATGAACAGCCACATGTTTTTCAAATAATGTGAATTGAGTGAAACATTAACTACATTTGTATATTAAAACGATTTCAAGTGTAGCGTTCAGCCCTCCAAGCACTTCGGGATTCGGCACCTCGACGCTTCTCGTTTGCTGCGAAAGAATTCATGAAGAACTTCCGGCCCCCATCTGAACACGCCCAGAACACAAACTTTTTCTCAAAAATATAAAAAATTGGTTTTTTTCTAAATAATCTATTTCAATAAATTCCAATAATTACAGATTCCGAAAATCTAGGGATTGCAAAAATTCTAAAAATTCGCATCCCTAGTATATATGTATGTATGTAAGTTTGTACGTCCATACATACAACTCGAGCCGCAACCCAAAAATAAATTTTCTTTTTAATTTGATTTTTTTTGCATTGTATTTAGAAACTCTAATTTTAATTTTAAAATGATTACTGTGTAATACAGAGAATTAAAATACAAATTTATTCATTCATTAATTGGCGCTTAACTTTTTAGACAAAGAAAGCGCTACAGTCATCTCTTCCTTGCGACCGGGGACGGCAGTTGGAAGTACTAAGGGAGCTCTTCACTTATAATGCATTAGGAAAAAAATTTGCTCCGCTTATTCATTTGATCCGCAAGTGATAATAAACGCCTTAGGGGCACATTATATAAAACGCAACGCGACCCAACGAGTCACTTCCTCTGGTTTGAAGATTTTAATTTTATTATATAAAGGCTTTCACTCCATTCAGTGACTGGCAGTAAATGGGAGTTGCTATGTGAATTTATTTGGTATTACATACGGCTGAAGATGAATGTGAGTTACTGTGACGGTGAATTAGATAATCATCCCCTTAACCAATGATTAAATCAACTTCAAACATTATCTTATTTTTATTATTCTATTCGACCATCTATTTCCTTTAATCTAGATATGTCTTTGCACACTGCTTCGATTTGCCATTTCTGTTCCAATTCTAGTAAATCATGAGAAATCCGTGTTCGATTCTGATTACGGTAAACTCACTTCCGTTACATTCTTGGTGTGTACATTTTAGGAGCATCATTTTTGGTTAGTCATTGTGTCTCCGAAACTCATTGAGATGTCGAACTTAATCAAGTCGCTTACTGCAGTACTCACTAGCACCATTCGTTTGATACCCGTACTGTACCAACACATTTTGGGTCAAATTGTTCCAATGAAAGCTCCATTCAATTCCATTTAGCAGATTTTAAGGGATGCGCGCCCAAATATACAGACAGGCAAAAGGTCTAAAAACTGTTGATTTTGATCTATTGGTTTAATAATGATCCCCCTATCAATTTTTCATGAATATTACACATAGAGATACATATATAGCAAGGGGAAATAGAATTGTAGCATCCAATAAAATAGTCAAATGCTCCTCTGCAGCTCTTTTACATGACATTGGCTGCTAAACTCGAAAATCTCATAAATAAAAATGAATGTGTGTTTGTGTGTCTTCTCTAGGCGTCCAAAGTACTATACCGATTTTTATGATATTTTCACAGTATATTCTTGGGTTCACTGGTTACAGCATAGGCTATATATAATTTTAGAAAACTGGGGGATGCCACACCCCTAGGCTATATAAAATTTAAATTTTTCATAACTCTGAACGTATATGGTCATGTGCCACGCCCACATTTTTGTGTTTTGTTTGTATTTCATTCGTATACAAAGTTTATTGCTGATCTAAATAAAACTTCAACAGTGGGCACAGGAGTCCCATTTGGACGACACAGGTCATATATAGGGTTTGGAAAAGCCTCCAGGCTATTTAAAGCTGCAATTCTATATACTCGTAGCTAGGAATTTATTTGGTTCAAGCTAAACAGAAAGCGGTACCAGGATAAAAAAAATCAATTCGCTATATCTATAAACTATGTATGTACATATCAGTACTCGCAGAGTAAATGAGAGAAGAAGGGGAGTAAGAATAGAGATTTTAGATGTAGAGGAGGAGTTAGAGTAAATTGAAGAGGGTAAAGAATAGTAATGGTATATGAGGGTGGGGGTGGGGAAAAAGCAAAAGTAGAAAGAAACATTAAGATATGGGAATAAATTACGGGGATGCGCCATGTGGAGAGGTAAAAGATCACATTTGGTATATGTAGGCAAATCTGCTAGTAGTATAATAAAATTCTAATTTCAAAAATATTATTCTTATTTATTTGTATAGACTTAGAAATCCGTGCAATGTACGAGTATATATTAGACTAGGTGATGAAAATGTTATATCAAAGCCAGCCAGTCATTTCTTCTAACGCTACTTTGTTCACTGTCGATATTAGTTCTTGTTGATGACCACGCAATATTTCTATAGGTTTATTTGTGTCTAATTAAATCGAATGATGTATAAGATGCCAGAAAATTAAAATAAAACAAGTAAGGAAAGGGATGTCTTCGACTGGGCCGAAGACTTTATACCTTTCATGAATACGCATCACGGTTTTAAGTGTCCGATCCTTACTCACAAATAGTAAAAACTCAGCAAAACTGTTAATAAAAAGAGCCCAAACCTCATTTATCGGCACAATCGATTGTATGGGAGCTATATGTTATGTAGATCCGATCTGGCTGATTTTCATTACACATATTACATATATGTGACCTGGTCTATGAAAAGGGAGCTTAGGTGTCAAAAAATCAATTTTCACTTTTTAGTTGATTCGGATGGAAGATGAGATGCTTTTTCACGTGGTAGAATCCAAAAAGTCAAAACTTGTTTGAAAGTTCCCTCCGGAAAGAGAGACGAATGAAAACAAGACAACAGCAGCTGCGCAGTATTAGAGTAAACGTCACTTCTTCAGTGTTACTTTTTTAAATGTTCCGAACTAGCAACTTACACGATGAACTATAATAATATTCCGACCAAAAACAACACATACTGGACGTCCTTGAAGCCTCTGGAAAGAACAATTAATGAGATAACGAGAAACTGACGAAACGAGTTGTTTATTTTTAACAGCTGGTTCCCAGAAAACTAGTTTTCGCACGTTAGCTCCCTTTCCGTAGACCAGGTCACATATAATAAGTACCAAACCTGCAAAATTTTACATTCCTAGCTTTTTAATTGCAAAATTTATAGCCCAAAACCCATTTATCGAAACTATCGACTGTATGGGAGCTATGCGTTGTAATGCTCCGATCTTGCTGATTCCGACAAATGATTAATCTCATGCAAATTTCATCAAGATATCTCAAAAACTGAGGGACTAGTTTGCGTACAAACAGACAGACGGACAGACGGACATGGGTAAATCGACTCAGCTCATCGACCTGATTATTTCGGTATACTTATTGGTGGGTTTATCTCTTCTTCTTCTCATACTTACAAACATCGGACCAAAGTTATAATACCATTTCATGTTCATGAAAGGTATAAAAATTGCATGTGACATGTGACCTTGTGCTATCTGCTTACCAAGTTTTTAATGATGTTCAGTTCCCCACGGCGTGTGAACTCAATAAAACATAAATAATCAAATTCAATTTACAACAACACTGATGTGCGTTTGTAATAAATCAATAAATTGAAATTTTCTTATTTTTTTTTTTTAATAATTTCAAAAAAGTTATTTTTATTACTAACAAGTCAGTTATATTACAACAATGCTATACCTAATTAATTAATAAATGAATCTTGTTGATACGAGCAACAATAAGTTTCATCAGCAGCAGCATGACTTCTTCACTCGATGAAAGCCCGAATGGCATAAAAGTCGACAGACGACACTCTGAAGATGATGTATAAACTGTGAGCGTGGTGTGTGTGCGGTTGTATGAGTGGTGCCTTTGTTGCGGCGCACCCAGTTTAAGTTATGGATGGATTGCAAGCACTTTGTATCTTTTTCTCAAGGCACAAATTTTAAGCAACAGCAATCAAGCAAGTCGTTGGAGGTGTTTTTTTTTCTTAAATGGGTAAGCCCCGGCACAACAAAAACACGTTTACAAACAAAATAATCACTCATGACTCCGTGACTGCTGTGAGGGTGTAAGCTTTGATAAAAAAAAAAACAGAAAATACTACATACATATATGAGACAAAGCTTTGTAGGTACATATATAACTAAAGATATTGGAATGCACTCATGTATCGTCTTAAGAAATATTTTTACCGCAATTGACTTCTCACCTACAGCTGTAGCCATATTATTGCAAGAAGATTCAATTAGGAAAAGTAAGACCAAGAAATCCCAATAAATAGACTGAACCAAACCACTCTCACACAGTTGATTTAGCAAAAGCTTTTAATATGGTCAAACGGTCGGCAAGTAACGCCAAATCTAAACCTAGAATAATTAAACAGGGAGGTGTCCCATCACCAGCCGTCTTCTTTAGTTTTAACATACCGAGTGCTCAATGTCAAAGAGCACACGGTATTACTAAGCAGATAGTATCTACTGAACTATCATAAACCTAGGCAAATTTTGGACAAAGATCTGTCTCGCAGGGGTATACGAAGTTTGAACGTAGGAAGCACTGGTGGGCTCGAATCCACCTCCACAACGTTCATCCTCCTAGGGAGGCTAGAGATGGATATTGTAAACAGTTAAACTCTTACATATACATACTCAGTCATCCCTAATACATACCCCCTCATGACACCAAATATCTCTTTCACTGTTCAACAGAACCTTCACCAATCTCACTCTGGTCCAAGCCTGTTGAAGCTACTAGTTTACTTGAACTTTCGTTAGCAGAATTTGATGACGATTTTTAGAGTGAACAACAACAACTTAAAACCTAGGTGGGATGTATTTGGAACGAAATTTATTGGAGTAATGGAGTGTGGTGGTAGCTACAGGTACATAGGCATTTTGGTCTTCATTCGAGCAATATCGGCAACATTAACCACGTATGTGCCAGACTGCTGTATGATAGAAACAGAAGGAGCTCACTCTAGCTATTCAGAAATGTTCTGCAAAAGGGCTCACTGTTGGTCAATTCGTCTTCAAGGGGTCACCTCTATAGCAGCAAGTGGGGCGCTACAGAAATTGGAAATATTTTTAAAACTCTTTTATATAAAAAGTCAAACATATGAGACCAACGACGGACAACATTCCGTTAAAAGAAACTAAAACTTTGCACTACTTTGGTAGGCTGAACTTAGGACCGAACTTGAATTCTAGACGTTCTTCTTTCCCGACTTCTATCTAACCCCAAACATTACAAAGTTCATTACACGATTACCAGATAAGCTCTTACTCCATTTGATGAAGATAGATAATTAAGTAGAAGCATTCCAGAGTATAAGACAGCTTGGGCTACAATGTTCAGAACAGACTTGTTAAATTTGATTAGTAATTAGTAATCAATTAATTAGACGGCTTTTTTAGTTGGTAATGATTATTTGAATTGTTTTGTAAGAAAAGGCAATTATTAATTAATTACGATTTGAAAAAATCAAAAATAAAAAATAATCAAAAAAAAAATTAAAAAAAGTTGTTTTGATTACTTTAGATTTGTTGTTTAAATTTTTTTTGATTATTTTTTGATTTTTTAAGTATAGTTGATGTGTATATTTTATGAAAAGAATTAAAAATAATCCAAAAAAAAAAATTATAAAAAATTATCAAAAATGTTGATTTTTTTTTTAATTTTTGATTTTTTCAACAATCGTAAAAAATCATGATTTTTTCGATTATTTTTTTAAAGTTAATTTGAAAGTAATCATTAAAAATTGAAAGTAATATTAAACAGGTTTGGTTCAGAATACCTTTCTTAACTACCGTTCATACCTCATGTCCTTCCTTTTGAAACAGACCAGATCTACCTAAAAGCACTGACTTGACCATGCTTTCACATCTCTGTTGGGAACACCCACCAATCATCGAATATCCCGGGCAGCAATACAAGGCAGGCGACGCTCGCTTAGGTATGACTTCTATATTAGGCTTACAACACAACTTCACATCTACTATCCCAAGATACTAAGCCCTGAATTTAAGACTACCATATCGCTTAATTGGTAGAACCAGCTCCATTTAAATGCAGCAGTCACTTCACAAATCTGGTAGTCTTAAGAATAAATGGACCGAAAATCTTTCCACAACATTTAGCGTCATAAACTAAAGGCTTTGTTGAGTTCAAAACTATACAGAGAATGCCGTCTGCATATTATACAAAGAGTTTTCGTTTTCGCAAAGCTTCACTTTTTAATATGGTTTGATTCAACAAAGCCATAGTCCAGTACCAGTACTTCATGACATCAAAAGAAACAGTCTTCAATAATAATAACAACAACATAAATCAAATCTATGATAGTAACGTCACAGTAACTTAGCCAACGTAGTTCATAGCCATCCGTTTACCTGTTATATAGCCTGACATTATTTATTCCTAACACAATACATGCAGACCAGAATCTGTATATATGTAAGTATAAATTAATATGCACAATAATACATATCATGCAAACTATGTATGTCTATTGTTGTATTTGTATGTAATAAAACAAGTGCTCCGCTGCCGTTTATTGAACATGCTTCAAATTAATATACACCAACACCTCAACGAACAATACCGCGCAGAGCTACAGAATAACTCTTTGCTAATCGGAAAACTTTTATAATCGAAAGCAGTTATCGGAGGAGAGATACATTTCTGTTAGCAAATAGCTGTCAACATTTTTTAAAGTTTTTTGGGTTTTCTCAGTCTCATTGCAAGGCGATTAACTAGAACTTTGAATAAATAGTCGATGTTTACGTTAATCGATTTTTATGTAGATCGATTTTTTCTTGCTGATTTTTAAAATCGCTTTTATCAATAGTAAGCATGGGATTTTAATAGAGCAATTATAAGCATAATTTATTTGAAATCGATTGTTCATTACCTAAACTTAAATTGTAGCAAGTGATGTATTTATATTTAAGTTTTGAGATCGATACATTTTTTATATTTTTCACTTCATCTATATATATAAAATTCAAATTATGTATGTATGCATCTATAGACCGACTTGTGTCCTAAACATATAAACCGAACGTAACCAAAGTTGAAACACGCACTAAATATCTTCCAGGGATGGTCATGGGCTAAAAAATATTTTGATATATATACAGGGGGCGTGGCACATCCCATACAAATGAAATTTTTCATGGTACGTATCTCTGGAACTATTTACGTTAGACCACTGAAATTTGGTAAGGGCTTATATGAAAAAAAAAAAATGACAATATCACCGCTTTTCGAGGAAACCACAGCTTAACGGTAGTATGTAACGGCATAAACGTATCGAGCTAGATATTGACTTAAATACAATACCAAAATGTTCAGGAGGAAAAAAGAAATTGATTAAGACATGTCCGTCCGTTTGTCTGTTAACACGATAACTTGATTAAATTTTGAGATATCTTAATGAAATTTGGTATGCAGGTTCCTTGGTCCTCATATCCGAGCGCTATTTAAAATGGGCGAAATCGGATAATCGCCACGCCCTTTTTTATATATAGAAAATTTCCGAAAATACAAAAAAAAGTGATTGTTCAGCACATAATACACCTATAAGGATTAAAATTGATTAAATACATTTTTAATGAAATTTCTGAAAACGGGGTGGCACCGCCCACTTTTGATTAATTCGAAATATTATTAATCAGAAACCGTTCAAGATATCGAAACGAAATTCGGCACACATATGGGGCGTGATCCCGCCCTTTTTATAGTGGATTATTCAACAAAATATTTCATGGCATAAAAAATAAAAAAATAAATAATTGGCGCTATACTCGTATATACCTTCTGGGGTGATTAAGGCCGAGCTTCTCTACCAATTTGTGGTGTGCTGACTCTAATTTTTTCCTGCAAATTGGCGGGACCTACAGTTTTTTGCCGACTCCGAAAGGCATCTGCAAAGCAGATACATTTTTTCTGAGAAGCCTTCCGTGGCAGAAATACGCTCAGAGAGTCTGACAAACCACTGCCGAGAGGCGACCCCATTTTGAAAAAACTTTTTAAAACCACTTTTGATGGTACCTGTATCAGGGCTCGAACCTTGGACCTTCGTGTGGTAGGCCAGCAACACTACCGCCACACCACGGCGGCCGCCATAACTCCGGCAAAAATTGATTTGTCGAAAGGAAATTTGGCGAAAAATTGAAAAGCGAAATCGATTGGGGGCCACGCCCAGTTTTTTAACATAGTTCTGAAAAATTTGTTTGTAAAATTTAAAACGCGATATTTCTATAACTATGGAAGCTATATCAATAAGATCTTTCGCACGCAATACGGGTTTTAAGCAAAGGTCGACCGCAACAAATTTTTGTGGATTTAGGTATAGCAGGCGTGGTGCCGCCCACTTTTCAGCATAAAAGTTCTACTATTTTTAAAGGCGATTGCTTGCAGTCTCAACTAGATATTTCAATGAAAACTATTCACCTGCTTCTTAATATTCTGTAGTATACTCCCGCCGGATAACACAAAAGCAAAATATCCGGGCAAGTAGTTACCCTGCAAAAAATCGTGAGACTGATCTCTAAAGAGAGTGATCCGGGATCAATACCTTTCGTCTACAGTGGGCTACAATTGATCTCAACTCTTCCGTTATAGGCATACTTGGGATAAGTCGATTTTGCGAGTCACTCTAGACTAATCACATTTTTTGCAGGGTAATACCCCACTGCAATAGGGAAGTTATGTAACCTTTTTTCATTTTCATACCTAAGTATGAGCAGAAGAAGAGATGAGCCCATCAATAAGTATACTGAAGTGATCAGGGAGATGAGCTGAGTCGATTTAGCCATGTCTGTCTGTCTGTCCGTCTGTCTGTCTGTCCGTCTGTCTATTTGAACGCAAAATTTCTCAAACATGAAATGTGCATGGATTTATATTTTGAACAAATTTGGTTAGTAGTGGTTGGTATAGAAGCTATTTATATACAAATAAATTAATTTACCACTCAAAACTCATAACAGAAGTGTTATTATTGAAAGTAATCAGCTGGCTTTATAATACGAACTGAAAAGTATTAAAAACGACCTGCGTAAATTGGGATGTCATAATAGATCATAACTAGGTAGATAATGTTCGGTTCCACCCGAACTTAGACTTTCTTACTTGTTGTTTAATATCATTACCTCAAAACACTGCTCTAACCTAGAAAAAGCTACCATAGCTTCCAAAGCAGACGATTTCAAGATAATAAGTCATTGATGCGCTGTGATCCAAAATCAAAATTGTCACCGATCAAACACTAGGACATCCCATTCCCAAAATTGAGCCGCCTCTATGATGAACCCAGACAAAAGATACAACGGCGGACTCCCAAAAACATCCGCTTGTGCCTTGATACTAACAAAAGAAGAAACCGTATTTACAAAAGAATATCTGGTATCAATAATGCATAAGGGTGATCTACACTGGATTAATTTTTGTGTCTGTATGTATGTTTGTACGCACATAATTCGAAAACTGTTATATATAATTAAATGCAGTTTTCACCGATGTATTGCTAGATATTTAACTTAAGGTTTAGAAACCATTGTACTGTCCGAAAATATTGTATTAGACCTGTATACAGTGGTGGCAATAAAATTTTGTTCGAAATTAGACTAATGTTTATGGATATCTAATATATATTACGTAAAATTCATAAGGGTAGTCTTAGTTAGAGCAACAAAAAATAAAGGAAAACTGTTCAGTTTCTGCTCCTCTATCTTCAAGTTTGTTTTTACGCGCATCACTAATACGTCACTTCATGGAATGGAATGGTTTCTTGACCGCTATACTGCTAAAGTTCTATCTGGAACTATATCATAAAGGTTTCTTTCAGTTTTTATAAAATTTTTTTTCTCCTAAACGACTTTTCAGTTAAACCTTATTTTGGCACACTGCGCCTGTTATACACATGTACTAAACTGTATACATATAGGTATGTAAATATGTTCGAATACATATGTACATGCACGCTTTTAGCCTAACCCATTAATATTTAGTATAACCATTGGCTGCGCCTTTAACACCAGCACCACCACCACCAAAATCTAACAGAGCTGGAGTCAAAGGCAACCATCACCAACGCCATCGTCACCGTCAATGTCTATAGTTGTATGAACCGTCGTCGTCGTGAGTACAGACCAATTTAAAATTGTTTTCTTCAGTCTAGCAAATTTGAAATGCCAAACAGTCGTAGTTAAGAAGTGATTGTGGCCTCACACGCTCAACTCCTGCTCAACGTATAAGTCAACGGTGACGAAATCATACAATAAAACAGGAAAAACAAAAATAAATCAACCATTTAAAAGAAACAAAAAAATTTAAAGTTTGTAAAACAAGAAATTAAATAAAAAGAAAAATCTAAATTGCAATACAACAAAGCGTAAGCGTTGCGAAAAATAAGAGAATACTAAAATTTTAATTTAACAATTTATAGAAGTATTTTGACACATTGTGCAACTTTGTGTGTTTTCCATATAAAAAACAACAAACGCAATTAACAACTCTTAATTACTGTTAAAACGTCACAAATACATTCATTCGACAAACAAAAATGCAGTTCTTCAACGTGTGAGTGTTATATATTTTAATTGGATTGCTTTAAATACTTAAGTGTACATATTTACATGTATATAAGTGTATTTGTATTTTTGTTGCTTTTAAGGACTGCAAAATTTCATGCAAATACATATACATACAAAGATTACATTTAAACATGTTTTAGCAGACTTCAAAAAAGTGCAGTGAACTTGCCATAATGTAGAAATCATCTGCAAATTAAAAAAAAAAACATTTAAAACAAACATACTCAAATCCAACTAACATAATAATAAGGTGAAGTTGTGTAAAAGCACAGCAAAGCGCTATCGGAAATGCTTACACGCAAGCTATTTGGGTTGAGCCATGTACAAGTTCGTGTCTTGAGTCTTTCATTTTGCACGTAGAGTTTGGCATAAATCGCCAAATCAGACTGCGATTGAAATTAATTGAGGGCGGTTATTTATGCGTGAAAAACTAATGTTGCATTCACTATTTGAATTCGTTAGAATGCAAATATTTCCAAATTAAACAAGTATTTTAATACCGAAACGATTTTTTATACTTCTCATGAACATGAAATGGTATTAAAACTTCGGTACGATGTTTGTAAGTATGAGAAGAGGAAAAAATTGATTAATAAATAAAACAAAATAATCAGGACAATGAGCTGTGTCAATTAAGCCATGCCCGTCTGTCTCTCTGTATGTTAGTACCTCAGTTTTAGAGTTATCTGTCTAAAATTTGGTATGCGACCACCATTTGGTAATATATTAAATATTTGGTCGGAATCAACAAGATCGGCAGAATATAAGAGATATCCCCTATACAATCGATTGTGCCGATAAAGGGGTTTTGAGCTATAACTTATACTTATTACATATATAATGTAAGTTGTGAAAATCAGTCAGATCCATCGACCGACTGCTCCGATAAACGGGGTATGGGCTATAGGATATCTTTGAATTAAATATGTAAGAACCATGGCATAGTAAAATAGGTAATAACACGGCAGCCATGTTGAAAATCACTCCTCAGTACATGTTAAAATGTAAACAAACCGATTGAAAACAAGTTTGACCGTTAAGAGAAAATTATAATGAAAAAAAATAGAATCGTTGTAGAGTTTATTATTGGTATGCCATGTGTAAGAACGTAAAATGCCGGTACTGGTACTTGTAAATTAAAAGCAGAAAGTGATAATCGCGTTTCGAATTCATGAAAGGTATGAAGCCTTCGGCACAGCCGTAGACAGCGCCCTCTTTACTTGTTTAAATTAAAATTACTCTCAATGCTACTGAGACGAGGCGTGTTCTTCTGAGTGGAAGTTGTGGCGGACCTCCGTTCGTGCTTCTTATTGATGTCAGTTATAGCTGAGAAGAAAAAAACCGATTTATAGTTGTTATAATTTTATATATTATAATTTTGATTCCAAATTTTCATTTCACATCACGATATGTACGAGGTGTGTTCAAAAAGTAGCGCGAATTTTGTGTTTTTTCAAAAATTATTTATTTATTCATGAATATCTATTTTGTCCCCTTCAAAGTAATCCCCATGAGATATTATACACTTGTGCCAACGGTTTTTCCAATCTTCGAAGCACTTCAAAAAATCATTTTTTTGTATCTTGTTCAGCTCCTCCTTCGATGCCGTCTTTATCTCGTCAAGAGAAGCGTAACGTCGTCCTTTCATGGGCGTCTTCAGTTTAGGGAACAAGAAAAAGCCACAGGGGGCCAGATCTGGGGATTACGTTGGCTGCGGCATCATTAGTGTGCTGTTTTTGGCCAAAAAGTCGCGCACAAGCAACGATGCGTGAGCAGGGGCGTTATCGTGGTGCAAAAGCCAATGTTTGTTCTTCCACAAATCCGGGCGTTTCTGGCGGATTGCGTCGCGTAAATTGCGCATAACTTGCAGGTAATATTCCTTATTGACCGTTCTTCCCTGTGGCAAGAACTCATGATGCACCACGCCCCTGCAATCGAAGAAAACTGTCAGCAAAACTTTCACATTCGACCGAACTTGGCGCGCTTTTTTCGGTCTTGGTTCGTGCGGCAGCTTCCATTGAGATGATTGAGCTTTGGTTTCCACGTCATAACCATAAACCCACGATTCGTCACAAGTTATGACCCTCTGGAGCAAATTTGGGTCGTCGCGGACAGAGTTTAACATCTCATTAGCAATGTTCATGCGATGCTGTTTTTGGTGACAATTGAGCAATTTTGGTACGAATTTCGCGGCGACCCATCTCATGCCCAAATCATTGATAAAAATCGAATGGCACGAGCCAATCGATATGTTAAGGTCCTCAGCAACTTCTCTAACGGTGATTCGACGATTGGCCAATACCATTTTCTCCACTTCATTAATTTTTTCGTCTGTTGTTGAAGTGCTCGGGCGTCCGGCACGCTCTTCGTCGTTCACATCTTCTCGGCCTTCTGAGAACATTTTGTACCACCGATAAACGTTGCTTCGGTCCAAGGCAGCTTCTCCGTATGCCACAGTCAACATTCGGAATGCATCCGCGCACTTAATTTCGTTTTTCACACAAAATTTGATAAGGGTTCTTTGATCCATTTTTTTGAATAGGTAAAAATCGAAGACGATCCAAAACACGTGCAAACAAAGCAGCTGTCAACAATTAACTGAACATTCAAAATGGCCGAGCTTGTCGGCATAAGTGAGAGACATGAGTACCAACATAACGCCACAAAAAATTCGAAATTCGAATATACGTAACCAGCGAAAACTCAAAATTCGCGATACTTTTTGAACACACCTCGTATTTAGTCTATTGATGTATGATTAATTGATTAGACAAATTTTAAATTAATATATTTTTCGATGGCTTGTATAACGTGATTTTTGTTCGTCCAGAGAGGATTATGCTTCTCTTTGATTTGCTTTTTTGAAAAGGGTAACATTATTGTTGGTGTTAATGCTGGCTCCCAGGTAAAAGTCCTCTACTATTTCCAACTTATGGCTGCCAACAGTGGCGTGAGTCTTAAGCTGCGAATGCGCTGACTCTTTGCATGATGAGAGAAGGTACTTCGTGTTGTCCTCGTTCACCTCCAAAACCACTTTTTCGCTTCTTTCTCCAATTTGGAGTAAGAAGAACTGACGGCGCGGTTCTTTGAGCCAATGATGTCAATGTAATCGACATATGCCAGCGATTGTACGCTCTTGTAATAGATGGTACCTGAGCGGTAAAGTTCTGCGGCTTGTATTATTTTCTCTAGGATTAAGTTGAAGAAATAGCACGCAAATTATTGTAAAGTTGGACGCAAAATAAGCTTTCGGTATTTCCCAATATTTATGTTGGGTTTATAAACTTAGGACAGTAGAAAGAAGTTTACTGCGGGCCTAACACAACTATTAGTTAGGTTAAGTTTAGGGAGCGTGCATGTGATAGCCATTGTGAATGCAATCATTACGTGCCGGGTGGGGACACATTCGTCCAACCAGGTATTACTTACTTAATCCTTTTTTAGCACTTTACATTCCCATATGAACTTAAGAAGGAGCGAAAGGTCTACTTCAATCACCTCTGCCAGACTGTTGAAAAAGCGTGCTGCCAGAAATCTAACATTGCTTGACTGTAGTCTTGGGCATCGACAAAGAAAGTGAAAAACCGACCTCGTCATTCTGATAGCCTCTACATAGGGAAATTGTTGGAGCATTGGTGAGATATCGCAATGTCATCTGATGACACCTTTAGGGTTCATCCTTACCGCAGAATTATTTAGTTTGAGAAGAAAGCTGGTTCTTTTTATGTCTAAAGGTGGCCATATGGACCTTGAGACTTCGCACTCATCCCGGCTGGTCCATAGTGAATTTCTTGTATTTTGTCTTAAAATAATGCTCATTGATTCTCCTTATCAGATTTCCCAATAGTGGTAGTACGTTTCCATCAATACCACTGTGCCCGGAGACACAATAGAGAGAAATGTTGAGATGATCCACAGCCTTTAGCAAGGTTCGGAACCTTTGATTCCATCACAAAACATTTTAAACATTTTAAAATTCTTTTTTTGAAACAGTGTAGTACTAATTTGGAATTAAATGAGAGTTTCCGATGTTTGTGTGACAATTATAACACTCACTCCACCACATTTGATATTTCTGACTCGCTTTTTAGCACTAAAGTATCGATACTATCCTCGCTTAACCCCTAGCAACTTTATGAATTTACTCTTTACAATCGAACTGATTCTTTCTTCGCTTAGTACATTATTTAGAAGTTTTTATTTCTTGTGTTCATTAGCTGATGAGTTCTCCTCTGTAGCTGTGCAGTTTTAGATCTCGACACTTAACAAACCTCTGCCCTTCAACAACTCGGCAATATATATATAAAAAAAAAATAATTCAATGGAAGTTTTTGCCCTACTTATAAAACTGGAAGAGAGAGAGCTTTTAAAAGCGAAAATGGTTGTGAATTGAAACTGTCTGATTAATAAGATTGTGATTAGCCATATTACTTTGTAATCAAAGCATTAAGATTATAATGAAAACAATTAATGAAGTCTAAGTTCGGGTGGATCCGAACATTAAGTATTTATCTATTATGACATCCCAATTTATGCATATCTATTTTAATACTTTTAATTCTGTTATAAGTTCTGAGTGGTAAATTAATTTTTTTGTATATAAATAAGTTCCCTACCAACCGCTGCTAAGCACATTTTTTCAAAATTCCAATAAATGTAGGTTTTATGTTTGAAAAATTTGCGTTCAAATAGACAACCGGACAGAAAGACAGACGGACGGAGAGCCAGACATGGCTAAATCGACTCAGCTCATCGTCCTAATCATTTCAGTATACTTATTGATGGGCTCATCTCTTCTTCTGCTCATACTTACAAACATTTCATGTTCACTAAAGGTATGCAAATCAAAAAAGGTGTATAACTTCCCGATTGCAGTGAGGTATTAGCAACTTACCCAGATATTTTACTTGTGTGTTATTCTAATTTTTGGCACGAGTAAACTACATACTATTGAAAAGCAGCTGAGCAATTTTCATTGAAATATCTAGTTGAAACAGCAAGCAATCGCCTTTAAAATAGCACAAGTTTTATGCTGAAAAGTGGGCGGCACCACGCCTAATTCCCCAAAATCCACAAAATTTTTTTGCGGTCGACCTTTGCTTAAAAATCTTATTATTTGTGCAAAATCTTATTGATAAAGCTTGCATAGTTGCAATATCGCGTTTTACATTTTACAAACCAATTTTACAGAACAATGTTAAAACACTGGGTTTGGCCGTGTAAAAAGTTTTGTGGAATAATCCACTATAAAAGGGGTGAAGCCACGCCCATTTTCGAAAATTTATATTTTTTCTTCGTACACGGACACTTTGAAAGTTCAATATAAATGATACAAAGCTTTTGTACGCAAAGTTATTGTCTATAAAATATATCTATGATCCTTTTCAAGATCTTTCGTATAAAAGTGGGATTGGACCTTAACAGATTTCGGCGTGGTTATCATCCGATTTCGCCCATTTTAAATAGCTTTCGGAGATGACTGCCAGAAACCTGCATAAAACATGTCATTAAGATATCTCAAAATTTACTCAAGTTATCGTGTTAACAGACGGGTGGACGAACGGACATGGCTTAACCAATTTCTTTTTTCCTCCTGAACATTTTGATATGTATAAGTCTATATCTATCTCGATCCATTTAAGCCGTTACATAGTACTTTTAGGCCACTAAAGTTAATATAACTTGTGTGCGTAGCACTACTAGTTATAATGAATCAAAATTATAATTGATTAATTGACAATGACTAATAAATTAATCAAGTTATGTTAGTTGGCATTCTCGATTGATTGATTAATCGCGCATCCCTAGTTTATCAGCACGTCTTTTGTTTACTTTTATCCATACGATTTCATTCGTATCAAGACTTACCATTAAAACTTGTAATTTAAAATAGCGCAAGTCATATCATAAAATAATAATCAGTTTGGAATAAAAAATCTCCGGAAGGGAAATAATAATAACGTTCGAAAGCGTTATTTCGCTTCCTTGGGTTTTATTGCTTATTGTTTATTGTGTTTGTTTTGAAAACGCCCTGTCTCGACTGAAAATATATTGAATCGATCCTGATATACTTTCCGTTTGAATTTTAATACTTTTCGTTGATGGCACCATGGACTGGATCGGATTAAAAAGAGTAGCCTTTGGTTGGCTAAAACCTAGTAATTTTTGTATTTGTTAAGAAATAACACGAAATGCATATTCGTTTACTGTCGGGATTAATGTGCCTTAAACATTGATATCCAACTTCTTCCTGTGTGGTGGCAAGGAGTATTGCGAGGTATTGTTTGTGGAAGGTAAACGGATCTGTCACTGCAGAAATGGACGTTGTTAGTAGCCAATGCCAAATTTAATTTAGGGAACCAATTTTGCATCTGAAAAATCAAAAAACTTAAGTCCATTGAAATCGAAGAATAGTCTACCTTAATCAACTAGAAATCGGTCAACGTTTAGGTTTAATGGCCGTAAGTCTGAGCCATCACGCCACTGCAGACAAAGACTCGGCAGTAAACACATTTCATTTTCCATATATATAAGTTACTTTTTTCTCAACAATTGATTGTATCTATACTTACATATTTACTTTATTTGCACTGATTCTTCATTATGCGGAGAAATGGTTTCAAGGCCGTTTGGTATTGCTGTTGTTGTTGTGCCCATCAGCATTGTATGCAGCTGTGCGGCACCAATTTGACCATTTCAGCCTCCAGTAGCTGCAGCAGTTTTCATTGGGCATTATAAAAAGCTACTTACTTACAGCAAAATCTAATTGATAGACACTGACCACACCAACAACAAACGCAGATACAACACACAGCAAAACGAGATACGGTCATATCAGACAACACGCGCTTTGAGCACAGCGCACTTAACATTTCTACAAGGTGGCGCAAAAGTAATCCTCCTATCAGAAAATGCTATAAATTTTGCGATTGGCCCCTAAGGTCAGTTCTGTTTTGACATTTGTGTAGTAAACACATGGGAAATACACGTTAATAAACAATGTTACGTTACACTGCTCCAGAACGCGGAATATTGCTGACTATTTATTTGACCAATAATCGGTCGGGGCAAAACGGTTACTGTGAATGGTGAGCGCTACAGAGCAATGATCAACGAGTTCTTTTTGCCGCAACTTGATGAATTGGGATTGGAAAACATGTGGTTCCAACAAGACGGTGCAACAGCACACACTGCACGTGCCACAACCGATATGCTGAACATCGGAAGCTTACTTTTGCGCCACCTTGTATTTGTATTGCGCTAGCAATTCATTTTATAAAACTACAAATTATGTTTTTTTGTAATTTTTTTATTGGTTGTTTTGTTTTTTTCTTTTTGCTAAAACTTTTTCGATTCAGACTTGCTGATGTTTGGTATCAAAAGCAGCACCAGCAACTAGTGAACCGGCTTTTTGTATGGACAAATACACGCGCCGAGCTATTTATATTCGCACCGCAAATTATTAGTTTAATTACAAATTTAACACGCGTTTAAATTAACGGTTACAGCATACATACATACCCAGCAAATAATTGTGTAACTAGTCTCTATGGAGAATCATACCGTATAGGTCTTTATTGGGTACAAGTTGGTATTAACTAATCTCGAACTAATACTTTTTGGATGTATTTGGGTTTTATTTTCGTTTTAAAGGACTTTCTGGATGTTCGAACTTGTGGAATTTACAATTCTGAATTTCTACTCGGCACATCATACCACAGACAGCCGATGTATTATACACTCGGTACTAGCGCATGCCCTCTAAGAGCAATGTTCCACCTAATGATTCAACCTTGTAGTGGGAGCATATTTTCAACTTCCTCAGTACTTTGTTTAAAGTCACTATAGAGTAACGGCGAGTCTGACTGCCTATTGGACTACTTTGTGTAGCAAGAGGAGACTAATGTCCACATCAAACGCGGTTTTGGAGCCAAGAAAATGTTCCCACGATAGTAGGGCTACTTCCAAAAGATGCTAGTACCTGGGCGTACCGTATACATATCTGCCAAAGTACTGCCAATATAAGTATAATCCTGTTTGGTCCGTCATGTCCCATTCCATGGACTGCTACTACAATAACAACCTGCCAACTGACGTTCAAATCATACTTAAGTAATGTAGAAAACAGTTTTCCATAATATTAAATAGCGAAGCAGTTGCAATGAACCCTTCACCTCGCAAATATGACGAAGTTAACTTTTTGTATAACAGAATAACTTTGAAAAATACGACAAGGTGCTTTAAAACGTACAGAGCTCTGCTAAGTTACTTTGACAACACTTATAGCTCCTGAAGTAAGTACCTCATCGAGCTATTCGAGATCAAATGTGGTTTCTGATAAGGCGTCTAACTAACTTACGATGTTTCAGTTCATTGCTGCAGAGGTTATCCGGGCGTTTAACGAAGCGGCTTGATACTTAGTTAGCTAAAATTTATTACAAGTCGTCGATGGGATGACAAAGTATTACTCTCTACCCGATCGGTTTGCTGTTTGATGAGTGACAACTCAGCTGCTACTAAGGTCTGAGGTAGAGAGACATCGAAATTCTAATAAAATTTCTATAACGCTTTTGTGTGAGCCGTATGCGTATGTGTGCGGTACGTGTGCCGCTCTTTCTCAGACCTGAGTATCAGATGACTTGTCACTAATCAAACAGCTGTCTGCATGGCTTAGTGCGCAAAAGGATTGTACGGTAGGAAAGATTTTTAACGTTATAAGCTTTCCGTCAAGAATTAAAGTTTTCTGCACTGTTATGAGCTTATCAGAAACAACTTTACAACAGACATTACCAATAGGAAGGGCTCTAATAAGTACGAAGGTTGTTAAACCTCCACTGGATGATTGAGCGAGTACTATATTTGACTGATTCATAGATTTGAGTCCAGGTTTAATTTGATTATTCATAACTCAACTCAACTACTTAGTTATTGAAAAGGAAGTGCTCGCCCATACTTCAAATGTGTTTATGTCATCGAAAGCTGCTAAACCAAAAATT
This sequence comes from Merzomyia westermanni, assembly GCA_949987695.1. Lineage (NCBI taxonomy): Eukaryota > Metazoa > Arthropoda > Insecta > Diptera > Tephritidae > Merzomyia > Merzomyia westermanni. The sequence continues at coordinate 66,499,503 of OX465290.1, forward strand.
TATCGGCCATTCAGGGTTAGCATACAACATTTAGGAGTAGAAAATTAGAAATCGCTCCAGTATCAGACTTCGCTGCTTCAATGATACATATATTTCTGAAATTAAGGTAGCCAAGCAGCTCTGAAACTGGCGATGAAACTCATTGGGCCTTTGAGATGATTCGATAATAAGGATACAATACTTTTGGTATCAAAATGTGCCATTTGAAAGTTGACTTTAATGCGTCCACTTTTACTTACCGACATTAACTAAAAATATTTAAATCACACACTGAAAAAAAAGAGAAAAGCTCATTCCACGTAAAGAGATCAAAGTTGCCACGACTTATACCGAACGCATCCCGAACCAATTGCTTTTCTTGCTGGGTTTATGTATAGTACATACAATAAAGCAAAGTAAATGAGCAAGCTAGCGAACGAGCAGTTAACCAACGGGTTAAGCAAGCAGGCATGCAGACAGATGTAGGCAAAAGATATGTTAATGCTATTTGATTTCAAATTTAATTGCAGCTAAGCAAAGGTGATTTTCTTTTATTTATTTTTTATTTTTGTGAATTCGTTATTGTTGTATTTTTAGTATTTTGTTAAAAAACAAGAAAGTTCATATGCAAAGACCATCGATTACTGCAATTCGTATTAGCAACGACATTTTTTCGTAGCCACATTGAATGATTACATTTATGGTTCGAGAGTTTTCTATGTTAATACAGGATTAGTTAAAAAAAAAAATTGAATATTTTAAACAAATTATATTTCTTTGCACACATGATATGCATATATATATATATATGTACCAAGAATTTTTGGGGCGCAAATAAGCGAATTAAGCAATTTTGTACCGCCTTTGACTACACGGCTAAAAATTTGAGCCTAAGTTTAAAACTTTTTTGAGCTACATATATGTCCAAACCAAATTTGGTTTAGAATTTAAATTATGCCACTTTTCGAGAAAATGACAGTGAAGAAAAGAGTTTAAATTTTAAATCAGAAATGTCTTAACAATTCAAAAACATTTTTATCAGTTGGCAGGACTCGCACCGGTGGAGTCGGCTGCTCTACCCACTGAGTTACGGCGCACACAAAACTGTTAAGAAAAAAATTCAATGAATTGAAAAAGCTTTAAAAAATAAATTTAAAAAAATTACAATAATTTTAGACGTTTTTTTCAGTTCAGTTTTAAATCTATACCGCAAGAAATTGAAAATTGGTGTAGGTAATTGAAACGTTTGGAATTTATTACAAAAAACCTTAAAAAATTGCTTAAACCGATGAATGGTTTAAAATTTAAGCTCAAATTTTTAGCCGTGTACGTAAATATTTGTGACATTTTTGATTTAATTTGTACGGAAATACCAGAGATAATAGACAAATTGATGATAGAGTTGTATAGTAAATTCCAATACAGTGTAAATAGTGAAGAAATCGACGACTTAATGGAATATCACCTTTTTTTTAAATATTATAAAAACTTATATCTCAAAATTAGTTAACCCAGTTAACTGCCACTAACTTACTCCAGAAATAGCAAATCTTTGGATTCAAGTCGAAAAAATCTTTGGATTCAAGTCGATTTTCATGTAAACATATTTTTGGGGGGGGAAAAAATCTGATTGCCTTTAAAATTTTCAAACTTGTTGGCAACCGTTTAGAAATTTTGAACGTTAAACTTTTCTCTTTATAATTAAGCATGCCAAAATTTGCTTCCTCAGAAGACAGTACGTTAAGTCATTGTCATATACAGGGTGGCGCAAAAGTAATCCTCCTATCAGAAAATGCTATAAATTTTGCGATTGGCCCCTAAAGTCAGTTCTGTTTTGACATTTGTGTAGTAAACACATGCGAAATACACGTTAATAAACAATGTTACGCTACACTGCTCCAGAACGCGGAATATTGCTGACTATTTATTTGACCAATAATCGGTCGGGGCCAAACGGTTACTGTGAATGGTGAGCGCTACAGAGCAATGATCAACGAGTTCTTTTTGCCGCAACTTGATGAATTGGGATTGGAAAACATGTGGTTCAACAAGACGGTGCAACAGCACACACTGCACGTCCCACAACCGATATGCTGAACATCAGAAGCTTACTTTTGCGCCACCTTGTACTTGAAAATTTACTCAAGCTTTATTATATGTGCATAATCGCCATCGGCAATTTTTATAATTTGGTCGCCAAAGTTTGTAAAAATTCACCAATACTGGCAAGCCTGTTCGAGGGAGATGATCAATAAAATTACTTGAACGGTTCCAATAGGCACAAAAGTTTGATCGTAAAGTCGTAGGCATGGTCTGAGGGGAATCCAAAGTTAATACCAAGGAACTGAAAACCGAAAATATGGAGAGGACCTGAGGACTTATTTTTATATATGAAAGAAAAATCAGAATCTTTAATAATTTATTATCCGAACTTAAAAGGTAAATGGTCCTTCTAATAAATTTCACTGAAATCCTTTGAAGAACGCCCTATCTCAGAAAAATTTTGAAAAACGCATTATTTAAATGAGAATTCAATTCACATTCAGCATTTTGGAACCAAATCTTAAAAAAGAGTGTTGGTGAAAAAAAATTCTAAGGTAGGACAAATTCTTAAATAGGCCATTTTTGGGGGGAAAAAATTGAAGTAGAGCGTTTTCCAAAAATATACTAAAATGGCATGATCTTCCACTCAGCCGTCAAAATTGAAAAAGTTTGTTAGAAAAGTAAGAAAAACTGTTCTTGTTTGTAATGCAGGAAGTTATGAAGCCGATGATTTTTTTGAAATTGCGCATCTGGTTGGGACTCAGTGACGTTTTTGGATCAATGATTTGGTTTTGGAAGCTGGTGTGTGTTTGCAACCGGTGACTTTTTTTGTTGGAACCGATGAATGTTTCAACCCCTTGACTTTTTTTTTGGTAACAGTGATTTTTTTGCAAAGCAGTCACAATTTTTAACGTGTGAATATTTTGGCGGCCGCCGTGGTGTGGCGGTAGTGTTGCTGGTCTACGACACCGAAGGTCCAAGGTTCGAGGCCTGGTACAGGTACCATCAAAAGTGGTTGGGAAAAGTTTTCCAAAACGGGATCGCCCCTCGGCAGTGCTTTGGCAAACTCTCCGAGTGCTTTTTGTCATGGAAGGCTTCTCAGCGAAAGTTCATCTGCTTTGCAGAGGCCGCTAGGAATCGGCAAAAAACTGTAGGTCCCGCCAATTTGTTGGAAAAATTAGAAGCAGCACACCACAAGTTGGTAGAGAAACTCTGCCTTAATCTTGTCGTAGGAATATATCGCGCCAATTATTTATTTTATTTTTTTAATATTTTGGAACTTGTCTGGAACCAGTCTATGTTCGAACTCATTAAATTTTGTGGTACCGGTGGCAGTTTTTGCAACCGGTGATTGTTTTGGAGCAGTCACTGTTTTTAACCTGCGACTTTTGGAACTAGTTTTTTTTTATCAGTGAAAACAGTCGCTATTTTTAACTTGATACTATTTTCAAAACCAGTCACTATTTTTCGTTGCCAGTACTAGGGCTCGAACCTTGGACCTTAGGTGTGATAGAGGCCTGCACACTAATGCAAAAAAACGTGTAAAATTTTTTTATTTATTTTCATTTATTTCTGAAAGCTCTTTCAAGTCATTCAGTTTTTGTCATTACAGTTTTGTGTGTCCCGTAGCTCAGTGGGTAGAGCAGAAGACTCTGATGCGGGAGCGTCAGTTCGAATCCTGCCAAATGATTCAAATATTTTTTATGTTTTTTAATTGTTAAGAAATGTCTGGCTTAAAATTTAAACTCTTTCCTTCGCGGTAATTTTCTCGAAAACTAGCACAATTTAAATTTTAAACCAAATTTGGTTTGAACATATATGTAGACCTGAAATTTTTTAAATTTAGGTTAAAATTTTTAGCCCTGCACAAAACGTCGGCCGCCAGATGAATAAAACTTATGTTTTCGACACAGCTCGAATACAAGAAAATTTGCAGAAAAGTGGGTTCGGCAGTAAAACTCTTTGATGTAGATAGCTGCGATTATAAAAAAAAAATTTTTATTATGGAATGTGTAACTTTGTGAAATCTGCTGAGCCCGCGGGCATAATAATAATAATAATAATAATTTGGTGCGATATAATTTCGAGAAGATCAAAGTCGACTTTCTCTTCAAATTTGTGTTGCTTCAAATTTTCTGTACAAATTGGTGGATGCAACATATTTAATGCGGACTCCGAAAGGAAGCTTTCATAACAGAAACTGCCCCTTCACTTTAATCTGAGACCTTCGGTGTGGTTAGAATATGCCCGAGGTAGGTATGTTGATCATAAAATCCACAAAGTGTATGACGTACAATTACCAACCTTCTTCCTTACGGAAGGAGACACCTCTGACCTTTAAGGTTGCACTGGTCATGCCAAATCGCTCCCACGACAGTCGGGCGTATACCGCAAGGGAGTACCGGAGCGTACCGGGTTCCTGGGGGAGTTTTTGTCGCTAAAAATAACAACAACAACAACCTTCGGTGTGGTATACCAGTCTGCTATCCTACTGCGGTAGCCGCCCGTGTGCGTTATCCAACAAGCAAAATTACAATGGTGAGATAACGTTTACTCTATTCACCTCATAATTGTCACAAAAATTTCAAATTTGCTAACATTTGACACACGACCTTTCTACTGATCATCTTAGATTAGAACTCTGATGCCAAACAGTCAGAAAAGAAATTGGGAACAGCAGTTCAAGTTAATTAGACATTTTGACGTTTCGGGAGCGCATCTACGTAACTTCCATGGTTCATATACATGTATTGATTATTGAAATATGCGACTTTCTGTCAATTCTAAAAGCATGTCAAGTGCATAAATATATTTACGAAGTGTTCAAAATTTGCGGAGAAAATAACCAAAGTCGTTGTTTTATTTGATATAGAAACTACACAACTGATTCTATAGATATTAGGATATATACTTTCTTACCTACTCGCTAATCAATCGTGTAATCAGTTTATAGCAAGGCAAATTTATACCAGGTGATATCACGGCGAATTTGTTGCTGTTTACACACACATACTTCATGTGTTTTGTTTTTCCTTTGGTGGCTTCTCCTGTCAGATTGCATAGAATTTTTTTATTTTGACAGAAGTAGCCACTGCTCATATGTTCGTATGAGATCACCTCTAAGTGAATTCGCCTTGGTTTATAGTTTTTTTTATATTCATGAAAGGTGTAAGGCCTTCGGCTTCTGCTACTAATGCATCTGCCTCTACCCTCGACGCTCTGCCGTAGTTATCTGTTAGCCATTGCTGCGGCGTACTGGCTTTGACTTGTGTTTTGATCGCTAGGTGAGATGTGTTTTTAATTTTTTAGTTTTTTTTTTGTTTTTCAATTTGTAGTCTCTGTTTTCTACGGAATCCAACCAGTTTTGCACTTTGCCATTTTAAACATTAATGTTAATTTAAATTGAATAGTAAAGTTCAAACCGACAAATCTTCTTTTTTGATGTTGGTTTTGTTTTTGGTGTTTTTTGGTTATGTTTTTTGCATTGGCTTATTTTTTTGGGGTTTTTTTTCAAAAAATTGCTACATTGATTTCTCATGGGAAACAAGTAAATTTTAAGAAATCCAATAACAAGTTTGCGCTTACATACATACATACCATGCTGTTAATCCATGCAGTTGCGTAACACTTGATTTTGCTAGGGCTTTATTAAGCTGGCTTACTGTGGAACATTGTCTATAATTAACTAATTTAAAAATTTAAAACTATAAAATAAGTACTGTAGGCCTTTCTATAACCAGTTGCGGTTAGGCCACCACTCTTGATTAGTTTAAAATTTGAGGAATGGGCGTGGCAATAACCCAATTAGGGTGGAACTTGAACCAGCACTAAAAATGGAACCGTCTGAGTACCCCAATTAGGATGTTCTTTTGAAAATGTATTGTAATGATGTATTAGTTGAAATGGGTGTGGGTTTGATTGCATCGTAGTCATGGACAGCACAGAAAGAAAACGTCGTGGTGCTTGGAATATTCCAGAGAAAAGTTTTTCGTAAGGTTTACGATGCTTGTGGTATTCATCAAAGAAACTCTCTTATTAAACATTTTATACCCAGCGTGTACTAGTACACAGGGTATTATAGTTTTGATCATATAACGGTGGTTTGTAACAGTACAAAATAATGGAGATAGATATAGAGTTCCATATATCAAAGTTCTTAGAATGAATAGAGGAATCCATTAAGACATGTCCGTCCGTCCGTAGACACGATAATTTGAGTAAAAATTGAGATATTTGAATAAAATTTGGCACGCAGGTTCCTTTCTGGCCAGGGTAGGTTACTATTCAAAATGGGCGAAATCTAACCATAGCCACGCCCCTTTTTGGCGATTTCGAAAATTTCGTAAAACGTTTAATAAGAGATAATTCAGTAATAAAAGCAGCTACAATAATGAAACTTGGTAGATTTATTGAGTTGGTCGTCTTATTGACAATTTTCACTCACATATGAGTGAACAAATTTTCAAACTTCGACTGTTAATAACTACAGAACCGTTTATGCTAGAATAACGAAATTTGGTAGGAGGTATACTATGGTTGTGGTACATACACCCACAGAAAATAGGCGAAATCGATTTTCGACCACGCCTACTTTTTCATAAAAGTTATCTGAAAAGGTGGTAGAAATACTGAACTGCCCATATCTCACTAACTGATACAGGTAGAATGATATAATTGGCAGTTACTTCAATTTTCTTATTCTTCATACGATTTTCGAAAGTGGGCGTGGCACCGCGCACTCATGAGTCACGCAATTTTTAAATTCGGCTCTTAATAACGAGGTATATTATAAACATGTAGAGTACGTCTACGGAAAATAAGCAAAAGTGGTGGACGACCACGCCCACTTTTGGACCAAAGTTTTCTAAAAGAGAGGTGAAAACCCGGAACATGCCATATCTCCTTCACTGATGTAGATAGAATGCTAGAATTTCGTAGATACAATGACCTGCTCATCTTATTAATGATTTTTTGTTAAATTTTGGAAAATGGGCATCGCCCACATATTAATGAACAAAATTTCAAATTTCAGCTATTATTAACTTCAGAACTGTGTTAAAAAAAATTACGAAACATGATACGAGGTATACTATCTACGCTTTTCACAATTATATATAGCCTATGCTGTAACCAGTGCATGCAAGAATCTACTGTGAAAATTTCATAAAGATCGGTTGAGTACCTTGAACGCCAGACACACATTCGTTTTTATTTATAAGATTGCCCACATGGTAGAAGAAAAAGTTTAAAACCTCTATAGGTGATAACTCCACAACAATTTACCAATTTACCACGACACAGCTGGGTATTCAATGTTCGGTTCCACCGGAACTGAGACTTCCTTACTTGTTTTTAACTAGATTATTTATCACCGAATAATAATTATTGGTTAGTCAAAATGATTAAGTGCCGGATTAATCATATTTTGATTAATTATAATCTATTAGTTGGATTTTTTAGAAAACCCCGAGTAATCGCAAACTGATTAATCAGAATGTTACGTTATGCTTGGCCCTTTTCGAACTGAACAAACTCATCACACTCCAAATATTTTAAGTTTAGCACTCGTTTACATTCATCGACTTGTATGCTAAGGGCCATTTTCACTATCTACGGTTAACGCTAACCGACCTTAATTTGATAGTTCGGTAAGCTTTGAAATTAATCATCCATCAGCCTTAACCGGCTTTAATGCAAACGTCTGAAAGAAATATACTCAAAAGATATAAACTAAGTTGATAAGGGAAAACTACCAAAGTAAGTTTTTTGAATTTTTCAGTCGAGCGCTTTGACCATAAAGGCCAGTTAAAGTTCAAACCAGAATTTCATTAATCAACAACATTGATTCATCGTAATAATTAAATTTATTTAATAGATTAATTGCACATCCCTAGCGTTGAAAGTTAAAGTGAAATTGAGATGATATTGTAATTTTCACACCCTGGAGATTTACTTACAAAGTGGTGTTTTAGTTATTTTTTGACTTCGAATTTAAATTTGCATTGGTTATTTTTTACTTGCGATTTCGATGCTAGATAAAGTTTTTTCTGCTTGCCTAATTTATTGTTTTAATTGCAAGCGACACAAAAATAAGCAGGCAGAAAGGGTTATAAATCAATAGATTTTGGTGGATATCAAGCAAGCGACAAGATCACATTTGATTTTCAAAGCAAAATTTTTAATTTTGGAAAACAAATTTAATTTTGTTATTTTATGCATAAGTCATTAAGTGCTTACGAAAAAAACGGCTACTTTTAGGAGATATAGAACAAAATACACTGTTTAGCTTTTTCAGAAATTCGGTTTGTATTTGTAATTTGTGTTTCATTAAGATTTATTTTTTAAACTTAATTCTACTTCGGTTGTTACTACAAACAAGTTTTTAAAACTTTAGCCTTCATTTTTCACCAGTATTGAGTTAGGTTATTATTGCAAATTCAAGCAAGCAGAAACACAACTTTTTCTTCTTAATTTCGCGCCCATAAAACCTTAATTTAAGCCATGAAAATGGTGTTGTACTAGATCCAAGTATGAAAAAATCGCTGCTGATAATAACTCAGTTTCGTCCTATTTACACTTTGGCTCTTATATTGTGAGTTGCCACAGTTTGACTTAAAATTGTTATATAACGTGACGGAATGGCTAGTAATGATAGCTACAGAGTGGAATAGATGGAAATAAAAAGCGGCCCGAATGATCAACCAGGAAAAAAATGGCATGGAATCAAGCGCGGGGTTGCAAAGTCTCCAAGATCATGTGCAAAGCAAATCTATGATATGAGGTCAACCAAAGTGCCTGCACCAAAGCCGCTGTGTGAGTACTCTAACAACTAAGTTTGATGCCCTTTTCATATCCCAGAGTCTGAGAAGAGCGCTGATGAGAAGTTGGTGACTTCGAAACACGTCATCCCATACCATCGCTGTGCATATCGTTTTAATTTCTTTAATATCAATCAACAATATTTGGGTTCATTTAACAAAAGACTTAGGCAACAAACTTTTGTCTGCATATACATTAGACTAGAGGAACTAATGTTTTTTCTTTTGAATTTTTTTTTTTTGATATTACTTTTCACAGTGGCTTCAGACTTTAATATTAACTTTTAGAGATATTGCTGGTTTAGATTTTTTAGGACTGATCTAATTTTTAGCTTATTTTGCCAATGAAATGAAGATTTAGAAAATTATTGTTATTGTTTTGTAATTTATGTAAACAAATAATTGTAATTCCTTTTGTATTAGGATTAAGGGGATTAAAAAAATTAATATTCGAAAATTTGTATATGCTGAAATAAAATTTTGTTTTTGTGTTGTTTAATTTTTTTTTTTGATAAAGCACAAACTTTCTACACGCAGTCAATTTTAAAACTTATGACTAAAGTTTGTGCTTCTTTCGTGGATATACGTGAAGACGCTCAAACCTATGCATATAAAAAAGTGTTTTGAAAACTACAAAATGCCCCAATTTAAATTCAATGCGCATTTTGACACTTATTTTAGTTTACGTCTTCTTACAAACAGCGTCCGGGTATTGGGTGGCAGCCACGCATGTAAATAATGGGATTGGAACATGGTTGCCACTTTAGTTAATTTAAGCCAGAAACGGAAATTTTTTTTACCTTTCGTCCGTTGGGTCACTTTTCTTCGTGTTTTGATAAACATAAACATATTTCCTCAAAAGCCAAACTAGATGGTGATTATGTAGGCCTCCTTTCATCACTAAATACCAAGCAATCTTACAAGCGTCTTCAATTTGTTTACAGTCACTAAAGTGAATGAACGCTTCTATAATAAACGAATTTTGATTCAAACGAGAAAAGTGACTTGCTGCGTTTAACGTAATGAGGCCGTAAGTTGATACCAATGCCATTATGCACTAAGAGAGAGACGCATTGAATGGAAATATAAAGAAGAAATCTATTAAGCTAGGGAGACAAGAAAAAAAGTAAAAGGAGGTGAAAAAAAGAAAACAAATAAGAAGCTGCAACCTAATTCAAAGATGGGGCTCTTAATGTTCATGGTAGTGGTTGCTACGATCAACTTCGAAATATATTAGGATAGACTATTAAACACAGTAATCACGACTTTAAATTTGGGAGGCCTAGAATACCAATGGTTTAAGGTAATCCTGATCTAAAAATGGACTAAAATACACATTAAATGTTGATCGGGTCAAACCAATATCTCCCGCGGTAGTTTTGCCGGACCTGAAGTAAAGTTTTCGTCCATTGTTCTCAACAAACACCATAAAGCCGATACTAAAGTTATTTTTGAAGCTTGTAATGTGGAGTCTGGGCTCAGTATTAGGATGAAGGCAATATTGCAAATCTGAGAACTAAACCTTAATAAAACTCCTTAGTAAAGGCAGCACGCAATGCTGTGTCATGGGAAAGACATGGATGACTTTTAGTCTAGAAAGCAGTCTGAAGATGGGAAACCCTTCATCGCATGATGACGAAAATCGACGGTAGGTGCAGTATTGCAACCTGTGCATCCGACAAGCTACCGCAGCGGCTTAGGGGCTTAAAATGTACCCGTTTAAGGGATGATGGATTGACTCCAACTGCATTTGAGGTATTATAGGTAAACTCTTTTAATACAAAAATGTTCAAGGTGGATTCCTTCCTTATGATGGCCACACAAATTCATTCAATCAGATTCAGAAAAGCCATTTCGCAAGATTTCTAGACCTGGTAAGCAAGTTGTTGGGGTGATGGTACGTGTAATGATAGTAAAGTATTTTAAACGTTAACGCTTTGTCAGTCTCTTCAAACATTTTCGCAACAATGTGATTAATCTAAAGCTTATGTCATCCTCACACATATAAGGAATATAGATATTTCCACCAGACCTGTTAAATAATGATTACTAATCGTAGTTATTACCGGTTTAATAATGATTACTAATCGTAATGATTACCGGTTTGATTTAGTATTTTCTTGAGAATCCGTTTAATGATTGATTACCATTACTTAAAATTTTTAATGATTATTTTCCAGTTAATTAAAAAAATAATCAAAAAAATTCATGATTTTTCACGATTATTAAAAAAATTCAAAATAATCAAAAAAAAGTTATTTTGATTACTTTAGATTTTTTTTTTATTTTTGAATGATAATTTTTAATTTTTTTACTATTGTTGTAGAAGTACATAAACATACACATCAACAATACCGAAAAAAATTAAAAATAATCAAAGATAATCTAACAAAAAAAAAATAAAAAATTTTAACTATTTTTGTAAGTATAACGAGCTCAAGACCAGTTCATAATAATTCTTAGTTAATTATTATTATTTTTGAATTTTTCCTCTAATCAAAAAAAATCTGAAAAAATCAAAATTAATAAAAAGAATTGTTTCGATTATTTTTGATTATTTTTAATTAAAATTTTTTATTTTGTTGTTGGTTTTACGGTCTGTTCATTTTACATATTTTTGTAAGTATAACGAGCTCAAGACCAGTTGATAATAATTCTTAGTTAATTATTATTATTTTTATATTTTTCCTCTAATCAAAAATAATAATAATTAACTAAGAATTATTATCAACTGGTCTTGAGCTCGTTATACTTACAAAAATATGTAAAATGAACAGACCGTAAAACCAACAACAAAATCAAAAATTTTAATTAAAAATAATCAAAAATAATCGAAACAATTCTTTTTATTAATTTTGATTTTTTCAGATTTTTTTATTTTAATTTTATTTGTTATTGATTTTTTCTAATCGTAATCTATTAATAATTGCCTTTCCACATCGACGCTGATTCCGTGGTCAACGAAATCGTTTACACAACAGTCAGGATAGTACCATAAGGTGATAGTACCTGATCTTTATAGGTCAAAGTACTGCCAATCTCAGTATAACATTTTTGCGTCCTACGAATGAATGAATGGGCCCACCCACCAGAGTAAAGTACTATTAATAAAACAACAACATTGTTAAAATATGACTTTCGAACCGGCGAAGATGGCGAAAGGTCTTAAGGTAATGGCAAACCATTTGTTAAAAACTATTATCTCATTTTTTACTCGATTTTCCCTGCCAAAACAAATAAGACTAACTGAGCCAACACTCATCCCCGCAGGTAAGCAAATTAGGGAAGTAATCAGAACTATTTTACGGCATGGTCTGCATATAGACTTTCGATATAAGTGTAACTCGTCACAGGGGGAACCGAAATCAGAAAAATAAATCGAAATCAGTTATAAGTTGCCACCTTTCAGAATTCAAATTGAGGCTACGTAACATCTCTAATAGTTAGAATGCTCAGTTTCATTCTAATCAAGATTTTCTTATATATTTTAGTTTTTAATATGGATAGCTATCAACAATGAATTGGGCCACTTGCGGAATAATTAAATATTCACGACTCTGGCATCATTTGTTAGTATTATATAACGTTGTCGACTGCAATAACAACAACGATGAATGTACATACGTGATGCGCCCAGCAATTTGTTTGCTCATTAAAATCAAAAGAAATGAGATGTGTTGGGTGCTGTGATTTGCAATTGTAATGGGATAATAACTGAAGGTGTTTTGTGAGTATTTTTGTGGCCACAGAAAAACAGGTCGCGAGTTGATTTGGCCCTCGAGGTCAACTGCATGCAGTAAGGTGATGTTCAGGTGTGCACTTTAGCTTCATTTTCCTAGGAATATCGCATTTGTTTGTTGTCTTATCTTCTGGTGGCAGTCATTGGCAATGCATTAGGTGCTTGAAGTTTTAGAAGCCAGCAATATGTGCGCAAAAGTTTTCAAACTACAGCTGCGAATTCAAAGAAAGAATGGCGATGACTAATGGCGCAATTATTTTAAGGAGGGCGGTATTTGGTACTCGAATAGTATAATAATAATAATTCCCAACGGAAACCCACCATCGCGCCCAACCGACACAAGCGCCGCATTCGCATACAGCACTGTTTCTTTTTTTTTTAACATATTCCCGAGTCGTTGAAAGCAGGGGTTTGTTAAGTGTCGAGATCTAAAACTGTTCAGCTACAGAGAAAAACTCATCAGCTAAGCAACTTAAGGATTAAATTTTGTTGAAATTAGAAAGAATCAATTGGATTTTAAATAGTAGGTAAATATACATTTATGAAATTATTGTTGATTAAGTGAGGATAGTATTGGTTTTTTAATTCTAAAAAGCGACTCAGAAATATCAAATTTGCTAGAGTGAGAGTTTTAATTATGACATAAACATCGAAAAGGCTCATTTAGTTCAAATTTAATCATAAATATGACTCCAAGCATTCCCCTGCGACTAGAAAGGGTGGGGAGATTAATAAGTTTCAAGCGATTAGTATAGGGAGGCAGATTATACAAGGCATCCCATGAAAGATCTCGTAACGCAAAAAGTAAGACATGCTTTTGAACTGATTCAATCCGATCTACATGAACCTGGTACCTAAAATTCCAAATAATTGAACCGTATTCTAGTATCGGTCTTACTATTGTCGTAAAAAGGGATTTAGTTACGTACGGGGTATTAAATTCTTTTGACCATCGCTTAACGAATGATAAAACACGTCTAGCTTTATTGACAGTTGCATTAATATGAAGATTGAAATTAAGTTTGCAATTCATCGTAACTCCCAGATCAACAAAATCATGCATTTGGTCAAGACTGTGATTACTGATTGTGTGGGAAGCTGGTTGTGAAGTTTTGCATGAAAACACATGTATTTACATTTCTCAAGATTAAATGGCAAATAGTTTAAGTCGCACCAAGTACTTAGATTGTGAAGATCTGACACTGAAGACATAAAAATCCCTACGTCGTCAGCATACATAAAAATTTTTTGAAAACTTTATAGAGCTAAGGATATCATTAATGAAAAGCAAGAACAGAATCGGGCCAAGATGGCTACCTTGAAGAACTCCCGAAGATACATCAATGACTAAAAACTAGTATTTGCATTCTGAACAGAAGGTAAGAAGAAATCCAGAGGGTAAGACTTGGTTGGAAGCCCAGGTAATCGAGTTTGTGAATAAGTAAAAAATGACATACTTTATCAAACCCTTTACTAAAGTCCGTGTATATAAAATCAGTGTGCATATTTTCTCTAAAACTATTTGAAACATGAGTTGTGAATTGAAGTAGGTTAGTAATAGTTGATTTTCCTTTAGACAAGCCGTGCAGGCAGCCTGTAATAAATGTGGTAATTCCATTATTTTGGTGCATACTACGTGTCACTCGCCGATCCGTATCTTTATTAAAGAAATGTCCTTTCAGGGTGCACTTAGGTTTAGAAGTTTATTCTGAACTCCCCTAACACGCTGGTGGCCGAGATATTTGATTTTTAGGCAAGTTAATTTATATATATTTCACCTACCTCCAAGTAGCTGCACAAAATTGCAAGCTAGCATTGACTTTGGTATCAATATACCGATATTTAAATTATTCACTAAATTCAAATTGACTACATTATTTAACGCTTTAACGGTTATAAACGTGAGACAGGTACTAAACAAGCAGAAAAGCGGTCGATAGAATGCATAATCGAGAAGTAGTGTAAAAATAGCACAAGAAATTGTTAAATAGGTATTGCATATGCAAATGCATAACGGTGAAAAAGCATACTATATACCCGTACTATGTATGCTAGGAATGTCAATTGCTGAACACCGGTATCCCGATTTCTTATAAACCGTATGTATGGGGTTTACTCTTTTGTTATACCTAGTAGTGCAACGCACACAAGGTATATTAACTTGAGTCGCGTAACGGTGGCATGTAACGGCATAAACGGATCGAGATAGATATTGACTTATGTATATCAAAATGTTCAGGAGGAAAAAAGAAATTGATTAAGCCATGTCCGTCCGTCTGTCCGTCTGCTAACACGATAACTTGGGTAAATTTTGAAATATCTTAATGAAATTTGGTATGCGAAATCGGATGATAGCCAAGCCCACTTTTTATATATAGAATATTTTCGAAAATACAAAAAAAGTGATTATTCAGTACGTAATACACTTATAAGAATATAATTTGGTGTGTACATTAATGTTAAAGTAGAAAATAAATTTTTCAAGAAATTTTTGAAAATGGGCATGGCACCGCTCACTTTTTATTAAGTCAAATTTGGAAATAATATTAATCATAAATCAAAAACCGTTCAAGATATCGAAACAAAATTCAACGCATATTTATATTAATACAAGGTATGTTCCGGAAAAAGTTGGGCAAAATCGGTTAAGGTCCACGCCAACTTTTATACGAAAGATTTTGAAAAGGATCATAGATATATTTAATATGCAATAACTTTGCGTACAAAAGCTTGATATTATTTCTATTTCACTTTCAAAGTGTCCATGAACGAAGAAAGTCAAAAAATATAAATTTTGGAAAATGGGCTTGGCCCCGCCCCTTTTATAGTGGATTATTCCACAAAACTTTTTTTGCCATAACTCTGGCAAAAATTGATTTATCGAAACGATATTTGGCGAAAAAGTTGAATATATAAAGGTAAATGTTTGTTGTAAAAATGGGGAAATCGGTAATCGGCCACGCCCAGTTTTTTAGCATAGTTCTGAAAAATTTGTCTGTAAAACGTAAAACGCGCTAGTTTTATAACCATGCAAGCTATATCAATAAGGTATTGCACACATAATACGATTTTTAAGCATAACTCGACCGAAAAAAATTTTGTGAATTTCGGGGAAGTAGGCATGGCGGCGCCCACTTTTCAGCATAAGAATTCTGCAAATCGGATAAAACACAAATAAAATATTCGGGCAAGTTGTTAGTACCCCACTGCAATAGGGAAGTTATATACCTTTTTTGATTTTCATACCTTTAATGAACATGAAATGTTTGTAAGTATGAGAAGAAGAAGAGTAAACTGAAATATTAAGGACGATGAGCTGAGCCGATTTAGCCTTGTCCGTCTCCCCGTCTGTCTGTCCGTCTGTCTATTTGAACGCAAATTTTTCAAGCATAAAATGTACATTTATTGGAATTTTGAAAAAATGTGGTAAGCTGCGGTTGGTAGGGAACCTATTTATATACAAATAAATTAATAGCAGCCGCCGTGGTGTGGCGGTAGTGTTGACGGCCTACCACACCAAAGGGTCAAGGTTCAAGTCCTGGGGCAGGTAACATCAAAAGTTTTTCAAAAGGGGGCGCCCCTCGTCAGTGGTTTGGCAAACGCTCCGAGTGTCTTTCTGCCATGGAAGGCTGCCTCAGCAAAAATTCATCTAATTTGTAGACGCCGTTCGAAGTCGGCAAAAATCTGTAGGTCCCGCCAATTTGTAGGAAAAAATTCAAAAGGGCACACCACAAATTGGAAGGGAAGCTAGGCGCAAAAATGTCTTAGGAGGTTTATCATGATATACCATTTGTATACCGCGCCATACATTTATATATTTTTTAAATTAATTTACCCCTCAAAACTCATAACAGAACTGTTTTTATTGAAAACAATCAGCTGGCTTTATAATACGAACTGAAAAGTATTAAAATAGACCTGCGTAAATTGGTATGCCATAATAGATCACTACTAGGTATATAATGTTCGGTTCCACCCGAAATTAGATTTCCTTTATTGTTTTTTCTTAAATTGGTCTATGATCAGCATAACGGATGCGCTGAAAACCACACCGAGGGCAGCGTTATATGCCATTCTTCATCTACCGGTAGCAGACGTAACGGCGGAGAATATTGCGTTAACAACTGTAACCAGGCTGTATGCCTCGGGCCAGTTTAAGTGTCGGACATTTAGCCATAGTAGTATAGAGTCGTCCTAGATAACGCGAATAGACTACATGGTCCCATGCTACTGCAATGACCTGGGGATCACAAAATCACTGAAACTGCCAGAACATTGCAATATCTTCCAGGCTGAGGTTTGCTTTGCCTAAAACTTCTTTGGCTCTCCAACGACTAGAAGAGGTCCTTCAAACTGTGGTTGAGATATAGTTGTTGCTTAAAATTATTTGTCAAAGCCGCTTAAGTAATGTAGGAAAAGCAAACTCAGACTTGATACCATTATACTTACCAGAGATACACATTGTAGTATAGTATCAAAGCCACGATCTACGCCACGATCTATGCCACGTATGTATTACCTTCATACGACGAGTAGTTGTGAAAATGTTTGTGGTATAGTGGTTCCCTACCAACCATGGCTAACCGTGGTGAAACTCTGATTCCACAAATTCTCAAATTTTTACTAATACCAACGCATATTTTTGGAACTTGTATCGAATATCGCAGTATATCGTAGTATTAGGTATCTTCAGTGTGCAACTGTAAAATGCAACTCCCACAACAGGCTATTGACAAATATTTGTCAGCTTAACAGATGTCAAATAATATTAAGTGTCAAATAATGAAATACAATATTTTTAAAGACAAAATAAATAAACGAGAAAAATGAATAAAAAAACGCGGTATTTGTTAAGTGAGGGGGAAATTAATAAAGTAATTGATTTGTGGGGGGGAAAATATACATAATGTACGTAGTAACTGTGAAAACAATCACGTCTACAAAAGTATGAGCTGTGACTTCTAGAGGCGGAACAAAATTTTCTTGGATAGCACCGAAATTAGAAAGAGGACAATATTTTTTTACTTCACCGCTGTGTTGTTGTTGTGGGTACAGCGTTGCACATAATTATCCATTGGGAGCCTTAAGAACTTTGCCTGTGCATTCGCAATTGGAAAGACGAATTAAGACCAAGTCGTCCTCGACCTGTACTTTCCAGCTCTGTACAGTGCGACACCATCCCACAACAGCCGGTTCTATCGTACCGAAATGACTTGACCATAGGCTGTTATTTCGATGTAACCTTGTCTAACTCGTCACCTTTCCCATAAAGTGGTCATTGTTCGAGCAGCTTCTTGCAGCAGGCCTGCTCAATACTGTCTTGCTCCGGGTGGGTGTTGCACCCAACCTGGGACCACTGGATCTGCTGGAAGAAGACTTGTGTCAAACATTTACAAAAATAATGCCAATAGTTGATTCCATTTTAAATTATTTATCTTTTAAAAATCAAACTGTCAATTGAAACACCAAACTATTATATGATTATGTGTGTCACTGGTAGTAGTATACTCTAAACTACAGTATCGATACTGTAGTATCTATACCACATGTATATCATGGGTATTAGAGAGCTTATTTTCTTACTTTTGAAAGCTGTCTAGCACTAGACAAAAAGGTGAATTTACCCCAGAATTTGGCGTACATTCTAGATTTTAATCTTACGACGTTGGAATTCGCACTGATAAAGCCGAGCAGATTGCCTACGATGGGCTTCACTCTATCCCTCTGGAAGGTTGAGCTCCTCTGACCGTGTTTGACCACCAATTTGCTATTTTTGAGTCGTAATAATGGCCCCCTCAGTTCATCATAGTCGTATGGGGAAAAGTATGCTCTGTTGTCTGGATTTAGCTTATCGTTTATCTTATACCTAGCTATTCTGTGTGGAGGAGAGCAGTTCTGAAGTCTCCTTTAGACTGCTTTTAACAGGTCGGCTGCATGAATTCGCACACTCTTCAAACCCTTCGTCATCTACGGGATTTCGCAGTAGAATTTTCCGGCACTATTTCTACCAGCCATCTCGTGTTCACGCCTGTCGACGCTACGCCTCGGCATTACAATAATGCGCCTCTGAACAACGTGACTTTGTCTTCAGTGCTCTTTACTAGACATACCGGCATTCTGAATCAGGGGTTCTTCCGGACTCGTTTGTACCGCATTGTATTCACAGTGGTTTTGAGTGTGAATGCGACATGGATAATTTTTATTAGCGAGCAAGCGCGAGAGACGAGGAGAAATTATCAAACTTTCGTTGAGTCGGGGTCGAGAGCATATCTTCGCTGTTGCAAGATGTTAATGCTTGTCGATATAGGGACTCCTTATATATCCAGCACAATGGAGCAATATCTTCCATGTATTGTATTTTCAGACTCCGAAAACAGCGGAAGCTAGAAAATCCCGAGAATTTTTATCCCTAATGTGCTTATGTATCTATATGTGCCTAGCGTGTTAGAATGGGCTACTTCATTGCTACTTTTTTGTTATTTTCATGCATTAGACTTTATTTAAAATCCAGTAATTTTTTGTGTTGTTTCTTTTCTTCTAAATCTAAAACTGGTTAATTTGCATAAGCACTTGTTATACATACATACATATGTATATGAGTATGTATGCCTGTGCATTAGTAGTAGATAAACACATTTCAGACTCGGACTTGGCTTTGTGGTGTTACTAAGAGCTTCAAGCTAATCAAAAAACTTAGCTGGACAGTAGAAAAAACAATAACAACAGTTGCCACTCAGCAGGTTAAACGCGCTCTGCCAGCCAGCAACTGTTGTGGTCAACCATTAGCTAAAGTCACAACAACAAAAACTTGCATACATGCTGCGACCACCGTGGCGTATACGCAATCTTTATACTCGTAGCATTGTATCTGCTTGAGTATTTAAATATCTCTCCGCACTGCTTACAGATCAACCTCACATAACCGGTGCGTCCTTCATCGGTGCAACTCCGAACCTTCACTTGGATTTGTTTCCTCTCTTACTTGTTTGAAGTTTTATTATTTTTATATACATATAAGAGTCTTAATAACGTTTAAATGCTAATCAAGCTGCAGCAACAAATCGAAATTCCACAATAATTGCTACGGATCGTCATGGTTTGCATACATACATATATATAGAGTACGTTTCATAAATGTAGCACACTCGAAAATTACATGTTCTAGATTAATGATGTGTAAATATCTTTGGGCTCCATAGGGGCTGTCCAGAAAAGGTATGCCTCGCTGCCTGTAACCGTGCTTCTGTATTTGCCATGTGTATAAAAATCGTGTTTGACTGCTTAGTTGATATGTATGTGACGCTCTGCTTATGTGGGTGTGTATGTATGCAAGTGCTTTGCTGATTGTTACTATTCGGTAATGTGCCTAAATCCGATGAATGCTGTCACTCGGCAAAAGAGAAGGCAACTGCGTTTATAAAAAATTTACACAGTATTTACAATAACAAAATAAGTGATTATTCCTGTTAAATTTATTTTAGCTTAGAATACTCAACACGGTAGTTCATTTACTTTGGGTGTGTAATCTTTGTGGTTATACTTACGGAATGAAATGCAAAAAAAATTTACTAACATAAAATAAAATAAATTAAATAATAATAAAATTAAAATAAAATAAAATAAAATAAAATAAAATAAAATAAAATAAAATAAAATAAAATAAAAATAAAAAATAAATAAAAATAAAATGAAATAAAATAGAATAAAATAAAACTAAAAAAATAAATATAAATAAAATGAAATCAAATAAAATAAAACAAAATAAATAAAAATAAAATAAAATACAATAAAATAAAATAAAATAAAATAAAATAAAACAAAATAAAATAAAATAAAATAGAATTAAATTAAATAAAGTAAAATAAAATAAAATAAAACATGTAAAATAAAATAAAATAAAATAAAATAAAATAAAATAAAATAAAATAAAATAAAATAAAATAAACTAAAATAAAATAAAATAAAATAAAATAAAATAAAAGAAAACTAAAAAATGAACAAAAAAATTAAATGGAATAAAATATATAAAATAAAATAAAATAAAATAAAATAAAATAAAATAAAATAAAATAAAATAAAATAACTAAAATAAAATAAAATTATTTTTAATTAAATAAAGTAAAATAAAATAAAATAAAATAAAGAAAAATAAAATAAAACAAAATAAATTAAAATAAAATAGAATAAAGTAAAATAAAATAAAATTATTTTTAATTAAATAAAGTAAAATAAAATAAAACAAAACAAAATAAATAAAAACAAAATAAAAGGAAAAATATATAAAATAAAATAAAATGGAATTAAATAACATAAAATAATTTTGTAAGTTTAACGAGCTCAAGACCAGTTGATAATAATTCTTGGTTAATTATTATTATTTTTGATTAGAGGAAAAATTGAAAGCAACAAACATATGTATACAGGCTATAGTTATAGTACTATTTCGAAAACAGCCACGATTTCTCGTCAGACTAATTCGTATAGTTTTTGCTATTTCAGAGGTTCTTGTGGAGAATCGAACCCAATAAAAATGAACAGACCATAAAACCAACAACAAAATAAAATAAAATAAAATAAAATAAAATAAAATAAAATAAAATAAAATAAAACAGAACAAAACAAAATAAAGTAAAACCATATAAATAAAAATAAAATAAAACAAAATTAAAAAATAAATAAAAATAAAATAAAATAAAATAAAATAAAACAAAATAAATAAAAATAAAATGTATAAAATAAAATAGAGTAAAATAAAATAAAATAAAACAAAATAAAATAAAATAAAATAAAACAGAATAAAACAAAATAAAATAAAACCATATAAATAAAAATAAAATAAAACAAAACTAAAAAATAAATAAAAATAAAATAAAACAAAACTAAAAAATAAATAAAAATAAAATAAAATAATATAAAACAAAATAAATAAAAATAAAATGTATAAAATAAAATAAAATAAAATAAAATAAAATTAAATTCAATTAATTGAAAGGAACTATGATGATAACGGGAAAGAAATTAAATGAAGGGAAATAAAGGAATAGGAAACTAAACAAGACGAAAGGAAAGGAAAGGAAAGGAAAGGAAATAATAGAAAAGGAAAGGAAAGAAAAGAAAAGAAAAGGAAAGGAAAGGAAAGGAAAGGAAAGGAAAGGAAAGGAAAAGAAAGGAAAGGAAAGGAAAGTAAAAGAAAGTAATGGCTAGGAAAGGAATGGGAAGGATCAGGAAACAATTAAATATAATAAAATAAAACCAATTAATAAAAGAGTTTTGAAAGAAGAGAAAAGCAAATAAAGTAAAAATATATTAAAGGAAAGGAACAGCATACTAAAGAAGGCTATGAAGGCCAAGAAAGTTATAGCTAATAACTAAAATTAAATAAAGCTTCGTGGTTGAAATTCAACCACTGGGGGATGTCGAATTTAATTAAATTTATGTACAAGACACACATGTTTACGCATCAAACTCCACGACTACTTGGTATTCACGACTTTTTCTATCTTGAGTTGAGGCAAAAAATAACTCCACATTGAAAGTGTTGCGAATCGTTGCACGGACAGTTCGTCCAAATTTTTACATGTCTTTATAAGGCGATGTTTAAAATATCTATTTATATATTATAATTAAGGATCATTATTTTATAAGAAAGGATAAAATTCAGGAACCTTCACGCGATAGCAGTCAGACTCAAAAGAAAGCCGTTCTTCGAAATAAGGCATAAGAGAAAAAACGTCATCCATTAATGAACAGGATATTGACTGTCGTGGCGAAAGCGATTAGAATTGGAAATTTAATTCGCTTAAACTGCAATGGCATATCGGTTGGGATGAGTGGAATAAGAAATTCCTCACCTTTGAACTATCCTGTGACCGCTAACCGCTTTGCGTAGCATACTTTTAAATGATTGAGATTGCAAAGCATGATCACGACTGAACCAAGCTTCTATTGTAATTGTGCGGTAGCAAGCCAGCCATATCCAATGAATCAAAAACTCAGTTAGATAGTTGGTTTACTCGTCTTCGTTTGTTCCACAGTCGATAAATTTGAAAGAATGCAGTAAACCAACGATTTGTTTTGAATGTTTCTGAAAGTCATGCACATCCTTGAGGCTAAATAAATTCTCTAAATAAATTTCACAATTTTTTTTTTATATTATTACGGAAAGAAAGGTACACAGGTAATAAAACAAATTCTAATGGATTGAGCCCAATGCATGAAAAAATATATCATTTTGAACCCCAAAAGGAGTTAATTACACATTTTTGTATATAATCGGAATATTTTGCATTTCACTTTAACACAAAAACACACCAATAAAAACCATACAAAAAAGTTGTTCAATATTACATATTTTTAGTTTTAATTTTATGAAAATTATTTGGTTCTAATTTTTTAATATTTTTTTATTATATATAAAAAGATTTTCTTTTGGATGGAAAAGGTAAATTGTAACAACCGCAATAGCTTTCCTTATCGATCCATTCCGGAAGCTGCTAGACTTCTTCATCAGACAAAATTTGGCTCCTCTTATTTTTATTCGTATTTACCACCCAATTGCTCAATCATTGACATCTGTCGGCATTAACATTCATAACGATGAATATTTGTTTTTATGTGTGCATTTTTTATTGCTATACAAAATGCTTTAATTTTGAATTTTGATTTCTTGGTTTTCAAAACTGAACAATGGACATATTTTTTTTCGGAATGATTTCCGTCAGAACGCTAACTGGCTAAAAAAAATTATGAAATGTTCCCGAAAAATTCCCAAAAACAATTCCAAATGATCTCGAAAATATTACGATAGCAATCCCGGATCGATCCATCGCCTTAAAATGATCTGGCAATGATTCTGAAAAAGTTCGAAAAACAATCCCGAAATGATCCCAGTTGAATTAGCTATTTCCTAAATTCTATACTATCTAAATTCTACTACTATACTCTACAATCTATAATCTACTACAAAGAAAATACCAATAAAAAACTTGTTATCGCCGCCAAATAAAGTAACTTCAAAAATTTTGAAAACACTTATTTTAAGTTTTTTGTTTTTCAAAAAAAAAAATTTTATCGTTATTTGAGGAATTTTCGCAAGTGACCGGCTATTTATGACCTTTCTTAATGAGTATACATTTTAAGTTTTAAAGATCAGGTTCCATTTATTTGTTTTTTTTCTAAAGTTATTGTCTGGTGATCGCACAAAAAATGAATGTCATATAATCAAGAGAAAGTACTCTTAAAATATGAAGCGATTTTTCAAAATTGTATTTCAATGTTTACTATAAGGCCCAATATAAGAATGAGTAGGAGAAGGATTTAGAATTACCGGAATAGGACAGGAATAGGGCCTGTAAAAGGAAGAAGTTGTAGAGCAGAGAGAATACGAATAGAAAGAATAGACGAAATGAAGAGGAAATAGGAATCCGTCTGATGTACGATAATTGCAACGAGAGCTGAACAAAATCAATGACTCGAGCTCGGCTTGTTTCAAAGCGTTAGGTAAATTCGTCACCAGAAAAGTGACGAGGTGATTCATAAACATTAGCTCTTATCCCAAGCCGCACCCGCAGGCCCACAACAACATAGTATGTATAGTAAAATGTAAATTCAGGGCCATTACTTGGGTAATGTAAGACAAAACAAAAGTACTTACAATTTTTGTCTGCCTGTCTATATGTTTGTTAGCGCATCACTCAAAAATCACTGTATAGAATTAAATGCAGTATTCCCCATTGTACTGTTAGATGTCCAACTTAAAGTCGAGAGTCCATTTTACCACAAAGAAATGTTTTATTCACGCCGTAAACAGTGGTGGAAATAAAAGTCGCCTCAAAATATTTGAATACATTTATTGAAATTGGAACAGTCTGTAAATAATTGATACTACGTAATGCATATTGGTAGTCTTACTATGAGCTAGAGAAGCCAAAGAAAAACTTCTTTCAATTCTAATTTTACTGTTTTTATTTGTATGCTGGGCAAAGCCTCTTACAACCACGGGCGCATCTAGTTTTACAATATTTAACTTCCAGTTCTATTATGAATAATTCTTTTTCTCTTCTCTATTACAGCACATTATTGTTGGTAGCAGTTGTGTTAGCCAGCTTCCTGTCGATCACATATGCGCAAGAAGATGGCACGGCATCAGCTGGGCCCAAACGGCCGGCACTTCGTCGTCCAGGATTGACTAAAGTAGGTAAAACCACAACAACACCACCGCCACCACCACCACAAGATGAAGAAGGCGATTATGGTGATGAATATCCTAACAATCCGGAAGGCGAAGAGGGTGAAGATCCTGAGAATTCTAGCTCAACCACAACTACAACAGAGGTGCCCAAAAAAGTGATAGGCCCCGTAATACGCCCATTCCGTTCGAATGATGATTTCTTGAATTCGTTGAAGAGGCGCCAACAAGATGCTAAGAAACACAGATGTAATTGTGACAAGCCGATAATAATAGCTTGGTCTTTATGTTATTTAATTTGTTTTTTTGTTTTTGACAGCAGCTGAAAAGCCAACACCAAAGAGCAAACCAGCACCTGCCAACGATGATGAAGTTGATGAGGGTGCCGAATCTGCGCCAGCACCAACGAAAGGCTTCAAAGCAGGCAGTTCAGCTCGTGAGTATTTTCATTTAATTCGTTTAGGCGGTGATAGGTTATCTAAGCTAGACTTGGCATGCGCAGAAAATGTATATACAAGCCGAATAGAAGTTTATGACAGTCCGAGATTGGAGCAAGCTCCTTTTGAAGCTTGCCTCAAAGCACATTGATTTCACTGCCCCCTTTTTCCAAACTATTATCTTCTATAATACGACGAGGTTCCAGCATTAACAGATCTGCCAAGCTTCCCTGTCGCGTAACTAAAAAACACTAAACTAAATTGAACACGTCGTGATCCATGGCAGACACATCTGTGGTGTAATAGCTGCGTGCATTTAATCAGGTCCCAATATCGTGTCGGACCACAATCTGTGTGCAGCCAAGATACGCACACACCTCTGTGCAGACCTGTTGAATAATGATTACTAATCGTAGTGCGAATCCATTTAATGATTAATTATCATTACTTAAAATTTTTGATTATAATTTTCCAATAATTAAAAAAATAATCAAAAAAAAAAAAATCATGATTTCTTACGATTATAAAAAAATATCAAAAACAATCAAAATAAAAGTTGTTTTCAAGTAATTTTGTTTGTTGGCAATAAAAGTTGTTTTGATTACCTTTGATAATTTTTTTTTTCTTTGATTTTTTTTGATTATTTTAAATTTTTTTAAATTTTTTTCATTTTTTCCAGTATTGTTGTAGAAGCACATAAATATACATATAAACAATACTGAAAAAATTAAAAAAAAATCTAAAATAATCAAAAGTAATCAAAACCACTTTTTTTTTTTATTATTTAAAATTTTTTTGATATTTTCTAATCGTAAACAATTAACAACTGCCTTTTATTGAAAACCAATTAAAATAATTATTTGATTTTTGATATTGGGCCTAATTTTGTTTATTTACATCCATAGAATTAAAAAAAAAAGTGATTGTAATTGAAGTTGTTTTATGTTTTTTATAAAAAAAAGGAGATTCCCCGAAGAAGGTGCAAACCAGCACCGAAACGCGTAGGAGGAAGAGGAAAACTTTGTTTTGCCTTACATATAGAACGACCATAAAGCTCAAAAAAACTACTACAACAAATAATTATTACCAATTAAAAAAGCAGTATAATTATTTGATTACTAATTAGTAATTACTAATTAAATTTAACAGGTCTGCCTCTGAGATGCCACTAGGCTCCCTGAGAACACCTTCAACCTAAAGATCTAATAGAGAACTGCGATAAAATTTCTGAAACCAAAGCAGGTTAGGGGATGAGTAAATACTCTCGTTAGGGTATGCAAGAGTTCACTGTCATAAAAACAAGAACAACATGGCTTACAGGGAAATTTCTTAAGCTACGCATTTCATCATTCTAAGTAGCCTCGGGGATGATGAACCCAACCCCCGACGAAAAATATGTGTTTTACCGCCGGAAATGACAGACTACAACTTGAGCTAGCCAATAGCTCCCATCAGCACAGAAAAAACTTGACTTATAACGCATAGAGAGTTCTAACTTGCATATTGAAAGTCGACAAGCTGCTTAGACCTTTTTACTACGATTTCATACCTGGAAAGTCTACTATCGACCAGAAACTCAAGATACTCGAGATCCTGGGTAAAAACACCGATAAGAGAATGGAAACAGACCATCTCTTTGTCGATTTAAAAGCAGCTTTTAACATTCTGACAGGGGACTTTCGGTGCACAAATATCGATCATGCGGCCAAGTCACTGTTGACCGATATGAATTTAAAACTGAGAGGGCCTTCGCCTACTTGGGAACCAGCGTTAACACCGAAACAATTTTCAGCCTAGAAATTCAACGGTGCGTCACTTTTACCAAAAAATTTCACTATGGACTGAGTAGGCAGAAGAATTAAAGTAATTTCTCGACTAACACAGATCACGTGCTACTAGTCTCTTATTATACCTGTCTTGGGTAGATATTCCTCGAAATTGAGGACAGCGTATCCAAGAAAATTTAACAATGAGATATACGAACTGTATGCAGATATGAGCATAGTGTAACAAATTCAAAGGCTTCGCTATCTAGGTTAGGTTATGCAAATATACAAAGACGCTCCTTTCACAGAAAAGTGTTCCTTTTAACCTCTGTTTAACTGAACTGCTCCAGAGATACTTTTTCTAACTACGTTATATTTTTCTTTCTTCACAGTCAATCGTCGCAAGTTATCGAAACCTGGTAAACCCGAACCTGCGCCTGCTGATGATGCTGACGCTGAAGAATCCGAGCATGAGCCAAAGGAACAAGCGAGACGTCTGCCACATGCACGTTTGGCTCTAAGGAAGCGTACTTAAGGCGCTCAAAAATGAATGTTTTTTTATTTAAACAAATTTCTATTCAAAAATGTAAATCTTTAAACTAAAGAAAATTTTCAAGTTCACAGCACAAAGAAAACTCATTTTAAGTTTATAATTGTCTAATTCAGTTGAGAGCTATTTTCTCATTAGCTATGTACTATATGTTGTGTGATCGGCAGTCCTTATAACTGTATTATTTTCTTTGTTAACTTACGAAGATTTTCTTTAATTAGCTGTAAGATTTTTAAATTCTTAAAAAGTTTTTCGTTTTTAAATAATTTTTGATTTTTATATTACTTGAACGTAAAACTTAGACTTTTCCATGCTCGAAAGCTTCTTGAAATGTGTTATGATTATTATTTTATACTACGTCTATACATTATGTAAATAAATGCGAATTTACGGGCATATTATGTATGCATTTTATTGTACAAAACTTGGGCGAAAGAGCTATGTTGAGGTTGCAATATAGTTTAGTTTGTTCTAGAAACTAGATGCTCATCAGTGAAAGCATTCTTGAATTAGCTATTTCCAAATTTGATCCAAATGGTCCAGTTCTTTTCGAGATAATAGCAAAATTTCCAATTAAAAGGGAATAAAATGTATATTATTGGATTAGTTGGCAACTCTAGCTATTGTAAATATTTTTGTTGAAATATGACTTAAAATAACTTTTGTTTGATACCAATATTATGTATAACGCATTTCCTTTAAAAAAAATTCAGTTAAGTGGCAACCTGGAAAAGCATCATAAGTGCAACACTTAAGTAAGAGAGCTTAGATCGTAGAAGATAACCTGTATACAAAGTTTTAGAGAAATATGCCAAGTCGTTTTCGTAATAATAAATAAGATACCAAATAATAAATATAATCCGATTAGGTGGCAACCCTTGGTATTAAACATACACTGAAATATTTTTGTTAAAACATGACGTAAAATAATTTTTGTTTAATGCCCATATCGGTATATACCACTCAGGTTTGAATAAAATTCAAAAAGGTGACCATCTAGGTACAAAGTCTTAAAATGTATCACACTATCCACATAACGAAGTTCATGCAAACTGTTTGAACTGTTTCCTAGATAGTAGTGAGTATAGAGCAACAGCCATAGTTGTGTGGCTGCAAATGCATAATCCCATTTCTTGCGACCTAGTTCGTACACTCTGAGCAATCTTTTGCATCTTGGATCACCAATAAACCTTATTAATCTGACATCGCCACCAAGTTCTGACGAGGTTTTTTTTAATATCCTTATTCTGCCCCAACGAGCTGGTGGATAGAAAAAACTAAACGGCTAGGGACTCCTTATACAAGGTGGCGGAAAAGTAAACTTCCGATGTTCAGCATATCGGTTGTGGCACGTGCAGTGTGTGCTGTTGCACCGTCTTTTTGGAACCACATGTTTTCTAATCCCAATTCATCAAGTTGCGGCAAAAAGAACTCGTTGATCATTGCTCTGTAGCGCTCACCATTCACAGTAACCGTTTGGCCCCCACCGATTATTGGTCAAATAAATAGTCAGCAATATTCCGCGTTCTGGAGCAGTGTAGCGTAACATTGTTTATTAACGTGTATTTCCCATGTGTTTACTACACAAATGTCAAAACAGAACTGACCTTAGGGGCCAATCGCAAAATTTATAGCATTTTCTGATAGGAGGATTACTTTTGCGCCACCCCGTATGAGAGCTGAGAAAATACGTTCATGTGCTGCCCTCTCCATAACATAACAGCTATACTGCGTGACTATGATGACAAGATGGGCAAGAAAGGTATCTTTCGAACTAATAATAAACATAATTTGTCGTTCCTACAAATTTCGCGGCACCTATGAGCGTACCGGATTGATATCTAGCAAAGGACTATCAAAATCAGTATAAGCATATTTGTTCCGCCACGCCCCATTCCATGAATGGATGCGCCGACCAAGCAGGGAAGATACTGTTACAAAAACAACAACAACAACAACAAGAACAAGTGAAACCTTTCCATAATAAAGGACAGTAGAAATGCTAAAATGCGAATGAGGAGATATTGTGTACTCGATACCCCAATGGGAGAACTATGACGTTTATGAGCAATATCTCGATGCAAAGCGTCTTGATATGATTTATTATTCGTCCAAATATAAACAATTTTGGGAAAGTGGTTTGTATAGATGAACGACTTGGGTCTAATGAGCAACCAACCATCTCCTCCACACCAACCCACTCTTCGCACCATGAATCCGAGAACAGACCCCAAATACTTCGGAGAGAGTGTTTTTGTCGCTACTCAAAAAAAGAAACGAATTTCGAAAAAAGCATCAGGGGGTCAATTCCGATTTTGCGTTATCGTAAAGTGACAAAAACCTTTTCACTTTAGTTATCACTTATAGTTAGTTTGTAAAAAGGTTGAGAATGTGACCCTACGGCACACTGCTGTCTCTCCATATAAAAAGTAGGCAAAAAGTTAATAATAATACGGTGATTTCAAATATGATGGAAACTGAGTTTGAAATTGCAAACATTTTAGTTTGGGACGTTGTTCAAATACAAGGTAGTTAGAATATTATTTATATAGAGCGTTTTGCTAGTAACATTTAAGACTTCGAGGTTACATTCTATGGCTAAATTCATGACAAATGAGATCTTGTAAGTCTCTCCAATTCAATTACTCTAGGAGTGGCAGTCATTATACCTTTCATAAACATGAAATGGTATAATAACTAGTCCCTCAAGTTTTTGAGATCGGACCAATACAACACATAGCTTCCATACAATCGATTGTTCCGATAAATGGAGTTTGTGCTATAACTATTGCAATTTAATAGCGAGGAACACAAAATTTGTCGGCTAGAGTACTTATTACAAATATAATGTGTTTAGTGAAAATCATCAAGATTGGACCAATATCTCGTATAGCCCCCATATAACACATTTTTCCGATAAACGGGGTTTTGGATATGTATCTTTAAATTAAAATGGCAAGGCCATCAAAATTTTGCAGAGTTTGTACTTATTGTAAGTAAGGATCGGACACTTAACACCGTGATGCGTATTCATTAAAAGTATAAAGGTATATATAACTTGTTATACCCAGCGTGTACTAGTACACAGGGTATTATAGTGACGGTACAAAATAATGGAGATAGATATAGAGTTCCATATCAAAGAATGAACAGAGGAATCCATTAAGACATATCCGTCCGTCCGTCCGCAGACATGATAACTTGAGTAAAAGTTTGAGATACTTGAATGAAATTTGGCACACAGATTGCTTTCCGGCCAAGGTAGTATGCTATTTGAAATGGGCGAAATCTAACTATAACCACACCCCTTTTTTCGGTATCGAAAATTTCGAAAAACGTATAAAATGGCTTTATTCAATAATAAAAGCAGCTACAATGAAGAAATGTGTTAGGTTTATTAATTTGGTTGCCCCATTGACGATTTTATCAAATTTTTGGAAAATGGGCGTGGCACCGCCCACCTATTACACAGCTATTATTAACTACAGAATCGTGTTAAATAAAATTACGAAACATGATACAAGGTATACTCTCTACGCTTTTCAAAATTATATATAGCCTATACTGTAACCAGTGAAAAGTTCATAAAGATCGGTTAAGTACTTTGGACGCCAGACACACATTCATTTTTATACCTAGTTGTGCTTCGCACACAAGGTATATTAACTTTAGTCGCGTAACGGCAGTGTGTAACAGCATTAACGGATCGAGATAGATATTGACTTATAAGAGTATATATCAAAATGTTCAGGACGAAAAGAGAAATTGATTAAGCCATGTCCGTCCGTCCGTCTGTGAACACAATAACTTGAGTAAATTTTGAGATATCTTAATGAAATTTTGTATGCGGGTTCCTTGGCACTCATCTCCGAGCCCTATTTAAAATGGGCGAAATCGGATGATAGCCACGCCCACTTTTTATATATATAATATTTTCGAAAACACAAAAAAGTGATTACTCAGTATATAATACATCTATAAGGATACAGTTTGGTGAATACATTGAGATTGAGGCATAAAATAAAATTTTCAAGAAATGTTTGAAAATGGGCGTGGCAACGCCCACTTTTGATTAAGTCAAATTTAGAAATAATATTAATCATAAATCAGAAACCGTTCAAGATATCGAAACGAAATTCAGCACGCAGGTTTTCAGGTTTGCAAGGAATGTTCCAGGAATAAATGGGCGGGATCGGTTAAGGTCTACGCCCACTTTTATATGAAAGATTTTGAAAAGGATCGTAGATATATTAAACAGGCAATAACTTTGCGTAAAATAGCTTTACATCATTTATATTTCAGTTCTAAAGTTTCCGTAAAAAAAGAAATCCAAAAACTTGAAATTTACCCTTTTTATAGTGGACTATTCCACAAAACTTTTTATGCCATAACTGCGCCAAAAATTGATTTGTGGAAACGAAATTTGGTGATAATGTTCTATATATAAAGGTTACTGTTTGCTGTAAAATTGGGCGAAATCGGTTAATGTCCACACCCAGTTTTTTAACATAGTTCTGAGAATTTTTTTTGTAAAATTTAAAGAGCGATATTTCTACAACTAAGCAAGTTATATCAATTAGATTTTGCACACATAATACGCTTTTTAAGAAAAACTCGGCCGCAAAAAAATTATGTCAATTTTGAAGAAGTAGGTGTGGTGTCGCCCACTTTTCAGCATAAAATTTCTGCTATTTTCAAAGGCAATCGCTTATAATTCAATCTTGATATTTCAATGAAAAGTGATCAGCTGCTCAGTAGTATGTATTATCTCTCTCTCTCTATGGCGCGATATACAACAGGTATATCATCATAAACCTCCTAAGAGATTTTTGCGCCAAGCTTCTCTTCCAATTTGTGGTGTGCCGATTTGAATTTTCCCTACAAATTGGTGGGACCTACAGTTTTTTGCCGACTCCGAACGGTATGTATTATACTCCTGCCAAAAATTAGCCAAATCGGGAAACACACAAGCGAAATATTCGGGCACGTAGTTAATAGCCCACTGCAATAGCGAAGTTATATATCTTTTTTGATTTTCATACCTTTCATAAACATTTAATGTATGTAAGTATGAGAAGAAGAAGAGAAACGTTCACTAAAATGATCAGCACCATGAAGCGGAGTCGATTTAGCCATGCCCGTCTCTCCGTCCGCCTGTCTATTTGAACGCAAACTAGTCTCTCAGTTGCACAAAAGAATGCTGAAATTCGTGGTTTGCTTTGGCCGATTTATAATATACTAGCAAACCCGATAGACGTTGTTTTGACGTTTTGATATATAGAACACATCTATATATAAAATGTCATTAACTTGAACCAAATAAACTCCTAACTATACCGAACTGCAGCTTTATATAACCTGGGGGATTTTCCAAAAGCTGGCTGGCGTGGCACCGCCCACTTTTGAAAAATGATGTAGATATTGACTAAGTGACACATATATCCAAATTTCATTAATTTAGACCAAAAAAGTTCGGAATTATGACGAATTGAAACTTTATATAGCCTGGGGGCGTGCCTCCGCCTACTTTTCCAATACTATATATTGTCTATTCTGTACCCAGTGAACCCAAGTATATATTGTGAAAATTTCATAAAGATCGGTTGAGTTCTTTGGCGCCTATAAAATACACCCTTTTTTATATCTATTTTTGTTACGCACACAAGGTATATTACTTCATTCGGCATAAACGATTCGAGATATATATTTATTAATGTATATCAAAACCTTCAGGATGAAAAGTAAAATATCCGTGCAATAACCCACTGCAAAAGAAAAGTTGTATATCTTTTTTGATTTTCATACCTTTCATGAACATGAAATGTTTGTACGTATACTGAAATGATCAGGAGGATGAGCTGAGTCGATGTAGCCATCCGTCTTTCGATACGTCTGTCTGTCTGTTCGTCGGTCTATTTGAACGCAAATACGAACTGAAAGTATTAAAATAGACCTGCGTAAATTGGGATGACTTAATAGATCACTACTAGGTATATAATGTTCGGTTCCGCCCGAACCTAGACTTTCTTACTTGTTATTTATAAGATTGCCCACATGGTAGTAGAAAAAGTTTAAAACCTCTATAGGTCATAACTCCACAACAATGTAACAATTTACCACGACCACTTGTACGCAGCTGGGTGTTTAATGTTCGGTTCCACACTAACTTAGACTTCCTTACGTGTTTAATTAATTATTAAAAGTTTTCAATTGAAGCTGCTAGGCTTCTTTATCATAACCATTAAGCTAACAATACGCTGATTTTGATGGCATCTAAACTCCTAATTCTATTCTCTTTACCATATACATGAACAACTGCGCCATCTGGCAGTTAGTAGTGTGATCATGATGGATTTGTTTGGCAGAATCTGTTTTATCATAATCAGCAGAACCGCCTTACCGCTTGCTATCGGTTTTTGTTATTGCTTTTTTGTACCAACAATTTTTGTTGATTTTACGGCCTGAACATTTTCAAGTATTCAAGCTCAAGGCCAAGAATAATAATTTTTCTCTTTTTAATTTTAATTTTTTTTAAATTTTATTTCATTTTATTTTCGGGTGTAGCAAATAGCACCGGGTACCACTAATTTGTTCCCAAATTAAATAAGTCCCAAAAAAAAAAATATGAAGTAACTCCCAAATATTTTCCATACAAATTGGAGCTTAGGAAATAACTTCTAATGCTTTGGGTCTTGTTCCACAATACTTTGCCCCCGCGGCAGAAACCGCCTAGCCATTTTTATCGATATTCGTTGAATGAAGTTTGTTAGCGAAAATTAAAATAGAATTATTATTATATTAATATTACTATTATAAAAAATGTAATTTGAGTACATTGTGTGTCGCAATGGATAGCACAGTTGAGTCTCGAAAAATCGTATCGTTATAAATTAATGAATTCCACTACTGATAGGATTCCAAAAAAAAATTTTATTGTTTAAACACCCTGTAAATCCAATGAAACTCGTTTTTTCTCTATAATTTCTATTCTTCATGTGTTTAGGTCATTCTTATCAAACGACATATTTTAGAACTAGCACATTTTTAAAATCTCCTACAGTTAAACATTCGAACCAGGGGAGAATATTTGCAACATTTTTGGGTGAAATGCACTAATGCCTAGATGTATGTACACTTATGTCCACCGCAATAGCCTCAAAGGCACAGAGCCGCAATAAGATCCTCAAGTCACTGGCCGGCAGTACTTGGGGAAAAGACAAAGAAACATTGCTTGCTACATACTCGTATAAGGCTATTGGCCGGCCGGTTATTGACTATGCTGCGCCTATATGGTCGCCCAACCTTTCTGACACCAATTGGAGGAAATTGCAAGTCTGCCAAAACACCGCCATCAGAACCGCTACGGGATGCCTGCTTATGTCATCTGAGTCTCACCTCCATCAAGAGGCGAAATTGCTCAATGTTCAAGAGCACGCGGAACTCTTGAGTAGACAGTTCCTTCTGAACTGTCACAAACCTAGTCATCCAAACCGACATCTTTTGGATGTAGCACCGCCCCCCAGAGACATAAGGAGACATCTCCGTAAGCATTACGATGAGATCCGGCATCATATCTCTTTGCCGTTTGATCTGCGGAACCATAGACGGGCTCTAAATGACCTCCACACTGAGTCGGTAGACAGATCCCTCAGATCTCGGTCTGTGAATCCCGTTATTAATACTCAACCACCTGAATTGGCTGAAGAGGAGCGTGTACTTCCGAGGGAGACTAGAGTCACACTAGCACAACTTCGCTCTGGATATTGTAATAGGTTAAACTCTTACTTATGCAGACTGAACCCCAACATACCAAATACATGCCCTGCATGTGGTATGACCCCTCATGATACCATACATCTCTTTTCCTGTTCAGTTGAACCCACTCTTCTAACACCCACATCACTCTGGTCCAACCCTGTGGAAACTGCGCATTTCCTCGGACTTCCGTTAGAAGAGCCTGATGACAATTTAGAGTGATCGAGCCCATTGGGCAGGGCGAAGCACTGTTAACAACAACAACAACAACAATTTAGAGTGATCGAGCCCATTGGGCAGGGCGAAGCACTGTTAACAACAACAACAACAACAACATGTCCACTGAAATTAAATTTGACACTTACTAGATGCACCACCCTGTTTCATGAAGCTTTGTTAAAATTATATTTTCGTTAGTGTGCTTATTAAAGCTCACATACAATAGCTATAAAAAATACTGTTTTTTATAGGAGACCCTTGCGAATATGGATTTGTCGATATCAGTGGATTTGAATGAGAGTGTCACATCTTGAATTTATTTATTTATTTTAATATATTTATATGCCATATTATAGAGTCACACAAAAAAAAGAATTTGCTTAACAATTATTGCAACTATATAGTCTCGACGAACAGATAATTGAAAGAAGGTCGAACATAAGAAAAATTAAAATTGACCCAACGGACTGCTAATGGTCGTCTCACAATATTCATAGTTGCCATATTAGCAGCTAGAAAAATATTTAAAGATAAATAGGGTTGGTAATCACTACATATACTCATTGGCCCGTAGTCATAGTCATGTTAAAATAAAGTTTTATCTACTTAAACATGATTCTAAAATAAACATCATTTCATGTGTGTCATAGTCAACTTAAAATACATTTTATGTGTAAGACGGAGTTTTAATTTTAAAATGACGAAAACGTCAATAAAATTTAAAAATTTGAAATCACGGTATGTGTCTATAGTTGTGTTTTGTTTGACGTTGCTTACTCCAAGACATATACCATACCATACCATAGTATACTATGGTTTGTGAATAAAATAGTTTACACAGGGTGACCTTGCAAAACAAACAATTTCTTGACACCACCAACCAATTAAATTTATTTTCAAAAGGGGACCCTGTTGCATTTCATTTTAGCTACAATCTTGGTTTAATATGGCTATGATTGACCAATATTTTAAATGTCTTTTTAAGCTAAGTAAAGATTTTAATTAAACAGGGGCCGTGATCGTAAACCGCTTTTTAAGTCACAATAACTTTGAAACTGTCCAACTTTTTAAAAGAGTAATAATTCATAATTGAACCCACCATTATTTCCAGCCAAGTGCTCACGTATGCCGTCATTCCGCATTAAGGGCTTGGAGGTATTGTGATTTAAAAATTCGATCACGGAACGTATAACGTCATTCGACCCCAGAGCCGCTGTCACTTTTTATTCGTTCATAATGCAACTTTTGTGAATTTTTTTTTCCAAAAACGTTCACAATGACCAACTTCATTATGATAACTTAATCAGACTTTTGTGTAAACGAAAATGTCATTCTGAGGCAAGCCATGATTAGGTTATCATGTGATAAAGTTTATCATAACCAGACATTAAGTAAACGGGCCTTAGAATATAAGACGTCATAATGCGGGTAAGACGTCATGGCGTAGCTTAAACTTCACGAACGTACACGCATACTCAGCCGATGGCCTAGTGAGTAAATATTGAGTTCATTCATCGCGCACTGATAATGAAAATATAAAAAATTGTATTCATGTACATAAAAGTGCTTGAAAATTGGCTGACTGGAAAGCAAACCTAAAAATACTCGCCAATCGAAATCTTTCTTACAGAGGCCTGTCAAGTTGGGCGTTTGAATTACACGAAAAAAACAATGAAGTTTTTTGTACCTACCGATTAGTTGACAATAAATTGATAATGATGAACTGGAACGAAATTATTAAACTACAGAATTAACTTCGGAAGCTGGCATTTAACATCCTCATACAAAAAGAGTGTGAAAAAGAGTTGTGATCCCGTGTCAGTCAGAAGTATTCAGAAAATCGTAAAGTAAAGGGAATCAATAAATTACTCGGTTTTCTAAATAATGAGAGCACAAAAGAATAGAGTAAATAAGGTTCTCTCTCAGACATACGTTGCCAGTTTTAGGTAGAAGAGTTTTCGCTGACTACTGCTGGTAAAACAGTGAGCCGATCAGCTGTTGTGCTTATGACAAAAAAAAATATAAATAAAATTAAACTAAATTTCGAATTCAGATATTGGTAATTAATAAAACTAGCTGGACCCGTGCGCTCCTTGCGCAGAAAAAAAAAAACCAAAATGGTTTGAAACCTTTTGTTAGTCCAGGTCCAGGATTTTTCAAACCTTTTTCTCAAATTATAAAAAAAGATTTTCAGCTACACTTGTGAGACCACAAAAAATGGTAATTCTATACGACAGCACGTAACTGCTAATATAGGTCCAAAAAAAGGTATCAAACGACGCGTTTTGATCTCTGTATCAATAATCCGAAAGCGGAAATTAAATAATTTGTTTCAGTGAAAAGTTATTAGTAAAAAACCCAAAAATTGCCTAGGTCCGATCCCAAATAGGGGACTTGATCCAAGGTATTTATGTGCACAACACCTTTCTGCGTAGGCTTCAAAAAAATAACCTTAGCCGGTCCAACACCGGCTACGCGGTCCACAATATTTCTCCACAGAACACATTTCTGCACTTTTCGGTACACCCTAATCTGTGATTACAACAACCACATGAAAATGACAGAAAAATTTCAACTTTAATTGCAAATATCTCTGAACAGACATAAAATATCGAATTTCCGCTTTCGGATTATTGATACGAAGGTTAAAACCCGTCGTTTGATACCTTTCCCGATATTTTTGGACCTATATTAGCAGTTACGTGCTGTCGTATAGAATTACCCAAAAAATTATACAAATATGCGCAAACAGCTATTTGAAATTCCACCACTTATATCACATTCACATTGAGCCATAAACTTGAGTTGATTGCCAACATCAATATGAATTAACTCAAAAAATGTCCCTTTAACTCGAGTTTATGACCCAGTGTGAACGCAGTCTTATTCACTTATTTTATCAATGTTCAAGTGTGATGGCGCGCTCGCCTTTAATTATTCTAGCACTGTTCAGTCTTACTATTCAACTGTAGATGTCGCGAGGCATATGAATGTCACAGTCACAATAGCGTTGCAGTGCAAATTGATTTTTTTGTGCATTCACAATCGTTTATTTTAAAGAATTTATTTTTAATTCCTTCTTCTTGCTGGCTTGAGGTCTGTGGTCCAAAAATTGAAACCAGAAATATTGATTTAACCAATATATTTCGACTACCTACGGTAATCGTCTTCAGGGTTAAATTATTACACGTCTGTCCTGTTTAACGTGGAGTTGTTTACTTATTTATTTTTATAAAATACGCTTAAACAAAAGCACTCCGCTAATTAAAACATGGTTTCGCATGTAGAGCTAACCCCCACCTTTAAAACGATACCTTATTTATTAATATTGGTTTCAAATGAGAGCAGAAAATTAGGAAATAACACAAAAAGACCTTACAGAAATAATATATATGATATATGACAATGAAGTCTTGCAGGCGTTTAAAATCGTTTGGCGCACAATTTATTTCAAATTATGTTTTAATGTTTTTGCTTTGTTCTATTTTGATATCATTTCACTTCCCCGCCATTTGTTGAAACTGACAGAACTAACACTTTCTACTGGAAGTCAACCCGTACTTTTGAGTTTTACTCTCTTGCTCGAAAGCAGATTTTTAGTTCTTAAAATTTAACTAGTTTTAGTCACAAATCTACGGGATTAGAACTATTTCTTATATCAAGAGGAAAAAGCTTGGGAAAGAAATTTTTAATTTGACAAACAACGACCACCCTAACAGATACATTAGAGAGCGGGACGCTTGATAATCTATCTTCATATATGTAAATCAATTGTTACTGATAATACTACGATTACAGTGCTGTTGATTTTATATCAGCTGCCTTTTATTTGCTCAATGAACAGTTGAATTTAGGCTTTTGCAGTGACAAGATCTAATTTCGAAGACAAAAGGATAATAGAAAAATATTTGATAAACGACCTTTGTACTCTAAAAAATTTACTTATTACCACAAACAATTCCTTAAAAAGTTTTTAGAATTTTGTGTTAGATTATTATTATTGTTGGTACGTTGAATTAATATTAAGTTACAGTAAACACGCATAAGTACATCAATGAACTGGTGGAATCTTTCTGAGATGAAAAAAACTACGCTGTGAAAAAGAAATTTTATGTATATTAAGTAGTGATGTGTTGTTCTGTCTATTTAAAAACCCGGTTCTGTTAAGTCTATTTTTAAGTGCAACCGGGTGTCTGTAGCGTTTTTGTAGGAAGTGTCGTTAATAATTTCGATTACGTATGCACTTCAAAACGCGTGCAAGTTATCGCTTCGAATCGATTGAAAAGTTTATTTAATAAGAATCTAAAGATCCATTCACATTAATCAGTTTAGAAATTCATCTTGAGTTCAATGTGCTAATTAAAAATGTGTTTTATCGAAATTTTATTCAAAGTGATCAGTAAAAATAGATTATATAGTTCTCCTACTATACAGGTACCAGTTATATGGTAAGTCAGATAACCTCTCGGTCTGACTTGCGTTTGTGTTATTTTTGCTTATTTTTCTCAATTAGTTTCTGAAGAGCAGTGTGCCAAATCTAACCATGTGTTTGCTGTCGGTGTGCACAAGTACAGTGTACGGCATCCCTTTCTAGCGCATGTAAAACCTTATATATGTGCACTCCTCACTCTCATTATCCATAATGAAAAGTTTGGTTAGCGCTAACAGTCAGGTATAATGCAAACGCAAGCCACCGCTAATGGTTATGAGTACGGCAAACATGCGCCAGGCCTAATGGCTATGAATGGCAGAAACGTCATATTTAGCTAACAATGAAAAGATAACAATGAAATGGTTAGCGCTAACAGTCAGGTATAATGCAAACGCAAGCCACCGCTAATGGTTATGAGTACGGCAAACATGCGCCAGGCCTAATGGCTATGAATGGCAGAAACGTCATATTTAGCTAACAATGAAAAGACAATTAATTGTTTGTATTATTAGATTTGGTTTGTAATGTTTAATATAATTCAAAATTATACAATTTTCACGTTGACAATAGTCAATAAGATCTATAAATACATACATATTCATATCTCTAAACATTTACAAAATGTAATTTCACTTCATTTGCCGCAAGTTGGAAATTCCTTGCTCGTCCACCTGAAAATATGAAATTATAAATAAACCAGGACTTGACTTGTTTAATAACAATAATTAGCACTATATACTTGCCTTATCTAGGCGTATTAGTTGCAATTTCTCTGCAAAACTCCTTATTAAATATTTTATAGATTGTTTAACGACGCACTAACATTTCGCTCACAATACCAAAGAGGAAGATACACAAAGAAAAACTTGACAGAAGGCTTTGTGTGTGTTAGTAATTTACAATTTTCGCTTGCATGCATTAGTGAGTGTGGTTAGGTCCGTCTAGTAGAGTCGTCAACACCCACCTATAACTTTTAATGAAAACATTTTTAAGGGCCGTTTACTCAATATCTGGTTATGACAAACTTTATCACATGATAACCTAATCATGGCTTGCCTCAGAATGATTTTTTCGTTTACACAAAAGTCTGATTAAGTTATCATGATAAAGTTGGTCATTGTGAACGCATAAAAAGTGACAGCTGCTTTTGTTCACAATTTGAAATGAACCATTTTTGGGTACAAATTTCGAATGTGATTTTTCTTTATATAGATATTATTACATTTCTAAATTCTATTACTAGCGGCGCTTTGTTAGCAGAGCAATTTATCCCAAAATTAGATGTCACTTTTTGTTTTGATAAGCACATAATCAGAGATTCATTCTTTGATAACTTTTATCAGAAGATAATCAGCGAAATTTTCGATATGATATTTTATCGCTAAAGATATTTTACAATCCATAGTTTTATAAAAATACCGCTTTGGAGTAAAAGATCTGTTAGAGCTTTACATTAAACCTAAGATTGCCTGCCATCAAGGACCCTGAAGACGAATTTCATCAATATCGTCGGTTTAAAACAACTTTTGTTTGAAAGTGCATTCATCCTAGTGACATTTTAAATTTAAAATATAGTCATCCATAAAAAGTTCTGCTACAATTTAGGAATGTATGGTGGATGGGTGCCGCAGACGCCTTTCCGATATTTCTTGAAGAATATCCAGATTGGCGATTCTATTTCGCTGCATCCCATCCTCGGTAGTTGTTTTCTAAAAGAAGGGAAACAGCACGTAAGCTACCTTTCAAAGAAGGTATGTGGACTAGCCGTACATGGTAGGTCATCTTCAGCTACAAACGCCATACAAGTTTCTTTTAAGGCTGGTTCTAGAACATCATTGAAGTTAAAGAACTTTCTGGAGCTAACTGGTGCAATGATCTTTCACAGGGTGCTTTTTTTTGGGCAGGATCTGGTTTGGTTATATTTGGAAATCGGTTTTCATGGTTTTATGTATGCGGTTTCATCACGCTTCTGGAACTATCTTAAGGGGTAGTTATAACAGCACTTTGTTTTCTGTATTTATTTTATTTTTGCATTAATTATCCGGTTCTTCAGATCCGAGTTCTTACTTCCACGAATCACTAGTGCCACGAACTCTCACTTACATACGTACGTATTAAGTGCTGATAATGGCGCTGGTGGGAAAATCTTTAAAACACCTTGACTTGAAAAGCTTCAAAACATGTCATTGCAATCATCACCACCTAAATTTTTGTTATTTTTCCCAATCTGAGTAACAAAACTTTGTATGAAATTTGTATATACACTTCGCTTTTGTAAAGTATTTCTGAAGAAGGGCTTTGAATACAATAAATACGTCTTAACCATATACACAAATCTCTGGATGGACATCTCACTGATTTAGACACTGGTCATAAACCAACTTTTCGATCGGTGGTTCGAGGGATCAGCCAGACTTACGGCGTACGCAGCTAATGTTTTATTTGTCATAATTGGTAGAGTTTTTCCGCTTATCCGAAGTTAAACAAATCCTACAAGGAGGTTAATTACAACAACTAAAAGTGTCTTAAAGTGCAACAGGCGCTAGGAAAAATTTACAAGGAGGGAATGTACATCTATACTTGGTCATGGGTCATATGGGCATAGATGGAAGCGAAAGGGAAGTATCTTGAAAAGTATACTATAGAACTCCCCATCAGATTGAGAGTATTGAAAAGCATTCAAGAGCTTTAAACGATCTACCAAGTAAAAACGGCTTAGAAGTAACATGGCATGGCAAAGTCTCCGAGGCCGTGTGCAAGTCGTTAGCAACCTAGCTCT
Source organism: Merzomyia westermanni (assembly GCA_949987695.1). Taxonomy (NCBI): domain Eukaryota; kingdom Metazoa; phylum Arthropoda; class Insecta; order Diptera; family Tephritidae; genus Merzomyia; species Merzomyia westermanni. Next base: position 66,542,207 of record OX465290.1, read on the forward strand.
TGTCCGCAAAACGGCAAGACTGCAATATTATGTTTTTATAGGTTGTACAAGTAATGCTTGAACATATTTTGTGATCCTGTCGCTCGCCAGATTAAGGCTCCGACTATTAGGAGTCCCACAGCTATCCTAAGCTGTCGCTTGTCTGATGCTTGTTTGGTTTGACCTTATTACTTCGAAGAGCTGAGGTTAAAGTCTGCATTTATTCTTTAAATAATAATATCGATAAAAACAAAGTTTTTACAAAATGCTAACTGTCCGTACATTGAAACTTATTTTCTCACTATCCGGACAGTAATATTTGTACTTGCATTAAAATGGTAATTCGTAATTTTTGCCTTCTTTTCAGTATCCGGGGAAACTGAAAATCAACTCAAATTTTGGTTCTGGTATCCGGACATTAATAATTCAGGCCAAGAATTAAAGTAAATTTAGTTTTTATTTATAAAATGAAAGTCTTTTATATATAAAACAAATATTACTAACTTTTATTATAACACGTTAATAAACTTGTTTAGGCCCTTACTTTTCTAAAACGCTCCCACAATTTTTTTTTACAAAACCTCCAATTTTGACGCATTCTCAGACTTCTAACACTAAAATTACGTGCAACTTTTAAACTATGCTTTTGATTCAACTTAAATTTTCCACGTACACCCAGTAAACATGTACATTTTCATCTGTGTTGTTAGTTAAGACTATTTGTCAGTGATTTGCCTATTAATCGCAAAACATTGACATACGAGTAGTGTCCGGAAACTAGTGCAGTTACCCTGATACATTTTTTTTTTTTAATTTTTAGATTTTACGTTGTATGTTGGCATCTTCTTTCAGTCTATGCTTCTCGCCACTACATAAAATGACACAAATCAGCAAATCTGCGTGTTTTGGTAATGTTCCTGTACTCAATTCTCAGTAAAAATCAGTTTGTTAAAACATATATGAAAGGCTGAGAGTAAAAAATAAACTTATTTTTCATGTACATAAAAGGGAAACTTATAAAATGTTTAATAAAAACGGGGAAAAAAAATAAATTGTTCAGTAAAAGGTAGACAAATTGGGTTTTCCAAAAAAAGGTAGATAAACGAAATAATTTTTAGCAAGATATTTCTAGCTTTTAATGGAAAAAACGATTTGTCTACCTTTTAAGCTTTAGGTTCCTCGAAAGCGGTGACGCCATATAGCGTCCGTTACATAGCGGTAGAGTAGGCTGTCAAAAACATTGCAATGTGAAAGGAATTACGTGTAAACTAAGAAGACGGCAAAGTTCACCGTAATGTAATATAGCGGCAAGCATAAAATATTACGGCCGTCATGACGGTGGCTATTCTTTCGGCAACGTTTTTTTTTCACCGTCATATTCAAAACGGTGAGAATTCAATCAAATATTTCAAATATTTTTACACAAAACAACATTTTTGACATTCCTGTTGTTTTGAAAAAAAAATATAAGAAATAGTGGAAACACTATGTTTAATTATACAAGGTTTGTCAGCCATTGACGTTTTTGACAATTGGCGATTTGAAGCTCCCTTATTAATTATCATCTGATTGGCATTCACAGACTGTGTTGCTTCTTTTCAATAACGTTTGAAAATTGTACTAAAAACCCAAAAATAAAAAAAGTAAAAAAAAAACCTAAAAATAATAAAAGCTACGATCTCTTAAGATTGACCAAATTACATAAATATGCCAGCTTTCACTGGACGATGGATTTTTATACCCAGCGTGTACTAGTACACAAGGTATTATAGTTTTGGTCATATTTGTAATGGTACAAAATAATGGAGATTGATATAGAGTTCCATATAGCAAAGTTCTTAGAATGAACAGAGAAATCCGTTAAGTCATGTCCGTCCGTCCGTGAACACGATAGCTGGAAATGGTGTTTCAATGTCTGGTTATGATAAGTTTTATCACATGATAACCTAATAACGGCTTGGCTCAGAATGACATTTTCGTTTACACAAAAGTCTGATTAAGTTATTATGATAAAGTTGGTCATTGTAAACATTTTGGGAAAAAATTCACATTGTGAACTCATAAAAAGTGACAGCTGCTTTTGTTTACAATTTTAAAAGGCTTACAAATTTCGATTGTGATGTTTCTTTATATGGATATTATTATTACATTTCTAAGTTCTATTGCTAGCAGAGTTTGTTAACAGAACAATTTATCACAAAATCAGATGTTTACTTTCAGCTCTCACTTTTTGTTTTGATAAGCACAGAATCAGAGGTGCATCCCTTGATAACTTTTATCAGAAGATAATCTGCGAACTGTTGCTAATCAGACATTGAGTAAATGGTTTTTGGGCCAACCTCTGATAAAGTCTTGATTAAGCAATTAATCAGACATTGAGTAAACGGCCCTTAGGGCCGCTTTCATAAAAGCCGGTAACTGCTAACCGGAGTTTAATTGACGTATTTTGTAGGGTTAGCTGTCAAATTAATCACTGATTAGGCTTAACCGGCCTTTATGAAAGTGGCCTATAATGGTGAGCAATTAATAAAGCACCACTACAAGATGCGAAAATTCAGCTCCTACAAATCTTAGCTTCCGAACCCGTAATGAATGCAAAATTTATTGAAATCAATGTATAATCGCGTAAAGTCACTGGACTTAATAAGTTGACTAGGCCGACTGGGGAAACCACGTAAAAAAAAGCAAAAACTCTACCTCAAGTGGTGTGGAAATGAGTATATTGCAAAATTTGAAACCCTTCTCACGAATACCCATGAAAACTCGCCAAAATTCGTATAATTTAAAATATCTGACAAACTTTTACTGTACAGAACCAAGTTTTACCGGAAATAAAGTGGTTTTATAATGCTTCCCAAAACACAAACATTTTTCTAGTAAATTGAATTTTAAGACCATTTGCTATTCAAGAATCTTTGAACGGCAATTGAGGCAATTTATTTAATTTAATTTAATAAAGCATGTCTTTTAAAATGGCATTTTTCTTGAAAATTTATTTGAAGTTAAAACTTACATTCTGGACTTTTCTGCTACTTCTATCCCAAAGGGGAACTATTGTTTCCCTTTTCTGTACAATTCGTAAATGCAACTATGCTAGGTGACAATTAGGGAGCTTCAAGTCTGGTCTGTCAAAGACTGACAAACCTTGTAAAATTTAACAATGGTGGAAACAAAATGGGAAAAATTCACCGCAACGCTCATCGAACTTTACAAAAAAGCGGTGCCGATAATGACGGTAAGCATAGGGGCCGCTATATAGCGAACGTTACATTGCGGCACCGCTTTCTGAGGAAACCAAAACTTTGCTGAATAATTTTTTTTTATTCGTTTTTATTAAACATTTTATAAGTTTTCCTTTTACTTACATGAAAAATAAGTTTACTTTTTACTCCCAGCCTTTCAATAGAGAATAAAATGCAAACGCCAACGAAACTTGTGGTAAAAAAGTGTTTATATGGTTTATTAATTCTTGTGAACTAGTATGTGTACAAAATTTGCGGTATTTTCTGTGCACAAAAATATTTACAAAGCACATGCAATTTTTCTTGGTTATGCGACGTAACCACCTATTTTGGTGGTTACGAAATTGAACTGCAACTTAAGCCGGCAGAATACCAGGGCCCTCACTCTGTAGTTCTATTCGAAAAAAAATTTGTTCGCTTTCGAGTGATTCGTACTCTGTAAGAAATTTTCCAGTAGAACGCATTCGTTGTTCGAGTTCCATTCTGTTCCCTTCGCATTTAATTTATCACCCTTTCTATTGTAGAAAATTTGGAACTCACTACTTCGAAAACATATGCCACAATGGTCGAAAGTTAGAAAATTCTATTCGACAACAATTTAGCAAACGGAAATCCACAAAAATGTATTTTCTTATGATTATAATGTCCGTGTTCAAACAGAGAAACTCGGACGTGCTTTTATCGGCAATTCTCTTTTGGTGTTGCTCAAGTGTTTCCCATGTTGTTCAAACACGGAAAGGAATTGCTTTGGTTGATTATGTTTTGTACTGACATTCTCGCAATACATACTTATGTACTAAGAATTTTTTTACTGCGTTGTATGAATGAAAAAATGTGTTTTCGCTCAAATTAATATAATTGTATTATTTTCTTGGAAATAAACTTTGAAAATCTGTTGATACAATTACTTTTATGTCGTTTATTAATATGTGTGCATGCGAATGTAAAAAAAGGTATGAAGGAAAATGTCAAAATTAATCTGCGGCCAACATAATATAATTGAGACGAACGGCAACACAAAGCGTGTTTCGCGAGCACAGGCAACCATGATCAAATAATTTATATGGTCGCTTCAAATGACATAGCGTCTTCTTCTTCCTCATCCACACCTTATGTCAAAAGCTTAGAAAATAGGCGAATCGTTTTTGCGCGTTCCCTCTCACATGTGCATTTTGACATAAAAATTCACCGACGTCAAACGGTAATTTCGAGTTGTTGGCCGTTCGCGTCAACCATATAAATCATTAAATCATGCGGGCAACTCGGTACCCGTCCCCTTCCATCGTCGCTCTCTTTCCCACAAAAAGCAAAAAAGTAACTCCTTGACGTCAATTTGTATCTGTGTTTGAACACGGACAATAAAACAATTAGTATTTTTTTCATCAAGAAGTAATTTTTATAGCAGAAAGAGTTAAGCAATCGTTGTTGACAGAAAATAATTAAAGAATTATAGGTAAAAATTTGGAAAAATTTAACCAAAGAAATTTTTGGGATTAGATTATTTAAAAAAATAAAATTTTACTTAATAAAAATAAAATAAAAAAATATAAACTACTTGTACGAGGACTTACGTTCGAACCAGCAACCACACGCATGGTAGACGAGATTCTTATCACCTACGCTACTGCGCTGGATAATAACGCACTTGAGACTTATGTTTTGTAAAGTGTTTTTGTATTTTGCTTTGCGCTTGAAATTTGTTAAACAGTGATGCCTACTGTCATGGATTATTTTCTAAAGTTAATTCTAATGAACTACAGAGTGCCTATGTGTATTAGAATCGCTTTTTACTTTCGAGTAGAACATCCTTTTGAGAGTAAGGGCCCAGGTCGTGTCATTAGACCAGCTGATTTCTACTTTTTTCTCGATTTTTGACAATACACTGATTTCTCAGTGCGATTTTGACATTAAACCTATGAATTACAAACACAAAAAACATAAAAAATATATGTGTGTCTGTATGTTTGTCGAGCTGCTGCGACCTGTTAGTTGGACCATGGGTGTAAAAGTTCCCAAACTATTTATTTGCCGGTAAAACGAATGTTGTTACCACACTAGAATTAAGACGTTAACAAAAGTTTGCACACACCCATCGATATATTTGTTTAAACATAAGCTAGATTTATAATTTGGGCTTACAAAAGGCCAATCTTTATCACCTTGCATAGTTTGTGGCAAGAAAAAGATTAAACTATTGTTGAATATTTTTAGTTTACCAGATAAGTGTATTAGATTTCTCAGTGTGGTGTCAAACTACTACCTTTCCGTTAAATCGTTGCCTCTTACTTCTAAAGTATTACTCTATCAGTTTATTTAATCAATTCAAGAGCTCATTAATAAAATAAAAGATATTAAATATTTCATTATCGCTTATTCTTTTTTTCTTTACTCAGTCTGTGACTTACAAAAAAATCTTACAGACTAGATTAAACAAAGTTTCGTAATACATAAATACTTAGTGTAAGTAGATCGACAATGAAAATTCAGCTTATGACAAAAAAAAACAAAATTTTTAAAACAAAGCCTAGACATAGATAAATCAATACAATGAATATTATTAATTGAATTGATGGCAATTAAAGAACGCGTGATCGGCCCATTCAAGGCATAATTAGATCTTTACTGTTCAATAGCAAACATATTATGTCCGCGAGGGTACATAAAAGTTTAAAGACTCTAAGGGCCGGTTTCACCAACGCGACTAAGACTAAAACTAAGTCGTGACTTAAGTTAGCACCATAGTATATTTCTACTATTAGCGCAACTTACTCCGAATCTGCACACACACACAAACCACACAGGGTGCGTTGTATGCAGTAATAAAACAATCAAGTTTAAATACTGCAATATTGAACATGAAGACTTGAAACTCCTAAATTATTGAATATAAATCAGTTATAATACGTTATCAGTTACTATAGACTGTATATTTCAGTTTAAATTGAAGTTTTTAGTTGCAGTTTTTACTTTAAAACAACATGCATCTATGCATACGCCGTTAAAGTGATGCTTGACGAATTTTCCGGCTGGGGCATTGTACAAATCAAATTAGGAGCATTACTGACGTTTACGTTTTGAACGACAGCAACACTGACTTAGTCGAGAATAAGTCAGCTGGCAGCCTGACTAAGTTGTGACTTAGTTAAGTTAGATGGTGAAACTGAAAAAGTGAAAAACTAGACTTAACTCAGTTAAGTCGAGCTGGTGAAACCGGCCCTAAGGCCCGGTTTTCAGCCCTTGGTTAAGCTCAGTTTAAACTAAGTTTGCTTAAACTCGGCATAAATTTAAACTCCTGTTAAACTGCAGAGCGGTTTTTCAGTGAGAGTTTAAGGCCGCTTTTAAGATTTGCTTTTCATACGGCAACATTGGATTTTTTTATCTAGATACGGCAACAGATAACATTTGTTTACATATTCAACGCCATTGCTTCTCCTCAGTATTGTAATAGTTAGGATTTCGCTAATTTCTGCATCACTATAACCACTTTCGTCAGATGATATATCCAGTATTTAATTAAATATAAAATTGCGTTCAGTTTATTGTTTCACAACCAAAACCATCAAATATGCAAACAGCTGACAGGAGTTTAACCCTGCCAAACTGGCCGCTTAAACTACGTTTAAGCTTCGTTTAAAGTTGACTGAAAAACTGCGTAACAAGTTTAAGCTTAGTTTAACTGACAAATTGAGTTGAACTTGTCCTGAAAAACCAGGCCTAAGAGTATTGAGAGGCAGTCAATAATGCCATTAGCAATGTCATATACCAATATAATTGCCGCGATTACCCGTCTACTCTCTAATGTGTGAAGATTAATTAACTTACACCTAGAGGTATAAGAAGGATGTCGAATCTTATGTCGGATAAGCAAAACTTTATAAATATTTTTTGCACTCGTTCAACTCTTTTGTTGTGAACCTCGTAATAGGGACTCCATATAATAGAACCATATTCAAGCCTAGAACGTACAAAGGCATTATACAAAAGATTTTTAGTATATGGGTCTTTAAACTCAAAACCATTTCTTTTGATAAAGGCCATTAATGAGTAAGTTTTGGAAATTATAAAATTTAAATGTTCATTAAATGTGAAAGATGAATCAAATACAATACCTAAATCACGTATTTTATTCACCCTAACTAACGGCATATCAGAAACGTAATAAGTCGAAATCCTTTTATTACTCAACTTAGAGTATGTAATACTATAACACTTGTTGGCATTAAGCGTAAGCTTATTCTTACAGCACCAATTATTGACACTATTTAGCTCAGATTGAAGTATGTGAACATCGGACTCATTCTTAATTTTTAAAAAGATTTTTAAGGCATCAGCGTAAAGAAGCACATACTTACATCATTTATAAAAATAATAAAAAAACAAGAGACCATGGATACTACCCTGAGGTACACCCAAAGTAGCTATGTAAGTGCGGACTCTGTAGAAGATGATGAATTCTTTCTTTGATAATTCACAGACAGCGGAACTGTGGAAGCTGATTGCTTGGAGCGAATAAAATTCCAAAAAGATTTTAGATTCGATTTAATTTATTTTCAAAGTTATGAATATATTTACTGTACAGAAGTTTATCAAGGCAATTGAACTCTTTCACATACTTCAAATATTCTTGTTTGATTTGATGGCATCCCGAATTTTTGAAAAGCTTATGGTATTTATTGCGCAAATTTTTTAGTTTCTTCAGTTGTTGTTGTTGTGGTGACGACAAAAACACTCCCCTAAGGTTTTAGGGAATTTTGTCGAATTAACAGTCCTTGGCCGGATTTGAACCCGGTACGCTCCGGTACTCCCTTGCGGTACTGCCCGACTGTCATGGTAGCGATTTATGCCCAGTGAAATCTTCTAGGTCATGTCACCCCTCCTTCCGCAAGGAAGGATAAGATGGGTAATGAGAGGTGAGAGGCATCATATCCGTAGTTTCTTCAGTCTTTTAGTGTACCAAGGCAACTTATATGCCCTTGCTGAGAAACGAGGGATATTGTTGTTTGCTATTTCCACAATATTACTCTTAAATAATGCAAAGCCGTCTACGAGATTGCGTTCGCGAAAAAGAAACGGCCAATCGACATTTGAAATTAAATTATTTATCAATTCAAAATCGCAACGACTATAATTGTAAGCAACATCGCTATTGTGTACAATATGTCCAAACTCAAAGAACTGAAGTTCCAATATCAATGGTACATGACGCTTATCAGTATTTGATAACGGAGAGCAAGACCGCATCAAATTATAATTAAGATCACTGCTGACAAATATAAGATCTAATATTTTTTCAAGCGAGTTTACATAAATGTTGTTTTGTACTAATTGTAAACTACAAAAATTATCAACTACGTACATTTCATTATTATGATTGATGTTAGTAGGTATGAGAGTATTTTCGCCTAGAAGCGAGCTCCAAATAATATTACTCAAATTAAAATCACCTAAAACACAAAGACCGGAATTAGGATGAGTCCTCGGAACATGCAGAATATCTTTAACGTGATCTTCGTATACCTATCAGGGCTGATTGGTGGAATATAGGATACACTGAAAAAAATACTTTCAGATTTATCACGTACACAGATTATTACTTGATCGAGTAAGTTATCAGTAATGTTTAGAGGAACTATTGAGGTTTGCAACTCTTTTTTAACAGCTAATAGGACTCCTCCTCCCCGGGTGAGTCCCGTATTCAAACTATCCCGATGTTTGCGATACACATTATATAGATTATTATCAAAAAATTCGTTGTCAAAAAAAGCGGAAGTTAACCACGTCTCCAGAAGAACTATCAAGTCATATTCTTCGCTAGAAGTGGCAGCATACACAGATGAGGCTTTGGTTCTCATTCCAGATATATTTTGGAAATATATAGACAGCGACTTCTTGCACAACATTCGAGAAAGCTGAGGTAAACGAAGCAACCGACTCAGCAATATCAGAAGCAGCGCCAGCGACATCAGCAAAACTTATTCGCTCTCCACTCTCAACGACAGCCACACTAAGGGCCGCTTTCATAAAAGCCGGTAACTGCTAACCGGAGTTAATCGCCGATTAGGCTTAACCGGCCTTTATGAAAGTGGCCCTAACAATATTAGCGGTCGGCATTTGTAGAGTGAGAGAATTCAATTCAAACTGCATTTTATTTGTTGCATTTTTTTATTTCTTCGCCTTGAGTTGATCGACTTTAGCTTTTGCGCGAGTTACCATAGACCACACAGGGTGCGGTGTATGCAATAAAAACAATTAAATTCGAATGCTGCAAAATTGATCGTGAGGACATAAAACTCCAAAATTATTGAATATAAAGTAGTAATAATAACTTATCAGTTACTATACAATATAAATTTCAGTTTAAATTAAAGTTTTTAGTTGTATTTTATACTTTGAAACAATTCTGAATGCGATTTCCTTCATTACACTCTCTCGGAGTACCTTCATCCACTACCTTCCACTCCGATTCGCAAAAGAAGATGCCAAACTAGTACGGGTAAACAATGCAGTCGTGTTGCAGACAGCAAAGGGATAACACGTATCGTCGCTTTGCTCATATTTTTTTATGCAATAGCAATAAATTATAGAAATGCGGAAACCGCGTTAAACAGAATCTGTCAACCAGAGTCTTCCCTTCCTAAGTATGCTTGTGCTTATAAAGCTTGACAGATCCCTTTTTAACCGCGGAAACCAGCATTTCTGTAATTTTAATTATCATTTTGGGAAACCCATTCCTTATACTTTCGCAAAAGCATATTTTTTCCCCCCAAAAAATATTGTCTCTTTGCAGACCCTCATATTTATCAAAATCTTTATGAAAAGAATTATAATGTCTCTTGATATTATATTCCCGGTTCCAAATAGAAGCGTGACATAAGAGACATTGCATTTTCCCAAAGGGTTCTGAAATCATGAAAAAATGTTTATCACTCATTTTTAGGTCGCGCATAAATATTTTCATAAAATTTTTGCGCTAAAGCTATCACGTTGCTACTTCCTTGCTGTCGGTTAATCAACTGACGCGAACATTTTGTTCTTAGCACCACACGTCTTATCACTTCGACGATTATAATCTTGATCTCAATGGCGTTAGGAGAGTACTTTTAATACAACAACAAAAACAACTAATTTTAATTTTCCCACTTTAAAAGCTATAATCTGCACTTCAAAGATTATAATCTATAAATATCAACTTCCAGATTACCGTAGACAAAATGGCACCACCTGCACTACTCAGCAAAGAGATACCCGATATCGAGGTACGTACTTATAATAGTTGTGTACTTATAATGTGAATACTGTGTGTACTTATGCTTATAATAGTTGTGTTCGGTGAGGATAAAATTTAAAAAAAAATTGTCAAATGTTTACTGGAAGTGTTCGGTGACACCACGATCCAATAATACAGGTCGTGTTAATAGACCAGCTGATTCTTACTTTTGTCTCGAATTTTGACATTACACTCATTTCTTAGTGCGATTTTGGCGTTAAACTCACAAATTACAAAAACAAAATACATGGAACATTTTTTTGTGTCTGTATGTTTGTCGAGCTGCTACGACCTGTTGTAGTTGGATCATGGGTGACACAAAACATTTGCAGTGAGCGAATTTTGACATTTCATTGAGAGAGAGAATTGCAAGTTCCTGCTGGGGGAATTTCGATCAGTAAAACTTGCAAGTGAAAAACAGCTGATCGTAACAAAGGAAAGCAACAACAAAAATTTTAAAATTTGAGCTATTAACCAATCAAAAAAGCAACAGCTGTTTTGCTTGCAAGTTTTTACTGCATCCTGTTGGGCGAAACCTTTTTACTTTTGGCGTTTCGCGAGAGTTTTACGTCATTCTCACTTTACTTACATTTCTTTGCAAGTTTTGTCACCGAACACAGCTAACAACTAGGCCGGTGGCGTCGTCTATTGATTCTGGGGAGGATGGGGCTAAAAAAGTAAAGATAATTATTAACGAGGAAATTTCTGGTTTTTTTCAGTTGAGATCGGGAGAGGGTTTGGTTAGAATTGATGATTCTAAGGTTAGTTCCGAAAATATTAATATGAATATGGATTTTGAGGTTAGCAATTTGAAATTGGCTGCTGTTAATGAAAATTTTCAGCTTTCACTAAATGGCGTTAGGTCTGGTGAAATTAAAAATGATGTTAAAAAAAATGAAGATAAAAAAAATGATGAAAAAGAAAATATTGTTTTGTATCCAAGTAATTTCAGGGGTGATATTTTTGTTTTAATTGATACTTCGGCTTCTACAAAAATATTTAATGAGAAAATTACAACGGGGCTTACTCTTTGGTGTGAGATTAAGGATCTTAGGGTAAAATATTTGGGATTGATTGATGCGATTGGTAGATCGTTATATAAGGTTGGGTTCAAGAACATTTATGCTGCTCATAATTTTGTGCCTAATGATAAACTTTTGAAACGAGGCTTTCGTGCATTTATTCCAAGGACTGCCATTGAGACTTATGGTGTTATTAGGGGTGTGCCCCTATGTTTTGCAGAAATGGATATTTTAAATAATGAGGAGTCAGCTATTCCCTTGTCATCGGTTAGGCGTTTTATTAAAAAAAGTGATGATGGTGTTGAGATTCCTTTGACTACTTTGAAGGTTGGCTTTAAAGGTAGTGAAATATGTAAGGATCTTTGAATATATATGTTCCTCCTTTGAGGCAGTGTAGTAAGTGTGGGAGATTAGGTCATACTGTTTTTTCATGTAAAGGTAATTCTAGGTGTTTGTCTTGTGGCAAGCTGGAATGCAAGGATGGTAATTGTCAGGTTAAGAGATGCATTTTGTGCGGTAGTTTTAATCATTCTGCGAAAAATATTAGATCCTGCCCACAATAAGATACGGAGTGTAATATTAATCGCATCAAGGTTGTCAAGAAACTTTCTCGAAAGGAAGTTTTGGATAAATATTATCCCAAGAGTAATAATAGGTTTGAAGTTTTTATGGCAGATGAAGATGAATTTCCCTTGTTAAGTAATAATATTGAAGTTACCCCTGATAAGGAGGAGTATATAAATAGAAGTTTTACTCAGAAGAAATCGTATTGTGATATTGCCAAAAGAGGTGATGAGAGGCAGCAGCGTTTGGTGCCGCGTAGGGAAAATGTGCATGGGGGTTTCAAGAAACCAGCCAAAATTTAAATCCCAATTTGACAATTTGTTCTTGTTATTTTCCGGCTAGTGTTTGTATTAATGATTTTGATAATGAGATGCAAAAGATTTTGGAATTTTTGGAGAATTTTCCAAATTGTTTTATTCTTGGTGACTTTAATGCTAGAAGTGTTCGTTGGGGTGATTCTGTTAACTCATCTAGAGGTAATCATCTTTATGACTTGGTTAATTTGTCTAATTTTATTTTGCTAAATGATGGTAATTACACGTTTCAAAATGATTTAAGGATTGATCAAGGTTCAGTTCTTGATTTATCATTTTCTAATACCAATTTAGTTACTGAATGGAATGTTGATAGGACTAGGATTGGAGGTAGTCATCATTTTCCAATTAGAATTAATGTGGGTTCTAGTATTAGTAAATCTCCATCATTTTTAATGCATTAGGATCTTTGGAATGTGAGGCTGACATTTCAGATTTTGAAAATAAAATTTAGGATGAGATTAAGAATGCTACGTATACAAGGTGGCGCAAAAGTAATCCTCCTATCAGAAAATGCTATAAATTTTGCGATTGGCCCCTAAAGTCAGTTCTGTTTTGACATTTGTGTAGTAAACACATGTGAAATACACGTTAATAAACAATGTTACGCTACACTGCTCCAGAACGCGGAATATTGCTGACTATTTATTTGACCAATAATCGGTCGGTGAAAAACGGTTACTGTGAATGGTGAGCGCTACAGAGCAATGATCAACGAGTTCTTTTTGCCGCAACTTGATGAATTGGGATTAGAAAACATGTGGTTCCAAAAAGACGGTGCAACAGCACACACTGCACGTGCCACAACCGATATGCTGAACATCGGAATCTTACTTTTGCGCCACCTTGTATATAGACGAACGGTCAAGGGGTGGGTTAACAAAACCATTTAGTGGACACCATTAAAAGGCTGGAAATGGTGTTTCAATGTCTGGTTATGATAAGTTTTATCACATGATAACCTAATAACGGCTTGGCTAAGAATGACATTTTCGTTTACACAAAAGTCTGATTAAGTTATTATGATAAAGTTGGTCATTGTAAACGTTTTTGGGAAAAAATTCACAAAATTTGCATTGTGAACTCATAAAAAGTGACAGCTGCTTTTGTTTACAATTTTAAATGGCTTACAGATTTCGATTGTGATGTTTCTTTATATGGATATTATTATTACATTTCTAAGTTCTATTGCTAGCAGAGTTTGTTCACAGAACAATTTATCACAAAATCATACTTTCAGCTCTCACTTTTTGTTTTGATAAGCAGAGAATCAGAGGTCCATCCCTTGGTAACTTTTATCAGAAGATAATCTGCGAAGTGTTGCTAATCAGACATTGAGTAAATGGTTTTTGGGCCAACCTCTGATAAAGTCTTGACTAAGCAATTAATCAGACATTGAGTGAACGGCCCTTAATGGTGATCAATTGATAAAGCACCACAACAAGATGCGAAAATTCAGCTCCTACAAAGCTTTGCTTCCGAAACCGTAATGAATGCAAAATTTATTGAAATCAATGTGTAATCGCGTAAAGTCACTGGACTTAATAAGTTGACTAGGCCGACTGGGGAAACCACGTAAAAAAAAGCTCGTCAAAAACTCTACCTCAAGTAGTGTGGAAATGAGTATATTGCAAAATTTGAAACCCTTCTCACGAATACCCATGAAAACTCGCCAAAATTCGTATAATTTAAGATATCTGACAAACTTTTACTGTACAGAACCAAGTTTTACCGGAAATAAAGTGGTTTTATAATGCTTCCCAGAACAAAAACATTTTTCTAGTAAGTTGAATTTTAAGACCATTTGCCATTCAAGAATCTTTGAACGGCAATTGAGGCAATTTATTTCCTTTAATTTAATAAAGCATGTCTTTTAAAATGGCATTTTTCTTGAAAATTTATTTGAAGTTAAAAATTACATTCTGGACTTTTCTGCTACTTCTATCCCAAAGGGGAACTATTGTTTCCCTTTTCTGTACAATTCGTAAATGCAACTATGCTAGGTGACAATTAGGGAGCTTCAAGTCTGGTCTGTCAAAGACTGACAAACCTTGTAAAATTTAACAATGGTGGAAACAAAATGGGAAAAATTCACCGCAACGCTCATCGAACTTTACAAAAAAGCGGTGCCGATAATGACGGTAAGCATAGGGGCCGCTATATAGGGAACGTTACATTGCGGCACCGCTTTCTGAGGAAACCAAAGCTTTGCTGAATAATTTTTTTTTATTCGTTTTTATTAAACATTTTATAAGTTTTCCTTTTACTTACATGAAAAGTAAGTTTACTTTTTACTCCCAGCCTTTCAATAGAGAATAAAATGCAAACGCCAACGAAACTTGTGGTAAAAAAGTGTTTATATGGTTTATTAATTCTTGTGAACTAGTATGTGTACAAAATGTGCGGTATTTTCTGTGCACAAAAATATTTACAAAGCACATGCAATTTTTCTTGGTTATGCGACGTAACCACCTATTTTGGTGGTTACGAAATTGAACTGCAACTTAAGCCGGCAGAATACCAGGGCCCTCACTCTGTAGTTCTATTCGAAACAAAATTTGTTCGCTTTCGAGTGATTCGTACTCTGTAAGAAATTTTCCAGTAGAACGCATTCGTTGTTCGAGTTCCATTCTGTTCCCTTCGCATTTAATTTATCACCCTTTCTATTGTAGAAAATTTGGAACTCACTACTTCGAAAACATATGCCACAATGGTCGAAAGTTAGAAAATTCTATTCGACAACAATTTAGCAAACGGAAATCCACAAAAATGTATTTTCTTATGATTATAATGTCCGTGTTCAAACAGAGAAACTCGGAGTTGCTTTTATCGGCAATTCTCTTTTGGTGTTGCTCAAGTGTTTCCCATGTTGTTCAAACACGGAAAGGAATTGCTTTGGTTGATTATGTTTTGTACTGACATTCTCGCAATACATACATATGTACTAAGAATTTTTTTACTGCGTTGTATGAATATTTTGAATGAAAAAATGTGTTTTCGCTCAAATTAATATAATTGTATTATTTTCTTGGAAATTAACTTTGAAAATCTGTTGATACAATTACTTTTATGTCGCTTATTAATATGTGTGCATGCGAATGTAAAAAAAGGTATGAAGGAAAATGTCAAAATTAATCTGCGGCCAACATAACATAATTGAGACGAACGGCAACACAAAGCGTGTTTCGCGAGCACAGGCAACCATGATCAAATAATTTATATGGTCCCTTCAAATGACATAGCGTCTTCTTCTTCCTCATCCACACCTTATGTCAAAAGCTTAGAAAATAGGCGAATCGTTTTTGCGCGTTCCCTCTCACATGTGCATTTTGACATAAGAATTCACCGACGTCAAACGGTAATTTCGAGTTGTTGGCCGTTCGCGTCAACCATATAAATCATTAAATCATGCGGGCAACTCGGTACCCGTCCCCCTCCATCGTCGCTCTCTCTCCCACAAAAAGCAAAAAAGCAACTCCTTGACGTCAATTTGTATCTGTGTTTGAACACGGACAATAAAACAATTAGTATTTTTTTCATCAAGAAGTAATTTTTATAGCAGAAAGAGTTAAGCAATCGTTGTTGACAGAAAATAATTAAAGAATTATAGGTAAAAATTTGGAAAAATTTAACCAAAGAAATTTTTGGGATTAGATTATTTAAAAAAATAAAATTTTATTTAATAAAAATAAAATAAAAAAATATAAACTACTTGTACGAGGACTTACGCTCGAACCAGCAACCACACGCATGGTAGACGAGAGTCTTATCACCTACGCTACTGCGCTGGATAATAACGCACTTGAGACTTATGCAAAGTGTTTTCGTATTTTGCTTTGCGCTTGAAATTTGTTAAACAGTGATGCCTACTGTTATGGATTATTTTCTAAAGTTAATTCTAATGAACTACAGAGTGCCTATGTGTATTAGAATCGCTTTTTACTTTCGAGTAGAACAGCCTTTTGAGAGTAAGGGCCCAGGTCGTGTCATTAGACCAGCTGATTTCTACTTTTTTCTCGATTTTTGACAATACACTGATTTCTCAGTGCGATTTTGACATTAAACCTATGAATTACAAACACAAAAAACATAAAAAATATATGTGTGTCTGTATGTTTGTCGAGCTGCTGCGACCTGTTAGTTGGACCATGGGTGTAAAAGTTCCCAAACTATTTATTTGCCGGTAAAACGAATGTTGTTACCACACTAGAATTAAGACGTTAACAAAAGTTTGCACACACCCATCGATATATTTGTTTAAACATAAGCTAGATTTATAATTTGGGCTTACAAAAGGCCAATCTTTATCACCTTGCATAGTTTGTGGCAAGAAAAAGATTAAACTATTGTTGAATATTTTTAGTTTACCAGATAAGTGTATTAGATTTCTCAGTGTGGTGTCAAACTACTACCTTTTTCCGTTAAATCGTTGCCTCTTACTTCTAAAGTATTACACTATCTGTTTATTTAATCAATTCAAGAGCTCAATAAAATAAAGATATAATAAAAGATATTAAATATTTCAATATCGCTTATTCTTTATTTCTTTACTCAGTCTGTGATTTACAAAAAATCTTACAGACTAGATTAAACAAAGTTTCGTAATACATAAATACTTACAGTAAGTAGATCGACAATGAAAATTCAGCTTATGACAGAAAATACAAAATTTTTAAAACAAAGCCTAGACATAGATAAATCAATACAATGAATATTATTAATTGAATTGATGGCAATTAGAGAACGCGTGATCGGCCCATTCAGGGCATAATTAGATCTTTACTGTTCAATAACAAACATATTATGTTGCAGCAAAATCCGCGAGGGTACATAAAAGTTTAAAGACTCTAAGGGCCGGTTTCACCAACGCGACTAAGGCCCGCTTTCATAAAAGCCGGTAACTGCAAACCGGAGTTTAATTGACGTATTTTGTACGGTTAGCTGTCAAAATAATCGCCGATTTGGCTTAACCGGCCTTTATGAAAGTGGCCCTAAGACTAAAACTAAGTCGTGATTTAAGTTAGCACAGATTCGAGACTAACTTAATTTTGGGTTTCACCAACTGAGCGACTTAAATAATTTTGAACACCACAACCCGATCAGCTGTTTTATGCATAGTAGTATTTTTTCATACCAGACAACTCTGCGCATCCCAATACCCCCGTGCGAAATGGACATGTATGACCATACACGAACGAATGTATTGATTTTACACCCATTTGTCGGATTTCAATTATAATTTAGAGAATATATTTGGCGTTTGGAGACTTAGTTTCTCTGCCATTGAATTTAAAAAAAAAAAAAGAAGACAGCTAATATTTGTATCTGAATTTTCTTAAAAATTTGTTTATTTTCCACTTCTGCAGAACCTGATGGCCTTGAATCCGCGTGTCAAAACCAAATGTACCGTTGTACCCACTGCCGAAACGAAAATGAACAAAAAACACTGGAAACGCAATAACGACCACCAACCACCAGTGAGTTTACGCTTGAATATATAGTTACTTTAAACTGATACTTAATTTTACTTCTTCAATTCACTTTTCTCGCTCAGGGCTGCTCGAAGCTACTTAATAACTTCGAGGACGTCAAGCACACCACACTCTCGGAACGTGGCGCACTTAGAGAAGCAGCGCGTTGTTTGAAATGTGCCGACGCACCTTGCCAGAAATCTTGCCCAACTCAATTGGATATCAAGAGCTTCATTACTAGCATTGCCAATAAAAATTATTATGGCGCTGCCAAAGCCATTTTTTCTGACAATCCTTTGGGCTTGACATGTGGCATGGTATGTCCAACAAGTGATCTATGCGTTGGTGGTTGCAATCTTCAAGCAGCAGAGGAGGGACCCATCAACATTGGTGGCTTGCAGCAATTCGCAACCGAAATGTTCAAAGAGATGGGTGTCCGTCAGATAGTACCACCGAATGTGCAACCATTATCGCATCCCAATAAGAAAATCGCTTTACTAGGTGGTGGACCAGCGTCGCTCTCTTGTGCCACCTACTTGGCGCGTCTGGGTTATAAGGATATAACAATTTATGAGAAACGTGCTTATTTAGGCGGTTTGAGCTCATCTGAGATACCACAATATCGTTTGCCAGTTGATGTGGTCAATTTTGAGATACAGTTGGTCAAGGATCTGGGCGTGAAATTTGTGTTGAATCGTAGTTTATCCAATAAAGATTTAACGGTTAAGGTAAGTTCGTGTTTTCTATGCTGTATGTGTCTGAGACATTTCTACATTGGCTCACCATTTTCAGGATTTGCTCTCTAGTGGGCATGACGCAGTCTTTCTGGGCATCGGTTTGCCAGAACCAAATGTCGATCCGGTCTTCGGTGGTTTAAACGAATATATGGGCTTTTATACTTCAAAGAATTTCTTACCGAGTGTTGCCGCTGGTTCGAAACCTGGCTTATGCGCCTGCAAAGCTAATCAATCACTACCCCAACTAAGGGGCAACGTAATCGTTTTGGGTGCGGGTGATACCGCTTTCGATTGTGCTACGTCGGCTTGGCGTTGTGGTGCTAAGCGCGTATTTGTTGTCTTTCGACGTGGCACCACAGGCATACGCGCTGTACCGGAAGAGGTAGAATTGGCGCGCGAGGAATGGTGTGAGTTTCTGCCATTTTTAGCACCCCGCAATGTGGTCGTTAAGGACAAACAGGTGAGCATGTGGCTGTAGGTTAGAGCAAAACGCGTACAAAAATTTAACTTTATAACTTTTTAGATACGCGCCATGGAGTTCTTTCGCACAGAGATCGATGACAATGGCAAATTGTTTGTGGATAAGGAGCAACCAACCACGCTCAAAGCGGACTATATCATATCAGCTTTTGGTTCAGGTCTTAGTGATGTAGATATCATTGCAGCTCTTGCACCTGTGGAACTGGATCAATGGAATCTTCCTAGAGTCAATGCGAAAACTTTGCAAACGAGCATACCGCAGGTCTTCTGCGGTGGTGACTTGGCTGGGCAGGCCAATACAACTGTGGAGTCGGTGAATGATGGTAAAATCGCTGCTTGGAGCATGCACTGTCAACTACAAGGTCTTGCGCTCGACACACCTGCCGAGCTACCATTATTCTATACGGACATTGACAATGTTGACCTCTCAGTGGATTTGAATTATGTATGCGCTGACAGGGTGACAGGTAAAAAAGAAAAACGTACGCTCAAATTTCCCAATCCCTTTGGCTTGGCATCCGCGCCACCCACCACCAGCTCGGCTATGTGTCGACGCGCTTTCGAACAGGGTTGGGGATTTGTGGTAACCAAGACGTTTGGTCTCGATAAAAGTTTAGTCACAAATGTTTCACCACGTATTGTACGTGGTACTACCGCTGGCTATAACTATGGCCCGCAACAGGGTGCTTTCCTAAATATTGAGCTTATATCGGAAAAACGCGCTGAATACTGGTATCGTTCGATACGTGAACTGAAACAAGACTTTCCCAAACAGATTGTTATTGCGAGTATAATGTGCGCCGCCATCGAAGAAGACTGGAAAGAGATGGCCACCAAAGCGGAAGCGTGTGGTTCTGATGCACTGGAACTCAATCTCTCTTGTCCTCATGGTATGGGTGAGTCGGGTATGGGTTTGGCATGCGGTCAAATACCAGAGTTGGTAACGCAAATTTCCAAATGGGTTAGTGAGACCGTACAAATACCGGTCTTTATTAAGCTCACACCAAACATTACGGATATTGTAAGTATAGCAGCGGCAGCGCAACGTGGTGGTGCCGATGGTGTATCCGTCATCAATACCGTGCAGGGTTTGATGAGTTTGAAAGCGGATGCTACACCTTGGCCTGCGGTTGGTGTGGAAAAACATACTACTTACGGTGGCGTGTCAGGCAATGCAACTCGTCCCATGGCGCTAAGAGCTATATCTTCAATTGCAAAAGCGCTGCCAGGCTTCCCTATACTCGGTATTGGTGGTGTGGATTCGGGTGAAGTTACTTTGCAATTTCTGCAAGCGGGTGCAAGCGTAGTGCAAATTTGTTCTGCTGTACAAAATCAAGATTTCACTCTGATCGATGATTATGCAACTAGTTTGAAAGCTTTACTCTACTTAAAAGCAAATCCACCGCCTATGAATGCTGCATTGTGGGACGGACAATCGCCACCGACGCCAAAACATCAGAAAGGCAAGCCCGTAGTGCACTTTACGGATGAGCACAATAAGGTAAGGAGTTGATGGAATTGTTGCTTTTTTCTTCTTCTTTCAATTTCTCTTTATTCCCACAGACCTTAGGCTTCTTCGGACCTTACAAGAAGCAGCGTGAGAGTAAACTTTATGAAGAGCGTTTAAAAAATGGTCCCTTCTGGAGTTTCAAGCATGAATCTGCGGCGGTACATAGTAATGACCCACCAAAACCTGCAATTAGTATAAATCAAGTAATTGGACGCGCTGTGGATCGTATTGGTACCTACAAGAAACTTGACAATACACAACAGCAAGTTGCGTTAATTGATGATGTAAGTTATATTGTAGCTATAGCGGTGAGTCTGGCGAGCAACGAAGCTCATTTCTTAAATACTGTGTGCTTAATACTCGTCATCATGTAGTTTTCAACTTCAGACAGATCCCTAAATTAGTGTGCGAATCGTGGACAGGCAATGAATTTATACGTTAGATAGACACGTGAACCCCTACCGATCAATTGAAAGGTTAAAAAGGTTGAGGTATATTGGAAAGGTATTGATGGGATGGGCGACAGACTTGGTGTGGCGGTATGGTTGCTGGCCCACCATACCGAAGGTCCAAGGTTCGAGCCCTGAGACAGGTAACACCAAAAGTGGTTTGAAAAAGTTTTTCAAAACGGGGACGCCCCTAGGCAGTGGATTGGCAAACTCTCCGAGTGTATTTCTGCCATGGAAGGCTTCTCAGCAATTCATTCATCATCATCAGATGCCGTTCGGAATCAGCACAAAACTCTTGGTCACCCAATTTGTACAAAAATTAGAGGTAGCACACTACAAATTGCTAGGAAACATGACCTTAATCTCCTCGAAGGTTTATATCGCACCAATTATTTATTTTTTTATTGATGGTACTGAGTAACTCAAAGAAATCCTGAAGACATCTAGAGACGTTATACTTGTCTAAGGCAAGCTCCTATTACATCTTTAAAAAAAACTTCAAAAGTCTTTGTCAGGTCACATCGTGTCCTAGCACACAATTTTCTCAAAACACGGACGACTGTAAAGATAGTTTCAACTTCTAAAGATCGAGAAATCACTTTTCCTAAAAGATGAAATCCTGATTGGTCCAGAAATATGTCAAAAACACTGAAATTTATTTTAAAGATTTATCCACCATTGTTGTTGCTTTCCGGGCTAGATCGAAGGCAGTGAAGTTTCCAGAAACGACTCAAATACTCCAACCGTAGTCAGCAGCAAAGCTTATTCATTTAGCAACTGCCAAAAGCATGTGACAGCTAACTTTGCCGGGGTATTAGTTAGTATCTTCAATGTCTTTGAATTCCACTCGTTGCTCCAGAAGCCTACGACCGGCAGCTGTTGAATACCACTGCTCAGCTTTAAGTCATATGTAGGGACAACTATGGACTAGGGAATTAAAGAATTGATGTGCTGTCATTGCTCCCTCGCTAAAGTCCTTATGGAATACATATTGTAAAAGCCGAGGACTGCGCTTCAAGCAGAGTTCCTAGAAAACTTGCAGTTTCAACTATGTTGGCCCTTAGTGAAGTTTCTGTTAGAAGAGTTTGTTGCGCTGAACATGTCAAAAGTGCCCTGATTTGATAAGATTTGCTGCTTACTGTTGTGTTAAACCCACCCCGAAGACAATGGTGGTGGTTGGTTGGTTGGTTGGAGTGGCGAGTCCCATATGACTCCAATTAGCGCTTATGCGCCGTTTTGATACCACATCTCGCGAATTAACCAATAAAAACTATTACAGAAAGCTAGCGTGGTGGGACTCCCGTCCCTCTATATCCATGCCGTCAAGTTCAAGAAGTTAGAAGTTCCCCGGGCTTCATATCGCTAATGCGCCAAGCAGATACAATACGGCAATACGTTGAAAAACTGACAGCCAAGTAGAATGCGAGCGCTGGCGTGCGTAACAACAGATTCGACGGATTCGGCAAAGAAGATTTTGCTCTAAATTTCGACGTATGGCGTATACGTCGATGGTGAAGTACTGTATCTGCTTGGCGCATAAGCTCGGAAAGGCTCCCAAACAGGGGTTTCCCTAGAAATTTTATTCTCCTCCGGCAGTGTGCTGAACAAACACGCAGCAGGTGCTCCACAGTCTCTTCTGCCCCCGGAAGGTTGCAATTGCGGCACGAGGCATTGTGGTCCAGACCCATCCATGCCGCTGGTGCACCGATAGTCCAATGCCCAGAGAGCAGCGCAACTAATCTGAAAAGGTCCCTTCTATTCACCCTCAGAAGAGTCGACGATCGTGTTTCGTTGTAGGAGGGCCACAGCCTCCTCGACACTCTGCAGGACTGCAAACGATTCGACCTATTCTTAGCCTCACTTAAATAGTGCTGGGAGATCCGAGCCTTGAGGAGTCCGAGGGACGCAAGGACCTCCTTCGATTCTGAGACATCAAGAGCCGATCCACACCGTGCCATCAGATCGGCAGTCTCGCTTCCCTGTATGTTGCGATGGCCCGGCACCCATATTAGAGAAACGATATGTCGACTTGCCAGGTTCATGGCTCACTGCCTGCACTCACCAATCAGGCTCGATGAAAGCGTTGCTGACCCGAGAGCCGCCTGGGCGTCGGAAAAAACTACTATCCGATTACCGGTAAAGTCCTCACACAGTAATGCCCTGCATGCCTCCTGGATAGCGTAGATTTCTGATTGAAATAGTGGTGGTAGTAGCCTATCTGTATGCATCATCCAGATGCTAAATCCCATGATAAAAGCTTGACATTGAAATCGCCTTTCCATGCCTATGCATTCGCGAAATGCAAGGTGGTTTATTTTAGTTTACCTACAGTTTAAAATTGTTTCCAATACTAGAGGGAGAAGAAAACTCTTTGGATGAATGATTCCTCAAGTTGGAATTGACTAAAAAAAGTTCCCCAGAGGTTTATCGTAAACTGCTAGAGGCCTACCGTGAACCACTTCATTTAAAAAAATTCAGTTAGGTGGCCACCCTGTAAAAATATCCATCAGCGCAAATTGCAATCCTTGGTGATAATCCTACTAAGAAATATTTATTGCGAAATACGCTGTAAAAACTCCTGCGCTTGTTCCCCATAATTGCATAACTCATTTGATTTCCGCAAATATTTTAGATAAATGGCAACTCCGTAAAACATTCTAAAAAGTAGCACTTTAGTTTTAGTGCTTAAAATGTAGTCTAAATTTCATTGAATAGGGTGAAGTAGTTTTTGTGATAAAAGCGTAAAAGGAAAAAAATATATATAAAAGGATTAAGTGGCAACCCTAGTTGTTTCTAGAAAATTGTAAAGAGAAGGGTACCCTGTAAAATTACTCTCCGTGGCAGGTTCTATGTAAGAGGTCTTAGTCATCCAAATCGGTTGAGCCGTTTCCGAGTTAGCAGTGGATATACAAGAAAGGTCCCGGTCCGTTAAAGCAAGAGTGATTCCGGTATGTTACCCTGTCGGCTTTGCAGTCTTTCTAGTATTCCTCGCTTACTTCCCACTTAACTACATATTTCTATTTAATATTATTTTCAGGATATGTGTATAAATTGTGGTAAATGTTACATGACATGCAATGATTCCGGCTATCAGGCCATCGAATTCGACGCCAAGACGCATATTCCACATGTGACCGACGACTGTACCGGCTGTACGCTTTGTGTGTCCGTTTGTCCTATTATCGATTGCATTACGTGCGTATGAAATTCACATTATTTACAACGATATTTTCTTTTATTTTTTTTTCTAACTGTTGCTTTTTTTTACAGAATGGTACCAAAAACAATTCCGCACATTATCAAAAGGGGATGGGGTGAGAATGAACAAATTTATGCGCATGCGCTTAGTCCGGTACAATAAGGAGTAGAATAAACATTAAACCAATTTAAATATAATATGTGGTACCGAAATTTAACGGTATCCTGTTAACACATTCATTTTTAAACAATTATTACGTCTGTGAATATCAATTAAAGTATAAGTCAGTGGTGGGCACACAAATAAAATCTTACTTTTAATATTTGCCCCACACCGCTGTTTTAAAAGCATTTATATTTGTTTGTATATAGCTATAAAAAATGTGTTCAATTCAATTTATGCTAAATAAATAAATTTTTGTTTTACCAAGATACGTTTTTTTAAGTTTAACTAGTGGTCATTAGTCCCGCTAAAACCCAATGACGACTTGTGTGCTCTATTACTCAGGGATGATTAAACTAAAGTAACATTTGAAAATCAAAACATCAATAGAATATTCCCTGCAAAAAAAGTGAATAGCGTAGGATGAATCCGTGATGATTCGGAAAGGAGCATGCAACCAATGCCAGTTTTGATCTCTTTGTATAGGTTAAAGTGATCCCTTTTGTTTGAGTATGTCCTATGAAGAGACTAATTGGTCCCTTTCATGCCCAAAAGGGTAGTGTCGGACAGATTACCTTTGTTACCCTACGGGTACGGTCAAACAAGTTTACATACAACACCTAAAATCAGGCTACAGAGATTAAAATCGACTTATCCCAAATATGCATATAACGGAATATTTGGGATCAATTTAAGCCCACTGTAGACGAAAGATATTGATGCCGGATCACCCTCTTTAGAGATCAGTCGCACGATAGAAAAATACTGAAAAGCGAATGCTGAATTTGGTTGTTATTACTTCAGGATTTTATTGTGTTTATCTACTTTGGTCATAGTCGGTGTTGTACTCACGTAGAAGGAGAGTAGGCTATCGTAAATAACAATCAGAATGTTTATGGTTGATTTGTAGTCGCTAGCATGGTATGTTTTACGTGAATATCTAAGGGTGGCCTCATCGCCCCGTCAAGGCGAATTACTGTAGTGGTCGGCAAGCATGTCTGAAGTTTACAGGCGCACGATAAGAACCTCGTAGAATTAAACAGGGGGTGCAACAGGGTGGTGTTCTAACCCTGCACTTACTACAACGCGACGCTCATCTCGAACGCACACTGGTGGAAGTGGCACCCTCTCAGAACTGCCATGGGGCTACTCCTTAGTTCACCGGAACACCATCTCGACAGTTTGGCAAAAATGCTCGGTGTTAAGGAGCATATTGAAATGCTAACCAGGCAATTCTTGTTGAACTGCTACAAACCGCAACACCTGAACATGCACTTGCTTTAAAAAATCCTCCTCCCAGGGAAACAAGGAAACATCTCTATAAGCACTTTGATGAAATCCACCACCACATAATATCGGCGTTTGTCCCAGAAGGTGTATTGACAGGCCCTCAACAACACCCACACAGCGTCGGTAAACTCAAGCACAAATTCCACTTGTTTGCCGGAAAGTAGCGTGGCCTTCCGCGGGAGACAAGAGTCACACTGGCCCAACTTCGATCTGGATGTTGTAACAGTTTAACTTTTACATTGGCATGGAATGACACCAACCATCTGTTCACCTGCTCGATAGAGCAAACTCTTCTTACACCAATTTCACTCTGGTCCAATCCTATTGAAGCCACTAGGCTCCTGAGACTCCCTCTAGAATATATTGATGACAATTTTGGGTAAGGAAAGTTACCACTAGGTAGGACGCAGCATTGCCACAATAACAACAACGACATAGATAAGTCGGCTTGTTAACGTGCCACCTTGATCGTTGTTGTTGTAAAAGCATCTGCGCCTCCCTGGTAAGCACATTAATTTTCTTAATTGTCATCAATCTCTTTTATAGCAGTAAAATTTATTTTCATCCCCATTACCATTCAGATTTATGCATATTTAGTCGAGATTTATTTGCAATTATCTTTAATGGAAAATCACACACGTTTCCATTCAAACGCATTTTAATGAAATTTAGGTTTCGAAGCGTTAAAATCAGTAAATAATTTGTGCATTAATGATTCTAAATCCGAAAGTTTTAAATGCAAATGTGTGTGGGTTTCGATTAATGCTGACTAACTTCACTTAATTTAAATTTAAGTGATAATGGTGCTGAAACTCCATTCAAAACAAAATTTCAGTGGTACTGAAAGTTAATCCCCACTCATAACACTGCGTTACAAAAACGAACTTTAGTTCTGTCCTATCACAGACGGACACTACGAGCTTTATACTTTATACATAAAAAAAAAATTCTGACGTGTACATGAAAATCGCACGTATTTTTATTTTTTCTCCCCTTTCCGAAAAAGTATATTTGGTTCATAGGACAGAATGTGTGTAACGCGGTGAACATTTTTAATTAATATACACATACTGATGATGAAAACTGACTAACTTCAAACGAATACAAAAGAAAATTCTCCAGTATATATTAGTTTATGATTACATGATATATAATAATTGTCCTTTATTGATATTGATATAGCGTTTTAGTTTCACATATTCTCATTATTAAAGTAGTTCTTAATTTTTTGTATAACCACTTTGCTTCTTCTTAATATAAATACATAAAACATAGATAGGTAGGTATGAATTGAATAAAGTTTAGGAGAAATTCTTAAAAAGTGTTCCAAACAATATGGAAGTGAGCTGGTAAATATGGTTTTTGATAAATAAATTGAGTGACATGAACAACGCAGTGCAATTACAAACTAATTAATTAGCAATCAGGAGAAAATGTAAAACACGACGAATGAAATGAAAACGACGAAAAATTAAAAAATATAAATAATTTTAAATTGAAAGTGTTATAATAAATAGTTGAAGAAAATAAATAATAGGGGGTTGTTTGTCGTCAATTGAGTGAATCTTAGCGCTATTTAGCTATCGCTTCGAAAGCGTTTTAAAGCTGAATAATTTTGCAGATACTTTATCTTAAAATTTCTGTCAAAACAAGTGCTATCACAGCCGATAATATATTTCATTTATGCTGAGTTAGAGCGTTTTTGACACAAATTTCGAGATAGTAAAATTCTTAGCTTTATAAACTGGCTACGATAGAGGCATTTTCAAAACGATAGCCGAGCTAGGGTGCTGATCTTTCACTCAGTCCACGGTTGTAAACTTGTGTTAGTGATGACTATTAAATAGTATTTAGCTTACATATGTATTAGTTAAAAAAAAGAACAACATAAGAACATTCCCAACATATGTATTAAAAGGGTGGCGAAGTGTTGTTAAAAATTTATTAAAATTTGTTAACGCACAATTAACTATTATTTATTTAAAAGTTACGCAACTGTAAAATAATATGCTAACTTTCAAACGAAATATATGTAAATTAAATTGAAAAAAAGATTGGAAAGTATTTCTTTAAAAGCACATTCTACAAATGTTTAAGCGTGAAATTAAATTGATATCTATAAGTTTTCCAACAGTATTTCAGAAAAAATCAAATGGAATTCAGGCACACATCAAAAGTGCTTTATTTCACGAGAAGTATTCCAAAAACAATTTTGTTTTTGTTGAAATAAATTTATTTTGAGTTTCTTTTAGACTTTTCTGAAATATTGTCGAGCAGGCTGTGCTACACTTTCAATAAATAAATTATAATACAATTTTATTTTAATGTTGCTCTATATTAATTTCTTACTTTTTTCACTGCATAATATGAATTAACGTTTTCGCTTTTTTTATTATTTATTGTTTTATAAATTTTTGCTTCTAGTAATTAGTTTTTTTTTTACCACCAGCTTTAGGCTGGGTGGCCTTTTCGAATGTTTTTATTTTTTTTATTTTCAATACTTATGTAGTTATGCAATTGAATTTATTAGTATGTTTCTTACTTATAAACGATTTATAAAATGTAATTATAAGTTTTTATTTAATAGGAATATATGTATGTGTATGCATATATTGGAGGAGTTTGCTGATTCAAAATTGCTAAAAAGCTTTTAAAATATTCACGCATTATTAAAAAAGGTTGCGATCTAAAATTATACATATTTTATAATTTAATTTTTTTTATTTAAATATGCTTATAAATATATAGTAAAACAATTTAAGCTTAAACGTTTTGAATAAAATTGCCAAATTTGGTTTTCTTTTCAATACTTTTTTTTTGTTATTATTTTGAAATGCTTTTTTGTTTTGTTAAAATTTTGCAACGGAAGGACTCACTAAATTGGCATGTTTGTATTATTTCACATAATTACTACGATAAGACGGCAGCGGGGATATGCGGCTACATGTGCTGCGAATTACTTTAGAACTTCATAATGTTTTTTTTCCGAAATCAGTTTCGAACTTCGAAAATTAACATAATTTGGATATGCATTAGAGTGCAACAAAAGTTTTAAATTTTCGAATATAATTTCCAATTTGCTATGCGATTAAACAAGTAACAGAAGGAAGAAACATGCAGCGACAACACACAAATTCAGTTTAATGTTGCGTTTTTCGAAAACGATTTTGAAATTTCTAGTTTAGTTTTGAATTTCGAAGATTAAGATAGTAAGAAAATGGTATCTATTTTTAAATAGTTTTCTGCTAGTTTTCAATTTCGAACTTCGAAGCGCCATATATAATTTTTCAGTGTTTACTCAATCATATAAAAAAATGGCTTAGTGGGTTTCCCTTAATTTTTTCGAAAAACCCTCGAATTCGCTATGCAATTGGTTATGTAGCAGAAGGAGCATGCTACTACTGCACTTAATACAAATTTTTTTTTTCGAAATCAACAGAAGGAACAATGATTTCAGTCAATAATAATTTTTTCCCGAAATTTATTTTTGTTTTCAAAGTTAGCTTCGAATTTTGAAAATAAAGATATGCTCTAAATCAAAGTTGATTAGACTTTCTTGATACAAATTTCGTATTTTCGAAATCACTTCCAATATCGAAATTTAACATAATTTGGAATGTTTTCATAGGCATTTCAAGGAATGGTTGGTATATTATCGAAATGCATTTCGACCGTGGACAACTATTGAAAAGAACCCAGAAAAATATATGTTTGGTTCTATTTTCTTGTTTTTTGAGTTAAATTCTATATTTTTTTCGAATTTGCTATGCTATTAGACACGTAGCAGAAGCGGCATGCGGCTACTGCAGTCAATACAAATTACTTACAATAATGATTTCAATTTTGTCAAAATCAATTTCGAGCTTTCGAATTTTCGAAATGCATTTTGATCTGCCAGAAATAACTTTTTGAACTTTTTTCGAAATCAATTTCGAGCTTTCGAAATTAGTTTCGAACTTTCGAAATCACTTCGAACTTCGAAAACTGAGATTGCTTGCAATGTTTTTAGACGCGCTTCAGGAAATGCTTTCGAAATGTATTTTGATCTGCCAAAAATAACTCATACATTCAAAAAAAAAAAAGAATATTTTAGTTTGATACAGGCGTGTCTTGTACATTATTATTGAACCATGATTTCGAGCGATTTTTCGCAGCATTGCCAATGCTAGTTAATGTGATTGCTCAAAATTTAGATTTATTAGTGCTATTCTATTCACGTCATTTCTTGGTATAAAAGCTAGACTTTGTTGTATAAAAATGCTAAAAAATTGTGCGTTTTCTGTTTGCTTTTATTTACTATAATTTTCTTTTACTGAATATTTAGTTTTTTATAATCAAATCTCGTTTCATATCTGTTACGGTATAAAAAATATGGTGCTGTGAATATGTATGTATGTATATTACGCTTATATGTAAAAGCTTGAACTCCAAATATTTCATACAAAAATTTCTTCTTTTTATTATTATTACATCTATTAGTTTTATATATATAGTATGTATATATGTATAAGTATGTATGGTTTTTTAAAATCTCCAATTGCATTGTATTGTATTCTTCTTTACTTAATTACCATATTGCATTTTATGTTTTATTATATGTAAATACTTAATTCATTATATTTTATTTTTTTTTTAATTAAACCTTTATCGATCATTGCAATTTCTTTTCTTTTTACGCTTTTACTGTATATTTTTGACTCACTGTTTTGCCTTTTTACCTAAATGTATTAGATGTGTATATTACGCACTTCTGATTAGATACAGATTTAACACAAAATTTTAATTTTTAGCATTTTATGATATCGCAAGACAACTGACAAACTAATTCTTTCTAGTGCTCGAATTTTGTCACTTTGACTTCATAGAGTTAGTTGATTCTGGTGGGCGAAAAATATTGTTTTTTCGTTTCCAATCTTTCTGAAACCCTAAAGCTGGCAGCCGTGGGGAAGCGATGTCGAGCAGTTGTATTTGAAATGCCTGAGCTTCGAACCATAACATCCCTTTCCGATTCTGACCTTTAATCAGGCTTTAACTCATACACGGGTAACTGTAATTTCTAAAATGTAATCTGCCAGTCAAGTAGTCAGACCTACATTCAGCGTTAACATCGTAAATGAAGAAGTAATGGTAGAGCTAGGGTCTACAACAGAATGTCTCACTATTGACTGACTCAGTCATGGATTTAGGCCTTACTTGTTAAGTATATTGAAATATTTCTCTCAAGAATACCTATAACTCTTTCCGCAATGCCACGGCGGGGAGGAATGATATTTACTGATGAGCTGTACACAGATATTAGCTTAGCTCAGCAAATTAAATCCTAAAGCGTCAGCTGTTATGCGAATTGGCATAGAGGTTTTTCTAATGACACTTCTGCAACAGAGGAACTGGGACGCCTAGACTGAGATGAATAAAACAGCTGGAGTATGAATTGAACCCGCTTGGTGTTTCCAATAAATGAAAAATTACCTAATGCGCCAACCAACATTTCTCTAGAGTTAGAGACGGAGTTGCTGGGATAGCGCAAAACAATAAGAGCAAGCGAAGCTCTGACTATACCATCATGAGCTATGATGGCATACCAAGAGAAAACTTTTATGGGT
The DNA here is from genome assembly GCA_949987695.1 of Merzomyia westermanni. Taxonomy (NCBI): domain Eukaryota; kingdom Metazoa; phylum Arthropoda; class Insecta; order Diptera; family Tephritidae; genus Merzomyia; species Merzomyia westermanni. The sequence continues at coordinate 66,573,496 of OX465290.1, forward strand.
CGACACGAAGTCGGTAACCTGCGCCTTTAAGTAGAAATTGAAAGGGCTGCACGGTAAGTAGGACATTCCCAAGATACCGGGCCTACGTACCGCAGTGTCTCTGAAAAATGGGCTATTTCAGTACAAAACTCTGTTATCTGCATCCGTAAATGCACATCTAGAAGGACTGAGCTTTGTTACAGCAAATCTATGCGCAGAAGGAAACAATAGTAGATATCCTCCGAATCTGCCCAGCTCTCAGTGGAGACATATTTGTCGTGCAAATTAAATACTATTGGTATAGCAAGTGTTTCAAAAACTACGATGGTCATTACTTCTCAGCTAGGTGGCGTTTCTGGAACCGTTGAAAAATTAAAATTTTGCTTGCGTTGCCTTAAAACAACCGAAATTTTGAATTGAATCTGTATCTAAACGAAACTATTGATATAATTATGTGTGTGCGCGAATGAATGCAACTTTTCTTGTAACTTATTTAACTTTCATTTCATTCACTTTTGCATGCATATCAACTACATAGTTATTACTAACAGGATTATCATTGCTCAGCTCAGTTTTTTCAGCCGTTTAATACCGCGCTTAAAATTCCCATTGGGTGGCTGAGTCGGTGCCATCATCGAGCAGCTTGAACGCGCCATTTTTCGTAGCTCCCAAATATTTGCCAGTTTGCGATCTGCAAAGAAACAAAAAAAAATGTTAGCATCAGGGAAAATAAGACAAGCTCCGACCAAAAACAACGTGCATTCTGTATTGTCAGTGAGAGTAACTAACCACCAACTATCGTGCTTAGAGTTTTTGCTCTGAGCCTTTGTAGTTTTACCTTATGCAAATTCTAGTCGGCTCTCTCAATTCTAAATAGAAACCATCAGAGGGCGCGTCCGCATCTACTGAGATGCCTTCGCCTTCAATGCGCCAATATTTGCCGCTGTGTGCCTTCAAATGTACCAAACCCTTCTGGGCGCGTTCCACCAAAATCGTTTCGTATGTTGCTTTATTGCATTCCAATTTGAGATTGCCAGGCGTACGATAGCCAACAAAACCTTGCTCACATTTAAGTACAAGAATGGGTCTAGAAATGGAAGAAAAAAGTTCATACAATTTATATATTAATGGAAAGTGAAACAATTATCATTTCAATTGAATTGTTGGTCTACAGAATAAACAGAAGCGAGGAGCACATTCGGAGTGTCAAAAATGGACACTTGAAAAAAAAAGACAAATCCATCATGAGCAATGCAATTGCCGACATATGCCTGTGAAATGAGGTGGTATAATGAATAGAAATAGAAGTTTAACTGATGCCGAAGTGTTTCCGGCTTTTTCAACAAAAGTTAGAAAGCTAAGTATGAAGTGATTCAACCACAAGACCACGTCATCATTCGACAGGGTCACATATTAAGGGACACTGTTAAAAGCAACAACAACAACATCATCAATCAACTCATCCATGCAACAACAACAACAACCTCATCATCATCCACGGAACTGAATTAGAAAGGAATTTCCAAAACGTTGCTGTCCATCCAATGTTGTTGTTGTAACAGTATTTCACCCTGTTTGCCTTCGGCAATGTTCTATTTGATGTTAGAAGAGTCTGCGCAGTTGAACAGTTAAATAGGTGTTTCGCAACATGGGGGACACATTAGGTGACCGCAGCATCTACACGTGGTGCTTGTGTCTATATAAAGCTCTGGAGCTGGAAAAGAAGCTTACCGGATCTGGGTGGATTTGTACCGACAAGAAGAATCTCAGGGATTTTCGGGGTGTGTTGCCGAAAGTGACGGTCCTTTGTCGGATATGAAACCCGTACACTTCGGTACTACCTTGCGGTACATGCCCGACTGTCACAGGAGGAATTTAGTATGACCAGTGGAACCTTCTAGGTCATGTCACCCTCCTTTCGTAAGGAAAGAAAAGATGGGTTATGGCAGGTGAAAGGTCATCCGTAGATCAACCATCGAGTTGCACGTTATTACCTTTGGGAATTTTAGTCGCTTATTAAGACCAGTATGCTTACCTAGGGCATATTCTAAACCTCTAACTCGAAGGAGCCGATGTGGTTAGGGCCTTTCGGTGCACCGAATCCCAAAAGGCCTGCCACGTTCCTCGGAACATTTAATAGGCACTTGGCTGGTGTATCATACCATCCACTGCATTTTTGATTGAGGGGTCTTGTGCTTGGCACACTACGATGATCAAGCAACTTGAACTTTCGGCTTACAACAAGGTCCTTATAGAAAACACCGCCCACCACGAAAATTCTGAAAATCGTCATCAAATTCTTCTAACGGAAGTCCAACAAAAATGGCAGTTTGAACAGGGTTAGACCTAATGGATATGTAAGTTGAGTCAAAGTAACTGAAGCATCCATGGGAAGGACGCTCTCTTCTTCAGCTCCTTGAGGTATTCGAATTTTGAGGAGAATTGAGAGAAATAATAAGCGCGCTCTAATAAAATACTTTCACAGCGACCTAAGGTAATGAAGGAGACATTTCTTATCATTGCTAAATAGCGAGGGAGAGGAGGGACCCACGATCCAGCCACCAAATATCAAGAAGTGGGAAAGACAAGCATGCAAGATGAGCACATGCCAGAATTTCTGATCAATGCAAGTGAATTTTTGTCTAGGACCAGAGCTCAAAATGCTTACACAATAATAGCAAAAGCAGCGAAAATGTCCTCATGCTGTGCTTTTGATTTTTTCTTGCTTAAAAAGCAGCATGTTTGCTTTTGCTTTTGCTTGGAAAAAATGAGGAGCGCAAGCAGAAGTTTTTGCTTTTGCTTGAAAACAACGAACAGCAACAGCAGCAGCATGAAAAAAGCTGATAAGCAAACGATCGATTGCTGATGGTGCTTATTGAAAATTAGAAAAGCAGAAACAACCATGATACAAAATGCAGATAGTTTCACTAAACACATTGAGTGGCAAGCAGTTTTGACAAAAACCATCACCGGATGCCAAGCACATTTTTTGCTATGTATAAACTTGTGAGAAAGTAGAAAATATAGATTTTTGAGCCAATCCCAAAATATTATGTTGTTTATTTTGGATTTTATAACTATTTTTATGAAATTTAAAACATTAACTATGGTTATGGCTAAAAAAAATTCAAAGATTTTCCGGGTTTTCCAGACATCGGTCAAAATGTGGCCCAGTAGGACCCCAGAAGATGTTTATACGATATGGGTATCAAATGAAAGGCATTGAGAAGTGTTTTAAAAGGGAGTGGTTTTCAGGTGCAGGAGTGCCCACAGTTGGTGTTTACACGATAGGGTATCAAATGAAAGATGTTGAGGGTTTTAAGAAGGAGTGGTTAGGATAGGGATATGGATAAGGATAGGGATAGGGATAGGGAAAGGGATATGGATTGGGATTGGGATTGGGATAGGGATAGGATGAGGATAGGGAAGTGGACAGACACACAACCCGGTCTAATTTAGTTAAGTTTAGTTAAGATTTGGCATTGCCGACCGAGCACAGCTCTTCACGTGCAATTTCTTGTTCTTCTTCTGTACTTTCATTCGCAATGTTTCGAATTCTCGTTGTTTTACAGTTTTGTCGTCAAAGATTTGATGGTCTTGTTATAATATGGACTAAATAAGTTCCCAGGAACTCGAAACAATTACATCTAGCGGACAACTTCAAAAATGCAAATTGTTAAATTTCCAACCATACTTAAATATTAATAAAAGCAAAGGGCTACCAATGTACCGAATTTCAAAAAAATCAGCATAAATAAAAATGTTGGAATAGGTCCTTCCCTGGTCCCCTTCCCGGAAAGAAAGTATCATATGTCCGTTTCCCTGGTTTCAGCCAAATCGGCTCAGCCATTCTTTTATACATTTAGCTGTCTGCATATTGCTTTGCTGGTTACAATAGCCATTTTATATGGACATGATTGAGTCACCCCTAATAATTGCTTCACGCCTGCTAAGCAGTTCGCTACAACCAACAAATACCATAGGCCTATCAATTGCTTTTGCTTGTGCTTTTGAAATTTTCAATAAGCAAGCAATAGCAAACTCATAGGCTACCATGCATTGAACATTTGCTTATCAGCATTTTTCATGCTGATGCTGCGCTGCTCGTTTTTTTTTCAAGCGAAATCATGTGCTTTAAAAATCTTTAAGCGTTTTCGAACTCTGTGTAGGACAACGTCTGTTTATTAAAAAACATACTTACTTACCTATTTATCAAATAGAAATAAAACTTTGTTATCTCCTCAATACTTTCTGATGTTGCAAATAAATGTCCCGAACGTTTTGTGGCCAAAAATTTGCCATTATTTGCGCGAAACGACAGTGAACCATCACCATGCCAAACCAATTCAAAGAGAGCATCAGCACAACGACGATTACCAGTGGCTTGTATGCCGCCACCAGCCGACAGACACCAATAACGATCTTGTGTAGTACGAAGAGCCCAACGATGAGCAGACCAATCGAACTCCAATTGGAAAGTCTCATTTTCACCCACTTCATCTTGATTGGCAGTCACATCAACACCCTGTTTCACCGACACATAACGCGAATTCAATTCAGCTATAAATGAAGCTTGTGGCAAGGAATCCTCTAACGAGAATAGTTCATCACGTGTCACAGTAGAAGAACGCGATTTTAGCACAGCCTTGGAGCCAATAGGTGAAAGATATTGACCTTGTCTGTGAAAGAAAAGAAAAAAAGAACAAAAAATAGAGTAAATAAATGAAAGCCCATTTGATGTCATCAATCAACTCACTTGTCACGCAACGCCAAATGTCCACCATGATATTCAGCGCTGAAGAGACAATCCTCATTGCAAATAGTTTGGAGTTTTCCGTTAGCATTTAAATACCTAACAACAAAGTATGATCAAGATAGTTAGTTAGCTCTAAAATCGAATGAAGCTCAACAAATCAACAGTAGAAACAACAGCAACAACAAAATCACTCATGCAGTTTGTCTTAACTGTTACTGCTCTTCTTAAATAGCCCACTTCAACTGGTAAAATAACTTACTTATTATTGCATGTATGCAAAGCATAACGTCCACACTCTTCAGCACGAAATTCCAAAGTGAATAGCGTATCTTCGCCCCATGGAATATTTGCATCAACATGTATCTCATCTTGTGATTCGCTGAGATGTGCAAAACGTTTACGTCCAATCGAACGTAGATTGACTTGTGGCCTAGCGGCTAAATGTACAGTCCAAAACTCGCTGGAGCTGGGCGTTTTTGCGGTACAAACCAGTTTATCTGGTGTGCCACCAAGGAAGTAACCACGTGATTCATTCTTCAATGCCCAACGGCCAGTGCCATCCTCACTGATACTAATTTGGAAACGGCTGCCAGCATCACGTTCATCAGTCTCGCATAACACATTGCCGAATGTATCAACCGATAGATATTTGTTTAAATGAGATCGTAAATATATAATACCTGCAAGCAAAGAGAGAATACATTAGCTTAGCACATATCCATAATAAATCGCAATTAGAAAAGTCTTGAATGAAATGCACATAAGGCCCTGGATTGGAAAACCTAAACACACGCAAACTAGAAGAAACTAGGCAGGGCCTTTACAGTTTTTATCAACTAAGCAGGCCCCTTGCACAATATACAGTTGTGTTGTGTTGCAGCGAATTCCATTATAGAACCCATATAAAAAGGAATTTCAAAGTTTACATAATGTTCAGGAAAGTTAATTAAACTTGTAAAAATTTACATAAAAATTTCAAACAATTTTGGGTAGAATTTTTTGAAAATTTTTGAGTAAAGCTGCTATATGTATATAGCTCATTCAATTTTAACACAATAGTGTGCAGGTGAGAAGTACCTCAAAATGTTCCCTGAATTTTTAAAAGTTTTTTTTTACAAGGTGGCGCAAAAGTAATCCTCCTATCAGAAAATGCTATACATTTTGCGATTGGCCCCTAAAGTCAGTTCTGTTTTGACATATGTGTAGTAAACACATGCGAAATACGCGTTAATAAACAATGTTACGCTACACTGCTCCAGAACGCGGAATATTGCTGACTATTTATTTGACCAATAATCGGTCGGTGAAAAACGGTTACTGCGCAAAAGTAATCCTCCTATCAGAAAATGCTATAAATTTTGCGATTGGCCCCTAAAGTCAGTTCTGTTTTGACATTTGTGTAGTAAACACATGCGAAATACACGTTAATAAACAATGTTACGCTACACTGCTCCAGAACGCGGAATATTGCTGACTATTTATTTGACCAATAATCGGTCGGTGAAAAACGGTTACTGCGCAAAAGTAATCCTCCTATCAGAAAATGCTATAAATTTTGCGATTGGCCCCTAAAGTCAGTTCTGTTTTGACATTTGTGTAGTAAACACATGCGAAATACACATTAATAAACAATGTTACGCTACACTGCTCCAGAACGCGGAATATTGCTGACTATTTATTTGACCAATAATCGGTCGGGGCCAAACGGTTACTGTGAATGGTGAGCGCTACAGAGCAATGATCAACAAGTTCTTTTTGCCGCAACTTGATGAATTGGGATAGGAAAACATGTGGTTCCAACAAGACGGTGCCACAACCGATATGCTGAACATCGGAAGCTTACTTTTGCACCACCTTGTATATACAAACAAATTAATAAAATCACAGCTTCTTCTTATTTCGTCCAACGATATTCATTTTAATAATTGATATTAGAGGAAAAATTACAACATTATGCACAGCGATGGTATGGGATGACATGTTTCGAAGTGCCCAACTTCTCATCAGACCCCTTCTCGGACATTGAGATACGAACCCAAGTGTCTGCACCAAAGCCGCTGTTAGAGTACTCTAACAACTAAGCTATGATGCCCTGTAGCGTCACGATGCATTTTTCCTCTAATGTGCCATAATATTGAACACAGCTGTACGCCCTGGCAGGCCCTAAGCAGAGTTGTATATTGTATGGAAAATCTAGTCAGAGCCTAAGTTGAGTACAGATTTTCCTAGATTACTTCCAACCCTATTTGAGATGGATCAGGTAGAGAAAAGTTTGGCTTATTTTGGTGTTTCAAGCTGCGATTAGCATACCCTTAATATAGAACCATTTGTTTAACCTCAGCGACTAATTGGCCAAGAGAAACAAAACATTCATAATAAACGAAGATAAAACGGAAACAATTATTCAAATGAGCTTATCAAGTCGAGTACCTATTTCGATATGCAGCTCATCATTTGTTTAATTGAACTGCGAGTAGAGCCAGAGCCAATGCTTGTACGTTTGTATCGACGCACTTTCGCACGATTTTTTCGGAGTGAATTGCATTTAATTGGTACTTGCAATTGACACGCTTTCCCACTTTAGCGCGATATTAACGACGAGCGCGCTTCACAACAACTACAAATTAACAAACTATGGTTTTATCGAAATGGAAGGAACTGAGGAGATGTGCATAAAATGGCAAGAAATAAATTTAAGGCAAATAAAAAACATAAAAATTGTAAATCCTAAAAGTCAATTGTATAGAAAGTAACGAGCTTGCAATGCGTTAAGATAACTTGCCAACAACAAAAGCAAAGGAAACAATGCGCACTTTAGAAAAATGCACAAGAAAAATGCCTTTGGGCTGGTTTCCCAGAAAAAGCTGATATTTGCAAAATATGAGTAAAAAGAGAGGAAGACTGATAGATTAGAGCGGATCGCAAGTGTGGGGGCGGCCTGATTATGAAATTTTTGTTCTCAGCTAAGAATAGCGCACAGGCTATAATATTATTCGCCTAAAGGTGTGTCGCCGCGAATCGATATTCTATATTAATTAAAGTGTTCAGGAGTTCAACGAATTAAAAACTAGCGGCTTTGTTAGGTGGGCCATGTTGTGCGAATGATTTGTTGTTTTAATTTATTAATTTTTTACTTTTTTACTGGTTTCCTTTCTTGCTTTTTCCTTAGCATAACTGCATTATCTTGATTTCTCATATTTACCTTACTTTTCTTTCTCAAACATTTAATTACAAAATTTATATTGTTTTATTATATTATATTATATTTTATTTTATTTTATTTCATTTTATTTTATTTCATTATACTTTATTTCGTTTTGTTTTTTATTTTTTTCATTTTATTTTATTTTATTATACTTTATTATTTTTTTATTTTACTTTACCTTATTTTATTTTTTTATTTTGTTTTATTTTATATTATTTTATTATATTTAATTCTATTTTATTTTATTTTATTTTATATTCTTTTATTTAATTTAATTTTATTTTATTTTACTTTACTATATTTTATTTTATGTTTAGGCGGCTGCGCTTACAATCAGAATGAGTGGGTTCGATTCTCCACAAGATCCTCTGAAATAGCAAAACTATACGAATTAGTCTGACGAGAAATCGTGTCTGTTTTCGAAATAGTACTCTAACTATAGCCTGTATATGTTTGTTGCTTTTAATTTTTCCTCTAACTGAAAATAATAATAATTAACTAAGAATTATTAACAACTGGTCTTCACTGTTAACAACAACAAAAACAACATCAACTGGTCTTGAGCTCGTTAAACTTACAAAAATATGTTATTTAATTTTTTTAATCTTAAGAATTAAATCTTTTTTTTTATATTTATTTCATATTCTTTTTCTTATATTATTTTGTGTTATCTTATTTTACCTATTTTTCCATATTATATTTTTTTAATCTATATTATTTTATTTTGTTTCATTTCATTTCACTGCATTTCATTCATTTCATTTATTTTATTTGATTTTTTTTATTTTATTTTATTTTACTTCATACTATTACAAAATCTCTGCGTAAAATAAATAAAAATTAAATTTTGCTATTAAAATGTCATTGTAAGAAGATGTGTGAAAAAATAAAAAATTTTGAAAATGGGTGTGGCACCGCTTGTTTTGACAAAGCCTATTCCAACGATGCTGTAGCCATAACTCGAAATTTAAAAAAATATATATTATTAAATCCTTTAAATAAGCTTAAAAAATATTTTGTGTTTTTTTGAACCCGTCCTAATGTGCATAAGTAAGCAGCGTGATGAGCTATGAAAATTAATAGATGCTGAAATAATCTCGGAGAAAAAAAGTTGTACGGGCGGCAACAAAACGAACCTAAAATGCATGTCCAACTCAAGAAATGACGTAACGGAATTGTAAAATTAGTGAAAGAAAGGCGAAAGGTCAGCGACTCCACCTGACGGCACATTGATGAATTTGCGTTGATGCGAATTGAAACCGTGACCGTTGTGAATGCTGACAGCCACAACTCACGGGAATCAGTAAAATGGAAAATTTTACTACCTGCCGCCATTATGATATTTCAGGTAGAGAAACTCATTTCACGGTCGCCATGTTATACAAAATTAATGCCAAAGTATAGTCGATGTATGGATCATGCTTTTTTCCTAAGAGTACATCAAGGGTCCGGGATTCGAATATGGGCCAAGCAACATCACACAAAAAATTGCTTAGTAAAAATTACAACAAAATATAATTGGACTATGATTACCTGAGTGCACATGGTTTTTGTTGTTGTTTGTAGCGACAAAAATATTCGCCGAAGGTTTTGGCGAGTGTTTTCGGAAGTTACAGTCCTTTTCCGGATATAAACCCGGTACGCGGCGGTACTTCCTTGCGGTGCATGTCCGACTGTCGTGGGAGCGATTTGGTGTGACCAGTGAAACCTTCTAAGGCATTTCACCACCTTCTTCCGTAAGAAAGAACAAGGTTGGTAATGAGGTGGTAGAGGCATCATATCCGTAGATCAACCATCAAGTTGCACGTTATCACTTTTGTGAACTTTAGTCGCCTCTTACGACTGGCATACCTACCCCGGGCATAACCGTAACCCGCCTTGCATTTTTGCTAAAGTACGGAGTTGATGATATGTGTAGGGACTTTACGGAGTTTCATTTTCGTTCGAAGGGTCAGAACATCCGATTAATTTGGAACTCTGATGCAGGTTTCGATTCCGAATGTTTTAAATCGAACTTTGAACGAAAATCTTAACCCCGAATAAGATCAATTTTCAGAACAACCTCAGACTTGGTAAAATTATGGCTGACTACATCTTCGCTATATGCCAAATCCTGAAGGAGACCTATGTTATGTGGAAGATGTATGGCCCCTTTTTCGCGATGCCTACGGTGTGGCTAGGCCATGTAATATCACTGAACAAATAAACTCCGGTCCTAAAGGTTTTCTCATCAGCGCACGAATTCGGCAGCAGAGGAAGTGTGAGGCCCCCACTGAAAAGGCAAAACAGGAGGAGAATGACTTGGTCTCCCTTGATGTTTCCAATTGGGGACCGTTAAAGCTAGGTTTGTATTCACCTGTGAAACATTCCAGGACCAAGTAGTTGTGAAATTTCCCGAGAGGTGACAGCCCAAGACAACCATTCAACGTGTGTCTCGGTCACTAGCATGTCTGTTTCTAAAGCCACAACGTTTAATTGCGACACACCTTTTTGAAGTAAATTTAATTTTACAATACACGAGCTAATACCAGTTAAAACACTCCTGAGCCGGTGAACTCTGCTCATAATGTGGCATGTTAATTTCGAATGTGTAAAGCTCGTAATTCAATGCATTTCGCGCAACAGATTGCTTATCAGCGTTGCAACAGCGAACGGCCGCAGCAACGTTACGGCAAGACAATCAAAAGATTCAGCGCAAAGAAATCGTCTAAGTTGATTGTTTCGTTTTGCAAAATTTCCAAATGCTCCACCACCCAGTTCGAACCACAATTTGGCAGCTATGCAAGTGTCGATTGTCGATTTCTGTTGCTGCCAACCGCAGTAACAAGAGCACTATCAACATTTATAGCTGCAATCTAATGACGGAAGCGATTGTTGTTCTATGGACGTGTTGTATGGCAAACAAGTAAGGTGAGCGCTGTCTTCGGCTTTGCTAATGGCTTTATACCTTTCATGAGTACGAATCGTGATTTGTATTTTGCGATACTTATTTACAACAAGTACAAACGTCCCTAGCTATTTAATTGAAAGAGTTATAGACCAAACTCCGTTTATCGGAATAATCGTTTGTATTGTATAGCTTCCATTATATTGGTCAAATCTATATAATTTTCTCTATCCCCGTTACATATTACATAGACCTGTTAGGTTTAAGTAGTAATTAGTAATCAATTAATTAGAAGGCTTTTTTAATTGGTAATCATTATTTAAATTGTTTTTCAAGACAATTATTAATTGATTACGATTATAAAAAAAAGTAGTCAAAAAAAGTTGGTTTGATTACTTTAGATTTTTTTGATTTTTCAGTATTGTTGTAAAAAATCAAAAATAAATTTAAAAAAATCAAAAATAAAATTCCAAAAAATCAAAAAAAATCACAAATAATCAAAAGTAAGCCAAAGCACTTTTTTAATTTTTTTTATTTTTTTTAATAATCGTAAAAAATCATGATTTTTTTTGGTTATTTTTTTAATTAATTAGAAAATAATCATTAAAAATTTTAAGTAATTCGTAATCAATCATTAAATGTTTACTCAAGAAAGTAATTAATCATTAGGAATAGTAATCGTAATTTAACAGGTCAAATTTGACATTCTTAGCTCTTTAATTTGAAGAACTTTGGACCAAACCCCGTCTATCGGAACTATCCCAAACATGGGAGCTAGATATATGTTAGATTGATCCGATCTTGCTCGTTCCGAAAAGTTATTAACGTTATAAATAAAAATGAATGTTTGGCTTAGTGTTCTTTATAGACATCCAAAGTACTCAACCGATTTTTATGAAATTTTCACAGTATATTCTTGGGTTTACTGGTTATGGCAAAGGCTATATCTGGTTTTGAAAAAGTGGGCGTTGCCACGCTCACTTATTTTGGAGTTTCCATGTGCTTCATTAATATCAACGGTTTATTGTCGATGTCTCTGAAACTTTCACGGCAGGTTCAGGCTGTATATATTTTTTGAAAAAGCGCCCATGTTATATCGACGTGCTAAACGAAACCTAGCACCAGCATTTTTGTATCTGACGAAAACTAGCACTTTCAATTTTTGGCTGATGAAAAGTAGCAATTTCAGTTTGTGTCTGAAGAAAAGTAGCTCTTTTATATTCTGAATGAGAAAAACTAGCACTTAAATTGAGTTTGTTATTTTTTTAAAGGGTTGGCTCGGTAAAAAATTGTTTCTTAAGATATACGAGTATATTAAAATAGGAATTCGATATGTAGATAGATATTGAGCATGTGAGTTAAATTCAAAGTTAGTATGCCGATTTTATTGTTCTTGCAGGTAAATACGGCTTGAGCGTTTTTGTGAACGAATCACGAACATGTGCTCACCGAAAATGTGGGGCTTATTTGAAATGGCAGGGATCGTATAATAATAAAGTAAATATAATAAAAACAAGTAAGAAAGTTTAAGTTCTGGTGGAACCGAACATCAAATACCCAGCTTTAAATTTTCTACTACCATGTCGGCAATACCAGGCTCATTCGGTTTAGCTAAATTTCAATCTTATAAATAACAAGTAAGGAAGTCTAAGTTCGGGTGGAACCGAACATAATTTACCTAGTAGTGACCTATTATGTCATCCCAATTTACGCAGGTCTTATTTAATACTTTCAGTTCGTAGCTCATCCTCCTAATCATTTCAGTATACCTTTTAATGGGACTGTCTCTTTTTCTTCTCATACGTACAAACATTTCATGTTAATGAAAGGTATGAAAATCAAAAAAGATATACAACTTCGCTTTTGCAGGGTATTAACTACTTGCCCGGATATTTTACTTTTCATCCTGAACGTTTTGATATACATTAATAAATATATATCTCGATTCGTTTATGCCGAATGAAGTAATATACCTTGTGTGCGTAGCAAAAATAAATATAAAAAAGGGTGTCTTTCATAGGCGCCAAAGAACTCAACCGATCTTAATGAAATTGTCACAATATATACTTGGGTTCACTGGGTATAGCATAGACAATATAAAGTTTTATAAAAATATATATATAAAGTTTCAATTCGTCATAACTCGCAAATTTTTTGTTGTAAATTAATGAAATTTGGATATACATATGTGTCACTTAGTCAATATCTACATAATTTTTCAAAAGTGGGCGGTGCCACGCCCACATATTTTGTGGCTTGTTTGCTCTTGAACCTTCACGATAAGTTCAGGAGTTCGCTGGGCACGACACAGTCTGTATATAGCTTTTGGAAAAGCCCCCAGGTTATATAAAGCTGCAGTTCGGTATAGCTAGGAGTTTATTTGGTTCAAGTTAATAACATTTTATATTTAGATGTGTTCAATGTATCAAAACGTCTAAACAACGTCTACCGGGTTTGCTAGTATATTATAAAATGGTAAAAGCAAACAACGAATTTCAGCATTCTTTTGTAAAACTGAGAGATTAGTTTGCGTTCAAAGAGAGAGACGGACACTTATATACATGTAATGTTTATTAAAGGTATGAAAATCAAAAAAGATATATAACTTCGCTATTGCAGTGGGCTATTAACTACGTGCCCGAATATTTTGCTTGTGTGTTTCCCGATTTGGCTAATTTTTGGCAGGAGTATAATACATACTACTGAGAAGCAGCTGATCACTTTTCATTGAAATATCAAGATTGAATTATAAGCGATTGCCTTTGAAAATAGCAGAAATTTTATGCTGAAAAGTGGGCGGCGCCACGCCTACTTCTTCAAAAAAGCTTATAATGTGTGCAAAATCTGATTGATATAACATGCTTAGTTGTAGAAACATCGCTTTTCAAATTTTCCAAAAAAAATTTTCAGAACTATGTTAAAAAACTGGGCGTGGACATTAACTGATTTCGCCTATTTTTACAGCAAATAGTTAGTTACCTTTATATATAGAACATTATCCCGAAATTTCGGGGCAACCCCATTTTCGAAAATTTTAAGTTTTTGGCTTTCTTTTTTTACGGAAACTTTAAAACTGAAATATAAATGATGTAAAGCTATTTTACGCAGAGTTATTGCTTATTTAATATATCTACGATCCTCTTCAAAATCTTTCATATAAAAGTGGGGGTAGACTTTAACCGATCCTGGCACATTCCTTGCATACCTGGAAACCTGCGTGCTAAATTTCGTTTCCATATCTTGAACGGTTTTTTATTTATGATTTATATTATTTCTAAATTTGACCTAATCAAAAGTGGGCGGTGCCACTCCCGTTTTCAAAAATTTCTTATAAAATGGATTTCATGCCTCAATTTCAATGTAGTCACCAAATTTTATCCTTATACATAGGTATATTATGTACTGAGTAATCACTTTTCTGTGTTTTCGAAAATATTCTATACATAAAAAGTGGGCGTGGCTATCATGCGATTTCGCCCATTTTAAATAGCGCTCGGAGATGAGTGCCAAGGAACCCACATACCAAATTTCATTAAGATATCCCAAAATTTACTCAAGCTATCGTGTTCACAGACGGACGGACGGACGGACGGACATGGCTTAATCAATTTCTCTTTTCGTCCTGAACATTTTGATACATATAAGTCAATATCTATCTCGATCCGTTTATGCCGTTACGTACTGCCGTTAGGCGACTAAAGTTAATATACCTTGTGTGCTTAGCACTACTAGGTATAAAAATGAACGTGTGTCTGGAGTCCAAAGTACTCAACCGATCTCTATGTAATTTTCACAGATTTTCGGGTTCACTGGTTAAAATATAGGCTATATACAATTTTGGAAAAGTGGGCGTTGCCCCGCTCCCATGCTATATAAAATTACAATTCATCATAACAATGAATGTACTTGCTTTAAATTAATGATATTTGGAGGTATGTGTCCTTCAATCAATATTAACACAATTTTGGAAAAGTGGACTGTGGGTTTTTAGGAAACTTTTACAGCGTGTCCCGTATATCTAAACAAAAAAGCTTTGGAAAAAGTGATCGGTACTAAATGTTCATTTAGGTGTGGGTTGTACCACACCCATTTCCCAAAATTAAAAAAAAATAATAATTAATAAGATCATTAGGTAATTGTAACTAGCAAATTCTAGCATTCTATCTGCATCAGTGCAGTAGATTTGGCATGTTTCGGTTTCCTATCTCTCTTTTAGAAAGCTTTAGCAAAAAGTGGTCGTGGCCGTTTACCGATTTTGCATATTTTCCGTAGGTTTATGTCGATAGTATACCTCATACCAAAGAAAAAAAACCTGTGTGCTCAATTTCATTCTATTAGTTTGGCTCATGGACATCAAAACTGCAGTGTCTTTATTAATTTTTCAATTGTAGTCATTTCGATACTTATATATACAAAAAATAATAATAATAGACAAGTAAAATGCCAAGGAGGTTTTGATTTGCTGCTTGAAGTTTTTATCATACAAATTGGCGCGCCCTACATATTCTATGGCATTTACTATGGCAGCAATACACTCGAAGGGTTGGCGACCTCCGGTCAGTAAGACTACTACCACACCACATCTCTATTTATGTCGGCTCTTTCTAATATTAAAAACCAAAACCTCTTAAACCAATCTAGACCCTGTAAATAAGCAGAACAACAAAGAAAGGGCTAGTTTTCGTCAGCCAAAAGTGATAGTTTTCGTATGGCACGTCGATATGAAGCTGCAATTCGGTATAGCTATGAATTTATTTGGTTGAAGTTAATGATATTTTATATATAGATATGTTCAATAAAATTTGTTAAATGTAGGCAACTCAAATTTTAGGCAGGACAATAATATAAATACCTCTAAAACTAAGGGACTAGTTTGCATTCAAAAAGACGGACTTGCGGTCCGACCGAGGGACGGACAACGGTAAGTCGACTTAGCTCATCGTCCCGATCATTGCGATATACTTATTGGTGGGTACATCTTTTGTTCTTCCTATACTTACAAACATCGAGTCAAAGTTATTATACCATTTCCTGTTTAAGAAAGATATACGAGTACACTTTTAATAAGCAGACAAATAACTAACCCTAAATAAATGCGAGATATCGAATAAATCTATGAAATTGCTTATGTGGGCTTGATTGATTATCCCTTCAGAATTATCTGGCAAATAACGAAACTGAATGATAGCGATTAATCTGCTCTGAAACCTCATACCGTATTGAACGGCTCGATGTGATCCTTCTCAAACCTCACAGAACAGTAAGGCACATCCGACGGGAAACCAATTTTAAACCCAGCAGCATCTCTTTTGCATGCTAGAAAAAGTGTTATGTGTCGACTCTCTTTTCAGAGGGGTTCTTCAAAAGTTGGTGCTAGTGGAAATTTGTTCTCGAATGGACTTAGCACATCTGAAGCCACATTGCTAAGGTTTCAACTCTTAGTTAATGGTGGTTTCAGATGCGTTTTTTGGAGTCGCCTTTTATGAGGATTGGGCAGAGGACGCATTCTTTCTACATGCTTGAATAGCTCGGGGGTTAAACCGGCTCTTGCAGGGACCATATTTTTTCAGCCTCATTCTTACTTCTTTATAACCAGATGTAGAATAATAATTATATAGTCATTGGGATAATAGGTTCAGCATCTTCTTCTCTATTTATCAGCTACTAGCAGTGTTCCCGTAACCTTTGTACGCCCTGCACTTCGGAAACTGGATCGTCATTACTGCTCCTGAAAAAATTTGTTCCGGTCTTTAAACCTTGTGGAAAGACGATCGTTCATAGTAAGCATGCAACCACGGATCCCATCTCCATAGTTGCAATTTCTTACATGGTCATATGGCGCAAGGTCCAAAAGATGCCGGTATTCATTATAAAAAAAGTGGTATCATCCGAGGCTTTGCTGTACGAAACTGTTTTTACTTAGCGAGCCTCAAAACAAGACCAAGGGGCTGCCTGAGCTACGGGAGTGGGAAATAATTATAAGCGATTGCTGGCTTCAAAACCGACCCCTGTCCCTATCCTCTCATTTTGGTAAGAACAACTAACACAAATCTCGCAGCTCCCTTTGGTTCCCCGAATTTCTGTGGACCATACACTGGCTGGCCACCGCAACTTGTGCGTGGGTTAAACAGCTGTGCTAACCAAAATGCCACAGTCGAAATGAAGGTGTACATTATACTCCAGTGCTGCGTGGGTTGCCACATTTGCACAGTGACTGTTGGGGGTCGGAAGTGTCGGCCTGAGCATTCTAAAGTGATCGTCAATAAACTATTGGAAAACAATCTCGCAAAGTACAGTAACATACTTTCAACTAAGGAATTTTTGCGTGATATTACATGAACTCATATGGCTCTCCAAAGCTCTATGCATCTTCAATCTGATCATTTATCTGCAGCCTGAACATTAGAGGTGTTAGATAATCAAAAGTTCCGCGTGCTCTTGAACATTGAGCAATTTTGCCTCTTGATGGAGGTGAGACTCAGATGACATAAGCAGGCATCCCGTAGCAGTTCTGATGGCGGTGTTTTGGCAGACTTGCAATTTGCTCCAGTTGGTGTCAGAAAGATTGGGCGACCATATAGGCGCAGCATAGTCAATAACCGGCCGGCCAATAGCCTTATATGTAGCAAGCAATGTTTCTTTGTCTTTTCCCCAAGTACTGCCGGCCAGTGACTTGAGGATCTTATTGCGGCTCTGTACCTTTGAGGCTATTGCGGCGGCATGACCAGCGAAGGTGAGGCCGTTGTCAAATGTCACACCCAAGATTTTTGGGTGGTTGACAGTAGGTAGAGGTACTCCATCTACGTGGACATTTAACTCTTGCCCCATCTGCGCATTCCATGTAGTAAACAGGGTCGCCGTAGATTTAGTCGGAGACAGGGTCAGATTACGCTCGGTGAAGAAGCTGGAAAGGTCATGGAGGTAACTGTTGATTCTAATAAAGAGTTCATCAATGGAGGGACCCTTGCCCGAGGCCATTATCGTGCAGTCGTCAGCGTAGGAAACAATGGAGACTCCCTCTGGTGGGGGGGGAAGTCTCGAAATATAGAAATTAAACAAAAGGGGAGAGAGAACACCACCTTGCGGCACCCCTTGTTTTATTCTTCGTGGTCTAGATTTCTTGTTCCTAAATTTGACTGTTGCCTGTCGATCATTGAGGTAATTAGCGGTCCACCTCTTAAGGCCGGCAGGGAGCGGTGTCTCATCCAGATCTCGGAGGAGTGTGGCGTGATTGACCGTGTCAAATGCATTTGACAAGTCAAGTGCCACGAGAACCGTTCTATGGTTTGGTGGATGTTGATTCAAACCGTTGTTAATCTGCGTTGTAATGGCGTTCAAAGCGGATGTCGTGCTATGTTTTTTGCGGAAACCATGTTGATGATCGGCCAATTTTAGATTTGTAACGAAGTAAGGAAGCAGAATGGACTCTAGTAATTTCACTACCGGCGAAAGGAGGGATATCGGACGATTAGACTCTCCTAGGTTCGTCGGCTTCCCTGGTTTTAATAGGGGAACTACAATCGCTTGTTTCCATATCTCAGGTATAACGAAGGTAGTTAAAGAGAGATTAAAGAGTGCCGCTAAATAACTCTGTCCTTCGTGGCCAAGGTGTTTGATCATCTTCATGGCGATTCCGTCGGGTCCGATGGATTTTGAGGGTTTGGCCTTCATTATGGCTTCCTTAACCTCTGCGACTGAGACGGCAATGGGCGCAGTAGAGTGTTTGTGTTTGCGCGCACGTCGGAAGGCTCTTCTCTTAGTCCTATCCGCAGGTGGATGCATAATAAACAGCCGGCAAAAGGAGCTCGCGCATTTCCTGGCGTCCGATTTGACGCTGTCGCCGAAAGCAATGGCGACCTTGTCTTTGTGTTTGGTCGGATTGGATAGGGCCTTGACAGTCGGCCATAATTTACCGACTCCGCCGGAGAGGTTGCATGTCTTGAGGTGTTGTTTCCACTTGGTCAGCTTGTGTTCGTTGACGATCATACGAATTTCCGCATTGACATCTTTTATTCTGGGATCTGCGGGATTGATGAGTCTCACTTGGTCACGTTCTCTTGCCATCGCCGCAGCTTCTGCTGGGAAATTCGGACGAATTTCTGGTATTCTGCCAGCAGGAATAAAGCGGCATGAGGCTGAATCAATGATCTTGCGAAACTCTCTTTCGCCTTTGCGTAGGTCCGTAGGAGTGGGTAAGGCAGCGAAGGAGCGCTCTGTATATTCAGTAAAGCGGTCCCAGTCCGCTTTGGTGAAGTTGATGTATGTTATTTTATCAGTCGTTATGAAGTCGGTCGGTCGTTCAACAGAGAATAAGATGGGTAGGTGGTCTGAAGCTAATGTAAGCATCGGTCGCCAGATGACAAAGTTGATAAGGCCCGCGCTCGTTATGGAGATGTCTAGCGAACTGTGACAGTTACCTGCCACCCTAGTGGGGGCATCTCCATTGACTGTACAGAATGCTGAGTTATCTATTTGGTCTGCAATTGCGTGTCCTCTGCTGTCTGCTGGCAAGTTGGAGTGCCAGAGATCGTGATGCGCGTTGAAGTCGCCTAGGATTAGACGGTTATCGCCCTTAGCAGCGCACTAATGTCGGGATGATAATCTCTAGGACAACATGTGACAAGAGGAATATAGATGTTTATGATTTGCAGGACGGCGTCTCCTTACCGGACTGCTATGTCTTGGCATTCTAAGGTAGAGTCCCTGGGGTCGACGCCAGGTGAAAATAGATTATATTGTACAGAGTGATGTGTAATAAACGCAAGGCCACCCCCAAGACCGCTGGGACGGTCTTTACGATGTACATTATACCCATCACAAGTTCATAAGTCCGATCTCGTGTTCAGTTTTGTCTCTTGTATCGCGGCAATTTTGATGTTGTGCGTCTTCATAAAGTCAGTTATCTCCGCGATCTTTCCAGCTAATCTGTTACAGTTCAGCTGCAGAATTTTGAAGTATGTAGGGGGGGAGACGGGGGACATACTAGGCGTGAGGGACGGATGCCTTTGCCTAGGTGGAGGTAGGCTAACGCCTAAACTATGTCGCAGTCTAGAGTTGACAGCGCCATGGCCGATGTTGTCTGGCGTGGAGGGCGGCTGTGTACTGCAACAGGGGGCTATGAACGAATCCGTCCAGAGGTTACCGTTTGCGAGCCCAGAGCACATAAGGGTGTGACATAGGCCAAGGCAATTGTTGCACTTGACCGATGTCGCAGGCATATATAATCTTTGCCGACAAACGGTGCACGTGGTGAAAGGTACTAGGAGGTGGTGTTCCTGACCCACGTGCAGGCTGGAAGCAGGGGGGGCATTAGGGGCAGAGACAGGGGACTGACCCTCGGCGATGCTCATATCTGACCTATTCCGGAGGGGATAGGAGTGTTGAGCGGCCGTGTGAGATGGAGACGCTGGTGTGCGTGAGCGACAGTCGGGAGTGGGTGAGGCAGGGATGGCAGCGGTGCTGCCAGTCGTATAGACTGAGCCACTATTGTGACTATTGTGGATGGCAGGGGTAAGCCCTGAACATCCAGATTTATGTAACCATCTCTTACACTTGGCGCATTGTACCGAATACGACCGTTTAATATAGATTTTCTTCCAGCAAACGCAGCAGATCCAGTCTCTTGGTCCAGGATTGGGTTGGACCCCAGCCCGTAACAAGAGACAATGGAGCAACCCAGCTGCAAGGGTTTGCTCCGAGGATGACAATTTAAGGGTGGGACGGGACAGATTGGACAGGGTTACACTGAAATAACAGCCCTTGGCCGGGTAGAAAAACCCGGGTCATTCCGGTGCGATAGAACCGGCTGTTGTGGGAATGTTCAAGTTATGTCTACAGCTTTATATACTACAAACCCCCATATTCACAAAAAATAAAAAAGGTTTATTATGCACTTATAATTCCAAATTTGTATGGAAATGTCATTTTAAAAAGCTTTATAAGCCAATTTTATTTTTTATGAATATGGGGGAAATAGTTTAAGCTAAAATAAAAAATTTTAAATGGATTTGTTAATTGATATTAGAGGAAAAATTACAACGATATGCACAGCGATGGTATGGGATGACATGTTTCGAAGTGCCCAACTTCTCATCAGACCCCTTCTCGGACACTGGGATACGAACCCAAGTGTCTGCACCACAGCCGCTGTTAGAGTACTCTAACAACTAAGCTATGATGCCCTGTAGCGTCACGATGCATTTTTCCTCTAATGTGCCATTTGCTTATTCCTTTTATACATTCTTTGGTACGCGCCTAAAAATATTCCACTTTCCTTGAGTTGCCATATAAAATATATGTACCAAAGAATGTATAAAAGGAATAAGCAAATGGCACATTAGAGGAAAAATGCATCGTGACGCTACAGGGCATCATAGCTTGGTTGTTAGAGTACTCTAACAGCGGCTTTGGTGCAGACACTTGGGTTCGTATCCCAGTGTCCGAAAAGGGGTCTGATGAGAAGTTGGGCACTTCGAAACATGTCATCCCATACCATCGCTGTGCATATCGTTGTAATTTTTCCTCTAATATCAATTAACAAACAAACATAAAAATTCGAGCTTTGCTCCAACAACAATCACCTTAAATGGATTTCGTAAAAAAATTTCTGACTTTTTTTTAGCTTCTTAATTTTATCCTTTTCTAACTTTTTTTTTGCCAATTTAGCCTGGTCACACTGCCACTTACATTAATCAAACCGTGTAATGGCGCTTTTTCTAATCCAAATCTATTTGCTCTCACATTGCTTCTACACTTTTTCTTGTCATTTCTAGCATTTGTTAGCTGCCATCTAAGATGACAAGTTAAACGGAAAATAGATTATTGGCAACACAGAAGTCGAGTAATATTTTTTGTAACTGAATTCAAGATAATTTTCGTTTGTGTATTGACCGCTGAGTTGATTGCTTGGCATTAAAAAATTACCATTTCTGTTACTGCTGCATTTGCTGTTAACGCGGTATTGTGCTGTGGTGCAGGTGTTGCATTGAGCAGTGGCTACTGTTCGTCTGCAATTTTAATAATTGTAAATTTATAACGTGAGTATGGGGAGAGGTGGCAGCACGTAACGGTGACCGACAACTACGAAACATATGGTCCATTGTTTGGTGAATTGTGTTTGTTTGCATTTAAGTAGCCACGGCTGGAGGCAGCAAGGTGCAAAACAAGCAAATGAGCACAGGTGTAGCAGCACAACTAAGCTAATGGTCGGTCGAGATTGAATTTAAATTAGTATCGCAGCTGTGAAGCGACATGGTTTGATTTTACTTATACTCGCGTTTCTTTCCATTACATTTTAAATATGTATTTTATTCTTTCTAACATTAACTTCGTTTCGTTAAGTGATTAGTGTTATTATAATTTGTTTTTTTATAACATTACTGGATATAATCATAAATATTTGGAATCTCTCATTTAAAAGTAACCCAAAAATAGATTTTCTTTAAAATATTGTCTTATGATTACGTAAAAACTAAAATTATTAAAAAACTGAATTCAACCACACAACCCATTTTAATTACCCATTTAAAAATAAACGTCGAAAAGGCCATTGCTTGCCTCTCACAGGACTGCGCCACTGCTTTAAGATTAAAAAAAGCTAGAGTTTGCCCGGTGGTTAAAACTATACCACCAATTACCCAGAATAATTTTACTTATAAACTTCATATTTAATTATATTTACCTTAGCATCCAAAACTGTTATTTATAGATATTTCATTTTGTTTTTCCTTTTTTTATTTTAATTTAATTTTATTTTAGTTTAGTACCATGACTATAAACGGGTTCAAGGCCAAGAAAAATACTTTTTCTTTTTATTTACGAAAATTATCAAAATTGTAGAGACAACCGCCATAGCTTTTCTTATAGATCCATTCTGGAAACTGGTAGACTTTTTCATCAGAGAAATTTGGACACGTTCTGCTACCATTAAGCTAACAGAGCGCTGGTTTTTGTGTCAGCTAAAATCCTAGTTCTATTCACATTTACCATAACATTAAGCGTGCAGCGTCATCCGGCGGCACTGCTCAAGATGGATTTTTTGTTAGTAGTATACCCTTTAGCTGATGCAAAAACCAGCGCTCGGTAGCTTAATGGTTAGCAGAACGTGCCATAAAAAATATTATTTTTTTATTCTATTTTATTTTATATTATTTTATTTTATTTTGTTGTATTTTATTTTATTTCATTTTATTTCATTTCATTTTATTTTATTTTATTTTATTTTATTTTATTTTATTTTATTTTATTTTATTTCATTCTTAGTTAATTATTATTATTTTTGATTAGAGTAAAAATTTAAAGCAACAAACATATACAGGCTATAGTTATAGTCCTATTTCGAAAACAGCCACGATTTCTCGTCAGACTAATTCGTATAGTTTTGCTATTTCAGAGGACCTAGTGGAGAATCGAACCCACTCACTCTGATTGCCAGCGCAGCTGCCTAACCCATAAGCTATGCTGCGTGTAGTTTTGCAAGCTGCTTAATTCAAGTTTTCCTCTAATTGTTGTTTGTTATCTTGCCAACGGTATACACAATATTTTAGACATTCTGTCTATATGTAAATCATGCATGCCGGACTTTGTTTTTGTACATTCTTCTTTTCTATTTTTTTTTTTAGAAGATAGTTATTGTACATAACCGCGTGCTCCGGTATAAATGTATTTTGTTGTTGGTTTTACGGTCTGTTCATTTTACATATTTTTTGTAAGTATAACGAGCTCAAGACCAGTTGATAATAATTCTTAGTTAATTATATTATCTTATTTTATTTAATTGTTTTTATTTTATTTTTTTTTTACTTCACTTTATTTTACGTTATTTTAATTTATTTTGTTTTATTTTACGTGGTGTGAAGGTAGTGTTGCCGGCCTACCACACCGAAGGTCCATGGTTCGAGCCCTGGTACAGGTAACATCAAAAGTGATTTGAAAAAAAAGTTTTTCAAAACGGGGTCGCCCCTCGGCAGTGGTTTGGCAAACTCTCCGAGTGTATTTCTGCCATGACAGGCTTCTCAGCAAAAATTCGTCTCCTTTGTAGATGCCGTTCGGAGTCGGCAAAAAACTGTAGGTCCCACCAATTTGTAGGGAAAATTCAAATCGGCACACCACAAATTGGAAGAGAAGCTTGGCGCAAAAATCTCTTAGGAGGTTTATGATGATATACCTGTTGTATATCGCGCCATAGAGAGAGAGAATTTATTTTGTTTTATTTTATTTTACTTGATTATTATTTTATTTTATTTTTATTTTATTATTATTTCAATTTATTAAATTTTTTTATTTTATTTTATATTATTTAATTATTATTGCATTTCATTTTATTTTATTTCACTTTATTTTATGTTTTGTTTTATTTTATTTAATATTATGTTATTTTATTTTATTTTTTTTTAATATTATTTTATTTTAAGTTATTGGAATTTACTTTACCTTATTATTTTTATATTTTATGTTATTTTATTTTTTTAATTTTATTTCATTTTACCTTATTTTTCCTTACTTTATTATTATTTTATTTAATTTAGTTTTATTTTATTTTTCTATTATTTTAATTTACTTTATTTTATTTTATTATTATTTTATTTTACTTTATTATATTTAATTTAATTTAATTTTATTTTATTTTATATTTATTTAATTTATTTTATTTTATTTTATTTTATTAAAAACCCTTGGAGTAGTAGCCAATGCCTTGGCCTCGAACCCTGGCGAGGAAATCGACATTTGTTGGTGTCAGTCCACCGCCTGCTCAGCGGAAATGAAGTCAAGAGGAAGACTAAAGTAATGCAGAGGTTTCTCAGGATCCTACCATCTGCCAGGTCCAGTTCATAAGTATTCGCTTGGGCAAGGGATCGTCGTGAAAATTATAGTTGTGACCTGGCACCCAGATAATTTGTAATTTGTTAACAGTACTCGATCATAAGTTAGTTACCCCCAGCCGAGCAAGCCAGAAAGTTTTACATGACAGTCGAAAATACTTAATCCTTTTGAGTAAAGGTGGACTGCACTCATGGTGCTTGCACTCAAAGATTAGCTCCCTACCGGTAAATGATTTAGTTGTTACTTGAAGCAGGCATTCTATTTTAGCAGGTCACAAGAGGTACAGCTTAAGGTGGTATCTTTTCGCCACTACTTTAGAAGATTTTTCCGAAGTTTCGGTGACGAGTTCTGTCTTGGCTCTACATTTTTAAAAGTCAAAATATTAGAAAAGATGGTAAGGAATCCGCAAAAATATGGACCCTAGCTACCTTTGAATAACTGGAAATGCATGCTAGCTACTACATAATGAGACAAGTTCTACTAATAATTTCACTTACTTTCACCGGTATTCGCTGGCTCCAATGTCCACAATTGTTTCTTCTTCAAACTTGCACCATTCGCATTCAACTTGAAACCGAAAGTTTCTGCGGTCATATACCTATGTGCACCATTAATTAGACCAATTGTCCACCAGCCTTTCTGCTGATTTTGTGATATAATATCACCATTCGTATGGTTAAGCTCATAGCTTTGACCATTCATTGTACTGCTTACTGGTTGGGGAGCAATGGTGACGGTTTGCGTGAATGAGCTTGGAAATACGAGAGATTATTGAATATGTATGTGGGTGTGTAGTAGCTGATGTAACGTAATCTGTAATGAGACAAAACGTAAATATTTATTAAGTAAATTGTGGTAAACATTAAAATCAGCTTAATTAATTGCTCAATTGGTGTGCCAAGCTAATAACTTGCACAGACGCATCAATCATAATCTACGAATGTGAGTTATTTCATAAACATTTTTTCAAACATAAATCTGCGCTGTCTTTGTGTAGCAAACTTGTATGAGAAATTGCACAAGAAAGAAGAGCGTACAGTGCTTATTAATGAGCGTTGGCAGACGTGTTTGACTGGCTAAACTTTGAAGTCAATTGATCGGTTTTTAAAATATGATCTAAGATAGGTAGCTATTAGCTACAGGTGTTCATAGTAGAAATGGAGCAATTCCGTTTGTATATATCTCTACATATAATAAAATTGTAAAAGTAAGAAAAATCGATGGGAGGGATCATTATTAAGCCAGTAGAAGCCAAATTAACAATTTTTAGCATTATTGTCTGTCTAACGGTCTGTCTCTATGTTTGGTCGCGCATCACTCCAAAACTTCTAAATGGAGTTGAATGGAACTTTCAGCGTTATATTACTAGAAGTTAAACTTAAAATTTAAGATATCATATGTTCCTATATCCGGAGCAGTTTCGCAGATATCGATCGATATGTGGACCAAGGTGAATGTGTTTAGTACAATGTGGGCATCAAATGAACGGTGATCATAACTACTTCAATAAGCGATGTAATTAAGTTCCAAATCTTATCTGGTATGTATCAGAGATATAATTATTAAAATCGGACTCAGTCTATGATAAGTTTTGTGACGCAGCGAAACGGGGACGGGTTTACTAGTAAAAAATAAAAAAAATAGTATAATATATAAAATGTATAAGATTTCTTAGCCTAATCGCAGGTAGCATAGAGGAAACTAGGTACCTTAGGGCTCTTTAAAATTACTAGCGGTTTGGAGCTCTATTGAGGGAGGCCTATCAGTGATGATCATCGAGCACCTCATGCAGAATCAAACCCCCGCTCTTCCCTTCTAGTACGAGTACATATTTCGAGGCTGTAGAATGATCAAGAATGGATACCAAGAAACTTATAGCAGTCTGCCTAGGTCACTGTGCAATAGACAGGCATTCGTAAAAGAGGGGCATTCCGCATTATGACCACTCCAGAAGTTGCAAAGATATTACTTTCTAAGAAAGCGTTGAGCCTTTTGTGTGGAAAGACCGGCTCTAGCCAGAACATATCCAAAATACTTTGGAAGATCTTTTTTGGAAATTCTGAGGAGGATATCTGAAATAGTGATTCCAAATATCCATGAGTTTATCAACAACTCTGGTTGGTTGTAACATACATCGGCATTACCAACAGTAGGTTCGACGAGTTTTCGTGACTTTCGTAAGGCTGTTCTACTCGAAAGCAAAAGTCGATTATAATACACTTAGGCACTCTGTAGTTCGTTCGAATTTACTTTCCATAATAGTAGGCATCACTGTTTCCCAAAGGTCAAGCGCAAAGCAAAATACAAAAACACGTTGCATAAATCATAAATACAGCATTGAAGAGCGATGCTTCACATGCCGCAGGGCGCAGGTGATAAGCATCTGCACTACCATGCGTGCTGTTGCAGGTTCGAACGTAGCGCAATTAATTAAAATTTTATTTAATTTTTTTCAATTAAATAAATTTTTTTTTTAATATTTTAATACTTGTATCTAATTTTTTATTTTTTTTTGCTGAATTTTTCCAATTTTTTACCAAACACTCTTCAAATATTTTCTGTCAAATCTTTTTGCGATAAAAATGATTTCTTGATAAAAAAACACTAATTGCTTTATTATAGTCATAAGAAAACACATTTTTGTGGATTTCCGTTTGCTAAATTGTTGTCGTATAGAATTTTCTAACTTTCTATATTTTCGAAATAGTGAGTACCAAATTTTCTACAATCGAAACGGGGATAAGTCAAATCCGAAGGGAACAGAATGGAACTCGAGCAACGAAAGCGTTTTACTCGAAAATTTCTTACAGAGTACGAATTACTCCAAAGCGACAAATCTTCTTTCGAATAGAACTACAGAGTAAGGGCCCTGGCTTGCCTACATGTGGAAAATTGTATTCTCTCCACTCTCCATCACTCTGTCTCTCCTCTATCTCTCCATCTACTTTTTGATATTTCTCCCCTTCCTTAACAAAAATGAATTTGAAATTTGTAAAAAAAAAGCTAAAAGTTGTGCCATTTTATTTGATACTGACTGTAACGATCCTCGCGATTCAGTAGTCGTCATCGTTTCTCGCCATCACTCTGTGCTACGTGCGATTTATTTCGTAGTTTACGCAGTTGCTGGACATTTTAGAGCAACAAATTTGAATTCATATGCAAGACGCAACACCAACAAATTGTGCCATAGAGACGCAACTGCAACGTCTGTGGCATAGAACGCGTTTTGCATTTTTGAGTTGTGAAAACAAATATGCTAAGAAACGTAAACTGTCCAACAAAGCTTACGAACGCACAATAAACGAGCCTTCAAAACGCATTGCTAAATTTAGAAAAGTCAGCACGGATAGCCAAGATTTCAACTTGGTAGCAGGGCAAGATATGGGCATAACTTTTAAAGGCATATGTATAAGAGATGTATAGGGACCAAAGTTTAGAGTTCCGATCCCACATATCGAGACATACAACTTTCAGGTTCGTAACATGTTCATCAAACACTCAGCGCCGTAATCATAGTCGTTGCTTAACACGCGTTTTAATTAAAATCTTTACTCAAATTAAAAATACATTTAAAAGGGTGCTCAATCATAGTCATATTAAACAAATATTTTAGCTAAAATGAAATATAACAGGGCCCCCATGAAAAAAAAATTAAGTTGGTAGGTGGCATGAAAAAATTGTTTACGTTTTGCGAGGTCACCGTGTGTCAGCTATTTTATTCACAAACCATAGTATACTATGGAATGGCATGTGGTACAGGTGGCGCAAAAGTAAGCTTCCGATGTTCAGCATATCGGTTGTGGCACGTGCAGTGTGTGCTGTTGCACCGTCTTGTTGGAACCACATGTTTTCCAATCCCAATTCATCAAGTTGCGGCAAAAAGAACTCGCTGATCATTGCTCTGTAGCGCTCACCATTCACAGTAACCGTTTGGCCCCGACCGATTATTGGTCAAATAAATAGTCAGCAATATTCCGCGTTCTGTGTGTTTGTTTACGCGTTCTGTGTGTTTGTGTGCATGTGTTTACT
Organism: Merzomyia westermanni; assembly: GCA_949987695.1. Classification (NCBI taxonomy): domain Eukaryota; kingdom Metazoa; phylum Arthropoda; class Insecta; order Diptera; family Tephritidae; genus Merzomyia; species Merzomyia westermanni. The sequence continues at coordinate 66,602,173 of OX465290.1, forward strand.
ACACAAATGTCAAAACAGAACTGACTTTAGGGTCTAATCGCAAAATTTATAGCATTTTCTGATAGGAGGATTACTTTTGCGCCACCTTGTATATGGCTTGGAGTAACCAATGTCACAAACAGAACTATAGACACATACTGTGATTTTAAACTGTTAAAATGATGTTTTCATCATTTTAAAATTAAAACTCCGTTTTAGACATAAAATGAATTTTAATTTGACTATGACAGCCATGAAATGATGTTTATCTTAGAATCATGTTTGAGTAGTTAAAACTCTATTTTAATTTTGCTATGACTACGGGCCTCAGTCTATTACACCTATTTAGAGCGATCTACCGCGGGTCCTTTAAAATATACACTTTCAAAACATGTTTGATTAAAAAAAAAATATATATTGAAGTTATTGATCGGTTACGGCAGCTAATAAAAATGTTTATTCAAGAACAAAGTTAGTACAGTAAATTAATGTTGCAAGCTCCAACTTCAATGATACCTCTATTTCGTAATTTTGGCATTCAAGGCTCATTTAATGGTGACACATAGTCGTATCCATGTAAGACAGCTGATCAAACCAACCTTGTGGAAATGAAACTAAACGATTAATGATGCCATAACGCCATAATCATAAATATAAAATAGCCAACAAATTGAGTTTTGGTTATCCGTCATATCCATAACGTATTAATTTCTTAGTTGGCTCATTTATTAAGTTCTTGGAACGTTTCGTTTTCGATGCGTTTTGGTTTAGTGGGTTTTAAATGGTGTATTCATTACCAATTTTTTTGATAAAATTTTCTACTTTTTATGACATTTTTAACTTTTTTAGGTTAAGGCACCAATAATCGATGCCAATGGATATGGTTAAGTAGAAGACTATGACGTTATGGCTATGTCATCATTAACTGAGCTTAATAAATTGTTTTCCTGGCGCGAGGTCAATTAAAATTTTAATGAAAACACAAATTTTCAGTTTTCCTCCCGATATACTTCAGTCAATTCACGCTAAGCGTCTTTCAGGTGAGCTTTAATAATACTGCGTGTTCCACGGCTACCGATATTTCGTACGCATCTCTAGTTCGCACGCAGGCAATAATGATGACGGACACAATGAAGCAAATGCGATAACAGGAAGACAAGCATCAGTGACGCCACCGCCGGTCTATTGAAATGGCTTGGCATGCATTATTAGTCGCCATACTTTACGAATTTGCATGCAAGTATGCATACGTTAATTGTTCATGGGCGTCGAAGTAAATAATTTTCCTGTCTAATGCAAATAAATAATGTAAAAAATATGTGTGTAGGGGTATGTATATCGACGGCTGAGTTAACGATCGCGCCATCTCTGTTGTCTATTGTACAAAGTCCTGCTTCAGAATTATTGTTTGAGACCAAATCTTGCGATAGCGCGTCCTTTAGTCCCTTGCTGAGATGGGAAGATCTAGCACTCAGCCATCGATATAAAGCACGAAAGATGCCTTGTAGCAATTCAAGCGCATTCTAAATTAACCCTTGGTTACTCAACAACGTGCAACGTGAATGTCGTGTTTGGTTCAGCTTTTTTTGACTTTTCTTAAAAAAGTTATTTGTCTTCATAATTTTTTTATAAAATTTAAAAAGCGATATTTCTACAACCAAGCAAGTTATATCAATCAGATTTTGCGCACATAATAAGCTTTTAAAAAAAAACTCGGCCGCAAAAAAATGTTGTCAAACTTTTCAGCATACAATTTCTGCTATTTTCAAAGGCAATCGCTTATCATTCAATCTTGATATTTCTATGAAAATTGGTCAGCTGCTTCTCAGTAGTATGTATTATACTCCTGCCAAAAATTAGCCCAATCGGGAAACACACAAGCAAAATATTCGGGCACGTAGTTAATAGCCCACTGCAATAGCGAAGTTATATATTTTTTTTGATTTTCATACCTTTCATAAACATTAAATGTATGTAAGTATGAGAAGAAGAAGAGAAAAGTTCACTAAAATGATCAGCAGGATGAGCGGAGTCGATTTAGCCATGCCCGTCTCTCCGTCCGTCTGTCTATTTGAACGCAAACTAGTCTCTCAGTTTTACAAAAGAACGCTGAAATTCGTTGTTTGCTTTCGCCATTTTATAATATACTAGCAAACCCGGTAGGCGTTGTTTTGACGTTTTGATATATAGAACACATCTATATATAAAATGCCATTAACTTGAACCAAAAAAACTCTTAACTATACCGAACTGCAGCTTTATATAACCTGGGGCTTTTCCAAAAGCTATATACAGACTGTGTCGTGCCCAGCGAACTCCTGAACCTATCGTGAAAGTTCAAGAGCAAAACAAAACACAAAATATGTGGGCGTGGCACCGCCCACTCTTGAAAAATTATGTAGACATTGACTAAGTGACACATATATCCAAATTTCATTAATTTAGACCAAAAAAGTTCGGAGTTATGACGAATTGAAACTTTATATAGCCTGGGGGCGTGGCTCCGCCTACTTTTCCAAAACTATATATTGTCTATGCTATACCCAGTGAACCCAGGTATATATTGTGACAATTTCATTAAGATCGGTTGAGTTCTTTGGCGCCTATGAAAGACACCCTTTTTTATATTTATTTTTGCTACGCACACAAGGTATATTACTTCATTCGGCATAAACGAATCGAGATATATATTTATTAATGTATCAAAACGTTTAGGATGAAAAGTAAAATATCCGGGCAAGTAGTTAATACCCCACTGCAAAAGCGAAGTTGTATATCTTTTTTGATTTTCATACCTTTCATTAACATGAAATGTTTGTACGTATGAGAAGAAAAAGAGACAGTCCCATCAAAAAGTATACTGAAATGATTAGGAGGATGAGCTGAGTCGATGTAGGCGTGTCCGTCTCTCGATACGTCTATCTGTCTGCCCGTCTGTCTGCTTGAACGCAAATACGAACTGAAAGTATTAAAATAGACCTGCGTAAATTGGGATGCCATAATAGATCACTACTAGGTATATAATGTTCGGTTCCACCCGAACTTAAACTTCCTTACTTGTTCTTATCTGCAACCCAATCACTATTATCAGGTTTTCTTGCGTTTACTCTTCTAATTGATGTTTAGCTGCTGTTTTTATTTTTCTATGCAAATTGAATTTAAAGACGAGACGGATGGCAGTTTAATCTGCATTAACTTGAGAGTTGAGAGACTACTATAACGATTAAATTTATGACGATGAGGTGGGGTTTCACGTGGTTGAGAAAATCAACTCGTAAGCTTTTCAGTTCAAGTGTCAACCACAAATAACCGAGAAATGTTGAACGCCGTCGTACAAACTACCAAGTGCGGCAGAGTGATTTTTCTAGAGAAGTCAGTCTGGCTCGACTTCGATTTGGGAATTCACCTATAAGAATAACATTTGGTTTGTACATTAACATTAAGGCAGAATTTGATTAAGTCAAATTTAGAAAAAATTATTAATCATAAATAAAAAACCATTCAAGATATCTAAAAGACATTCAGCATCCGGATTTCAATGAGTACAAGGAATGTTCCGGGGAAAAATGGGTGAAAACGGTTATATGAAAGTTTTTGAAAAGGATCATAATTATATTTAATAAGCAATAACTTTGAGTAAAATAGCTTTATATAATTTCTATTTCACTTTCAAAGTGTTCCTGAATGAAGAAATTCGAAAAGTACAAATATTCGAAAATGGGCGTGGCCCCGCCCCTTTTATAGTGGATTACTCCACAAAACTTTTTATGCCATAACTCCGGCAAAATTTGATTTATCAAAACGATATTTGGCGAAAATGTTGTACATATAAGGGTAAATGTTTGTTGTAAAAATGGGCGAAATCGGTCACCGACCACGCCCAGTTTCTTAACATAGTTCTGAAAAATTTGTTTGTAAAACGCGATATTTCTATAACCATGCAAGCTATATTAATAAGATCTTGCATGCATAATAAGCTTTTTGAGAAAAACTTGACGGCAAACAAATTTTGTGGATTTTGAGGAAGTAGGCATGGCACCGCCCACTTTTCAGCATAAAAGTTCTGCTATCTTCAAAGACGGTCACTTGTAATTTCAACTAGATATTTCAATGAAAATTGGTCAGCTGCTTCTCAATAATATGTGGTATACTCGTGCCAAAAATTAGGCAAATCGGATAACACAAAATCAAAATATCCAGGCAAATAGAGTATACCCCACTTCAATAGGGAGGTTATATATCGATTTTGATTATTATACCTTTCAAGAACATGAAGTATGAGAAGAAAAAAGAGATGTGCGCCCCTCCGTCCGCCTGTCTGTGTATCCGCTTGTCTTTTTGAACACAAATACGAATTGAAAAGTATTAAAATAGACGTGCGTAAATTGGGATGCCATAATAGATCACTTCTAGGTATATAATGTTCGGTTTTAAACGAACTTAGACTTCCTTACTTGTTTCTAATTAACTACAGGGTGGCTGATGAATTTTGCTACATTAAGAAACTCAAATAATTTTTTTTTCAGTGTATGGAATTCATTTTTCTTTTATTCATGTTAAAGCTCATTCAATTTTATTAAATATAGCTTAATTAGTTTTAAAAATAATGGAATTTAAATGCCCCTCCTGCTCGTCGATGCATGTGCGGCATCTTACCAAAAAGTTGTTCATTACTGCTTGGAGAGTTGAGACAGGAATAGCCGCAATTGTTTCTCGAATGGATTGCCTTAGTTCATTCAAATTTGTTGGTTTTGCTTTGAAGACTTCCTGTTTGCAATAACCCCACAAGAAAAAGTCAGGTGCAGTAAGGTCAGGCGACCTGGGTGGCCAAGGGAATGTGGAGTTTCTGGATATCAGCTTATTGGGAAATTTTCGTCGCAATTCTGTCATAACAGGTTGGGCTATATGAGGAGCTGCACCATCTTGCTGAAACCACACAGAGTTGAAAGAAATTCTCATTCGGCGTAATTCTGGATAGAAAAACTCTCTCAACATGCTCAAGTAACGGTCTCCAGTAACCGTAACGGTGTGACCGTTTTCTTCGAAGAAGTAGGGCCCGACAATGCAGCGTGATGAAACTGCACACCACACTGTGACACGAAGTGGATGCAATTCCGTCTCATGGAGTATCTGTGGGTTGGAAGCACTCCATATTCGACAATTTTGTTTGTTTATGTTGCCGTTTAAATCGAAATGGGCCTCGTCAGACATGAAAAGACAGTTCAACATGTTTCCATCCTCTTCCACCATTTGAAGCATCTTCTGGCAAAATTCCAAGTGAATCGGCAAGTATGCAGCGTTCAGTTTGTTGGCCATTTGAATTTTATATGGGAATAAGTCCAAATCTTTGTGCATAATTGACTGTAATGACTGTCTGCTTACACCCATTTGAGCAGATAAGCTTCTTGTCGAAACACGTGGATTGTTTTGTATGGCAGCAGCTACAGCAGCGATTGTTTCCTCCGTTCGAACTGAAGGGTTTCGATGGTAAGGTCTTCTGTTGACTGTCCCATGCTCGGCAAAATTGTTTACAAGTCTTATTATGGTCCATCTGCTCGGAGGATTGCCGCCAAACGTGCGCCTATACTCTCTTTGAACCGAAACTACGGACTCCAGTGCGTGATAGCGGCGGACAATCCAAATTCTTGTTTCAGTGTCCCAGTTATCCATTTTTGTTAAATGTAAAAGTCAATCTGCAAAATAAAAATAAAAATTAACCAGATTCATTAAATAGAAAAAAAGTTATTTAATTTTTTTTTGGTAGCGGCTTTCATCAGCCACCCTGTATGTAATCGATCTACTTTGGCTCTGACTATGTGCGTAGTTAATCAGGATTAGTGCTGTCGTCTGTCCACTATTTTAATAAGATTTACCAATATCGATACAACTTAGGCTTCTTACTCAGCATATATTTTACAACCCGTAACGTAATCGAATTACACGCATGATGTGATGCTCATTTGAAGTTTACACGATCGCTAATCGCATTGCTACATTCGAGCTGAACAGCGCCACCTTCACGATTTTCAATTATAAGCAGTGTTACCACTCTGGTAAATTTTTATTAATATTGGTTGAAAAAGTTTCATTGGGTGAGATTTTACTTTGAAAAATTAAACTACGGATTATTGAAGGGAATTGCACTCTGAACTCGAATCAAACCTAGGAATTTAATAATGTATCGAGGTTCGGCCTTAACCCCTCACAAACAAACCAGTTCTTTGTTTTCACTTTTTGAGGTTAGAAACAAACCCGTGACCTCTTAACCAAATTCTGATGACGGATACTTTGAAATGAATGTATCGAGTTATCAGATTAGCCAACTATTTTCTTTTCGTTGACAGTGTTTGTTGAAAACTACGTTTTTGCAGAGTAACCAGTTATTGAGCAAGAATAAGCTTGAATTGACTATGAGATTCCTATACTTTAGTAAGAATTTTGATAAAACAATTTTTCTAGATGATGTGTGGTATAAATTCATTCCATTGAGTAAACGAAATTTGGGTCAGCAACAATTGAAAAAAATAATTTTTTTTTTTAATTTAATAGTAAATCATTTTTTTTAAAAAAAATTTTTCAAAAAAACTATGTTGACACCAATTTTATATCATACAATTCCCCTTTCAGAATAAGTGTTTATTTTTTTTCAACAGTGATTTTTGCGTTTTTGACCAATGTTCAAAATAAACAAGTAAGGAAAGTGCTGTCTTCGGCTGTGGCGAAGACTTTATACCTTTCATGAATACGCATCACGGCTTTAAGTGTCCTATCCTTACTTACAATTTGTACAAACTCTGCAAAACTGATAATTTAAAGATACAGAGCCCAAGCCCCATCTATCGATTATATGGGAGCTATATGTTGTATCGGTCCAATCTGGGTTATTTTCAGAACAACCATTACATATATAACACGTACCAAAACTGCAAAATTTTACGTTCCTAGCTTTTTAATTGCAAAATTTATACACCAAAACCCATTTTTCGAAACTATCGGTTATATGGGAGCTATATGTTGCATTGCTCCTATCTTGCCGGTTCCGATAAACGATTCATGTTTTACAAAATGGCGGCCCCTTAGCAAATTTCAGCGAGATATCTCAAAAACTGAGGGACTAGTTTGCGTTCAAACAGACAGATGGACCAACATGGCTCAATCAACTCAGCTCATCTCCCTGATCATTTCGGTATACTTATTGGTGGGTCTATCTCTTCTTCATCTCATACTTACAAGCACCGGACCAAAGTTATAATACGATTTCATGTTCATGAAAGGTATAAAAAGTGAAATGCGTAAACCATACCAATACAACAGGTCACCTAATTAAAATTTGATTAAGAACGTTTTGTGAGGACTTTAATTCTCTACAAAGCAATATGCAACTTAGTTTTTTCTTGCCTGAAAAGTTTGGTACTCTTACTGCAAAAATAAGATCACTCCTATTATTTTGCTTCTGTACTCAGGTTGTGAGTTATTAACTTAAAATAATTTAATGGATTATTTATGAAATTGTAAATTTCAAATGACAAAGATGACTTCATAAACTATATCATTCTTTAAATTATGTTCTTATTAAAGAGTAAAACTTGTTTCTTGAAATAACTGAAATGTAGATGGTAAATTTTTTTTACAAGAACGGTAGATAAATTTTCTCTTCACTGGCATCCCCGATCACATAACATAACTACTTGGAAGCACATTGGTGCTGCAGGAGATTCCAATAACTTTACCTATTTATGATTCACATGCCACAAAAGCAACAACTACACGTTACAGCAAAGTTAATATGAAGAATGTTCGTTGGTGGCAGTGAACTCATTGGAGTTCAAGAGAGCACTTGTACAGGGTGTTTTTTTTACAGGTTTGTTTTTTGAATAGAGATAAAACTGGCATTTTGTGGTCAAATCTGGCAACTCTAATGTCATTTATGTTCAGTTTGGTTTGCCATTTCATCATGAACAGGTTGACAAAAGAACAACGCTTGCAAATCGTGCAAATTTATTTCGAAAATAATGGTTCAGTTCGCGAAGTTTACCGTGAGCTCCGTCCATTTTATGGTCGACATAATCGTCCATCAGAGCAATTAATTCGGTTAACCATGGATCGTTTTCGCACTACGTTTACTCTATGTGATAATACGCATCCGCAGAGACGTCGAACAGTGCGCACCGAAGAAACAATTGCCGCTGTAGAGCAAAGTGTTGAAGAGGACCCGAATGAATCGATTCGCCACCGTGCACAGCAATTGGAGCTTTGTCCATCAACTTTATGGAAGATTTTGCGCAAAGATCTTGGCTTGCGACCTTACAAGATCCAGCTTGTGCAAGAATTAAAGCCGCGAGACCATGCAATGCGTCGTGATTTTGGTGTATGGGCCGAAAATGAGCTTGATTTCGATGCTGATTTTCATCGCAAAATTTTGTTCAGGGATGAGGCTCATTTTTGGTTGAATGGCTACGTCAACAAGCAAAATTGCCGCATTTGGAGTGAAGAGAATCCACATGAGACCCTTGAAACGCCATTACATCCACAAAAACTGACTGTTTGGTGTGCTCTATGGGCTGGTGGAGTCATTGGGCCATACTTCTTCCGCAATAATGCTGGAGAGGCAGCTACCATTAATGGAGACCGGTATAGAGCCATGATAACCGACTATTTTGTTCCCGAATTGGATGGCATGAATGTGGATGAGTTGTGGTTCCAACAAGACGGCGCTACATGCCACACAGCGCACGTCACAATCGATTTATTGAAGGAAACATTCGATGAGCGCATAATTTCGCGGAATGGACCTGTCAATTGGCCACCAAGGTCGTGTGATTTGACACCATTGGATTATTTTCTTTGGGGATATGTGAAGTCGCTCGTCTACACCAACAAACCAGAAACGTTAGGGGAATTGGAAGCCAACATTCGTGGCGTTATTGCCGACATACGGCCCCATATGCTCGAAAAAGTGGTTGAAAATTGGGCCTGTAGAATTGGCTTTATTCGAGCCAGCCGCGGCGGCCACATGCCCGAAATCATATTTAAACATTAATGGCATAAAATTATCCTTCCAATAAAGCTAAATTGATGGACCTTAAAACGATTTTCTTGTGTTTTATTTCAATTCGAAGTTCTATACCCCTAAAAAAAACACCCTTTACATACCACAACGATCAGAGACCTCATCTAAACGTTCACAACTTTCAAGTGTGAAATATGTGTTTCCACTATATTATTTAAATAAGTTAACTGTTTAAGCTTAAAACTAAAAAGCTTAATCGGCTTAAGATTATTGCATCGCCTTTAAGTGCAGCGGTAATAATATTAAAATTGAAAGCCGCAAAGATAGAGAAAGCAGTGGTAGGTAAGATCTCGAGTGAATTGGTCTTCAAAAGCATAGATCTGAACTGTAGGCGAAAGGCGGCTGCAAGCTATCTCCAATATCGCAGCGGGAGTTGGATGCTTGATTGATTTCCAGAAAAGACGGCTAATATCCGTAATACAAGACGACTCCTTACCGTACGATTTCTTTAACCCGAAGCTAAACAGCATAAGAGTAAGCTGATGGTATTTATATTTGCCTTTTTCAGGACATGATAAAGATCCAAATGGCCCATGTGGGTTAGTGGATTAGAATGTGCGCGAAGTAGGCATACCTGCCGTAAGTGGCGACTAAAATGTACAAAGGTAATGACACGCAACTCGGTGGTTGATTTACGGATATGATGCCTCTCACCTCTAATTACCCATGACCAGACCTGTTAAATTTGATTAGTAGTCAGTTAATTGGACGGTTTTTTAATTGTTAATGATTATTTTAATTGTTTTTCAAGAAAAGGCAATTTTTAATTGATTACGGTTAAAAAAATCTAAAAAAAATCAAAAAATATTTAAAATAAACAAAAAACGTTGTTTTGATTACTTTTGATTATTTTTAATTATTTTTGATTTTGTTTTAGTATTGTTGATGAGAATGCACCTCTACAATACTGGAAAAAAATCAAAAAATAATGAAAAAAAAATTAATTAAAAAAAAATTAAAAATAATCAAAAGTAATCAAACCCACTTTTTTTTTATTACTTTTGGTTTTTTTTTAAATATTTTTTTTATTTTTTTTTTTTTTATTTTCTTTTTAGATAATTGGAAAATAACCATTAAAAATTGAAAGCAATTGGCAATCAATCAATTAATGGATTCTCAAGAAAATAATTAATCAAACCGGTAATCATTACGATTAGTAATTATTTTTTAACAGGTCTGCCCATGAGATGACCTAGAAGGTTGCACTGGTCATATCAAATCCCTCTCACGACAGTCGGGCACGTACCGCAAGGGAGTACAGAATTCAAATAAGCAAAGGTCTGCCACTTTCGGCAGCACTGGCGAAAACCTTCCGGGAGTGTTTTTGTCGTTAAAAACAAGAACGAGGCGAATGGGTGTGGGGGTGAATGAGGACAAGACAAAGTACTTACTTTTATTTCTAAGAGGTTCCTATCATACCCGCCCTGATTTATGGTCCGCTAATGGCATCAGTTGAGATAAGCCTTGAAGTATGTATCGGGTAGAAAAGAGAATTTACTTAGGAACTGTAAGTTAGCTTTCATAATGTTTGTTAAAAAGCTTTCAAAATTCCATCATGTCAGAGATACACGCAAAATCGCCCATATCCCGTTGCATGTTTTTTCCAAGTGGCACGAAACAATGCCACAGACCCTGTTGATTTCTGAAGTTTTTTGCGCCAATGATAGGGTTGTGAAAAAATTATCGAATTTTACTTCAATCAACTTTTTTTAAGTAATCGATTTTTTGATCGATTTTAGTAAACATCGATTTTTAATAAATCAATTATAACAAGTAAGGGAAGATCTGTCTTCGACTGTGCCGAAGACTTTATACCTTTCATGAATACGCATCTTGGTTTTAAGTATCCGATCCTTACTCACAACTAGTACAAACTCTGCAAAACTGTTAATTTAAAAATGCATAGCCCAAACCAAATTTATTAGAAAAATCGATTATATGGGAGCTATATGTTATGTTGGTCCGATCTAGGTGATTTTCACTACACACGTCACATAGATAATATGCACCAAACCTGGAAAACTTTGCAGTCCTAGCCTTTTATTTGCAAAATTTATAGCCCAAAACCCATTTATCGAAACTATCGATTGTATGGGAGCTAGGCGGTGTATTGGTCAGACCATGCTGGTTCCGACAAATGGTTAATGCTTTACTAAATGACTGGCTCTTACCAAATTTCATCGAGATATCTCTAAAAGTGAGGGACTAGTTTGCTTCAAACAGACAGACTGACAGACTGACAGACGGACATGGCTAAATCGGCTCAGCTCATTGCCATGATCATTTCGGTATACTTATTGATGGGAGATAGACCCTTCCTTCCTTCTTCTCATACTTACAAACATCGGATCAAAGTTATAATACCATTTCATGTTCATGGAAGGTATACAAATTGGCAGAAGATAAAAAAAGGGTAAAACTATGTAGACACTATATCTGAAAAACACATAGTTTCGCATAAAACACTTCTAATTAATCTTGGCTCGCGTCAAATGTGAATATTCGTGACAATTATTTATTTTAAACTCAAATTTTAGGGAAAAACTATTTTATTTTTTAGGTTTCAAAACCAATGAATTCAGTTTTATTGTTCCGTTTTATTTGTTTTAATATTATTCAGTTAATTTCCTTACTAATTTATTTAAATTTTAAACAATATACTGAATATTTGTGATAATAACAATTTATATTCGCCTTTTTCTTTGTCTAAACCTAAATTATAGCGAGTGATGATTTGTATTTAAGTTTTGAGATTAAAATAATTTTCTATTTTTGACACTTATTTGTTTTGCATTATTTTTACTGCGATAAAATATTTAAGAAAACTGAATAGTTTTGAGTGAATAAATCTATTCTGAAAATCGTCTATTTGATTTCATTGATATTGGTGTACTTATTATCTTAAATGATTTTCACTTGAATTAATTATTCATAATATATTGTTACCTATGCTTCGAATAGTCATTTTGCGTATAAAAAATAAATGTTTTATCAAATATTTTCTCCAAAAATCAATTCATTTCTAAAAAACAAAAATCTATTCTTTAGCAATCGCTGCTTTTCCAATTAAGTAATTAAATTTATTAGCTTTTTAAATAGGCTGCACCCTACCTAAACTAACCTAAAATACGTGCACTTAAGCCGCAGGTAAGTGCGATTCTTATCATTGCTCATAAAAAGTGGTTTAATTTCGGTCTTAAAGCAATTATATATGTATGTGATGATTCTATGAAGGCAGTATAACCCTGTAAAAAACGTTGGAGCATCAGAGTACTCCAACACTTATCCTCATTCATATAAAAAAGGTGGTCCAATTTACATGTCAATGTCCGGTGATTGGATCACCTAATCCTACCATTTACTTTGCTTCTGAATAGTCTATAGAGCACCTACGTTGGAGTACTTTGAAAATGCTGCCAAAAGATTACTCTATAGAGTATTCTAGACGAAAGCGAGAAGGGAGTATGTGTTCTTTTGAGGACCACCTACTCCCGCTCTCGCTTTGCTGTTGAATACTCTATAGAGCAATCCCATGGGAGTATTTTGAGAGTACTCTCACGTAGGTGGTCTATAGAGTATTCAAAAGCAAAGAAACGGAGTACTCCGAGATGGATTAGGTGATCCAATCACCGGACATTGCCATGTAAATTGGACCACCTTTTTTATATGATTGAGGATATGTGTTGGAGTACTCTGATACTCCTTTAGGAGTATTCTATGGAGTATGAAACGGAGTATTTCCGTTTTTTGCAGGGAAGTAGCTTGTAAATAGCTCCAACTATCAACGCATTCTCATTTATCAACTGACTTCTTGCAATGACCTTACTTTTTTGTTTATCGCCTTCCAAGTGTTGTTATCAACTTTTGCTTTCATTGGGCATCTTTGGGTGTTTATTTTCTGCATTTTTTTCTCTTTTTTCGATTGTTTTTTTTTTGGCTTCCTTTTAAGCGATATGCTGCCGCCAATTTAACAGCCATTAATGTTTATTATTCTTTGTCGTTTCATTTAGTATGCGCATCCACACCCAACTGTCAATGACTTAACCACTGAAACTTAACATAAAAGCCTATTCACGTATGAATACAACAAAAAAGTATTAAAGTGATTTGTATGCTGAAAGTGTTCACGTGCAAAAATTCTTTGCTCCTTTTTTATACTCTTCCGTTTGCATGCAGCTCTTGTTTTGTCGACTTTTTAATGATTGTAATTTTAGGTTTTGAACTTACGAGTATTTGCGACCGTAATCGTCATTATGTAAAACGCAACGCGACTCAACGAGTCACTTCTTCTCGTTTAAAGTAAAGTTCTTATTATATTAAAGGTAAAAGTGCCAGGCCCAAAGTGTCGCGGTGACTTACATAATCAGCCCATTAGAATCGAAGCCTTACCATGTTGTGTAGGGGTCCAATATATTTAGAAAACGCGTTAAGTTTGAGAACTAAAACGTATATATTATTTCAGAATCCGATAGCAGCTCAAACTAAGAGAACGAAACCCAAAAGTTCGACGAGGACATCATGGTAATGGATGTTTGCTTCGGTTATGCCCACGAAAAGTATCACATCAAACAATTTTTCTTGTTGGGAGTGGTAGTTATTATTGTCATTATGATTATTGTTAGTAAATAATCGAGAAAATGTTATCAACTGATTGTTACTAGGTACATATGTAGTAGATATGTGATCGGTTAGATATTGAAATTGATAGCAACATTGAAGAAAATTAGACTGAGAAATCATGTTAACGGTGAAATATCAGTTTAAAAAAACAAAGAAATGGTATCAGTATTATATAAGACTACCTTTACATCAATAGACCAAAACGCTTCTGCTAATTTTTTCTCAAATAAATTTTGAACCTAAAAATATGCATACACTTTACACCATTAACTTGAAATTTCGGTTCTGAATGCAAGTAACTGTTTGAATAAGAACACAATGAAAAAAATATAGCAACAAATCAAACAGTCTTTTTGGTCAAAGTTGCTAGCGCCGGTATTCGGCTAGGGATGTGCCCACGAGCCGGAAAAATCAATTACTCAATAACCAACCTTTTTAGTTTAGAGAAAAATCGATTTTTAAGAATAAAATCCATTTTTGTTCATAAATAGATTTTTTATACGAAAAATTCCTCTAGGATGTATTAATAAAAATATTATGAATAATTAAATCAAGTGAACATCATTTAAGATAGTAAGTATATCAACACCAACGAAACCAAACTATTTGTAAAAATCATTTTAAAATGTGTAGTTCATAGTATTAACGATTTATTAAAAATTTATGTTTACCATTAATTAAATCGATAGTTAAAAAAAATCGATTATTTATGCACAACCCTACATTAAACAGCACTTGACATTTTTCCAATTAATTAAAAAAATAATCAAAAAAATCGATTATTAAAAAAATCTGAAATAATCAAAAAAGTAGTTTTGATTACTTAGAATTTTTTTCTTTGATTATTTTGGATTTTTTTCAGTATTGTTGCAGAAGCACATGAATATTGACATCAACAATATTAAAAAAAATTAATAATAATAATCAAAATATGAAAAAATTAGAAATAATCAAAACAGCTTTTTTGTTTATTTTTGATAATTTTTGTTTATTTTTGATAATTTTTTTTTTTTTAATTTTTTCTAATATTAATCTATTAAAAATTGCTCCTGAAAAACAATTGTCTTGTTCTTGAAAAACAATTAAAATAATCATTAGCAATTAAAAAAGCCGTATAATTAATTGATTACTAATTAATAATGAAATTTAACAGATCTGGTCTAGCTTAACTCAGTGCAGAAGCGAAAAATCATTTATAAAAAGACAGCAAGTTCCCTCAAAAATCTACCGAATATAAGGGTAGCAGAAGTAGGCAACAATTAATTAAATACCTGCCTAATACAGAAGAATTGCAAATAAGTGAATTCTTGAAATTTGAAACGAAAATAAAAACACAAAAAAGACAAACAAAAGCGGTTGAATTAATTAGTGAAATAACCGCCGGGGGCATTCAAACGACTACAACCGGAGGGGTTGTAGGGCTGCAACAGCTTCCCGCAAACTTTTTTTTGAAAAGTAGATAAACCAAATTATCTAAGCAACAAAAATAAAATAAGTTATTGATGGTAAGCTGTGGACTTCTAAAATCAAGAACAAATATCTATATTTTTTTTTACTATAATAAAACTCTAGAAAAATCGGGTTTCTACATTGAAGATTTTTTGAAAAAGTGACATAAGTTGACGCATCGAGTATACTACTATTCTTATTTTATGCACCCCCTGATTCTGTGTTCTTGACAAATTATCAATCTTGATAAATAATTAAGAATAAAATATTTGGATTAAGTGTTTTGAATTCTGAGTCAAAAATCATTTTTGTTGTTTTCAACGTAAAATTAAAAAAAAAAACATTATATAAATATTTATCAATAGGAGGGGAGGGTTAGTGTTGTCTGTATGAGCACGATAAACTACGAAACAACTGATCTGCTTTTAGTGGGACTTTTACTGGAGGACAGACCAGAAACTCGGACGTATAGTGGGGTATAGGCCTTAAAAATAAAAAAAACTATTTATATACATACTTATTTGCAGTTAGGTACATATAGAAGGAATTCATGTTTGAACAAATTTATGTCAAACAAAATATCTCAGTTCCTGAAATAGTATGCCTTCGTGGAAAATCAATACCGTTCAGTGGCATACAAAAATATGATTTAGGGGATAGAGAATAAAGAGAAGAACATAGTAAGAAAAGTGTGTTGAAAATAAAGATGAAAACAGAAAAGACATGTTATAAGGACTCAGAGAGAGAGGGCGAAGATGAAGAGAAAGATTGCTGGGAAGATCTACTGAGGTACGAATGGCAAATAGAGACTCAGGTGGTAAATGCAATGAAGATGGTTACTGAGCAAATACATGAAAAATATAGGAATATAATGAAAGATATTCAGGAGGGCTTCAGATAACTCAACCGACTTATAGATCTCGACCAAAATAGGGCATAAAAAACTAGCTAATTTTTGAGAATACTATTATCAAACGAAAGGTATTCAAGCGGGCTATAAGATGACGTTATGGTTTTGGTATTCAACAGGATTACCTTTTCCAAGTAATAATAAAACTTTTGATTTCAAATTCTAGAACAATAAACATTAGATCATACAATTTTGGGATCAAACTGAATTCGAAATTCGAACAGCACTGTATACTAATTTATCCGACATTGTTCGTATATAACAAGGGCATATGTGATCCCTTCGAACCGCGTCACTCCGCCCTCGTACGCAAACACAAAATTGTCATTGTCAGAAAGCAATAAGTATATGGAGAAACACTTTTTACTGTGAATGTCAGTTGTGGGCAAATTTACTTTATTATTTGGAAAATTACGGCTCTTTCAGCTTTTTTCAATGTAAGCCATTTTTTCATGAGTATGCGGTGGTCGAAGGCGTGTAGTGCGCTTAGCTTCCATACCGAAAATTCCTTGTTCAAGTCCCATAGCAGGTAACCCCAAAATACTTCCGAAATTTTTTTAAAAACGGGGTCGCTTCCTTACAGAGGTCTGCAAGCTCTCCTCTGAAAAGTTAAGTGTGTTTCCTATCCGCTACAACTTTTCCATCTCTCCTGTATTATTAACTTCTGCTTGCACCTCTACTTGCGTCATTACTAGGAATGCCGAACTCGTGCTTTTATATTATTACATATAATTTAAAAAAAAATTCTAATTTTCTATGAAAAAACACGTTCAAATCTATTGCTGAAACCTTAATGTTTCACTTTAAAAAATACATGAACTGAAATAGTTCGATGAATACCGCTGTGCTAAGTGCGTTCACATCAAAAGACATATTGGTAAGGAAGAAACAAATACTTGAACTTTAACTGAAGCAGTATTATCGCCTACAGCAATACCAGAGCGGCATGATTCGAGTTGAGCGATTTCGTTCAATTGAATCATCGAACGAACTTGTTTTTTTTTTTAAAGCGAACTAGGTCGCTCACTCGTTCGGCCGTTCAATCAAAGAGCAATGAATGCATCGAGCATCGAATAATAACAAGAGCAACGCAAAACATGGCGTGCTAACAATTCGCGGGGAAGGATCTTATGAAACAAAACAAAAATCGTGTACACATAGGATGGTGTAGAACTCGGGTAGGAGTTCGCCGTTTGCCAATGTCAATTTTATAAATCACATAAGCTCTTTTTCCAACCCAATATTGAGTTTGGTTGCTAAAACAATTTTAGCTCGCCCTTGGTTGTTACCATGCTTGTTACCATGGGAGCACTTGAACTACTAAATTCACTGAACGAGGTTGAAAGCATTTGAACGAAGTAGTTCGTTCGTTCAGGGAACTGAATCGTTTAATTCAACTAGTTCGTTCGCGAACTACACAACTCTAGACATGATACAAATACAACTTCAACAGAACGGCCAGTGTGACCAGGTTAACCTTTTCTAGGCTAGATTTAGCCTTTTGTTTTTGTCCTTTAGCCTCATAATTTTGATAATAACTTTTTGGCTTTTTTTTTAGACTTTTTTACTCCAACACCATATTTTTCATATAAAATTTAAGTAGTATTGATGACGAAATACAAAAAGTTATTCTTAAAAATTGTCAACTATTTTTAATGGAGCTGATAACCCAATTGAATGAACGTTTCAAAAACTAAGTTAAGGAACATATTTAAAATTAAAATGCTTAACTCGCTGCTTAAGATTAGATGTTCGTTAAAACGCGTATGTTGTTGTTGTTGTGGTAACGACAAAAACACTCCCCGAAGGTTTTGGGGAGTGTTGTCGAATTAACAGTCCTTGGCCGGATTTGAACCCGGTACGCTCCGGTACTCCCTTGCGGTACTGCCCGACTGTCGTGGTAGCGATTTATGACCAGTGAAACCTTCTAGGTCATGTCAACCCCCTTCCGTAAGGAAGGATAAGGTGGGTAATGAGAGGTGCGAGGCATCATATCCGTAGATCAACCATCGAGTTGCACGTCATTACCTTTGTGCATATTAGTCGCCTCTTACGACCGGTATGCCTACCTCGGGCATATTCTAAACCCCTAACCCGCAGGGGCTTATCTAAATGTTGTACTGATTTTGAAATTACCGTGATCTCATATCTATGATAAATACCCAAACTTTGTACGCAGACTCAAGCTTTTCTGATTCATCAGACGAAGAAAATATTATATAATTAATGAGTCTTTTCTAACCTTTTTTTTTGCCGATTTAGTCACACACCACTGGTCACACTGAGAACGACATGGGTCTAGTTTAAAGTTTTATACCTTTCATGAACATGAAATGGTTTTATAACTAACTCTTACGAGAAGAAGAAGAGATAGACCCACCAATAAGTATACGGAAATGATCTGGGCGATGAGCTGAGTCGATTTAGCCATGTCCGTCGGTCTGTTTGTACGCAAACTAGTCCCTCAGTTTTTGAGATATCTTGATGAAATTGTATGGAGCCGCCATTTTGCATGAGATTAATACAACGCAAAGCTTCCATACAATCGATAGTTTCGATAAATGGGTTTAGGGCTATAAATTTTGCAATTAAAAAGCTAGGAAAACAAAATTTTGCAGGTTTGGTACATATTATATGTGTAATGTGTGTAGTGAAAATCAGCTAGATCGGACGTACATAACATATAGCTCCCATACAATCGATTGTTCCGATAAATGGGGTGTGGGCTATGTATCTTTAAGTGATCAGTTTTGTAGAGTTTTTACTAATTGTGAGTAAGGATCGGACACTTAAAACCGTGATGCGTATTCATGAAAGGTATAAAGTCTTCGGCACAGTCGAAGACAGCTCTTTCCTTAATGGTTTGAGTTCAATTAATAATTATAGTTTTGATCCCGGTGTTACCCTAGCTTCTATTAATTTAGAAGAAAACGAACTAAAGTTTATACTTTGCCTTCATTCGAAAGCAAATTTTACTGGAAATGATTTGTATATCTTATTTGAACACTAAAATATATATAAAAACTACTTTTTCTAATGAATTTTGAACTTAAATTATTTTTAATGCGAATGCACGTTATTCATTTTAAATACCACTTTTTGTAAAAGATGCATGTAATAAAACTTCTATGGATTGTATGCCTCTTTCTCTTTTTTTTTTAAAAATGGATTCATGCATTCTAAGAATGAGTTCGAACAATTTAAGAATGGATTCATGCATTCTAGGAATGGGTTCTAAGAACAAATATTTATATTCTAAAAAATATTTTAAGAAGTTTTTTTGATATGAGTCTTTATAAATTCATCTTCTTAAATTATATGAAAACGATTTTTGAAGCGATTCTCATGAATTTTTTTTTTAAATAAATGCACTTTTTCTTTGAAGGCATGTACTTTTTTGATTCAGTGTAGGCTGAGCCTGAAAAACTGTGGTTCTACCGTACCCACTATCGAAAATGTTCCATTTTTTCAATATTTGATTCTTTCTTATTCAAATGTGACATCTTCTATAAATCAAAAATTAATAATAAACAAAAAATTTTCTCACGATGTTCTACTTAAAAATTGCAACGCGTTTTGGTAAAATTCGATTGCGAAAATCCCGGGTTTATAAAAATAAACAAAATTGTCTGAAGCTTAAGCTTACATGTGCTAATACAATTGATATGTGCAATTTGGTGAATTTGCGGGAAATGTGAGCAAATAACTTGCCATGACTTCCAGGTATTACAACTACTATACACTTTTAACTCAGACCCAATTTTATTGTAGCCATAAAGTAAACTGGTGCAACAACTTGCCTAGATTGTATTTCACTTGTGATAAGTGGGTGGAACAAGATTACTAAGTAACTGGGAATTAATGTGACAGAAAGTTGTTAACTGTAGCAATTAAGTGAAGGCATCTTAAAGTGAGCTAAATGGTTGCCTTTAAAGGACGGTCAATGAGCTTAATCACACATTTTGTCTCTTACGTAAGCCGATAATTTGTAAGAGTGCTATAAAATACACCCAAAGAAACTATTTTCAAGAACGCCGATTTTGAGAGGTCGTTAAAGGGTTAATGTATTGTAGAGAGCTCTTTAATTTTAGTTCCTCAGAACATCTCAGTGAGTGAGCAGCCTAGAATATACCAGCGGTATGTATGCCTGTGGTAAGAAGCGACTTAAGTCCACGCCCCCTAGGTTCAAGTCAAACAAATCTTTCCCGAGGCAGTGGGGCTAATACCAGATGGCGGTAGTGTCGGAGAGAACCTCCCTTTGCGGGTAGAATAACAAAAACTGCTCAGAAAGCAGCTTGCTAATCTAACTACTTCCTAAATTCAATGTGGAACACTGCAGAATGAGAGGAGGCTGCAGTTTCGAAATTTCGACGTGATTGACTTAATGGCTTACTGAAGTTCACACCATGTATGCACCAAGAGGTGCACGTCATTGGAGTTTAGGAAAAAAAATTAATGCACCGCAGAGTACTGTCGTTCACGCTTGTGGTCGAGTGTCTGGGCACGAACCGCATGACTTTCCGGCTCTTCAACATCTCGTCAGTTTGCGCTCACCGAAGTGAAGTCGACACTGCTAAGGACTCTTCCTAGAGCTTCACAGCATCGATATTAAATACATGTTTGGTTACATCAACGTAAGAGGGGGAAGTCAAAAGAATTTGGCTGCTCAACGCGATAAAGCTGATTTAGATACCTATTGCTTGAATTATCTTAATACAGGGTGGCGCAAAAGTAATCCTCCTATCAGAAAATGCTATAAATTTTGCGATTGGCCCCTAAAGTCAGTTCTGTTTTGACATTTGTGTAGTAAACACATGCACGTTAATAAAAAATGTTACGCTACACTGCTCCAGAACGCGGAATATTGCTGACTATTTATTTGACCAATAATCGGTCGGGGCCAAACGGTTACTGTGAATGGTGAGCGCTACAGAGCAATGATCAACGAGTTCTTTTTGCCGCAACTTGATGAATTGGGATTGGAAAACATGTGGTTCCAACAAGACGGTACAACAGCACACACTGCACGTGCCACAACCGATATGCTGAACATCGGAAGCTTACTTTTGCGCCACCTTGTATATAAAAATCTTCTATGCGTTAAACTCTTTCTATTATAGTGTAGTCAAGTGGGCTCGAGGATGGTTTAGATTCACAATCCGGACCACTGGACGATGTGGGCGTGTCACCTCCCATACAAACCAGACTTTCCGAAGTATTTAATGTAGAATATTGAAAATTAATAAGGAGCTTATTGAGATCAATCTCTAACACCTCAAGAAGAAAGGGGTTTAAGGGAGAAGTTGGCGTGGCACTTTCCTATACATGCAGATGGATATCGCTGGTCAAGATGCATACGTAAATGCACCCTGCGAAACGCTTGCTCTTCGACCGAACTAAGATTGGGGATATGAAATTAATTTAGGTTAGCTAGAGCCTGGCCTAATAGGTATGTATACATTTCCCGAACTCGTGAGTACATCAGTGATGTAATCAGGAATTGGGCACTATTTTTCGCTGTTCTAGTTTTTGTTGTTTCTCCGAAGTTTTGTGGTGTGTTATGGATATGGAAAGTTTTTTGTCGGAATTAATTTGGCGCGCTCTGGTACTATCACCCTCTAGAGCTAGCTATTGCTGCGTGAATGATTGGTTTAACGACTTTAACTTCCGGGTAGTTGATTTTAGTCGACTCTTGTCCCAAGCCTATCTTACTTTAACCCACTGTGGACTCCACACATTCCTTTCTGCTGCTAAGAAGAGATAACTTTCGATGCATACATGAAACCTAAGAGCCCATCAAATCTAGGACATAGGAGCTATGACTGCCGTTGCTCACAAAGCGCTCGTTAGACTTGCGCAGTCTTGTCCAAGAGGCAATCTGGTGTACAATATATATGTAAACACAACACGAATAGTTGTAGTAGTATAATGTCAACATAAGTTCGACAACAGCTCACTTCTGCTTACCTCTCCTAATGCAGCTATTGTTGTTGTGAAGTATCGTCCACTGTGTACAGTGATGCAAGGCTGCTTCAAATAGCGAAGAAAGAATAATAAACTAGCCAGACAAGTCTTGGCGGCTTAAATTTCTGCACTGACGTCAATGTCGCACACACCCGACTTTCAGTATGCCAGCCAAGAAGTCAGCTGAATTGCATTTCAAGCAACGGTGCAACCAAGCAACAAAGCAACAGCTATGGCAAGCAACGATGCAAGCGAAAAGTATAAATGGGCATACTGGTTCACTCGCTTATTCTTACAGATTGTGTGTTATGCCAACAATAACAACGGCAAGAACTATAGCTGCACGTAACATGAGCACATCTGCTGTATCCACATGATCCACAATGCCATAGTCAGACTATTGCTGTTATATTTTTCCAATAAGCGCCAGGGCACGTTTTAAAATCTACTCTAATTACATAGCCGGCTTAAAAATCGTGCGACTAATTTCTAACCCGGTTCTCTACAGTGTGTTTCACCAAGTCCTCACGGTTATAGTAGGGATTGGTCGATTTTAATTTATGTAACCTATTTTAAAAATTACAAAATTGGTACAAAGAGTACAGTCCCTATTCAGCCATGGTCAAACAAATGGGAACGGATCCCATATATAGATTCGAATCATGGCGTAGTAAAACAAGTAATAGCACAGCGGCCATATTAGAAATTGCTTCTCTAAAACGTTAGAACAGCACAGCACATGCTAAAATGTAAACAAACCGATTGCAAGCAAGTTTGACAGTTAAGAGAAAATTAAAATGAAACAAATTCAATCAGCTGTTGAGATTATATTTATTTTTTAATTAATTTTGATTTTTTCAGTATTGTTGATGTGTATATTTATGTGCTTCTACAACAATATTGAAAAAATAACAAAAAAAAATCTTAAATAATCAAAAGTAATAAACAACTTTTTTTTTATTATTTTTTATTTCTTTTTTTAATAATCGTAAAAAATTATGATTTTTATTGATTATTTTTTTATAGTAAAGATAATCTATAAAAATTTAAAGTAATGGTAAAATCAAAAATAATTAAAAAAACTTGTTTTTATAATTTTAGTTTTTATAATTTTAGATTTAGATTTTTTTTTCAGTATTGTTGATGTGCATATTTATGTGTTTCTAAAACAATACTGAAAAAAATCAAAAACAATCACATAAATATAAAAAAAATTTAATATATTCTAAAGTAATCAAAATAACTTTTTTTTGATTATTTAATAATTTGTTTTTTGTTTTTTTTTAATAATCGTAAGGAATCATAATTTTTTTTGATTATTTTTTTAATTAATTAGAAAATAATCATTAAAAATTTTAAGTAATGGTAATCAATCAATAAATGGATTGTCAAGAAAAAAATTAATCAGAGCGGTAGTAATTACGATTAGTAAACATTGCTTAACAGGTCGAGTTTCTAGATGATAAGATATACATTCATTAAATTGAGTAAACAAAATTCAGTCAACAACAATAAAGTTTGAAAACAACTTTTAAAAAGTAATAAAAAAAAACAAGTTTTGCAAGCAGTTTTTTAGAGTGTAAAATTTCCTTTAAGAGTTTGTGCTTATCTTTTTCCTACATTGATTTTTGTGTTTTCGACAAATTCCTAAAAAAAACGAAGTGAAATACGAAAACTATTCCAACGTTTAAAAGTTGATTATTTTGCAACGGCACACCTGACTAAAACCCAAACAAGCAATGACGGACCTCTAGAAATTAAAATTAATATCTGTAGCTGTTATAACATTTCTTTTGCCAATCTGAAAAATAATTATAAATAAATACAAAAAAAAACTGGTTGTTTTTGTTTGGCTCAGCCTAATATACATCAACTACTGGCCCTTAATATTAGATTTCACCAACGGTGCGGTGGCGACGGCAAATGTTGTTGCATTAGTATCTCTAAAAATACTTATTGAAAAATTAAATAAAGAAAGAGTAAAAAGCCTAAACTGAATTATGCAAGTATTTTTACTACTCGTGGATAGTACAAAGCTGTACAGCTGTGGAAGGAAGTATTAAAACAATAAAATCGCCAAAAACAATAACACGGAATGGTAACCACAAGCGCTTAAACAGTAAAAATGTAAGTTGATATGTAACAAGTAAGGAAAGCGCTGTCTACGTCTGTGCCGAGTTCTTTATAACTTTCATGAATACGAATCATATGGCTTGACAAAAGTTTGGGCAATAGTTTGCATTTAAGCAGACAGACGAGAGGACGGACAGACGGGCATGTCTAAATCGAGTAATTTGTCGTCCTGATGATTTCGGAATTCTTATTGATGGGTCTATCTTTTTTTCTTCTCATGGTTTCAAATATTGGACAAGACTTTTTAAATAATAATTACTAATCGTATTGATTAGCGGTTTGATTAATTACTTTCATAGGAATCCATTACTTTCAATTTTTAATGATTATTTTACAATATATTTAAAAAAATAGTCAAAAAAATGCATGACTTTTTACGATTATTAAAAAAAATCGGCTGCCTTTCGGAAACGGCAAGAAACTGTAGGTCCCGCCAATTTGTAGGAATTTTTTTTTTTAATTGATTGATTACTATTAACTAATCAAATTTAACATATTTAATGTTCTTGAAAGGTGTAAAAATTACAGCAGAAAGCAACAATAACTACAGCTTAGTTGGAAACAAATCTTAACGTGAACAACACGTTAGGGCAGCGTTTTGAATAGGGATGTCGATCCCGCGAAATAAATATTTGTGATTCAAAACTTTTGACTATTAAGTATATCTTAGATATGGATGCGTGATATCGGGACCCATAGTACCGAAGGTACTTATTTCAAAATACCTTTCATAAGCTATGTATATCGAAACGGTTTTTTGCGAGAGGAATGGGCATCTCGACAGTTAGAAAACAGGGTGGAAAGTTGATGTATATTGGAACGATTTTCCGTCATTCCTTGTCAAATTTGATTTTGTAGCAGTTGAATGTCACACCAAAATTTTGCTCGTATCAAAATAAAAGCGAATACCCAAGCGAGCAGAAGGACAATCAAGAAAGCGGAAAAGGACTTGTTAAGGCACGAAATATAGAGCTTATACGCCAATAAAGACAAGCAAGAGATACTACAGAAATACAGAGTATTAAATCAAAAATTAGACAAACTAACAGGACGACGGGATCGCAAAAATAACCAAGAAGAACGCCAATTTAACAATAGATTCGTGAACCAAACGACTGTAAATATAATGTAGTAAATATTGCCACCGAAAAAAAGCGGAGACGAGTTGAAGTTATTATCGACGGCGACGCCAACTGGAGAAACAGCATGTGTGTCAGTTTAGGTTCCAATGAAATAATCACATTTTGCTTTTATCTTAAACGAGCTTATATTTTGTAACATGAAGAAAATTTCAGACCTCACACTCATCTAAAGGGAGTTAATACTGGTTTAAAGACTTAAGTTTCCCATAGACACTAGCTTTCCTGGTATTCCTGTTACACAGAAACCGTTTAAGAAATGTCAGCTGGCTAGAGAATATTCAGTCAAATGCTTCTGACTACCAGCACCTTGAAACCAGGGACAGTCTAGTAGTGGTTGTCTAAGCTGATGCCTGGATTTGAGATTGTTCTAAGAATATATGAGTTCTCTGGAATCATAGCACACTACTTTGGAGAATTAGAAATTAGCTAGTACTCCCCAATAGGGTTAAGTATCTGGGACCTTTAATGGACAAGATACTACATAGTGAAGAGGCGAGGACTAAAAAGGATTCGGTCACTATTAACCGCTATTGGCGAGCACGGTTGTATCAAACAGCATGTCCGACATGCGTTGTATCCTTCATGACTTAAACCATCTTTTTAACTGCGCAATGGAACATACATTTCTAACAAAAATTTGACTTTGGCTTCCTAGTTCTTCGGTTAGAAGAGCTTGATAACAATTTCCAATAATGGACATGTCGATTAGGCAAGGCGAAGTACTGAATGTGGTATGAAATGTTGGTCAGGCCGATAGCTTTAATTGGGGAACGCAGAAGAAGTAGTGTCTTTTAAGGAGTTAGATACCTCTTACTGCAAAACTCACTCTGGCATTATATCCAATAAGCAAAGATGGGTAGTAATCATTACTTTAGGAGTCTAACTACCCTCAATTCCCAATAACAAGTAATTGGAAATGTAATCAATTCCTTTGCCTCAAACAAAAGGAATTAATTACACAATTCCAAAAAAAAATACCAAAAGTAATTTCATCGTTTTGAGGCTTGATTACATGGATTTTTTTTCTTTCTTGTTATTGACATAATATTCTCTGCACAAATATAACTTCTTGGAAAATTTTCAATTACATTATTAAACTTTTTCCAAAGTACTGTGGAAGAAATTGCATTCCGTTATTTTTTCAATAACAAAAAAAAAAAACAAATCCATGTACTCGAGCCTCAAAAGGAAGAAATTACTTTTTTTGTTTTTGAGGAATTGAAATGTAATCAATTAGTTTTATGGAATTGATTACTTTTCCCCAATACTTACGAATGTAATTGTAATGCATCCAATAAGGATGCGGTTGATTGGCGAATAAACTAGAATACTCAGAGAATAGAGCTGTAAGCAAGCTTGACCTTGCTCTCGATTATATCGAACTATTTCAGGACAAAATCGTCCATGAGGCGAATAAGGATATCTTTATTTCTAGTTAGCTCTCACGAAAATTGGCTTATTCATCCTTGATGTTTGGTGCTTTTATAGGACTCTCCAATGGGAATACATTAACAATTTTGTAACAGGTATATCGAGGGTGAATAGGTGTAGGCATTAGTTTTCTTCACATACTCGCTTCACGGAAAAGTACATCGGTCTTGGCTTCCTCGCTTCTCCGCAGAAGTCAAGCTACAAAGCTGCGATTCGTTAAAAACTTCGAAGCTTTGGTCACTATTCGATTTTGTTAGAAAGATGAATAGTTGAATATCGGGATCGGTATTAAATATTCCCATCTCCATTGTGTAAGAACGTACATTTGTCTGAATCCATGCAATGTGGCTTGCGGTTTTATAAATTGTTGCTTTCGGACTAACCGATTTTTTATCAATTTTGCCACATTTGTTTCATTCTACATTTATACATTACAACTACAAGAACACTGGTACAGTTTAAAGCAACAAACAGATAGCTTTAGCTGAAGCCAGGTGATGGTGACCCACGAGCATTAGACTAGAAAGAAATAACTGTGTTTGAATATCTTTTCTTATACATATTTACACACGAAAGCTATAACTCATTGGCTGGTACATTTATTTCGCGGGAGAAAGTAAAGGGTGCATCAAGGTGGTTTAATTCTTTCCATCACTGTAATGTATAAAAGTTAAATTCAGTCGTCTTTAAGCAAACAAAAATCCGAGCTCCATAAAATATTTTGAAACTTAGATCCATGCATTAGAAAACTTTTACGATAGTCAAGACTCTAAACAAAATTTAAAAAGTGAGTGCCAGCCAAATCTTGTAGGAGGCTCACATAAACAGTATACATGGTCCATTCTGATGTCACATGAAATGACGGTGACGTCGTCTTCCAATGCGACGGCCACCGTAGTGTACTGGCCTAGCACACCTATACTCCAAGGTTCAAGTGTCCAGGCAGATAACATTAAAATGTTTCGAACACTTTTTTCAAAACGGCATGACCCCTCGGCAGTGGTCGGCAGCCCTTTCTGCCATGAATAAACTACTCAGGAAACATTCGTCTGCCTTGTCAGGTGCCGTTCGGAGTCGGACATATGGGAAGAAGCATACGACAAGTTAGAAAGAAGCTCGGCCCTAATCTCCTCGACGTATATTGCGCTAAATTATTACTATTAGTAATCCGGAAAAGTCCTCCGGGGAACCGAGTAAATAAGGCCAAGGTACTTCAGGACAGCTTATCATATAGTGATAATTCCGCCTCGTCGTCCTCCTTGCAATTGCAGCAAAAAAGGTTGTCCAATCTGTTCAGTGAACAGTGCTCCTTCAGCATGGAGATCACGTGGGATAAATGGGTATTCAATCCAGCTCGAGTCAGGAGGGTACTCTGTTCAAGAGAAGACCACAGGTGGCCAGCAGAGCGCATATAACACGCCACGTGCTTTTTAAAAGCACAAAATGCAACCAAGAGATTCTTACGACATTTGAACGGTATATTTCTGTGGCCCGAAACATAGATGTTGCTTATCCTAAAATAGTACTAGGTAAACAAGAATGAGGTCAGGCATTCTCATGCAACCATATTGCCGTTGTTCTTGTTGTAAACGAAAACGAAACTTCGTCCTGTTTAGCCGTCATATCCACTCATGGCTACTTATTAAGCATAGTGATGTTGAATTAACAACCAATGGTGGGGCGAAACCAATGGGGAGAAACGGTTATAGTGGGAATGACCAACTTCGACCCCACAGCTGTAGAGCTCAGAGCCCCTTTCAACCTTATATTTCAACTTCGATTCCTTCGCGGAAATTACCTGATCTACATTCAGCAGCCGAGTTGAGTGCAGTTTTAAGATCGTCTCTGAAAGCTACCACAACAGTTCGCTGTACAGATACTAGGCTTTTGGTAGGGCTAGCCGTGTCTATTTCGTGAGCATCATCTTATAAATCTAGTGGAAGGCTATTGGAAATTGCCAATGATTCCTCTGCAGTACAAGGCTATCGAGACCTTTCCAACTCCTTTCCTATCAGGTGTCATTCAGGTTGTCCAACATAAGACTGTACTTGCGGTACTTCTCCAATCGAGTGCAATCTGAAAGCAGAAATCTTATATTTTGTTGCGAGAAGAACGAGTTACGCTTTGCGAAATCATCATATCGAACCACCCTTTATGTGAAGTAAACCAAATGAGCGTAATTTATTGTGGGTTAGTTAGTTTTTATGAATCTTCCATAGTTCTGAACTGACCACAAGTGGTGGCCAATGCTGCTTTCTTTTGTTCAAGCTTTCTTATGCAAATACATACATATGTATCTATGTATGTATATATATATATATATATATACGTATGATAATTAAATACCGACCATCGTTAAAAAATAAATTAACGTGGAACTCTTTGTTGTGTGTGGAGGAATGTAGATAAAGGTGAGAGATGCCTAAATGAGTTCAACAAAGGTGAATCATAGAAGACTTACACGTACATACACACATATGAAAGAAAATATGTATAATTTCACATAGGTTACATACTTTGGAACAATGGACTTTTAGTTTTTTCTCAGTCTCATCTGCATCAGAACGCCGTCCGGAGGCTGAGGCTGATGTTCTAATTTGTTGATACTTATCCAAATTTAACTTTAAAGTGAACAAAAGAACTAATGAGTCGAACAGACTTTTCCATAAATTGGCAATTAATAGAGCATACAAAGATAACATTAATGAAATGTTACAAACCTCTTTTTGGAAAGCAAAAGAGGAGAATTATACGGTCTTTTGTTTATATAATATATCAACCAAAATAATATTTGAGAAGAAGAAACATTATCTCACAAGAAAATTGTTCAGCGTCCTAGAACAGGGTTGGTCTTGATATCGGACGTCATAAGCTCTATATGTCCCTTTCAAAAGGTGCTAAAAGTAGAACATGGTAGATGAAATATAGTCCACAAGATGAAGGCATTCCTCGAGAGGTCATTCCACAAGAGTTCGTGAACCCAGAAAGGACCTTCATACATATTCGACTAGGGGCGATAGAAGTACTCAAGTTCGGTGCTAGTAATGCAGCCAGCAGGCTGGACACTCGTGAGATTAAAACATATCTTCGAGGAGGAAATCCGTAAGGTGGTACCTTTTACTTTGACTTTGTTGCAGTTAACATACACCGACAAAAATTAGAGACTCCTTCAAGGGCTATGCGTGTAGTGGACAGCAGTCAAGGTAAGCTAGCAAAACAGCTAGGGCTTCCATGCTGCTAGAACGAGCAGTATTATGGCTAGATTAACTGCAGTAGTCACTAGTAATTGAAAGTGGGCAGAAAAAATGTTGGAGCACATAACCTGCGATTTACCAGCACGCGGGCGAGATAGAATGTTGTTGTCAGAAATTTTCAAGTAGAGAAGTATTGAACAGAGTGTAGTATTTGGTGAGACTTTCTTCAAAGAAAGACGTGATGACTCACGCAGTGTGAGACGTGAGTACCAAACCAGCCTTGAAGTTACCCATTTGGAATCTTGTTCGATATCGGTTATAAAAGCGGTTGTTAAAGACACCTTAAAGCATCGGATATCGCTAGTCGCCTATCAACAAGCGGAACTACCCCTCAACTTTCTAAAATGGAACCGGTTGAGAAGTAGACACTGAAACTAGCGCTTCAGAATGAGTTGCCAAGTAATGCACCAATTAGAAGAATTGTTTGGCTATTGAGCTAGAACCAGTACAGCGGCTAATGGTTAAGCTCTAGGATTGTTTCTAGCTAGTCGTATTTTCTGCAGAGAAGTTGTGGCATACTTTCACGGTGAATACACCGGTCATGATTACGAAGCCTGTAAAAGTTTAGTTCATGGTCACTGTTCCCGTAACATTTCCTATCGGTCACTGCTATGATCGCTATTACTTTCAAGACCAATCTGACGTTCACGATCAATCATGGCGCTAATCACAGCCACGGTTCCGTTTATAGTGGGGAAGAAATTTCAGTGACGATTCTAGTTACTGTCGCGATTATGGTAACTGTAATGGTCATGACAACATCATTGTCGTGCTTGTCACGGTCGCTGCAACGATTACGGTGACTTTTACTGTTACGTCAACTTTTACCAAAACCATAGCTATGTCTACGGGTCTGGTATTGCTAAAGTGTGGCTAGGATTATAGTTGGTTGGTTGCTGTTCTGCTCGGGAGAGGAAAATATCCCCGAGCTCAAGTAGCGCTAGGGGTGCCACTTTCTCCTGGAACCATCCACTTATTAGGATGCTGCTGTAAGGTTTTTGGTTCTAGCTTTTGCTTTAGTTATGTACCAACCATCCGGTTCTGTGTATGTAGTTGCTAATGTCCCTGATCGATCATTTCGCGATGCCCTTTAGTTCTGATATTACATAACTGCCCAGAGTTGCAAACCTGATGTGTGCTAGTGCTGGACATTCGCTTAGGTAGTGCTCACTTGTTTCTTGGCATCCTCTACGTCGCAGCTCCTCTGTTGTTGAACTCTATGCCCATTCTTTCGGCGTGTAGGCCCAGGCCAGTGTCCGTCAGTGTGGCTGTAATTCTAAAGATTTCTTTTCTTGATCTGTTGAGCAGGTCTACTGTTCTCTGCTTGTTGTAGCTGGGCCAAGCTAGTGTGGTGATTTTACATGCACCGGTGGAGCGCCAATTGCAGACCGCCATTTTCCTGAACCTACTGTGTATGTTCCTTTCAATGGATGTGACTGGTGTATGAATCGTCACCGCCTCCGAAGCGTCCATAGCAGCGCCAGCTTTAGCCAGCTCATTTGCCTTCTCATTGCCCTCAATGTTCCGGGAACCCAGACGAGCGTTATGTATGAGAAGTCTGCACCTTATCCAATATTTTCCTGCAGCTACTGACGGCCTTTGAAGATTTGATGGGGGATTCAAACGCCTTAAGCGCTGCTTGGCTGTCTGTGTAGATACATATTTCATGTCCTCCCACTGTGTCTTCTCTCAAGGAACTACAGGCCTTCTCTATTCCCAGCACTTCCGCTTGGAAGATAGCTGCGTCAGGAAGATGAACTTAGAGCGAGACACTTAGTTGCTCTGAAAACATTACAGCTCCAACCTCACAGTCCATTTTCGGCCCGTCCGTATAGAGCGACAGCGATTTGTCATCGCATACTCTGTCTCTTCGCCAGTCCTTTCTTGAGGGAAAAAACAACTTGAATTTCCTGTCGAAATTCAACAAAAGCGCTTGGTAGTCTGTCGTTGACGAAAACTATACCAGGTAGCCAGCGGAGGATACCACTGTGACCATACTGCCTCGAGTTCCAGCAGCAAGACTTACGAAGTCTAACCGCCGTACAAGCTGTAGTTTCACGGATGTGCAGGTCCAGTGGTAGCTGGTGGAAGATAACATTCAGTGCGTCAGTTGGACATGACCGTAGCGATCTAGTCACCCTTCCTAGGGCCGCCCGCTGTCGTTTGTTTACTTTTTAGTGTTATACTGTTTGTCTACGGCTGGCCACCATACTACCGCCCCGTAAGGGTCTAACCACGTGTAGAGCCACATCTTGAGCTTGGGTTTCAAAACCCAATTATAGTTACTTTTAGGTTTTCAATTACGGTTATAGTAATAGTAATAGTTGTGGTTAAGTTAGTCAAATCTTAGTTTGCGTTCACATAATTATTACCATCAAATTTAGACACACGATTATTAATGCCTATCAGCAAACTTATAATTGTTCATCTTCTTTCCCGTATTCTCTTCCATCTTCCTTTTCCATTTCTTACAATTTTCCAATGTATTTTTCGTTCCCCCTTTTACGTTTCCTTTTCGTTGTACCTTCTTTTTCTTCTTCCATTTTCCTATTATTCACATTCTCCTGCTTATAGTACCCAGCTGTTGTAGTATATAGGGTATTATGGCTTTATACAGGAAAGTGGGTTTTTAGTTATAGAATTCCAGCTCGAATTTCGTAGGATGAATTGAATAATTGATTGAGCTATGGACGTGCGTCCGTCAGGTACTAACAGACGCAATTAGTGTTTTCATATGACATGCTCAGACAAACCGGACCATATAAAGATGTAAAAATAGACATTTGAATGATGGCACCTGTTACAAGGTGCATCACAGTTGTGGGGCATACATTTTGTAAAAATGTTCTAGCGACCACGCCCACCTCCTTTAGTTTTTAATACACCTTTTTCAAGTGTACTGCAGAAACCGTAAAATGTACTTCAGGATTAATAGAAATTTACCATTTTTGAAGTTCAATTTATGGTTTCTGAAACACAATTGATTATTCTGAAGTACATTTTACAGTTTCTGAAGAACATTTTACGCTTTCTGAAGTACACTTGAAAAGGGTGTAGAATATATTATCTACTATTAATTTTTATATATTCTAGTACTTATATTATTTACAAGTCTGAGTCTTTATATTGGTGTCTAATAGAGGTCATATCAACTGAACCATGTAATTACTCTTAATTCGTTATTAGAAATAAAGTTCATAGCTCGTAGCCAAAAACCCCCTTTTTTATATGCATTTATTGTTCCATCGTTAGTTACCATGAGATTAAGATTAGGTTTTCGACTAAATTAGCTTATCTGCTTCTTAACAACCGTTTTAATGTAGACTCGTTAAACTTACAAAAATATGTAGACTGCATTAGTTAACTAGTTCCATTTTTTGTTTGTTATCTTTTGTCACTTTAATGCATGGAAAGTAAGATTTTCATTTCATTTTCTGTCGCTCCAATAATTCAAACTTGAACAAAAGCTACAAATATTAAAATATTTTTGAAAGTGATGGTGCAACTTTCTAACGTCAGTTTGGAAACAAAAGCTCATTTTACTGAATACAAATGATATTGTCTTAATCCATGACAATTGATATATAATTGTTGTACAGTAAACAAACAACTTTGTTGTAGAGATATAACAGGAGTGTTTTTCGTTATTGTTAATTTTTCATAAACTTCATTTGAGTGTTTGTAAGTATTGTCACATAACAAAAATTAAATACATAAATACCTCCATCCAATCAACCCACTCCACTATGCAATCCCCAATAACAGTAATTACTGAAAACTTTTACGTTTATTTGCAACGCTAACAAGTAGCATTGACTTCAGCAGCAACAACAAATCAACAACGCAGAGAGTTCATTTGACCAGCACAGAAAAAGTGTGGTGTAAGTGTGAAGCAACAAAAAAAAAGTGATTTTTTGTTTGATTTCATTGAAGCGGCTGCATAATTTCGGTTCAGTGCAGTGTTTTCGTAGTAAAAAAGTAAGAAAACTGTAAGGTGATTTGAAAAAAAAACTACAAAATTCACCTTTAAACATATGCAATTAAATTTACAGAAAATTGCGCAAACTGCAAAAGAAAATAAGAAAAAAAAAAACTGTAGTGAAAAAAACATTTTGCTACAGATACCTTGTTTATACCACTAAAGAAACGGTTCTGAACAAAAAAAAAAACGCATTTACTGAACACACATCAAGTGATATGAAATCGTCTTGAACTGACAGCTCGGAACACCTGTGAGTCTCGTGAAAAGTGTGTATAGAAAGCACGTGAATTATTTTGTAAAATTATAAACAACAGAGTTAATATATTTAAATACATGAAATATGTAAAAAATATAAATAAAACATGTTGGTATAACATAAAGCTCTAAATCAGCAGTTTTTCAATTCGCTTCGAAAGTGAGAGGTTTTATCAGTGTGACCAGGTTAGCCTTTTAGAGGCTAGATTTAGCCTTTTTTTTGTACTTTAGCCTCATAACTTTGGTATTAGCTTCGTGGCTTTTTTCTAGCCTTTTTTTACTCCAAACCTTTTCTGGTCCCAACACCATATTTTTCATACAACTTTGAGGAATATATAAAATTAAAGTTGAATGAAGGTGTAATATTGATGACGAAATACAGAACATTGTCCCTAAAAATTGTCAACTATTTTTAATGGAGTTGACAACCCAATTGCGACATCGCCTTCCTGATATTATGAACTCTTTAGAAAAGATAGGCCGTATGTATTTTCTCACTTTCAAGAAGAATAGTCTAGGTATCCAGCCAAGTAGCATTGATTGAGCTGCAGTGGCGATAGCTAATAACCGTACAGTGGATAAGTGAGACCGCTACCATAGAATTTTGGGCGGAAGTCCGGGAACATAAAAATTCATTAAACGAACCCCCTTTTTTAGAGCTGGTCGAACTCGTATTTAGCTTTTTGGTTTTACCTTTCAGTAATGCGGAGGTTGAAAGAATTTTTAGTGCCATGAACATTTTAAAAACTAAATTAAGAAACAGATTAAAACTTAAAATCCTTAACTCGCTGCTTAATATTAGATGTTTGTTAAATCCAAATGTTGCACTAATTTTGAAATTACCGTGATCTCATCTCTATGATAAATATACAAACTTTTTACGCAGACTCAAGCTCTTCTGATTCATCAGACGAAGAAAATATTATATAATTAATTAGTTTGTAGTGATTTTTCTATAGTATGTGTTTCTTTGAAAAAATGCCCAGTCAAGGAAAATGTGCCTGATATGTCTACAGCTTTATATACAAATAGTTTAAACTAAAATAAAAAATTTGAAATGGGTTTCGTAAAAAAATTTGACTTTTTTAGCTTCTTTTTTTTTTAATTTTAGCCTTTTTTAACCTTTTTTTTTGCCGGTTTAGCCTCTTTTTTCTCTATAACCTGGTCACACTAGCTTTTATATACTCTGGGTTTTAATTCGTTGGACTATATCGGTGTCTAATGTTTTCGGTGTCCCACCTTCTACACCATTAATCAGGACGGGTACGATAAGTGACTTATGGAGTATTATTTTCGTTCTTCAAGAGAGGATATAAATGAATATTGAGAAATAAAGCTTGATATTTAGAAAATACCATTTAATAATGAATATATGAATTTATAATGAGAATATGCAAGTGGATTATGAAAAAGTCTTGAGGGAATTGATACTAAGAAAACGATGAAATTATAATAATTTTCAAAAGTAAATTGTAAAAACTGAATCAATATGCAATGATAGACAGTATTTTTAGGTAAATGATGGCGATTGACCCCGGAATGGTAGTTTACCGGACCCACTGCTAGACCGACCTTTTGTGATGCAGACGTTGATGCGCATCTTGCCCCATCACAGATCTGCCATAACAGCTTTGTCAAAGAACTGCTTTGCGTGACCCATCACATGTCGCTCACCCTATCACACTATCTTTTAACCTATCACAGTTTTGTCCCAAATGTCTCCATACGGTGACATTTGGTCGCGTCATGTTAAAGTTGCAGGTAGTTTACGTAGTAATGAACCAGAACTGAGACGGGTATCATTTATTTGATCAGTATGTGATATATCCACTGACCAGTTTTTTTGCATGCAGGAACTGTCTTGATTGCCCAACTTGCATGTCAATTAAGTCTACTCCTGTTATTAGGGTATTGTAGGATTTTTTCTCATGCCCCAGATCCACTTGCTTCTGCTATACGTATATGTTTTCTAAAATTATGTTTTATTATTGACCATATGGGTTGAGCATTGGGGAATATGGCCATTAAAGTAGCCCACGTCTTGCTTTGATGGCATACTCAGCTTCTAATTTATCAATCCTTCAGTGCTTCCGGCCATTTTGTCATTGGGTCTTCACCCACTGAGCCTCATTATGAATTTTTATTTTTCACTATTAATTTCTACTTTCTCAATATCAATTAACATTTTTTATTATAAAGCTCAGGATAAATTTACTTTTCTCATTATCAATTTGTGTTCTGTCTTGAACAATGTATACTCATTTCGCGAAAAACCTTTTTCAAACTGATATGCAGTATTTTGAGATCGTTCATTTTAAGATCAATTTTAGTGGCCTATATCAGTTTGATGGTGAATGTTATTGAAGAAGCAAGTCCATTCAGACGCTATTGCCTCATAGTGTTTTTCAGATAGGACCTAAACCTCCTAAGGTTGAAACTGATCGTTCCGTAGTAGCTGTTTTTTACCGTGTGCCAGAACTCGTAAGTTCGTTTTGACGGCTTCAAATACCTTTTCATTAATCACCTGAAAAACTCTGTGCGTTAAGTTTTTGAACATAAATTGTATTTCTAAATAAATGATAGAATTCAAAAATACTCACTGATAATGCTTGAGAGCATTCCGGATGTTCAGATCGCAGATTCGTTTTCTCCAAATTTGTATACCTTTCATGAACATGAAATGGTATTATAACATTGGTCCGATGTTTGTAAGTATGAGAAGAAGAAGAGATAAACCCACCAATAAATACGTATACCGGAATGATCAGAGCAATGAGCAGAGTTGATTTAGCCATGCCCGTCTGTCTGTCCGTCTCTCTGTCTGTTTGTTTGAACGCAAACTAGTCCTACAGTTTTTGAGATATCTGGCTGAAATTTGGTAAGGGGCCGCCATATTCGTGAAAGGTATAAAGTCTTCGGCACAGTCAAAGACAGCCCTTTCCTTACTTTTTATTTCTAAGATGACATTTTCCTCTGAGCAATTCAATACTAATTTCCCTTTTTACACTTTTTATGCTCCTTTCAATTATTGGTATTTTCAAATATTAGCAAGACTTACCGACAAGTGTCCTTAAGCTCAAGGTGATGGAAAAATATTTTCTGGGCTAAAGAAGGTTTTAACTTGTTATAATTCTCGTTTAAATTTCTCCAAGCTAATTTTTGGCTACCCGATAAGTGGCAATAAGTGGTTCTTAGGTCAAGGTAATGGTACGCTATGGTGTGAAAGTATGGCTTATGATCCTAGTTCAAATTCAAGTTTTATAGGAAGGATCTGCGTTTCCTCAACAATTACAAAAATGTGTTTAGTTGGCAGTTACATCACACCCTAATGTATGTGCATACATAGTTGCATATATATATCCATACCACGTAGCAATATAAATGATTATAATGATTGAGTCATTTATCGTGCAGCTTACAAATCACCTACAGATAATTGCGGCACACACAACAAAGTTTACTGAAAAGGTTATGCACCAAATTCATGTTGTGTGGAGAAAATTTTATTTCATTTTCAATTTTTCTTTCTTTCATCTGAAAAGCTAGTCAATCATCTCGCAAACAACTCAAAAACGTCTAAATGAAAGAAAACGTGGAATAGTTGTGTGGCAAGCGCATGTCGGACTGCGCTTAAATATGTCAGAGGCGTGTGATTGCTCAAATAGCTGCATACATACATACAAACATACATATCTAATGGACCAACTAAAAGTTTAAAATAAGGACTTGTAACGCGTTTCTGTTTCGTTATTGTTTTACAGCTAAGTAACGAAACAAAATTGTATTGTTACAAGTCTCTGGTTTAAATCATAAAATGTTTGCTTGTTGGGTGTGCAGAGGCAGAATAAAACAGTTAAACCACCCAGCTTACCAAAGGCAGAGCACTCCGAAATAATGATCCAAAAAGAGTCCATAATTTGAGCTTTTTTAGAGTGTTATTTATATGAAGAAATGAATATTGTAGATCG
Organism: Merzomyia westermanni; assembly: GCA_949987695.1. Taxonomy (NCBI): domain Eukaryota; kingdom Metazoa; phylum Arthropoda; class Insecta; order Diptera; family Tephritidae; genus Merzomyia; species Merzomyia westermanni. The sequence continues at coordinate 66,640,330 of OX465290.1, forward strand.
GATAAACGGTAAGGCTCAGTTATATGAACGATTTAGAGCGTTTTCTGATACTTTTTGTTGTACGCGTAAAGAGAATTGTGGGAAAATAAACTTGGGAGAGCGGATGAGCACACGGCGAGAAATATCAGCAAGAATATATTAAAAATTAAAGAAAAACTATGAGATTTTATAGAAATATTCGAAAAAGTATTAAATTATAATAAACATTACTGTAAAATACTAAACAGTTTTGAACGTTTATTAAAAATTGAAGAATAGCATAGGAAATTCTATAGTCTTTAATTTTTAATACACCAAAATATTAAAATTTGATATATTCTAATACTTTTCTTTCACCAACTACTATGTTTTACTAATTTTTGTTTACTTTTAAAAAAATATTCTTTAAAACTTAGAATTATTTGCATAGCAATCTTCTACTATGTCGAAAAAATACAAAATGGAATAACAAAAATTATTAAACTTTGGAGTTGGACCAACTTTAAAGTGCTGGCGTAGTAAAAATTAAAATAAAATATTATATGTATGTATGAAGGGTTTTGATAAGAGCCAAAAGAAAAATGTATGCATTTACTTGTACATATATTTTAATACAAATTTTTTTCCCCCGATTATTCAGCCAAAGATATGAATATGACTCCAAAAGTTATCTAAAAATCTTCATAGAGTAAAAAATCCGCCTTAAAAGAGTCAAAAAGACTCAAAAAAAAGCTTCAGAAGAGCATCAATAAAAGGCTCCAAAAAGGCTCCGAAAAAGCTTCAGAAAAGCATCAATAAAAGGCTCCGAGAAGAATTCAAAAAGACTCCGAAATTCACTTAAAAAGAGTTATAAAACGCTCCAAATTATTCGGATTCGGACTCATTTGAGACTGTTTTTTTATGCCTCCTTTTGGAGTGCCCGCGTAGAAGGATTTTTCCTGTTTTTTTGTTGTTTTTAACTACAAAAATGCTCCCCGAAGGTTTTGAGAAATGTTGGCGAAAGTGACAGTCCTTTGCCGTCTATGAACCTGGTACGATCCGGTACTCCCGGTACTTGGTCCAGCTACTATGTACATATCTATATACTCGCGATCCCCCACAAAACTTTCTTTTGTTTTAATTACTTTCTACAAATTTCATTCTCCTTCCTTCCCTCCTTTCTCTGTTGTTCCTTCCCTTTAGTATATTTTCGTTTGCTTGGATTTACTTTTCTCTCTGGAATCTTTATTTTTATTTTTTTTTTCTATTTTATTGTCTCCTTTTCTTGCTTATCCCTTCCCTTCCTATCCTTTCCTCTCATTTCCTTTTACTTTATATTATTTTATTTCAATTCACAAAACTCTAAGCACAAAAAATAAAAGAACAAAACTGCAAACAAAAGATACATTTTTTTCAGTTGATAATTCTTTGAAAGTTACAAGGCCGGATGTATTTTCTCACTTTCAAGAAGAAAAGTCTAGGTATTCTCCAAGTCAAGTAACATTGATTGAGCTGCAGTGGCGATAGCTAATAACCGTACAGTGGATAAATGAGACCGCTACCATAGAATTTTGGGCGGAAGTCCGAGAACATAAAAATTCATTAAACGAACCCCCTTTTTTAGAGCTGGTCGAACTCGTATTTAGCTTTTTGGTTTTACCTTTCAGTAATGCGGAGGTTGAAAGAATTTTTAGTGCCATTGACATTTTAAAAACTAAGTTAAGAAACAGATGAAAACTTAAAATCCTTAACTAATTAATTAGTTTGTAGTGAGTTTTCTATAGCATGTATTTCTTGGAAAAAATTCCTAGTCGAGGAAAATGTGCCTGATATGTGTTGAAACAAGAATAGTTCCTTTAAGTTATGTCTACAGCTTTATATACAAATAGTTTGAACTAAAATAAAAATATTTAAATGGATTTCGTAAAAAAATTTTCGACTTTTTTTTAGCTTCTTTTTTTCTTAATTTTAGCCTTTTATAATCTTTTTTTTTGCCGATTAAGCCTCTTTTTTATACCTTTCATGAACATGAAATGGTATTATAACTTTCGCCCGATGTTTGTAAGTATGACAAGAAGAAGATAGACCCACCAATAAGCACACCGAAATGAGCAGAGCGATGAGATGAGTCGATTTAGCCATGTCCGTCTGTCTGTCGGTCTGTTTGAACACAAACTAGCCCCTCAATTTTTGAGATATCTCGATGAACTTCGCTAAAGAGCCGCCATTTTGTAAGCCATTAATCGTTTGTCGGAACCAACAAGATCGGACCAATACATCAGCTCCCATAAAATCGACTGTCCCGATAAGCGGAGGCTATACATCTTAAATTTAAGAGCTAGGAACTTTAAATTTTTCAGATTTTGTACATATTATATATGTAATGTGTGTTTTGAAAATCACCCAGATTGGACCTACACAATCGATGGTTCCGATAAATGGTGTTTGGGCTATGTATCTTTAAATTACCAGTTTTGCAGAGTTTGCACTATTTGTAAGTAAGGATCGGACACTTAAAACCGTGATGCGTATTCATGAAAGGTATAAAGTCTTCGGCACAGTCGAAGACAGATCTTCCCTTACTTGTTTTCTATCACCTGGTCACACTGCTTGGATGGCAAACGGTTTAACAATGCGTAGATCATTGATAAAGTTAATACTTGAATCAATCATATTTTTTATTAAATATTTAATTTAAAAAATATCCTATGTCCAATTGTGGCAGTAGTGAAATGTTTTAAAATTTGAATTAAAAAAATTGGACCAGCAGAACGTCTGTTCTTCTCACACGAATATTGATGTTTGAATTTTATATACGTTTATAGTATTCCTGCAAAAAATCGTCTGACTAATCTTAAAAGAGAGTGACCTACGCCTAATCCCTTAAGTATAATTCAATATACATAAGTCCATTTTTATTTATGTAGCATACTCATAGGGGTGTAAGTCAATTTTAGAATTTGCAGCATACTTTTAGGAGTTAAAAGTACTCCTTTGGGTAGAAAGTCCTTTCGTACCCGTTCGGGTATAAATCGGTACAACTGGTCTCTCCATAGGACATGTTCAAACCAATTTGAACAGTTCAACTCATACAAAGTGATCAGAACTGGCATTAGTTGCGTCCTCCTTTGCGACTCATCCCGGATGCATCCTTGACTTATCGTATTATTTGCAGGGATAGAATACATAAGTACATATATGTATGTAAGTGGATTATTTTCAATCAAACTTGCTCTTACTTGCATATTTTCAACGAGATTTTCTTACTCTCAGCATTTGTTGTTATTGGCACAGTTGAAAATTATAATAAATTACTGCAAAGGCAATATGATCACCAACAACAGCAGCAAATTCGAGCAATTTTAATGGAATGATGATGCCAACAAAGGCAACCAAGAAAAAAGAAGAAACAGCATTTATAAAACAAAAGCAACAATATCACCAACAACGTAACAAATATTGGTGATGTGAATGATGAAAGTACGAGTTCGTGGCCAAGTTGAGTCAGGTAAAAGAAAAAAAAAAATACTTTCTTTCTAAACATTAATGCATGCTGCTGAACAGGCAAGTCATAATGGGGCGTAAGACTCACATCTTGGTCAAAAGGGCCCGTGTTTTCCAAAGATTTTCATTCACCAGTTAATATAGGTGATGTAATAATAAAAACGTAAGAACACTGCACAAATTGCCCCTGCGGGTTAGGGGTTTAGAATATGCCCGAGGTAGGCATACCGGTCGTAAGAGGCGAGTAATATGCACAAAGGTAATGACGTGCAACTCGATGGTTGATCTACGGATATGATGCCTCTCACCTCTCATTACCCATTTTATCCTTCCTTGCGGAAGGAGGGGTGACATGACCTAGAAGATTTCACTGGTCATAAATCGCTACCACGACAGTCGAGCAGTACCGCAAGGGAGTACCGGAGCGTACCGGGTTCAAATCCGGCCAAGGACTGTTCATTCGACAACACTCCTTAAAACCTTCGGGAAGTGTTTTTGTCGTTACCACAACAACAACAACACTCCACAAAGAAGCCATTTCAGATAACTAATGGCAAAACCAAACCCGGCGCCCGAAACTGCAAACATTGACAGTGTAACAGGAACCTTAAATGTAAGTCGGACCGAAACCGGACCCTGAATTAAATTCATTGACACTGGACCCCAGTCGTTGACCTGGAATAAGAACCGAAAGTTAAACCACTAGCACTGGAACAACAACCAGAACTGAAACCACTGAATCTAGAGCAAGAACTGGAACCGAATTAGGACTGACAACAGAACCGAAACCGATTCCATGAAACGTAACTGAACGCTTACACCGGAACGGGAACTGACACCACTGGAAACAGAACAGAAAATGCAGCAGAGGGCGGAATCCGACTCGAAAGCATTGAAACTAGAACCAATAATGGAACTCTTAACTGAGATCGAAAATGGAACAAAAATCGAAACGTAAACTGAAACTTTTAAATGAAACTGATAGCGCAATCTAACTTAAGCTCGAAAGTTTTGTCGATACCATTCCTGCACCTTGGCAGCCTCATATAACCTTATTTTGAACTGAGTAGCCGACTGAGAGTAAACATTTCACAAACAAAGATCATACTATATAAGATACTCATCATACCTGTCCTAATGTATCACTCGGAATCACGGACAGTGCCCTTCGAGTATTTCAGAGGGAAGTTTTACCGCAGATTTATGGTACTTCTCGCGATACGAAAGGCGACGAAACTAACAAAGAGATGTATGAGCGAGGTAAGCCCAAAGCTCAGACTGAGTCATGTTATGTGAATGAACAGAGAAATACCGGTCTAGAAGGTTTCCTGTCGACAGAAGAAAAAGGGGGAAAAAAATGTTGGAGGCTGGCTTGGTTAAAATTAATGACAGGCGTGCATTGGTACGCAATGAATAAAATAGCCCAGGCGATTAAACGTCAATAAATGAATGAATGATATTATTGCGGAATCGAAATCTAAGTGTATCTCGAAAGTGATTTACCAAGAGGAGACTAAGAAGATAACGGTATCCAGGGGACGTGCCGATTAAGCGAGTACTGCTACAATAAAAAACAATGAAGGCGAAGTCGAAATCAAAACGTAAAGCGGTGCAGCATGCGGATTCGATCTTCGGAACGGAATTAAGCAAAAACCGAGAGCGATGCAACGTCTATCTATAGCTAGATACGTTAAGTGAGCTTCAGTTCATTTTAAATTTTTTGCGCTAGAGCGGCGGCATAACCCAGTGTGCAATGGCGAGGCGACTAACGGCAAAACGTACATACAACTTTACTTAGCAATAAGTGGCCTCATAAGAAAAAGTTCGAAAAAAGTTGCCAGCAATGGCATGCAACAGCCGCCGGCAAGCAACAACAAGTAATGAGATGAAATGAATGCTGCTGCTGCTACAAACGTTGTTGTTGTTGTTGGCATTGTTGCAGAGAGCACACCATGACCGTTGCACTAATGTGCTGGAAAAATCATATTTGTCAATTGAAAGGCGTGCTGTATCACTATTGCTGACGCTGTGGCTGGCTGGCCTAAACGTACAAAGAAACTGGAAAATGTGGAAAGCATGCGAGGCGAGTAGTACGAGCTAGATATGTCTGTATAGCCAGCGACTGCGCTTCAAATTGTGTGTCGTGTGCCAAACAGGCAATATTGGTCGGGTGTACATATGTAATTAAAAAAGAGCAATAAACCAGCCCGCCAGCCAGTCAATCATGTCAGTCAAGCAACCTCCCAACATAGCGATCCACCAACGAAACAACCAACCGTACCGCATAACGTCTTCTACCGGTTTCAACCAAAACTTAGTCAGTTAGTAGAGCAATAACAGCATGCTGGGTGTGTTGTTGTTTGTGTTGTTTGATACAGCTAAAGCTACACAAGTAAGTTATGGTTTATCACTTGTTCAGATTCCATTAAGCATGTCAAACGGTTGTAATCATTTGCATTTACACCTTACATCGGAAGGTCGCATATTACAGAGACTTCAACAATCACAGGTGGTACTGACATTGTTGTCATTGCCGTGTGCGAATTGTGGACGCAAGCTTTGTCTATGGCCATCAAAGTTGAGCGCATCCCACGTTTTTACTTATTCGCAGAACCATAGCTTTGTAGCGGACTTGCTTTTATTTATGGAATCATTTGAATGTAGGAAAGAGTGCGCATGCGACGCGGCGGTCGCTTCAAATGTGCAATTTGCAGTGAAAGCTCGTTCGCATGCTCGCATTTGGGTGATAATTATGCGCGCTTTTGCGCTAGATCTGCACTTTTTTAATTAAGTCTGACGTTTCTAATTATGGCTATTGGACACTTATGCCAACAATCATTGGCATTCACGTATGTTGAATTAATGCGGCTCGATTTTTCAGTTTTCATTGGAATAGAATGGAATTGGAATAGGCCGGGAAACCTATATTTTCCCAATGTACTCGGGCATTGCACTTGAAGCCTTGAAAAGCTTTGCTCTTACACTTGCCCTCTGAGAGCACACGCCAGCAGAGCGCAATATGGGTATATATCTCGGGAGAACTTCTTACAGAAGCTGATGAGGATTTCAACGTCCTTATACGACGGAGAGACGGACTTGTAATGGAAAGAAAGGACATTACTTACATCGCCGCATTGAGTGCAAGCGTAATAAAAAATGTCTGGAATCATGACAATACTGATTGTTATGGTTACATAACCAGTTCAATCAGAGTAAGGGTGAACATTGAAATAATCGGCCTTGAAGCCAGCGCGGTAGGTTATGTTTACTTCAAATTGAAAGAAGAAAAGGAAACAAGTAAGCAAGTCTGAGTGGGGAGAAGTCCGAACATTATATACCTAGTAGTTATCTTTTATGGTATCTCACTTTATGCAGGTCTATCGTTCTACTACAAAATACAGAAATAGCAGAAAATTTCTATTTTACAATGGGTACTTAATCCTTGAACGGATATTTTGCTTGCGGGTCTGTAGTGCGAATACTTGTTTATCATTGGTCCTCTACCAACTCTTCGCACTCACAGTGAGAGCCGATCACACGAGTAATACAAAAACATGCACGACATGCATTCTGCAGTCTGCCACAAATTTTTCTATATAATAATTAATTTTTTTTTTTTGATTGACGGTACTGCAGTTTGGTCATACCTATCCATACAAATACATTTGTTAATACCTGAGATGTATAGTTTGGCCATAAAGTGGGACAATTTCCCTTAATTTGCGCATTTATATTGTAGATTCTATGCGCAGGTTTTAAATTTTTTATTTGTTTTTATTGATGAAGGCCACATATTAGTTATTTCAAATATGAAACAGCTAAACTTTTTCATGGTCCAATAAAAAAAAAAATAATTGCATTGTGTGCGACAATACTAAAGCCCCAAATCAAGGTAGGTCTTGTTTTTCCTTAAATGTTTTGTAAAATCCATAAAATCGCAGTAAACGTGAGCCACAATATCCACGCCGATATATTTCGAAACATTTCAAACAACGGTGCCTTCCTTTATTTAGCCGTTAAACGATGTTGGATGGTCTTTAGAAGTCTAAAATATTTGCTGTGAATAATTATTTCATGGTACTACGCTAAAGAATTTTACTCAAATTTAATCAAAACAAATTAAGAAAAACTACTTCAAAATGTTTTAACATTTTTCATGGCCTTATTTAGCGTACTACAAAAGTTTTTTCATTCAACTGGCTCCCTTAGCACTGTGCAGGGAGGTGCTAGTGCACGAGAAATACCAAATAGTAACGATCGGGCAATCGGTCGTGTAATGAAAATATTTCTTCTTGTTTCCGCAAGAAGTTTTATGAAAGAATTTATGGTATCCACCCCATGCAGGAGCATTTGAAGAGATACTCCTTAAGACTGATTACTTCAAGAAGCAAGAAGCAAAAAAAAATTTTAACAAAATTTTTAATATGAAAAATTTGAAAGCAAAGTAAAAAAAAACATAAAAATTTAAAATCAAAAAATAATAATTAAAGTTATGTCTAAACTCATTCTGTCCGTTATAACATGAAGTCCAAATAGAAAAAAGCAAAAAAAAAATTTTTTTTTTAAATGTAATGAAATAAAAAATGACAAAAAAAAATTTTTAATATGAAAAATTTAAAAACAAAGTAAAACAAAACACAAAAATTTAAAACCCCAAAAAAAGCATGAAAGTGAAGTCTAAACTCATATTTTACGTATTAAAATGAAGTGCAAATGGCAAGAGGCATAAAAAAAATTAAACGAAATAAATAAAAACCGGTTTAAAATCTAACTTCAGATTTGTTATTACCGACCTAAACCCCTTGGTTAGGAAATTGTAAGCCATTTTAATAGATTTGGAATATTGGCTCCTTTTGAAACTTTGCTGGCCCATAGTGCAAAGGTAGAAGAACTAGGCCAATACCACATTACAATGACCAAGTAGGGAGCAATTTGATAGAGTTTTTAAGGCATTTTGTTAGATGGCACAGCCCATTAAATAAATTTTCTTCCAATAAACGCCTTTGGCATCACAAGAAGAACCATATATTTTCTGGAACACTTTTTCCTCGAATACTCCAAGGCTCATATGTACCATCTTTGTTTTTTTTACACTGCCCAAGAATCCGAGCCACACATCAGGAAGAGTATGATGAGAGACTCATAGAGTGTGATCTTTGTTCGTGAAGAGCAAACTTTTGCTTCTCAATTGCTTACTCAGTCCAAAGTTGCACTTGTTGGATATCTCGGCTGATTTTCTTTTCGCTGTTAGAGATTGTTCCAATAATACCTATGGAATTTATTAAGTGGTGCAATGCCAATTAACTATTCAATATGCTGCATACCACACTTTAGTAACAATAAAATCATTCATTTGATCAATTAAATCGTATATTGAAAACGGTGCCATTTAGATGATAAATGAAGTGAGTAAGAATGTTGGCAAAGCAAACGTTTTTTTTTAATTTTTCATATTTTTTTTGCTGACTAATTTTGTAAAAGCTCCCCATGATTAATATCCATGAGTTCTGAGGCTATGTATTTCAATCCGATCCATGACACATGAAACCCAATAATCCAGTGCCCGGTGAAACCCCCCTACTAGACGGGCCTAACCACACTCACTAATACATGCAAGCAAAATTGTAAATTACTAACACACACAAAACCTTCTGTCAAGTTTTTCCTTTTCTTTGTGTATCTTCTTCTTTGATATTGTGAGCGAAATGTTAGTGCGTCTTTATGTATAAATAAATGTATAAAATGTTTAATAAGTAGTTTTGCAGTGAAATTGTAACTTATACGCCCAGATAAGACAAGTATATAGTACTAATTATTGTTATTTAACAAGTCCTGGTTTATATATTTATTCACCAAAAATTTTATATTTTCAGATGGACGAGCAAGGAATTTTCAATTTGCGGCAAATGGAGTAAAATAATATTTTGTGAATGTGTAGTGATATGAATATGTATTTATAGATCTTATTGACTTTTGTTAACTTGAAAATTGTGTAATTTTGAATTACAATAAACATTAAAACCCAAATCTAATAACAACAAGTAAGGAAGTGATGTATATTGGAACGATCTTCCGTCATCCCTTGTCAAATTTGGGTTTGAGACAAACCGGTTTCGGCGTTGTGCCATCATCAGTGGCTTCGCCCACATATGAGTAAAAAAAATTGAAAATTTCGGCTGTTAATAACTACAGAACCGTTTATGCTAGACTAACGAAATTCGGTAGGAGGTATACTATGAATGTGGTACATACACCCATAGAAAATAAGCGAAATCGCTTTCCAACCACGCCTACTTTTTCATAAAAGTTATCTGAAAATCAGGTAGAAATGCTAAACTGCCCATATGTCGTTAACTGATACATGTATAATAATATAATTTGACTTTTACTTAAATTTTCTTATTCTTTATACGATTTTTGCAAAATTTAGGAAAGTGGACGTGGCACCACCTACTTATGAGTAAAGCAAATTTAAAATTCGACTTATAATAACTTTAGAGAAATGTAGGATAGAACTTAATACGAGGTATAGACATGTAGAGTACGCCCGATAAGCAAAATCGGTGGACGACCACGCCCACTTTTGGACCAAAGTTTTTTAAAAGAGAGGTAGAAACCCGGAACATGGCATATCTCCTTCACTGATGCAGATAGAATGCTAGAATTTCATAGTTACAATGACCTGAAGATCTTATTAATGATTTTTTTTTTTTAATTTTGGAAAATGAGCGTGGCACCGCCCACATATAAATGAACAAAATATAAAATTTCAGCTGTTAATAACTTCAGAACCATGTTAAATAAAATTACGAAACATGATACGATTTATGCTATCTACGTTTTTAAAACTCATATGTAGCCTATGCTGTGTAACCAGTGAATGCAAGAATCTACTGTAAAAATTTCATAAAGATCGGTTAAGAATTTTGGACGCCAGACACACAGACACACATTCATTTTTATACTTTAGTCGATTAAAGGTGGTATGTAACGGCATAAACGGATCGAGATAGATATGGACTTATATATATCAAAATGTTCAGGAGGATAATAGAAATTGATTAAGCCATGTCTGTCCGTCCGTCCGATAACTTGAGTAAATTTTGAGATATCTTAATAAAATTTGTTATCCTTGGAACTCATCTCCGAGCGCTGTTTAAAGTGGGCCAAATCGGTAATAGCCACGCCCACTTTTTATACATGGAATATTTTCGAAAATACAAAAAAGTCATTATTCAGTACTTATAAGGATTAAATTTGGTGTGTACATTAATGTTAAGGCAGAAAATAAATTTTTCAAGAAATTTTGGAAAATTAGTGTGGCACCGCCCACTTTTGATTAAGTCAAATTTAGAAACAATATTAATCATAAATCAAAAACTGTTCAAGATGTCGAAACGAAATTTAGAAATGGGCGAAAGATTTGCGTGCAAAAGCTTTATATCATTTATATTTCACTTTCAAAGTGTCCGTGAGCCAAGAAAGTCGGAAAATATAAATTTTTGAAAATGGGCGTAGCTCCGCCCCTTTTATAGTGGATTACTTCACAAAACTTGTTATGCCATAACTCCGGCAAAAATTGATTTATCGAAACGATATTTGGCAAAAATATTGTACATATAAATGTTTGTTGTAAAAATGGGCGAAATCGGCAAACGGCCACGCCCAGCTTTTAACATAGTTCTGAAAAATTTGTTTGTAAAATGTAAAACGCGATAGTTTTATAACCATGCAAGCTATATCAATAAGATCTTGCGCACATAATAAGGTTTTTAAGCAAACCTCGACCGCAAACATTTTTTTGTGGGCGCCGCCCACTTTTCAGCATACAAAGTTTTTCAAAACGGAGTCGCCTATTGGCAGTGGTTTGGCAAACTCTCCGAGTGTTTTTCTGCTATGGCAGGCTTCTCAGCAAAAATGCAACTCCTTTGTAAATGCCGTTTGAAGTCGGCGAAAATCTGTAGGTCCCGCCAATTTGTAGGAAAAAATTCAAAACGGCACACCACAAATTGGAAGGGAAGCTTGGCGCAAAAATCTCTTAGGAGGTTTATTATGATATACCTGCTGTATATCGCGCCATGCATTAATATATTTTTAAAATTAATTTACCCCTCAAAACTCATAACAGAAGTGCTTTTATTGAAAACAATCAGCTGGCTTTATAATACGAACTGAAAAGTATTAAAATAGGCCTGCGTAAATTGGTATGCCATAATAGATCACTACTAGGTAGATAATGTTCGGTTCCACCCGAACTTAGACTTCCTGACATGTTATTTATAAAATTTAAATTGCTCACATGGTAGTAGAAAAAGTTTAAAACCTCTATAGGTCATAACTCCACAACAATTTACCACGACTACTTTTACACAGCTGGGTATTTAATGTTCCTTATTTGTTTTTAAATTGACATTGCCTTGGAAAAACTAGACAGGTCCTTGATAGACATTTGTATCTAGACCCTGTCTTAAAAACCATTAACCAAATTGGCAAGGGCCTGCGTATGCTTTCCTTGGCAGGCCCAATATTTCAAAAGGGAATATCTAGCCAGGTCCTAACAAAAATGTATCACTTTCCTATCTGGATAACAAGACTCGGTGTTTATCGTTGCTGCCTTGAAAGCCATCTGGATATATCATCATATATATTATTTCTGTAAGGTCTTTTTGTGTTAGTTCCTAATTTTCTGCTCTCATTTGGAACCAATATTAATAAATAAGGTATCGTTTTAAAGGTGGGGGTTAGCTCTACATGCAAAGCCATGTTTTAATTAGCGGAGTGCTTTTGTTTAAGCGTATTTTATAAAAATGAATTCTTTAAAATAAACGATTGTGAATACACAAAAAAATCAATTTGCAACGCTATTGCGACTGTGACATTCACATGCCTCGCGACATCTACATTTGAATACTAAGACTGAACAGTGCTAGAATAATTAAAGGCATTGCGAATATCACAGCGCTCAACCCACTGCGAGCGCGCCATCTAAACTTGAACATTGTTAAAATAAGTGAATAAGACTGCGTTCACATTGGGTCATATTTATAAAGAAAAGCTATTGCTTTTTCCCAAATTTTCAGAAATTCGACATGTGTAAGTTTGTATGAAGAAAACTTCAAAATTTGGGAAAAAGGTTTGAAAAATCCTGGACCTGGACTATAAAAGATTTCAAACCATTTTTGTTTTTTTTTTTTTTGCACAAGGCGCGCACGGATTCACCTAGTGAGAAGATATTTTCAGCCTATTCTATGCTCCTGGATAGCGCTGACAGATAAGGCCAGAACTGTTGCAAATATTTCAGCTCCCAGTCTCCATGTCGCTCGTTTCAAATTTCTCCATGAAAAGCGAAATGCGGAATATCTGAGCGAAATTACCATATCAATTGCACTAAGTGATTCTCCACGTATCTTTTTTCATTTCAGTCGAGGCCTCCCCCTTAATCTTCTATCGAATTCGGTTGTCGATAGGAAAACTCAGCCACAAGTAGATTTTTTCCATACTCGCCTCGGTATCGAACAATAAATATTTCGGCAAAGATTTCTTTAAAATACTCAAAGGGCCATCTCAGCTTCCTTCGACACTGTTCTTGTTTCCGACAGGCACGATCATATCATTTATGGTTTCGGACGAGCACTTTTAAATTCAAAATTGGAGGCGTATGCTGTCATAACCCCAGTTGAGATTATGATACCTTTGGGCTTAAAAAATCGAAAAAATTGAACAAGTTTCTACTTCTGTGCAGAAAAACAGTGGATCGCACAGCCGTTGTTGGATCGGGTTAGTAAGAATTGGCTTGCGATTCTGTCTTTTTATTCGAAGTAAAAAAACTGGAATTACACCACTTAGGATTATGTAATTTCACCGTCTGAAGTCGGTTATTACAATTCATTTCAGTTTCTCTTTTCTTTTGGTTTTGGCCCAGCCAGGTGACCTAATGAATTCGTTTATGCTGGAACCCAATACTACAGTGGACCATATATCGAACCGGCGCGCAGTCAATAGTCCCTTTGGGAGATGTTACATCGTGGAGACTTAGGATTGTAATTGTAGGACCAAAAATGCCTTCCTTGCCCATCCAGAAATTTAACTCGATAATCGCGATTTTGATATAAGGTCGGGGACAGTGGGACCTTTTCGAGATGTACTTCAGAAACTGTAAAATTAATTTCAGAATAGTCAATTATATTTCAGAAACTCTAAAATGTATTTGGGAATAGTCAATTGCACTTCAGAAAACGTAAAATAATAGTATTCTAAAAAATATTTTACGATTTCTGAAGAACACTTTATGCTTTCTAAAATACACTTTGAGAAGGTGTAGTTTATCATAAAAGGAGCCCTTATCAGCGGCATATGGGTCTTAGTCGGTGGGCACATAAAAGTTTTGTTGAGGAACTTCTATTTGATGCGGATCGTGGTGAGACGCTCGTACAAAGGATTAAACGATATTACTACTCGGAATATCCTTCCTCCCACCAATTATCCAACACTACGGCTTCGGTAGTCTTTCCACTGTAGCAGACGTCGCACAAATGAAAGACCTTTATATGTCTTATATCCTATAAGCTGACCTTCCGTTGTACCCTATCACTGCCAAACGGATTTTTATCAACTCCTTTACTGAGCTAAGGAAGGATTTTCTTTATTTCGCCCAGTCTAATATCGCTATACTTATTTATACCAATTGATTGCATCTAATTTATTGTCGGAGCATGACAAAAAGGTCAAAAATAAATGCAATATTAACGATTTCTGTACATTCACCTGGCTTATCAGTTTAGCGGGTTTTCGCAATCAACTTTTATTTTATTATCTGAATGGAAAAGCGTGAATAAATTTATCTTTTGCCATTTGCAAATTGTAGGAATTATGATTTTTTTCGGTGAGCACGTATATTTGTGTATATATATTTTTGCTAAATTGCTTAGTGGGATATTTTTTATGACCATCAACATTTTTCCAATGAAACGCCCAACTCGCTGAGCATTCAAATACCAAGCGGCAGATAATAACACCGTCACCGTTACCGTTAAACGGAAAAACTTCCCAAACTACCAGCTGCCAGTTATGATGTACGAATGTATTTAGTAATAGTAGTAACCGAAATTGTGTGAAATTATACCCCACACAACAGAAAGAGTGCTGAGGATAAAATGGATTCAATTTAACACGTTGGCTGCCAGCTATAAGAGGTAATTACTTGCTAACCCCAGGAGTAGGTGATAAAACAGATTAATAACGATTACTCAAACTTAACGAAGCCGCATTAAAACTTAGATTTTTATAGCGACAACTTTCTAAACCAAATCGTTAATGGTGTGTAGGCCCAGGGGTTTACAAACTCTAAAAAGTAGTGGGAAAATGGGAAACTTTTTCTGAATGACTTTGCCTGTGTCATTTGTTTCATATCGCCATTTTTATACCTAGTAGTGCTACACACACAAGGTATATTAACTTTAGTCGCCTAACGGCAGTACGTAACGGCATAAACAGATCGAGATAGATATTGAATAATGTATATCAAAATGTTCAGGACGAAAAAAGAAATTGATTGAGCCATGTCCGTCCGTCCGTCTGTGAACACGATAACTTGTGTAAATTTTGAGATATCTTAATGAAATTTGGTATGCGGGTTCCTTGGCACTCATCTCCGAGCGCTATTTAAAAATACTAAATCGGATGATAGCCACGCCCACTTTTTATGTATAGAATATTTTCTAAAACACAAAAAAAGTGATTACTCAGTACATAATACACCTATAAGGATAAAATTTAGTGAAGACATTGAGATTGAGGAATAAAATCAATTTTTAAACAAATTTTTGAAAATGGGAGTGCCACCGCCCACTTTTGATTAAGTCAAGTTTAGAAATAATATTAATCATAAATCAAAAACCGTTCAAGATATCGAAACGAAATTCAGCACGCAGGTTTCCAGGTATGCAAGGAATGTTTTAGAAAAAAATGGGCGGAATCGGTTAAGGTCTACGCCCACTTTTATATGTAAGATTTTGAAGAGGATCGTAGATATATTAAATAGGCAATAACTTTGCGTAAAATAGGTTTACATCATTTATATTTCACTTTTAAAGTTTCCGTAAACAAAGAAATCCAAAAACTTTAAATTTTCGAAAATGGTGGTGGCCCCGCCCCTTTTATAGCGGACTATTCCACAAAACTCCGCCAAAAATTGATTTGTCGAAACGAAATTTGGTGATAATGTTCTATATATAAAGGTTACTGTTTGCTGTAAAAATGGGCGAAGTCGTTTAATGTCCACGCCCAGTTTTTTAACATCGTTCTGAAAAATTTTTTTGGAAAATTTAAAAAGCGATATTTCTACAACTAAGCAAGTTATATCAATCAGATTTTGCACACATAATAAGCTTTTTAAGAAAAACTCGGCCGTAAAAAAATGTTGTCAATTTTGAAGAAGTAGGCATGGCGCCGCCCACTTTTCAGCATAAAATTTCTGCTATTTTCAAAGGCAACCGCTTATAATTCAATCTTGATATTTCAATGAAAATTGGTCAGCTGCTTCTCAGTAGTATGAACGCAAGCTAGTCTCTCAGTTTTACAAAAGAATGCTGAAATTCGTTGTTTGCTTTCGCCATTTTATAATATACTAGCAAATCCGGTAGACGTTGTTTCGACATTTTGATACATAGAACAAATCTATATATAAAATGTCATTAACTTGAACCAAATAAACTCTTAACTATACCGAACTGCAGCTTTATATAACCTGGGGGCTTTTCCAAAAGCTATATACAGACTGTGTCGCGCCCAGCGAACTCCTGAACCTATCGTGAAAGTTCAAGAGCAAAACAAAACACAAAATATGTGGGCGTGGCACCACCCACTTATGAAAAATTATGTACACATTGACTAAATGACACATATATCCAAATTTCATTAATTTAGACCAAAAAGTTCGGAGTTATGACGAATTGAAACTTTATATAGCCTGGGGGCGTGGCTCCGCCCACTTTTCCAAAACTATATATTGTCTATGCTGTACCCAGTGAACGCAAGTATATATTGTGAAAATTTCATAAAGATCGGTTTAGTTCTTTGGCGCCTATAAAAGACACCCTTTTTTATATCTATTTTTGTTACGCACACAAGGTATATTACTTCATTCGGCATAAAAGAATTAAGAGATATATTTATTAATATATATCAAAATGTTCAGGATTAAAAGTAAAATATCCGCGCAAGTAGTTCATACCCCACTGCAAAAGGGAAGTTGTATATCTTTTTTGATATTCATACCTTTCATGAACATGTCTGTCCGTCTGTCTATTTGAACACAAATACGAACTGAAAGTATTACTACTACTAGGTATATAATGTTCGGTTCCACCCGAACTTAGACTTCCTTACTTGTTTTTGACCAATTTTAGGAAGCTGTTTTTTTAGGCGAGCTACCCCATTTCTGAACAAAGCACGTCAGCCATCAGTAACTGATGCCGATTGAAAACACCAAGGAAGGTCTACCTGGTTTTTCGAAGTCAGTCAAGTTCCCAGCTCTTGTCAACACAATCCATGATTAAAAGCCATACATAGGGGCAGGTATATGTAAGCCCAATATGAAGTTGTCATCACTTTAGGATAACCGAGTAATCAAAGGCCGAAGTAAGGTGAGGTGCATATATAGATAAATTAGAGGATTACACTCCTACCAAAGGTCTATTTTGCTCTATGGTGAGATGCAACCCGCGTTCCCCGATTGGGCAGTGCCCGTCTTACGACCGCAAATGTGCCTTAGTGAACCCAATGAGCTCGGCAGATCGCATGCCGCAAGATTCGCGCTTCACTTCACGAAGTACCACCTGCCCAGCGCTTGCGCAACTGACTCATGTCGCATGTGTTCAATAGCAGTTAACGAGTACTCAGTCGGACCAAGAAGTCGGCAGTAGAGTTGCCCGGAATATTAGTATGCTCCGGGACCGAGATGTTGTTTGTTGTAAAATATCGGAGTCAGTGGTATGAGAGGGCAGGCATTCCAACGCCACTACAATTGAGCTCAGAGCATCCCATACATTGCCCCGTCGATTGCTGCAATTTTCGCTTGGAAGACGTTACAATGATCCGGCAGCTTCAACTTGCGCTTACCATAAGCTTTTAACAGGAAAGTCCCCTTCCAAACATTACTTCCCACTTCGATCTATTCGTGAACCAATTCGCCGTTGTACTGTACAAAATGAGTTGCTCGACCCATTCCTAGTTCGCTTAATGACTTTATTGAAACTAGCAAAAGTGGCAGTCTTCGGCACAAAATAATCTGTCCGACCTGGAATAAAATCGAAGCTGATAAGAATGATGTGGTGCCCGTACTTCACAAGCCCATATCGCGACGCCTGACTAGCTCCTATATTATTGCCCACAATATCTACCGAAGTACATTTAGTCTTAATAGCGCTTTTGGTTGTTGTTGTAGTAGCAGTGCCTCGCCCTGCTTAGTCGGCGCCAAACAGGGTTATAATGATATTGGCAATAATTTTCCGGATATGAATCCGGTGCGTACCAGTACTAGTACCCTGTGGTACTGGCCCGACTACCGTGCTAGAGACTTCGTTGACCCAAGAGCCAGGGTTGATGTGGATTTTAATTGCCTCTATATAGCGGGGAGTCGGGAACGGTAATCATGAGAAAAGTGTTGTCTCGATAACTTAACAACTTCTCTATGAAATGACTCACTAAGGACTTCAAGAAGTTTCATGATTCACATGTGACTCGTTTTTGTGTTCAAGTTCGGACAGATTTATTTTCGTAAGCACTTTGCTATATTTTGTGATGATTTGCGTCTACGTAGATTTTGAGCAAAAAAATCTAGGTTAGGTTAGGTTAAGGTAACAGCTCGACACTTAGGCCACCAATGGGCCCGTTGTGATACCCCATACGGTCTCTAGGCTTTTCCATGCCTAAAGCGGAGAGTCGAACCACTGCGTGGAGTCAAAAAATCTCGCTAAAGCCTTAACTTCCATTATTGATACCTCCGTGAGGTCGTAGAAAAGCGGTTCACCTGGAATAGCCAACCGTCGTCTACTGAACGCTGGACATTGACAAAGCCGGTGAGCAGGTGCTGGACGCTCTACTCCACTTCGGTACATTTACAACTGCAACACTAATCATAGGACGTTACGCCCGTTCTAGGGCCGTGAGTGCATATTAAATAGTGCCCCGTTAGAACCCTTATCAAGGATGCTAAACCCGATTTGTGTATAGTCAGAAGCGCTCTTGAACTTCTACTGTCATATAAAGTCCAAGTTAGCCTGGATGTCTCATACGGCGTGATGGCTGACCATGGTCCATTGTCCTTTCTTATGGTGCTTGTGCTTGCACGTAGCCTGTAAGTGGACATGGGTAAACCTACCGAGTCATTTCCCGAGAGGATATGGTCGGTGGTGCCTCTACTGGCCAGTTCGTGAGTTCAAAGCTTTCAGTGCAGCCTGGCTATCTGATAAGATAAAAAACCCGTTTGCCAACCTTAGGCTAGGACACCAGATGGTTGCAGCCCTATGTATTGCCAGCATTGCCGCTAGGTACACACTACAACGATCAGGAAGGCGAAAGGAGACCTCTAAACCCAGATCCGGTAAAAATATGTCCCCTCCCGCCTACAGCCATCGGTAAATATGTTGATGGCACCCGGGACCGTATGTTGTCTATTATTCCAATCTTGTCGTGATGGTATGTGCCCTACATATGTTAAGCACCCGTGCCGTTCACTTCAGAAATGTACAGAAGAATTAGTCAACAACGCATAATCAAAGGAAAACGAACAGCAAATTTCAAGTCATTGGCAAAAAGTATTTGGCGAAGGCAGACGTATTAAGAACACAATCAAGAAACGCGCGCACACACACACGCAACGCAAAGAAACCATTCCCAACAAGCATTTCTGTAAATGTTTTTAAAAATAATTTAAAGTAAACTTGCTACAATAAGCGATATGTAAGCTTTTTTAGTTTTAATTTATTTGTAAGTTTAAAGTAAGCCTTTTATAAACTTCAAGAACCTGTTATAAATCATTTTACCTTAAAAGTGATATACAAATGTTTACAAAAATTTCAGAGAAAATTATTTGTCAATTTTTTTCCTTTCAACTTAAAAAATTTTTAAATTCATTCATAGAAGATTTTACATCTGAATGAGGACGAAAAAGCAAAAATGATGGATGCATCTTAACCACTTTTGCAATCTGCAAAAATTGGTTTAAGTTGCAGTATTCAATGTATGATTATAACTTATTTATTTATTTTATTTCAATAGCTAATTAATACAAAAAATATGCTTTGAATTAATTTTCAGAAAAAACACTTATAAAATGCTTTCTTTGACAATTGTTTATAGGCTTACATTAATAAGCTTTTTATCAACGTGTTGTGCCAATTATAAAACGTTTATTTTCAGACGTTTAACAAACGAAAAATCAGAATTTGGTAAACTTGATATTTATTTTGGAAAGCTTTTTGAACATTTATTTTAAGTTTAGTTTGCTTGTTGGGTTCAAACCAAAATAATTGAAATTAACAAAATGCAATAAATTGTAACTTTATATATTTAAAAAAATCAAATATTATTTTCAATTTAGCCAAAGAGTTTTGCCAACAACAAAGTTCTTAACGAATACATTCCTTGATATACAAAAGTCAGTGTGTGATGCTTTTGGAACTGGAGCGTTACTGCTCAAGATTGTGGCATGCCCACTAGTCCATTTAACCAGAAACCGGTTCTCTAATACTTCCTTCGCCGCCAAGTCAAGAGTTGGTAGATAGAGCATTGTGTTGAGTGCTTCCATCGGAGTAGAACAAAGAGACCCGCTTATGCAGAGCTAAGAACTTATTTGCAGAAAATAAATGAAAAGCATGGCATGGGTACATAAAAGTTGGTAAGTAAGATCCGCGCGTCAGTTACCAGTAGTGGAATTCACTAACATTCGCAATCGAAATTTTGTCGTAACGATATTTATAACGATATCGGTATTCACTAACCATTTTTTATCGATATTCGTTTATTCACGATCAGCTGTGTCGTTAAGTAAACAACATACAATTTGGTGTTGTTATCTGTGTCGTTAAATAAACAACACATAATTTCAAGTTTTTAGCGAAAATTAAAATAATATTACTATTATATCAATATTATTATCAAAAAGATGGCATTTGAGTATTTTGTGTACGTTTTATAGCGGGATGAGGAATCTTAACCTCGAATCGTTATAGTTAAGTTAGCGAATAGCACAGTCGATAATGCAGGATACAAAATCGTTAATTAAAATCTCGAAAAATCGCATCGTTATAAGTTAGTGAATTTCACCACAGGTCGCCCATTCCCACAACAGCCGGTTCTATCGCACCGGAATGACCCGGGTTTTTTCACCCGGCCAAGGGCTGTTATTTCAGTGTAACCCTGTCCAATCTGGGGCAGGGCGAAGCACTGTTAACAACAACAACAACAACAACCACAGGTCGCCATTATTGTTTCTGCAGTAGTTCGCCTCAGTCTTGAAACTTTCCTTCATGCGTCTGATTTCCTACTGCTGGTCCAGTTACGGTTTGTCGGAGTGCTTGCAATTTCCGTCTTGTCACGTATTTCCTGCCTAAAACTGTGACCCACAAACCGTATCATTCACACTTCACTCAAATTTACATATTTATCTGTTCGGTATTTTTATTATTTCCTGCAAGCAATAAATTTTAAATTTAAATATTTTTGTTGCATATTTCATATTTTTTAAGTAATTTTTAATATCATCTACGACTTTTTTATTCACGCACTTTCTGAACTTAGGGCATATATATTTATGGTTTATAAGTTCATTCTAGTTGCATATACAATACGTACTATATATGTATGTAAGTATGTACTTGTAGGCTGTCATGTGCAGGGTTTGATATGGAGTTCCACGATTGCGATTGGTTTGAGCTGATGCAGCCAGCATTTTTAAGTACTTATATATATATGCTTGTAAATAGTATATTTTTATATTTTTAAACTGCAGATATGCACAATCCGGTTGTAGGCTATTAACCCCTTCATGGTAATATTCATTCAATGGATCCTAAGTTTGTACATACAGCTGTGTTCAATATAATAGTAGCGAAATTAAAATGAATATCGGTTGACGAAATAAAAAAAAGCTGCGCTTTTAATAATTTTCATTTAAAAAATAGCAAATCTCATAAGAGAAACCACATAAAAAGAAATTTCAAAGTTTACATAAATTCAGGGAAGTTAATTTAACTTTAAAAAATGGCCATCAAAATCTTCAAATCTTTTTGCATAATTTCTAGATAATTTTTGAGTGGGCAGTTTTGTAGACAAATCTTTCTTAGTACAACATTCTGCAAGTAAGAACACGCTCAAAAATTTCCCTGAATTTTCAGAATTTTTTTCGTCGAGGGTGTTGAGCGATTTCTTAGATACAACACATGAAGAAAAAATTAATTTTGTATGGAAGAACATACCCAGCATCCTTGACAAAAAAATTCTAAAACTTCAGGAGAAATTTTGAGGTACTTCTCACTTGCACATTATTGTGCTAAAATTTAATATATCAATGTAGCTGCTTACTCTAAAATTTCTAAAAATTCACAATTTTTTGAAATTTTTCTGTAAATTTTTAAAAGTTTAATTAACTTTCATGAACTTGTGTGAAGTCAAAAATTTCTTTTTATGTAGTTTCTATTATGGAATTCGCTATATTTTGAATGAAAATTATCAAAACCACAGCTTCGAACGATGTCCATTTTAATTTCACTGCTATTATATTGAACACAACTGTGCATGCGCATCATGAGGTTCGAGGATAAACATTTGTAGTTCCGCAATTTTTATACTTTGAATATGAAATGGTATAATAAATTTGGTCCATGTTTGTCAGTATGAGCAGAAGAAGAATATACCCCGAAACGATACTATGACGGCCCGTCCTTCTGTCTGTTCGTTCGCCCAATTTCACTATATGTAAACAAAGTGTTAAGTCATCTTTTATTGCCACCACTGTGTATAGCGTGAATCAAGAATTTTAGTGCTCTAAATTGGATTCTAGAGGGTGGGGCCGTGTGCAGAAGTCCACGCAAGTGGGGAAAGTTTCTGATCGCCATTCACCTGGGAATGGCCAGAGCGATTATTTTGCATGCGGTTCAAGCAGCTCACTACTTCCGGGCTTTGCGCCCAAGTATCCTCTGGGTAACCACCGAACACCCGTTTGGTGGTGAGCTAAACGTGAGAAGGCGACAACCTGGTAAGGCCACTCCGACATAGTCGGTTTAAGGGCTTGCTGTGGGGGTTCAAACAGCAGCGTCTGATCACCAGGTTCAAGCGGCTCGCTATACAAACGTGTAATAGAATTCAACCTCCCGTGAAACGGGTTGTGCGTTGGGTTTGGGACCCACCACATAAAACAACGTTCCAATGAAATTCAACAACAAAGCCTCGGATATGAGAAC
This sequence comes from Merzomyia westermanni, assembly GCA_949987695.1. NCBI lineage: Eukaryota > Metazoa > Arthropoda > Insecta > Diptera > Tephritidae > Merzomyia > Merzomyia westermanni. The sequence continues at coordinate 66,663,252 of OX465290.1, forward strand.
CCCTTTTTTAGATGTCAACACCCGCAAAAGAAATAAGGATTATGAGATAAGGGCATGTACCTGGAATGTCCGGTCCCTTAATGGGGAAGGTGCCGCTGCCCGGCTGGTTGAGGTCCTGAGGAAAGCAAAAGCTGACATCACCGCCATACAAGAGATGCGATGGACGGGGCGAGGAAACACGATCAAAACACCTTGCAACATCTACTGGAGTGGGCATGAAGACAAGCGCAGATTCGGCGTGGGATTTGTGGTGGGAGAGAGACTCCGTCACCGAGTACTGTCCTTCACACCCGTGAACGAGCGTCTCGCTGCAATCCGCATAAAAGTACGATTTTTCACCATATCGTTTATCTGCGCTCATGCACCGACGGAAGAGAAGGACGACGTGGAAAAGGATGCATTCTACGAGCGCCTGGAGGAAGCATACGAGCGCTGCCCCCGTCATGATATCAAAGTCGTGCTTGGCGACTTTAACGCCAGGGTGGGTAAGGAGGGTGTATTTGGCCCCACTGTCGGGAAGTTCAGTCCCCACGATCAGACTTCGCCAAATGGATTCAGGCTGATCGACTTCGCCGGTGCCCGAAACATGGTCATATCCAGCACTAAGTTTATGCACAAGAAGATCCATCAGGCTACATGGCTGTCCCCCGATCGAAAAACACGCAACCAGATCGACCACGTTGTGATAGACGGACGGCATGCTTCCAGCGTTTTAGATGTTCGCACAATACGAGGACCTAACATCGACTCTGATCACTACCTAGTAGCAGCCAGGATTCGTACCCGCCTCTGTACGACAAAACAGGTGCAACAAAAAACGCAGGGAAAGCTGGACGTCGAAAAGCTGCAATCGCAACAGACCGCCAATTATTTCGCAGATCGCCTCTCACACCTGCTCTCCGAGAGCACAATTCAACCTAGTGGAATGCATGAGCAGTGGGATCATATCTCAGGAGCACTCCGTACCGCAGCCGAAGAAGTAATTGGATTCCGGAGAACGCGAAGAAACAACTGGTATGATGATGAAGAGTGCCGCGCTGCAACGAAAAGAAAGGACGAAGCCTACAAGGCAACGCTGAGATCGAATGCAACGAGGAGTGTGTGTGAACACTACCGCGAGTTGAAGAGGGAAGCGAGGCGGCTTTTCCGGGCGAAAAAAAGAGAGGCAGAAAAGCGTGAAATAAAGGAGCTTGAGATGCTGGCCAACGGGAATTATTCCCGAAAATTCTACCAAAAAATTCGGCGAATGACAGAAGGTTTCAAACCCGGGGCAAACTCCTGTAAGAATGAGAAGGGCGACCTGGTGGCCGATGTTCAGAGAGCACTCAGAATATGGAGGGATCACTTCACTGCCCTTTTAAATGGAGAAACTGAGCAAGAAACCGGAGAAGATGCCGAACCCATGACCACAATCGAATATGATGGAATTGACGTTCCACAACCCGACTATAATGAGGTGCGAATAGCAATATCCCGATTGAAAAACAATAAAGCAGCTGGCGCTGATGGTTTGCCTGCTGAGCTATTGAAACACGGAGGCGAGGAGCTGGTAAGGCGCATGCATCAGCTTCTATGCAGAATTTGGTCGGATGAATGCATGCCTGAAGATTGGAATCTAAGTGTTCTCTGCCCAATCCACAAGAAGGGCGATCCTGCAAACTGCGCCAACTATCGCGGAATCAGCCTTTTGAATATCGCATATAAGGTCCTATCAAGCGTATTGTGCGAAAGACTGAAACCTGATGTGAACAGACTGATTGGACCTTATCAGTGTGGCTTCAGACCTGGTAAATCTACCATCGACCAGATTTTTACAATACGCCAAATCTTGGAAAAAACCCGTGAAAAAAGAATCGACACGCATCATCTCTTTGTTGATTTTAAAGCCGCTTTCGATAGCACGAAAAGGAGCTGCCTATATGCCGCTATGTCTGAATTTGGTTTCCCCGCAAAACTTATACGGCTATGCAAAATGACCTTAAGCAACACCGCCAGCTCGGTCAGAATTGGGAAGTACCCCTCCGAGCCGTCCGAAACTAAACGAGGTTTCAGACAGGGTGACCCCCTATCGTGCGATTTCTTTAATTTAATGCTGGAGAAAATAATACAAGCTGCAGAACTTAACCGCGCTGGAACAATATTTTATAAAAGCGTCCAACTGTTGGCATATGCTGACGATATTGATATCATTGGCCTTAACAACCGCGCCGTAACTTCTGCTTACTCCAAATTAGAAAAAGAAGCGGAGAAAATGGGATTGGTGGTGAACGAGGGCAAAACGAAGTACCTTCTGTCATCATGCAAAGAGTCAGCGCATTCGCACCTTGGCAACCAAGCCACTGTTGGCAGCAATAATTTCGAAATAGTAAAGGACTTCGTTTACCTGGGAACCAGCATTAATACCAACAATAATGTTAGCCTAGAAATCCGACGAAGAATCACTCTTGCAAACAAATGCTACTTCGGACTGAGTAGGCAATTGAAAAGTAGAGTCCTCTCTCGACGAACGAAAATAACACTCTACAAGTCACTCATCGCACCCGTCCTGCTATATGGTGCAGAAGCGTGGACACTAACAACATCTGATGAGGCGGCTCTGGGAGTATTCGAGAGAAAGGTTCTTCGAAAGAGTTGTGGACCTCTACGCGTTGGCGACGGCGAGTACCGAAGAAGATTTAATGATGAGCTGTATGAACTTTACGCAGACGCCGACATAGGTCAGCGAATTAAAACACAGCGGCTTCGCTGGCTAGGCCACGTAGTGCGAATGAGCGAAGATGCTCCAGCACAGAAGGTATTCTTATCGGCACCCGCCGGTGGAAGCAGAGGAAGAGGGAGACCACCACTCCGATGGAAGGACCAAGTGGAGGCCGATTTGCGATCCCGCGGTGTTTCCAATTGGCGCCAGTTGGCGCAACGAAGAAACGACTGGCGAGCTATGTTGAACGGTCAAAATCGCCCAGGCGGTTAGATGACCATTTAAAGAAGAAGAAATTGGATGCTAAACTTTAAGTTGAAGATCTAGAAATATATCCTAGAAAACTGCATTCAATTCTGTACAGCGGTTTTTGGGTGATGTGCGTTCAAACATACAGACAAAAAGTTCTAAAAACAATTGTGTTGGGTTCTGTTATTCTGCATGCATTTTGCTGAATATCTATAACAAAAAGACATCGCCTGTTGCAATTCTGTTGTTTCCCGTGTAACAAACTTTGTGTTCAATGGACTCCGAAAGTTCTGACTCGATTTTTATCAAATTTTGTATCGACTTATAAGAAGGGATACTTTTGATTTCAATATATTAAGAGGGCGTGCCATCCCTATTCTGATTAAGGGCCTATTTCTCTATCTCCGGTTAACGCTAATCGGCAGTTTAAATGACAGAAGTTCCTCGGTTATCTGTCAAACTAAGTGCCGGTAAGTATAAGCCGGCTATTGAGAAAACGGCCCTTAATATTTCATACTGCATATTTTTGGAAGTATTCTTGTGGGAAAAGTTGAAATTCGGTCTGTAATTAAATGAGATTAGCTTCTAACATATCCCAAAAAATGAGCGCTACGGGAAATAATACATGATCAGTTCTTAGATCCCCAGAGGAACGAAGTATAACGGAAATGGTAAAATTTCAAGTTGCGGTGCTGAAAGCATTCTTAGGCCCGGTTTTTCAGTCCTTGGTTAATCTCAGTTTAAACTAAGTTTGCTTAAACTCAGCATAAATTTAAACTCCAGTTAAACTACAGAGCGGTTTTTCAGTGAGAGTTTAAGGCCGCTTTTAAGATTTGCTTTTTGTACGGCAACATTGGCTTTTTTTATCTAGATACGGCAACAGATAACATTTGTTTACATATTCAACGCCATTGCCATTTTTATTATTTTTTTGTTTAACTAAGAGAAAAATAATCATTAAAAATTAAAAGTAATTGGTAATCAAACATTGAATGGATTCTCAAGAAAGTAATTAATTAAACCTTTTATTTTGCCGGCTTGAGGTCCGATGTTTTTCATACAAAATTTAGACGAAACGAAGAAAGTAATTAATCAAACCGGTAATCATTACGACTAGTAATCATCATTTAACAGGTCTGTTCTCAAGAATAAAATTTGACACATCAGTTTTAAAATTCGATTGTCAAATCACAAAATTAGGAATAAAGAACCATTTGGGATGTCCACTTAAACTTCAATTGTGAGAGGGCATTTTGGACCTTTTTTTTTGTATGGAGACCTTGATCTCTAATAGTAGCGTGCTTCGAATGTTTGCCTTAGGTGTCAACCAGGTGCATATTCAGCATTAAAATTTGAACCGAGGTCTAATGCGCCAAGCAGATACCGTACTTCACCGTCGATGTATCCGTCATACCTCAAAATTTAGAGCAAAATCAAATTTTCCGTATCCATCGAATCTATTGTTACGCACACAAGCACTCGCATTCTACTTAGCTGTCAGTTTTTTCAACTTACTGCCGTATCGTATCTCCTGGCGCATAACTGTTTGTCTATATTGATGTTTGTACGCACATCCTTCAAGAACTACTGCACCTAGGTTAGGTTAGGTTAGGTTGCAAGGGCAGGACAGAGTACCTGGACTCTGCCCGACACTTAGGCCACTAAATAGGCCCATTGTGATACCCTATACGGTCTCTACCCACCTCTATGCCCCAGAGATGCGAGCAAGTCATCCCCGACGCCGACAGCAGCTCAGCCGCTTAACAGTTAGCCGATCCAACAACCCTAGAGTATCCGAGTTCAAAGGTCTCCCGAAAGCTGAGAAGGACCAGTCGACTCACACGGTTGCGCTGCCGTCGACGCCAGGGAAAACCAACTCACACCCTGTTCAAGGCAGGGGATCGAACCACTTCGTGGAGTCAATAAATTTAGATAACGCTTTTAATTCCATTTGTGATACCTCAGCGAGGTTATTGAGAAACGGTTGGCCCAAGATAGCTAACCGTCGCCTGCTGAGTGCAGGGCATTGACACATCAGATGCTGAACACTTTCCTCCTCCTCAATACATCTGCAGCTGCGACAGTAATCATTAGACATTGCGCCCATTCTGGCGCCGTGAGTGCCTATTAAACAGTGCCCTGTTAGAACCCTTACCAGGGATGAAATGTCCGATTTATTGAGGGACAGCAGGAAGTTTGTACGTCTTTTGTTGTAGGAAGGCCAGGTTAGCCTGGATATCTCACACGTCGAGAGCCCTGACCAGAGCATATTTGCTATTTCCATTGTTTTTGTGCTAACACTAAATTTAAAGGAGGCCATGGGTATGCCTACCGAGCTATTTCCTGGAAGGAGATGGGTGGTGGTACCCCGTCTAGCCAGCTCATCCGCTCTGCAGTTGCCTTCAATATCCCTGTGCCCAGGTACCCAAATAAGGCTAATACTGAAGTGCTGAGCCATCTCGTTGAGAGATCTGCGACATTCAGTTAACGACTTTGCATTGTCGACATATGAGTTCAAGGCTTTAAGTGCGGCCTGACTGTCTGAGAAGATATAGATCTGTTTACCATTTTGGGGCATGGATACCAAGCTTTTCACCGCGCCGTGTATTGCCAGCATTTCCGCTTGGTACACGCTGCAGTGGTCGGGAAGACGGAAGGAGATCTCTAGTCCCAGGTCCGGTGAAAAGATTCCTCCCCCCACCTTCCCCTCAAGCTTGGAGCCATCAGTAAAGATGTTGATGGCGCCCCGAACCGTATGTGGTCTGTTGTCCCATTCTTGTCTTGTCGGTATTATAACCTCGTAGTTCCTGACAAACACGTTATTTGACGCGCAGTAGTCCGTGTGTGGTGGAATGTTAACAGGCGCGTGGTTGCCCAAGATTGTGGCGTGCCCACTTTGTCCATTTATCCAGACGCCAGTCTCCCTTATTCGCAAAGCTGTGATCGTGGCTACTTCCTTCGCCACCAAATCAAGCGGTGGTAGATGCAGCATAGTGTTGAGTGCTTCTGTCGAGGTGGACCCAAGGGCCCCGGTTATGCAGAGTTCTGAACTCCTTTGGACTTTTTGCATCTGTTTGAGGTACGTATTCTTAGTAAGTGCAGGCCACCAGACCAGCACTCCGTAGAGCAGAATCGGGCGAACAGTGGCTGTGTATATCCAATGCACCACCCTGGGAGAAAACCCCCACGAAACACCAATTGCTCTCTAGCAAGTAAACAACGCGCACGTTGCTTTTTTAACCCGTTCTGCTATATTGTCACCCCAGAGACGTTTCCTGTCTAGAGTAACTCCTAAATATTTGACTTTGTCACTGAATGCCAAAGTCGTGTTACCAATTTTTGGTGGTATAAGGTTCGGTATTTTGTACCTTCTAGTGAAGAGGACTAGCTGGGTTTTCTCGGGGTTAACCCCCAGACCTGTTGACTTTGCCCAGTCACAAATTTTAGATAAGGCTGATTCCATTAAGTTGCATAGAGTTTGAGGGAATTTTCCCCGCATCATAACGCAGATGTCATCGGCGTACGCAATCACTTGGTGGCCTTCCGCTTCCATGAGGCGTAGAAGCTGGTTTACAGTAACCACCCAAAGTAGCGGTGAGAGAACACCTCCCTGTGGGGTACCTCTGTTAACGAGTCTGTGAATCGAGTTCCCACCTAGCTCGGTTGTGATCCGTCTGCTAGTAAGCAGTTTACGAATGAACTCCACCAGACAGGTATCGACCCGCAGACCCGTCAGCGCAGAGGTGATAGCTTCCGGAAGGACGTTATTGAAAGCGCCTTCAATGTCGAGGAAAGCCACCAATGTATATTCCTTTAGGTTAAGTGACTTGTCTATAACAGATACAAGAGAGTGCAAGGCAGTATCTGTTGACCTACCCTTACTGTAGGCATGCTGAGCCCGCGAGAGCTGAGTTGGGTCAATCGATCTTCTGACATAGTCCTCCAGAAGTCTTTCTAGGGTTTTAAGAAGTAATGAGGATAGGCTTATAGGCCTAAAGTCATTAGGTTTAGTATGAGATGGCTTCCCGGCTTTGGGGATGAAGACTACCTTAACCTCCCTCCATGAAGTGGGTACGTAGTTGAGCCTTAGGCAGCCTATAAACATAGTTTTCAACCAGGGCATGATAAGCCCGGATGTAAGTTGTAGCTGGGCCGGGAATATTCCGTCTGGTCCAGGCGACTTATGGGGCTTGAAGGTAGATCAAGCCCAATCTAGCTTCTTCTCATCGGTGATCTCCCTTATCATTTGATCGGAAGGCACCTTTCCGCCGGTAGTAGTAGACACGTCTGTGCATGTCGGGAAATGTGTATCCAGGAGCAGATTCATGGTATCCGTAGTCGAATCCGTCCACTGCCCATCTGGCATTTGGACGTGACTCAGTGTTGCTGGCGCTTTTGAGAGCACCCTCCTCAAGCGCGAGGCAGCAGATGTGGATTCAATTTCACTGCAGAATTCCACCCAGGAGGTTCGTTTGGCCTTGCGGATTTCTTTTTTATATGTACTTAGCTTAGTTTTGTAAACAGCCCAGGATAGCTCGCGGCCGTCCTGTTTGGCTTTATTAAAGGCAACCCTACAAGCCTTCCTGAGTCTATCTAGATCAGACGACCACCAAGGTGGCTTATGGGTTTCCGTTACCTTTTTGATCGGGCAGGCCTTATCTAAAGCAAGCTTGCATTGTTGATTAAAAGTGTTGACTAGCTCGTCTAGTTCCTTATCATTTCTAGGTGTGACCATTTGTTTTGATAGATTTCTATCAATGAGCTTCCTGTAGTAGCCCCAGTTTGTTCTTTTTATATTTTGTATGAATTTTGGACATGTGTGCGTATCTGCTATTGAGAAACTAATATATCTATGGTCTGAGAAGGAGTGTTCTGTTAGAACCCTCCATGATTCTATGAGGTCGCTGAAGGAGTCGCTGACCAGTGTAATATCAAGGACTTCCTCGCGGTTCCTTGTTATGAATGTGGGGTCACTTCCCCTGTTGCATAAACTTAGATTAGTGCCTAATAAGTAGTTATATAGTGACTCACCTCGGTCGTTTGTGTCGGTGCTGCTCCATTGAGTGTGATGGGCATTCGCATCGCCTCCAAGCACAATTAGATTATTACGTGGCCTAGTGGAACTCACGAGCTCTCTGACCTAATTAAATAAAGTTTTCACCGATGTATAGCTAGAGGCCTAGCTGAAAATATTGGAACTATTTTAAAGTTTGCTGGTCTATGTACGGGTTTAATTTGAATGTGTAACGAAGTCTCGCACAACCGCGTGCATCTAATATATATGTACATATGTATACACATATATGTATCTAGATTCTTGTTAGAGCAACACCTCAGTATTATTGATTTTCAATTAAGAATCGAGCAAATAACCCAAAAACCAGAACGAAATATACAAGCAAATCTTAAATCAAGGGTGTGTTTCGTACACAAAAGTCAGTACAAATATGGCAAGCAGAATTGCATACATATAAATATTTATATACAGACCCATACATACACTAATATTTATAAATTTTGTGTGCAATTGAGGACAGAAAGCAACAACAAACAAATTACTAAAAAAAAGGACCCAACAAGAAAATGTACTTTTTCATCGCAACAAAACAGCGCACGCCCTCAACTTTACTCAACAACCAAAATAAATATAATTGCAAATTAAATAAGCAAACTAAAATATGAATTTATTTACGAAAAAGCCAAAAATATACAACTCAAGTAGGTACAAAATGAGTCAGGAACGACATCGATACCACAAAAGCTACAGGATAAGACGAAATCGAATGACTAAGCAAAGGCCACCACAGTCAGTCAGTCAAACAGGAATGAAAGCCAGTATACTAAGAGACGACTCTATGCCAGCTACATTAACAAAAACAATAAATACATATATAATGTGCAATAAATAAGACGAGGGAGAACTGAATCCAGCTAAATGAGTGACACATGCGAGACACACGTTTACAGCTGTGCTGCAGAAAATCAAAAAATTTATTCGTAAAAGCGAACAAATACAAATTCATGAAAATAAATGTACATATAAGATTTAAAATATGCTTGAAAATGTGCAAAATACCTTGCATTTTATGGCCTAGACAGACGGCATGCTAATGCGCATTAACAAATTGATTTGAAATTAACTGGAAAATTAGCGAATCAATTGATTTATTTGCAAAAAAAAATGTGATAACAAAACTGCCTGCTTCAGCTCAAAAGGGATGGGGACTCTTTTGCTAGATTCGGGTTATATTTCCGTTACATTGTATGTCGATTAAGCGCAAGTTGCTGGCTTTCCGAGCTTATAGAAAGAGAAGAGGGTCTACTAATAATAAAAATCATTTGGCGCAATGTACCAGGGGAAAGAATAAGGCAGAGGTTTCCTTCCGATTTGTAGTGTGTTATTTTTAATGATTTTTCCGCAAATCGGCGGGACCTGCATAGCATAGCACTCGGAGGGATGCCGATCATTGTCAAAGGTTGACCCCGTTTTCAAAAAAGCATTTTCTAACCATTTTTAATATTGCCTATGCTGGTAATTGAACCTAAGTTCTTTCGTATGGTAGATCAGAACACTACCACTATACCAGGGCTGCCACAAGAGAGAGACTAACTGAGAGAAAAGTCTTTGGGCGATAGCCTGATGAGGGTTCTTTGTAAATAAAGAAAATAATGGCGAACTCTTCTAAAAACAAAACCTATAAGAAATTCTCCGGGAAGAACCAACGAGCTAATATTTGCCGCCAGCTGCTCAATGCTCTGATCACTCACCCAACAGAGACTTGAAGGACTATAAACACACCGTATGGGATGTCAGATATTTCAGCATTTATTGGCGCTTAATCGCACAGGCGATTTTGGCCATTACCTATCAAAGCACGCCAGTTATCCCTATTTAGCGATGAATGATGTCTATATGAAAACGAGGGCGCTTAGGGCCACTTTCATAAAAGCCGATTAAGCCTAATCGGCGTTTAATTTGACAGCTAACAGTACAGAATACGTCAATTAAACTCCGGTTAGTGTTAACGGACTTTTTTGAGGCCTTTCCAATAGGAAACCCTGACGCACTGAGTTCTCTGCTCACTTCCCTTTTATGCAGGACTAATATTTATACCTAAAAGAGCAGGACCTACCAAGAAAAACCAAAGCACTTCAAACCATTGTGTCTTAATTCCTTACTTCCAAAAACTCTAAAGCGGCTGTAAGGGTATCTGCCCTCTAGACAATATTACGTGCTTAGTAAGCTATAAGCCCCTGCAGTTTGGATTTGCGCCAGATAACGAAGCTATATTAATTTTACATAGAAAATTGTTGACAACATAAGTGAATTTCCCAAAGTTTTAAGGCACTCATACCATGTTTATACCTATAAAGAAACGGTTCTGAAAAAAAACGCATTTAGTGAACACACATATTTATCAAGTGTTTATACGAACACACCTAAATTGATAGCAAAACAAACCGTCTTGAACTGACAGTTCCGAACTGCGAACGAAATTAAAATATTTAAATATATAAAATTTGTATAAAATATACACAAAAAACCGAACCGCATGCTCTCAGTCAGCTGTTTTTCAATTCGCTTGGAATATGAGAGGTGTTTATACACTCTTTCAATGGGTTTAGAGATATTAGTGACCGATTTGAAAATTAATTAAAGTCAAAGCACTTTGTACTTTAAATGCGAATTGAAATTCTGTTTATACACGCGTTTCGACTTAAGGCGTACAAATTAAAAACGACGTCTGCATGCGTATAAACATAGTATCAGTGTCATATTTGAACCCGATTAATCAGGTCTGTTGCTGCTGTCTGTCTCCACCTTTAGATTAGAAAATATCACAAAAAGGGAATCCAATTACTTTGTTGTATTTATTGTATTTGTAAAGGTAGTTGTGCTGTTGAATGGCAAATTGTTTGGCTGCAGCAGCCGACAACCCGGCAAGGCATAAAATCAGCAAGCAGACGTTGACAACCGGCAAACGGCTGTCAAGGGCCCTTCGGACGCAGGCGCAATAACTCCAACACATACGAAACGTCGGACACACTCAAATATGAAGGCAAGTGGAGCTAAGGACAAAGAGGCGGATGGTGGGGTGTGACACTGGAATACATACAAATTAAGTCAGAGCCACGTACGTACTGAAAGGACAACCTACTGGGAGCGCAGCATGAGCAACAAAAGATAGTTCAGACTCTGAAACGCCGCAACTGAACGCCCCGCGAAAAGAGAAAAAACGAAGATCAATAAACAATGGCGAAAATATCTGCAAAGGCTGTGGAAAAAAGAAAACTGCAAATGTTGAAGCTGGCGAAAGATGGTGATGTGATGCTTGTGTGCCATGTACAACGATGGGAATATATATAAAATCAGCACTGTGAGAATTGTTTGAAAAGGTCTTTAATAAAAGTTCTAAAGAATGTTGAGTCCAAATACTTTAACAAGCCGAGGGCTGAGTGGATAATCACACTATATCAAACAATTTTTGAAAAACTGCCTATCTCAGATTTTTTTTTTTGCAAAATACCATATTTCAGAAATTTTTTCAACAAAGCCCTATCTCAGCTAAAAACGTATTGAGCTTTTGTTGAGATAGGGCGTTTTCTGTAAACCTTGCTATAGACATTCAACCAACTGAAAGAGAGAGCTGAAGAGGAGAGCATTCTCCCTAAGGAGACTCTCTCCAAAAAGGAGGGAGCATTAGAGTAGTAGTAATGGTAGTCCAATTTACATGGCGATGTCCTAGGAGAGCATCACCTATTCAATGTCGGAGTACTCTATTTCTGTGCTTCTGAGTTCTTCATGAAACACCAACGGGAGAGTATTTCGTGGAGTAATTTTTTGGGAGCATTTAGGGAAGTAATCTCCTATAGTGTAGGAGTAGTTGATTCTTTACTCAAAAATACCATACTAAACATCTCTTTAACTGTTCATTACAGCCTATTCTTCAAACACCAATCTCACTCTGCTCCAACCTAGTCGAAACCAGACTTGTTAAAGAATGATTACCTGTTTGATTAATTATTTTCTTGAGAACCCATTTAATGATTGAGAATCATTACTTTCAAATTTTAATGATTATTTTTTACCAATTAATTGAGATAATAATCAAAAAAATCATGATTTTTTACGATTATTAAAAAAATTTAAAAAAAGTTGTTTTGATTACTTTTGATCATTTTTGATTATCTTTTATTTTTTTTTCACTCTTTGTTTTTTATTATTTTCGTTTGTTTTTTTTTTAGTATTGTTGTAGAGGCACATAAATATACCTATCACCAATACAAAAATAACCAAAAATACTAAAAAAAAAAATCAAAAGTAATCAAAAAAAGTTTTTTTTGTTTGTTGATTTTTTCTAATCATTAATAATTAACTTTTCTTGAACAACAATTAAAATAATCATTACCAATTAAAAAAGCAGTCTAATTAATTGATTACTAATTACTAATCAAATTTAACAGGTCTGGTTGAAACTGCCAAGTTTCGTTAGAAAAATTTAATGAAGGTTCTGAGAGTGATCGTGTCCATTAGATAGGACGAAGCACTGTTAACAACCACAACTTATTTCTTTATGCGCCGCGGAGGCAGCTAGGCCCCAACCAATTTTATACCAGGATCTTTTGTTTTTTGGCTTTCGAAAAATAGAGCCCTCATTGAGCGGTTACATTTTTACAGCACAACGCTGTATTTACTTCGCATATATGGTATTGAGATGGGGAAACTCGTTGCCCGACAACTCCGTGCGCGTAATCGATTCCAGTGCGATGAGAAAATGGGATGGATATCAACAACAAAAAGAGGAATGACAAACTTTTAACATTTGATAATGAGCAATGTAGAGTTGCCCAGTCTGAACGTCATACTAAAGATTTGGACCCGTGCACATATCTGAATGTCGTAGATACGGTAAGTATTTGCGAACCAGAAGTCAACGGCACTCTTCGTATTTTCGCTCTTTGCAGAATGTATTGTAGGCGCATTTATTTTAGGTACATATGCATGTGTAGAGAAATGTATATTTCTATACAAGAACACCAAGAAAGATGAAAAGAAAATCAACAAAGAAAGTAGGAAACGGCACACATGTTGAAGGGCAAAAGCAGTGTTGATGGCATGGTTATTTAAGACTTGACGAAGTTAAAGTGGAGTGGAAGCCAAAATGATGTGGGGCGCTAACAATTTCAAGGGCAATCGTTTTTATTTCAGTCCCTATATGGCCATGTCTATGTATGTTTGTGTATGACTTTGTACATGTTTTTCAAAAATTTGATAAATCTGCACGTACGCTAATCTTTCAGCATCAATATTCGAAAGCTTACCATAGATAAGAGGCAGTGGAGCATTAAGCTAATCAGTAAATAATATTAAATTCGAACTGGTCCAAAAAACCACAACAAAAACAAAGAACTAGGAAAATAAAGGAGTTTCTTAAGTTCAAGTTCAGTCCGAGTAGTTCTTCATGCGGTATTTTTAGAGGACATATATTGAATTTCATGATTGATTGGTCACTATAGACCACAACAACGTCAGGGCCTCTGAATTTCTGTTGGAAAGGCTGTTCTACTCGAAAGCAAAAATCGATTCTAATACACATACGCACTCTGTAGTTCGTTCGAACTTAGTTTAGAAGATATTCCTTACTGTTTCACAAGCGCAAAGCAAAATACAAAAACATAATGCATAATTTATTAAATTAAATTTTATTTCTTTGAATATTTAAATATTTATAATCAAATTTTATATTTTTTTTTATGAATTTTTCCTATTTTTTACACAACAGTCCACTTATTTTCTGTCAACGGCGATTGCTTAACTCTTTTGGCGATAACAATGCTTTCTTGATGAAACAAACACTTATTGTTTTGTTATAATCATAAGAAAATACATTTTTGTGAATTTCCGTTTGCTAAATTTTTGTCGAATAGCATTTTCAAACTTTCGAACATTTTGACATATATTTTCGAAATAGTGAGTACCAAATTTTCTGCAATCGAAAGGGGGATAAATCAAATCCAAAGGGAACAGAGTGGAACTCGAACAACGAAAGCGTTCTACTAGATAATTTCGTACGAAACACTCGAAAACGAACAAATTTTCTTTCGAATAGAACTACAGAGTAAGGCTTTGTTCGGCGAGCATAAAATTTTGTAAAAATTTTACTGAAAAGTGTTTGGTGAAAAAAAAAAACATTTGGAGGCAGAGAGTGCATTTTATTTCATTCAGAGAAAAGGTTTGCAAAGTTTCTGCTGGAAAAATTTCACTCATAGGAAAACAACAACATAAATTTTAACTTTTGAGTTAAAAACCAATAACAAAAAAAAGCAACAGCTGTTTTGCTTACAAGTGTTTACAAACTCCTGTTTGGTGGGAACTCTTTACTTTTTGTGTTTCGAGAGAGTTTTACTCAATTCTCTCTTTACTTATAATTCCTGGAAGTTTGCTTCCCGAACACACCTTAAAACGTGCAACTTCTGGCTGATAGAGAAATTTATTTCATATATTTTTTGTGCTTTCAGTAGCCAGAGTACTAGATTGATATCGTGTAAACTCTGACTATTCCTGACAGTTGCAGGATTACAGCTAATGTCAGTGGCGTTAATTCTTAAAATATCTTGACTTTGATTCGCTCTGGACATGGGACATTAGCTGTGTTCGGTGACAAAACTTGCAAAGTGACAGTAAAGTGAGAATGACGTAAAACTCTCTCGAAAAGCAAATGTAAAAAGTTTTCGCCGAACAGGAGTCAGTAAAAACTCGCAAGCAGAACAGCTGTTGCTTTTTTGTTGGGTTAATAACTCCAATTTTTAAGTTTTTGTTGTTGCTTTCCTATGTCACGATCAGCTGTTTTTCACTTGCAAGTTTTACTGATGGAAACTCCCCCAGCAGAAACTTGTAACTATCTCTCTCAATGAAATGTCAAAATGCGCTCAAACACTTTTCAGGCAAAATATTATAAAATTTTTAAATATTGTATCCTCACCGAACACAGCTATTCTTAAACGTCACCTCTCGCTCGCACTCGAGCGTTAGTACAAAGAATATATGGTTAGCTGACTAGGATTTTGCAGTTATTTGGATGTTCTGTTGGATATTTTTGAACCTTGACAAGTTTGTTTATTTGTTTGAATACTAAATTTCTCTCCCAAACAGCAGCTTAAGTACTTCAGCTGATGGATATATGAACTGCTAGCTGCATTTCAACAATTGAAATGCATTTTATGAGCATTTAGGAATCTTTACAAAGAAATATATTTGTCAATATGTAAATATTGTTGCCAAACAAAAAGCATCAAAA
This sequence comes from Merzomyia westermanni, assembly GCA_949987695.1. NCBI lineage: Eukaryota > Metazoa > Arthropoda > Insecta > Diptera > Tephritidae > Merzomyia > Merzomyia westermanni. The sequence continues at coordinate 66,678,498 of OX465290.1, forward strand.
CAAAGGAAAAATTGCCTGAGAGCACTTTTCTTTCGTACATTGAACTCAGCAGCGACATAGCACTACTTGCAGCTTACCATTCCATCATGAGCGTAGATGGTAGGAGACCTATAGGGGTAACTTGGTCACCCAAAATACTTGTAGTTGATTTTTATTTATTTTGGTGAATGGTGTTTTATAAATAAGCATAAGGAGTTTCGGAACATCATTGGCCTTGACTCGTGCAATTAAGTTAAAAAACGTTTTCTGCAAAAGAGCTGAGTAATACAAGACCCGACCTTGAAATATCTGTGTTTGACGTCTTTGCAGCACATCAACAATGGGTTGCTATTGACTCTTCTTGGATGGCAAATTTCTTCTAACCAATTAGGAGAGAAAACATCCTAGGTTCTCACAACGCAGTATTCTACTACGATAAGATTTTATTAAAGTTATGTGCCAATTGAAATTCCTTCATTGTGCTTTGACATTCAAGGTTTCAACCTGTCTTTAGTGCTACCTTTAATTCATTGTGTACTTATACACAATGCTTTCATTGCTTTGAGCGCAAACTTTCTAACTTGTTGACACGCTTCACCCCGACCAACAATTTTACAATAACATTATTGACTGCAATCGGGCGGACTCTCACTTTAAACACTTTTCCAGATGATTTATTTTATTTCCCACGCCATATTGATCGAGTCTTTGGGTCGCTTTAAAATTTGTTAATCATCACTAAACGTTTGTCCGTTAAGTATGCTGGTAGTTGGCCTGGTCTTTACTTTCTTCCACGTTTTTACTTAAAATGACGCTAAATAATTTGGGATCGGATCGTATAAAACATCTAATGGTTGCTACGTTACAATTCAAACTTGATCAGGAGCGACCAACGCTATTTTAAATTGACTAGAGATCGCCCAGTGGATGAAATTCAACCACAAAACTTTATTTTATTTTAATTATTTGCTATTCTTTCGTTCTTATATTTTACCTTCTTTTTTCTGCCATTCCTTTCTAATATATTTTCATTTTCTTTGATTTTTTCTTCTCTCTACAGTTTCTATTTTTAATTTATTTTATTTTTTCCATTCCTTTCCTTTACTTCACATTACTTTACTTTCCTTTTCTTTCCCTTCCTTTCCTTTCCTTTCCTTTTCGTTCCTTTCCTTTCTTTTCCTTTCCTTTTCTTTCCTTTCCCTTTGTTTCCCTTCCCTTCCCTTCCTTTCCTTTCCTTTGATGTACTTTCGTTCCCTTTCTTTTTCCCTCCTTTCCATTCCCTCCCTTTGTTCACCCTTCCTTTCATTCCCTTTCCTTTACTTTCCCTTCCTTTCCTTTCCCTACCTTTCCGGTCCTTCCCTTCTTTTCTTTCCTTTATGCTTTTCTTTCCTTTCCCTTTGTTTCCCTTCCCTTCCTTTCGTTTCCTTTCCGTTAATTTCCATTTCCTTCCTTAGCTCACCCTTCCTGCCTTCCCTTTCCTTTACTTTCTCTTCCTTACCTTTCCGGTCCTTCACTTGTTTTCTTTCCTTTATGCTTTTCTTTCCTTTCCCTTTGTTTCCCATCCCTTCCTTTCCTTTCCGTTCCGTTCCTTTCCATTCCTTTCCTTTGCTCAACCTTCCTTTCCTTTCATTTCCTTTCCTTTGCTTTCCTTTCCTTACCTCTCCGGTCCTTCCCTTCAGTTTCTTTTAATAAACTTTATTTTATTTATGTTATTTATTTTACTTTTTTTATTTTATTTATTCTATTTTATTTTATTTTATTTTATTTTATTTTACATGCTTTATTTTATTTTATTTTACTTTATTTAATTTAATTCTATTTATTTTATTTTGTTTTATTTTATTTTATTTTATTTTATTTTATTTTATTTTATATTATTTTATTTTATTGTATTTTATTTTATTTTATTTTATTTTATTTTATTTTATTTTTATTTTATTTTATTTTATTTTACTTTGTTTTATTCTATTTTATTTTATTTTATTTTATTTTATTTTATTTTATTTTATTTTATTTTATTTTATTTATTCTATTTCATTTCATTTCATTTCATTTCATTTCATTACATTTCATTTTATTTTATTTTATTTTATTTTATTTTATTTTATTTTATTTTGTTTTATTTTATTTTATTTTCTCAAGAGGGCAGCTGACACTGGGCAATAACTAAAGCAAAAATGCATGGCACGTTTACTCACACAGCAGCGGCTCTATAGTGTGAATACATGTTTGGCATTTGTGTTGGTGTCATTTTTAAACTAATTTTTCTATATTATAATAAATTTTTTTCTAATTTTTTTTTTTATTGACGGCACTGTAGTTTGTCTATACCTATCCGTACATATGTAATTGTTAATACCTTAAATGTATAGTTTGGCCATAAAGTGGGACAATTATTACCTACACATCCAAATTCTCACCAACCCTGAATAAAGCCCAACTACGCCCATGCAACCGATGCATAAATCTCTCTATGTAAAACACTTAACGATAAATGAATAAATACTTACATACAAGCATAAATATGCATGTGAGTACGTACGAGTATGTGAGTATATATCACTCGGTTAGTGCTTTATAAGTGTGTTTTCAAGTAAAGTGCTTTGGCTTAAGATATCTTCCTCTTTGGCCGGTTCGTCTACCTTAACGTGTATTACTGCACATCAAAGCACATCCGGTATGTTAAACGGAAGCAAATAGCGACGTCACTTTAATTAAGGTAGAATGAAATAAACGTTCTGATGAGTGACAGTAGGCAAATGGACTCATAAAGCTGCGCCTTTTATGCAAATTCGGAAAGCGTGAGGTCACGACCAATGATTTTGAAAACAAAAAAAAATAAATCAAGTTGCATGCGCAAGGAATAATTAATTGTATTTTGAATGTGAGATAAATTAACTTAACTGGCCGATAGAGTGAGCAAGGAGTTATTTTGAATCTAAGCGACGACGGACGCGTGCTTGCCTACTATACCGAAAGGTGCCTGGTGCAAGTACTGCGAGAGGTTACATTATAAGCGGTTTGAAAAAAGTTTGTATGACCTTAGTATGAGCGATTCAGTAAATCTGTCGGAGTCATAAATAATTTTTACTCTTCATTTCAGAATTGTCTTGTTTGTACCTTACCCTCTGGTCTTTTCCCAAGGACTTTTTCCCCACACTCGCATTTCCAAAAACATCATATGCTTGTGGGAATACAGTATGTGCAAATAATCGTTAGGGGTGAACGAGTTCATTTGTTTTGCATGCAAAGATGAATGAAATAACTAATAAAATAATAATTACTAATCGATTAATAAAATAATAATTACTAATTGATTAATTACTTTCTTGAGAATCCATTTAATGATTGATTACCATTACTTTAAATTTTTAATGATTCTTTTCCAAGCAATTAAAAAAATAATCCTAAATTAATTAAAAAAATAATCAAAAAAAACATGATTTTTTACGAATATTAAAAAAAAGCATAAGTAATCAAAAGTTGTTTTGATTACTTTTAATTATTTTTAAAATTTTTTTTTTTTATTATTTTTGATTTTTTTTAGTTTGTATATATATTTATGTGCTTCTACAACAATACTAAGAAAAATAAAAATAATCTAAAGTAATCAAAACAACTTTTTTGATTATTTGATTTTTCCTAATCGTAATCAATTAATAATTGACTTTTCTTGAAAAACAATTAAAATAATCATTACCAATTAAAAGGCCCGTCTGATTAACTGATTACTAATTACTAATCAAATTTAACAGGTCGGGTAAGAACTACATAACTGTTAACAGGGCAAGTGAGAGAGCAGCGCAGTGCAATTGAAATATTGTACGAATTCGGGCTGAGGAAATTAGGATTATGATTACATTTTGATTACTTGGCATAGCAATTACTGTAGTTGTCGTCCTACAAATTACATAATTTTTCCTACAGTAATCTACTGTAATCGTAATTTAATTTAATTAAAATATTGGGAATCGAAACTTTCAATCAAATTTAACATTTCGATTACTTGAGATAACAATAACTGCATTTGTCGTCCAACAATATACACAATTTTTACTACAATAATCGTAATTTAATTTCAATTAAAATTTAGTAATCAAAACTTCCGTTGATTTCATTACTATTATTGTATAACGATTATTAGCTGTAATCATAAAATTATAGATTAAAGTAAAAGTAGTAACGATCACGAAGATTACTATTAAGATTACCATTACATTTATCTGTAATCCAAGATGGGCAAACCCATTTAGACCGTTAAGCGCCATGTAAGTAATCCAATAAACTAAATTATTACAATAACACCCTAATTCTAATGTGGTAACAACATTCGTTTTACCGGCAAATAAATAATTTGGAATCTTTTACACCCTTTTGGTATTCTACCGGCTTAAGTTGTAGTTCAATTTAGTAACCACCAAAATAGGTGGTAACGTACCGTAGCCGTGAAAACTTAACCGTGTTTTGTAAATATTGTTGTGGACAGAAAATACCACATATTTTGTATACATACTAATTCACAAGAATTAATAAACAATATAAGCACTTTTTTACACGAAGCTTCGTTCACGTTTGCATGTTATTCTCTGTTGCGTATTGTTAGTTTTTGACAGCGTTGTCATGTACACTAGAATCACGGTTAAATGAGTTGCATTGCCAAGGGTTACGATTTTCGGTTAGATAATCTTCCAGGGACAAAATTACCGGTTACGCACAGAATTGACCCGTAAGTGTAATTGGAAGTTACCATTGCAAATACTTCAATGACAATGCAGTTCAATGTGTAGTGTGCCACTTCCACTTTTCTATGAATTGGCGGGATCTGCAAATGGTAAGCCGACTGTGAGCGGACGCACCAATTTTTTCTGAAAAGTTGTTCACGGCACCATTACACTTCCTAAAATATTTTTCTTATGGGACCTGGGAAGGAATATAAGAAGAAGCTTTCTCCTTCTTCGGATAATTTAAGTCAGCTTGTGGAGGTTAACTTAAAGAACATAATGCTGTACATTAGGATTTTGAATTCGCTCAAAAGCGGACACTAAATCGATTCATGTTCGCTAAAGGAACCTTTGTTACTAGACCTACGTGTGTCACTGATAATTATTAAATATTAATTAATCTTAAGGCAATAAATATACAAATAAGGTGACCATATTCTTTGATTGAAAAAATTTATAAAATTGGTTGCATTTTTTTTTTTTTGTCCGGAAAAAAGTTCAGGCCAGCTTTGCAGAGCTATTTTTTCATTTTTTTGAAACAAATTATAAATAAAATAAAAACTGATGCTCATATTAATGCGACTTCACTGTATCTTTATAACATATTTTTCTCTCAAATTCACGCATATGCCGTCCATAATGGCTTATCTCCTGTTTACTATTTCCTCCACTTTGTTAGGGGTGACTTTTTATCACTTCAAGATTTAAACATACAGAGCGTGGAATGGGTAGTGTCAATTGATTTGTAGCTATGAAAATATTTTGGATTTTAATTAAACACAACTGGGTTTCTTGAGACTTAATGATTTTTTTAATTGCCGGAGAATTGGAAAAGCGTGCTTTCACACCTACTAATATATGATCGGAATCCAAACAATCTGACAGCAATGATATTTAAAAAAAAAAGCAGCGGCATTATTACTATTATATGTATTATTAAATGTGCTATTGTTATAGTTTTAAGTTTATAATGTTTATTACTGTTTGGAAAAAAAAGGAAAAAGAAAATTAAAAATAAACATAAAAATACTTATTTTACGTTTACAAAATGTTTGAAAGTAATTTAAAACCCTAAAAACAATTTGAAAATGTTTATATCAGACATGTTAAATAATGATTATTTACCGGTTTGATTAATTATTTTATTGAGAATCTATTTAATGATTGATAACCATTACTTTCAATATTAAATGATTAATTTCCAATTAATTAAAAAAAAATTTCAAAAAAGTCATGATTTTTTACGATTATTAAAAAAATAAAAAAAGTACAAAATAATCAAAAAAAAAGTCGTTTTGATTATTTTTGATCTTTTTGATAATTTTAGAATTTTTGAGCCTTGAGCTCGTTTCATGAATACTTGAATTTTTTTTTTAGTTTTTTTTTTTATTGTCAGTACTGTTGTAGAAGCACATAAATATACACATCAACAATAATGAAAATAATCAAAACAAAATCAGAATAAGTCAAAAATAATCAAAAGTAATCGAAAAAATTTTTTAGATTTTTTTTTTTTTTGATAATTTAAAAAATTTTTTTTTTATTTTAAATTTTTTTTTTTTTCTAATCGTAATCAATTAATAATCGCCTTTTCTTGAAAAATAATTAAAATAATCATTACCAATTAAGAAACCCGTCTAATGAATTGAATACTAATTACTAATCAAATTGAAAAGGTCTGGTTTATATAATAAATAAAGCAAGCTTAATGTAAGTTATTAAAAAGAAAATGTACAAAACGGCTTGTTGGATGCTTTTTTATTTTTAATAGTCGACCGGCTTGTGTTTATATTGATTTTAAATTAAAACATAAATCAAAAAATTTAATGGGTAACACTTTTGGATTTTCAACAGGGGCCGATACTAATATTTTATTATATGCTATCTCAACTTCAATTTAAAAACCCAAATGGCAAGTAATTCTAAAATATTTATTAAATTAAAAATAAATTTTACAATTTGAGCTAAAAATTAAAAGTTAAAATAAAAAATTTTATTTAAATTAAGCATGAAATATAATTTTTATTTTTGACTAAAAGCCAATTTTAATTTTTGCTTTTATAATAAAAATCCATTTCATAACTTTTTTATTTCTGACTTAAAAGATCTTAGTCAAAACCAGACCTGTTAAATTTGATTATTTGATTAATTGAGTACTAATTAGACGGCTTTTTTAATTGATGATGATTATTTTTATTAGTTTTCAAGAAAGGGCAATTATTAATTTATTACGATTAAATAAAATAAAAAAATAAAATTATCAGAAGTAATCAGAAATAGTCAAAAGAACTTTTTTTGATTATTGTTGATTTTGTTTTTTGATTTTTGTCAGTATTATTGATGTGTATATTTATGTACTTCTACAAAAATACTGACAAAAAAATAAAAAATAATAATAAATCAAAGATATTTAAAAGTAATCAAAACAACTTTTTTTTTATAATTTTTGATTTTTTTTAATAATCGTAACATGATTTTTTTTTTATTATTTTTTTTTTCAATTAATTGGAAAATAATCACTAAAAATTCAAAGTAATGGTAATTAATTATTAAATGGATTCTTAAAAAAAGTAATTAACTAAACCAGTAATCATTACGATTAGTAATCATTATTTAAGAGGTCTGGCCAAAACTTTACTAACTTATTGTAGGATTTTATATTAAATCATTAAACGCTAGTGGTAAATATATGTAAAAGTCCGATCACTCACATTAACCTAAGATTTTTCAAAAATGAAATTATAAATTTATCAAGATTATAGATAAGAATCGGAGGTAACAAATCATAGAACAAGCGCGCATTATATTTTGGTTTTTCGGTTTAGTATAGCAAAAGTAATAGTGTTAAACACTAACCCAATTACGCTTACCTAAAAAACTAAAAATCCTCTCAAAATGGTCAGTACGATTTTTAATAAAGTACCAGATATTTATTTTTTAAATTATTGTGTTTGTAACAGGAGACGCTGTACTTAATACCACTGCTAGCGATCTATGAACACTAAATATGTAAGGTGAGTCGTAGGTTTGGGTGTGGATTGTTTCTAGAACGTCTGTTTTAGACCAGTTTCAGTTTTCTTTCTTAGCTACAAATTCATGAATATTCACTTTTATATTAAAAGTCCAAAAAAATATAATTTCAACCTATATTTTTGACTTAAAAATAAAAGCATGGTGTGCATGGAGTATTGCTGGCCCACCACACCGAAGATCCCATGTTCAAGTGACGGGAAAGGTCAGCATCAAAATATTTGGAAAAAGTTTCTTCAAAACGTGATCGACCTTCGGCCGTTCATAGTCGGCATAAAATATGTATGAAGAAAAATTGGTCAGAGCTTAATACAAAGTTTATTATTATAACCTATATTTTTTACTTAAAAATAAGATACACATTTTAGCTAAAATCGTTGACTTTGAGAAACAAAAGTCAAGTTTAACCCTTAACTTTTGGCTTTAAATATAATAGTTAATAATTTTTTTTTTTTGATAAAAGTAATTACATTCCCGGACCTGGTTCAAGATATATGTATTTACAAAAATGTTCTTAGATTTGGTTCAAAATCAAACAAATTGCAAGCAATTTTAGCCTCGCTACGAGAATAAGCTATTTTTCTCTCAACTCACTAAATTTAACTAACTCCAGAGCTTGCCTTCGTCACATCAATGCCTGCTCAAATTAATGAAGAGTTTGCCACAAGAATTATTAACCAAACAAGGTGGACTCAGAAGAAATCTACGTTGACAATACAAAATCATCAATGATTCACGAGGGAACGGCAACGCTTATTCACATCTCTCAACAGCTACAAAAGAAATGTATGTTTTATTTTACTATTCATCTAGGTACAATACAGTTTTTCTTTGTTTATTGGTTCGGATGAAGAATGGATGGAAAACGTGTGCAATGTATGTAGCAAGTAACAGCAGCAACTACTAACGCCGGTAGATGAGCTCTTCAATGCTCCGAGTATGTACTTGTCGACTCAAAACTGCAAGGGGAAGCCATAAGGCACACGCCCTAAATTCACACACAAAAGGTCCTGGTAACAGCACAAACTTACGAAACACAATATGAGCCGGTATAAAGAGAAATAACGTTCAGATACATAAAATACCTACATACAAAGCAAACAATTTTGAAGGTGGATAACCCAAAAACATGAAGAAAAAAAACACAAGGAAGGGATGTTGATGAGTCAAGTAAGTCGATGAAGTAAAACACCGGAACAGCGGCCATAAATAATACAAAAGACCATGAAGTAGAGCATGCAATAAACTTAAAGAGAAGGAAGTGTTGAAGTATTGTAAATATTAAAAATGAAAAATATTCCAATTGGCATTGGACAGACTTAGCTTCTCGACGGCTCATTGCATAAACTCAAATAATGTTTCAAAAACATAAAATATCAGCGAATATTAAGCCTACAGCAGAATCCGATGCTGCAGCCTTAAGTCATATTTTCTGCATAAATTAAGTCAGCTGTAAAGATTGACGCAAGAACCTAAGGGAATACAACAAGATAATACAATCTTATTCAATCGCCCTGAGAGTTCCACTGATCGGTATCAGCCACCCCTACATATGTACCTGCCTATGTACGTCCTAATTGTTTTTTTTTTTTTTTTGACAGTTTGTATATGAAATAACGTAAAACAACATTGCATGTACCTACTTAGGTAGATCCATTACTAGCATAAGAAAATGTCCTACGTGGAGTTATGTATGTATGTGATAACTTGAATTGTGTTGTCAGCCTCTATTTGTACAGAAATTTGTATACCGGACTGGACTGTCACAATCAGTTGTCAAACTGCATTCTATTTCACCTCCTTTTCCCAATTTATATGATGCTCTTGTTTACTTTATAGCAATTTGTTGTTACTTTTGTGCTGGCCTTTCTTTTTTTAATTGTATTTGCACTGATTACTTGTTTTCCAATATGTTTTTCAATATTGTCTTTTCCGTGAGTTAAGTTTCTTTTAATTAATTTCCAAGTTGTATACTTGTTATAGTGGACACTCCAATTGTAGTCGTAATGTCATCTACAGTAGCATGTGCATGTGCATGGTGAGGTGTAAACAAGTCTTATGATTTTATACATTTCTATGTAATTAAAATATGTACAATATCTGTTTTTAAAATGACGAATTCGTAGTTTTATCGATTGCCAACACTACTTGTGCAAGTTATTTCTTAAAAAAAAAAAAACAAGGCTAAATAATACATATCATCAAAGATTTTTCACTATACTCGGAAACTCGCAACTAAACTGTGGCCGTAACTTTAACTGTAACCATAGACTTAAAGCTTAGTAAATGGTATTATAGCCATATCCATATAAAACAGCTGACAGCCCTTAGGGAAATCAATGTAATCGATTAATGGTGCGATACCACAATGACATAGCCATAACCATGCCATAACCAACACATTGAATTTTCGGTTTCCGCCATATCTCTAACCTATTGATAGGTTAAACAGTGAGTAATTAGTAAAAACTTGGCAAATTTTTTGCGTTTTCCTACTTTTTATAAAATTACCATCTTCCCACGAATAATCGATGACAGTACTTAGCTATGGCTAAGTGTTTGGTATGGCCATGAATATGGCGTAATGGTTATGGCAATTTTGTCGCCAGCTTTAGGCGACTGTAAGCGTAAACAGACTTAGGGCCGTTTTCACAATGTCCGGTTTACGCTAACCGGCACTTTGTTCGACAGATAACCGAGGAATTTCTGTCAATTAAACTGACGGTTAGCGTAAACCGGATATTGAGAAAACGGCCCTTAAGGATGTTTTCAGTATTTACGGTTAACGCTTTCCTGCAACTTAATTCGGAAAAACTTTTGGGGTATCTGTCGAATCGAGTGCGGCTAGTGCCCTTAGCGCCCTTAGCGGTAAACTTCCTGGTTTTAGTTCTCATCCACATATCTGTCTAAACTCGGGTTGTTGTTGTAGAAGCAGTACTTCGCCCTACTAAGTCGAGCATCCATTCATGTAATGGACAGTCACGGACCAAACAGGGTTATATTGATATTTGTAGATACCAGCCCGATTGCCGGGGGAACGATTCACACCAGGATCACATTTTAGTCGCCTCTTACGACGGGAAAAACATCTCACGAAACGACTATGAACAATTCTCCCTTTTAATATCGAATAAAGGTTGTGTGGCTTCCAGTTTGAAAATGGAAGACATCTTCAAGATAAATCCTGGAGATGGACCAGCTTTTTAGATTTCAAAACCGTTTTGGACAGCGCTAAAAATCAGCTTATACCATAGAGACTGTATACATGAACCGAAAGTTCAACGGGGTCACACAAGTCGCCCAAGTCAAGTATCTCCGACTAAGGGCAAGAAGGACAAGACGAAGTATTTCCTGTCATCAAATAAAGAATCCGAGCACCTGCGCCCTGGTCACACTGTTGACAGCTATAAATTTGAAACTGTTTGAAACTTCTTCTAAATAATGTCAGCTGAAGAATTCAAGGAAGAATCTCATTTGCCAAACGGGTACTACTTTTAGCAGAGTAGGCAAATGAGAAGGTCACGCTATATGAGTTTATTACGAGTATCATACCTGTTCTGAAATATGGCTAGGAAACATAGACGGTGTCGTAATGTGATGAGATGGCCCTTGGATTATTCTAGAGAAAAGTTCTGCAAAAGATTTGTGATAGGTGATTTTAAAAAAATCCAATTTCAAATATTCAACTAAACGAAAATGAGTGGATGATCGAGTAGTCGACAGCTTACTAGAATAAGGCTAATCGAATAACTGTAGTCGACTACTGTCAGAAAAGTTCAACGAAATATTTATGAAGGGTGAATTAAAAAAAATCGAAAATATGCAATTAAATAAAAATTAGTGTTTAAGCGACATAAGCTGTAGTTATTTCTTTCGTTTATTTCATTTGCATTGCATGCTATTGTAATTCGCAACCAGCTGATGAAATATTCCAAAGATAAAGTTTATGTTTTGCGAAAATGAGGAGGCCAATCCCGCACTTATACCTCAGAGCCACGAGTGATCGCCCCCAATTAATACATACAAGGAGTAACAGGTGCTCCGCACCCCCCATTCAATAATAATAAATAATTTATAAACCTTTTGCGCAAGACGGTCATCTAGGCCTGAGCCAAACCAAAGAAAATAATAAAAAAAAAAAAATTGACTTAAATAAGCTACTCGCCCTCAGCCGACAGCTTTCGATTACTAGAATAAGCCTAATCGAATAACAGTGGTCGACTACTGTCAAAATCGAATAACTCTATTAATCGATTAGCTCGAACTCTAGTAGTTACATAATGTTTGCTAGTATCCGGATTTAGACTTGCTTATTTGTTTTAATCAAAATTATTTTCGACAATAAGCCAAACTATAGAACGCTAGAGATAAATTTTCATGAAAATATCTGACAGAATTATCATAAAGTACAAAATCTTATGCTACATTGACACTGCACCGCATTTGGAAAATTCAAGTGAGTCATTTCAAACCCATTTACATTACCTCATTTGCATTTTGTTTGACATTTCCCTTAACCGAAACTTCAAACGCAATGCGTTCGAAAAAAATGTCATGTTGTAGCGGCCCAAATGCGATGAAATCAGTCATTTGGGAAATGTGATTTGTTAAGGGAAATGCGAGGCATTTGTATTTTTTCGCAGAAAATTATTCATTTGATGGAGTGCAAATGTAGTATTTTATACAAATCCAAAAACCCCTACCTTACTAATAAATAATCAAGATGGCAACGCTATAAGCAACTAACTAAACAACCGGCCGCCAATTGGAATTGTTAATCCACCACCAATGCCAAGGTGAAGAAGCCGGTTCAGAAATTGAAGCAAGCAAGCCAACAAACATATCTACATACATTTGTATTTAGTAGCTGGTAAAAAGCAATCCAAACCTAAAAATAGTACATAGTGCTCCTCTAGAGAAAAGTCAAAATGCCAACGACAAGAAAGACCAACAGAAATGTAAAGTAAAAGGAAGATGAGTGAGTAGAAAGATGCAATTGATGATGAGCTGCAAGCTAATTTACAAGAAATAAGTATAAACTTTTATTGACACTCGAAAGATGTTTGGAAGCAAATATCTTTATTGAAGGAACAGGAGTGCATTTCAGTATTGAATCAGAGGCAGGCGATTGGCTTTTTTGTTTGTGGTGGGTAGATACATATTTGCTGCTGTTTAAAGGTTGAAGTGGGTACTTTCTTTTGCACTTTTTAAAAATATTTTTTTCAATATTTGCAGTTTAAAGGCATACTTTTCTAAAATATTTGTATTTCTGGTTATTTCTTATTAACTTACACTTTTCAGCTTGATATGATGGATGTTTGCAGATTTTCGTTGTTTTTTTGCAGACGTTAATATTTTCTGGATCACTTTTTGAGGTACCTTTTAGTTGTTTAAATGCTTTGTTTTTGCTGTTTTTTTTCTTTTATTGCACACTCACTATTTTTTTTTAAGGTTATTTATTTATATTTTGCTTTTTAGTTATTAGTTTACAAGTGCTTGAATAGCCGCTTCGAACTGAAAAAAGCAAAAATCGCAAAATAATTCAATCACTTTCTTTGCATTTTTCACCTTTCACACACGTTTTTCAGGCCTCTCGCCCAGATTTTCATGAAGGTATTTACGGAGTTGCGCAGAAATGTTTCTACACTATTGCAAAAACAAAAAAAGTGTAACCAAATTGGGGAGTCTTTCTTTGTATTCACAAAATACAACGGCGGGATTAACGAGAGCGGAATCTTGTTTTTAACTTTTTTATTTGTAAATAAAATGAGCCAATTGCAGTTGTTAAAATATGTATGTATATGTACTAAATTTATAAAATATTTTAAATGGCTTTTCACTAAAACTGAAATTAAAGCAGCGGAATCCTACAAAAAGAAAACCAAAATACCCTGAATCTGATTATTTTTTATTTTGCTGGTTTATCATTTAAAGCGTCTGTCACTAACAAATTGTCTAGGTACAAAAAAAAAGCACAAAGGGCGGTTTCGCAATTTGTCTAGTAAACAACAACAAACTTCGCCAACAACGCCGCACAGTGGGATGAAACGAAAATTAGAACATTTTCTCTGGAATCTTGGTACCATGGAGTATACGAAGAAGTGGACTTTAAATCTGTATACGGGCGTGGAAAATTGAATATGTCAGTCGAATAGTTTCAGGTGTAACACACTCATATCATTGGACGCTTTTAATTAAGATAGGTTTAAGGAAAACAGTTAAAACTAAGTCAAACTTGACTTGGTTACACTTTTGGGATAACAATAGAAAGGGGATTTACTACCCTTACCATTCTGATCATTTCGGCAAGTTGAATTAGACATCACACATTTTCTTTGCGATTTCCAACACTTCTCTAGTCGAGTACACGGATGTGACAATACTTAAAATAACTTGAAAAAATATTGAGACATCTAACAACTTATACATATATATTAGGTTGCTTTGTATTCCTCCCGCAATTTTAAACTAAAACACTAATTTCATCCCCTCATATCATTTTGTTTTTCTGTTGGAGTTTTTTGTTATTTTATTTTTCCTTTTTGATACTTATTAACCAAAATTATTTCAGTTTATCGTTTTTTAGGTTATAATTTTTTTCATGTATGCCTTTTATAAGGTTATTCAAAAAAACTTGTTTCGTATTTTTATTTTTTCTGTCGATTTCCTATTACTTTTTATTCTAATCTAGGGAATTAATCTATCCGGCATCTAAGATTTGTTTTTGTAAATGTTGCCACATTGGAAATAAAAATGAGTACATACATACATGTATTCTAACCAAGTACATTACCGTAAAATTTATCAAATTTATTATTTAGGAGTGCTATCTCAGTTTTGTCCTTGCCACAAATTCAGGCCATTTGCCAATCCAAAATTCTAAAACTTGGACATTTTCTGGAGATTTCAGTCCACTGTGCACCGGTAAATGGCAGCTTCCAATGCAATTATCCATAGACAAACAAGCGAAGTTCTCTTCACCAGGCCTAGCAGCCAGCCGCCACCCACCCCATGGAACACTTAGAGAGAAAACACCTTTTCCTTTGTAATTACACATACAAAGGATACTCGGTGCACTTGTCAGATTTAAGTTTCCGTGAATTTTGTTTTAAAATTTAAACAGTTTATTCTAATTTGAAATTGATTCATAACTGAAATTGGCTCAAATTATTGGTACAAAAGAACTGTTTTCAAAAAAACTTTTTACATTGACTCCTTTTTTGCTTAATTTTCAAACACAAAAATGCAACCGATTTTATTTGCTGAACCACTCAAATTCTTTTCTCAAACACAGTCACTCACAACGCGTTGCTAACTCGAATGAATTGTTCGTTCGCTGCCGCTTCGCATAAAAGCCGCTGACTGTGGCCGGCCAGTGCTGCCATTTCAAGTTGTTTGGGTGGGTTGTAAGCACAGTGCTCGAACATGTTTGATTTTCGCTGTTGAAAAAGGTTACCAAGTTTAGCGTGGATTCAGAATTTGTAGATTTTTGGAAATTTACTTAAAATAACTAAAATAATATCAAAGCAAATAACTAAATAAATTTGGATCTGATAAATAAATTATTTTGATAATAATTAATCGTTCTTCACTGATTTTTACTGTATTGATAAATCGATCAAGGAAAGAATGAAATGGGGGAAAAATTACAAAGTATAAGAACATCTTTAAAACAATTTATAACTGATAACCAACCTATGTATTATAAAATAGAAATCTAAACATACCACTGAAAATAACAACAAAAAATCTATAAAGGCGTACAAGTTTAAAATATTAATGTAGCTTTATATATACATTTATACTTTATTAATACAATATAAGTAGATTGAATGTCAAAAATTTATCACAAAAGGCTTGAAACTGAAAATGTAATTTTTAAGAATATAAAATAATTACAAGATTTGGCATAGGGAATAAAACAACAATCTGGAAAAAGCTTTTAACTACCATTCCCAACGGATTACCCACCATATCCCGCCCGACCGTCGCGAAGGGCCCATCCGCATAACGCGCGGATCATTCGTTCGTGCCGAGTCGTTGAAAGGCTTTGGTTTGTTAATCGTCGAGATCTAAAACTGCTCATCTACAGAGAAAAACTCATCAGCTAAGTAAAGTAGATATAGGATAGATTAAACATTAAGAAATAACTAGTTAACAGAATAAAATTATTGTTAAAAGTTTAAATAGAAGTCAAAGAATAAAAAACAATTAGTAGCTATGAATTTAGGATAGAAAGAATTTATTTTTTTATGCTGAAAAGCGAGTCTGAAATATCAAACCGACCAGAAAGAGAGTTATAATCTTGACACAAACAGCAAAAAGGCTCATTTAACTGAAAGTTGGTTCGGCACTATTTTAAGACTAGAGGTTTAAAATGCCTTGAAGGACGAGACGATACATTGAAAAAGCTTTTAGATGCCGTTCGGGGTCTGCAAAAATTATATATGTAGGTCCCGCTAGCTTGTGAGAAAAAAAGCAGCACAGCACAAATTGGAAGAGAAGCTCGGCCGTAATCCCCTCGGAGATGCATGAGATCGAGGGAGATCGATAAGCTCGTTAAAATCAGTTAAATTTACAAATTGATATGGTAATTGAGTTTATACTTTAATTTACAAGGCTTTAATGAAAAACGGATTTATCTTAATTAGGGTTTTTTATTTTGCCTTTTTAAAAAGAAAATCTTAACTTAGGTAAAAATAATTTTTACTTAACATGTGGCCCCGCCAACTTTTTATTTTTCTTAACTTTATATAAATTATAATCAATCATAAATCAAACATCATTGACACGCTGATTATCCTTTTTACAAGGACGAAATCGTTTAAGGACCACGCCCACTTTTATACAAAAGGTTTGTTTAAGGATCACAGACAAATATAAAGGCAATATCTATGCGAAAAATAACGTTACATAAATTCAATTTCAGTGCAAAGGTATTCGTGTAGGAAAAAATTCGAAATATACAAATTTTTAAAAATTGGTGTGACCCCGCCCCTTTTATAGTGGTCTATTCCATACAATTTTTAATGTCATAACTCGAACAAAAATTAATTTTCAATGTAGTTCTGAAGAATTACTAGTAATTTGATCATAATATTTAAATGAAAATTAGGAAGCTTGAAATCGGATAACAAAGAAAGAAAATATGCAATCAAGTAGTTAGTACCCACTGCAAAATGGAGCTTATATATCTTTTCTACTATATCCTGGGTAAAGTGAGATATTAAAATGTAATATATAATTGACCGGGTTTCACCCGAACTTAGACATCCTTGCTTCATAAATAATTAATTGAAGGATATTTTTGGATATGTACAGTGTCCCCACAAAATCCACTAGTGGAAGTCAGAAGCTGAAGCACATTATATTTGTAAGCTAAATAAAAAACTAAATCCACTTCCTTTTAAATTAGATTCGACAAGTTGAAAATTTTAAATAACACGCGGTACACAAATTTTATTTATTAAAAAATCAAGTGGGCTATATCAAACCGTTACATAAACCAATTCTTTTTAACCCACCCTACTCATCACGCTTAATTTTTTTTCCATATACAAAAAGTTACCATATTTTCTCAATGTCCGGTTTACGCGAAATACCAGTTTGATTGACACATGTTCGTCGGTTATCTGTCAAAAAAGTTCTGGTTAGCGTAAACCGGACATTGAGAAAACGGCCCTAAGTCTAGACATTTAGTCATTCTATGTTTGACATCCCCGTCGATGGCACTACGCCATCAACTGTTTACCATCCCAAAATTGTTGGTAGGGACACGAATTTCGATACGATACGATACCACATCGATACTTTTGCCTTTCGATGCCGATATTTTGTACTCGAAACTTTTATAGCGATACTTTTTCGCATCGAGTACTTAGACCCCGGTATCGTATCGAATTTTTAGAAAATGTGGCAACATACAATATAAAGGACTAACAGATCAAAAACACTGCTCTGGTGCTTGTCCCTCTCTAACTTGTACCGCCAATCGAAGGAAAATCAGCGCCAAAGTATTTACAGTAAATTTAGTCGGAATAGGCAGTCGCCTGCAAATTAAATAGTTGCCGTTGATCGATGATCATTACAACATGTACTTGGTTTTGCCTTTATACTGCGAAAAAAGAAAAGGGAAATAAAACGGGAAATTCATTCTATACTGAAATTGAATGGGCTGCATATTCCAAAAAAACCCTGACAATTTTAATGGAAATTCATTTTAAACTATAATTTAAATTTTTTGTATTTAATTTCGACCTATATATTTGAAGAAACCTATTATTTTAAATTAATTCACTGAAGCCAAAATTGGTGAACACGGCAAAAAAAAACTTATTCTGCCAAGTGTATGTAGATTCAAGCCATTGTAAACAGAAACTTAAGGTACATATCTATTGACAACCACTTTTTCAAAATTCTTAAAAAGCCTTAGTTCAAATTCGATTAAATGTACATGACAGATAGATACATATCTACAGAATCGACTGATTACAGGTATCGAAAAAAAGTTTAACACTTTTCTAATAAAAAAATGTGTTAATTTTTAAAATTTATTTTGGCTAAATTTTATCCATACATGGCATGAACAATATTTATTATTATATTAGAGAAAATCCATGATGTCCGCAGGAGAAAAATTCTAAAACATCAGGCATGTTTTAAATTCGAATTTCTAGCTAAGTAACTTTTTTGTTCACAAGGTTTTTTTCTTTTTTTGAAACCGAAACTGAAATAAATGTTAAAGAACAAAACTGAAACTGAAATAATTGTTGAAGAACGAAACCGGTTTGTTGTTTGATTAAAACAAATCCACCATTAGGTCGGATGCATAGCGGGCAAAAAACCACTGTTCTGATAGCCTAATGGTTAACAGAACACGCCAAAATTTCTCTGATGAGGAAGTCTACCAGCTTCCGAAATGTATCTATAAGAAAATCTATGGTGATTGTCTCTGAATTTTCCTTTTCTATGCAAATAAGAACTTTTAATAACTGATAAAAAATTATAAAGAAAAATAATAATAAGAAAACAATAAAAAATTCAATAAAATAAATTTTATAATTTCAATCCAAAAGCTTTTAATAATTAATTAAAATGATTATTAATAAATAAAAACAATAATAATTTTCATAAAAATTCCAAAAGTGAAAAATTATTATTCTTGGCCTTGAGCTCGTTTCATGAATACTTGAAAATGTACAGGCCGTAAATCAACAAAAATTGTTGGTATAAAAAAGCAATAACAAAAACCGAGAGCACACGGAAAGGCAGTTCTGATGATAAAACAGATCTGTCAAAAATCCATCATGATCACACTACTAACTGTCAAATGGCGGAAGTGGTTCATGCATATGGTAAAAAGAAGAATAGAACTAGGAGTTTAGATGACATCAAAACCAGCGTATTGTTAGCTTAATGGTTAGCAATGCGTGCCAAAATTTCTCTGATGAGTGAAGTCTAGCAGCTTCCGAAATGGATCTATAAAAAAAGCTATGGCAGTTGTCTCTAAACATTTTTCCTACTCTATTCAATCCAAAAGCTTTTAATAATTAATTAAAATGATTATTAATAAATAAAAACAATAATAATTTTCATAAAAATTCCAAAAGTGAAAAATTATTATTCTTGGCCTTGAGCTCGTTTCATGAATATTTTCAAGTATACAGGCCGTAAATCAACAAAAATTGTTGGTATAAAAAAGCAATAATTTTAACAAATAATTTAACAAAAATTATTATTAATATTATTATTATTAATTCTTTATAATTCAACAAAAGTTATCATTAATATTAATATTATTAATTCTTAACTATTAAAATTAAAAAATAAGAGTCGCAGAAAAACTATGTTGAAAATATAAAGGGAAAGCTCTGATGTAAACATGATTAAGACAAATTTTATAATTGGAAAGAAATTAGAAATCAGCGGATCAGCGGTTAGTTGAAATGTATGCATTTAGTTTATAACAAATATACCTAAACACATCTTTTTAATTTAAGGCCAGTATTTAGTTGCATGTAGCGTGTCCAGCCGACCGAATACTATACTTTTTTCAAAACTTTAAACAAACAGAACTATTTGAAGAAAAGTGCATTAAAATGCTATAACAATTAATGCAGCGTACGCTCTGTTAATTTTCGCGTGAGACAACAGACCACAATAAGAATTGAAAAAGTAAATACCAAGAGAAAATTAAAATCTTAAAAATAAAGTAGCGTTAAACCAAACAGCAATGAGCTAAGCATATCCAAACCGCCATATGGCACACGCCATGCGCGAGATGCATTACGCATGCGCGCCGTCATTGAACATCTCTTGTGCACACATACATACATACTTACATATATTGTGTGAAGTAGGCGCGTAGCATTTCTTTTTTTCGTAACACTTGTCAAATTGGACCCTGAACGTAATGAGAGTGTAAAGATTCCTAAATGCAAGAAAACTGGTTTTTTTTTTTTTTGAAAAAAATATTAAAACAAAAATTTAAGAGAAATTTTAATAACAAGTAAGGAAGTCTAATTTCGGCTGGAACCGAACATTATGTACCTAGTAGTGATCTATTATGACATCCCAATTTATGTCGATCTATTTTAATACTTCTCAGTTCGTATTATAAAGCCAGCTGATTGTTTTCAGTAAAAACACTTTTGTTAAGAGTTTTGAGGGATAAATTAATTTATCATCAAAATCATATCATGATAAACCTCATAAGAGACTTTTGCGCCGAGCTTCGCTTCCAATTTGTTTTGTGCCGTTTTGAATTTTTTCCTACAAATTGGCGGGACGTACAGATTTTTGCTGACTTCGAACGGCATCTACAAAGGAGATGAATTTTTGCTGAGAAGCCTTCCATGGCAGAAAGACACTCGGAGAGCAAAAAGACTGCCGAGGGGCGCCCCATTTTGAAAAACTTTTTCGAACCACTTTTGATGTTACCTATCCCAGGACTCGAACCTTGGACCTTCGGTGTGGTAGGCCGCAACAACTGCTAACCACATTTTCAAAATTCCAATACATGCACATTTTGTTTGGAAAATTTGCGTTCAAATAGACAGACAGACAGACGGGCGGAGATACGGACATGGCTAAATCGACTCATCTCATTGTCCTTAGTATTTCAGTTTACTTATTCATGGGTCCATCTCTTCTTCTTCGCACATTTCATGTTCATAAAGTTTATTATGTGTGCAAGATATTATTGATATGGCTTGCATGGTTATAGAAATATCGCGTTTTACATTTCACAAACAAATTTTTCAGAACTATGTTAAAAATGGGGCGTGCCTGATTACCGATTTCGCCCATTTTTACAACAAACATTTACCTTTATATGTTCAACATTTTCGCCAAATATCGTTTCGATAAATCAATTTTTTCCAGAGTTATGGCATAAAAATGTTAGGGAATAATCCACTATAAAAGGGGCGGCGCCACGCCCAATTTCAAAAATTTATATTTTTCGACTTTCTTCGTTCACGGACACTTTGAAAGTGGAACAGAAATGATATAAAGCAATTATACGCAAAGTTATTGTTTATTAAATATATCCTTTCAAAATCTTTCCTATAAAAGTGGGCGTGGTTCTTTTTTGATTTATGATTAATATTATTTCTAAATTTGACTTAATCAAAAGTGGGCGGTGCCAATCCCATTTTCAAACATTTCTTGAAAAATGTATTTTCTGCCTTAACATTAATGTACACACCAAATTTTATCCTTATAAGTGTATTATGTACTGAATAATCACTTTTATTGTATTTTCGAAAATATTCTATATATAAAAAGTGGGCGAGGATAGCGCTCGGAGATGAGTGCCAAGAAACCTGCATACTAAATTTCATAAAGATATCTCAAAATTTACTCAAGTTATCGTGTTAGCCGGCGGACGGACGGACGGACATGGCATAATCAATTTTTTTTCCTCCTGAACATTTTGATATACTCGTATATAAGTCCATATCTATCTCGATCCGTTTATGCCGTTACATACCACCGTTACGCGACTGTACGTAATATACATTGTGTGCGTAGCACTACTGGGTATAAAAATGTTGATGGTTGTAAACATGCTTAATTTATGTACACTTATAAATTGCTGATATTCGTGCGCATCTAATTAATTAACTGTTATTTAGCCATAGTGCATTTTAATCAGTTATAATTTAACGCCTTTTGATTTTATGTATCAGAAAATCAGTCACGACTGTAACTGGTGTAGTACGAATAACTGAGTTGCTTTTGTATGATTATCCAAAAAGTTCTCTTTGGCTCACTTAACACTTATGCGTGCGTCTAGACGAGTTTTGAAATATTGCAACAATGTCCGTTAGTGGTTTCGTGATTACCGGCACCAATTAGATATATCGTGGCGGACCTCTCATGAGAAACGTCCAGCTCTGTAAGCCTGTAAAATCTCGTCGGACCTCAAAAAGGAACAATCCTATATTATAGAATTCTACCCTGTGGGTTTAGATCTTGCGTTCCTAAATGCTGCCGCCGCTTGACGACCCTTTAGGTAGTTAGAATCCTACCTTTTTAAGCCGGCCTGTTTCCATATCTCTGGAATAACGACGGCGGTGAGAGAGAGGTGTTTCAGCATTTTCATGGTAAAACCGTTGGGGCCGATGGGTTTTTAGGCTTACTTGATATCGGCGACAATGAGCAGGCCGTACATTGTTTCTATATTTGTGTCCCTTCAGATGGCTCGTCTCTTAGCCGTATCTAGGGTCGGATTTGGGACTGTCTGTAAAAGCTATAAAGATCTTGTCTGCTGAGAGGTCGCATATTTGTTTGATCGTTTGTTTGTGTAGCGACAAAAACACTCTCCGAAGGTTTTGGGGGATCCGTAGATCAACCATCGAGTTGCATTTTATTACCTTTGTGCATTTCAGTCGCCTATTATGACCGGTATGCCTACCTCGGGCACATTGTAAACCCACAGCCCACAGGTGTTGTTTCCATGTGTTCAGTTTGTGTTGGTCGACCGTTCTTCGGTTGTCGGCGTTGAGATACCTTATTCGGTGGTCTACGTGATTGAAGAGTTGCACTTGGTCACGTTCTAGGGCTACTGCTTCGGAGGGGAATTCAATCAAATTCCAGATATTCATGGATAAACTCAAGCTCACCTTGGCAAAAGTCAGTCGGAATGGGTAAGGAGAGCATAAACAACAGGTGGTTGGTTGAAGTGGCGAGTCCCATATGACTGCAATTAGCTCTAATGCGCCGTTTTTATACCACATCTTGTGAATTAACCAATGAAAACTATAACAGAAAGCTAGCTCCCGTTCCTCTATATTCATGCCGCTGAGTTCAAAAATTTAAGAAGCTTCACTGGCTTCATATCGCTAAGCTCGGAAGGGCTCCCGAATAGGGGTTTCCCTGGAAATTTTATTCTAATCCGGCAGTGAGCTGGACAAACGCACAAGAGGTGCTCCACCTTTACCACGAGGCATTGTGCTCCAGATCCATACGGGCCGCGTGCGCCCCGATAGTCCAATGCCTAGGTGGTTACTAACGTACTAAAGAAAAAACGGGGTCCATATGTGGCATTGAACATTCGGATTTGTGTGCCCGTCCCTAGCGTTCGGAGCTATATTCCTATCTCTATCTCATCTTCGTCCCTGTAGCCATGACATCAATTCCATCAGTTCTGTCAGACAGTGACTCAATAAACCCTCTGCTCTTGATTAAATTGATGTTGGTTCAGATCTGCTTAGTCACCAACCAATTGGGCTCCTGCGCTTATCTGGTATATTGCATCCTCGGCTACGTCTGATCTACGAACTACTTGAGTGGCTGGCAGGTCTCGTGTCCAGTGTGACAATAATGTTGCGCCATTGACTTAATTACAAACATCAAACTTACGATTTTAGGGTTTTTCGACATTCTTTATATTTTACTGTAGACTCTCATTAGTATTAAGAAATAGGGTGGTCTATCAGCAATTCCGGCGAAGCTGCCGACGGGGAAACTGTAATAGATCATGAGACAGTTCAATCGATTTATTTAGAGTTTGGCAGTGAATTTTGCTGATAGGCCCGAGGGACTTCGACGATATTTAACCAGAACGAAGGGGCAGAAATAACTCGTTGCCGTTATCGTACAGTTATCCCCATAAGAACAACTACCCTGTGGAACCGCCAGTTGAATCATATTGGATTTTTAGGTCTAGCTTTTAAAAGCCAACCACTTGTTAAGCCTATGCTTTTTATGCAATTTGACAGGAGAAACCGCGAAAGCAAAAACAAAACACATGAAGTAGGCGTATGTTTACAGCAATGAATTCACCGCGATATCACCTGTTATAAATTCGCCTTGGGCTAGGCTATTTAACCAATAGTAGCTCATCAATTGAGAATCGGAACAGTTGTGCCCAAGGCGAATTCATATAAGGTGATCGCAACAGCACAAACACATCTACTCTATGTATTTTGTTGTTGCTTTGGAATGTCTCAAATGTCAGATAAACCCAAATAAGGCTGTAATGAATTTGAAAAGTTAAAGCTAATAAAACAGTTCGCACTTTTCGTTTTTTTTTGGTTGGTATTGAATTTAGATCGTTTCAATAATCTTAAGCAGATAGCCATCGTATGCTTTAGTCATATAATAGTTTCCAGAAGCAGCAATGAATATAACGGTACGGAAATTCGATATTGTATTGAGCTCCATGAAAAGATTTATATACTATTAGGTCCATCCAAAATAATTTTATTCTTTAAACACGATTTGGTTGATATGATATTTCATCTTGGGAAGTTGTCACTGAGAAAAGTAAAAAAAAACCTACATTAGGCAGTGCACTACATTAACTTTCTTCATTTATGACTGAGAAATTTAAGAGGATTTGTGATCTGACATCAGATGGTCTGGAGTTTTGTCGAGGTGTTCGCTATTCCGTCAATGTGATTTGTAAATGTAAACCTATTCAAAGAAATTCTTTCAGGGAAAATTATACATTTCAGGAGTATCACAGTCTAAGATACCCCGTGAAAAGTTCACTCACAAAAGCGTAGACCAAGTCCCCAATCTCGATCGAGTAGTTCCTTCTACAACATAAAATTGCATAGTTTTAGGAAATTAATTATTTTACTTCTAAAATAATACCATGTTTCTAAATCAATATATGAATTGCGAGCTTCTTTTGCCCCATTCCAATCTGAATGACTGCCTTATTTGAATTTCCAAACGTGTATTTTTTCTAAATCAAAAATATCCATTTATATACACAAGAATTTGTATATGTATACTTGTTACCCTCTTCATGTAAAGTTGGCTACGCTCAAGGCGAATTCATATACCTGGTGATGGCATAGAAACAGCTGATTGCTTGTTCTTCCTGCATATTTGTACCTCAGAATTTCAGTAAAAGAAAATGGGAAACGATTTGCTAACATTCACCAAGGTTGTCCCTTCATATTCTCTTTTACTTTGACATTTTGAGTTACAAAAATCTGAGGCGAATCAGGGCGAATATGGCTGAATTCGCTTTGCTATCACCATCTATAGATTCGCCTTGGCTACGCTCATATATGTAGTTGTAGAAATTGAGTGCAATGTCAAAAATTAAATAAAATAAATAAAAATTTTGTTTTGAGCTCCCGAAAAGCAGTTTTTTAAATATTGTTATGATTTTCGTGATGTTTTTTATATTATTTTGCTTATGTCACTCATACTAGCGGGGGTTGTTTTTATCGAAATTACTGCAAATATCTCATTGCTAACTTTGAAGTTACGGTTAAAACCTAATGTTAAATTAAAGAAATATTCAACCTTTTTATCTATTTTTTCTATCAATAATAGGAGTTGTTAGAGCAAATGTGGATCAATAAAGTTCTGACCAAATTCTCAAAAGTCCTTAATTGTTACTGCTTCACTTAGTTACTTTGTAAAAAGGCCTATATCAGAAGGTGTTTTAAAATGTCCTATCTTAAAGTAAATTCAATATATTTTCAGTTGAGATAATCAAAACCTTAACTAAGTCCTACTGAAAAAAGAATTCAGATTCAAAAAAATTCAGAAATGAAACGTTTTAAAAACAAAGTCTCAGATACGGCTTTCTTCAAAAATATTTTAAATGGGGCTGTTTTCCACTCAACCGTCTAAAAAATTACTAATATTTTATTTCAATTTAAATCTAGCCAGTGTATTTTTGACATTTGGAGTTTTATGACAATATCGTTGCTGAGTTTTGTGTTTGTCTTGATCTCATATCGTTATGAAAGTTTAATTTAGCCTGAAGCAAAATTAACGCTTACGTGCTGCTCTTCTGATATTTTTTATAGTCAAGTCTCCCATGCAAAGTTTTATCTCAACCCCTGTTCCAATTTTTTGAAACTCATAAGTAAATAAAAAATGGTTATGTAAACAAAAGAAATAATTTGAAACTTTCGCCATTTCAAGCCATTGATGGGAAAATGTCATATTTGTAAAGTCGCCTTGGTTGTGACTTTACCTTTTTTTATGCAAGTTATTCTCTGAAATTCCTCTAGCATGATAAGTGTGATCCGGCATCACTCACATACATTGCCAGCTGAGTTTGACATTTGAGCTGCCATTGTCAATTCCGAAGGGTTGGAAAAGAAAAACATTCAATTTATACAGAAAAGCAGAAGAAGGAATAAAAACCTGAAACAACGACCAAAGATTTTAGAATCGCAGCGTAGTGAAAGAAAAACGTGAAGTTCTTTTAAAAAGTGATACATTTATAGTGTTTTGCATATTAAAGGCAAATATTCTCATAATTATTTGTAATTTTATGCTATTCAGATAAATTGTTTGTCATGAGTAATAAGTAAAAACCAATGTAAATGCATTAATCCTATGGGCGATTTATTTGATGCTCGTCTATTGTTGCTGGATTTGCTGTGGCGACCGACGTCAGCTAGGAAGAAGGATGGTGGTGTACAAATAGAAAAGTGATACAGCGAAATAAAACCAAAAATATGCGAAAAGTTTACCGTGAATTTAAGTAAATTGTTTGTTGAAAAAGAAGTGATTTAGTTTTAAATATTATGAATATAAATCTTCCGGCACAATAACGATCGAATTGTCATTGAAGAAATCTTATCGAGACATTGAACGCCATTACGAAAAACAGCCAGCTGCCTGCGCTGGAAAGTCACTTCAAAAGCCTTCGACATTTGTTTCATTTGGCGTTATTCCAAATGTGAAAAGAATTAAATTTTTGTATGCTTATGTAAATAAGCTAAACATCCTCGATTTGCTTTATTTTGAATAAAAAAAAAACAATAAAAATTCCAAATTAAATAGCTACAATGGACATTGTTAGCTTAATCAAATCGTCGTACATCGACTGCGGTTCTATGTTCTCCGAATCATGGTACAAAGTCCTAAAAATGGAGATCAAACTTACAGTAAGTACCTTAATATACTAATGACTATTTTGTTTTTGTTATGTTTTTATTACAGTACTTATCGTTTGGGTTTATTTTAATATCACTTTTAAATTGTGATTATTGATCGTCGCAAACATAGTGTATGACGATACACAATATCCATTGACTGCCAGTTTTGTTATTTTTGTTGTTGTAGCTAAATATTTGCTTATCAACAGCGTTTTTTTTTCGTATACCTTTCATGAACAATGGTATGAAAACTTGGGTCCGATGCTTTGTAAGTATGAGAAGTGGAAATATGTGTATACCGAAATCATTAAAACGATAAGCTTAAGCCTCAGCACCTCTCTTCAATCACCAGTTCGTCATTGCAGAGGAATGGAAACAGACAAGAGTGGCCTATTACCTAGAAAGCGGGAAATATGGGAGAATCATATCGACGGATATCTCTCCTACCGACGTTGGTCGCCCGAGGTTGGTATACCTGTCGTTAACGGCGACTAAAATCCACATCGAACCACATCTGGAGGCAACGAAATTGCTACCGCGGCAGTCGGGCTGGTGCCGGAAGGTGCTTGTAGCTGCAACCCTATTCGGTCCGTCACGTCTCTATCCATGAATGGATGCGCCGACTAAGCTGGACGAAGTGCTGCAAAAAAATAATAAAAGGCATACCTACTTCGTGTACGAGTATATTCTAACCCCCTAACCCGCAGGCATATACCCTATCTTGTTTGATAATAAGGCTAATAAACATCGGACTTCTGCAGGTTATGGGCTTAGAATATGCACTGAGGTAGTCATACCTGTCGTAGGGGGGACTAAAATGCAAAAGGTAATGACGTGCAACTCGACGGTTGATCTGCAGAATTGATATCTAGAAGGTTGCACTGGGCATACAAAATCGCTCCCGCGACAGTCGGGCATGACCCGCAAAATAGTACAGGAGGGTACCGGGTTCATATCCGGCAAAGGACTGTCACTTTCGACAACACTTTTCAAAACCTTCGGGGAGTATTTTCAACTTTGCAAACAACACCATCGGCCATTATAAAAATCAAACGTGATTCGTATTCAACAACCATGAAATGAATTTTTTTTTTTTGTTTTGTTGATTTTTCGATAGGGTGGAAAGTTGATGTATACTGTAACAAAACCAAATTTGACAAGGGATGACGGAAAATCGTTCCAATATACTCGTACATCAATCATGAAAGGTATAAAGCCTTACGCACAAACGAAGACAGCGCTCTCCTTACAGGTTTCTACTCTGACTGGCGCTGACTTTCTGCGTTGTTTTTGTTTGTTTGGCATTATTTATATAATTTCACACATTTCGATAATGGGTTCATTGTACAGGGTGTTTTTTTTACAGGTTTGTTTTTCGAATAGAGATAAAACTGGCATTTTGTGGTCAAATCTGGCAACTCTAATGTCATTTATGTTCAGTTTGGTTTGCCATTTCATCATGAACAGGTTGACAAAAGAACAACGCTTGCAAATCGTGCAAATTTATTTCGAAAATAATGGTTCAGTTCGCGAAGTTTACCGTGAGCTCCGTCCATTTTATGGTCGACATAATCGTCCATCAGAGCAATTTATTCGGTTAACCATGGATCGTTTTCGCACTACGTTTACTCTATGTGATAATACGCATCCGCAGAGACGTCGAACAGTGCGCACCGAAGAAACAATTGCCGCTGTAGAGCAAAGTGTTGAAGAGGACCCGAATGAATCGATTCGCCACCGTGCACAGCAATTGGAGCTTTGTCCATCAACTTTATGGAAGATTTTGCGCAAAGATCTTGGCTTGCGACCTTACAAGATCCAGCTTGTGCAAGAATTAAAGCCGCGAGACCATGCAATGCGTCGTGATTTTGGTGTATGGGCCGAAAATGAGATTGATTTCGATGCTGATTTTCATCGCAAAATTTTGTTCAGTGATGAGGCTCATTTTTGGTTGAATGGCTACGTCAACAAGCAAAATTGCCGCATTTGGAGTGAAGAGAATCCACATGAGACCCTTGAAACGCCATTACATCCACAAAAACTGACTGTTTGGTGTGCTCTATGGGCTGGTGGAGTCATTGGGCCATACTTCTTCCGCAATAATGCTGGAGAGGCAGCTACCGTTAATGGAGACCGGTATAGAGCCATGATAACCGACTATTTTGTTCCCGAATTGGAGGGCATGAATGTGGATGAGTTGTGGTTCCAACAAGACGGCGCTACATGCCACACAGCGCACGTCACAATCGATTTATTGAAGGAAACATTCGATGAGCGCATAATTTCGCGGAATGGACCTGTCAATTGGCCACCAAGGTCGTGTGATTTGACACCATTGGATTATTTTCTTTGGGGATATGTGAAGTCGCTCGTCTACACCAACAAACCAGAAACGTTAGGGGAATTGGAAGCCAACATTCGTGGCGTTATTGCCGACATACGGCCCCATATGCTCGAAAAAGTGGTTGAAAATTGGACCTGTAGAATTGGCTTTATTCGAGCCAGCCGCGGCGGCCACATGCCCGAAATCATATTTAAACATTAATGGCATAAAATTATCCTTCCAATAAAGCCAAATTGATGGACCTTAAAACGATTTTATTGTGTTTTATTTCAATTCGAAGTTCTATACCCCTAAAAAAACACCCTTTATAATTAATTCGACTGAGTTTCCAAAATTTTTGGTTGTTGTCAAAGGCTGTCTTCAAGCAAGGATATATTTGGCCCAAGTGATAAGGCCCCATTGTGCCTCCTCGAATCATTTTATTTATCGTTATAAAATCAAAAAAATTATGATTTTGTTTATGTTGTCCCACGCGACTTGCGCTAAACTGTCTGTAAAAATGTCGAAACACCCAATCCTCTAACCGTTTCTGTCCATCACAGTGAGGTGGTTTTCCTTTCGTTGCTGTCACCGGCGTGGTAAATTTGGATTGGTGACAAACCGGGTTCGGAGTTGTGCCATCTTTTGAGGGGCGAATTTTGGGTAGTTAGAAACCGGTTTAGGAGTTGGGTCATCTTCAGGGGAATAGTAAGAGCGAAATATAGCAAATTTTTGTTGGTGGAGAACCGGTCCGAAGTTGTTCCATCTTCAGGGGCGTGTCAGGACGACACATGGCAAATTTGGGCTAGTTACAAAATGGTTTCGGCTTTCTGCCATCTTCAGGGGGCGATAATTAATAAACAATTTCGTTCGCGCATTGTTACATAGACTGCAATGCCGCCGGTTACGATATTCGGTTAGATAACCTTCCAGGTACAGAATTACCGGTTACGCTCAGAATCGATCCGTTAATGTAGAGTAAGTTAGGGTATTGTGATATGGGTTGGTAAAGTGATATACCTGCGTATGTCCCAAATTATTCATGTCTGAGCAAGAATATCTTATTTTCTATAATGGCAATGGCCAAAAACCGCTACTGCAAAGCAATGGCTGGCATGTTGTTGTTGTTGCATTGGTCATCTAGGTTGCTATTTTCCATCGCTCATTAAACAAGGATAATTCCGAAATGTTCTTAGATTGTCAACTTCTTATATTTTATTTTCCTTTTTTATAAATATAGGCACCAATATTTCAGGTGATTACTTAATATTTTTAAATGAATTTTTGTGAAAAAATTGTTCGTTTCTTAAAAGCTGTAGTGTGATATGGTAAAAGTAGTTCAATGTGAAACAAGAGTATGAAAAGTATAAACTTCCTTCAACCAGGGTTTGAACGTTGATGACACAAGAGTGTCTATCACGCCAAGTAAACGTCCGAAAATGTTAGCTACAACAAAAGAGCGAATTAGGTGCATAAGATCAGCAGAAAAAGAAAAACTTTCTCCACTTTTGATGGAACATGCTCTTTCTGGTCCCGAAACAAGCTTGTCACTTTTCGGCTTTTTTGACTTTTTATGGGTTTGAATAAATATCTTCCGAAATACTTAAGATAAACCGAGCTCGTCTAGAAATGTGCTTCACAATACAGAAATCTATGGAATTGTATGATTTTCTACCTGTCTACTTAATAAAATGTTGAGTAGCAGCCGAAAAAGGTATGCCTATATCACAATACCCTAACTTACTCTATGCATGTTTCTCTAATTTGCGCCAAATTATTTTGACGCATTGTGTACTTTACACTTTTTCTTCAGAAATAATGGAAAATATAACATTTTCAGACTTTTTTTTGCTTATTCATAGTATCTTCACATTAAATCATTAACGTAAATAAATAAATATAATGCGCTGATTAGCAACTAAGTAAATTTCTATGCTAAAAGGGGTTTAAAATTAATTTTTTGAGTAACTCACATGTGACTGAGCATTGGCGATACTCATATGACTGCACCGATTTCCGATTTCTTATCAGCACTCGGTCAGTTGAAGTTTTAGATTAGCGAAGTATTTTATGAAAATAAATAAATAAAGAAGGCTGTAAAAATTGTAAACGTAATGGGATCCAATACATTTCATCCCTGTGGGGAAAATCTCCAGTTCTGAACTGGTGCGCATCTAGTGCGTTTCGAGCCACAAGTAGTTCGCCTTCAATCTCTTTCACATGTAATCAACTGGCGAATTTAACATGGCGATGTCCTAGGCGGTGGAAATTGTCCCCCACTGCATTACCTTTTCGACAGTTCCGAACTAGTTAAAAATTGGGATGTATTTCGTTTATTGCTACTATTGCTCTAGTTCTGAAACATTTCCAAATTCTACAGTTTGGATGTAGTTAGTTCAGAATTAAAAAAATTTCATGGTAAAACTACACTCGGAGACTTTTTGCTAAATGACTACTTACGGTCGATCCCCGTTTTTAAAAACTTTTTCAAACCACTTTAGATGTTACCTTTC
Source organism: Merzomyia westermanni (assembly GCA_949987695.1). Classification (NCBI taxonomy): domain Eukaryota; kingdom Metazoa; phylum Arthropoda; class Insecta; order Diptera; family Tephritidae; genus Merzomyia; species Merzomyia westermanni. The sequence goes on from OX465290.1 coordinate 66,710,431, forward strand.
CCAGGACTCGAAGCTTGGACCTTCGGTGTGGTAGTCCAGCAACACTACCGCCACGCCATTGCATTACATTTTAAACCATTCTATCATAATGTCTACATATTAGACTGGGTCGATTAATAACCGATATCGCGCCATCGATTTTTCGATAGGTTGTGGGCTCAGGAAAAAAAGTTCCACTACGCATACCCAAAAAAATTATTTTCGAGCCTGCGAAAGTAAATTTTTTTGACTTTTTTCGACTTTGATTTTTAAGGGTTTTTTCATGACCTTCGTTTGATTTTAAAATTTTCATGTGTACCCTGTCCGACGCAATAATATCCGCTAAAAACTTTAGCGATAACAGTTTTTAAAGAACGTTATAAGAACAAAACATTTTTCCAAATACGAATCTAAATTTTATTAAATTTTAATGATTACACAACTGCCGGCTTCGAACTAGTGAAAATCTAGTTACTATCTCACTAGTTTTTATTAGCCACTTTATCTCTAGTTCTGAAGCAGAAATTTTTCATTTTTCTCACTAGTTACTAACTTCCCCACAGGGATATTGCTTCTACCGACGCACTTGTGTGTGTGTGAAATTTTGTGAAAACGTTCGTAATTAGAGAATATTTTAATCAGTTTTTTTAGTTAAGAAAAGTATATGTAAGCATTCCGTCTGTTCTAATTTTTAGAACATTTAGTAAAAATGACGACATGGAGACTGAAAATCATTGATCAAGTTTTAGTGGAAACCACGCATCGAAGTCGCCAAATCAATACCTCAGATCTCTGTCAAATACCTCTTCTGGATTTCATTCCTTCCACTGAGCCTTCCAGGTCAAGGTAAATTGAATACAAAATGAAAGCGGCAAACAAATAATTTGGTAACTTTTACACCCTCTTGGTATTCTAACGGGCAAAGTGTTTTGTAAATATTTATGTGAACAGAAAATGGCCGCTAATCGCAAACATTTTGTATACGTAGTTTCGTTGGCGTGTTCATTGGATTGCACATTGCGCATTTTTGACGTTTCTATGCGGTCCTAAACCGCCGTTAGATGAACTGCATTACCTTCGGGGAGTGTTTTTGTCGTTACAACAACAACAATCGATGGGAACGATTTTTACGGGTTATGCTCGGAATTGAGCATTCGAATTACAAAAACAAAATAACAGAAATGTGGATTCGTCTTGTTCTAGGTCCCACATTAGTTATCTAACCTCCATAAGATGTATGGATTCAACAGCGCCACCTCAAGTGAATCACATCTGTACATTCTCCATTCAAATATTATCTTACATTCTTCATTTCTCCTGTGTTTCTTGTGTATTTCTCTAATACCCATGAAACACATGTGGTATAGATACTACAGTCTCGATACTGTAGTTTAGAGTATACTACAACCAGTCTACAACTACCCGTAGCATGAAGGTCATACATACATATGTGGTATAGATCGTTGTGCTATAACGTTAGAGATTAGACAACGGCACTATTTGTATAATATACATCTAATCAATACTTCGCATCAGTGTTTATTGAGAATCTATCAGCCTTGCAAAGTACTTACTTACCGATCATTTAATTGACCTAATGTGGCCAGACAATTTAGAGTAATTGAACACGTTGATCATAAATTAATTTGGTCTTTCAATTACAAAATTAGCATATCCAATTTGTCAATCGATAAAATAGGTGTTTGTATCTTGTAGGGAAAATCTGTACTTCCGAGCTGCTACGCTTCTAGAGCATTTGGAATCACTACTAGTTCGTCCTCATTTTTTTTACATGTAGTCATCTGATCAATTTAAAGAATTGAATTTCAATCTTTCTTCTTAAAGATATTTATTTATTGAACTAAAAACCGATTTAATCTTCCAAATAATTGCATTGATATATTTGTCAAACATGGCAACGCTTCTGGCGAAAAGCGACTACTTATAATTAAGTAATCTGCTAGTTTTGAATGTGTTACGTGAAAGTACATTGCAAGAAAATTTTTTATTTTTTTTAAATACAATTCAAACTACCTGTTTTAAACTAATTAACTTTGGTTTCTATCGAACTGTCTCCCTAGTTACTAACCTCCCTACAGGGTATCTAGCATGCTCAGGCAAAGATCATTAAACCAATTCGTGTGTATATGTGTCATATTTATTGTGTATCAAAAAAACCCTGTAGGGAAAATCTCTTGTTCTGAACTAGTTCGCGCTTCTAGTGCGTTCAGAAACCCTACTAGCTCGCCATCAATCTCTTTTACATATAATCAACTGGCGCATTTAACATGGCGATGTCCTAAGCGGTGGAAATTGTTCCCCGCTTCATTACCTTTTCCACAATTCCGAAGTAGTTAAAAATTTTACAGTTTGGATGTAGTTCTCTAATTGCTCTAGCTCTAAACCATTGCTAAATTCTACAGTTTGGATCGAGTTACTTTAAAATAAATAAAAATAATATTTGGCGCGATACCCCCGAGGAGATTATGCCCGAGCTGTTCTACCAATTTATGGTGTACTGCCAACCGCTGCCGAGATGCGACCCTGTTTTGAAAAAACTGTTTCAAGCTACTTTTTATGTTACCTATTCCCGTACTCGTACCTTGGATCTTTGGTGTGGTAGACCGGCAACACTACCGCCACACCACGGCGCCAATCCAGACCAAAGCTTAACACATTTATGCCAGTACGATTTTACCTCGATTTTCGACCGTTCTGAACAAATACAAAATTCTAAATATATACCTAGAAAATTTCATAAATTAATTATTATTAAATTAATGTGCTTATTTCACTATGTTGGCTTTGAATTGCAAATAAATATTCTACTTGTTGTAAAATATAAAACAAAAATCTAAATTCAAACAAAAAATGTCCCTTTTTCAGACCTGTTAAATTTGTTTAGTAATTAGTAATCAATTAATTAGACGGAATTTTTATTTGGTAATGATTATTTTAATTGTTTTTAAAGAAAAGGCAATTATTAATTGATTACGATTAGAAAAATAAAAAAATAAAATAATTTTTTTTTATGTTTTTTTTTTTTCAATATTGTTGATATGTATATTTATGTGCTTCTTCAACAATACTGGAAAAAATCAAAAATAATGTGTTATTCTATTTCGGTCATTATGAAAAATGTAGACAATTGTGTTATTCACACACTCAATTGTTTAACAAACTAATCCGATGAAAACTACGACACGAAAAACAACAAATGTTGATGACAATAATTGCATCTTAAGTGCATATTTTCTTTAATTCCTTATTTACTTATTAATATTTGCATGCAAAGCAAATCGAAATTCACTTCAACGTCAATTAGAGTTTATATACATACGCGCGCGCATACATACTTTGGTCACTGAAATTATATTTATTATTAAAAGGGCATATACATATACATACATACAGGGTGGCTGATGAATTTTGCTACATTAAGAAACTCAAATAATTTTTTTTTCAGAGTATGGAATTCATTTTTCTTTTATTCATGTTAAAGCTCATTAAATGTTATTAAATATAGCTTAATTAGTTTTAAAAATAATGGAATTTAAATGCCCCCCCTGCTCGTCGATGCATGTGCGGCATCTTACCAAAAAGTTGTTCATTACTGCTTGGAGAGTTGAGACAGGAATAGCCGCAATTGTTTCTCGAATGGATTGCCTTAGCTCATTAAAATTTGTTGGTTTTGCTTTGAAGACTTCCTGTTTGCAATAACCCCACAAGAAAAAGTCAGGTGCAGTAAGGTCAGGCGACCTGGGTGGCCAACGGAATGTGGAGTTTCTGGATATCAGCTTATTGGGAAATTTTCGTCGCAATTCTGTCATAACAGGTTGGGCTATATGAGGAGCTGCACCATCTTGCTGAAACCACACAGAGTTGAAAGAAATTCTCATTCGGCGTAATTCTGGATAGAAAAACTCTCTCAACATGCTCAAGTAACGGTCTCCAGTAACCGTAACGGTGTGACCGTTTTCTTCGAAGAAGTAGGGCCCGACAATGCAGCGTGATGAAACTGCACACCACACTGTGACACGAAGTGGATGCAATTCCGTCTCATGGAGTATCTGTGGGTTGGAAGCACTCCATATTCGACAATTTTGTTTGTTTATGTTGCCGTTTAAATCGAAATGGGCCTCGTCAGACATGAAAAGACAGTTCAACATGTTTCCATCCTCTTCCACCATTTGAAGCATCTTCTGGCAAAATTCCAAGCGAATCGGCAAGTCTGCAGCGTTCAGTTTGTTGGCCATTTGAATTTTATATGGGAATAAGTCCAAATCTTTGTGCATAATTGACTGTAATGACTGTCTGCTTACACCCATTTGAGCAGATAAGCTTCTTGTCGAAACACGTGGATTGTTTTGTATGGCAGCAGCTACAGCAGCGATTGTTTCCTCCGTTCGAACTGAAGGGTTTCGATGGTAAGGTCTTCTGTTGACTGTCCCATGCTCGGCAAAATTGTTTACAAGTCTTATTATGGTCCATCTGCTCGGAGGATTGCCGCCAAACGTGCGCCTATACTCTCTTTGAACCGAAACTACGGACTCCAGTGCGTGATAGCGGCGGACAATCCAAATTCTTGTTTCAGTGTCCCAGTTATCCATTTTTGTTAAATGTAAAAGTCAATCTGCAAAATAAAAAAAAAATTAACCAGATTCATTAAATAGAAAAAAAGTTATTTAATTTTTTTTGGTAGCGGCTTTCATTAGCCACCCTGTATATGCAGTATAGCGCATCATGTGTACTTACAAATATGTAAATTTAAATAAATCATAAATGTACTGAGACCAATATAAAAAATGTTTGCATCTCAATTCATATTGACTGCAGTTGTGTCTACCCCGAAAAGGCGGAAATCAAGAACCAGACAAACAAATACTTAGCCCGCGCACCCCGCATGTGTCTCTAAACAAGTGAACCTTTGCACAGTGTTGTTAATGCATTTTATAAGAAATGGGCACCGGCACTGCTTTTGGCGATTTTCTTTTAATGAAATGAGAAAAAAATATATATAAATTTATATTAACAAAAATTAAATGGAATTAAATAAAGGGAGTAAAAAATAAAATAAAACAAGTCATGATAAAAAAAAAACGAAATAAATAAAAATGAAAGAAAAAAAATAATAAAAAATAGCATAAATTAAATTAAATGAAATAAAGTAAACAAAAAATAAAATAAAGTAAGACAATCTGTAATAAAATAAAATAAGTCTAGATGAAATAAAAAGAAAGAAATTAAAATAAAATAATATAAAATAAAATAAAATGAAACCAAGAAAAAATAATTAAAATAAAATGAAACGAAATGAAATTAAATTAAAAAAAAACACATAACATATCATAAAACCAAATAAATTAAAATAAAAGAGTAAAGTAATAAAAAAAATGTATTATTGAATGGTAAAGAAAAGAAATGTAAATGCTAAGAAAGTAAATTAAAGGCAGAAAAAGGAAAGGAAAGAAAAGGAATAGAGCAGCTAAAAAAACAACGGAAAAGAAGGTAAGGAAAGAACAACTGCAAGAAAAGAAAAAAAGTTGGCATTTTATAGAAATGTGCACTTGAAGAGCGAAACAAATACAAATATGGTAGGTCTGGGTTATAAATAAAAATAAAAAAATATTGTCTTTCCGGTGCTAGGAGCATAATTGACAACACTGTGCAATCAGCAGCAACAACAAAACCAAAATCACTACCTCCCACATTCTATTTTGAGAAATAAAGAAAACAAAATCGGATCAACTACGCGCTCTGCTCAATAACAATAACAAGTATGTTTGTATTAGTAAGACAATGACGTTTAATGTTTTGTATATGCTATTTATTATGGCAATAATTTATCATATCTATACCCAGCTGCACTAGTACAGAGGATATCAAAAATCTAAATTAAAATTGTAATCTATCATTGGTAGAAAATTTTTTTTTTGTGGCAAACTGATTTCTAGCTGTATCGGGATGACTCGGGCACTATTCACCCAAGGTCTGTTCTTCACTAAAATCCTCTTTAATCTTTATTCTTGAGTAGTTTTGCAGAACTTTGAGAAGCTAAGTGCTTGGATTTATGCTATAAAATTCTATCAAAAAGGACTACGCAAAGTTTCTAGACTAAGCCGAAAAATAAAATTAAAATCGATATTATATGTATTTGAAATATAAACAAGTAAGGAAAGGGCTGTCTTCGACTGTACCGAAGACTTTATACCTTTCATGAATACGCATCACGGTTTTAAGTGGCCGATTCCTGCTTACAATTAGTACAAACTCTGCAAAACTGATAATTTAAAGATACATAGCACAAACTCCATTTATCGTAACAATCCATTGTATGGGAGCTATATGTTATGTGGGTCCGATCTGGCTGATTTTCACTACACACAACATATATAATAAGTACCAAACCTGCAAAATTTTACGTTCCTAGCTCTTTAATTGCAAAATTTATAGCCCAACCCCCATTTATCGAAACTATCGATTGTATGGGAGCTATATGTTATGTTGGTCCGATCTGGGTGATTTTCACTACGCAAACTACATATATAATAAGTACCAAATCTGCAAAATTTTACGTTCCTAGCTTTTTAATTGCAAAATTTATAGCCCAAAAACCATTTATCGAAACTATCGATTGTATGGGAGCTATGCGTTGTATTGCTCCGATCTTGCTGGTTCCGATAAATAATTAATCTCATGCAAAATGGCGGCTCCATACCAAATTTCATCAAGATATCTCAAAAACTGAGGGACTATTTTGCGTACAAGCAGACAGACGGACATGGCTAAATCGACTCAGCTCATCGCCCTGATAATTTCGGTATACTTATTGGTGGGTCTATCTCTTCTTCTTCTCATACTTACAAACATCCGACCAAAGTTATAATACTAAAAAATAATTAATAAAAAGCTTAAAGCAGGGTATATACATAACACTTGCTTACCTTTGTTAGTGCTGCTTTTTGTTCATAACCTTCCCTCCTGTCTTAAACAGATGCCAATATCGTCACATTGGCTTGCTCACAAAGCTTTGTGCTATTTTTGTTTCGATCTGTCAATAGACGAGTTTGGTGCCGAGCCCTCCACGCGTATACGTATATGTATTGAGTGTATAGTATTACATGTTTATTATCTCCGCAATGATTTCACAACAACATCCGTCAACGTCAGTGACGTATTTGCATTTCTCGCTGATGCCAAGCAACTAATAGCGGGATAATACTCTGTAACTTTGCTACTCTTTAAGATCTGATGGAATCGCAAAGTGGTAGGTAGCAAGTTTTTGTGCAAGTTTTCAATTTTATATATGCAACAGTAGACAGATCGTGATAAGGAACACACTCTAAAAAGTTTTTTTTATCTGCGAGGATGCTTTCCACTACCTTTATTCTACTAGTAGACTAGAAGACCCAGCCACGCTTCGCTGTGTCTCAGAACTTATAATAGACTCAGTCCGATTTTAATCAATATAACTCCTTAGTCAGTTGAGATATAGAACTTAATCAAATAGCTTACTGCAGCACTCATTAGCGCCTTTCGTCTGATACCCATATTGTACTAACACAATTTTGGACACCCTGGCCTACATATGGGTCGATAACTTTAAAACTGGTCGAGTTATCGAAATAAGGGATATCTTAAATTTGAAGTTAGACGTATAGTAATGCAAAGCTGAAAAATTCATTCAATTCTATTTAGCTGTTTTTGAGTGATACGCGAGCAAACATACAGACAAAAGTTTTTAGAATTTTTATTTGGTTAATCTATCAGTTTGTCTTAAATATTTGCAATGTACAGACATTTACCTATTACAATTTTTTTATAAGTTTAAATGATAATCGGTTAAATGAACCTGTAGACTCTACGCTGCAGATATCACTCTGGCAGCATAGAATTGCAAAGCCCTGTGGAACGACACCACCAGGTACTAGGTGATAGTATAAATTCTTAGAGGTTATGTTCTAGTATGGATATCCAGTTAATCTTCGATTGTACATCTGCTTATACGAATTATCGTATTCACTCAGTTTTGGTTAATATGATACAGTCCTTTAAACTTTTCAATTTAAAGATGGTGAGGGTATCCCCAATGATGTTGAGTTGAGTTCGGAAGTGGAATATATTCAGCATGTAGTAGTGGAGAAAGCTCGGTGCTCAGGCTATTCAAAGGCGTTTTTAAGTACAATTCATACCTTAAGGTCCACTTTCATATAGACCGGTTAAGCCTAATCGGTGATTAATTTGACAGCTACCCGTACAAAATACGTCAATTAAACCCCGGTTGGCGTTAACCGGATTTTATGAAATAATATCAATAATGAACATTCAAACTCAACCCTCGGCGATTCGAATCCTGTTACAAATACAAATTTACACATACATATTTAGCTGGCGAAAAAGTTCCTAATGGAAGCAAGGGGATGGGATGACTAAGACACGTAAACACTGTCATATTAAAAGACCGGCTTGTACCAGCAGGCGCCATCTCAGCTTCTTTCCACACCAATTATGATTCCTATCCGTGCAGCAGGACAGGTATGAGAGGCTTACAGGGCTTTGTCTTTGTTTGTTGAGAGAGGACTATACATACTTCTCAGCTGCCTACTAAGTCGAAAGTACCACTTGGTTGTAAGAGTTATTCTCCATTCATACAGCCCGGAAAGCTCGTGTCCAATGAAACTTTGAACGTTTCGCGATTAGCGTCATTTAGAGGCCGTGGCAGTTGGATTCTTGTAAATGAACTGTCATAGCCTATCGAGCTAAAATATTTCTTTAGTAGCGTCGCAAAAGCATTATTTTCTCGTCCCGCGGAGGCATGTTGTCCCGGAAAGCAACCTTTGAGTAATATCAAATTATTTTCTTACTTTTTTTTTGTCATTTAAATTATTTGTTCGTAGAGTAGAACAGGGGTGTGGTGTTAGATCTTGTATGTATTCATTTGTGGCGAGTTCTTGTGGCTTGTGAGGTATTGTCAGCGGAATTGACCACCTCACTTTGCTATGAAAAACCACCCTTTTGGGATTGCAAACATAAACCATATCTTTAGAAAATTTCATAAACTAATTGCGAATTACAAAGGCCTGCCAAGCAAATGAAATAAACGAAGGAAAAATTACCATAGCTTATCCGGGAAAAATGTGTGTTTAAGAACATTAGAAGTTCTATTAAACACTAGGTTTAATGTCAACTCTCTGATCCACGAACTCCCTTCAAGACTTCCGCAGTCCCGTTCATCGGACATCCGTAACAAAAACTGCACAAATCGGGGAGTCTCATCACGTTCTTGCGGGAATACGCTGGCTTTTAGCTAATGTTTTATTACTTGGTGCTTCTTTATAGATCATGATTGTTTGGAATTTTTTTAGTTTTGGTTAAGACATATCTCTTTAAGATTTTCTACACATTTTCATCTCTCAACTAACAGTTTATTTTTTCATCTTATTTTCAGGCTTACTTGTACATTTCTATCAGTATATTGACACTCATCCTCATCGGCTGGTATATCTTCTACAAACGTTGGCAACGTAATAAAGCACACCAAGAGCTCCTACAAGCACAAATACGCGGCTCAACAACTGGAGCTGCTGGGGATATGACCGGATTACGGTTTCGCAAACGTGATAAAATGCTCTTTTACGGCCGTAGAATGCTGCGAAAGGTGAAAAATGTATCCGGTCAAGTATATAATGGACAGGGACGTAAACGTAAAGCCGTTATGCGTTTCGCTAAACGTATCCTACAACTACGACGTGAGAACATACCAATGCTGCTGAACACAGTTGAGCCGCCAGCCGAATATCTGCAAGAGACAATGGAAGGCAGCGATCGTGTGCCGCCAGATGCACTTTACATGCTACAGGGCATACGCATCTTTGGACATTTTGAAAAACCCATATTTCTCAAGCTTTGCAAACACACTGAGGTATTGACTTTGGAGCCTGGTGATTTTCTCTTCAAGATTACAGACTCCGACGATAGCGTTTTCATTGTACAATCTGGTGTGGTGCATGTCTTCATATCGAATGCTGATGGTACAGGCCTATCGTTGAAGACAGTAAAAAAAGGTGAATCAGTGACATCGCTTTTGAGTTTCATCGATGTGTTGTCGGGTAATCCGAGCTATTATAAAACTGTCACAGCCAAAGCAATAGAGAAGTCGGTTGTAATACGTTTGCCAATGCAGGTAAATTTGTTTATAACTTATGAAAATATTTCGTTAACTAAACTGGCCCTTTTTTTGTGTTTTGCAGGCCTTTCAAGAGGTATTCAGCGAGAATCCAGATATTATGATACGAGTCATTCAAGTTATAATGGTACGCTTGCAACGCGTACTCTTCACGGCATTACGTACATATCTCGGCCTCAATTCAGAGTTGGTGCAAAGCCATATGCGCATTAAAAAGAGTGCTGGTGCTACAATTTTGAAAACATCGCCACTATATCGACGCTCTACACATCCAGATTCTATACAACATTCTTTGTCTGACTTTATGCCACCACCAGATATGCTAGTTGATCTAGCACTTGATACAGAACGTCATGCGAACTTGCACGCTGCAGCCGTGCCAATTATTGCTGGAGGACAATCAACTCAAATTAGCATTGGTATGACTGCGGCTAACACTGGCGGTGGTAATGTTACCGTAAGCACACAGCCTTCCACCTTAGCTAGTTCACGTACAAATAGTGTGGGTAATTTAGTGGCACGTCGTTATTCCGTCATAAATGCGGAAGCTTTAGCTAATGCTGCGAATAGCGAATTGTGCAGCTTACGAGGTTATGCATTGGATTGTTTCCTACGCGAACTCGGCTTGCCAGAAGAAGATCGGACATTCATCGATCCCTACGTTGAATTGAGTGAAGTGGAAGCGAACATAGCGCTAATCAACGAAGGAAATGTAGATGTAAGTAAGAGGGGTGTGAAGTAAAAAAAAAAGAACTATTCAAAGTATTAATTATTTGCAGGCCGCGTATGCACACATAAATATAAATTTTTTTAAATTTAATTTCAGGATATTTGTATATGGATTGTTCTCACTGGCGCCTTGAATGTCTATCAATGCAATGTAGATGTAACACGCACAGTACAAACTGAACGATCGGATGTTTATATATACACAGTGCACCCAGGCGAAATTGTTGGTGCATTGGCCGTACTCACAGGTGAAGCCAGCACGTATACAATTAAAACAAAATTCGTCTCTCGATTAGCTTTTATACGCCTACCGGGAGTTTATGCGTAAGTATTTACTTAATGCAAATTATACTATAAACAATAATACATTTTTTTTTTTATAACTTCCTTAATTTGTAGCATAATGCGCGAACGTCCACGTATTGTACTTGATCTCGGCAATTGTGAAGTACGGCGCCTCTCGCCCCTTGTACGTCAATGTGATTATGCACTTGATTGGGTTTTCCTTGAATCTGGTCGTGCTGTCTATCGTCAAGATGAGAATAGTGATAGTACTTATATTGTATTAAGTGGTCGAATGCGTTCAGTGATAACACAAACAAGTGGTAAAAAAGAGATAGTCGGTGAATATGGCAAAGGTGATCTTGTGGGGTTGGTAGAGATGATAACGGAGACTTGTCGTACTACAACTGTAATGGCTGTACGTGATTCTGAGTTGGCGAAATTACCGGAAGGCCTTTTCAATGCAATAAAATTGCGTTATCCAATTGTTGTAACCAAATTGATAAGCTTGTTAAGTCATCGTATTTTGGGTACGATGCAGACGCATTATGCTAGCACAGCGGCACCTCTGGAAGCCAATCCGGTCACACATAAATATTCTACCGTGGCGGTAGTGCCGGTGAGCGATGATGTACCAATGACAGCGTTTACTTATGAATTGTTTCACTCGTTGTGCGCTATTGGTGAGTATTTTGTATTAGTTAGATAAATGACAAATTGTCTCAATTATTTCTTGTAATTATGGGAAAACTGTTATAACTCTGTAGTTAAGTAAGTGCTTTGACATTGCAATCGTTGTTAATTATTCGTTTTGTATCGAATTTAAGTAATACGCTTTATAGTTTCGATAACATTCCCACAACAGCCGGTTCTATCGCACCGGAATGACCCGGGTTTTTTCACCAAGGGCTGTTATTTCAGTGTAACCCTGTCCAATCTGGGGCAGGGCGAAGCACTGTTAACAACAACAACAACAACATAGTTTCGATAAATTTAAATTGTTGTTAAAAAAATGTTTTATTGGACCCATAAACTCTGAAGGCTGCATAACGAAGTGATACTTACAAATACATCACAGTAAAATTTCAACTAGAGCCATCCCGACCTCCAGAAAGACTTAGCTGCATATCGTGCGCTTAACGTACATGAGCATGCATGTTTTTTTTTTCAACGTCGGCATCTAACGCAAGTATAGAAGGTATAGAGGCATAGCTTTCCGGTCAGGTACTGTCGAGCTTGAGATTATAAATCTATACTTAGTGCCAGTTTCGGTTGCTCGACAGGGCATAACCTAGGCATTACTACTTGGATTTATTCAGCAGGTTAAGTTTAGGCAGTTAAGCCAACACAACCCTGAAATTGTTAACCCTCTCCATCGCAGAAGTTCAGAAAGCCTTTAAATCTTCTCAATCCATTCGTTGTTGTTGTTGTTAACAGTGTTTTGCCCTGCCCAATGGGCACGACCACTCTAAATTGGCATCAGGCTATTCTAACGGAATTTCGAGGAAAAGCGCAGTTTCCACAGGGTTGGACCAGAGTGATGTAGGTGTTATAAGAGTAGGTTCAACTGAACAGGAGAAGAGATGTTTGGTAATATGAGGGCATATCTTAGTTATGGTGGGGTTCAGTCTGGATAAGTAAGAGTTTAACCTATTACAATAGCCAGAGCGAAGTTGTGCTAGCATGACTCTAGTCTCCCTCGGAAGTACACGCTTCTCCTCAGCCAGTTCAGGTGATTGAATACAGATAACGGGATTCACAGGCCGAGATCTGAGAGATCTATCTACTGACTCAAAGTGGAGGTCATTTAGAGCCCGCCTATGGTTCCGCAGATCAAACGGCAAAGAAATGTGGTGCCGGATCTCATCGTAGTGCTTACAAAGATGTCTCCTCATGTCTCTGGGGGCGGGGCTACAACCAATAGATGGCGATTTGGATGACTGGGTTTATGACAGTTCAGAAGGAACTGTCTACTCAAGAGTTCCGCGTGCTCTTGAACATTGATCAATTTTGCCTCTTGATGGAGGTGAGACTCAGATGACGAAGTCTCGAAATATAGAAATTAAACAAAAGGGGAGAGAGAACACCACCTTGCGGCACCCCTTGTTTTATTATTCGTGGCCTAGATTTCTTGTTCCTGAATTTGACTGAAGCCTGTCGACCATTGAGGTAATTAGCGGTCCACCTTTTAAGGCCGGCAGGGAGCGGTGTCTCTTCCAGATCTCGGAGGAGTGCGGCATGTGTGACCGTATCAAATGCTTTAGATAGGTCAAGTGCCACGAAAACCGTCCTATGGTTTGGTGGGTGTTGATTCAAACCATAATTTATCTGCGTTGTAATGGCACTCAAAGCGGATGTAGTGCTATGAGATTTGCGGAAACCATGCTGATCGGCCATTTGCAGATTTGCAGCAAAGTATGGGAGCAGAATGGTCTCTAGTATCTTCACAACCGGCGAAAGGAGGGATATCGGACGATAAGAATCTCATTGGTTCGCCGGGTTCCCTGGTTTTAGTAGAGGAACTACAATCGCCTGTTTCCATTTCCCAGGTATGACGGAAGTAGTTAGAGAGAGACTGAAAAGAGCCGCTAAATAACTCTGTCCCTCGTGGCCTAAATGTTTAATCGTCTTCATGGCGATTCCGTCTGGTCCGATGGATTTTGAGGGGTTTTCCTTCATTATGGCTTCCTTGACCTCTGCGACTGAGACGACAATGGGCGCAGTGGAGTGTTTGTGTTTGTGCGCACGTCGGATGGCTCTTCTCTTAGTCCTATCAGCAGGTGGATGCCTTATAAACGGCCGGCAAAAGAAGCTCGCGCATTTCCTGGCGTCCGATTTGACGCTGTCGCCGAATGCAATGGCGACGTTGTCATTGGGCCTTGACAGTCGACCATAATTTGCCGACTCCGCCGGAGAGGTTGCATGCCTCAAGGAGTTGTTTCCACTTGGCCAGTTTGTGTTCGTTGACCTACGAATTTCCGCATTGAGATCTTTGATTCTGGGATCTGCGGGATTGATGAGTCTCACTTGGTCACGTTCTCTTGCTATTGCCGCAGCTTCCGCAGGGAAATTCGGACGAATTTCTGGTATTCTACCAGCAGAAATAAAGCGGCCTGAGGCTGAATTGATAACATTGCGAAATTTTTTCACCTTTGCGTATGTCTGTCGGAGTGGGTAAGGCAGCGAAGGAGCGCTCTGTATAGTCCGTAAAGCGGTCCGCTTTGGTGAAGTTAATGTATGTCAGTTTATCGGTCGTTATGAAGTCGGTCGGTCGTTCAACGGAAAGTAGGATGGGTAGGTGGTCTGAAGCTAATGTAAGCATCGGTTGCCAGTTGACGAAGTTAATTAGGCCCGCGCTCGTAATGGAGATGTCTGGCGAACTGTGGCAGTTACCTGCCACCCTGGTGGGGGCATCTCCATTGACTGCTGGCAAGTTGGAGTGCCAGAGATCGTGATGTGCGTTGAAGTCGCCTAGGATTAGACGGTTATCGCCCCTTAGACGCACTAATGTGGGGATGATAATCTCTCGGACAACACGTGGCAGGGGAAATGTAGATGTTTATAATTAGATCGACGTCGCCTGATTGGACTACTATGCCTTGGCATTCTAAGGTAGAGTCCCTGGGGTTGACGTCAGGGGAAGATATATTATAAAATATAAATTATATTGTACAGAGTGATGTGTAATGAACGCAAGGCGACCCCCATGACCGCTGAGACGGTCTTTTCGATGTACATTATACCCATCACAAGTTCGTAAGTCCGATCTTGTGTCCAATTTTGTCTCTTGTATCGCGGCGATTTTAATGTTGTGCGACTTCATAAAGTCAGTTATCTCAGCGATCTTTCCAGCTAATCCGTTACAGTTCAGGGGGCAGAGAAAGAGGGGACTGACGCTCGGCGATGCTCATATCTGGCCTATTCCGGAAGGGATAGGAGTGTTCAGCGGCCGTGTGAGATGAAGACGCTGTGAGCGTGAGCGACAGTCGGGAATGGCAGCAGTGCTGCCAGTCGTGTAGACTGAACTACCATTGTGGCTGCTTGAAGTTGGTAGGAGCAATGGGGGTACGCCAGAACGACGTGTACCGCGGGACGCCCTTAGGCGTGTACAGCATGGTGCCTCGAAAGTACGAAAGAAAGAACGGGGTCTGTGGATGGCAGGGTTAAGCCCCGAGCATCCAGATTTATGTAGCCATCTCTTACACTTGGCGCATTGAACAGAATGCGACCGTTTTATATAAATTTTCTTCCAGCAGACGCAGCAGATCCAATCTCTTGGTCCAGAGTTGGGTTCGACCCCAGCCCGTAACAAGAGACAACGGAGCAACCCCGCTGCAAGGGTTTGCTCCGAAGATGACAATTTAAGGGTGGGACAGATTAGACAGGGTTACACTGAAATAACAGCCCTTGGCCGGGTAAAAAAAGTTGGGTCATTCCTTTACGATAGAACCGGCTGTTGTGGGAATGTCAATCCATTCGTCCTGACAATGAATCATCTCCACCAACACAGGGGATTTTCGCTCCAAAATAAATGGTTTCCCCTGCGCTGCCATAAGGCTTAGGGGAGTTTTGCCGAAATAAGAATAATACCTTGTGGTCATCTATGTTCCCAGGCGATTGATCTGAAAGTATATCCGTATATCAGCCATCGGTTAGCGATGTGTATCCTCTTGTGTCATATCTCCGATCTCATCCATCTCTTGTTGTTGCTGTTGTAACGACAAAAACACTCCCCGAAGGTTTTGGGGAGTGCTGTCGAACTGAAAGTCCTTGGCCGGATATGAATCCGGTACGCTCCGGTACTCCCTTGCGGTACTGCCCGACTGTCCTGGTAGCGATTTATGGCCAGTGGAACCTTCTAGGTCATGTCACCCCTCCTTCCGTAAGGAAGGATAAGGTGAGAGGCATCATATCCGTAGATCAACCATCGAGTTGCACGTCATTACCTTTGTGTTATTAGTCGCCTCTTACGACCGGTATGCCTACCTCGGGCATATTCTAAGCCCCTAACCCGCAGGGGCATCATCCATCTCTTCACTTCGCTTACCTTGACTTTGTCACTGACTAAGGCAAGGCCCATACATCAGAGATAATCTATAGTCTCTTCCAAGGTACAGAGCCGCAAAAAACAAACCTAAAGTGAATCGTACAGCATTGGTTGGTGAAAAGACAAATAGATGTTTTTGGGAACATATAACGCATTCAGCCGTCATAAGCTTTACGGGTATTAATTAAGTATTTGGTCGGAATGAGGTTTTGCTTTCCTTGGGGAGAGATCTCGAATTAACATCGTTCTTCAGTGTTGCGTATAGTTAGGCTTATAATAGGTCAAATTTCCGTTTTGCGATTCAGACGAATATACTGGCCTCAAGGTAGAACTCCATTACTTTCCCATTAGGCGGTGCAGGCGTTCTAGGCTGTTTTTTTCCCCTGTTTACAGAAATCGCCTTATCCCAAATACTAGTTCTAGCACCAGCTGTTGAATACAATTTGCATACATAAAAAATCCTTTACTTCTTTTATATTAAACATAATTCCGCACTACATCAATTACAGGCCCAACATTACGTCTAACATCCGAGACGGTTCGTAAGCAACTTGGCATGCACATATTAGAGCCCAGCAATGAATATCGTATGACCTCATGGCTCGCACAACAGGAAGATCGTAATACTATCACACTTTATCAATGTGATTCATCTCTTAGTGCTTGGACGCAACGTTGCATGCGACAAGCTGATGTCGTCTTAATTGTTGGACTTGGCGATCATAATCCAACAGTTGGTAAATTTGAGCGTGAAATTGATCGTTTAGCATTACGTACGCAAAAAGAATTGGTATTACTCTATCATGAAGCGAGTAATATTAAACCAAAAAATACGTTACATTGGTTGAATGTAAGGCCATGGGTTACCAAGCATCATCATCTGCAGTGTGCGAAACGCATGTTTACGCGTAAAAGTCAATATCGAATTGTAAGTACATGTTAATTTTTATTTATTAATCAAACTTTAAAAAATGTTCACTTTTATTTGCACCTACAGAACGATTTGTATAGCCGAGTACTCATGTCGGAGCCAAATATGCATTCAGATTGTTCACGTTTAGCACGTTGGCTAACAGGCAATTCGATTGGTTTGGTGTTAGGTGGTGGTGGCGCACGCGGTTCTGCACATATAGGCATGTTGAAAGCCATACAAGAGGCTGGCATACCCATCGATATGGTTGGTGGTGTTAGTATTGGTGCGCTAATGGGTGCACTATGGTGTGCTGAACGCAATATGACAACTGTCACACAGAAAGCGCGTGAATGGTCAAACGTATGTAGTTGTTTGTTTATTACTTTTATGAATATTTTATTGATTTTTGTTGGAACGATTTTCCGTCATCCCTTGTCAGGTTTGGTTTTGTGACAAACCGCTTTCGGCGTTCTGCCATTTTCAATGCCTAGTTTCGTTCGAGAACAAAACCAAACTTGACAAGGGATGACGGAAAATCGTTCCAACAAAAATCAGCTTACTACCCTGTCGTAAGATCAACACAACAAAATAAATCAATATTTTATTGTTACAAATTCATAAGAAATATGGAAACAAAAAAAAAACAGTTCAAATTTTATTTGAAGTTATAGCAATATTTCTGCAGACTTCTTTATAAAAGATAGAACTTATATTTTGTTGTTCATTTTAACAAATCGCTTATGATTTATGGGTAAACATCCTACGAAATTGCACGAATCTTACTGCATTAATTAGTAAAATTGCTACGAAATTTATCGTTTCTAGCCGCCTGAATAAGGAAGCTATGACGAACATTCTCATAACTAAACAATCATTAAATTAATATATATGTGCTTATTTGTTACACCCGCGGTAATAGAAATATCCAATACGATCCCATCGGTTGGTTCAGTGGCAACCTTATGGAGAACCCTTTTTTAGGAACTAGTGCTATAATAATAGAAGAACTCTTATCAACATATCGACAGCTGAGTGGAGAATCACCCTATTTCAAAATATTCAGCATTTGTTTACAAAATTTCCTAATTCCTTCTGCTAAAGATGTATGGAATTTGCGATGAAATAGCGCGTTTTCAAAACTCATGCTGAGATACCGCGTTCTTCAAACAAATACTCAGATTGAGCGTTTTTTCACAATCGTTTGCTGAGATAGTGATCTTCCACTCAGATTTCGCTATATACATACTTGCATATGTTTACAGAAATTTAATACTTTGGGTTTTTACTTTTCGCAGAAAATGACAAAATGGTTTCTTCAATTACTCGATCTCACTTATCCGATTACATCGATGTTTTCTGGACGTGAATTTAATAAAACCATACGTGACACATTCGGTGATGTTGCCATTGAGGATTTGTGGATTCCATATTTTACAGTAACGACTGATATAACCGCAATTTGCCATCGAATACATACAACCGGTAAGTATTTGTATTATATACTGGCACGTGTGCACGCTTGCTCCACACCTTTCCAAGCTCTCATCTCATGCTATATAACGTTAAACATACATAGCTACATACATTTCAACACTGCAATTGCTTTTGTTTAACATCCAATTTTAAAAGATAACAATGAATTTTCAGCATATGACGGCCTTTTTCATTCAATTAGCCTTTGAACGTAATATTTTACAAACTGAAAACTTTTTATTTTTTAATTATGGTGTTTATAAAATTTTGATATATTCAAAAAGTTAATTATATGTATACGTGTTCTGAGATTTTTACATTTTGATCAAATTAGTAGACTTACTTCTTAAGGCAACTACTACCTCAATTTATTACCATATTAGCTACTTTTATCCGATTTGATTATGGAACATATATAAACAAATATTATACATCAAGTATATCTATCTATCGTGTTATCTAAATTTCAACGTCTAAAGTTGACAGTTCTTTTTTATAGTTCCAGCGTCAGTGAAAACATTTTGCCGCATTGTATCTAGGAGCTGACAGTCGCGGCTCAATCGATTTTTTTTCTTACAGCTCAAACATATAAAAACGCACAGCGTGAATTTTTTGTCAAAAATGTCGCATGCCAATAGAAATTGTATAAGAGCAACCGAAATTAATATCTGTGCGTTTCAAGCTAATTCAAAAATTTTGTGCGTCGGAAAATGTTGTGCGTTTATATATGGTTGAGCTGTAATACGTATAATTTTAAACTTTTAACACGTACACAAACACAATTATAAAGACCTCGCTCGCTAAGCACAAATAGGTATTTAAATGTTCTCAACTATAGATAATTCTTAAAATTTTAATTTTTCCGTGGAAATTATAAAAATGTTTGTTTGTAATACTTTCTCTAAGACTATCGATATTCACGTGAGCTGAAGCAATTTGAAAATGCCTACATACTATTCGAACTATGATAGAATTGATATCGACGGCTGAGTGAAAGATTACTCTATCTCAGCAAACAACAATGCCCTTTTTGAAAAACGCATTATCTCAAAGTAAATTCAATACATTTTTCACTAAGATAGGACGTTTTTAAAAAAATCCTGAGATAGGGCGTTCTATAAATTTAGTTTGAAATACTGCAATCTTCAACTTAGCAGTCAATATTTAAGATTTTTCGAATAGTTAAATAACTCGGACCGATCCTGTTTCATTTAAACTTTTGAAGTACCATCATTGTTTAACCTGTTTACGTTTCCTTGTAAATAAGAATCGGACACTAGAAACCGTGATACTTATTCATGAAAGGTATAAAGATAGCGCGCTCCTTACTTGTTGTTTCATATTTTCGTTCTCGAAAAATTTACAAGTGTGAAAGAGAATAGAAAAAACTAAACAGAACGCGAGCAAAAATGAAAAGTTTCCAGATGATTTAGTTACCGGTGATAAGGGTGTTGTTACTTCACTATAATAGGGGCAGTCACATAGGACAGAGTGCAACCATAAAATCCTCAAAGTTGTTACCAAAACACATTTGGAGTATTCATATCAGCCCGATTATCAAGTTATCTAGTTTAAAACTATTTATCTATAAAGTATGTTTTTTTTTGTAAACCGAGGAAAAATATTACCACAAATACCCCAACCCCCCACAGTATACCCCAACTAAACTAAAATTAAGCTATTTGCATTTTGAACTCAAATTTTACTATGTATTTATCTATGAATGTTCCATCCAATTGCTGCTACCCATCCACCAACACGAAATCCCATATATATTTACACACACAAACATACATTATACCGTTACCTATGTAAATGTTACAACAGGATCTCTATGGCGTTATGTACGTTCATCAATGTCGCTTAGCGGTTATATGCCGCCATTATGCGATCCCAAAGACGGACATTTGCTCTTGGATGGCGGATATATTAACAATTTACCAGGTAAATATTATGGGTAAAAAACGCAAAAAAAACTTGGAAGATTTGTTGTGTGTGCTTGGTTATCAAAAGCGATATTCTCATTTGGCATGTTTGATCTTGAAAACCTCTATGCAGTTAGAATGAAGAAGCTCTAAACATTTTTATTTTTTCGCCTGAGTGGAAGATCACCTGACCACCCGTTGGAAAACGAAGTATCCTAACAAACGTTGTTTGAAAAATATACTAACCGGTCAATTCTGAGCGAAAGCGGTAATTTTGTACCTGGAAGATTATGTAGCCGAAAATCGTAGCAGCCGGCAATGCAGTGCATATAAACGAAAATCCTTTATTAATAGATAATAAAACAAGAACACGAACGAAACTTCACATAAAACATGATAATATTATGTATGTTCAGCAAGAAAAATTGCAAGAATTGTAACTACCATTGATCCTCAGCGTAACCGGTAATTTTGTATCTGGAAGATTATCTAAAAAACCGTAACCGTCGTTAACGCAGTTCATGCAACCGAGATTCTAGTACATACATACAAACGCTGCCAAAAACGAAAAATGCGCATTAGAGAATGAAATGTAAACGGGAACGAAACTTCGTATAAAAAGGTGCTTATATTAGCTCTGTTTTTTTTTACACGCATATACATCTGCATTTGCGACTAAAAAATGGCCATCGGCAATTCATAAAACTATTTGTCAGCACTGCTCCTAAAATGTCAGACAAACAGATATTTGTTTTTGAAGTAAAGCAACGTACATACATACATACATTTCCTCCGTTGACATTTCGCTTATTATTCTATCTCTATGGCGCGATATACAACAGGTATATCATCATAAACCTCCTAAGAGATTTTTGCGCCAAGCTTCTCTTCCAATTTGTGGTGTGCCGATTTGAATTTTCCCTACAAATTGGTGGGACCTACAGTTTTTTGCCGACTCCGAACGGCATCTACAAAGGAGACGAATTTTTGCTGAGAAGCCTGTCATGGCAGAAATACACTCGGAGAGTTTGCCAAACCACTGCCGAGGGGCGACCCCGTTTTGAAAAACTTTTTTCAAATCACTTTTGATGTTACCTGTACCAGGGCTCGAACCATGGACCTTCGGTGTGGTAGGCCGGCAACACTACCTTCACACCACGGCGGCCGCCAATTATTAGGGGATGATAAAACAGATTGCTGAAAGCCGATAAAACAGTTTGCAAAATGTAGAGAAAACTACATCATACAACTTGGAAGTACTGATTTTATCCGCCACTATTTCATAGTAGAGATGAAGTTGTGCGCTTAGCAATCCATACAACTATTAAGCGCAAACGCATATGCTTGTAAAAAAAACAGGGATGTTGTCTAATTCGTTTTATTTAAACATTTTTGAGCTTATTGTTTAGAACCGCATAGAGGTATTAAGTTGTTGGGTTGTTTTATACAAAAAATTAACTTAGAAAACGACTAACAAATCAATGTGCCGGATGTGAGTATAGCTAATGTTTTGTTTATTTGTTTTTATAAACCTATTGTAAATTGTGTGAATTGCTTTTGGTATTAGGAGAATAATGCAGAGCGGAAATACTTGTAATACTAACTAGAAGCGTAAAAGATATTTGAAGTATCTCCACGCATTTACTGTCTTTAAGTAACAGCAAGAATAGCAATTTTAAGTTATTATGTTTCGTTAGCTTTAGAATGTCTATATATTTAGTATAATATTATTAAAATAAGATTTTATACATTGAATAGCATATTTACTCTTTTGAATATACCCATTGAACAGCAGTTATTAAGCGGTCTTTTGGGACTTGTAAGCTTATGTCAGCGAAAATCGTGATCGTCGGTGTTGCAGTTCATGTCACCGCGATTCGGGCGGAAATGCTGTCAAAAGCGAAGAATTCGCAATAGAGAATAAAATTAAAACTTGAACGAAATTTCGTGTAAAAAAGTGTTTGTTAATTCTTGTTAGCTTGAATGTGTACACAAGTTATGCTATTTTATTACCACAAAATAGCCCTATTTTTTTATACACGCATATACATCTGCGTTTGCGACTAAAAAAACGATCATCGGCAATTGCGCATAATCCTTAAAAATATTTGTCAGTACTGCTTCTCAAATGTGGGACAAACAGATATTAGTTTATGAAGTAAAGCGAGTATTAACAGGAGATGATACAACAGATTTCTGGAAGTCGGTAAAACAGTAGGAGATAAATTTGTGCTCTTATCAGTCCATATAACTGTTCAGCGAAAACGCATATGCGTGTAAAAAAACAGGGATAATATTTACAGAAGACGTGAAATTTTTCGTAATTACCCCACATCACCAAATGTTTTGATGGTTAGGAAATTAAACGGCGTATTTAGTTGATAGAATACCGAAAAGTTGGCAAATTATTTCTTTGTCGGTAAAAAGAAGGTTGTTACTACACTAGAAACAGGGGGTAAGGTTATGTTCAGACTTGAGTAATTTCAGTTACTTTTAAACCTTGCCCAATCAATAAAAAATAAAATATTTTTATACAGCTCCTATAATTTAACATCTATAATATAAATGCGTTGAGGGAAATTGTCCCACTTTATGGCTAAACTATACATTTAAGGTATTAACAATTGTATATGTACGGAAAATTAGAAAAATATTTATTATAATATATAAAAATTAGTTTAAAAATAACACCAACACAAATGCCAAACATGTATTCACACTATAGAGCCGCTGTTGTGTGAGTAAACGTCTCATGCATGTTTTTGTATTACTCGTATGATGTTGTTGTTGTTGTAGCGACTACTTAACCTGCCTAGGATGTCACCCCTCATCCAACACTGTCATCAGGCTCTTCTAACGGAAGTCCAAGAAACCTCGCGGCTTCAACAGGGGTGGACCAGAGTGAAATTGGTGTTAGAAGAGTGGGCTCAGTTGAGCAGATGAACAGATGGTTAGTATCGTGGGGAGACACACCACATGCCGGGCAGACATTTGGCATGTCAGGGTTCAGTCTGGATAGGTAAGAGTTTAGTCTGTTACAGTATCCAGAACGAAGTTGAGGCAGCGTGACTCTTGTCTCCCTGGGCAGTTCGCGTTCCTCGTCGGCAACAGGTGGGGCTTGTGCCTGTAGGACTGCATTCACTGGACGAGACCTGACAAAGGAGTTTACCGACTCCGTGTGGATGAGGTTGAGGGCCCGCCGGTGCACCTTTGGATCAAACGGCGAGAAAATGTGGTGCCGGATCTCGTCATAGTGCTTACGGAGGTGACTCCTTATTCTCCTGGGAGGCGGATTTTCGTTGAGCAGGTTCCTGTTCGGGTGCTGCGGTTTATGGCAGTTGAACAGGAATTGTCTGGTCAACATCTCGCAGTGCTCTTTGACATCGAGAATCGGGGTAGGCTGTCGCTCGGCATTGCTCACATCTGAAACAGAGGTGCTACGTAGAAAGTAGCTGTAAGCGGCTGTGTGAGGTGTTGGCGCCTGTGGGCGTGAGCGGCAGCGGGTGTTACACACTACTTGCTGGGCATTATTAGTGCTGTTAGTCGTGGAGACTGTTTCTGAAGCTTGTGACGGTGCGACACTGGATCGTCGTTGGCCACGGGACGTCCTAGGGCGTGAACAGCAAGGGGCCACACAAGTTTTGTAGAAACTAGGGGGCCTGTGTATCGAGGGATTTAGCCCGGAGCACCGAGTTTTGTGCAACCATCTTTTACAAGAATGACATTGGATGGAGTGTGAACGCTTAACGTAAATCTTCTTCCAGCAGACGCAGCAGATCCATTCTCCTGGACCCGGGTTGGATTCGACCCCAGCCCGGAGCAGGAGAGTTTCGAGCAGCCCTGCTGCAAGGAGCTGCTCGGAGGATGACAATATTAGTGGAACAGGTGACAGGTTAGACAGGGTAGTGTCGAAATAACAGCCCTTGTCGGATGTAAAAATCCGAGTCATTCCGGTACGTAGAACCGGCTGTTGTGGGAACCGGCTGTCGTGTGATCGTCTCTCACTGTTAGTGCGAAGAGTTGGTAGTGGACCAATGAAAAACAAGTATTTGCACTATAGAGCCGATGTTGTGCAAGTAAATGTACCATGAATTTTTGCTTTAGTTGGTGTTATTGTATTGAGCGATGATTACGATGCCCAGTATCAGCGGCCCTTCTGAGAGCACGAAGAGTTGATTTGTTGGAGACATTAAACATTCAAACTATAGATCCAATGTTGTGTGAGTAAACGTGTCATGCATTTTTGCTTTAGTTGTTGTTACTTTGTTATGGTCCTCAAAAGTACACCTGTTGCCTCTCTCGCTTTGGTGTAATCGTTTGGGAGCATTTTGAAAGTACCCTCGCATAGGTCCCCCATGGAGTATTCAGAAGCAAATAAATGGAGTACTCCGAGATGGAGTAAGTGATCCAATCCTAGGACATTGCCATACAAATTGGACCATCTGTTTTATATGAAGGAGGTTGAAGGAGTTGGAGTACTCGGATACTCCTACGGAGTATTTCCGTTTTTCAGGGATTAAGCAAGCAAAAACTTTAACAAATATGTAAAGAGTATTCAACACGGTAGTTTTGTTTTTGTATGTTTTGTGGTAAGGTTTTTGTGTATTAAAATAAAATAAAATACAACAAGGAAAGGTAAGGAAAGGAAAGGAACTAAAAGGAAAGGAAAGGAGAGTAAAAGGAAAGGAAACGAAGGGATGGGAAGGGAAGAGATAAGCAAGAAAAGGAGACAATAAAATAGAAAAAAAAAATTAAAATAGAGACTTCAGAGAGAAGAAAATATATTAAAGGGAAGGAACAGCAGAAAAAGGATGGGAAAGAAGCCGAAATAAATTAGTAGAAAGTAATTAAAATGAAATAAAGTTTTGTGGTTGAATTTCAACCACTGGGCGATCGCTAGTTTTTACAAAAATGGCATTTAGCTTTACACCAGCCAATGTCACGAACGCAATTTAAGTTACAATAGTTTCAAATAAAAAAAGTATTTTCCATTTAAATTTCTTTTGTGACCCCGGGTGTAAGCCTTTTTATTTGTTATGCTTATCGAACGATTTACGTCAATTAAAGCCCGATTTGCGTTCACTGGAGACGGTGAAAACGGCCCTAGGACTTTCAGATTTTAGTAATGTCAGACTATATCGACTGCTGAGTGGAAAATCACCCTATTTACGAATCTTTTTCAAAAACGCCCTATTTCAGAATTTTTTTCAACAACGCCCTATCTCAGCTAAAAATATATTGAATTTTCGTTCAGATAGGGCGTTTTAGAAACTCATTCTGAGATAGGGCATTCTTAAGGCAAATTTTGAAATAGGGCGTTATTGGAAAAAATTTTGAGGTGGGGCGTTCTTCAAAGAAGTTCTAAGATAGGGCGTTTTTGAAAAATATTTTGAAATAGGGTGATCTTCCACTCAGCAGTCGATATAAACTATAATTTTTATTAGTAAAGTCGAAAAGATTCTAAGAGCTATTGAGGATTTAGTACACTTATCTACTTCGAAGACAATAGAAAAATAATTTCAAAAGAAAATAAGCGTTATTTTGCTTTATTGATATCCCAGATGTGTGATTTCCTATTTACAAACATATTTCTTGCTATAGGTGCAAATAGTCAATTTTTTTAAATTTATACGAAACAATGTAACTTTTTGCTGCAGTCTGACCGGGTCTGGTACAATAAGTCGAAAATTAAAATGTCGAAACCTAAAAAAAAATGTAGAAACCCGAGAATACCGAAAGAAAAATTCTAAAAAAATATGTGGACAAAAAAAAAACTTGAAAAAAAAGATGTCGAAAAAAAGAAAATCGAATTAAATTCGTGTGTAAGATTCGCGCGAATTCGAATTTCGATATTTTCTGTGTTAAAATGAAAAAATATCTTAATGTAGCTATAGAAAATAATTAAAATAGTATGATACAACTTTAAGAAGCAAAGTTTTATTAATAGTAGTAGCAGTGTTATTATTTTAACTATAGTTTATTTTTTTTGTATTATTATTTCATATGTTTATACTATTATTATTAATTTTTAATTTAGCCGATCCATGTCCTTTTAAATAAATATGCAATTATAGTTCGAAATTCATATATTTGCGCGGAAATCATTTTACTGCGCTTTAACATTGAAAGGATATTAAAATTAACATATTAAGGTTAGAGAGAAAATATTAAATAAAAGATATATATACTAAATTTAGGTTAAAGAAGTAAAGTATGCTAAATTTTTTAAAATCTCATTTTTAGAATATTCTTTTTTTTACATGAGACAATGTAAAAAATTCCGCATCAAAAATTCAAAAACTAAGGTAACTCAGATTTAAAAAAACACTCTACTAAGAAGTTTAAAAAGGTAATTTTTTTTTCGCTGCCTATAACAATCAAAAACTTTACACGGGTTCAACATTTTAAAATTATTACAATTTGTTTTCCACATTTTCGACTTTTTACGAATTTTTTATTTCGGCGAAAAGAATTTGCGACACTTTTTATTTCGGTAAAATAATTTTCGACATTTTTCGTTTTGACAAAATATGATTTCGATATTATGAAAATTTTCAAATTTCGACTTATCGTACGGATCCCGTCTGAACATATCTTAAACGTTTTCTAACACGTCTATTTTCAACTTGATTGGAAGTTGAGAAGCATTGAAAACCGCACTTCGATTCCATTCCATTCATATTTAAGATATGTTGAGAATACCACGAATATTTGAGATGTCTCCAAACATTCGGGCTTCAAATTTCGAAAATAAGCTTGGTTCTCAAATTAGGTTGTTTATTGGGTAATGTATGCATACATATACATACACCTAAGTACACATACACACTATTTTATTAAATATTATTTTTTATGTTTTAATAAAATAGATAGAAAGTAACTTATTTGGCATAGAATAATTTTATTTTCTCTTTCATTTATATATATGTATGTAAATTTATCTGCTGTCTACAAATTATTGAACTGAATTAAGCGAAAATATGTATGTTTTCCACTAAGTATTTGTCATTTAGGCCTGCTTTATTTACACGCGTATGCATTTGACCTTAATATTTGTATCGACTGCTTAGCGCACAACTTCATACATCCATGAAATAGTTGGGACAAAAGAAGTAGTTTCAAGTTTTATGATTTAGTTTTCTCGACATTTTGCAAACTGTTTTACCGACTTTTTGCAATCTGCTTTACAATCCCTTAATATAAAACGAACCGTATGATGTTCGTTTTTTAGTCGCAAACACAGTTATATATGCGTGTAAAAAACAGCCTTACTACATTATATTTAATTGCCATAATCTGAGTTAAGCCCTATATACATAAGGCGTCTGACCTTCGTTTGTGTACTTAATTTAGAGCTTAGAATTGTAAAAATGTAAAAAGCTCAGAACGTGTTTTCATTTTAATTCGATGTCTTCGTCACATTTTTTCGGTTCAATTAATAACACATCAGTCATTGGTTCGGTGATAAAAAAATACGACTACCCAATGAACTTCGGATTTATCCGCAAATTAAGAGAAATTGAAATCGTTGCGCAGGCCTGCTTGAAATTCATAGTTTAGAAAATTATTTGATCTTTTTTTAAATATACCTCACTAATAAACACAATATTTGCATATTAAAAATTTCCTGTTTAAGTAACAAGCAAAATCATTGGCAATTCACTTAGGTACAACAATAACTTTGCACTAAATTCTGCAAATATAACTTAGTATGAAACTTGACTTAAACTTATCATCTCATTTACCAAATCACTTGTCCCCATTACAAAGAGAGTGCTGCACACCACTGCCATGCCACCAATTTGGTAGTTTCCTAATAACAAACTTTGATTGATGTAATTCTTCTTTCTTTTATAAAAAAAAAAACATATTAACATTTGAATAATAAATAATAAATAAAAAAATTAAATAAACACAATCAAAACATAAATAAAAAATTTATAAAAATAAAATATCAAATCTTAAAAATCACTTTCTTTTTAAATGTCATGTGACCACTCCTAATTTCCTTTTTCAAACTGTCGATCAACTACAAAATAAACAGGAAGTGTGTGGCGCTATGTGCGTGCAAGCATGTCCATAGCTGGGGTATTTCCACCATATTGCGATTATAGAGATGGTCATTTGCTACTCGATGGTTGTTACACCAATAATGTGCCAGGTAATCAACTTAATTTAAACCTCTATTACTATCACAAATATTAATGTATGTATGTATGTTTAGTTGAACATCTGAGACAGAAGTTATTGACTGTTTTCTTTTTTGTTTTATTTTTATTTTGCATATCTTTTCATATGATTTATTTGTCTGATTTTTTTCAAGTTTGTTTTTTCTTTTCTGACGGCATGGCAAACAAAAGAATATAAGGGAAGACCTAAAGTTTGAGATAAAATTATTTTTTACATACACCTTCACACTTGCCCTCTATCTTTTCATCTTAGGCAGCCTCTCTCTCTTGCCTTCACTCTTTTACTCTTACTCAGCCCTTCCTTCTTCTCTCTTCTACTATGTTCCATCTCCTTTTCCTATCCCGTCCATCTCACTCTCTCTTCTCCATTCGCTTTCCGTTTTCCGATCTCATTTTATCACTATTCCTAACCCACCACCGCGCTTTCCTTACCGACACCAATGCCATTTTATCACCATTCTATGGGCACTTAAAAGATTTTTGCTTAAAGAACGCCATTCGTAAATTTTTAACTGATGCCAATTGTTTACTTCAAATCATCCTCAATCTCTCTTTTCCAAATTATTGTGTCCTACCTGCTCTGTAATTAAAGGGCCGTTCCATAAACACGTGCCTAAAAATATTGGTTGATTTTTTTTGTGGGCTTAAATAAAAATTTGTAGTAGTAATGAAGAAAACAAATTTAGACTCTAGTAGCAACCTAATTTATATACAAACTATAACTATTTATGTACAAGTATGTTATTATTGTAAATGTCAGCATATTTTTCGTATTTTATTTTTCTAGTTCTTTAGTAGTATATTAGTTAGTACTAGATTATATTATTATTATAGTAGTATAGCCGATTTACATTGGATCTAGGTGCATAAATTCAAATGATTAATTTCAAACTATCATTGAATTCTCTGTCAGAGTAGTTCTCATATGCTATTTGACCAATAAGTTCCTGCACAGTTATTTTAGTGGCGAAGTTAAGAGATCGTTCATCTGAAATTGAATTTGGATGCAATGTAAACACGCTATTAGATTAAATAGCGCTGGTATATAATATTATAGTATTTTCCCTCTGCATATAATATTTGTTTAAACTAAAATCGGCTTGAAATAAGAATTGAATAAACAATTGATTAGATGGCTCTTTTAATAATGATTATTTTAATTGTTTTCAAAAATCCGCAATTACTAATTGATTACTATTGGGGAAAAAATATTAATAGCCCAAAAAATATATATATAAAAAAATTGTATTGTTCTTAATTAGTTTGGATTATTTTTGATTTTTTTTTTTTTACTGAATTTTTTTTTGTGATTATTGGTTTTTTTTATTATTGATTTTTTTTTTTAATTTTTTTCATAAAAATTCAAAAAGTAAAAATTTTTATTCTTTTTTCTTATTTTTTGATAATCATAAAAGGTAATGCTTATTTTTTGTTTGTATTTCAAAATAATTATTAAAAACCGAAAACAATGGCTAATTACCAAAAAATAATCAAAAGTTATTAAACATTCGAAAATAACCAAAGTAACCAAAAACAAATTTTTGATTGTTTTTGGTTGTTTTTGATAATTTTTCATTTTTATAAATTTTTTTTTTTTGATAATCATAAAAAATAATGCTTATTTTTTTGTTTGTATTTCAAAATAATTATTAAAAACTGCAAACAATGGGTAATCAATTATTAGTAATCATTACCAAAAAATAATCAAAAGTAATCAAACATTCGAAAATAATCAAAAGTAACCATATACTAATTTTTTAATTGTTTTTGATTACTTTTGATTTTCATTGTTTTTTTAATGCTTATTTTTTGTTTGTATTAATATAAATAAATATGAAAAACCGAAAGCAATGGATAATCAAGCATTAGTAAGCTTTCAAAAAATAATCAATCAAACCAGTAATCATTACCAAAAATAATCAAAAGTAATCAAACATTCGAAAATAAGCAAAAGTAACCAAAAACAAATTTTTGATGGTTTTTGGTTATTTTTGTTTTTTCTTGATTTATTTTTTTTCTTTTTTTTTTTTGACAATCATAAAAATAATGATTATTTTTTGTTTGTGTTACTATTCGCCAGTGGCGAACGACTGGCGAGCTATGTTGGACGGTCAAATTCGCCCGTGCGGTTACATGACCATTTAAAGAAGAACTTACTATAAATAATTATTGAAAACCGAAAACAATGGGTAATTAATCATTAGTAAGCGTTTCCAAAAAACAATCAATCAAATCGGTAATCATTATCAAAAAAGAATCAAAAGTAATCAAACATTTGGAAATAAGCAAAAGTAACCAAAGCAAAATTTTTAATTGTTTTTGATTATTTTTGATTTTTCTTGATTTTTTTTTTTTTTTTATAATCATTAAAAATAATGATTTTTGGTTGTATTTCAAAATAATTATTAAAAACCAAAAAAAAACGGGTAATCAATTATTAGTAAGCTTTTGCAAAAAATAATCAAACCGGTAATCAATCAATCAGTTACATAACAGGTCTGCTTGAAACATTTTTTGTGTGAGTGAATGGAATTTTGTTTATTAGCGATATTGTAATTATATAACTCTAGGTAGTTCAGAACTTTGTGCATTTGGTGTTGAAAATTCATGCCATAGCAGACATAAAAAGACATAAACTACCAATCAGCACGCACTTTTTTCTTTGTAAATTTGGTTTTGCAATTCTTGATTTAATATTCAGAGTTGATTGGGATTAGGTGTTTTCCTGCGTGTTAATGCTATTAGCGTGCAATTCGTTCGCATTGAAAAGACCATCTGCACAAGATCCTGAACTTCCTCCATGTTTTATTTCATATACATTTAATACCGATTTATATATTTATTATAGCCGATGTAATGCATAATTTGGGTGCTGCACATATAATTGCCATCGATGTGGGCTCACAAGACGATATGGATTTAACAAATTATGGTGATGATTTGTCCGGTTGGTGGTTACTTTATAAAAAATGGAATCCCTTCACGACACCCGTGAAAGTGCCTGACTTGCCAGATATACAATCGCGCTTGGCGTATGTTTCGTGTGTGCGTCAGCTAGAGGTATGGAAGAGTTTTATATAAATGTATTTTTCAGTAACGTGACCGAATGAAAAAATTAGTTGGTTCCGTTCAATGGTACGCATCTGTTAGTCTTACTTCGCTTGACTTTTATTCTTACTTAATCTCGATACTCAACCTTGCGCACTGTTTCATAAATATTCCGAAGAACTTTTTTCAAATATAATTCAAGGAACAGAGGAATATGTTTCTCACTTGCCCCCCTAGAGCAAAGTATCACTTGTGGAGCGATTTTCCTTT
Source organism: Merzomyia westermanni (assembly GCA_949987695.1). Taxonomy (NCBI): domain Eukaryota; kingdom Metazoa; phylum Arthropoda; class Insecta; order Diptera; family Tephritidae; genus Merzomyia; species Merzomyia westermanni. Next base: position 66,742,472 of record OX465290.1, read on the forward strand.
CAGTTACAAGGCTGATATGATCAAGTCCTCCAGCATCTCACGCCAGTGGTCTCTATTCACTCTTCGTTTACCCTTGGTTTGTCTGATGAGCTTCTCGTGACGGGTAGCTTAGTACATCTTCCTATCTTACTACAATTGACTGAGTGTTTGTTACCGCATTTCAAGGCATGAGTCCCCCGTACTACTCACAGTGCACGAAGAAGGGCGCATCAAGCGAGATTGGTTGGGAACTCAGAAGTAGTACAAGACCCCATTACACACTTACTATTAAGACACAACCAGTCTTTGTTAAGGAAAATGAGCGTAATATGACCCATAGGTGGTTGGAGTCCTGGAATATACCCCAGGAAAGGTGTGGGTAATGTTTTTGTGATTACAAAAAGAAACAACAACAACGTCTTCTAGAAGTTTCGAAGTAGTATTATCAAAACTTTCGTACAATAGTCAGTACCCTTTCAAACAATCTGCTCTAGTTCATCCGGTCCTATACCTAACTTTATATACGTTTTATTTATTGATATACATTTCTCATTTCAGGAAGTGAAAAACTCTGATTACTGTGAATATATACGTCCACCGATTGACAAGTACAAAACTATTGCATTTGGTAGCTTTGATGAAATACGAGACGTGGGCTATGTTTTTGGCAAACACCATTTTGATTCGATGGCCAAGGCAGGACGTTTGGGACGCTTCAATCAATGGTTCAATAAAGAGCCTTTGAAGAAAGAGAACCATGGCACACTTAGCGACTACACATTTATCGATTTGGCGCACATCGTTTGTAAATTACCCGAAACTTACATAAACAGTGAACAATGGCATCAAGGATATCTATTTAGTGAAGACGAAGACTATGATGGCTATATTTCGGAACCATCAACTTACAAGAGGGTAAATAATTGAATAATCATAATTACTTACCGTGACATACTATATAAAAAATGTGTCTTCTTTTATTTTAGATCAAAATCAAACGTACTGGCACATCATTATCGTTGTCCGAAAATGAGATGGACTCAGATATTGAAGTTGATCTCTCATTGGCGATACGTAAACATCATGCATCTCGTTCACGTAGCACACCGCATACTCCTGCTTCCGAATCGCATACTGGTCAAGTTGATAGTACTGAAATTGTTACTGCCGATCGGTTTGGCAATAACGTTGTACGATTTGATGGTAGTGTCATTGTTAACGATACTGCCGGAGGCGAAGCACAAATTATTAGTATACGCAGTAGTAACAATAGTACTGATTTTAAAAATCCACATGATGCACTTAACATAGATGCAGTAGTTGAAGAGCTACCATTAGATCCTGTGGTGATAAAGAAGGAGTTAAAAGAGGAACAAACAGAGAATACAAGTACAAAGACGGACGTCACCCAAATTAAAAGTACTGATATTAAAGCCCAGGAAGACAACCTTTGAAAGGGTGCCAATACGTATAATATACATTTAGTTTGTTCATAAAGCACAAAAAGGCACTCGCTATACAGATGCTGGAATGATATGTAAAATGGCGTAGTTATTAAATGACTTACCGATAGCATACAATGAAACCCAACTCACTGGATTGTCATAATGGCTGCGTGAATTTATATTTCAGCACACCTTTAGTTTAATTATCATCTGTTAGAATTAAGAGTATTAGAGTAGGATTTTATAGCTTTTGAGTTTCACCATGTTCTCAACAGTAAAGGGTCATATGCTATCTCGACTGGTTGTTCGAAAACGCTCAAACTCATAATTTGAACGTGTACAGTAGACATGTTTTTGTTTTTGTAATTAATAGCATAATTTGCTTTCATTCGCACTATTCATCTAAAGAACTTCCTGTCATGAATTTGTTTGACAAACGCCATGTCTCAGCTTAAAAAAAAACCAGAAATTGTGCGTCCTTAAGAAAATGTTCTAAAATAAAGCGTTAGCTTATACAAGGCGATCTTCCACTCAATCGTCGATATGGTAAAATGTACAGTGAAATTCTCGACTAATTCTCTAAACGTATTGAATATATTTCTGAATACCGATCAGAATGTTAGAAAACGCCAATTGATATTAAGTAATCTGAAGAGAAATTAGTTTATGCACTTTAAAATCCAATAAACTATTATTTGCCGTTTCTATTTGTTTTTTAAAAAGCTTAAATTGCCTTTTTGAAACGCTCCCGTAAATAATATGACATTTTCTAAAATACAATTCAAATCGAAAGCGTTGACTGAGTGGAACATGGAACCTTTTTTCGGATGACTTTTCAAAAATGCTCCTATTCAGAAATGTATGCAGAAGTTGCCAAAGCTGAGAATTTGTTTTCCAATTCCTTTTAGGAAACCCCTATCATAATATTTGTTTCAAAAGACGTAAATTGAATGTATATTATGTTTCTGACTATAGCACTCTCTAAATAAAACTTTTTAATGATATGCACAAAGTTTAGAATACAGCTTTATTTACGTAAGAATAAATTGAGAAAAATATTGAAATTCAGGCAATATTAAAAATTGATGAAAACATGTTAAATCTGAGTGTGCTATAGTTATAAAACTGCATATATATGTCAAACTAAGAAACCGGAGCCCTTATCGGAACCTGTCTTTGGTATTGGAGAAGTGGTCTCCGATCGAAGGACCAAGTGGATACCGATGATGTTTCCAATTGGCGTCAGTTGATCGAAAGAAAGGTTAAGTGCCATTTAAAAAAGAAGAAGAAGCTCATTCCAGTATAATAAAGTATAAATTTAAATTTGTTGAAAAATTGCCCTGAACTTTTCTTTTTGTAACGTTTGACCAATGTATGAAAATGAGTGAAAGATGACTTCAGAAAATAAAAACTTGAAATTGAATGCGATTTTCAAAACGCAAAATTTGCATTTTGTTATACTAGAATTTGATGGGATACTTTCTAAACTATCTTTTTGGTTTTCTAATTTAAAATATTTCAAGAGCTTAAAAACTTTAATTTTTAAGATGGCTGCAAATTTTAGAATACAGACTTATATGACTCTTAATTGAGAGCTCTATAAAAAAAATATTAAAATTCAACTGATAGGATATAATTGATTTAGAAAAATAAATACCGAGCGTGCTATATTAATAAAACCCACTGTAGTTTTAAGATGAGTTTACGAAAATGTCTAGTACAAATCAAAGCTGTGCTGAAAACTTTTAAGAGTTGGCAATATGAATGATCAATATGAATTACCTTTTTACTTATGTTTAGGTGACTTAGGCAATTTAGAAGTATTGCAATTGCACCTGTTACAACACAAATAATTCACCTTTTTGGTCAGCTTTATCATGTATTTTAAGACCTGGTATAAGAACTGAAGTTCTTAAATGCCTTTAACGCCTCAGTTCGTCTTTTTATCAAATCATAAAGCAAGCTTAAGTTGTAATTAATTAATAAGGACTTAGTAATAAGAACGATTTTTTGCATAGCCTTATTATCGATATAAACTATTCATTCATACTTTCAAAGAAGTAAAATAATTTTCATGCGTCATATTTAGTATAAAATAAGCCACTTTAGTAATAACAAATTTCTTGGGTTTTAGATTTTGCAACCACACAAATAGTTAATATGTCATAACTATTTAGCAATGAACTTAGAGAAAAGTACTTCAGTTACATTTAAATTCTTGATAACTACAAACATAGTACATACGCTAAATGTTAGTTGAAAACAAAATGCACAATTTAAATGTACAGAAATACTATAATTTGATTAATATGAATTAAAAAATATTGTTACGGCGTTTTTATTTATTAAATAGTATCATTCCGAATTCCGATGCCCCAAACATCTTGCTGCTGTGTGCTAGTGACGAAATGCCACCTATTTGGGAAATGGTAATGTTAATTCATCGTAGTTTTAGCAGCCGACGGCGCATAGTGCCAATTTCTAACATACTTGGGAGAGCCTAGCCTGGGTATCCTCGACAGCGAAAAACAACTGAATTATCGAGTGCGCCTAAATGCATGCAACGCACCCAGTATAGTGCGGTGTGACTGACAAAAGAGCATGCGACTAATACCAGTTTTGAGATGGGTTGAGCATGTACAATTTTATTTTTGGATGGGTACTGTCGGAAAATTCAACATTGTTCCCCCACGGGACTAGTTGAGGTCAATTATGGCGCACTGTATACAAAAGAGATTAATCACGGCGGACACCCCTTAGAGATAAATGGCTCGATTTCTTGCAGGGTATGGCATCAAAATGGCGGCCGCCGTGGTGTGAAGGTAGTGTTGCCGGCCTACCACACCGAAGGTCCATGGTTCGAGCCCTGGTACAGGTAACATCAAAAGTGATTTGAAAAAAAAAAAAAAAAAAAAAGTTTTTCAAAACGGGGTCGCCCCTCGGCAGTGGTTTGGCAAACTCTCCGAGTGTATTTCTGCCATGACAGGCTTCTCAGCAAAAATTCGTCTCCATTGTAGATGCCGTTCGGAGTCGGCAAAAAACTGTAGGTCCCACCAATTTGTAGGGAAAATTCAAATCGGCACACCACAAATTGGAAGAGAAGCTTGGCGCAAAAATCTCTTAGGAGGTTTATGATGATATACCTGTTGTATATCGCGCCATACAGATAGAGATGGTATCAAAATGCTCCTTGGGCAAGTAATGCACAATACAACAGGTGAGCCTAAAAGTATGCAACAAATTATACAAGAGAGTTATATATGGTATCAGCTCAACCACATAAAAACGGACAGCGTAAATTTTTTGTCAAAAATGTCTCATGCTAATATTTAGAAATTGTACAAGAGCAAACGAAATTGAATTCTGTGCGTTTCAAGCCAATTCAAAACTTTTGTGTGTTTATATATGGTTGAGTTATATGCACCCTGCCAATGACTTAATGACAAGCTTTTCACGAGTCCTTTGTCCTTTGCCAGATACAGGGTGGCTGATGAATTTTGCTACATTAAGAAACTCAAATAATTTTTTTTTCAGTGTATGGAATTCATTTTTCTTTTATTCATGTTAAAGCTCATTAAATTTTATTAAATATAGCTTAATTAGTTTTAAAAATAATGGAATTTAAATGCCCCCCCTGCTCGTCGATGCATGTGCGGCATCTTACCAAAAAGTTGTTCATTACTGCTTGGAGAGTTGAGACAGGAATAGCCGCAATTGTTTCTCGAATGGATTGCCTTAGTTCATTCAAATTTGTTGGTTTTGCTTTGAAGACTTCCTGTTTGCAATAACCCCACAAGAAAAAGTCAGGTGCAGTAAGGTCAGGCTACCTGGGTGGCCAACGGAATGTGGAGTTTCTGGATATCAGCTTATTGGGAAATTTTCGTCGCAATTCTGTCATAACAGGTTGGGCTATATGAGGAGCTGCACCATCTTGCTGAAACCACACAGAGTTGAAAGAAATTCTCATTCGGCGTAATTCTGGATAGAAAAACTCTCTCAACATGCTCAAGTAACGGTCTCCAGTAACCGTAACGGTGTGACCGTTTTCTTCGAAGAAGTAGGGCCCGACAATGCAGCGTGATGAAACTGCACACCACACTGTGACACGAAGTGGATGCAATTCCGTCTCATGGAGTATCTGTGGGTTGGAAGCACTCCATATTCGACAATTTTGTTTGTTTATGTTGCCGTTTAAATCGAAATGGGCCTCGTCAGACATGAAAAGACAGTTCAACATGTTTCCATCCTCTTCCACCATTTGAAGCATCTTCTGGCAAAATTCCAAGCGAATCGGCAAGTCTGCAGCGTTCAGTTTGTTGGCCATTTGAATTTTATATGGGAATAAGTCCAAATCTTTGTGCATAATTGACTGTAATGACTGTCTGCTTACACCCATTTGAGCAGATAAGCTTCTTGTCGAAACACGTGGATTGTTTTGTATGGCAGCAGCTACAGCAGTGATTGTTTCCTCCGTTCGAACTGAAGGGTTTCGATGGTAAGGTCTTCTGTTGACTGTCCCATGCTCGGCAAAATTGTTTACAAGTCTTATTATGGTCCATCTGCTCGGAGGATTACCGCCAAACGTGCGCCTATACTCTCTTTGAAGCGAAACTACGGACTCCAGTGCGTGATAGCGGCGGACAATCCAAATTCTTGTTTCAGTGTCCCAGTTATCCATTTTTGTTAAATGTAAAAGTCAATCTGCAAAATAAAAAAAAAATTAACCAGATTCATTAAATAGAAAAAAAGTTATTTAATTTTTTTTGGTAGCGGCTTTCATTAGCCACCCTGTATGTAGCCGGTTCACCTCAGTATAAGTGATTAGCTATGGAAATCAAAATCAATTGAGCTTTGTTTTGTTTGGGGGGTAATTCCATTGCGACTGCTGCTGTTAGCACTATCCGTTGATTTTGAATTTTGCGCTTCTTGTGACTGAGTCAATTTTATTTTTAGAGAATAACTTCTAGGTTGCCACGAAAACCGTCTAACTGATGGCAAGGGGAACTTCAAGGAAGGCCAAACCATTGTGTACCTTTTTTCAAGTTTAGTGGTGGCTTTATTTACTCTTCTGTACCGGTGTCGCTTTTGGATAAGTTTTGAGCCGGAGCGCCTTTGTCCAGTCCGATCGCACTATAATCATATCTGCATAAAGCTCGTACCGCTCATAATTAAATGTCGAATAATCGATACTCATTGTTGGCATAAGGGAAAGGAGCATATATCTTTCAGAGAACTTACCAATGCCTTCAAATCTTATTAAAAAGTAAACAACATTTTTTATTTGTTGTAAATTTAATTTAGCTTATAATTAATTTTGATACAGAGGCCAAATTACGACATCCGTTCCGTGATCGTAAACCGTTTTTCAAGTCACGATAACTTTGAAACTGTCCAACTTTCCAAAAGAGTAATAATGCATAATTGAAGCAACCGTTACTTTCAGCCAATTGCTCACGTATGCCATCATTCCGCATTAAAGGCTTAGAGCTATTTTGAATTAAAAATTCGCTTTCGATCACGGAACGCTTAACGTAATTCGATCCCAGATTTCATTCAACCGCTCCATCATAGTGCTCATGGTTGCTCGCTTTTGAGCTTTAATACAAAACATTAATTCGTTTTTTATGCAAAAAGCACTATGATTTAGCTGCCTAGAATGGAAATTCATTGTTAAGTCGATTTATCAAACCAGACCTGTTAAATAATTATTACTAATCGTAATGATTACCGTTTTGATAAATTATTTTCTTGAGAATCCAGTTCATGTTTGATTACCATTACCTTCAATTTTATATTATTATTTTCCAATTAATTAAAAAAATAATGAAAAAAAATCATGATTTTTTAAGATTACTAAAAATAATCAAATTGATAATTTTTTTTTCTAATCGTAATCAATTAATAATTGCCTTTTCTTTCAAAAACCATTAAAATAATTATTACCAATTTAAAAATTAATTGTTTACTAATTACTAATCAAATTTAACAGGCCTGTTTCAAATAACGGATTTCTTTGCAATACCGATAACATGCCGATAAATTTGCATTCCTACCGATTTTCAAGATTCGATAGTTTTACAGCTGTTTCTGCTAAAGTCAGAGTACGAACTGTCATCTTGAGTTGAAGATAAAAACGAGTTGTAGATGTCAATCCGTTACTTCATACCGAAATTCGATAGTTAAGAAACGAAATTCGAATTCAGCATATGAACTGTCATTGTATAAAAGCATGTCTTGCCCTGCACGAAACTTCTACCTTGAAGAGACATTCCTCTAAGAGAATGATGCGACTGAAAATTTTCTGAGCTAGGGCTGGATTCGTATGCTTTGTGTTTCCGGTGCATCCGTTAAGTTTGCATTTGGTGGTGTTAACACAGCTACTAACGTCAGCCGAAACTAGTTGCTGCTCAAACAAACAAACAAACCGAAACTAGATGGTCTTTTGAACGAGTATCGAGTTTCGATATTATTGCTATCCGATATTTTTTAAAGTGTATTGGAAGGCGTAATAAATCGATATTTTTATACGGTATCGTGCTGCTTCTGCCAATGTTGCAAACATGGAGTTCAGAGTCCAAAGAAGATACTATGGCATCTTGCTCTATTCGCTATAAGATCGTCGTAAATATCGAAATTATTTGAACAACTTGTTGTTTCATCCAGCAAATCATCTTCGACACTTTGATTAATGCGATCTCTGCAACAACAATATATTTGATATGAAGCCTTTTCGTCATCTTTGTCAGACGAGTACGCAAGCTGCGATATGCTATCTTCTTCCATATCTGCTCGATTATCTGCTAAACATGCATCAAATCTATTAGAAATATCATTTTGTGTTGCACCAGGCGTGTTATTAACATCTTTCTTTTCATCAACCACGTCCACCGCATTTTCGTAAATAGTCATTTTCTTACCAATCACTTGTAAATATTCAATATCCGGGAAAAATGGTACAACACGCTTGATACTTTTACTATGCGCTGCTATTTGTTCACGCACCGTACGCGAAACGATCCAACCCGAACGACGTACACAACAATTCTCGCCAATAAGTTCACATTTGACACCTGCTGGTAGGCCAATAATTTCGAAATATTTCTTTCTCTTAGGTTTGGCCGAGGTAATTTCCTTTAGGAGGCAACCATTCGGCAATTGGTCCTTGATTACACCCTTTAAATGCTTTGCTTGGGGTTTGCAACTTTCGGCATGCGCCAATAATCGTTGCATCATCAGCTTATCACGCACATCCACAGTGCCGGCACGATTGAAAAGTAATTCGCATGGAGATTTGCCTGTGCGTTGCATTAAACGTTCGGCTATGTTATTTCGCAGCTTCAATTCTTCTTCCCATGTCTTTAGGCGATGATCGCTGTTCAAGGTGTCGTTGTACAAGCAGTTGCACAAGCAGTCAATGTTGTCACCGTAGGCTTCAGCCACAGCTTTGATCTTACTACATGGCGCACATTTTTGTGTACGTTTTTCTCCCTTTGGTTTGTGTAGTATTTTTTGTATGTATTCTAAGTTTGATGGTACTCGCTGGCATTGACAACAGCGTGTTCGTGTTGGTTCGCTACAGCTTTGACAACGTCGGCTGTCCATTGTTGCTTGCATTGATAATTTTTTTTGTTGGTTACATTAATGGTTTCTTTGGGGCTTTTTTATTTTTAATTTAGGAAAAATTTTAATTTAAATAAATTTTACAAAAGCATATCGACATCTGAGTGAAAGATCACCCCATTTCAAAATTTTTTTAAAAAACGCCTTATCTCAGAGTTTGCTTGACGAACCCTACGATTCAATCATTCATGATTCTTGTGATTGAATCACGGAAGAACCCCCCTCATTTTAACCTTTTTGTTTTCAAATGGGTGCTATCAATACATTTCCAGGTGAAATAGAACGTTGTTGTCTCCAAGGTTTGGGGATATGATCAGTCCTTTGCAGAAATTAATCCGGTTCGCCACGTGCGTAACACATGCGGCATGAATTGAAGCTCTGTATGCATGCCAGTATAAATGCTGGTTCAATTTCATTTACATGTGTTGTTTCTCAGAGAGCATGCATACTCTATCCCTCCTTTTGTACCTCTTCTGTAGGCATGTATCTGAATTTATGCTGAACACATACAGAAGCACTAGTACATAAACATGATTTATACGTACAGAAGCACTAATTCTGATGAATTGATGAAATAAGATTGGTTTTGCTCAATAAATAAATAATGTTCCTATTACTACAGCCGAAAAATTTAAAAGATGGCACAACTCTCAGCCATCAACATATACTTATAAGGAGGTTTGAACCATTTGCCAATATTACCCAATTGCTTTGATCCCATCTTGACATATTTTCTTGCAAAATGAGCAATATTCCTCTTCAATAGAGGCAAGGCAGCGGTAGGACCGAACGGCTTTCGGGACGAATAGTTATCCATATGTTCCTAAGATGGATGGATGAAATTGTACCCACACTCAATTAGCCCATGGCATACATTGCGAAAAAAATGGCATGATGCTTGTATGCTTAAAACTAATTTCTGCTGGACTTTAACAGGTGCATAGAAATCAAACACAAACGACAGCACAAACAATTACTTTAAAGAGAGTGCCTAAATTTATGCTACAAATGTATAATAATATGCGTTAACAAGGCTCTCACTTCGCTGTCCACCAACAATTTGTAAAAATCTGGATCAACACTGAGTTGTGGGAACCAAAAAAGTTGATAATTTTGTTTTGAGAGGTTCATTTTAAACCATGTTAAAATTGCTTCTTCGTATAGTTGTGAGGTCGTAAAGGCTGCATACTTTTAGGCACTTGTTTTTCCATACAAATTCTATTATTATGCATGAGTGCATTCAAAAGAAATAATTTTTGATGGTACTGGAATCTGAGTTTTCACCTCGGCATAAGTGGTTAGCCATTGTTACAAGTAAGGAAGTCTTAATTCGGATGGAACCGAACATTAAATACCCAGCTGTATAACAGCGGTCTATTTAATTGGTAAATTGTGTGTAGAGTTATGACCTGTAGAGGTTTTGAGCTTTACCTACTACCATGTAGGTAATCTAATAAGTACAAAAAATCGTGTGACTAATCTCTAAAGAGAGCGATCCGCGATTAATCCCTTTAGTCTACAGTTGACTATAATTCTATATACATAAGTAAATTTTTATTAGTGTAGCGTACACATAGGGGTGGTCAATTTAAGTTTTTCAGTATACTTATATTAGCTCCTATAAGTATATAAGTTCCCGTTTGGGTAAAAAGTGGTTTAGTCCTTTCGTACCTTTTTCGTAGTCCTTTCGTATAAATGAGGACAATTGGTCTCTCCGTAGGACATGCTCAAACAAATGTGAACAGTTCAACCCATACAAAGTGATCAGAATCGGCATTAGTCGAATCCTCCTTTGCGGCTCAGCCTGAATGCATCCGGTTCCCTGGTTACAGCATAGGCTATATATAATTTTGCCATGCCCCCATGCTGAATAAAATTACAATTCGTCATAACTCTGAACGTATTCGGTCTAAATTAGTGTCATTTGAATATATATGTCCTTTAATCAATATTTACATAATTTTAGAAAAGTGGGCGGTGGATATTTATGATACTTTCACAGTGACTCATATGTGGGCGGTGCCACACCCTTTTTCCAAAAATTTGGTAAAATCGTGAATAGGACGACCAACTAAATAAATCCCCGAAATTTCATTATTTTAGCTGCTTTTGTTATTGAATTATCTCATTTTAATTCAAATTATCATGGATATGTCTTAATGGATTCTTCTGTTCATTCTAAGAACTTTGATATATGGAACTCCATATCTTTCTCCATTATTTTGTACCGTTACAAAACACCGTTATATGGACAAAACTATAATACCTTGTGTACTAGTACACGCTGGGGATAGAAATCGGACTTGCATGCAAAATCTTACCCCTAAAAATATGGACGTTTTGTAAGTTTAAGTTGCGGTTTTAAAAGATACTAGGGGGTTGAATCGTCGCACAGTGGGGCGTTTGATCAATTTATGTAGCAAAAATTGTATTGAAAACTTTAACCGGGCGCTGGCAGCAACACTTCTGTTGCACCATGGCCTGCAATTTAGGTGCTGTTGAGCTCCGTCTGTAACCAACTAGATATCGTTCCCACTGCTCCAAGCAAATCGAAAATAATTTCAAATATTCCAAGTGCATTTCTTACACAGTTTGCCTTTTGACACTTTATTTATTTAAAACATTATATAATAAAATGCTATGAAACATAAGTACAAAAAATATTTGCTGTAAACGAATATGTATATTACTCGTAAGTCTTCATAGGCTTGGGCGCATTTTTAATTGGGCAATGGGGAGAGTCAGTCGCATGCGTAAATACTTCGTGGTTCTTTCTCAGTCTTCATTCAATAAGCACAAAAACAACCAGCCGCCACAGTAATGGTTTTAAATTTCCAATTTTGTCGTAGTTCATCGGGTAGCCATGCTAGTGCAGGGTCATTATGTCCCTGATCCAAGATGGTGCGTGGCGTGAGCACTTTCACTTTATACTCCAGTGGTTTACAGTGTGTGCCACGCCAACATTTCTGTGGATATTCATTTGGTGAGTGATTATTTGATTGACAGACGGAGTTCATTAAATAGCGTGGATAATGCTGTTGACCCAAATCAACTAAATCGATCTGGAAAGTGAAAATAGCAAATTAATTCGTTTTGTTAACTTTACGAGAGTGTGGAAGCTTGATGTATAATGGAATGCTTTTCAGTTAAACCTGTTCATGTTTTTTGTTTAAAGACAAACCAGTTTCTACCATGTGCCATCGTCAGTGTATTTTCTCGTTTTGATCTGCCTATATCCACTGTTTTGTATTTGTAGGTGACGGCACAGGTAAAGTCAATATGGGAGTATGTGTGACATTCCGGCGCCGGTACCTGCAAACTTTTAATGTATTTAAATAGATCAGGAGGAAAAATAACACTGAAGATGGCAAAAAGCTGAAATCGGTTAGGCTCCAAATAAAATTTAGAAGGAAGTATGGAAAATTATTTTGAAATTTGTATTGCCTTCAGACAGTGTGATCTCGCATTCGCAAGACATGCCTTACCTACATATTTTTCCTAAGATCACAGCCCAATTTAACAAAGGCAGTAGAAAAGATCATTGGGGTTAAGTTGGGATGCCCCTTATGCCAGTCAAACAATCGGCAGGTCTGCGCTTTGTCTGTAAAGGTAAGAGCTTCAAGCTAATACAGTATACAGACCGAAGTTGCGACGAAGTGAATCGTGTCCCCTTGGATGCGCATGTTCTACTTCAGGTATGGGTACTGCCTCGGTTTAGAATACGGCGTTCTTTCTTACTTAAAGGGCGATTAACAGACAAAATGGCATTGGCCGTCCAACATAGAGCGCCAGTCGTTTTTACGCTCTCCCAACTGGCGCCAATTGTAAACAACACATAAGATGGCAGAGGAAAGCGAAGCCGCTGGGTTTCAATTTGCTGAACTATATCAACGTCTGCGTAAAGCTCATGCAGCTCAATATACACACAGATTATTCGCTGTCTCAATCAAAAGAAATCTTATACACGGACCACATTATTGGTATACCTGACCTATCAATATTGTAGGTCACGCTATTGATGAGGAGATGAGCCTGACTTTACGTAGAACCGGATGTCAATGATGTGAAGTCGGTTGCTGGTCTGATGGGTATAATTTGCAGAGTTACCCTCGTCACAAAAGTAATTCCTTGACTCCCACCGTTCAGATGGAAATACTTTGCCTCGTTCCCCCCTTTTTCCTCTTATACAGACCAGAGAAAAAAGAACTTAGGACGTTTTGTCATCTCACGGTAGCCACCAACAGGTAAAATGTTTAACGCTAACCCGACCCCTTAAGCATTACGTTGAGATCCGTCCACAACACCCGCAATAAAATTTTTTCGGGAATTCAGAGGCTCGAGTCAATCTGGCTCAACTCCGATCTGGATTTCATTAAACTCCTATCTCGTCAGACTGAACACATATTCCGCGTGCATTATCAAATATCTCTGAGTTGCTTAGTGCAATAAACTCTTCCTTCTTGTAACACAATGTATCCTTGGGCTTCCGTTAAAAGAGCTTGAGAATCGTCCATCAATATACGATCCGATATGTCGCAACTGTTAAGTGGAAAACAACGGTAAAGCTCACCGTTTAGTTTTGTGCAAAATTTGCTGGTGTTCCGGGGCTGGAATGAACTAATGTCTTAAGCTTCCAGCTTTTTATATACAGATCGGCCCAACGCTGCTTTCCCGTCTGAGCAAGCAAAAGAGTAACTGTATATCTCTTTTATAAAAGGTGAGACAGCTGCTAGCACAAAGCGTACCCGACACGAAAGTTATCCTATTCCTAGCACAAAAGGTCTGTGTTATAAGATTTAAGAAAAAGTTTTTTTCTAGAAAACAGACCTTACTTCTAGGATGTTACGCTAGTTTGGTATATGTATCTTTTCCTGCAAAAACCAAAAGTAAGCTAGGATATCATACCACGAAATTACCTTAATTTTACAATCACAGCCAATGATCGGTGAGGTCCCAGCACGTTTTATTTCCCTTAAGTTCGTGTCGATCTGCAAGTTCTTGGAAAAATCTTCATAATATGAAACAGGTAATTGACGCTGAGATCTTTTGTCATTCGAATTTAGTTTATCCATGCCTACGGTAATGAAGGTGTCTGGCGCTATCCCGTTAAATAATTCATCTAATCCGGATTCGAATCTGTGGAAAAAACATAAGGATTAACATTATTGATTAGGAATAAGTTATATTATCGAAGTACAATGCAGGGATCTTCAAAGGGACAAAGAAAAAAATCACTAAATTGAAATTGTGGATTGTGGGCAAAGAATTAATCTGTGGCCTTAGCAGGTTGGTCGCTTTCACCCGCATCGACGTCAATCTAGACTCGAACCACCGCCTTGTGCCAAACGACACTCTGGCAATGGCTTCTGTGCAACAAAAATATTGTCACCAGGAAAGTTTGGAGTCGAAAAGTTGTTCCCTCATCGGCAAGCATGGTACGGCTAAAATGTGTATGTAGCAAAGGAGGATCTTGCATCCGTGGGCTTTAACAAGTTCCCCTCCTCTGGTACGGAATGGAGTACAACCACAGTGCGCTTGCCCAGCACCGATGCCAAAGTTTATAAAAATTTCTTCGAGAACCCTTCTTCGAAAGTTTGATTCTTTCTAACCAACTATAAATGAAGAAGGTTAGGTTTGGTTAGGTTAGTTGAGAGGTAGTAATAGTATGTAGGAAAATTTCACTTGAACAATATATATATATCAGATCTGTTAAATTTGATTAGTAATCAATTAATTAGACAGCTTTTTTTAGTTCGTAATGATTATTTCTATTGTTTTTCAAGAAAATATGAAAACGCAATTATTAATTGATTACGATTAGAAAAAAAAATGAAGAAAATAGTTGTTTTGATTACTTTGGATTATTTTTGATTTTTTTTATTCCTATTTTTTTTTTGTGTGTTTTTTCAATATTTGTTGATGTGTATATTTATGTGCTTCTACAACAATATTGAAAATTAATCAAAAATTATCAAATAAATCAAAAAAATTATCGAAAGTAATCAAAACAACTTTTTTTGACTATTTTTTTAGTAATCGTGAAAAATCATGATTATTTTTGATTATTTTTTTAATTAAATGGAAAATAATCAATAAAAATTGAAAGTAATGGTAATCAATCATTAAATGGATTCTCAAGGAAATAATTTAAGTGTTCATGAAACGAGCTCAAGGCCAAGAATAATAATTCATCAAACCGGTAATCATTAACAGGTCTGAATATATATATATACCACGGAGATGTCTTTAGTTACTTTAATAATGGCTGGATTACAGAAATAAAGTTTCGTATAAAACCGACTTCCGGCTTTGATATCCCCGCCGAAGATGTGTGTCGATTATTCCATGTCGTCATCCTTCACGCAACTGAAGAAGGAAGGGTATTCCCATATGTTGATGCGCACAGCATGTACTTCAATCGGAGAGTTCTTTAATGAACCCAATGAGCTCCGTAGATAGACTGCAACCCTCGCTACACTGCATAGCCACATCCAGTACATTCCCTTGGACAAGTATCCCATCGGCCTGAAGGTGTCATACAGTAAGTGTACGATAGGCCCCAGCTCTTCTACCGACCAGTATAGGGCCACCGAAGTCTTCCTATAGCTACCTCCCTCATTAGGTTTCCAAGACAACTTCCTATCAGGTAAGTTAATGGCGAAAGTATAAATTTGAATTTTTTTTAAGTTTTCAAAAATGCTATTTTTATTTCTAAAAGTTATTTGACTATCCTGAAACGTAACTCTTTAAAATATTCAGGTGAACCTTTAAAATACAACTGGAAATTATTTACTTTTGAAAAATTTTTTTTTTTTTAATTTTTTAAGGTTTCATGTACCTCTTACAATCGAAACTTCGATCCATTAGCATATCGAAATCAATATTCTCCTTTAGTTTCGTCCAACCTTCAACCGAACGTAAATAACCATAATCCGTGTAAGGATTTTGCAATATATTATTTTTGTTGACTGCTTTACGTTGTTGTACCACATTATTATAATGATCGCTCGTATCATCATAATGATCAACGCCGCTGTTATCACTCAATTCTGCAGCTAATGAATCTTCATCTGCATCTGACAGTTCAGTTAACATTGGTTTAGCAATGGCAGGCGTTACGTCTTCACCAACGAACTCCATTAAGGGTTTAAACAGCAAGTTGTCCCAACGATGGCCACCGATGCCAACAAGACACAGCGATAATAACACCAGTGCGATCTAATAATAAAATAAATAAATACTCATAAACAGGAATGTTAGATGACGTCACTTTCAGCGGAGATGACATTTATAGTTTTAGAAAAAACAGACTTTGAACTATTGAATTCTGCCATCCATAGTTAGACGAGACTGCCTCCACTTCTTCGTACCCAAACGTTAACGAGCTAGTGACTTTAACAAGTACTTTTCACTGGAAATCCACAACTCACCCACCCCATATAATTAACAGTCCCTCGAGAAATGATATTATATTCGCATCCAAAAAAATTGTTATTTTACCCTCTAATTCTAGTGTAACAACATTCGTTTTACCGGCAAATAAATAGTTTGGCAACTTTTACATCCGTTTGGTATTCTATCGGCTAGTTGCATTTCAATTTCGTAACCACCAAAATAGGTGGTTACGTCGCGTAACCACGAAAAGTTGCACGTGTTTTGTAAATATTTTTGTGGACAGAAAATACCGCAAATTTTTTATACACACTAGTATACAAGAATTAATAAACGATATAAGCACTTTTTTACACAAAGTTTCGTTCTCGTTTTCATTTTATTCTCTATTGCGCATTGTTTGTTTTTGACAGCGTTGCCATGCACGCTAAAATCGCGGTTACGTGAACTGCATTGCCATGGGTTACAATTTTCAGTTAGATAATCTTCCCGGTACAAAATTACCGGTTACGCACAGAATTAACCCGTTAGTGGAACATTTTAAGGTATTTCTAGGCCTATTCCTTAGGATAAAGATCCTTGGCTTCGACTCGGAAAAGAATGATGATGTCTACAGAGCCAATTTTTATACGCCTAAAGGCGTAAAAGTGAGGAACTTAACATCCCGGTTGAGAGGAATACTGGCCGAAAATTCGACTAGGCTTCCATTGTGATACAACGTTGGTTGTGAGTGGAGATTCACTTTCTTTGACCCGACCCTGAAACAAACCACAGATAGACAGTTTCCATTACCAGTAAAATTCCATTGGATAAAAATTTGAGTGCTGCTTGAAATTAGATTACGCTTAAAAAGTGCTTTAATTATTTTTCATTATCACAAATCAAAATTTTTTACCACTCACAGTTGTTTGTTTTTTTGTTGAAACTAGACCTATTAAATATAATACTAATAGTAATGATTATCGGTTTAATTAAATATTTTCTTGCGATTACATTTAATGATTGATTACCAATTACTTGATTTTTTTAATGATTATTTTCCAATTAATTTAAAAAAAATCCAAAAACATAATGTTTTCTTACAATCTTACAAAAAAATCAAAAATAATCAAAGAAAAATGTTTTGATTATTTTCGACCATCTTTGATTTTTTTTTTTTGATTATTTTTGAGTTTATTTAGTATTGTTGTAGAAGCACATAATTATACACATCAACAACACTGAAAGAAAAAATTAAAAATAATCAAAAAAAAAGTTGTTTTGATAATTTTTTTTTTGATGTTTTGTGGTTATTTTTGATTATTTTTGGTTTTTTCAGTATTGTTGTAGAAATACATAAGCATACACATCAACAGTACTTAAACAAATTCAAAAATGATCCAAAAAATCAAAAGTAATCAAAACAACTTTTTTAGATTATTTTTGATATTTAAAAAAAATTTTTTTTTGGATTTTTTCTAATCGTATTCAATGAATAATTGTCTTTTCTTGAAAAACAATTGAAATAATCATTACCAATTAAAAAAGCCGTCTAAATAATTGATTACTAATTACTAATCAATTTTAACAGGTCTGGTTGAAACTTCACTTTTAGCACAAAGTTGGTTGTGAGTGGAGTTTTGCTCTTAATAACACTAAAATTTAGTTCTTAATGAAACTTCATCTCCCTTACAACTCAATTCCAATTAGTGGAAATTTGAGTGAATTGGCATTAATGATATGAATGCTTGTGTTCGTGGTGAATGCTCCGAATAGGGCTAGTTCGGAATAATTTCTGGACAAAATGGGGCTCTTTCCGGGCCAATGGGTTTTATTCAGGTCAATGCACGGAAGGCTTTGGGTTTTTCTCGGCCATTTTCAGGATTGTTTTAGGGATAGTTAGGGATCATTTTAGAACTTTTTCGAGGCCATTTCGCTATTGTTTTCAATACGTTTACAAGACCATTTTTGAACCATTTCGGGATTGTTTTACTGCTCCCGAAAACAATCAGGAAATGGTCCTGGATTGTTTTCGAAAACAATACCGAAAAAGCGATGAAATTAATATTGAAAATGTCCCAAAATAATCCCGAAAAAGTACGAGAGTAGTCCCAAAATGCTTCCAAAGTGATCCCGAAAAGATACCACATGGTTCCGTGCATGGACCCGAATGGAACCAAGTATTCCCGGCAAAGTGTTACTTTGTACAAAAACTTTAAATTTTGAATTGAATCATCCCAGTTAATCTCAATTTATGCCCAAATAACCGAAAAAATCTTCAGAAACACATACATATATAATTTTGCGTTATTTAAATTATCTGAAAACGCACATCCCTGGTTTGTTTTGATATACAAATTTTTTTAACAGATTTTGTCATGTGTTTTTATTTATTAACTACATATTCCATGAGCACTAATGTCTCTAATATTTCTAAACACTGACCATTTCTTTAAAATTATATCAACTGTTCAATTTGAAGAAAAAAAGTTGTTTGGAAGCTTTCAAAATGCTGCACAATCCATTGCATGACGGTATTAACGCGTCTAAACCGAAAATATATTTGCAAATTATCTCTGCATATCGACGGCTTTTATATGCGATAGCTTTTCGTGTTAGGCGACAATTGTTAAGATGTTGAAAAGATGTCAAAATTGTTATTGTTTTCGTTCTTTTTTTCTGTATTGCCTTTAGAACAATCAACCAGCATCATATTACCAATGGATTAGCACAAGCAGGCACTATACGAGGTGTGTTCAAAAAGTATCGCGAATTTTTTTTTATTCATGAATATCTATTTTGTCCCCTTCAAAGTAATCCCCATGAGATATTATACACTTGTGCCAACGGTTTTTCCAATCTTCGAAGCACTTCAAAAAATCATTTTTTTGTATCTTGTTCAGCTCCTCCTTCGATGCCGTCTTTCTCTCGTCAAGAGAGCCGTAACGTCGTCCTTTCATAGGCCTCTTCAGTTTAGGGAACAAGAAAAAGTCACAGGGGGCCAGATCTGGGGAATACGGTGGCTGCGGCATCATTAGTGTGTTGTTTTTGGCCAAAAAGTCGCGCACAAGCAACGATGCGTGAGGGGCGTTATCGTGGTGCAAAAGCCAATTTTTGTTCTTCCACAAATCCGGGCGTTTCTGGCGGATTGCTTCGCGCAAATTGCGCATAACTGGCAGGTAATATTCCTTATTGACCGTTCTTCCCTGTGGCAAGAACTCATGATGCACCACGCCTCTGCAATCGAAGAAAACTGTCAGCAAAACTTTCACATTCGACCGAACTTGGCGCGCTTTTTCCGGTCTTGGTTCGTGCGGCAGCTTCCATTGAGATGATTGAGCTTTGGTTTCCACGTCATAACCATAAACCCACGATTCGTCACCAGTTATGACCCTCTGGAGCAAATTTGGGTCGTCGCGGAGAGAGTTTAACATCTCATTAGCAGTGTTCATGCGATGCTGTTTTTGATCACAATTGAGCAATTTTGGTACGAATTTCGCGTAAAAATCGAAGACGATCCAAAACACGTGCAAGCAAAGCAGCTGTCAACAATTAACTGAACATCCAAAATGGCCGAGCTTGTCGGCATAAGTGAGAGACATGAGTACCAACATAACGCCACAAAAAATTCGAAATTCGAATATACGTAACCAGCGAAAATTCAAAATTCGCGATACTTTTTGAACATACCTCGTATGTACATTACGGTGTTCGATTTTCAGGTCAATCTTTTTTTTGGTTTACTTGAAAATCTGATTTCATATAGCGATTATGAGGTGCAGTGCAATAACACCCACGAAAATAACGACCAGGCACTTTATTTCCCAAAAATAGAAATACGGCCCATGGGAGATATTTCTTATTCGAAAGGGCAATACCGTTCATTAAAAACAAGCAATAAAGTTTTCTTTAAAGGCCATTTTCACAGTGGCAATTTAAGTTATGTTCCACAGTTAACTTTAGCTTTTCAATTTTCAAGTTGAGTTAACTAGAGTTTAACCGCTCAACATTGGTGAGTTAACCTCGGGTTAGAAATCATAAGTTGGTCTATTGTGTATTGCGCAGCATATTTATCAAAATAGCTAAAATAAAATTATGAATCGATAGTTGACTGTGGAATGTAAGTTAACTCGGCACTGTGGAAATGGCCCTAAATGGATCATCAAATCTTCTTTTTAAATCGAATCTTCAAAAAAGTGCCGCAGATACAAACTAGGAATAAAATATGGAAGATTTTCAATTCAAAACTTTTATTTAATACTAATATATGAATTCAGCTTAGGGATGTGTATTAATCGATAAAACAAATTTTAAGTAATACTGTGACGAATTCGATGATTAATTTATTATCAATCCTGGGTTCGATCACTATAAAGTCAAATAAACACATGCACAGATAATGTAAGTAATAGCTAGTTTTATTTACTAAGAATAAACGCAATACAAATTTAAGAGTTTGGTAACTTCGCAGTAGTTCACTGTTCAACGCTTGAAATTAAACTGATCAACCTGCCTTGCTTGGTTACTGCCTTACATAGTCCGGCAGGGTGCTTGCCTACGCACCGAGAACTTTCTTGGTTATTCGCTCTTCGTGTTCTCGAAGGATCGGTGTTATTTATTGGCATCTCCTCTTTGCATCGTATTCGCAAACAATCGCGCGATTTCTCTTCCTCTTGCTTGATACATGCTTGCATGCATAAGCGTAGCCATCGTTATCTCTGTTGTGTTTAACTAGTGGTGGGAGTGTTATTGAGTTAGGGATGTTACATGCTTGAGAATAATCGCCACAATAATTTTACCCATGATACAAAAAAATCAACGTACTTCCACTTTGACGTAAACTGTGTTAGCTGTCATTCGCTGCTTTTGTCAGTTGTTCAAGGAGTGCTGCCACCTCACCTATTTTGGAATGATTTTGGAAGAAATTATTTTTTCGCTCTCAATATTACTTAGCAAGTTCGACCGTTGCCTATATTTAAATTCCAGGGGTGAGGGATGGTCATGGAGACCACCTCTCGTTTAGGGTCGTTTTTATCATCTCTGGTTACTGTTATATACATACATACCCTGCTCCATTAGCTGGTACAGCAGTGCGATCCAATTGAGAACATCGGTCTTTGGAGGAAAAGTGATCTGAACTTACAAATGGTTCTTTTGGTACCGCATTGGCAGTTATCATGCATGCGTTTAGCCAGTTGGAAAAACTGGACTTTGCTTCCTTTGCACTTCAATCTGGTGTTTGTGTAATTCCTAAATATGCAGCTCATGTTGCTGAAAATCGATTAAAGTGAATAAATGAGTTATTTATGCCCTGCAAAAAGTAGACCAATATTTTACTTACCTTTCTCATTATTTCACGAAAATATAAACTAAGTTCGTTTTTGGTAGAAGAATATGGAAATGTCACAAACACAGTTTATGTCAAATGGTGGCAATGGCGGCGAAGAAGAAGAAGTGGAATGATCTTTATATATTTTTATCATGCTTTTAACCGTAATTACTATTTACGAAAAACCCAAAAATCAATTAAAATCAAAAATGCCCTTCTGTATCTAAAACTGTTCTATGAACGCGCCTAAAAAATATTCCACTTTCCTTGAGTTGACATATAAAATATATGTATCAAAGAATGTATAAAAGGAATAAGCAAATGGCACATTAAAGGAAAAATGCATCGTGACGCTACAGGGCATCATAGCTCAGTTGTTAGAGTACTCTAACAGCGGCTTTGGTGCAGACACTAGGGTTCGTATCTCAGTGTCCGAGAAGGGGTCTGATGAGAAGCTGGGCACTTCGAAACATGTCATCCCATACCATCGCTGTGCATAACGTTGTAATTTTTCCTCTAATATCAATTAAAATCTTAGTTACTTTATTTATTTCTTTCGAGTACTTTTTTTGTTAAATAAATGAATAAATGTAAAAAGAACATACAAGGTGGCGCAAAAATAAGCTTCCGATGTTCAGCATATCGGTTGTGGCACGTGCAGTGTGTGCTGTTGCACCCTCTTGTTGGAACCACATGTTTTCCAATCCCAATTCATCAAGTTGCGGCAAAAAGAACTCGTTGATCATTGCTCTGTAGCGCTCACCATTCACAGTAACCGTTTGGCCCCGACCGATTATTGGTCAAATAAATAGTCAGCGTTCTGGAGCAGGGTAGCGTAACATTGTTTATTAACGTGTATTTCGCATGTGTTTACTACACAAATGTCAAAACAGAACTGACTTTAGGGGCCAATCGAAAAATTTATAGCATTTTCTGATAGGAGGATTACTTTTGCGCCACCCTGTATGTAGAGATAACTCGGGAACTGGATGAGATATCCAAATGAAAGTTGTCCTAAATTTTAAGTTAGACGTTAGGTGATAGAATTGTGAAAGTTTCATGCAATTCTATTCAGTAGTTTTTGCGTGATACGCGCACAATCATACAGACGGACAGACAACAGACAGACAGACAGAAAAAAATTCTAAAAATTGTAGATTTGGGCTCCGCTGGTCCAATAACGACCTCTCCTATCAGTTTTTCTGTTACAATTTTATTATATGTAGAGATATGTCACTTTTCATACAACTTTACGAGCTTTATATAGTTTATAAGCTTATAGGCTTATACAAATCCCACTATTTTTTCCAGATAATTCATCAGCAAGTTCTATGGGTTTCGTTTTGATGGAAATTTTGTTGGCGACATTTAAGTACAATTTGGAGATTTTGGCGACTTTTAACTGAGAATCTGCCTACATCTTTTGGATTTTAGAGGGACTACTTGGTTCTTTTCGTGGTAATTTCAGGATAGTTTTAGGGGTGTTTTGGGAACTTTACAGAACCATTTTGGAATGATTTTAGGGATTATATAAGAGCTTTTTTGGGCAATTTTGGAGTTGTTTTAGAGATCATTATGGGACTTTTTCAGAGTAATTTTGCTACATTTTCTGTATGACCTTTTTCCAGGTCATTTCGGTATTTTTTTCGGGACTATTTTGGAATCATCTCTAAGATTTTTCGGGTCAATTTACCTGAAAAGTCCCAGAATGCTCCCTAATAAATTCTAAAATGTTAAAAAAAATCCTATTATAAGCCCTAAAACAGTTCCGAAATGGTCTTGTAAAAATCCCAAAATAATCCCTAAAACAATCTTGGGGGGTTATTCTGTATCGCGATGCGAATGAAATTTCTTTCACATTTGAAAAAAAATGTATGTAATTTGACAGCTTTCGCATCGCGATACAGAGTAACCCTCCTGAAATTGCCACGAAAAGAACCCGCCAAAAGTCCATATGGGTATAATTTTGCTGTATCTCGATAGGCTTATTTTTTATTTTCAAAAGCTTGAATATAATTTGAAATTTTATTCTTTATTTAAAATTTTTTGAATAACCAATAACGTTTCACTCATCACTCAAATTTTTTGAATAATGAATAAAAATTTATTTTTTTATTTTAGTAGTTGTTTATTCAAAGTGACCCAACCCTGCTACGAAGTCGTTGGGAGTTTTCTGCCGATACAGTAACATACACTAACTTTGTGGTGCTATCTTTTTAATTTCCTCAATAGAATGGAGCTAACTACAGTTTAATGTATACTCAGAACAAAATCTACCAAGTCTGCTGATGTTCCCCGAAATTTTTTGGATGAAACACATTGCTTCTGTAAAGCTTTACTTTTAAATTCTGAAGTTTTCGATACCAGAGTAAAAGATTGGAGTCCATTTAAGAAACGTTTAAGGAAGTGAAATTCGTCACGTTAGATGGCACTGTTAAAATACAAAAAAAAAAAACATTTCTGCTATGGTTCACCTTATAAAGTAATTACTTTTAACAAAGTTTTTTTTTTAAATGCGGGTAAAAGATTTTACCCCATTGCGTCCCTTGAAAACACAGTCTTCAGTTTTAGATAGCGTCCTTCTTCTGTCTCGTTTTATTAACTTCACTTACTTGTGGGTATACTGAAAAAGTTCTAAGAGTTTTTTTTTTTAAAACCGAAAATGACTATACATGAATTTGCTTGATTAACCCGAAACAAGAGAAAGATATTTTCCAGGTGCCCATAATATTCAAAATAATGCAGATACATAGATAGCTATGGTTTCTTTGTCCTGACAGGTCATTCCAAGAATGCCACATCCCACACATAAAATATAAGAGACAGGTTGTTAATTTACACATAAGTATCCTATTAATAAACAATATCTTTCCAATTCAGTCACTTACGGGTGACTCGGGATAATTATGTTATGATTACGCAGTTTTCCGTATAATTATTTTATTAAGGTTACAATTAAAATTAATCAAAATGTAATTAATTGCGAATTTAATCGTTTTAATTAATCGACATTCTTTATTCTCAAGTTGAAGTTCACTGACATGTTACATGAATTGCTTACGTGCACATAGCTAATTTAATCCTATATCTATTTCATAATTTTATAATAACATAAAATGAAAATTTGGAATGAAAAATAGTGCTAGGGGAAAGAATAATAATAAAGACGCTCTTGGGCTTTATTACCTTTTTTTACATCCTTTGGCGAATCCCACGCCGTATAATAAATAGTTGAGTACTCGTTTAATTCCAACATATTTTCAATACCGTAAAATTTGTTGGAAGCAAGCATCAGACTTTTTCCCTGGCATTTGTATGGAAACATAAGAACTCAGTTTTTGATATAGGAAAAATAATAAAATATTTACCTGAAAATGAGCACGCTAATGTCTATACATATATACATGTGTCATTAATAGGGTGAGTTGTGTCACTTATGCGAACAGCATCCATTCATAAAATTGACCACAGCAACCCACACAACTGTATAAAGACAAATGTATGTAATAGGGGAAAAAGAGCAAAAATTACCTGTGAAATCTTCCATTAAATTCCACAGTTGCCTTCAAAAACATATTTAAAAATATATGTATATAAAAATATTTTGCTTTTTTAAGAGTAGGGGAAGTTCCGAGCTATCTGGACTGGATAAAGCTCGAATTGTAAGGTGAACGTACATACAAGATAAATTCCATAACAAATCTGAAGTGGGCTGCGAGGTATCGAACCCTGAAACCATCTCAAGAACAAGGAAGATAGAAATTGACTTCGAAGTTAGAGCAGAAATTGGAAGTCAAGGCGACGGAGATGTTGGTGTTGGGCGAACAAAGCAAATTATGTGGCTAGTCCTACAAATACACTTTTTCCAGCAGTTACTAGAATCGTCAAATTGAAATGTATAGGCACTCAGATTATGAATTATTCTTTGCGGCACTAATTCGTGACGGACAATTTCGGTGGTTGGCGTACCGGTATTACGACCATTACCTGCCAAACCAATGCCAATCTTCTGCTTTCCTTCATTCTGGGTGACACAGGTAGTTTCAAACATCGTTTAGAAAACGGGTAAGCATGGTTAGTTGGCTAGAGAATCGTTCCCGCAGCAGCCGTGGGACTGGCCGCAACGGATACTTGGTTCATATTCATTATGGCATTTTAAATTTACAAACAAACTATTCAGAACTAGAATAAAAAAGTGGGCTTTAACGGTATAACATCATAATTTTCACCAAATTTTGTTACGGCAAATACATTTTTTTTTTTCGAGTTATGGTGTTAAAATTTTTTGGAATAATCTAGTATAAAAGTCCGCCCCATAATTTAATCATTCACGGACACTTTGGATTTGCAAAATTTGGAAGTGTTAATGCGCTTTGAAATAAATTTAAAAAAGCAGAATATTTAAAAACTTTAGAAAAACCTATTCATGATTGAAGTTAACTGTGAAATACATGTTTAGAAATCTAGGTTTAATGATAAAACTTTAATATAAACGGCGGCCGCCGTGGTGTGAAGGTAGTGTTGCCGGCCTACCACACCGAAGGTCCATGGTTCGAGCCCTGGTACAGGTAACATCAAAAGTGATTTGAAAAAAGTTTTTCAAAACGGGGTCGCCCCTCGGCAGTGGTTTGGCAAACTCTCCGAGTGTATTTCTGCCATGACAGGCTTCTCAGCAAAAATTCGTCTCCTTTGTAGATGCCGTTCGGAGTCGGCAAAAAACTGTAGGTCCCACCAATTTGTAGGGAAAATTCAAATCGGCACACCACAAATTGGAAGAGAAGCTTGGCGCAAAAATCTCTTAGGAGGTTTATGATGATATACCTGTTGTATATCGCGCCATAGAGATAGATAGAGAATATAAAATATGATTTCGTACACCATACAGATGTTTCCGGAGATACATACGAGGTGTGTTCAAAAAGTATCGCGAATTTTGTGTTTTTTCAAAAATTATTTATTTATTTATGAATATCTATTTTGTCCCCTTCAAAGTAGTCCCCATGAGATATTATACACTTGTGCGAACGGTTTTTCCAATCTTCGAAGCACTTCAAAAAATCCCTTCATGGGCCTCTTCAGTTTAGGGAACAAGAAAAAGTCACAGGGGGCCAGATCTGGGGAATACGGTGGCTGCGGCATCATTAGTGTGTTGTTTTTGGCCAAAAAGTCGCGCACAAGCAACGATGCGTGAGCACATCTTCTTCTTTGCACATCTTCTCGGCCTTCTGAGAACATTTTGTACCACCGATAAACGTTGCTTCGGTCCAAGGTAGCTTCTCCGTATGCCACAGTCAACATTCGGAATGCATCAGCGCCCTTAATTTCGTTTTTCACACAAAATTTGATACAGGTTCTTTGATCCATTTTTTTGAATAGGTAAAAATCGAAGACGATCCAAAACACGTGCAAGCAAAGCAGCTGTCAACAATTAACTGAACATTCAAAATGGCCGAGCTTGTCGGCATAAGTGAGAGACATGAGTACCAACATAACGCCACAAAAAATTCGAAATTCGAATATACGTAACCAGCGAAAATTCAAAATTTGCGATACGTTTTGAACACACCTCGTACATATATGTGTGTGTACTCTCCAAAAAATCGTGGAACTGATCTCTAAAGAGAATGATCCGGGATCTAAACGTTTCGTTCACAGTGCCTATAACGGAATAGTTGGGATAAGTCGATTTTAGTTTCTGTAGCCTACTTTTAGGTGTTGAAAGTAAACTTGTTCGACCGTACCCGTAGGGGAACAAAGGGAATCTGTCCGACAATACCCTTTTGGACATAAAAGGGATCAATTAGTCTCTTCATAGGACATGCTCAAACAAAAGAGATCACTTCAACCCACACAAAGAGATCAAAACTGGCATTGGTCGTATGCACCTCCCGGATTCGTCCTAGACTAAACGCATTTTTTGCAGGGAGACTAATCGCTTTTTTTACAGCGTACTAATAGCGTATTTTAAAAAGTTGTGTAGGTGATTTTGCAAGTTATATTACATACAGACAAATGTTTTTAAAATAAATTATTTTCTCGCAAGTACTTAACATCGAGCACTTGAAAACCAGCATTGGGTTATAACCAGAACTAAATCTTCTACTAAGGTCCGTACCTTCAAGAGTTGGTGGGAAATTGTTTACGATAAGAGGGAAGACGACTGATGGACAAAGATAACTGGGCGGAGAGTCTCTTCGCTCTTCATCTCAATCTCCCTTCTCCTCTTCTGCGTCCTTAGACAATGATAGTGCAGTCGATACATGTGGTCACTTGGCTCAGAATAAAATAAAGTTTTTGGAAAGTAGACTATGCGATACCTCAAGACAGGATAATTTTTCAATTCGTCCCTTTCACCCGTATGTAATACCTAGGTAGGTAGGTAGGTTGCAGTGGCTGCTAGCAAACGAACTAGCACACATAGGCCCCAGAGGTCCCGTTGTGATACCACATGGATCTAAAGGTAGAAGCAATCCCCGTCGCCGCCAACTCCACACCCACAACGCCAAACAGCTGCCCCAACCAAACCTATGGAAATCAATGTACTCGATTATACGTGCAATAACATGACACCAACGCGTTTACATTGATCTCCATAAGGCCGGCCGGAGCAACCGTCCAGCTCCACGGGTACGGCGCTAGTGACAACGAAGACCGCTTGTACCTTAAAAACCCCCTACTCGAACCATTTTGTGGATTCCGCGAAACGCAGAATGTCCTTTAGCTTAATTAATGATAATTCGCCGAGATGATAGAAAATACCGGATATTTTAACCCCCACAGCGCGGGACATTCACATAGAAGATGCCTCACCGTTTCAGGCTCCTCCTCATCTCTACAGCTTCTGCAGCAGTCATTAAAGGGAATACCCAACCTTTCTGCATGCCTGCCTAGACCTATATGCCCCGTTATAAGCCCCATCAGTAACGAGAGTTCCTCCCTTCTGAGTTTGAGTAGGTCCTCCGATCTGTAATACCTAACAAATTCATATAGTAGCTCCCATTTACTAGTAGTTACTGATTGTAGTGTACGCCGTTATATATAAAAAATAATTTTTCGTTAAATGATAAGAAATGGCTTGCTGCGTAGCTTTGCGTTTTACATAATAAGCTCGTAATAATATTTTAATATATTGGCTTTATATTCCTATTTCTGTTCCTATTCCTACTGCTTCTTTTATTTCTATTCCCTTTCGTATTCTTACACCTTCCCCCGTTTTCATACCTGTTTCTACTAATATTTGTATCGTCATTCCTATTCAGATTTTTATTTGGATTTCTATTCCTTTTATCACTCCTATTTATATTCCTACTCCTGCTCTTATTCTTATTTCTCTTCCTATTCTTGCCTCCATTTTTATTTCCAACAGAAATGGGCGTTTCAAAAACTTTGAGGAACGAGGGACGAGTGACGAAAAAATGATAAAAAAAATGTAAGGTCTTTTTCTGTGAAGTGTTCATTAACTCGAAAAATTTGTAAGAGAAAAACCAATCGAGAGCGTAAGAGTTTGACCGTTTTCTCAATGTCCGGTTAAAGCCAATCTGCAGTTTTATTGACAGAAGCTCCTCGGTTATCTGTCAAACAATGTACCGGTTAGTGTAAACCGGATATTGAGAAAACGGCCCTTACTAAAATTTACTAGTAAATTTCTTGCAAGTAAAAATTTGTAAACTCAAGGAATTCGCTGTCAAACTCGAACTGAAATAAAATTTCAATTATTATTGAAGCTTTTGAAAATAAAAAATTAGCACATCGAGCTACAGCAAAACTATACCCATATAGACATAATGTGTTTTTAAGAAGATTTTTTTATTATTTCTGTATAAATTGAGATTAACTGAGTTGATTTGATTCAAGTTCGGGACAAAATAAGACGTTTGACGGGACTACTTGGAAACTACATCGTTCTTTTCTGGGTAATTTCAGGATTGTTTTAATGAACATTGAACGGGACCATTTTGGAATTGTTATCGGGGTCATTCAGGGTTATTTCGGGACATTTTTTTTAATTGTCTTGGAGCTTTTTTCGGGTCCTTTCGGTATGGTTTTCGTGTCTGTTCTGGAATCATTTTGGAACTTTTTTCGCCTGAAAAAATCCCAGAATGATCCCTAGAACAATTCCAAAATGGTCCCTAAAAACTCCTTATATAATCAGTAAAACAATTCCGAAATGAAATGCCCTGAAAAGTTCCCAAAATTATGTATAAAACTATCCCTAAATTACGCCGAAAAGAAGCAAATAGACCTGCCAAAAGCCTTATTTTGTCCAGCAATGATCCCGAAAGTGAATAAAATCGACTCAGTGAATCTCAATATATTCAGAAATAACCAAAAATCTTCATGAATATCTGCACTTTTGGGTATAATTCTGCTGTATGTCGATGTGATTATTTTCTATTTTCAAAAACTGGAATAATAATTAAAATTTTATTCTTTATTCAACATCTTTTGACTAATCAATAACATTTCACTCATCACTCAAATTTTTTTGAATAATGAATAGAAATTAGGGTAGGTTAGGATATTGTGATATGGGTTGGTGAAGTGATATACCTGCGTATTTCCTAAATTATTCATGCCTGAGTAAGAATAACTTCTTTTCTATAATGGCAATGGCCAAAAACCGCTACTGCAAAGCAATGGCTGGCATTAGTCAACTAGGTTGCTATCAGTGTTGAAAAAAATGTTCCATCGTGCGGTCGTCAATAATTTTGAGCACTCTTTAAACAAGGATAATTCCGAAATGTTCTTAGATTGTCAACTTCTTATATTTTATTTTCGTTTTTTATAAATATAGGCACCAGTATTTCAGGTGATTACTTAATATTGTTAAATTAATTTTGGTAAAAAAATTGTTCGTTCCTTAAAAGCTCTAGTTTGGGTAATGTGATATGGTAAAAGTAGTTCAATGTGGAACAGGAGTATGAAAAGTATAAATTTCCTTCAACTAGGATTTGAAAATTTGATGACACAGTAAGCATCCGAAAATGTTAGCTACAACAGAAAAGCAAATTGGGTGCATAAGATCAGCAGCTTTTGATGGAACATGCTTTTCCTGGCCCCGAAACAAGCTTGTCACATATCTGAGTGGATGCAAATTACAATATTTACAATGTGGCTTGATTATTTCATGTACTTAACACATCTTTCATAGGAGTCTCAAGTACTTGGTATAGTATATCACATTTTTTCCACTCTCCTCATTGTAAGTGTGACCTCATCAGATCGGTAATCAAGGTATGAACTTAAAATAACACCAAAGTTATTTGAAAATATTTTTTTGTCAGAATATATTAACTACAATCCCACCAACATGCACGCACACATATATATATATAATCATCTTGAGAACCATTCGCGTAAACAAAAAAATTACACGGCTACTTTACTTTCCTGAAGATTTTCGAATGTTATGTATTTATTTTTGGTCAAGCTTACACATAGTTCCGAAGTGAAAATGTTTAAACTTGCTTTGGGGGTAATGTTTTGTGACAATCTCCATTAGGGATTAAGTTTAACTTTAGATTTGGGAATATTAATCTATGAAATTTCAATCATCACTTATTAAGAATTGGTTGTTGTTGTTGTGGTAACGACAAAAACACTCCCTGAAGCCTTTGGGGAGTGTTGTCGAATTAACAGTCCTTGGCCGGATTTGAGCCCGGTACGCTCCGGTACTCCCTTGCGGTACTGCCCGACTGTCGTGGTAGCGATTTATGACCAGTGAAACCTTCTACGTCATGTCACCCCTCCTTCCGTAAGGAGAGACAAGATGGGTACTGAGAGGTGAGAGGCATCATATCCGTAGATCAACCATCGAGTTGCACGTCATTACCTTTGTGCATATTAGTCGCCTCTTACGACCGGTATGCCTACCTCGCGCATATTCTAAACCCCTAACCCGCAGGGAGTATTAAGAATTGGTCTTTTTATATTGCGCCGAACTTCCTAACTCCTTAATCTCCTACTCTAGGGCTAGAATCACGGAAAGTATACTGTTTACTGTCGGAGGATGGGGTCGTGTGCAGAAGTCCACGCAAGTGGGAAAAGTTTCTGATCGCCATTCACCTGGGAATGGCCAGAGCGACTCTTTTGCATGCAGTTCAAGCAGCTCACTACTTCCGGGCTTTGCACCCAAGTATCCTCTGGGTAACCACCGAACGGTTGGTGGTGAGCTAAACGTGAGAAGGCGACAACCTGGTAAGGCCACTCCGACATAATCGGTTGGGGGTGGTTGGATGAATGCATGCCTGAAGATTGGAATCTAAGTGTTCTCTGCCCAATCCACAAGAAGGGCGATCCTGCAAACTGCGCCAACTATCGCGGAATCAGCCTTTTGAATATCGCATATAAGGTCTTATCAAGCGTATTGTTCGAAAGACTGAAGCCTGATGTGAACAGACTGATTGGACCTTATCAGTGTGGCTTCAGACCTGGTAAATCTACCATCGACCAGATTTTTACAATACGCCAAATCTTGGAAAAAACCCGTGAAAAAAGAATCGACACACATCATCTGTTTGTTGATTTTAAAGCCGCTTTCGATAGCACGAAAAGGAGCTGCCTATATGCCGCTATGTCTGAATTTGGTTTCCCCGCAAAACTTATACGGCTATGCAAAATGACCTTAAGCAACACCGCCAGCTCGGTCAGAATTGGGAAGTACCCCTCCGAGCCGTCCGAAACTAAACGAGGTTTCAGACAGGGTGACCCCCTATCGTGCGATTTCTTTAATTTAATGCTGGAGAAAATAATACAAGCTGCAGAACTTAACCGCGCTGGAACAATATTTTATAAAAGCGTGCAACTGTTGGCATATGCTGACGATATTGATATCATTGGCCTTAACAACCGCGCCGTAACTTCTGCTTACTCCAAATCAGAAAAAGAAGCGGAGAAAATGGGATTGGTGGTGAACGAGGGCAAAACGAAGTACCTTCTGTCATCATGCAAAGAGTCAGCGCATTCACGCCTTGGCAACCAAGCCACTGTTGGCAGCAATAATTTCGAAATAGTAAAGGACTTCGTTTACCTGGGAACCAGCATTAACACCAACAATAATGTTAGCCTAGAAATCCGACGAAGAATTACTCTTGCAAACAAATGCTACCTCCGACTGCAGTAGGCAATTGAAAAGTAAAGTCCTCTCTCGACGAACGAAAATAACACTCTACAAGTCACTCATCGCACCCGTCCTGCTATATGGTGCAGAAGCGTGGACACTAACAACATCTGATGAGGCGGCTCTGGGAGTATTCGAGAGAAAGGTTCTTCGAAAGATTTGTGGACCTCTACGCGTTGGCGACGGCGAGTACCGAAGAAGATTTAATGATGAGCTGTATGAACTTTACGCAGACGCCGACATAGTTCAGCGAATTAAAACACAGCGGCTTCGCTGGTTAGGTCACGTAGTGCGAATGAGCGAAGATGCTCCAGCCCAGAAGGTATTCTTATCGGCACCCGCCGGTGGAAGCAGAGGAAGAGGAGGAAGTGGAGACCGATTTGCGATCCCGCGGTGTTTCCAATTGGCGCCAGTTGGCGCAACGAAGAAACGACTGGCGAGCTATGTTGGACGGTCAAAATCGCCCAGGCGGTTAGATGACCATTTAAAGAAGAAGAAGACTGTTTACTTATTATTAACTTAAATCACTACTAACAATCGTAGTACGCTTAAACATACAAAATTTTAATTACAACTATTAATTATCAATTTGTAGTAGCCCGTGTCAGAAATAGTTAGGAGCTACAGGAAATCAGTGCCTTACTCTATTATCTGACTACTGAGAACACAAAAATGAGAGTGAATATGGTTCGCTCAGTCAGAATTTGCAAGTTCTAGTCAGAAGAATTTTTGCGCGCTACTCTTGGTAAATCTGTCAAACAATCAGCTGTTGTGTATTTGACATAAATTGTAAACAACATTTTTAAAATTTGAGCTTTCAAAAGACCTCCGCCGTCTTGAATGCTTTTAAAAGTGCCAGGCCAACAATTTAAATTCCATTTATATTGTATTTTAATGTAAATACATTTGACGAGTTACATTTTTTATTAGAAATCAATCCCTTATTTTTTAGTATTACTCTCTCGCTGTCAACGAATTTTTAGCTTTTGTCAGAAAAGTATGGGATTGAACGTTATATGGATGAGTATACCTCTCCAGAAGCTGATAGATGTGCCTGTATTAATCATCGGTCACATTTTTGAAGGTTCGTTTTTTTACAGGCATTTTCTTTTACTTCACATTCGTTATTCGTTATATTTCTCATCTGCAATAAAATCGCTTTGAGATGAAGTATCCCCAAAAGTCAAATAATATAAAAATTATGCTAAATAGAATGATTCCAGAATTCTTTGAATATACTTATAGTATCTCGGTTGATAAAAATTTATTATATATTATTATAAATTATTATTAGTAAGTTTTACTGTGACGATAATCAAA
This sequence comes from Merzomyia westermanni, assembly GCA_949987695.1. Lineage (NCBI taxonomy): Eukaryota > Metazoa > Arthropoda > Insecta > Diptera > Tephritidae > Merzomyia > Merzomyia westermanni. The sequence goes on from OX465290.1 coordinate 66,776,655, forward strand.
AGAAGTGTCCAATTATATTTTATTTTGGGCAGGGTTGCCCCCTTTTCAAAAGAATATTTTCAGAATACTTTATAATACTACATTTACACTGCACCAAATGAGTAATTTTGGGCGAAAAAATCGCATTGAGTTTGAAGTTTCGCCTAAAGAAAAATGTCAAACAAAATGTAAATGAGCTAATGTAAATGGGTTTGAAATCACTCATTTGAATTTTTCAAATGCGGTGCAGTGTAAATGTAGTATAACCATTAAATATTGCAATAGGGAAATTAAATCCAAAGTTATTATGAAGGCTATACATTTTTAAGTTTTCGAAATTATTATTATATGTTAATATTTTTTAACAATGATGCTACTCTTCCAATTCATTGTACTTAATATAACGTAACGTTATTACTATTTATAGAGGTGTCAAATCGGTGTTCTTTTCGGGTAGAATTTCAACTAATTTTGGAATCAATGTTTTCGAAAAAAGTTAGTAACTCAGAATATAGCGTGGTGTAAAACACCAGACTCATTATCAGGCAAAATAATATTTCGAAACTCGAAGTTCCTCAATGGCGTTTGATTTTCAGAAGAAATTTTAAGTTTTGAAAATAATGTCTTATTGCTATTTTGTTCATGTCGCTAAGTGGCTACGAAAAAAAAACAGAGTGTTGGAGTGTACAGATTTGAAAACAACCAATTAGAGCTTTCTATTTCGAATTTGCTATTTCCAGCACCAGAGCTGTTGTTGTTGTTTGTAATGAAAAAAAAACTCCCCGAAGGTTTTGGGGAACAACAACACGACAGTACTTTCCACATGAAAAGAAGTTTCACTTCTATTGTGTATATCGGTTGCACAAAATATATTGTACATATGTATAGAAAAGAATTCTACATGTAAATATGTACTATATTTTGAAAAACACAAGAGGATAATCGACGCCAACAAATATAGTCAAGCTCTACATAACAAAAACAAAATGTGTAACAATAATGATAGTAAAATGTGTAATAGAAAACTAAAAAAAAAAGATGAAAATAGAAGATTTGGTGGAAAAGCCAAAATACTAATATTGTTGTATAGTAACCAAAGCAGAAAGAAAATTTTAAACGGAAACGGAATAAATAGAACTAAATAATCGTGGAATAGTACGAATAGCCATAGAACATAAAATTTCTAAGGCTTCCGCAGCGAACTTCTAAAGTTCAGAACATGCCAATACAAACCCCTAATTCAGTCTAGTTGGCGACATCGACGTTTGGACATATTGGTATATTAAAATTATAGTTAAAGAAAAAAATGCGGATCTTATAGCATTGCTGTTGCGGCAAGAGTGATTTTGTAAAATCTTGCTTTAAAAATATACAATACAATTTTATTACAAAACGAACGGTTTTATAAACTAAATTTTCAAACAAATAATATGCTGAATTTATAAACGGTATTTGACTAAGGCTCAAAGCTAAGTTATAGTGTTTCTTTGTTTTGTGAAAAAAAACTTAAGCGTACCTAAATTTGAAATATAAATGTTTATCGATATTTAAAATAATGTGAAAAATCGTTTACATAAGTACAGCTTATTGTTTAAATTAAATAAAATTAATTAAAAATAAAAAAAAATCGTAGTAAAAAAAATACATATGAGAATAAATCAAAGAGTATGAAACATAGTTTGGTTACAAAAAAATAAATCGTTAAACTTACTTATGGAAAAACGGACAATGAAGCGGAAACAGCGACGATACAGGTACGCAAATGACAAAAATAATTAAAAACAAGGAAGAAAGTCTAAGCCCAAGTGGAAGCGAACATTACCTTAGTAAAATAAAGTTATGAACTGAAAAAATTCCTTAGTAAAAGAACCGTAATATGCCTTGTAATACTAAGTTCCGTCATTCAATCGTAAACACTTCTGAAGATATAAACAGTCGAAATTTGAAAATGTGTGCACGTATCTGTGGGCGGTGCCACGCCTCTTCTTCCCAAATTTTAACAAGTCGTTACTGGAATTGCCCAAGGTCGTATTTAGTCGAGCGTTGAACGTACTCTGTTTTACCGACCTCGAAAAAGGAAGGTATTGCTACGAATTTACTTTATGAAAAAGTGAATGGAGCCAAGTAGATGCCGAATATCGCACACCAAGTGCACTTGAAGCTCTAAATTAGTTGAAGTCAACTCTTATTAAACATTTTTCATTTACTAAAAATTTGTGCAACGTTGCCTGAGGTTGCGTTTACTGCAGAATACTCTTTCCCCAAAACTTTTTGCTGAACTCGACCGGCGAAGAAAAACTGAGTGGCTTAGCCCTCATGAGTGGTCACCGAAGTTTTTAACTGGACATCGAAGATGTGATAAAGGATTTTGACGTAAAAAATCTAGACTACTTCACTATTTAAGCATAACTTTTCACAAATTTCGAAATATTTCGTTTTAGTCCGAATTTCTGGATTGAAACTGCGTCAAGAATTTAAACAAAGCTCTCCGAAATAAAACTTGGCTGCGGCACTGTAGCAACCAAACATTAAGATGTTGGCTGCGTAAATAAAAGAATTATCTCATTTTATGATTTTTTTTTTTAATTTTCACTTTTAAAAAGGTGCAACCTTCCTATGTAACAAATTTCATTCAAATATCTCAATTTTCGGTCAAGTAATCGTCACATTGTAGGAGGCTCGGAGGGACAAATGGGCTGACTTGGCTCAATCGACTTTACTATTTATCCTAAGAACTTTAATATATGGAACTCTGTATCTATATATTCATTTAAGTCATTACAAAACCATCGTTGTGTGGACAAAGTTATGATAGCCTACTAGTGCAGCTGGGCATAAAGGTTTGGAGGCAGAAATTTTAGACGCAAAAATGATTGCTGTTGTTGTCTTGTTATAAAATACTCTGACATTCCGTTACATGGTTTTGGCAGTTGTGGAATGAAGATCACCTTATCTCAACAACCGGTTTCTCTCTTCAAACAAGATCTGAGATGTATGGCGCTCTTCAATAAATTTCCCAGATAGCGCATTTTCGCACCGACAGGCGAGATGGTTTGATATTTCTCTTAGACGACGATATTATCTCATATACTATAAGACCATACTATATTACTATGACGGTAGCCGTGGTATATCGGTAGTCTGCTGTCCTACTATACAATAATGTTCCAGGTTTAAGTACAGGGAAAGGGGTTTTCAAACTGTATCGCCCCTTTACAGTGGTCAGAAACCCTCCGAATGTTTTCCATGAAAAGCTTCCAACAAAAATGCACCTGCCTTTGATCGGTCGAAGTCGATATAAGACACATAGGTCCCGTACTTTTGTAGGAAAAAATTTAAAGCATCACACTACAAATTGGAAGAGAAGAGACGCTCTACTTTAATATCTCAGAGGTACATTGCGCCTAATTACACTACCCGAAACTTTTTTTAAAATTTCCATATCCTCGACATTTGATACATGATGTCTATGTAGAATTTTCTGCTGATCCCAAATATGTAATCAGATAGTTTAAAAGTAGAACAGTTTTCGAGATATTCTTAAACTTCAGTTTTTGAGCTAAAAGATTGTGATAAAAATAAATATAGGTTTGTTCACTACATCTCTTATAACATTGCCGTTTTTCTACCAGGAGGTTATTTAACATTTCGTTAAAAAAAAATTACTAAAAGAAGATGAATGTTGAAAAAAACTGAAAATTTGCATAAAAAAGTATTTTTGTTCGCCATAACTCCGTCACTTTAACGTCGATTTTAATTATTTTTGCTTTGGTTGAAATGGTATTTCATAATCTCAAAATGAAATGAAATAAGATAAAAATCGAGACGGTAAGGGTGGAGCTATTGAGAGATCAGTAATCCTACTTTTTTTTTCTTAGCTCAAAAACTGAAATTTAAAAATATCTCGAAACTTTTCTACTTTTAAACTATCTGATTCCATATTTCATAAAATTCATAAAAATTCTACATAGAAATCATGTATCAAATGTCGAGGATATTTTTTTTTTGTCGGGTTTTTATTGTTGTAACACCACTGACACTTTATATCGAGTCATGACGAAACTTTCATGTTATGTCATTGTGCACCTGCACAAATAAATAAATAAAATATACCACGATACCAAACGTACATACCAAACGTAAACTAACATACTAAGGCCTCATCAGAACAAATAGGAAAATTGTTCTTTGCACGCATTAATGCCATATCACAAGTCTGATTGACCTGTCGATTGATATCACAGAACGCCAATTACATCATATCAGTTTATATCTTTTACATCCATATCATACTAAATATTCTAGAGGATAGCACATTACTACAAATCACTCAGTTTCCAACATAACGCTTCCTCAAATTTGGGTAGAACAGATCATTTCTACATCATATCAGATCAATTTTATGTCATATGGTCAATATGATATCAGAACAAGTAACAAGTAAGTCTAAGTTCGGGTGGAACGGAAAATTATATACCTAGTAGTGATCTATTATGTCATCCCAATTTACGCAGGTCTATTTTAATACTTTCAGTTCGTATTTGCATTCAAGTAGACAGACGGACAGACAGATAGACGTATCGAGAGACGGGCACGCCTACATCGACTCATCTCATCCTCCTGATCATTCCATTTGGATATATGTCTCACTTAGTCAATATCTACATAATTTTTCAAAAGTGGACGGTGCCACGCCCACATATTTTGTGTTTTGTTTTGCTCTTGAACTTTCACGATAGATTCAGGAGGTTGCTGGGCACGACACAGTCTGTATATAGCTTTTGGAAAAGCCCCCAGATTATATAAAGCTGCAGTTCGGTATAGTTAGGAGGTTATTTGGTTCAAGTTAATGACATTTTATATATAGATGTGTTCTATGTATCAAAACGTCAAAACAATGTCTATCGGGTTAGCGAGAATATTATAAAACGGCGAAAGCAAACAACGAATTTCTGAGAGACTAGTTTGCGTTCAAATAGACAGACGGGCAGACAGACAGAGTCAATATCTATCTCGATCCGTTTATGCCGTTACGTACTGCCGTTAGGCGACTAAAGTTAATATACCTTGTGTGCGTAGCACTACTAGGTATAAAAACGAACGCCTCCATCACCAACTTCACTTTGATCCAACGCGATGCAGACGGTTTGTTTCTCCAGACTTCCTTAAGAAGAGATTGATGCCAATGCTCGGTAAGGAACGCGCCAATTATGCAGCGCGAACTACAACAACAATCCATTGCGATAAATAAAAATATGAGTGGTATGGCTTAAATAAGGAGCATTTTATTGGGAGTCGGTATAAGTTGTGTACAAAAAAAAAAAAGAAAAAAAACCTAACCGGCAACCATAATATTTCGCGTGTTCTGCTTTGTAAAAGTGATACAGCAAATACACAAAATATGTGCAACATGCGTATGTATGTGTGTAAGCATGTTTGTATCTAACGTCTTTAACGTGATGTAATCATGCAATTCTAAGTTAGCTCACTGGCGCGCCATGGCGTTTGTATTGATTCCATGGAAGTACTCACATTTTTTGCATGAATTTTGAAAATATTTACCGTAGTTTTACGAGTGTATGAGGGAACAGCTCTATAGTTTAATAAAACCAATTCCAATAAACCCAACTTCCCAGGACATGGGATTGCTACTTCAGAGGCACATGATGCGCTTCTCTATCACATCCACGAAATGTTTGTAATAATCAAGCTATAAAAGAAAATAAAGTAAAATGAGATACAATTAAATAAAATAAAATTTAATTAAAATTAAATAAAATAAAATAAAGTAAAATAAAATAAAATAAAGTAAAATAAAATAAAATAAAATGAAATAAAGTAAAAATAAAATACAATAAAATAAAGTAAAACAAAATAAAATAAAATGAAATAAAGTAAAATTAAAGAAAACAAAATAAAACTAAATAAAATAAAATTAAATTAAATAAAATTAAATTAAATTAAACTAAATAAAATAAAGTAAAATAAAATAAAATAAATTAAAATAAAATTAAATAAAATAAAGAGTAAAATATAGCTAAAAAAATTAAATAAAGTAAAATGAAATAAAATAAAGAGTAAAATATAGCTAAAAAAAAATAAATAAAGTAAAATAAAATGAAATAAAATAAAATAAAATAAATAATATAAAATAAAATAGTGGTAAGGGTTGATTGGCTTTACCGCTGCAACAAGTATCCAAATATGGTAACCTGTTGTTCATAAAACAGTATAAATCAAGCTACATATATAATATTTGATCGAAAAAAGGGAAACAGTGTTTATCATGTCCATATCAAGCAGTGCACGAAACAGGAAGCTGATCAAATCTTCCCTCGTCTGTAGCACCTGATATCTGAGTTACAGAGCGAACTTAATTTATGGAGGGAACATTTATCTGTGCAGAGCCTTTCGCTTCACTAAATCATGATAGTTTGCTGGCCGGCCTTACGGAACAGGTAACATAAAAAGTGTTTTGAAAAAGTTTCCAAAAAAAAGGTCGCCCCTTGACAGTAGTCGGTAATCCTCCACGTATATTAGTGCCATTATAGCCGATCGGTGTGGCCATGTAGGTGCCGCCAATTTTTATTGGAAAATAGAAGCTGCACACCGCAAAGTGAAAAGAAGTTCTGCCGTAGTCTCTTCGGAGGTATATCGCGAGCCATTAAATCACTTGCGATACTTTCCGTTGGCGTAATAAAAGGGTCCATAAACCCTTCCGGAAAAGTTTTCTTCTAATACACCAAAGGTTGGTTTTGCTTGTTCCCGACTATACGAAGTCTTTCAGATTCTCAAAGTTCATAGCTGTCTATATAATTTCGTCTCAATCCGAAGTGTTCTTACATATTCTCAGGGCGTTTTAGAAAGTGTGGCGACTACTTTACCGAGCTCTTCTAGTACACAGGGTATTGTGGCATTGTCCTTATAACGGGAGTTTGTAAATCCATCCAGAAATCGACAAAGATATTGAGCTCCATATTTCAACGTTTTTACTATGAACACAAAAATCGATTGAGCCATGTTCATTCGTCCGTGCATATGATAATTTGAGAAAACATTTAGATGTTTGAATGAAATTGGTGAATTTTAGTATCTTATATATAAATAGACAAGATGAATGCAATGTAGAACCGTTTTCTGCTAAATTATAGTTCTAAGGTATACAAATTATATATGTTTAGATAGGAAATTTTGAGGTGTACTTTTATCCGTAAATAAAAAAAATTTAAAAAATCATTTTAATATAAAAAATTTTACATAAAAGTCACACCACTACACATGCACTTATTCACACTATAGACACGCTGTGTGTGTGTGTACTTGCTTTTTGTGTACTATGCTGAATCATGAGCATGGCCGAGGAGTTGCTTTGTAGGAAAAAATTAAGAGCCGTAGTAGTGTGAGTAGACTTGCCATGCATGTTTTTGTGTTATTCGTGTGGTCGGCTCTCACTGTGAGTGGGAAGAGTTGGTAGTGGACCAATGAAAAATAAGTATTCGCACTATAGATACTCTGTTGTGTCATGCATTTTTGCTTTAGTTGTTGTTATTGTATTGATTACTGGCTACGATGCCCAGTGTCAGCTGCTCTCCTGAGAGCACGAAAAGTTGCTTGTAAGCAACGTAAAATATGAGCAAATATGTAAAATTCATTGCTGATACCTGCAAACAGGGTTTACAAAAATAAAATAAATGATTACTCATAAAGGTATTAAACACCGAAGAAAATTAAAGGAAAATAGAGGAAAGGAAAAGAATTGAAAGGAAGGAAAATTAAAGGAAAGATAGGAATGGTAAGGAAATGAAAGGAAGGGAAGGGAAAGGGAATTAAAGGAAGGGTAAGAAAACGAAGGGGAAAGAAAGAAAATAAAAGGAAGGGAAGGGAAAGGAAAAGAAGTTTGAGGAAAGTAAAAAATAAAATAAGAGAGTATAAAAAGAAATCAAGGAAAATAAAAATATGTTAGAGGAAAGGAACGACATAGAAAGGAAGAAAAAAAGGCGGATAAAACATACCTACAGCAAAAAAATAAAATAAAATAAAGTTTATTGGTTGAATTTCAACACTGGGCGAACTCTAGTACAGGTTAATAGACGGCCATGGAAGGCATCTGGTATGTCACCTCAATGGGACCTACTCTTCTAACACCGATTATTTTATTTATTATACCCAGCGTGTACTAGTACACAGAGTATTATAGTTTTGTCCATATAACGGTGGTTTGTAACAGTAAAAAATAATGGAGATAGATATAGAGTTCCATATATCACCATGTCGGTCCGTCCATCCGTGGACTCGATAACTTGAGTAAACATTTATATTTGAATGAAATTTGGCACACAGTTTGCTTTCTGGACTCCTATTTAAAATGGGAGAAATGGAACCATTACCACGCCCCTTTTTTCGATATCGAAAATTTCGAAGATCGTTTAAAATCAGATAATTCAATAATAAAAGCAGCTACAATAATGAAATTTGGTAAATTTCTTAAGTTGGTCGTCCTATTGAGTCAAGCAATTTTCAAATTCGACTGTTAATGACTTCATAACCGTGTATAGATAGAATTACGAAACTTGATACGAGGTTTACTATAAACATGTAGAGACCGCCCACGGAAAATAATCAAAATCGGTGGACGACCACGCCCACTTTTGTAGTAAAGCTTTCTAAAAGAGAGGTTGGGGAACGGAACATGCCATATCCCCCTCTTTTCCAAAATTATATATACCCTATGCTGTAACCGCCGTGGTGTGAAGGTAGTGTTGCCGGCCTACCACACCGAACGTCCATGGTTCGAGCCGTGGTACAGGTAACATCAAAAGTGATTTGAAAAAAAGTTTTTCAAAACGGGGTCGCCCCTCGGCAGTGGTTTGGCAAACTCTCCGAGTGTATTTCTGCCATGACAGGCTTCTCAGCAAAAATTCGTTTCCTTTGTAGATGCCGTTCGGAGTCGGCAAAAAACTGTAGGTCCCACCAATTTGTAGGGAAAAATTCAAATCGGCACACCACAAATTGGAAGAGAAGCTTGGCGCAAAAATCTCTTAGGAGGTTTATGATGATATACCTGTTGTATATCGAAGAGATAGAGATAGAGAGATGCTGTAACCAGTGAGCCCGAAAATATACTGTGAAAATTTCATGAAGATCGGTTGAGTATCTAATGTTCGGTTTCACCCGAACTTAGACTTCTTTTGTTTTAAATTACTATTGTTAAAATTAAATGCGTTACGATCGTAAAGTTTACTTTATAATACTTATCGCCCAGTTCTGTTAGAGAAGACTTACTCAGATTGAAGTTATGACGTTACGTTTTCAAAAACGTTTTTAACTTTAATTTTAAGCAAATTTCTTCAAAATTACCCACTGTGCTCCATTCTATGTGTAGTACTTTACAAACCTGCCGGTTGGTCGTGGATCACCCCCTAAACCACCCAAACGCTTTTACAATATGAAACACATACTTACAACAATATTTTAAATATAGTTTCCCACGATTTGCAAGTTTCACTTTGTCAGTGATTACTTATCGAGGATTAGTGGCAATATATTGTTTGTAGTAGAAGAAATTGGAAAACTAGATAAAATGTGACGTAATAGTAGAAGGAGGAATGTAGGAAAGAAGGTAAACATTTTCGAGTGACCGACTGACAAAGTATATAGCATGGCGAAGCACATCAAGTACGTTGAACCAAGTGACAGTAATGCCGTACAATTGGTTTTGCTTAAAGAAATATATGTGTATGTAAATAAATGAATATGTAGTTTTTATTAGGGTGGGTCTTATTTTTCGGGCGATTTTTCTTTAAGTAATTCTAATATAAATTGTGGAAGCAACTGTAGTTCGACTTCGGCTATGTTCGAACTTTTGCGAACATATGTATGTGATTTTTTTTTACCTTAAAAATTTAGTTTCAAATTATATATATTTTGATGTGTGACCCTGTGTTTTATTATCATTTGAAAATTGCATAATCACATGAAAATCATTTCCATGGGGAGTGCTCATAAGACAAAGTTTTTTTCAACCTTACAGACCTTTGGGAGTTCTTTTCCCGGCACGCTTACCGGTTAGGAATATATGCATACTCACTTCCGATCAGTTTATTTGTTTTTTATTTTTTATTTATAAGCTAGTCTGATCTATTGATGTGATGATATTGAACTTGAAAAATGTTTAGTTCGTCTTCGGTTTGGTTTTGAAAGAACTTTACAGAATTTGGGCTGTAGTCATAGTCAAATTAAAATAAAGTTTTATCCACTTAAACATGATTCTAAAATAAACATTTTTCAAAGTCTGTCATAGTCAACTTAAAAACCATTTTATGTCTAAAACGGAGTTTTAACTTTAAAATTACGAAAACGTCATTTTAACATTTTAAAATCTCAGTATGCGTCTGTGGTTGTGTTTGTGACATAGCTTACTCCAAGACATATACCATACCATACCATAGTATACTATGGTTTGTGAATAAAATAGCTGACACAGGGTGACCTTACAAAACATAAAAATGTATTCATACCACCAACGAACTTAATTTTTTTTCATAGGGGGACTCTGTTACATTTTATTTTAGCTAAAATCTTTGTTTAATATGATCATGATTGACCAACATTTTAAATGTGTTTTTAAGTTAAGTAAAGATTTTAATTAAAACTCGAGTAAAGCAACGACTATGGTTACGGGCCTCTGTGTTTATGTTTTTTTCTACAGTGCTTCTTGCGTTTTTGCCAAATTTTCAAAATAAAAAAGTTAAACCAGAAAAATGGTAATGGAAAAAGTGATTACCCTGAAACGCAACACATGATTTTTTTATTTTAGTAGAAACAGTTGTGTTCAATATAATAGTAGTGAAGTTAAATTAGATATCGTTGGACGAAGTGAAAAGAAGCTGTGTTTTTAATAATTTTCATTTCAAATATAGCGAATTCAATAACAGAAACCACATGAAAAGAAATTTCAAACTTTACACAAAGTTCAGCAAAGTTAATTAAACTTTAGAAAATGGCCAACAAAATCTTGAAACTTTTTGCACAATTTCTAGAAAATTTTTGAGTACGCAGTTTTGTAGACCAATCACTTTTAGTATAACATTGTGCAAGTTAGAACTCGCTTCAAAATTTTCCCTGAATTTTCAGAACTTTTTTCTTTAAGGGTGTTAAGTGCTTTCATCTACACAACGCATAAAGAAAAATTTATTTTGTATAGAAAGAAATATCCAACATCCTTGACAAAAGAAAATTCGACAAATTTAGGGGAAATTTTTAAGCGAGTTCTAATTTGCACAATGTTATACTAAAAAAAATGCGTACTCAAAAATTTTCTAGAAATTCTGCCCAAAAATATTGAAATATATTTTTATGTGGTTTCTGTTAAGGAATTAGCTATATTTTTGATGAAAATTATTCAAAACACAGCTTCTTTTCACTTCGTCCAACGATATCTAATTTATTTTCACTACTATTATATTGAACACAACTGTATATACTAGAAGACCTGTTAGACATTGTCCTGTCAAAAAGCTGACATGCCTACATTTTAAAATCCGTATTTCTCACGCCCTCATCTCTGTTTTCTGAGAGAGCAGAGGAGGAGCTCTTCCCTCGTCATCGTCATCTTACTTCTTCTTTATGTACATATAACTATATATAGAAGGATTGTTCGTTAAGTACCGATCTTCCAATAGATTGTGACATTGCGGTTATAATACGCTCTTCGAAAGAGATTCCCTTCTTTGCAGCCTTGGTTGATTTAAAACGCATCAAAGAGGTTCACATATAGTGCCAGAGCTTCCCAGCGGCGAAGTGAGTTTGCAGTCCTTCCACATAATGCATTACGAAACCCTTACAGGTACTTTGTTATCATCTATTACATTGTACGCTGACATGTAATGAAAGAATTTCTATGATTTCTGCTTCGTAAAATGTTTAAACTTCGTGAAAGTTCGCCCTTGCTCTATTGCCGTACATTCACATAATTATTCCATTACTAGTAAAGAGGTATTGAATCTGCTTTGTCTACAAAACGGCCATGCTTTTGGGAAAGTAGTATTTGTTGTAACTGATTCTTTAAGGGAAACTGTCTGCAAAGTGTTGGAGAAGTATTGCATTTTGTAATGTGAATTTTCGCCGCTGGCTATGGACATTGCTCAACGTCATTTGCCATAGCCGTAAAAGTTTTGCTAAGAAGTCAAATACATAGCAGCGTACACAAAGAGTTCCCGAGAGAAGACGAGTCTTTTTATTCGAGCAAAATATGACTCAACCTAATTTAGGAAACATATTCTGCAAAAAAAAAAAAGCAATAAAACTTTTTTCGCATTTAGCAGGCTCCCCACCCAGCGTATTGCACTGAAGCAGCACGCTATTTGCGTGACCTGCACTGTGTTTGGCCTTTTGCTCTCAAATTCTTTCAGTGTCTGTTTCGTTCTTTCTCAATTTTCATATTTAAAGTCACTCACATACTTTTCATTTCTATGGATAAGTGTGTGAACCTTTTTGTCCTAACGAGATAGGTTTTGCTACAAACTTTGTTTTAGCAATGAACCTTAAATCCAGCGCAGCTCAAAAAATCGGTGACTGCGCTTAGATTGAGATACCACGACGATGCTTCTGGAAGGCAAGGACATCACGTTGATAGTGAGAAGCTGACACCAGGAGTAAACCGTGTGAAGCACCAAAAATACCACCTTAAATAGGACCACAGGAAATAAGTTTATATACAACTCTCCCTCCTATCAGTCCTCATATTAACTTGATTTTTTCTCTTTACAGAACCACCTTTAACTCTCTGCAACTACAAGAACTGGAGCGTGCTTTTCAACGCACACATTATCCCGATGTTTTCTTCCGTGAAGAGTTAGCAGTACGCATCGATCTAACAGAAGCGCGTGTACAGGTTTGGTTTCAGAATAGACGAGCAAAATGGCGTAAACAAGAGAAAGTGGTCGGTGAGCTTTCAGCTGGTGATAGTCTTCAAGAAAATGAAGATGGTCTAGGCACAACGTATGCGGATGAAAATGCGATTGCACAGCTTGATAATGGTTTAGGTAAGAGGAGAATTTGACCTTCATAAACTGGGATGTGTAAGTTAAATACGGTGCCGGTTTAGTGATGGTAATTGCAAGAAAATTTCTTAGAAAGAAAGGTCTAGCGTGCAGGATCGTTATACATTTATCGAAAAGCAGAATGCATCGGGGTTGCATCCCACAATAACAAAACTGAGACTTGGCTTGACTTGACGGAATCAGACTGAGTTAACTTCCTGCACGGACTATATTACATCAGGTTTTGGCATCCAGACATAGGATATATGGCACCTTATAAGTAAAGAAAGAGAAAGTATCTTGGACGATTAAGCAGGAAAAATTTACGACGACTTGTCAAAAATGGAAAAAAAGTAACCGTTTTATCGTCTTCGAGACTCCTTGAGTGCCTTTTATTGTGCATAAGCCAACCGATATGGATATGGATTAATAGAAAAAGAGCTTTCTTTTACAACTAAAACTATCCGCAGTAAATGTTAAGTAAGTTTGACCCCTACCCTGGGTAAGGGAAGCTCGATAGAAAGCATAGAGCTCCGTTGCGTCAAATAAAAATGTGACCTGAACTTAAGACATATTTCCGGATAACACCAGCATCAACTTTGAATTAGCACTCCAAAAATCTGAGGAAGCCGAAGCGAGGATACATAAGCCTTGCCTTGTCAAAATTTTAGTTACGAAGCATAAAGTTGATGATCCTCTTGATAAAAGACCCTGCAAAAAATCGTGCGACTGATCGCTAAAGAGAGTGATCCGGGATCAATACTTTTCGTCTACAGTGGGCTTCAATTGATTCCAACTATTCCGTTATAGGCTAATTCTATATGCCTCTTCATAGGACATGCTCAAACAAAAGGGATCACTTCAACTCATACAAATAGATCAAAACTGGCATTGGTCGCATGCTCCTTTGCGACTCATCCCGGATTCATCCTACACTGATTCCTTTTTTTGCAGGGGAGCTTTAGAGAACTTAATGAGCTCGGCAGAGCGACTGCCAATGAAGGCTAGAATTATCTCGCTACACTGCAAGAGGAAGCGTGTTTCCAGCGTTTCCTAAGCGAACTCGAAGCCTATTTATTCTGGAAGATTAGTACATTAAAGTTGACCGAGATAGTAGCTATCGTAAAATAGTTCGATCGAGAAAGAGGTCAGAATTTGGCTGACCACCCTCGAAAACAGCGGTGTAAGTGCTAAATTTCCTAAGACGCCTTGAATTGCCTCCCTGCAAAAAAAGCGATTAGTCTAGGATGAATCCGGGAGGGTACTAACAGAATAACGAAAGCCCTTTCACCATTGAGTCAGATCAGTTCCTTACTCCATTCCTCTCGGACGTTGATGAAGCGTTCGAGCAGCTTTTTGTTGGACCTTAATCTAAGGGCTTAGCTGATTATGGCCAGAACTGTAGACAGTTAGGGAACTTGTGACTACTGTGCTATAGCGAAACTTCCCCTGAGAAAGCTGACAAGATTAGGAAGAGTAGTCATCTTATCACTACCTTAGACCTAGGGGAACGTTTACTGGATAGGTTGTGGGTGAAGTTGGTACTTGTGTTTATCTCTCTCTCACATATAATTGAGTGGGGGTATATAGTTGGCCTCTCTCGGCTTTGCTATTCAAGCCTACTCAACCTACCTCGATAATTTTCAATCATTATACCTTCCATAAACATAATCAAACTTCATGCTTCATAGCTTGGTTCCGATGTTTGTAAGTATGAGAAGAAGAAGAGATCGACCGAAATGATCAGGGCGATGAGCTGAGTTTATTTAGCCATGTCCGTCTGTCCGTCTGTCTGTTTGAACGCAAGCTAGTCCCTCAGTTTTAGAGATACTTCGCTGAAATTTTCTAAGGGGCCGCCATTTTGTAAAACATTAATAATTTTTGGAACCAGCGAGATCGGACCAATACAACGCATAGCTCCCATACAATCAATTGTTCCGATAAAAGGGTTTTGGCCTATAAATCTTACAATTAAAAAACTAGGAACGTTAAATTTTTGAGGTTTGGTACTTATTATATATCGACTGCTGAGTGGAAGATCGCACTATTTCAAAATATTTTTCAAAAACACCCTATCAGTGATCTTCCACTCACCCGTCGATATGTAATGTGTGCAGTCAAATCCCCTACATCGGACCAATATAACATATAGCTTCCATACAATCGATTGTTCCGATAAATGGAGTTTGGGCTATGTATCTTTAAATTAACAGTTTTGCTGAGTTTGTACTTATTGTAAGTAAGGATCGGACACTTAAAACCGTGATGCATATTCATAAAAGGTTTAAAGTTTTCGGCACAATCGAATATAGCCATTTCCTTACATGTTTGAATTACTTTCATTGTTCAACTTCTTGCAGGAAGCACTCTCCTACCAGACACACCACCTCAATCTACAAATTCGCTGGACAATGAACCCAAACTACCTTACCAGACCGGTGGCTGCATATCACCTTCGCGCCTATCACCAAATATATTTCTCAATCTTAATATTGATCAGCTAGAGCGAGGTGGTGGCGTCTCTATGGAATGGTCTACGTATCCGCCAGCGAGTACGATATCGATTATGTCGCATACGCTTTCGCAAACCCACACACCACCTCCGCTATTGGTTGCACATAGTAAAATTAGCAACGGCAACAACAACAACCATAATAATAATCCACATCAACATGATATTGATGATAGCAATATGGATGATCCTCAAACGAGTCAACACAATTATAATCAAACGCACGATCACAACCATCATATGACCTTACTCAGTAGCAGTCTCAGTGCCTCTTTAGATTTGGATGCGACTACAAATTCGACTTATGATGAAATGAAATTTCTTAATGTCGATCAATTTACAATTGATAATTTTAAAGCTGAATGTATTCTGAACTTAGATCAGGGTCTTGCGTTGGATGATAGACCCACACTAGGACAACTAGGACATAGTGGTCTGTCATTTGATAGTGGGCAAACTTTGGATGCGTGTGGTGTGGTGGCACATATTTCTTTAGAACAATTACAACAACAGCAACAGCATCAAGATAACCAGCAACAACAACAACAACAAAACGATGACCAAATACGAATAATGCAACAACACCAACATCATAATCATAATCAGCAACATCATCATGAGCATCAATATCAGGAGTTGCATCAATTGCAACAACAACAGCAGCAACATCACCTGCAACATTCTTCAACTCTCACACAACTCATACATGCTTCCAACATACAACTAAATAATTCCCACCACTCGCATGGTTTGGGTCTAGATATGCCATCATTCAGTTTGTCCGGTGATAACGATCCGAATAAATCGCCGCCCTCTCTATTGTCACTTGATAAACCTCTATCACTCAATATCAGCGTGGATGGCATCGGTAATTTGGTGGATGATAAATTTTGAACAAGAAAAAGAGAGCAGAGTTGGAGCTTTCACTTCCTTTTATGCTCTAAATTAGCCGCCAAAACAGCAGCGAGTGGTATATAAAGCAATGCAGCAGTTCAACGAAATATGCAAGTGCATCGAATTGTGATTATCCTTTAGGGGTAGATTTTTAGTAGAAATTTTGCTCCAAATTGGCAGCAAATACTTTTCTCTTGCGGCAACACTGCCTACATACCAACACATCCTCACAGACAAATTGTGGATCCAGATACAAGGTATCACAATTAGCCTTACTAATATCGACTACCGTCAGTTATATAAATTTTTGCTGAGCTGCACTGGCTACCAGTTCTCACACCAGCACTTTTTGTCCCCAAGGATCCCGTTGTGATTACACGTGGATCTGATTACCCTCTACTCAAACCAGGTTGTGGACACCGCAAAGCGTAGTTGTAGCAATGCTTCGACCTGCCTAGTCGTCATTTTCCTTACCCAACATTGTCATCAATATCTTCTAACGGGAGTCCCAGGAACCGAGCGGCTTCAATAGGGTTGGATCGTATTGGAATGGATGTTGGAAGAGTCTACTCATTGGTATCATGGGGGGACACACCGCCTGCCAGCCAAACATTCGGCATGTTAGGGTTCAGTTCGGATAAGTAAGAGTTTAATCTGTTACAGGATAGAAGTCGGGGAGGTATAACTGTTGCCTCCCTCGGAAGTTCATGGTCGTGTTGTGGTGCTGTTTTTAATGACATAAACACTCCCCGAAAGTTTTGAGAAGTGTTGTCGAAAGTGGCAGTCCTTTACCGGATATGAGCTCGGTACGCTCCAGTACTCCCTGTCAGTATATGCCCGACTGTTGCAGGAACGATTTGATGACAAGTGTAACCTTCTAGGTCATGGGTAATGGGAGGCATCATATCCGTAGATCAACCACCCAATTACACGTCATTATATGCCTACCTCGGGTATATTCTAAACCAGAAGGTCCTTTTCGGCAACAGCTGGAGCTTATGCCTGAATGACGGCATTCATCTGGCGAGAGCTGAAAAGAAGTTTACCGCCTCTGCTTAGAGTTTTTTCTTTGGCTTTATCTAAAAAAAATTCTCCGAGGTAATCAAAATAACGGTACCCCTAGTATTTTGCTCCACAGCGAGGGCATTCACAAAGAAGGGGTTTCTTTGTTTTAGGCTTCTCTTCTTCTCTACAACGTCCGAAAGTCATTGAAAGTGTACCAAGCGCCCACAGCTTGTTTGTCTATACATATAAAGGTCTTGTGAAAAGGACCATCAGTAACGAGAGGCCACCCGCCCGTGCTAAATGTAAGTAAGTATTCTGGCCGCACCAGTTTAGTATGATTACAGTTTACTAGTCCACCTTTCACCTAATCTTAGGTTTATCTGAAAAAAGTCACGATCGTTTGACCCCTCCCCACCTCCGTGCTTTCCAGCAGTCCATTTACTGTTGCTATCCAAATAAGAGGTGAGAGTACCCCAACTTGCGAATCAACACGCACCCTCCTGCTCGATGTCCATTTTCGTCACAGCTTCATTTATCGCGACCAGCGGACGTTGTCTAAACCTCACATACCTTGTGATGTCTGCTTCTAAGTGTAGTAAATTTATTACATACTTCGGAATATATACAAGTTAACCAAGCCATACGTTGTACTCATGATCTACTTTCACCATGATCCACATCAATGGTTTTTATACGAGGTGTGTTCAAAAAGTCTCGCTAATTTTGTGTTTTTTCAAAAATTATTTATTTATTCATGAATATCTATTTTGTCCCCTTCAAAGTAATCCCCATGAGATATTATACACTTGTGCCAACGGTTTTTCCAATCTTCGAAGCACTTCAAAAAATCATTTTTTTGTATCTTGTTCAGCTCCTCCTTCGATGCCGTCTTTATCTCGTCAAGAGAAGCGTAACGTCGTCCTTTCATGGGCCTCTTCAGTTTAGGGAACAAGAAAAAGTCACAGGTGGCCAAATCTTGGGAATACGGTGGCTGCGGCATCATTAGTGTGTTGTTTTTGGCCAAAAAGTCGCGCACAAGCAACGATGCGTGAGCAGGGGCGTTATCGTGGTGCAAAAGCCAATTTTTGTTCTTCTTTGCACATCTTCTCGGCCTTCTGAGAACATTTTGTACCACCGATAAACGTTGCTTCGGTCCAAGGTAGCTTCTCCGTATGCCACAGTCAACATTCGGAATGCATCCGCGCACTTAATTTCGTTTTTCACACAAAATTTGATACAGGTTCTTTGATCCATTTTTTTGAATAGGTAAAAATCGAAGACGATCCAAAACACGTGCAAGCAAAGCAGCTGTCAACAATTAACTGAACATTCAAAATGGCCGAGCTTGTCGGCATAAGTGAGAGACATGAGTACCAACATAACGCCACAAAAAATTCGAAATTCGAATATACGTAACCAGCGAAAATTCAAAATTCGCGATACTTTTTGAACACACCTCGTACCTTTCATTAAAATTAAATTTTAAAATAACTTAAATCGGATATTTGTAAGTATGAGAAGAAGAAGAGCTGGAGACATCTCTATGTGTTTTTGAAGGTAAACAACTCCCTCAGTTTAAAAGATATCTGGCTAAAACCAGCCGGTTACACCCCACTGCCACTATTTTCCTTATCTATCGTTTTTCTGCAGATGTTGAAGCTTTAATAAATGTCAGTCGTGTAGCATGAATACTTCCCGAGGTATGCACTATGAAAAATCCTATTTGTGTAGGAGGTTTCATGCCCCCTTTGCGCGTATTCTACATTTTTCTGGAGTTGTTGGAAATTAACTTTGTTTATCTTCGTATAAAATTTCAGCTGTCTAGCATGAATACTTCCACAGATGTGCATTGTCAAAAATACCATTTTTATAAAAGGTGCCACGCCCCTTTAACGCTATCTCCCTTATTCAATCCAAATTATTATTTCTTTTGGCCTGAAACCGACCTCAATCGTGTTGAAATTGTAAGTAGAAAAACTATACAGAATTGATCAAACAGGTTGCGTATGAGAAAGGTGTTGTGGCGGAGTTGAATGTTAATGGTGCAGTCGCGTTTTTGGTTTTTTTATTATTTTTAGTCATACAACTCATAAATACTCTAGGATCGGTGCTGGGCGACTAGGATTATATGCATGATCGATTACACTTACGATTACGATGACTTCAAACGTAATATTAAATGTTTGCCGTATGCGTCAATTTACTTATCTGAGATTATTATACCAGTAATCGAAAGAGTATTTTGAAGGACTACCTTTACTGTAATTATTATTTTAAAATTATTTATTTTGCGGTTACTGTTCTTCGGTATTCGATTGTGCTATATATAACGATTACAATAATCGTAAGTTCATATGTGGTCAAATCGCCATTGCTATAATCGTTAATCGCATACCTGTAATCATAATTATCGTAATAGTTTTTTTTTAACTTTTTAAATCACGACTTCTCCAATCTCAAGAGTGCTTAAAACGTTTATGCTTGCCAAAGTTGTAATTTAAAAAATTTTAAATTAAAGGTATCGTTATCGTAATCGTAATCGTTCCGTAATTGCAATCCTCATCGCCCAGCTCTCTTTAGCGATAAGTCCAACCAAATATGAATATATAATAATTCAGAACAAAAAATAGTCCAAATTATAAATAAATTTAATAAATTTATTACAATTAAAACTGTTTCTATGAATAAGAAAATATTGTACTAGTCAAATTAGAACAAAACAAAAACAGTTATAACTTAAAATAATAAAATGCTATTAAGTAATATTGTTAACTTTATTCAAGTAAACTAGTAAATATGTTAAATGTTATAAAAATATTTAATGATGTTAACTTATTGTTATGTTAACTTTGCTGAGCTATCGATTTTTTTAATTCGTGGCTGAGTGGACGATCAGCCTATTTCGGTGCCTGTTCGAAAACACAATGGAAACCTATCAGTTATTCCGGCCAAGCTGACGGCGGGAAACAATTGTAATATAGTTTTGTGATTTCTATCAACTTCATAGAAATTCACTGTCTCATTTCGATTAAATCGATTGATTTCTCTCATGATCTATTACATTTCTCCCGTCGGTGGTACTGTCGGAATAGCTGATGGACCCCAATAACTCATCAAAAGATTGGGAAACACAATATCGCCGAATTTATTTAAAGGAATGCCTCAGTTGAGTATATTTTTTGATAGTCCGTTACTCACAACTATTCTGAGATAGAACGTTTTTCACTGTCTAGTTAGATGAACAAAAATCTAGCGGCTAAACTGCATAACCCATATTATGTTAAGTCCAGAGTATATTTATTTCCATGATTAAATCACTAGAAGGTAGCTAACCTCTGGTGACAGATTTTGAAAATTGCAGCCATTATACTGTGAAGCCATCTTCCTCCCTGACAAATTTTTATTCACATTTTGGGTTGCCTTTTAGCGAAATTATGTAAGAATAGTAGTATTAAACACAACTTTTAAATAGGTTGCTTTTTAAATTTTTCATTATTATTAAAATATGTAAACCAAAAAGTACTAATTTTTCATAAAAATCAAACTTTTAGTTTTGTTTTACAAACATTTTCATTTTAGCACTTTCGATTTATTTACACAGTCATTGTATGGGATGACATGTTTTGATGTTGTATTTAGTTGACTTTGCAAAAGTTTTATTACTACTAATTTCCTACTACGTATCTTAAATTTTCTACTACCATTTCCTCGATAAATAAAAAAGTGCTCCTACCTTTCTTTCGTTCGCAAAAGAAATCCTAAAAATTTTAGAAAATGGAAGTGTCAAAACTAAACGTCAGTTAGAGACCTAACCTTCTTGTGACTGAACCATGATTTTTTCGACTTATACTCGTAGCTTATATTGCGCTTAAAAAACGCACACATACTTATCTAAGCTATTGACAGTAGGATTTTCCACCACATTTCGGCTCTTTAAAACTACTACAGGGTGGCTGATGAATTTTGCTACATTAAGAAACTCAAATAATTTTTTTTTCAGTGTATGGAATTCATTTTTCTTTTATTCATGGTAAAGCTCATTAAATTTTATTAAATATAGCTTAATTAGTTTTAAAAATAATGGAATTTAAATGCCCCCCCCTGCTCGTCGATGCATGCGCGGCATCTTACCAAAAAGTTGTTCATTACTGCTTGGAGAGTTGAGACAGGAATAGCCGCAATTGTTTCTCGAATGGATTGCCTTAGTTCATTCAAATTTGTTGGTTTTGCTTTGAAGACTTCCTGTTTGCAATAACCCCACAAGAAAAAGTCAGGTGCAGTAAGGTCAGGCGACCTGGGTGGCCAACGGAATGTGGAGTTTCTGGATATCAGCTTATTGGGAAATTTTCGTCGCAATTCTGTCATAACAGGTTGGGCTATATGAGGAGCTGCACCATCTTGCTGAAACCACACAGAGTTGAAAGAAATTCTCATTCGGCGTAATTCTGGATAGAAAAACTCTCTCAACATGCTCAAGTAACGGTCTCCAGTAAACGTAACGGTGTGACCGTTTTCTTCGAAAAAGTAGGGCCCGACAATGCAGCGTGATGAAACTGCACACCACACTGTGACACGAAGTGGATGCATTTCCGTCTCATGGAGTATCTGTGGGTTGGAAGCACTCCATATTCGACAATTTTGTTTGTTTATGTTGCCGTTTAAATCGAAATGGGCCTCGTCAGACATGAAAAGACAGTTCAACATGTTTCCATCCTCTTCCACCATTTCAAGCATCTTCTGGCAAAATTCCAAGCGAATCGGCAAGTCTGCAGCGTTCAGTTTGTTGGCCATTTGAATTTTATATGGGAATAAGTCCAAATCTTTGTGCATAATTGACTGTAATGACTGTCTGCTTACACCCATTTGAGCAGATAAGCTTCTTGTCGAAACACGTGGATTGTTTTGTATGGCAGCAGCTACAGCAGCGATTGTTTCCTCCGTTCGAACTGAAGGGTGTCGATGGTAAGGTCTTCTGTTGACTGTCCCATGCTCGGCAAAATTGTTTACAAGTCTTATTATGGTCCATCTGCTCGGAGGATTGCCGCCAAACGTGCGCCTATACTCTCTTTGAACCGAAACTACGGACTCCAGTGCGTGATAGCGGCGGACAATCCAAATTCTTGTTTCAGTGTCCCAGTTATCCATTTTTGTTAAATGTAAAAGTCAATCTGCAAAATAAAAGAAAAGTTAACCAGATTCATTAAATAGAAAAAAAGTTATTTAATTTTTTTTTGGTAGCGGCTTTCATTTGTATTTCTGATTGCAAACATAAACCAAGGCGAATTCAATATAAGGTGGAAGTAAGGCGAATTTTTGTAATTAATGGATCTAATGTCAAAATCGTACTGCGGTGAAATGTGTAGTGTCAAAATTCGAGAAAAAGTAGCTATCAGCTGATTGGATAATGCCACCTTGCACTGAATTCGCCTTGACATAAACTATGGCTTTAGAACATTTTATAAACCGATTGAGATTTGCGATATCATGCATGACAAATGAAATAAAGAAATGAAAAGCTACCATAGCTTATGTCATTTAAACATAGGTAATGTGTTGACTGCGGCGTACACCCAACACTTTCTAAACCGTCTTTTCGTCTAATTTGAAGAAAAAGATAACGACTATGAATAAAATGAAGGATAATTTTTGGCCTAGGAAGGTTACTATTAAAAATCGAATAAAACGGATAATAACTACGCCACTATTTTCGATACCGAATATTTTTAAAATATATACCGTTGCCCTGCCAACATATGACTGAACATCCAGTTAAATTGAGAGAATTGTCCTGGCTTCGACAGCACTCCCCAAAACCTACAGGGAGTGTTTTTGTCGTTACCACAACAACAACAACAAGTGGCCTGGCAACCACGCCCACTTTTAAATAAAAGTATCAATTCTGACAACTACAGCATTTAGTGTTTGGTTTAAAGTTTGGCGGCCTCCGCGGTATGGTATTAGTATTCAGGTTCCCAAACTTAGGTGCCGGAACAGATGACAGAAAAATATTTGGAAAACGTTTTTTCAAAACTGGGTCGGCAGTAATCTAAGAATATTTCTGCAATGGAAATGTTTCTTAGCAAAAATTAGTCGGTATAAAATACGCAGGTTCCGCCAATTGGTAGGAAAAATCGGAAGCAGGAAAATTGGAAGAGCATATTGACCTTAATCTTCTCGGAGGTATATCGCACCAAATTTTTATATGCATGCCTATTACGGTATCTGACTGATACCTTCCGCAGGGAATGCGAATCGAATATTGGAGAACCGCTATTCTCATAGCCGATCGTCAAAACAGTTTGAGAATAAAAAATAAGTGGATCACAAGAGCTGTCATTTGTTCTAACTGCGAGCCGCTGAATATCTGATGCGGATTCGACATACATTTTTCAAACTTGTAAATTAAAATAAATTAAAATGGAATTTAATATAAGGCAAATTATTTCTTTTTAAATGAAATTATATGCACTAATTGTGTTTTCCAACAGAAGTCGTCCCGAAAACCAGGAGCAGTTCGCTTTGTTGGCAAATGAAGAAGCTCAACGAGAATATCGCAAAAATATATCTAAGCCGCCATCAGACGTTGGGGTAATTTATTGGACAAACGTCAGCTCATATTTGAATGCCTTGGGTCCCCCAACAAAATCCTTTTATAGAATGTAGATGAAAATTTGCTCTTGAAGGTTGTGCTATTCTAATGTGCTTATTGAAAAAGTAACTACGATATTCCATTTGTTCGACGTCGTTCATATATATATATAAATAAATATTTATCCATTTTTTACACAATTAAGATTCCATTACACCAAGAAATTGTGAATATACTTTCGAAACTGTTGGTTACCATTACAAGCATGTAGACTTTGGCAACTGCATTTTGGTAACTTCCTTCAGCTAAGACCCGAAGGCAAAAATACACGTATTGTTGACTGCTCTCGAAATAATCACTAGGGGGGTTTTGCTGCAAATTACGCCTAAAATGTGCATCTATGCATTTTTATTTAATCCAAAATGCCTAACGAACCTTTGGAGCAAAAAATTTTTGGAATTTAATTTGCATTGTTACTTTATTATTCATTTCACACTCTATCCCTCAAAAACCGTCTGACACATGCTGCGTTATTTTCCGCTTCATTTAAGTTGAAATAAATTGCAATTAAATCCATTTTTCCTCAAACCAATTTTTTCCAAGCAGGCCCGTGCGCAGGGGGGTTTTAGGGGTTCAAACCCGACCTGCCTCCTATTGGGGATATTTCAGCATACATTTATATTCCAAATGGCCAAATTCCATTTCAACTGATACTCCGTACAGCCTTAGATAAGGTTCAAATTTTTTGGTGGACATATGTTTGTATTCAAATTGTCATTTACGTTCGTGCATTCACTTTTATGTGTAAAGCGATTTGAGTTTGCCTTATTACTTATACCTGAACCGCAATGCGGCATTTTCTCTCCCTTCCGCATACATAAAAAACGAATTAAAAGCTTGTAATTACTACATAATAGCTATACTTATTTAATACATATGTAAATACTCTTTTCTGTTTGTTGTTTTTCCTGCAATTCGTATTTAACCGGTTCGTTGTTGCTCCGTATTCTATCATGTTATTAGAATGTTTGACAGTTCTTTGCCGCACACTTTATTGTCATTGGTTGACCAGAGAAAACTGGTGAGGTGCGCACTACGGTAAGCTGAATATTATTAAATTATTTATATTATTACTAAATAATTTGCATTGTTATTAAATAGTTTGTATAAGTCCTATCCTAATATTTTTTACCATGAATATTCGTCGTTTTCTGTGTCAAAAAAGGCGAAACGAGAACGAAGATGTAAGTTTAACATAATATTAAATATAGCATAAATTCAGATTTGTACTAAGTGCATAATAATATTTGGTTCATGTTAGGACGTTGGTGAATGTAGTCGTACTGAGCTTCAAACTCCGACAAATATTGCTGAAAATGCCGCATGTAAGCCACAAACGGGATTAGCACTGACTACTACAGAAGTGGAATTTAATTTGGAGGTACCGAAAAGCTCGTCTTTGCCAGTTTGCTCTTTGCAAAATGATCTCAGTTCCTATGATATTCGATTGTTTGTTCAAAAATCAGCAGTTGATGGAATAAACTCAATTCCTGGATTGCAAAAGAAGATTTGGAGTCCCCCTGACGGCTACAGTTTTCCTGCATCGGGCCCTAGAAGTTTGAAGTTTCAACGCTCTTGGCTCCAAAAACATCAATGGCTTGCGTATTCGGCTATAGAAGATGGTGCATATTGCAAATACTCACCCTTATCGCGAGTTTTATTTTCACCCGAAAAGGATCGCATTTTTTATTCGCCTTATCGCAGATATTGGCAAACACATTTTTCGTGTTCAAAAAGCATTTCGCCTTATTGGCAACGCTTTGTTCGGGCGAAATGAACAACGGAAAATGCCAAATTGGTTCACTTTTATTTTACAGGCGAACAAGAGTGAAACAAAATGTAAGCAACGGTTTGTTTTAAATATCAGATATTCTTTTAATGAAATATGGTGTGATTTTTTAGGAGTAAATCAATAAATAAGCACAGTCGGAAATGCTGTTGGAGAAAATGTTAGAAAAGCCTGAAATTGCTAAAGGGGTTCCAAAAGAAAACAGATGAAAAGTGGGAGGCTACGGAAGCAGCTTACAATGTCGTTGGATAGCCTGAGCCCACCTGTTTAAAGTTTATTTGAATGGAAAAAGGTACATTTCTTTGTAGTAATGTATGCAAAATCTATTTAAAATAACAATGCATCTATTAAGTAGGTGTGGAATGACCAGAAAAGATATGTAAGGAAGAAAGCGTCACAAAATCAATTGTATGAAAAGGGTACAGGCGGCGGACCCAACAAAACTCAAACGCTTACAAGTGTCGAGGAAACTATCTATCAACTGCTAGACCTCAAAGACACTGTTGACAGTGTTGAAGGCTCGCACAAGTACGGGCCGGCGGCAAAAAGGTCTAAGACAAACTTAGATATTGAAATTTTGTCGGATATTTAAATACGGAGCTACGAAATTCCTGGGTGTGGTACGGATTTTCCTGCAACTACGCCTGATATCGATCCTTTTGATCCTGAATGTGAGCCTGCTGCTCCATCAAGTGAATGCCAAAAAAGCGATATCAGCGCAGAACCAGTTCTTCGTAGAGCGAGCTCAAAAACATCGGTACTACTGAGTGAGTTTTAAAAGAACTCGATACACAACGAGAGATTTGTGACAAGCTAGATAAAATCGCGACGGAAATAAAGTCACACAATAAGTTGATGTGTGATCTGAAAGAAGAAAAATTAAGGAACTAGCGCGCCACAATTACACAATGGATAAGATGCGTAAGAGAGAAATTGGAGAGTTAATTGAGTTTAACCGAAAGACTTTAGAGTTAAAACAATGAAAATTAGAAGTTCTAAAGAGAAACACAAAAGACGGAGTGGTGCCTGATTTTTTATTTATAACTTTATAAAATAGCTGTATGGAATTAAAGGCTGACATAACCTATGTTTAAGTTTCATGAAATGAAGTATTTTTATTTATGTATATAGGCTTAATGCAATGACTTTTTTACATAACTTAGGTTTAAATTTTATGAAATGTTATATTTTTTTTGCTTGATGACTGAAGTACCTTGATACTTTAAAATAAAAATAATAAATTAAATCAGAGTACATACTTTATTTAAAGAGTGTTTGCAATTTCTGTACGAATTCGCTGGCCTGTGGCCAGATAGGTACTGCTGCCTTCGTGGACCTGTTGAGTATCTACTGTGGAGGTTTCGTTCAAATCTGCATTATCAGAAGGATTATGAAAATTAGCTTCACTTTTGTAATGAGTGCAAATGTTATGTAAAGCTGAGCAAACGTTGATAATTTTTGTTGCTTTGGCAGGAGCATAGTTAAACTCTCTTGCACCTAACAGACACCTCCATCGGTTTTTTAGCACACCATTTGTTCTTTCGATTATATTCCGACCCCGCATATGTACTTCATTAAATTTTGCCTCAGGAGATCCATTTTCTGGTGTTCTGTATGGAGTAAGTAGCCAAGGCTCTAGGGGATACCCTGCATCTCCGAAAATGTTCAAAATTTTAAATGCATTTGTTTTATTGATTTAAAACTGTTACCTAGTAGTCGAGCATTACTGTGAGTTTCTAAATAATTTTGTTCCATTTCCGATTTTAGATCACTTATATTCCATATAAATGCATCGTGGCAAGCACCAGGGTGTGTGGCATCAACAGCACGAATTCTAAGGTTGCTGTCACATACCTGACAAGCCATTTTATGAATACAATTATATTTTATCTAAAATTAAATTATATGTATATGCTTACGAGCATAACATTCAAACTGCATTTGCCTTTCCTATTGTAAAATTGGTGAATATTCTTTGAAGGAGATATTATGGTAACGTGTGTTCCATCAACACAGCCCAGAAGTCCTGGTATTGCGAACTTGGTATAAAATTCGGGTGCAAGCTGGCGTTGCTCTTCTAAGGAATGCGAATTTATCCATTGGCTACAAAGCAATGGCTCCAAAATACACAGCACCTCTGACAGAACCTCACTGAAATGTGACTGACTAAGACCCACCTCATGGGCATTGCCAACGCCTTTTTGATAGCCTCCTTCTGCGAAAAAACGTAGACAAGCGCTCAACGACGAATTTCTGCTTCAATGGCGGCAACGAGCCAGCCAGAATATCTAGCAAATGTTTAAATGCTGGCTTATGTCGCCTGTAATATTGTTGAAAACTAGTAAGGAAACAATTAATTTGTTATTGAAAAGTGCCAAAAACAACTTTTTCCTACTCACAGTAAATGACTTAGCTCCAAAGGGTTGGAATTGTCTCTTAATTGCCTCCGGATTGCTCTCACATTTAAATTTTTCTCGCGTTCTATCAATAACAACCTAAGGCTAATACTATACATGTTTTTTAAATAATTTTTAAGCTTTATGTTAACTTTATTTTACTAAATTGTACTCTTGTTTACAAAATTCACAAAATAGCAAGTAAATTTATTTGTTCGCTATTAATTCGAAATTGAGCATCAGCTGATTCGAAGTGAACATTGGTTCGCCCGAAATTATCGATAGGCGGAACCAGTTCGCCCGAACAAAAAAAGCGAAGACGAACATTCGTTCGGGCGAACTCTGCGATAAGGGTGACTGTGTCTTATTTTGTGCTACATGGAAAGGAGTCGGTAATCAAACTCTGGGCCAGTTAGTTACCACCCCATTAAAAAACTGGAAAAAATCACTGGAAACTTTCGAAAAGTACAGTTCATTAGAATACCACAAAAAATGTCTGTTGCAATGGTCTTTGAGAATGGGAATCGAAGAAGAAAATGATTTACCCATTGATTCGAAGCAAAACAAAGGAAAAAAACATATTAGACTTTCTGAATGAAAGCAAACTACGCATGATTCCAATTATTGCAACAGTTATCCTGTGTGGCCGACAAGGACTTGCTCTCAGAGGTTCGAATGATACGGTAAGAATTTTTAAGACGAACCGTTGACGAATGATCGAAACTTTAGAGCTCTCTTAAGATATCGAGCCAAAACTGTTGAGCAGTTGAAAAAACACCTGTGTGATTCACCAAAGAATGCTATGTACATAAGCAACCATGTCCAGAATGAAATAATCAACATTTGTCACCACCTCATCATGAGTTACAACATCGATCGAGTGAACAAATCGAAGGGCTTTTCTTTTCTCGGAGATGACACGCCAGACATTGCAGGAGTAGAACCAAGTTCAATTTGCATTCGCTACTTGGATAAATGCGGCGAAAAGTTCATCATTCAGGAAGATTTTTTGTGTTTTATTCCTATCACCGATTTCACTGGAAAGGGAATAGGAACTGCTTACCTTGATTTCCTAAAACCTTCCGGACTGGATTGCACGTATTTCTTCGGGCAAAGATATGACGGTGGGAGAGCGGTTAGCGGAGAGTTCCAAGGGGCTCAAGCTGTTGTCAGAAAAACTTATCTACTCGCGCTCTACTCACATTGTGCTGCTCATAGCTTCAATTTGGCGGTAAGCTTTGCGTGCAATATAACGGAAATCAAAAATTATCTGGGAGTTCTAGAGAATATACATTCCTTCTTCACTTATCCGAAACGCCAAAATGCCCTTCAGGATGCGATAAATAAAAATTAACTTCTATTGGAAACTCGAGTGAAGAAATTGAAAAATGTTTGTAAAACCTGATGGGTAGAACAGCATGAGTCCGTCGCAACAAATCTCCATTTGCAATCAGCAGTAATTCGCGCTCTTGAAGTGATTTCCACCAACTGGAAATACCCAACGATTTCTCCTGGAGCTTTCCAACTGCTTTCAGCTATAAACACTGCAAATTTCCAGATATCCATGCATATTTTGAGCTCGGTGCATTCTCTCACATTGTCTCTGAGTCGAGTACTTCAAGGAGAAAATCAAGATCTGGGAGAGGCTATCAAATTTGCTGATGCTGGGAAACAAATTTTGATGGAAAGAAGAGAAAACGCTAAGGGGGAGTTCAGACAAATTTTAAAAACCGTGTCGAAATTAGCGAGCAATACGAAATTGAATTGCGAAAGCCAAGGATTGCGTCGAAACAGACCTAACGTTCTAACGTACAAACAGATTCAGTTGAAGATTATTTCTGTATAACAATCTACATACTGTAAATTGATTCGTTTCTGACACAATTGCAAGATCGATTCTTAAGTCACCGCAATATTTTATCAAATTTCGTTTGCTTTTTTCCCACAAAATGAAAATTTTCGAAAAAGAATCCTGGGCCCTCACTCTGTAGATCTATTCGAAACAAAATTTGTTCGCTTTCGAGTGATTCGTACTCTGTAAGAAATTTTCGAGTAGAAGGCAGTCGTTGTTCGAGTTCCATTCTGTTCCCATCGAATTTGATTTATCCCCATTTCTATTGTAGAAAATTTGGTACGCACTACTTCGAGAACATATGCCATAATGGTCGAAAGTTAGAAAAATCTATTCGACAACAATTTAATAAACGGAAATCCACAAAAAATTTTTTTCTTATGATTATAATAAAACAATTAGTCTTTTTTTTATCACTAAGTAATTTTTATAGCAGAAAGAGTTAAGCAATCGTTGTTGACAGAAAATAATTAAAGAATTCTAGGTAAAAATTTGGAAAAATTTAACCAAAGAAATTTTTGGGATTAGATTACTTAAAAAAATAAAATTTTATTTAATAAAAATAAAATTAAAAAATAAAAATTACTTGTGCAAAGACTTACGTTCGAACCAGCAACCACACGCGTGGTAGTTGAGATTCTTATCACTTACGCTACCGCGACATGTAAAACTGCGATATTAGGCAGTCGCACTTGAGGTCTATGCAAAGTGTTTTTGTATTTTGCTTTGCGCTTGAAATTTGCGAAACAGTGATGCCTACTATTATGGAATATTTTCTAAAGGAAATTCTAACGAACTACAGAGTGCCTATGTGTATTAGAATCGCTTTTTGCTTTCGAGTAGAGCGGCCTTTCGAATAGAAGTACAGAGTAAGGGCCCTGCGCTAGTTAACGACGTTAGTACAAGGGTGCATAAGTATTTACATAAATTTATACACCACATACATATATACACTGCATACATACATATATACATAATCACTGTCTATACCGACAAACAACCTTTAACCTTGTATGATAACATACTGACAAAGAGAATATTATAGAACACATAAACAAGCATATTATTTAAATAACAAAGCATAACATTATACCCAAATTGTAAACAGCATCAAAACAATAAAACTTGTTTTGACATGCTTTATCATGAACATGCACTATCCCTAGAATAAGCAATAACAACCAAAATTGTTATCTATTAGTAAACAAGATAAGAACCGTCGCATCTCAATAGTATAAGTAGCACTAAGATTTATGTAAATTCAACAGTCTTAAGAATATCAATAAAGAGCACGCATTTCGGCGTAGCGATAAATATATTTTTTTACTCAAATATCGACCACACGATATTAACTCGCTCAACTATTCCAATCATCCTGTTCAATTTTGCACGACGATTCCCGTGACATCTGGGTGATCGAAGTACAACTTTGGCGGAAGCTTAGCCGGAAAGAAAATAAAAAACTCACTTGAAGCACTCGATATTTGTAATGAGGATGCGTTTCGAAATGTTAACCAAATGCTTCGCGTTATGGCAGTTTTGCCTGTGACAACAGCGACGAATGAACGATCTTTCTCAACTTTGCGACGACTAAAAATGTATTTGAGATCAACAATGTCTGAGGATCGTCTGAACGGTTTAGCCTCACTCAATGAACATAGCGATGTCAAAATCGATCCGCAAATAATTTTGAAAGAGTTTTTTTCAGTACCTCGAAGAGTTGATTTATTAAATAATTGTAACTGAATATGACTTTTGACAATAAAATTTCCGTACTCCGAAAATAAGTTGTATCATTGATTTCGTAACTTGAGTTTAAACCCCCCTCGGATATTTTCTGCGCACGGGCCTGTTTCCAAACATAAATGCATCATAACTGACACTGCAATCAAACGTTAAAAATCTTTTGACACAATCAGCTGCGTGAGTCGGTAAAGCAGGATGGCTTTCGTCGGTTACCGTAGTAGGCATGATTATACTAGAAGGTCCGGCACATGTTATACTGGCCAAAAATTTACTTGCATGGATAAAAAAAATAATAATGATATGCAGCACAAAAAATTCCATTTTTATGAGAGGTGCTCAGAGCTCAGTACTATACAGAGACTGTAATACAGACACACCGAATATTTTTATAGTTGTATAGAGATTATTATTTCTCACGCACGTAGACTTTTCCACTAGTCCTTTTAATGCTAATTAATAATCATTCTAAATTACCTTACCCTTACCTTTGAACCTTTTTAAATTGCAAATGCACATCAATCAATCAGGTTGTGTCAATGGCATACCATGCATTGGCAACAAACACACGCACTTACGAATGTTTAATTAAGAAAGTTGTTTGTGTTAAGAATCCTTTTAAAAGCAACAACAGAAACACAACTCTACAGAATTCAATTGGCAAAGCAGCAAAATGCAGTTCAAGCAAAGAACCGCTTCGCCAGCACTGCTTTTACTTCTTAGTATCTACGACCACCCGAGCACCGCACGCGCTGACGACTGTCAAATGCTGCTGCAAGACAACGAATTGACGAACATGGATTGGACGAGTTTAGAGCCGTGCTTAGGAGTTGCCAATATCGAAGGAATATCAAAGAAAAGCAGCGAAAATGTGTGGCGTCTAATAAAAATTGTAATAAATTTTTGATTAAGCTTTGTTTTGCCTTTCTTCAGCTTTTTATAATTTTTTCAGGCTTTTGATGGCGTTGAAAATATACCAGACGAAGTTTATGGTAAAATACGTTTGGTGCTCACAGCCATCACCATCGATGAGTTGCACAATATCAGCATGTCACGTGTGGAAATGGTGGAGGCATTTGGTGCAGTGCATGCCTTTAGTAACGGTGATATGAGTAATGGTTTCAGTGAGGCACAAATGAAGTTAATAGCAACCAAAGTGCGCAATGAATGGCTGGGCAAGGAACCAGGAACATATTCGGAATATGATTTGATTTCGATGGGTGAAATTGTGTGCCATCTGAATGTGAGCGATATTGATAATATACATGCAGATGCTTTCAAGTAACGTTTTTATGTTTGAAATCGGGTTTATCTAGTGATGTGCGGTTAAGCGTATTTAAGAAATTCTGTAACTGTAGAGTTCAATCAGACATGTTAAATTGGATTAGTAATTAGTAATCAATTGATTAGACGGCTTTTTTAATTGGTAGTGATCATTTTAATTGTTTTTCAAGAAAAATCAATTATTAATTGATTACGATTAATTTTAAAAATAATCCAAAAAAAAGTTGTTTTGATTACCTTTGATTTTTTTATATTTGTTTTTTCATTTTTTTTCTTTATCAGTATTGTTTATGTGTATGCTTATGTGCTTGTACAACAATACTGAAAAAAAATCAAAAACAATCAAAAAAAAAGTCAAAAATAATCAAAAGTAATCTAAACACATTTTTTTTGGTTTATTCTTGATTTTTTTTAATAATATTATTATTCTTCCAGGTTTTTCATTTTACTTTTTTTAATAATTAATTGGAAAATAATCATTAGAAATTTAAAATAATGGTAATCAGTCATTTAATGGATTCTCAAGAAAATAATTAATCAAGCAGGTAATCATTACGATTAGTAATCTTATTTAACAGATGCAAAGATGGAAAAAGTGATTTTTGGAAATTGTTAAATATGTTTTTGCACCTAAATTTTGCTGTGCTTTGTGATATTCTTTCAAGGATTTCTTGGCTTTCGCCAAAAAGTTTAGAGACTCTAAAAATATTTCGGACGTCGCCGAAAGTGCTGCCCGCACACTGAGTTAGTATAACTAAAATGTAACGTACTTTGAAAAGACCTGCCTTTAGAAAGCTCTAATTTTCCAACAAATTGGTGGGGCCTATGTGTTTTATGCCGACTCCAAACGGCATCTGCAATTGCAAATGAATTTTTGCTGAGAAGCTCTTTCAAGGCAGAAACACACTCGAAGGGTTACCAACCACTGTCGAAGGACGACCGCGTTTTTAGAAATACTTTTTCCAAACATCTTTGTAACATCAAACTGTTACTTGAACCTGTGATCTTCGGTGTGGTAGACCAGCAATACAACCACCATACCACTGCGGCCGCCAATACTGCTACTACAACAACAGTAATAACTAGCCACCAGAGCCACCTGACAAACAGATTTTTCTCCGATAATATTCGAATTTCTGTTATCAATAGACACGAGCTATCTGACGTCATGGAAGGGTTCCCTATCTTCATTTAAAAGGACATCACGCAGCCAGGTGCATTTTACGCACTCTTCCGAAACTTTTGGTATTGGAAAAACTAACATTTATTTAGCGAGACGCTTGTTCTAAGACAGACTCCCACCTGCAGCCACTTGTCTCGATTGAAAGGCGCTGCAAATCTCAATGATCCGTGAAGCTGAATGTGGCTGCCCTGTCCAACCAAATCGTCTTCGCTTTCTGCTGTGACTTTTGCAAACGAATATATTCGCAGAGCTTTAATTAGGATTGGTTAGTGCTTTCTTAAGCCACCAAGAATGAAGGTGCTACAGGTTTACTAGAAGCAGTTAACGTGAGGGTCTAGGTATCATGCGAGTTTATGATTTAGATTAGCGATGTTTGAGATCCGTAGAGTATCAAATTAGTTCCTGGGGCTTTTTGTAATCAAGTTAATATTTGTCAAAACTTTCTTCTGTTCCTTTGCGCCGGGCCCCAGGTTCCTTGGTTATACGATTACATAATTTTAAGCCGTAGTTCGGTCTCTTTAATTTTATTTTCGATTTTTTGGATCAGTCTCCATCTTCTTATCTCATGGGACTGTGCTAGGCTTCCATTAGGTCCTTTTCGATTGTAGTTGTAACCAGTTTCACGCCCTTTATATCCAAGTCACTCCAGATCCGTTTCGTTGCTTCCGCACATCCCTAGTATTTTTGTATGCTGGTAAAAACAAAAAAAATTATGTTCTTTTTACTTTAGAGCTGCTGCTGAGTTTATTGGTTTAATCAAATCTTGTCCTGAAGCTCAATTGCAAGCTTTCGCCAAATTAGCAATGAACGAAGATGCCTTTGGAGAGGCCAACGGTTGGTCGAGAATTGATGTAGGTAATCAAATGTTGGTATTTAAATATATTTGACTACAACTAGCTGTAGTTATCGTCTAGTGTTAACAGTTATAATGGGCTCGTATCCTTAGTTGAGACTAGGGTGACTCTTATCACTAATTGTGGTCGCCATAACTGATGGCAAATAAAAACAGCTTTCTCCATCTGATTATATCCAACACATAGAGAGCCTCTGTTTTCCCCTGCTGTCAATGTCTATAAACTGATGAGACCAAATGATGCTATTAACGTTAAATTCCCACAGATTGGGTCTTTGAAGATTTTTCGAACAAAAATCTAGATTTTGCTGATTCCGCGTCTGCATAAAATTTCATCCACGAACTTCACCTACATATTGCTATTTACCCATAGTCTTCTTCTCCGGTAATTTTCCCACCCTGATAACTCTGTTTTGAACCTATTTCTACCTCCCCCTAACCGCATTGAGGTACATGTGTCTTACCTATGCCCAACATTCTATACTCTTCCAGGTTTTTCAATCGGGAGACATCTGACTTGATCGCTGGATCACTTTATGCTGGAAGCTGAAACTGTACAATACCGTAAAGGCTGAAATACATAGAACTTTGAAACTATGACTTTAACTTTGACACATACGAGCGCCATAAATTAAGAATAGCTCAACATTATGCTTCGCTTTACGTTCCACAAACTTTGTGTGGCAAAGCCCTACTTATTGCATGCATTCAACTGTCTGAGGTTAAGGTTCTATGTATTAAGAATTATTTCTGGGTAAGTGGCCTAACCAGTGTAGTCTTCGGGTTTTTATTCGCTTCGAACAAAGTTCGTAGAACTCATCATTCAATTTCTCTCGAAACTAACCATTGAGTCAAGGGGGGCACGTTCAAAAACAATCTCCCCTGCGGGTTAGGGGGTTTAGAATAGGCCCAAGGTAGGCAAACCGGTCGTAAGAGGCTACTGAAGTGCACAAAGGTAATGGGCGTGCAACTGGATTGTTGATATACGGATATGATGCCTCTCACCTCTCATTACCCATCTTCTCCTTCCTCATGGAAGGAAGGGGGACATGATCTGGTCATACCAAATCGCTCCGGCGACAGTCGGACATGTATTGCAAGAGAGTACCAGAGGGTACCGGGTTCATATTTGGCAAAGGACTGTCACTTTCGACAACACTCGCCTAAACCTTCGGGAAGTATTTTTGTCGTTATAAACAAGAACCACAAATCATCCAATGAAATTTTCTCTCGAGTACTCTAACGGTCACATGTTGTTGTGTTTGTTGTAACCGCCAAACACTCCCATATGGCTTTACAGATATAATCATACCTTTGCCAGGGTGAATCCGGTACGGTCCGCACTAGCAACCTGACTGTTACTCTCGCAACTCTTGAACCTTCGAGTCTTAGATTTTAGTAAGCCTAAATTGAAATTTTTCCGAACCATATATCAGGAGGAGAATGATGGAAGACTAATAGAGGATGATCTTTGTTCGTCGAGAAAGAACTTTACTACTGAATTGCCTACTTAGGCCTAGGTGGCACTTGTTGACAATATCAATTGCGAGTGTCGAACCGATCGCTTAATGAGCGACTGTGAATACTAAATCGATCATCTTTCTACTACCATTTTGCAGTCGTTGGCGTGTCGATGTGCTTTGAAAAGTGTTAATAAAATTAATAAAAAGTAAATCATTACAAAAAAAAAATATGTAAATAAATATTAAAAAAATGCAGTTTTTGTTCGATCAAGTTACACAATACCGAAATAAAATACGATCGATTCAATCGAAAAAAATTTATTCTACTGCAAATCGACAATGGCAATAGGGGTGATTGATTCTGCCTCGAATTTCTAGGCCAAAATTATTTTATTTTTGTTGTTCCAGTATTCATGAAACGAGCTCAAGACCAAGAGTAATAACTTTTCACTTTTTGAATTTTTATGGAAATTATTGTTGTTGTTTATTTTTAACACATTTGTCTTCATAGGTCAGTACAATTGGCAACATCATAAATGGTCTATCGCAATCCGAACTGGCTGCTATCGATGAACGTACTTTGAAATTAAATAATTTTTATATTCAAAAACAAAAGACTAATAGAAAAAAGATGGTTACACAAAAAAGCAGCACAACAACAACCAATAACGCATCCATAGACAACGGAAATCAACAAAGCAGACCAAAAGGTGGCTCACATTATAACTAGAGATATTCGTCGACGAAAGTTGAAGGTACAAAAGAAGGGCAAGAAGAGATGGAATGTGTAAAAAGAGACTGGTTTGTTCTGAGAATTGTCAATACCCTACATTGTATCAAGTGATGTATTTATTTGTATTTTAGTTTTGAAGCTAATATATTTTTAATCTCATTGTTTTGTATTATGTTTACCAGACCTGTGATGATTACTAATCGTAATGATTACCGGTTTGATTAATTACTATCTTGAGAATGCATTTAATGATTGATTCCCAATTACTTAAAAAAATAATCAAAAAAAAGCATGATTTTTTACGATTATTAAAAAAAGATCAACAATCAAAAAAATTTGTTTTGATTATATTTAATTATTTTAGACATTTTTTTTATTTTTTTATGTTTTGTTGTAGAAGCACATAAATATACACATCAACAATACTGAAAAAATTAAAAATTATCAAAAAAATAATTTGAAAAATCAAAAATAATCAAAAGTAATAAAGCCAAAATTTTTTGATTATTTTTCATTTTTTAAAATTTTTATTTTTTTTTCTTATCGTAATCAATTATTAATTGCCTTTCCTTGAAAAACAATTAAAACAATCATTACCAATAAAAAAGCTGTCTAATTAATTGATTACTAATCAAATTTAACAGATCTGATTTTTACTATAATAAAATAAACAGTATTGGAAATTTGTAGGTGAATAACTCGAATCTTATCTTGTATGGTTATTTTTTGTTCCTATTATCTTAAATGATTTTCATTTGAATGTATTAGTATAAAAAAAATCGTTTTATTAGAAGAACTTGACTATTTCCCTTAAAAATCGATTTATTCCTAAACAAAAAATCTTTGATTGATTTAGCCAACTCGATGTCACGTCTTCTGCAATATATATCTGTTTAGGAACAAGTTTGCTGCTGAGTTTTGATCCAAGGATAATAGTTGAATCCTTATTTTTTTTTTAACATGTATAAACCAATAGCTCGATTTAGGTAAATTTTTAAGGATTTTTGAACGGTTTTCAAAAATTAACATTTTAAAAAAATCTCAAGGGGATGAACGAAGCTGCATTTCCGAATAAGTGTTTCTATTTTTATTACGCTACGAAAGTTATTAATTAATCTGTGGAACATTTCAACCCGTCCTCCCTCCCACGAGAAGGACCATTTTGGAGTCTGTTCTAATAGTCTAATTAAAATAGCATTTATTACAATGACAGAAGTCGCTAGAGGTGATATCGGGCGAAATCTTTGTGCATTGAACCAGAAAATTTTGCTCCCTGAGATATGCAACACCTTTTTATGATTTTCTTATTGAAATTTCCTCTGCTACAAAGAGCATAAACACAAGAACAAGAATTGGGTAGGTCTACTTCACAAGGCGTCTTAGTGCAAGCAAAATCGTTGAAGGTCAAATGTATCCAACTCAAAAAATGGTCCCCCAAGACAAGAAGACGATGTAACCTAGTGTATCCTCTACTTAGTACAGATTCCCAGCTTTAGGTTGAAAAGTAGTGCAATGTTGGCAGGAGCGTTGGTGGATCAGATGGACTGGTTTCGTAGGTACTAACATGATATGAAGGGAATTCAGCCCGGTAGGCTGGCTGTTTTGCTTTTACGAACATGTTGGTTTCATAGCATAGATAGGGAGAAACTCATCCTGAAAACTTATTTAAAATTGGACTGAATATTAAAAATAGTGATATCTACAACAATAGAAATGTACAATAAAAAGAAATGAAGCTTGGACCGACATCAGTAAAGAGACGTTTCAACAAATATATTATAACATCAACTAGTTGATTCAACAATTAGTTTACATTCATATACTTTATTGTGACAAAGCTAAATTAAATATTTACCCCGATATTCATAAAAAATAAAAAAGCTTAATAAAGCTCTTGTTATTAAAAAATTTTATGGAAAAATGTTTTTAAAAAGCGTTATAAACCAATTTTATTTTTTATGGATATGGAGGTTAGTTTATACATAAATTATTTGTGCTTAGTTCGACTTTTTCCATTGTTGTTGTTGTTGTGTTAGCGATGCTTCGCCCTGCCTAGTCGTCACTTTTCTCACCTAGCATTGTCATCAAGCTCTGCTAACGGAAGTCCCTTAAACCTTGCGACTTCAATATAGGCGTCTATATAGCCGTCGCGTAGCTCAGAACTGTCTTGATCCAGGGTTCGGCTTAACACTCGGCTGGAGCAAGAAAGTATTGAGCAGCCCCGCTGCAAGGAGCTGATCGGATGATGATAGTTTTAAGCGGGAAAAGTGACGAGTTAGACAGCGTTACATTGAAATAACAGCCCTTGGTCGGGTAAAATCCGAGTCCGGTACGATAAAACCGGCTCTTGTGGGAATCTACTTTTTCAATTCAAAAGTAGCTTCGCATTTAATTTTTTCGTATTTCATATAACAAAGTGTTTTGTTAAGAGTATACTAAAATTCAAAACGGATCCATAATAGATAGTACTTAATTAGCTGCAGCGCAGTAGTAATTTATTAATAAATATACATTTTAGAGTATGCTTAAGTAAAAAAGCAAAGATTTGTGTTTTCAGAAACATTTATATATAGCTTTTACTTAGCTTGCTGCTTTGTCTTGGAAAGGTAAGTTCCATACGTGATATTTCTAGAAATAACTGGTTATTAAGTTATCTGTTAAGAAGTTTTTGGTTTTTGTAAATTAGAAAAAAAAAAAATTATCACATACTCGTAACCAGATAACTTTATATTTTGGAAAGCACCTCATCAGGCCTGAAATACATTTTTAAAACAGTGAAATTTGATGTACAATAAAAAAAAATTTTATAGGACTTTTTTAAAAATCTCACAAAGCTGTAGACAAACTCATGAACAGGTATGTGAAAGATGCATTCATTCGCGGATTAGTCACTAGGATTTCTATGAAATTTTAAATCACTTTTGCATTCTCTGAGTAAGACTTAATCGTCAGGCTTCATTTTGTGACGCATTATTCATTATTAAAATCTTTTTTGGTCAGTAATTTGATGAAATAATTTGAATTTAACCTCTATTTGAAGTCAAGTAGAAGTCATTAATTTCAATATTTTTTGTTTTCGTTTCAATCAAAACGTTAGTCAAGGATTGTTTGAAAACCTTAAATAATATCTTTCTTCAGCTTTTGTAAGCCGCAAATGATTGCATTCATTTACATTTCTGTTTGGAATATTTCCTAAACTTACTATATATTTAATTAAAAAGATTTTTTTTTTGCAAATATTCTACAAAAACCATTAATTTTAGCATAAATCTTTTTCCATTACGCTAAGCTAAGAAAGCCATATGTGAACGGATCACTACAACGTCTACATATTTAGTGCTTAATTTTGAATGGTCAGAAATAGTGTATAATAGTGTTAAGTAAAGTTTATTTCATACACTGTAGATTAGACTATTTTATTTAAATTACAAAAATAACAAAGACTAATAATTCACACGCATAATTTATAAAAAAAAATTGGTTTCAAACAACAAAAATTAGAATTCAGCGTTTTTCATTTATGGGTGAAAGAGTGTTGCTATTTCGTGAGCTTGGCCGCTCTATCGTCATTGTCTGTTGTGGCACTTGACTATCGGGACTAATGCCAAGTCCTGTATAAATTTCCTTCATAACAAAAAGTATGGTGTCCTCAGATTCCCTGTAATGTAATTTGAGTATGATTTTCCATTGCTAAGCTACAAACTTTTTATGTACTTACCAATAGCAGACATGTGCGCCTAATGCGAATATGTATTCATTTATAAATTCGAGTGGTGCTTCTTGTAGCACATAATCAATACGTTTCGAGTCATTCAATTTGCCAAGTGGAAAATCAATTTCAATTAAATCAGAATCAGAATGTGAAGTTGATACAGAATCGGAACGGGTGCGTGTCGTTTCGTTATGGGTTTGTGATGTGCTGGACTGCTGGTTGTCGCCATTATTTGATTGGGATGCTTGTTGTAGTTGTTTTTCTGTTGATATTTGCATGCTAAGTACCTGTATGGAAGATATTGATTTTGATTATAAAGAGATGGAAGCATTCAAGTTATTAACTTTATTCAAAATATCAGAAGCTTATTATCTCTCGCCATTTCTCTTTGTGCATGACATTTCCTAAACATCTATCTACTCCTACCCCAAAAACTCTACACTTTTCTCTTCTTCTTACTCTCTTCCTATCCTTTACACTTCCTATCTCCCTTGCCCTCTTCCTACCACCTTCGACCGCTCTTCCGTACTCTCAGATCGTCCTGATTACTTCGCTCGAGATCTGGTTCCATGTTGTTGTTGTTGTTGTTGTTGTTAACAGTGCTTCGCCCTGCCCAATGGGCTCGATCGCTCTAAATTGTCATCAGGCTCAGGGTTGGACCAGAGTGATGTGGGTGTTAGAAGAGTGGGTTCAACTGAACAGGAAAAGAGATGTATGGTATCATGAGGGGTCATACCACATGCAGGGCATGTATTTGGTATGTTGGGGTTCAGTCTGCATAAGTAAGAGTTTAACCTATTACAATATCCAGAGCGAAGTTGTGCTAGTATGACTCTAGTCTCCCTCGAAAGTACACGCTCCTCTTCAGCCAATTCAGGTGGTTGAGTATTAATAACGGGATTCACAGGCC
Organism: Merzomyia westermanni; assembly: GCA_949987695.1. NCBI lineage: Eukaryota > Metazoa > Arthropoda > Insecta > Diptera > Tephritidae > Merzomyia > Merzomyia westermanni. The sequence goes on from OX465290.1 coordinate 66,818,652, forward strand.
GAGATCTGAGGGATCTGTCTACCGACTCAGTGTGGAGGTCATTTAGAGCCCGTCTATGGTTCCGCAGATCAAACGGCAAAGAGATATGATGCCGGATCTCATCGTAATGCTTACGGAGATGTCTCCTTATGTCTCTGGGGGGCGGTGCTACATCCAAAAGATGTCGGTTTGGATGACTAGGTTTGTGACAGTTCAGAAGGAACTGTCTACTCAAGAGTTCCGCGTGCTCTTGAACATTGAGCAATTTTGCCTCTTGATGAAGGTGAGACTCAGATGACATAAGCAGGCATCCCGTAGCAGTTCTGATGGCGGTGTTTTGGCAGACTTGCAATTTCCTCCAGTTGGTGTCAGAAAGGTTGGGCGACCATATAGGCGCAGCATAGTCAATAACCGGCCGGCCAATAGCCTTATATGTAGCAAGCAATGTTTCTTTGTCTTTTCCCCAAGTACTGCCGGCCAGTGACTTGAGGATCTTATTGCGGCTCTGTACCTTTGAGGCTATTGCGGTGGCATGACCAGCGAAGGTGAGGCCGTTGTCAAATGTCACGCCCAAGATTTTTGGGTGATTGACAGTAGGTAGAGGTACTCCATCTACGTGGGCATTTAACTCTTGCCCCATCTGCGCATTCCATGTAGTAAACAGGGTCGCCGTAGATTTAGTCGCAGACAGGGTCAGATTACGCTCGGTGAAGAAGCTGGAAAGGTCATGGAGGTAACTGTTGATTCTTATACAGAGTTCATCAATGGAGGGACCCTTGCCCGAGGCCATTATCGTGCAGTCGTCAGCGTAGGAAACAATGGAGACTCCCTCTGGTGGGGGGGGAAGTCTCGAAATATAGAAATTAAACAAGAGGGGAGAGAGAACACCACCTTGCGGCACCCCTTGTTTTATTCTTCGTGGTCTAGATTTCTTGTTCCTAAATTTGACTGTTGCCTGTCGACCATTGAGGTAATTAGCGGTCCACCTCTTAAGGCCGGCAGGGAGCGGTGTCTCATCCAGGTCTCATCTGGTTCCATCTCCCTCGACAATCCATTCCTGTACTTTCTATTGTTGTTGTAACAGTACTCGCCTAATCGGCACGTCATTTCCAGTAGTTTAAATTAAGGTAGGACCACAATGAGTTCGCTGTAAGAGAAGTCTGCTCAGTTGAGTCATTCAAAAGACGATCCGTTCCATGTGGTGGTTGTTGTTGTTATTGGAGCTACTAAACTACTCCGCAAAGAAGGGGGAATTTCAAAATAGAAGGTTCGACGAGGTCATATCAAACCGCTCACACGACAGTCAGGAGAGTACTTGAGAGTGAGGGAACGATGAGTGGCAAGGGACTGTAAAATCGGCAACTCATTACAGTACGTTCGAATACACATGCCGGTTACTACATGACCTGGTTTGATTGGACCACGGTCGTATATCAAAATCACCACACCTTCTTGTTTCGTAAGGAACTTCGGGTTAGCAGAGTCTTTACTGCTGAGTCTGTACTTGTAAATTTAGATTTGCTGCATGATTTGAATTTGTTGTTGTTGTTTGCGGTACTGTCCGGTACTTCCTTCCGTAAGGAATGCATGTTAGTCCCCTCTTACGACCGGTATGCCTACCTCGGGCACATTCTAAACCTCTAACCCTCAGGGGTACATTCGTCCTTTGCCGAATATGGATCCGATACTGTCCGGAACTAGCGATTTCTGGTACTATATCGACTGTCGCGTGGACGATTAGTTTGACCCCTGCACAAATTTTATGAATAAATAAAAACTAAAATATATTCAACTAACCTCATCCACTTCTTTTGTCATATTCTCTTCCACTTCGTGGTTATTTCGTATTGAACCACCCAAAAAGTTTACACTTTCCAGTGTAGTTTTAAAAGTGTCCAAAAATCGTTGCTTCAAATCGGCACCGACACGAGTCATGGTCTCTTTCAATTCTAAATGCATACGTTTACGTCCTTTATGATGTGGTATCAAAACCGGTCGCACGCCACTCAAATCAGGATTGACCAAAGCTTCGACACGATAGGCGACTGGATCGAATGGATGGAATATATTGTAATAGCCAGCACATGTGGGTAAACGAAAGTCCAAGCCGAGATTATCAATGCCACGTATTGTCACGAACATACCTACAATTAGATGATTTGGGGTGAGATTTAGCAAGTTTACACTATAAGGCGATGAAATACTTACCAATTGGTGAGCCCAATGCGAAAAACTTTTTCGGTTGAAAATTAATTTGTGCATAGTGTATGAATGGCTGACCGGTACCAGCATGACCCATGGTATAGCTGGTAACGCTCGTATCATCATGGCTGGCGTCTATGGGGTTTGTGCCAAGTTGATCGGGGTTCTCCTGTAGAAAAACAATTCAAACAAGAAAGTAAGTAATATTTTTAAGAAAGAAGAATTTAAACAAATATGGTATTTGTTACAACAAAATTTGTTAAAGTTATTGTTTTAGTACAACAATAAAATACTGAGGACATATTTGAAACACTTACCAAATTCTCTTCACTCTCCTTCGGTGCCTTTTGATGACAAAGTAAATCGAAGAGTATTAATGAACCCAAACTATGACCAGCCACCGAAACGCCGCCATTAAACTCTGGATGACGCTCACGATATTTATTGTACACCTCATTCATTGATGCTGCCACTGTGTTCATAATTTTCTGACAAAATTTTGGGCTGGTGTATAAGAGAACATCGAGTATGGTGTTATTGGTAAAATTGCGTAGTTTTGGTATTGATTCCAGCGTAATTGAGCGTAGTTTTTCATCGATGCCCATTTCTTCTGAGTGCAAGTGGCTATGCCATGAAATGGGCAATACTTCAACACGTCCAACAAAGCCCATTTCGGTTGAATTCTTATAATGTGATTGAACTAGATTTTGAGCAATATGCCGGAAGTCATCAACTAAAATGTAAAATGGGATCATATAATAGTTAGATATGAAAGAAGTTCTTAGAAAACAGATCTCAAATTCAAAATTACACGCTTTGAGGTATTTTATTGCTGGAGAAGATTTGAACCGACATAAGGTCCTGAAACCTCTCTGCAGGTGTTGCCAATTTATGGTCTACAGTCACATAATTGCCAAATCTGACAAATGTACATAGCTTTCAACGACAAGGTGCTGTTGAAGCTGCACTTCTGACGTAGTGAGAAGGGTTTCCGGGAAGCGTCTTGCTGTTCCAAACAATAACATCAAGTGAGAATCTCAACATCCCGTCTCAAAAATAATAATTCGCCGGAAATGATGGACTTTTCTCCCAACTGTTTAAACACTGTCAAGTGAGCGCTTTCTTTTCATCTTTGGCCAACTTATTGGACCTTTAATAGTGCGACCTCAAGCCTGGTAAGTCTTTCATCGAACACATCTCGATAAGCCAAATAATGGGGAAAACCCATGGTCTAACCCCTGCGGGTTAGGGGGTTAGAATATGCCCGATGTAGGTGTGCTGGTCGTAAGAGGCGACTTAAATCCACACTAGGTAATGACGTGCAAGTTGATGGTTGATCTACGCAAATTATGACTTTCACACCTCTGATTACCAACCTTCTTCTTCCTCACTGAAGTAGGTGGTGATATGACCTAGAAGGTTTCACTGGTCACACCAAATCGCTCTCACCACAGTCGGGCATGCCCGGAAAAGGACTGTCACTTCCGACAACACTCCTCAAAAGGGTCGCTAAACCAACAACAACCACGGTATTACAACAATCAGTAGAGATAGTGAATCGGTTCACAGACATTCATAGTGTAGTTTCTTAAAATTAAAATTACTCACCAACTTCATCAACACTGCGCATTTTCAAATCACATGCCGCCCCTATACCGTGCACCATAAGCAACAAATGATCGACACGTTGGGATTCACCTTGTTCAATAGTGAAGTCATCCAAATCGCGTTTAACTACACGTGGGCGGGTTGTTGTTTGCTGGAAAATACAAAAACAAATAATTTAAATTTCATTTCATTTAAAATTTTTCGAATAAAAACAACCTACCGAAGTACCACCCCAGGCATCGCTGGACTGTTGTTGTTGAAAGTGTACAATAACAGTTGGACCATGGAATGTCACCTGCTCTGTCATAGACAACACAATTTTCTTATGCCATTCCCCACTTGCTACTGCTTGCTCGTATTCGTTCTCGAGTAGATCGGCAATAGCCTCTTCGTAGGGTACCATTTTGGAGTCGGTACCTTTAAAGAACCACGAGCAACGTCGAACTTCTATTTTTGGGCCTTCCCAATAGACTGGAGCCTTGGTACGTTCGTTTATATTGACATCATAACGGCCACCTTCAACAGCGACTATATTTGGTGCATTAGCTGAAAAAGAAATTTATGAAAATTACTAACGGTTGATTATCATTTTCGATATTTTCATTGACTTACGACCCATGTTTAATGTTGTCTCCAACAAAGCGGAATCATAGTGACTGAATGGTGTCCAAACAAATTTGGTAGTGCCGAACGGACGTTTATAGAACCAATGTTTGACAGCGGGCGAGTAGGGCTGTAATAAATAGATTAAGATATTAGTTTCGGACATAAATAAGTTACAGTTGTCATGGGCTGTGTTGAGCTCCATTTTGATTATGGCACGAAAAGGAATGAGGATAACGCACCCAAACTAATCAGCAAAGTATTTGGCTCTTGCCTCAGTGTATAGGGAAATGTGTTCGAACGCAACGTTTTGGACTTAAACGCTCCTATTAAGGCCGCAAATGGGTCTTGTAAAAAGCTCAATCAACCACCACAGCAGGTTAGGGCTTAGAATATACCCCGTGTGTCTGTCGTAAGAGGCGAAAGTAATCTATGACCCGCAGGTTCAAGGGGACAAAGAAATCATTCCCCCGGCAGACGGGCTGGTTCCAGAATGTGTTAGTACCGGATTCATTCCAGCAAAAGGACTAACATCGCTGTTGTAAGACCAATGAGACCCCACTAGAGTATTAGTACATGAGTGGGCAAGAGTTCTAACAAATGTCGATTTGTAAATCATCAACTACATACAGTGAACGGAGACGATCCCACCGAAGTGATACGAAACTATCACAATTCGCTAGACATTTCAATCGTTAGAGCAGGGCTTATATACTGCGTTGACTGGTCACCGGCTCTTCGAACGATAAAAAAATAAGTCCTCTCAATCGAGCGACCTTATGTACTAACATTGTACGACTCCATTTAATTAACTTACTTGAGGTTAATTGGGATTTCGTCACAGAATTTACACAGAGCTTTTTTCACTGCCTTACAGATTCCCACCGACGTACGCCAATCAGAACGAGTTTCGCAACATTATCGATTAGGCCTCAGGTCTTCAACCCTGCTAGAAGAATAGCTGACATTTTATCAAATTTTCTAGCGGAAGCAGCGGCCGTGGCGAGAGAACCACTGCAGGTTAAGGGTTTAGAATATGCCCGAGGTAGGCATACCGGTCGTAAGAGGCGACTAATATGCACAAAGGTAATATTCTCCCATCTTCTCCTTCCTCACGGAAGGAGGGGTGACATGACCTAGAAGATTACACTGGTCATATCAAATCGCTACCATGACAGTCGGGCAGTACCGCAAGGGAGTACCGGAGCACACCGGGTTCTTATCCAGCAAAAGACTGTCACTTCCGACAACACTACCCAAAACCTTCGGAGATTGTTTTTGTCATTACAGCAACAACAATAACAAAGAACGAGACTAAGTGCGACTCATTAATCCTGCAGGCTTTTGAAAAAGTGATATCAATGTGGAAATCCAAAGCAAGGACGGTTTTACTAACCAAATGGAAACGAATCGTTGGGATATGCAACCTCTCAGGCAAATTATAGTCCACAGTCAAAGCCTTATACACAACAATACAACAACAAGGTATCCAAAGCTTCTGGAGACAGTCTCAAGTCGGACTCGAGAAGATGCGCGAGCTCCTTACGCTGACAATTCATATTGCATCATCCGGCTTATAAGGCCAAGCGACGGGAAACCCAAAATGCGCCTGTTGCCGTCACTGGCTCTGAATTCAAGGAAGCCATTATGAAGTTAAGGCCCTCATAAGCCCGATATCTATCAAACAAACTACATAGCAGTCTGAGTCAACAAACCCCCAATTACAGGACAATGTTTTTGACACTTGATTTGGCAAAAGCTTTTGACAGTCAACCAAAGGACCCTCCACTGATAAACTCTGCTCAAATATCCCCCCTTAAGCCGTTAAAGGTGGGTTTGGTAAGGGGTTTTGACTGGCAGGAACCAATTCGATCTATGGTTTGAATATAGGCCTGAAGTGATTTCGTAAAGTGTTTGTTAAGAAGCCAAATCGACATTAGTTTCCTTCTTAATCTTATAGAAAATATGTCGAACATATGCGTAGTTGATAAGTCTTTTTAAAAAGCCATCGCAATTTAGTTTAAATGAAACGATTTAAAAAACTCTATTGAAAAATAAGATTCACAAAACTAAACTCACCAGAGTTGTTGGGGGCGCTGAAGCAGCAGCCTTTTCCCCAATCAGCATATTAGCCATCCCTAGTCCACGTAAAATCCCCTCTGGCAAATCTGCGTAACTTCTTGCAGCAGCTAACGGGCTATCTAAATTTGTGTTTGTGACTGCGACTGGAGATTCCTCCGCTTGCACTTGTGAGTGTCGCACCTCTGGCTGTGGCTGAACAGCTGTCACACTCTTCTCAGGACTACGCTTGACGAATACCTCAGCACTCAAAGTACGTGAACTCACGTTACTGTTATTCCACTCGGAAAACTCTGAGCACGATGAAGATGGCGGCTCTACTATTTTCGAAGCAGTTGTATGCGAATCTGAGTTATGTACGGTTAGTCCACTATGCACCAAATCGTAACCAAGATCACCTACGCCAGCGTTGTTTTCACGTTGTGGTGGATTATTAAAGAAATTCTGTAAACGTTGATCTTCGTGAGTTTGTGCTTGAGTTTGATATTGTTGTTGTTGTTCCGATTGTTGATGCTGCTCTAGTTGGGTAAGTTGTTGTGGTTGTGCAAAAGTATCAAAGAAATGAGCCGTTGATGTTGCGCCAATTGATGGTGCTACAATTATTTTTGGATCTGGTGTTTGTTGCTGCTTTTGCGACACTTCACTTGGATTTGAAAGATTTGAAGTTTGATTGAAATAATTTGAGAATGAGTTTACAATATTCGAGTCCTGAGTTTCAGCGTTGCCAATTGGTAAACCAGAAGTTTGTTGTGCAATCTCCGTCGGCGGTGTGGTGCTTGCCACTGCGATATCGAACGTTGGTAGTGGAGGTGCCGTAGGTTGATGACAACTAAGCTGTGTAGCCTCCAGTAAATTATCGATTGGTGGTGGTATGCCTAGCGGCAATTTTTCGCTATCAACTTCAGAAATAGTTGGTGATGGCTCGTGTGCAAGTGTTGGTGTGGGAATAGCGATTTGCGGAGGTAAGGGAGGAAAATGTGTGTCCGTTTGTGTAGGCAACGGAGGAAGAAAGGTCAATTGTTGTGTGGTGTCGACGAAACCGAAGAGCCCAGCTGCACTAGGTACTTTACTTGAGACAGCGGGAACTATAGGCGCCGCGGGGGATACTTGTGCTGCTTCTGATGAGACTGTTGTTATTACTTGTTGTTGCGGTGCAGCTGCGAAAAGTTGTTGTGGTGGCGTAAATAGTTTAAAATCCGCTGCACCTGAATTTGTGACACCCAAAGCGTCTGCAAAGAAATTTGCTAATTTAGGTTGTGCTGCGGTCGGTTGTGAAACCGGTGCGAATGGTGCAGCACCAACACTTCGGCGAAAGGGATTTTCGGCTGGAGTGTGTTGCGTAGGAGGTTTGGCGGGTGGCAATAAAGGATTGATTTCGGTAGTTTGAAATCTCGGTACAAGGTGCGACGGTTCCTCCTGCTGTTGTGCGTGAGGAGTATGCTGCAACGTTGAATCGGATAACAATGGTTGTGTAACTGGTTTTGTGAGTGGATTTTCTGGTGTCTTCGCAGGTTGCAGAGATTGTTGTTGAACTTGCGACACTTTATCTCCCTGGGCAGTCGGTTCAATATTATTTGCAGACTCTGTCGTTAAAAGCTGATTGCTTTGTTGCTTACTTTCCGCGTCTGGCGTTTGCGTTTTCAAAGTAAACTCAGCTAAAGCTTTGGATACGTTTTCTGATTGGTTACGAGCTACAGATGTTGTTTCTGAGGGAATTTCGTGTTTTGGTCTGGAAATATTTTCAGTTTCAGCTACTTCTGGTAGAACAGCTTCAATTGTTTGTTGTTGTATTAAAGCGCCAATATCTTCGACTTGTAGAGCTGGCTCTGCAGAACTTTCGCTGGTTTCCACAGTAGATGCAGTTGGTACCAATAATTGTTGCTCTTTTTCTTTTAAAACAGCAAGTTTAGATGGTTCAAGAATTTCTGTAACTTTTTTTTCTGTTTCCGGCTTATCGACCGCAAAGAGTCCAACACTTGATTCTGCCTGCTGTGGTATAAAATAGCTGGGCACTAAGGTTGGAGCTGCTGGTTTAGCTGTTGCAGCGAGCGGAAGATTTGGTTCAATTGTTGGCGCTGCTGCGCCAAAAGGGTTGAAAAAGCTTGCTGGCTGAACTAGCGGCTGTATTAGAGCACCAGCTTGTACTTGCACTGGTGCAGTCTCGGCAGATGTCAATGGACTCTTATAGAGTCGCGTGCCCTTTTGCAGACGAAATGAAGTTGAGCCGGTAGCAGTTGGCGGTAGAGGTGATTGATTAGCGGTAACAGTAGGCTGGATAGCTGAAGGTGAGAAAATAATTGGAGTGCTTACAGGAGGCAAGTTAGCTGCTACTGCAATTCCCGGAACCTGTGGTCCCTTGTTTGGTTGTTGCTGAACCGCAGCTGTAGATGTCAAATCTCTTGGCGGTGCCGAAAATGGAGACTGTGTGGGTTGCGAAATTGATAAAGACCTATCAAATATTGATACCGCACTTGGTGTCACTCTCAACGGTGCAGTAGGATATGATGGGCCTTGATTAACAGCTGATACTGGTTCTGTAACACCAACGATCCCTGCTGTTGTGGTTAGTTGTTTTATAGGATCAAAAAGTGTAATGGGTGTGGTAGCTGCAGATGGACGCTGTTTTACAGACTCGGGTGTAGCACTCTTTGGTGGCGCTGATATAAATCCAGTAGTGGGAGGTGGTGGCACAGATTGGCTAGACCCTGGCTGTGCAAATAAATGCGACGTTTGCTGTGCACTATACCCTGTAACTGGTGACGATGGGTGCTGCTGCGGAACTAATGCTGGTGGGGTGGAGGGGAACTGAGAGGTTAGTGTTGGTGTAGAGTAGATTTGTGGTGGCAACGGTGCATTCACTGCGGGTGCTTGCACCACATTAACTCCAAAATAGTGACCCGACGCTGCAGTAGCGACTTCTGCTGACGTTTGCTGATAACCGTATAGCGGTTGTTGGTGTAACTCTTCACCAGTTGATTTGTTTGTAGATTGCGTAAATGACCCAGTCGCCGTTTGTACTAGGCCGGATATATTTGAAAGCACTCCAGACGGTACCAAATTGCTAATGTTCGCAAAGAGACCACCAGTTCTCCTTTCCTCTTGTCTCAAGGTCTGTGCTGATTGATAGTTAGGGTCGTATGGATTAAATGGGGAAGCTAATGTCTGTGTAGGATAACCAAAAGGATCAGTTCCAGCTGCAGATTGTACGGGTAGTGGTGGAATACCCTGCAACAGAGCTGTACTACTCAATGGATCTAGCGTTGATGGTGCTGAAAACCCGCCTACAGTTTGCTGTTCCGACAGACCAGGTATAGGAGCATACAGTTTTTTCTTGGCTGCTAAGCGATAGGTATTCTGTCCACTCGCTGGCGTAGGAGGCGCTGGATTGCCTGCAGGTAAAATTGGTACTTCTGTGGGCGTATAAAATTTGGGCGGTTCTTGTGGTGGCAGGGTTGCTGCGCTACTTTCCGAAGTGGTCAACTCAGGCACAGCAGTTTGGGTAAACGCAGGCGGTATGGACGCTGGCGAATTAGCCTGCGGATTATTATAAAATGAATACTGTTGTTGTACGGACGGTTGTTGGTGTTGATGTTGTTGATGTTGTTGTGGCTGCAGTGGTGGTGGTTGTTGAGTTAAGTAAGCCGGTTGTATATCCAATTGTGATGCTATATTACCGTTATCACTTGTAGGCGTACGTTCTCGACTATTGGATCCCGAATAGTCGGAGATGCGCTTCGAGAAGGTCGATAAAACACTCGATGCCACAGATGGTAATGCTGAGAATGACGAAGCCGCTTGACTAAGTATAGAATCAGTTGGCTGATTGTTTATATCAGTCCAGAGTTGATTGGCGTTTGAGTCGATGTGGGCTATATTTGCCGTAGAATCAGTTGTTGATTGGCTCTCTTCGATGTTTGTATTTAAGTTGATTTCGTCCAAGCTCTCAGTGTCTACATCGGTTGGACTGCCAATGGTAACGAGCGGTTTTGGATCTGTGAAGGAGGAAAAGAGAAAGAGGTCCTTAAGTTGTATAAGAAAACTTGGTGAGTATAATATGTAAGTTGAAGAAGGTTTAAATTGAGTCAAAAGCCGGGATTATTGATTAGAAAGTGCAGTAGGCTTACGCAGGTCTTCAGGACAGGTCGATTAAAGAAGATGGTTCTTGTTTCGATTTTCCGTGAAGGTTTCACATCCTAGCTTTAGCTTCAACCTGCTTGGCTGTGCCGTGCCTTGCTAATTTAACTGCTTTGCTTTCTGACCATCTCTTGGCTTAATCGGCGACGCTCTAAGACGTGTGAAGCGAATCGGAGTAGTTTAATTGAAACTTAGCTAATCACTAAATATGAAGATTTTTGTAAGTTCTCTCCCAAGATACTTAATATTTAATAAAGGCTCAACCGTCAGCCTAGACGAGGATAAAGAGATGGGAAAATCTAAAAGAGCGATTTACTAATGGGTTGATGAGTTACTCTAGTGATATGTCGAGGTTTACAGGCCCCGGAAATAAAATATAAAAGAACTGAGATTTCATCGGCGACAGAGTACGGAGCAACTCATTGGAGGGCTTCGTAGTCATCCTCGTGAATACTTATTAGTCTGTCTGCGATCGCACACTTATAATTGGTATCCGTGGCAGTTCCTATCTTTTCCCAGAGGTGCGACTGAACTGGCTAAAAGAGGACTTTAGAGCTAACTTTGATCTGATCTACATTTCAAGTTATTTTTCTAACAATTGGAAGGAGTGGATAGAAAGGCAACTCAGCAAGGACTCCGGTGCTGGTGTAGGAATTTTCTTCGAACAAATGAATGTGTCACACTCGGATGGATTACATGCCAGGCGGGCGTAAAAGAAAACTAACTAAGCAAAACTAGCCTCTAGCTTCTAGAAATCTCTAGAACCACAGCCGCAATACGCATCACTCGACGCTGGGTCAACAAGAGGAAGGAACGGATCCAGGGCATGACTTATGACCACGATAACTGCAAAGATATGGTCACTAGTTTTATGTGCAAGTGTCCAGTCAAGGCAAATGACACAGAACTCTAGAGTGGTTTGTACTACATGATCTCAAGAAAATTTTAAAATGCTTCATAAAGTACATTACCAGGTTCATTGACAGAATGGTTTGAGCCAAACGATGACCAAGCAATTGCTCTAACTCTAGGCTTAAGACAGCCGGTTCCACGTAAGGGAATGACTTGAGATTAACCCGTCCAAAGGTTCGGTATAACTCTGTTAAATCTGCATCTATTAGTGAACGTGCCGACTAAGTAGGTCCAAGTAGTTTTAGTTGAAGTTCGAGGACATAAGCAATAACAGCAAGAGAAATCGAAGTCCAAGATCCCAACAAGGGAAGTGGAGCAAAAGCGCGTTCACTCAAGTTAGTCTTAATATGAAAAGTGTGCGGACGCTGGATCACAACCCTCATATAACATAAAGCTCCTCACCTGTGACGACGGAAACAATGCCAAGCTGTACAAAGCCATCGTTGATGAAAATTCAGCTGTGCAATCTGGAGCACGCTTCAATGTGTGATTTTTCACTACATCCAAGAGCTGGATGTGATCCGGCAGTGAAACGAAGAAATGGAGTGTGGTTAACGTAGGCCAGATGGAAAGAGCAACGCTGCAAATAGTTATGCTGTTAGATAACGGAACCCTGGGGGCCTTGGACAGCTATGACTATAAGCTCAACTGCGAGTTTAGGAAAATAGTGTTCCGGATACTACCACGCAAGCATCCGAGAATTATGAGGCCATTGGTCTGCAAAGGAGCCAAGTCCTACTTCCGCTGCTCCTTTTGGTATTTCCACAGTACTTACAGGGACTTCTAATCGAGTACCCCTACACAATATCACATGGAAATTGCAACACTAGAACTTGAATACCGAGCAACTACGTTTTCATTGTATCTAATAAGGTACCGCTGAAGATACTTTGCTTGGAAACTATATTTTTGCAATTTTCGTATCTGCTTACTGAGGATATTATCTACCTTATCAAATTTATACTCTGTCCATAGGTTTTGCTAGTAAGCCTGTAAATGTATATAGCCAAGATATCCGTAAATTTATTGGTATCGTATATTCCATGTATATAGTAAATATGCCAAATGTAAAACTGTATTGGGCGAAAACATTAACTTTGAGTCGGTACAAGAGACAATGACATCGAAGCGATTTGAATTCCTCAGGCAGTCATTACACTTCAAACCAGACCTGTTAAATTTGATAAGTAATTAGTAATCAATAATCTAAACGGTAATGATTAGTTCAATTGTTTTTCAAGAAAAGGCAATTATTAATTGATTACGATTAGAAAAAATCAAAATAAATATAAAAAAATAAGAAAAAATTATAAATAATCAAAAAAAAGTTTTTTTGATTATTACTTTTGATTATTTTTGATAATTTCTAATTTTTTTTTTGTTATTTTTGATTTTTTTCAGTATTGTTGATGTACACATTTATGTGCTTCTACAACAATACTGAAAACATCAAAAATAGTCCAAAAAAATCAAAAATTAGCAAAGATAATCAAAAGTAATCAAAGCAACTTTTTTTTTGATTATTTTTGATTGTGTATATAAATTTGTGCTTCTAAAACAATGCTGAAAAAAATCAAATATAATCAAAAAAAATCAACAAAAAAATATTGAAAATAATGAAAAGTAATCAAAACAAATTTTTTTGATTATTTTAAATTTTTTCATAATTTTTTTGGATTATTTTTTTAATTAATAGGAAAATAATCATTAAAAATTTAAAGTAATGTTAATCAATCATTCGATGGATTCTCAAGAGAATATTTAATCAAACCGGTAATCATTACGATTAGTAATCATTATTTAACAGGTCTGCTCCAAACACAATAGATTCGGATCGATTATATAAAATCCCGCCACTGAAGGAGGAGCTAACAACAACTTCAACAAGGTTTCATAAATAGTACTTTTACTATCATGTTGTATTTCAGCAACACAAGTAATTTTTTGTGAGAAAAAAGAATATTTCTTTCTCTATGGCGCGATATACAACAGGTATATCATCATAAACCTCCTAAGAGATTTTTGCGCCAAGCTTCTCTTCCAATTTGTGGTGTGCCGATTTGAATTTTTCCCTACAAATTGGTGGGACCTACAGTTTTTTGCCGACTCCGAACGGCATCTACAAAGGAGACGAATTTTTGCTGAGAAGCCTGTCAGGGCAGAAATACACTCGGAGAGTTTGCCAAACCACTGCCGAGGGGCGACCCCGTTTTGAAAAACTTTTTTCAAATCACTTTTGATGTTACCTGTACCAGGGCTCGAACCATGGACCTTCGGTGTGGTAGGCCGGCAACACTACCTTCACACCACGGCGGCCGCGAGAAAAAAGAATGCATTATGTAAAAAAAAAAACATTATTTTTGTTTCCGCCTCTATACCACCTACTACGAATAAAATTTTCAAAATTACTAACTTGGCAGCGTAAAGAGTTGATGTTTATTTCAGTAAACTCTTAAAATATTTACTTAACGTTCACTTCCATTGTTGGGTATATTGAGATAAATATGATATTAATACATTTCAAGTGCATGAGGTCATTGAAAAGTATATGCCAAAGACTCGCATAGCCTGCAAAATGCCGGCAATGTTATACAAATCTAATATAAGAAAAGAAACAAAACTAAAAATAAATACAAATTAACATTAGAGAACATGTCCTGCATACAAATCAAGTGAATTATTTGTCTACAGCAATCCTACTATGAATGCAAATAGTTAGGCAAAGTTTCAAACCCTCAACAAAGCTCATTAGAAAAAACCAACGCCAACTCATAATTGAATAAACAATTCAATTTTAAAATACTACACACATACTACAAAAACGTCCTAAAAACACCATTAATTTTGTTAATAATGTGCTGAAACGACTGGAATGTAAATTATTATATATGAGAAAAAATCTAAGAGATGGAAATTTGCTGCGACTGGCTGAAAGAAAATAAAAATTTATGAAAAGTTCGTCTTCATAATAAATCTGTTTCTCTTAGTGCATTAAATATTTTATTTCAAAGAAAAACCATACAAAGTAAAGTTGTAATAGAAAAATTAAGAAATTATGAACAAATTAAATTAGTTGCAAACATCATACCCTTTACTTTTTCAATTTAAAAGACTTCAGACACGAACCTCAAAACGTGTGTTTCAATGCGACGGCTGAGTGGAAGGTAACCCTGTTGCAAAATATGAAAAAAAAACATGATACGAGTATATCAGAATTGGTTTCAATAACGCCCTATTTTCAGCTGAAATAGGGGTTGTTGAAAAATTATGAATAGGTAGTTTTTCAGCCTAATTTTTAAATAGGTCGTTTTTGAAAAAAACAAAAAAAAAACCTGAGGTAGCCCGTTTTACGAAAATTTTAATTGGGTGATTTTCCATTCAGCCGTCGAAATTATAGGTGGAGCCCAATCAAAAGTAAGTCTTTTAGCCGAATCGAACGTTAGCTTTTTACCTCTTTTACAAGGAATATTCAGAAGAAAAATTTATAGAATCGGCTAAGGGTCACGCTTACATTTGTATTAAAGGTTTGAAAAAGGACCATGGGCGATTATAATACCCAATATTTCTGCGAAAAATAACTTCATATCAATGATATTTCACTGCCAAAGCGTCCGTGTACGCAGGAATTCGTTAGATATAAATTTTCGATCGCCATGCCCATCTAGTTTTAATTTAGTGCAAATTATGTCAATAAGATTTGGCATTTTATACTTTTCAGTATAAAAATTAATATTGGTAGATTAGTTCTCAAAGAAATAAAAAAAAATCCCGGTCGCCTTATCAGTACCCACCCCTGTTAAATGGTGCATGTACAAGGTGGCGCAAAAGTAATCCTCCTATCAGAAAATGCTATAAATTTTGCGATTGGCCCCTAAAGTCAGTTCTGTTTTGACATTTGTGTAGTAAACACATGCGAAATACGCGTTAATAAACAATGTTACGCTACACTGCTCCAGAACGCGGAATATTCTTCTTCTTTAAATGGTCATCTAACCGCCTGGGCGATTTTGACCGTCCAACATAGCTCGCCAGTCGTTTCTTCGTTGCGCCAACTGGCGCCAATTGGAAACACCGCGGGATCGCAAATCGGTCTCCACTTGGTCCTTCCATCAGAGTGGTGGTCTCCCTCTTCCTCTGCTTCCACCGGCGGGTGCCGATAAGAATACCTTTTGGGCTGGAGCATCTTCGCTCATTCGCACTACGTGGCCTAGCCAGCGAAGCCGCTGTGTTTTGATTCGCTGAACTATGTCGGCGTCTGCGTAAAGTTCATACAGCTCATCATTAAATCTTCTTCGGTACTCGCCGTCGCCAACGCGTAGAGGTCCACAAATCTTTCGAAGAACCTTTCTCTCGAATACTCCCAGAGCCGCCTCATCAGATGTTGTTAGTGTCCACGCTTCTGCACCATATAGCAGGACGGGTGCGATGAGTGACTTGTAGAGTGTTATTTTCGTTCGTCGAGAGAGGACTTTACTTTTCAATTGCCTACTCAGTCCGAAGTAGCATTTGTTTGCAAGAGTAATTCTTCGTCGGATTTTTAAGCTAACATTATTGTTGGTGTTAATGCTGGTTCCCAGGTAAACGAAGTCCTTTACTATTTCGAAATTATTGCTGCCAACAGTGGCTTGGTTGCCAAGGCGCGAATGCGCTGACTCTTTGCATGATTTCAGAAGGTACTTCGTTTTGCCCTCGTTCACCACCAATCCCATTTTCTCCGCTTCTTTTTCTAATTTGGAGTAAGCAGAAGTTACGGCGCGGTTGTTAAGGCCAATGATATCAATATCGTCAGCATATGCCAACAGTTGCACGCTTTTATAAAATATTGTTCCAGCGCGGTTAAGTTCTGCAGCTTGTATTATTTTCTCCAGCATTAAATTAAAGAAATCGCACGATAGGGGGTCACCCTGTCTGAAACCTCGTTTAGTTTCGGACGGCTCGGAGAGGTACTTCACAATTCTGACCGAGCTGGCGGTGTTGCTCAAGGTCATTTTGCATAGCCGTATAAGTTTTGCGGGGAAACCAAATTCAGACATAGCGGCATATAGGCAGCTCCTTTTCGTGCTATCGAAAGCGGCTTTCAAATCAACAAACAGATGATGTGTGTCGATTCTCTTTTCACGGGTTTTTTCCAAGATTTGGCGTATTGTAAAAATCTGGTCGATGGTAGATTTACCAGGTATGAAGCCACACTGGTAAGGTCCAATCAGTCTGTTCACATCAGGCTTCAGTTTTTCGCACAATACGCTTGATAGGACCTTATATGCGATATTCAAAAGGCTGATTCCGCGATAGTTGGCGCAGTTTGCAGGATCGCCCTTCTTGTGGATTGGGCAGAGAACACTTAGATTCCAATCTTCAGGCATGCATTCATCCGACCATATTCTGCATAGAAGCTGATGCATGCGCCCTACCAGCTCCTCGCCTCCGTGTTTGAATAGTTCAGCAGGCAAACCATCAGCGCCAGCTGCTTTATTGTTTTTCAATCGGGATATTGCTATTCGCACCTCATTATAGTCGGGTTGTGGAACGTCAATTACATCATCTTCGATTGTGGGCTCGGGTTCGGCATCTTCTCTGGTTTCTTGCTCAGTTTCTCCATTTAAAAGGGCAGAGAAGTGATCCCTCCATATTCTGAGTGCTCTCTGAACATCGGCCACCAGGTCGCCGTTCTCATTCTTACAGGAGTTTGCCCCGGGTTTAAAACCTTCTGTCATTCGCCGAATTTTTTGATAGAATTTTCGGGCATTATTCCCGTTGGCCAGCATCTCAAGCTCCTTTATTTCACGCTTTTCTGCCTCTCTTTTTTTCGCCCGGAAAAGCCGCCTCGATTCCCTCTTCAACTCGCGGGAGTGTTCACACACACTCCTCGTTGCATTCGATCTCAGCGTTGCCTTGTAGGCTTCGTCCTTTCTTTTCGTTGCAGCGGGCACTCTTCATCATCATACCAGTTGTTTCTTCGCGTTCGCCGGAATCCAATTACTTCTTCGGCTGCGGTACGGAGTGCTCCTGAGATATGATCCCACTGCTCATGCATTCCACTAGGTTGAATTGTGCTCTCGGAGAGCAGGTGTGAGAGGCGATCTGCGAAATAATTGGCGGTCTGTTGCGATTGCAGCTTTTCGACGTCCAGCTTTCCCTGCGTTTTTTGTTGCACCTGTTTTGTCGTACAGAGGCGGGTACGAATCTTGGCTGCTACTAGGTAGTGATCAGAGTCGATGTTAGGTCCTCGTATTGTGCGAACATCTAAAACGCTGGAAGCATGCCGTCCATCTATCACAACGTGGTCGATCTGGTTGCTTGTTTTTCGATCGGGGGACAGCCATGTAGCCTGATGGATCTTCTTGTACATAAACCTAGTGCTGGATATGACCATGTTTCGGGCACCGGCGAAGTCGATCAGCCTGAATCCATTTGGCGAAGTCTGATCGTGGAGACTGAACTTCCCGACAGTGTGGCCAAATACACCCTCCTTACCCACCCTGGCGTTAAAGTCGCCAAGCACGACTTTGATATCATGACGCTGCGCTCGTATGCTTCTTCCAGGCGCTCGTAGAATGCATCCTTTTCCACGTCGTCCTTCTCTTCTGTCGGTGCATGAGCGCAGATAAACGATATGGTGAAAAATCGTACTTTTATGCGGATTGCAGCGAGACGCTCGTTCACGGGTGTGAACGACAGTACTCGGTGACGGAGTCTCTCTCCCACCACAAATCCCACGCCGAATCTGCGCTTGTCTTCATGCCCACTCCAGTAGATGTTACAAGGTGTTCTGATCGTATTTCCTCGCCCCGTCCATCGCATCTCTTGTATGGCGGTGATGTCAGCTTTTGCTTTCCTCAGGACCTCAACCAGCCGGGCAGCGGCACCTTCCCCATTAAGGGACCGGACATTCCAGGTACATGCCCTTATCTCATAATCCTTATTTCGTTTGCGGGTGTTGTCATCTAAAAAAGGGGTTCTCATATCCGAGGCTTTGTTGTTGAATTTCATTGGAACGTTGTTTTATGTGGTGGGTCCCAAACCCAACGCACAACCCGTTTCACGGGAGGTTGAATTCTATTACACGTTTGTATAGCGAGCCGCTTCATCCAAGACAGACGCCCGCTTGCAGCCGCACCATCTGGTGATCAGACGCTGCCGTTTGAACCTCCAGCAAGCCCTTAAACCGATTATGTCGGAGTGGCCTTACCAGGTTGTCGCCTTCTCACGTTTAGCTCACCACCAAACGGGTGTTCGGTGGTTACCCAGAGGATACTTGGGCGCAAAGCCCGGAAGTAGTGAGCTGCTTGAACCGCATGCAAAAGAATCGCTCTGGCCATTCCCAGGTGAATGGCGATCAGAAACTTCCCCACTCGGAATATTGCTGACTATTTATTTGACCAATAATCGGTCGGGGCCAAACGGTTACTGTGAATGGTGAGCGCTACAGAGCAATGATCAACGAGTTCTTTTTGCCGCAACTTGATGAATTGGGATTGGAAAACATGTGGTTCCAACAAGACGGTGCAACAGCACACACTGCACGTGCCACAACCGATATGCTGAACATCGGAAGCTTACTTTTGCGCCACCTTGTATATCTTAGCTGACATTTTTCTTTCTTATAAAAGAACACGATAGTTCTACATAAAGTGATAAGCGGTAACTGATCACTACTAGGTATACAATGTTCGGTTTCACCCGAACTTAGACGTACCTCGTGTTACCCTCTCAAATTGTAGCTCTTGACCTAGGTAGCCTGGCGCTCTGCAAAAAGGCTGATTTTATAGAGAGCGCATTTCTGTTTACACATACGAAACTATTTTGTGTAGTGAGTTGATAAACCTGAGAGAGAAAGAGCTGAGAAAAACCAACAGGGTAACCCTTTTTCCAGAAAAGAAAATATTACTGTTTAGGTCGGCACCATAATGTTCCATCCATGGTGTCGCTGTTAAGCAAGCGGGTACCGGGTACTCGGTACTGGAAATCCTGCTGAATTCCTTTGTATTCTTTGTTCCGTGTCCCGTTGCCCGAATCGGTTGATGGGTTTCGCCTTCTGCGATGACCTAGCTCTCTTCCACTTTAGAAAACAACACAATCCGAGTAAGTACTGCCAGTCTTTTGTAGTGAATTATCCTGTTTGTATATATACATACACATAGCGATTTATATGTGCCCCCCTCTTTTTTTATGCGTGAATAAAACAATTTTGAAATTGAAAAAAAAAGTAACTCTCGTTGTCCATTTAGTGATTTAAAGGTGAAGTGTTTCAACCTCGAAGGACTTTGAGATTCGGCACCTCGACGCCCCTCGTTTGCCGTGGAATTTACGGCCACCCTAACCCCCCGTCACGAACAGTTACTATATCTTGATATTTTGGAAGTCATATAGATCTTTATTATCTCGTTTCTTCAAAAATTTAAATTTTAAAAGTATTATAGTTATGCAACGCACTATATAAAGGAGGTACTTTTGTATCTCAAAATTATAGCTACTAAAATACCTTATAGGTCATGTCTCATACTGGTACTTATATTGAAATAGGCACTTCCATCAACTTTATCTGTTTAGTTAATCAAATGTTAAGCAATATTTTTAGCGGAACTGGTTATCCATATTTTGCTATTGAAGTAGACATTGAGGCACCTGCGCTACAAATCATTTTACAAACTACGACTAACATTATATCGATAACCATTATTAACTAAAAAAGCAAATACATATTCATAAAAGATAATTGCTGTCCCATGGAATGATGCTGTTATTGTTGTTGTGCTGTTGTTGCTTATGTAATGCAATAATCAGTTTGTGGCCAAACTGTTAGTTGCTTTCCAACTAAAGAAATAATTTATATGCATACGCAAAAATAAACATTTAATTATTAAAACAATTGGAAATTACGAGCCGCATGAATTAATCATATCTACTCAAGAGTTAAAAAAAAAGTATATACTGGGTGCATTTTTTTGTAACCAACTTGCAAAAAAACGCTCATACCCGGTTCAAAAGTTTCCTTTAGAGCATGCAGAACTTATGGATACAGTGCTCGGACTTTTACCACTAGGTAGTTTAGATTACGAGTGAATATTATATAAATAAAAATTCATCCCGTAATCAAATTTCACTAATAAATCAGACCTGTTAAATAATAATTAGTAATCGTAATGATTACCGGTTTGATTAATAACCTTCTTGAGAATCCATTTAATGACTGATTACCAATTAATTTAAATTTGTAATGATTATTTTTCAACTGATTAAAAAATTTATCAAAAATTATGATTCTTTACGATCATTAAAAAAAAAAATCAAAAAAATTCAAGATAATCGAAAAAATGGTTTTGATAACTTTTGATTATTTAAAATTTTAAAATTTTTTTTTTTTAAATATACACATCCACAATACTGAAGAAAATCAAAAATAATGATTACTAATCGTAATGATTACCGGTTTGATTAATTGCTTTCTTGAGAATTCATTGAATGATTGATTACCAATTTCTTTAAATTTTTATACACATCAACAATACTGAAAAAATTAAAAATAATCGAAAAAAAATTCAAAATAATAAAAAAAAATTAAAAAGTAAAGATGATCATATAAAAAAATAATCAAAAGTAATCAAACTATTTTTTTTCGTTTATTTTTAATTTTTTATTTTTTTTATTTTTTCTAATCGTAATCAATTAATAATAACCTAATTTAAATTTTTTATTTTTTTTCAATTTTTCTAATTGTTATCAATTAATAATTGCCTTTCCTTAAAAAACAATTAAAATAATCATTACCAATTAAAAAATCCGTCTAGTTACTTATCAAATTTAACAGGACTGTGATAAAAATGGTTGAGTGACGTTGATTTAATTCTTTATGAGCACTCCAAATTTTTTTTTATTGAAACTACTTTCAACATAACTTAATCTCTATTACCACACAGTATTATATTTACCCTTTATTAATTGAATGTAAAAAAAGGTTTATAAAGCGGTAATAATTCAAAATTTGTATGGAAATGTCAATTTGAAAAGCTTAATAATTAAATTTTATCTTTTATGAATTGGAGGTTAGTGTATATTTGTCTATATTAATATTAATGGAAACCCATACAAATTTCCACTCAAGCTCGTTTTACTGTACGAGGTGTGTTCAAAACGTATCGCGAATTTAGAATTTTCGCTGGTTACGTATATTCGAATTTCGAATTTTTTGTGGCGTTATGTTGGTACTCATGTCTCTCACTTATGCCGACAAGCTCGGCCATTTTGAATGTTCAGTTAATTGTTGACAGCTGCTTTGCTTGCACGTGTTTTGGATCGTCTTCGATTTTTACCTATTCAAAAAAATGGATCAAAGAACCTGTATCAAATTTTGTGTGAAAAACGAAATTAAGTGCGCGGATGCATTCCGAATGTTGACTGTGGCATACGGAGAAGCTACCTTGGACCGAAGCAACGTTTATCGGTGGTACAAAATGTTCTCAGAAGGCCGAGAAGATGTGCAAAGAAGAACAAAAATTGGCTTTTGCACCACGATAACGCCCCTGCTCACGCATCGTTGCTTGTGCGCGACTTTTTGGCCAAAAACAACACACTAATGATGCCGCAGCTACCGTATTCCCCAGATCTGGCCCCCTGTGACTTTTTCTTGTTCCCTAAACTGAAGAGGCCCATGAAAGGACGACGTTACGCTTCTCTTGACGAGATAAAGACGGCATCGAAGGAGGAGCTGAACAAGATACAAAAAAATGATTTTTTGAAGTGCTTCGAAGATTGGAAAAACCGTTGGCACAAGTGTATAATATCTCATGGGGATTACTTTGAAGGGGACAAAACAGATATTCATGAATAAATAAATAATTTTTAAAAAAACACAAAATTCGCGATACTTTTTGAACACACCTCGTATTACTGATTTTGAAGCATTCAACACAAATCCATTAAAACGGGGTTGAATTAAAATGTGTGTTAGTTTCAATTAATGCTATTGCAGAGAAACTTGCATCACATATCAATGAGATTAAGTTCCACTAAATAAAAAAATGTTAGTGATAATGAATCACAATCAAAGCTGAATGATACTGGAAGCGTAGTTTCACTGAAATAAAATGCTTAGCTGTAATGAAAATGTGGTTCCACTCAAAAATCAAATATTAGTGGTAATGGAATTTCACTCCCAGTATACCTTGAATGGTTAGTGCAGTGTTTATTTCATTTCAATTTGGCTGGTTCGAAAAGCCAGAACAGAAATCTTCTGACATCAAAATGGGTATTTTGGGTGGGACTTGACTCCACTTCTACCCAGCTATCTCTAAGAAGCAAAATTGTTACTTTTCATTGATTTTGGGCAACTTTTTCAAGTTGGAACACTGACTAGAAACACAAATAAACTTAAAATATCTTTAAACCAGATATAAAACCGAGAAGCGCAGATTTAATTGACTGCGTTTAAATGCTAAATTTCACATTGCAAATACGATTAGGGAGTTCACAAAATGTTCTATTGATCATATTTCTACCTTCTGCTATTGCAATAGCACATCTGTATTTTGGAACATGTGACCGTGCTGCACTATTATTATTCGAAGGGCCGTTTACTCAATGTCTGGTTATGATAAATTTTATCACATGATAACCTAATCATGGCTTGCCCCAGAATGACATTTTCGTTTACACAAAAGTCTGATTAAGTTATCATGATAAAGTTGGTCATTGTGAACGTTTTTGGGAAAAAATTCACAAAAGTTGCACTGTGAACACATAAAAAGTGACAGCTGCTCTTGTTTACTATTTTAAACGAATCATTTTGGCGTACAAATTTCGATTGTAGTATATCTTTATAGGGATATTATTACATTTTTAAACTCCATTACTCGCAGAGTTTGATAACAAAACAATTTATCACAAAATCAGATTTTTACTTTCAGCTGTCACTTTTTGGTTTGCAAAGCACATAATCAGAGGTCCATCCTTTGATAACTTTTATCAGAAGATAATCAGGGTATCGTCGATAATCAGACATTGAGTAAATGGTTTTTGGGCAACCTCCGATAAAGTCTTGATTAATCAGTTAAACAGACATTGAGTAAACGGCCCTAAGTATAACAAGAAGGCCGCGCAACGCTTCGTGCGTCACAGAGCTAATAATACCCTGAATCCGACTTTAATGTATACTATATCTCTGAAACCAGTTGAGATATGGAACTTACTCACATCGCTTATTGCAGAACTCATTGTAACCTTTCGTTTGATACCCATGTTGTACTAACATATTTTGGGTCAACCTGGTCCACATTTTGGTCGGTAATTTCGAAGGCGGTTGAGTTATTGAAATAAGGGATGTCCTTAATTTTAAGTTAGACGTCTAGTAATACAACGGTGAGAGTTTCATTCAATTCCATTAAGCAGTTTTTGTGTGATGCGCGACCAAACATACAGATAGACAGGCAAAAATTCTAAAAGCTTTTGATTTGGATTCTACTGCTAGTACCAATAGTACACTTTGTTAACTCCCTAATGTGTTTTGGCCACGGTATAGTACCAGGGTGCGTATTAGAGGGTATCCAGAAAAAAGTTCGAGTGTTTACTTGTTGGGTAT
The DNA here is from genome assembly GCA_949987695.1 of Merzomyia westermanni. Lineage (NCBI taxonomy): Eukaryota > Metazoa > Arthropoda > Insecta > Diptera > Tephritidae > Merzomyia > Merzomyia westermanni. Next base: position 66,842,743 of record OX465290.1, read on the forward strand.
TTCTTTCTTCTTCTTTATAACTTTGTATTTAACCTTTGATTTCAATGCAAGATATATTGTTGTAAAGGTGTTAACCTGCGTCACATTTCGTCTATATGCATTTCATGTCAAATTTGGCTCCTATTCAAATTTATTTAAAAGCTAATTAGTAATAGAGTAAATATAGCCTTAAATATCATTTTAGCATCATAATAGAAATTATAGAGAAAACTATATTTCGCATTTTTACAGGGTGGCGAAAAAATTTTTTTTTTTTGAAAACCTCGTAAGGCCAGGGCTCTTACTCTGTGGTTTTATCTCTATCTCTCTATCTCTATGGCGTGATATACAACAGGTATATCATCATAAACCTCCTAAGAGATTTTTGCGCCAAGCTTCTCTTCCAATTTGTGGTGTGCCGATTTGAATTTTCCCTACAAATTGGTGGGACCTACAGTTTTTTGCCGACTCCGAACGGCATCTACAAAGGAGACGAATTTTTGCTGAGAAGCCTGTCATGGCAGAAATACACTCGGAGAGTTTGCCAAACCACTGCCGAGGGGCGACCCCGTTTTGAAAAACTTTTTTCAAATCACTTTTGATGTTACCTGTACCAGGGCTCGAACCATGGACCTTCGGTGTGGTAGGCCGGCAACACTACCTTCACACCACGGCGGCCGCCATTATACGAAAGAAAATTTGTTCGCTTTCGAATGGTTTGTACTGTATTCGAAAAGAAATGTACACATTATCGAAAGTTAGAATTTTCTCTTTGACAACAGTTCAGCAAACGGAAATCCATAAGAATATAATTTCTTATGATTATAATAAAACAATTAATTTTCATCAAATCAAAATCATTTTTATAGAAGAAAGAGTTAAACAATCGCTGTTGACAGAAAATAATTGAAGAATGAAGTTGAAAAATTCAAAAAAAAAAAACTTTTTAGATTAGAAGCATTTATATATTAAAAAAATTTAAGTAAAATAAAAACTGATTGTCAGAGGACCTACACTAGAACTTGTGGCCGCACGTGTGGTAGTCGAGATGCTTATCACCTGCGCTACTGCGACATGTACGTCAGCGCTGTCTAATACATACTGTACTTAAGATCTATGCAAAGTGTTTTTGTATTTTGCTTTGCGTTTGAAATTTGGGAAACAGTGATGCCTGCTATTATCGAATAAATGCTAGATAAAATTCGAACGAAGTACAGAGAACCGATGTATATTAGATTGAATTTTTTCTTTTGAGTAGAACAGAATTTCGAATAGAAATACAGAGTAAGAGCCCAGAGTTTAAACTAGGGGAATATTTTCAACTGTTTTTTCTCCATACACCTTGACACACTGGTTTATTTGTTTAAGTAGCGACAAAAACACTTCCCTAAGGTTCTGGGTAGTGTTGCCGAGGTTGACAGTGCTTGCAGGATATGGACCCGGTACACTGCCGTACTAGCACATTGCGGCACTAGCCCGACGATTCCTAACAGCTATTCCCACACTGGCCTTGAGAACAGTTTTCGAAATATTTACACATCCCAAAGATCAAGCAGTCATATCTCGCTATACCTCACACCACATTTTTCGCACCATGCAAATACCTGTTCACTTGTTAGCAGCAAATTCCATAAGAACTCAGAGAAGGCAGAGAACATTTTTTTTAAAACCTATTTATATTTCATTTGCAAGTACAACGCTGTCTATCAGACCTATTTTTTCACGCTGTGGCTGAGCTGATATTTTTCCTCGATTTCGTGTTGTTGTTTAATTGTATTACGATAACCAAATAGGTGTTGGGCACAAAAAAATACGGCTACTATGAGCAAAAAAAAAAAAAAACAATTTACATTTGAAGTATCATTTAACAATGATTTAATAATGATTAATTAATAAAATTAATATTGTAAAACACATCAATAGCCATAAAATTGTCTAAGCTATAAATATAAGTAATTATTTTTAGCTGAATATGTTGTTGATTGACTTACTAGCTAAAGCGGATATAACACAGTTTATGAAAACACACGAGTCTTCAACCTTTAACTCTTCTTTGATACTCGCTTTTTTACACAGGACGGAGGGAGATACATATAAAAAGCATAAAACTGCCTTTATACAAGGTGGCGCAAGGTGGTGCATAAATCAGCAGACAATTTTTCACTAAGCAAAAAATCAAAGATGAATAATGATGACTTTTCATGTATCCAATATTTTGTAATATTCAAAAAAAGTGATTATTCAGTGCATATCTACTAGGTATATAATGTTCTATTTCACCCGAAATTACATGTTGGCCCTCTTTTCCTTTACCTCGCCTTGGCATTTATCTTGATATCTAAATATACATGTACCTTTATCCTCGTTCAACTTCTATTTACAACTGATTTACCCCTCGCTCTTATTGCTATGAACAAAATACTTCTTTCAAATAAGTTCATTTATAATTCAAATATGAAAGGGTCGTCTCTTCAGGTGTCCCACGAGGGAGTGTTCTAGGCCCCTTGCTGTTTGTTTTGTTTATAAATGACATTAGTAGCTGCTTTACTTTTACGAAATTCTTATTGTACGCAGACGATCTAAAGTTATTTGCTGTAATCAAAGATTCATTGGATGAGGCTAGTCTGCAGGGCGATGTTAATGCCCTTTACTCATGGTGTAGGAAATCACGCTTTTCGTTCAACATAAATAAGTGCTTTAAAATGACCTTAGCAAAATATTTTGAATGTGCGTATTACATCTTATACTATTTCGAATGATGTCCTACGCAATGTTAACGAAGTTAAAGAATTCAGGGCTGTATTTGACTCGAAATTCTCTTTCAACAACCACATTAATTTCATTACTTCGAAATCGTATTCAGTTTGGGGTTTGTTCGGCTTAACCGCGGATCCTTACACCTTAAAATTATTATACACAACCTTTGTTAGCTCGCATCTTGAATATGCGGCATTTGAGTGGAGGCCTCACACATAGCTTCATATTAGGAGAATAGAGCGTGTACAAGAGATTTTCTCCAAATATGCTTTGCGGGGTCTGAACTTTCATAACTCGGTTCCGGCTTATACTTCCCGGCTGAAACTGATAAATTGACAGACTTTGTAAAGCCGCAGATTTGTCTCTAACCGTTGTGTACAACATTATTTGAGGAGACATTGTTTATCCCAGTCTGCTGGAGAAAATGTACCTAGACGTAATCTTCTGATCTCTTGCCCATTATATTTGGCTAAAGTGTTCTATGAGGGAATTTGATATTTTACTGGAAAGTATCGTTATTGATTTCAATCTGTCAACCTTTTTTAAATCTTCTTTACAATATTTTTTTTGGTATATATAGAGCACTAACAGCCATTTTAGTGTAACCAACCACTAAAAAATTTTACAGGGGAAGGTTTTTTAGTTTACAAATATAAAAAATTTTTAAGCAAAATATTACTTACATCATAATTTCCTTTGCTTTATTTTGTAATGTTACATATTAGAGTTGTGATATTTTGTGAGATGCTTTAAAATAAACAAAATTATCAACATATGTCAAAGTACGAATTTTCAGAATTTTGTTGGTTACGCCAAAATTGCGGTTAGGGCTCGATATGTATGTGTGTTAGTGTTAGTTATAATACACATTTTGTACCTAATAGTCTGTAAGAAAGTAAAGCTTCATTGACTAAAATAAAATAAATACGATTATCTCGATTAAACTGTAACATGGAAATTCAACTTTTGCACAAAATATTGGTTTTCAGAGGGATAACACCCTGTATAGAAGCCCTCCGTAATTTCTTTCGTGTGCTTCCAATATTCTAGGTCTACCCCTCAGCCACACATTGCTCTACATTCACATAGTACAAAAACATTACAGGGTTATAGGGATAAATATATATTTCTCGATCCTTTTATCTAGCACGAAATGTAGTTTACATCGGATTCTTATAACAAGAGAATATACATACAGTCCCGGACATAAATATTGGCACAGTCGTTTTCTGAGATTTTCACAAAACTTTGGCCTCACAAAGACTATAGAAAATCATGTATCAATGCCTAATATAAGAACTATAAATTTTGTTTTAAAAATGTACGCAACATTCGCGAAAATGCCAAGAAATTTATTAAAATGTTTAATTTTTTTCACAGAATTTTTTGGAGTATGCAGTTTTTTAGGCCATCAAGTTTTTGTTCGGGGATCTAAAGTGTTTTCTTTCATAAAAGAAAAAATAGAAAATTGCTAAAAATCAGCAAAATGTGTCACGAACTTAAGTTTAAACACCTTATTATACTAAAACGTAATGGCCTAAAAAACTGCATACTCCAAAAAATTCTAAAAATTCTGGGAAAAAAATTAAAAAATTTGATAAACTTCTTGGAATTTTCGCGAATTTTACTCTCATTTTTAAAACAAAATTTATAGTTCTTGTAGTTGACATTCACACATACTTTTTTTTTTGTCTTTGTTAAAACAATTTTATTAAGACCGAAATTTGTAAAAATCGCAGAAAACGATTGTGCCAATACTTATGTCCGGCAGTGTATGTAAAAACAAAATTTCTTGAAAATTTCGTGGGAGTTTGGATACAAAAACTGTGTAAGCGAAGTGTAAATATTTTAAACTGGGCCAAATATAAATTTTTTTTTAGTTATAGTGATATTATTTTTTAAAGTGTCGAAAAAAAGTCCTAAGTCCTAAGGTCTCTTATTGCTAGTCTAGATTTTGATCTCATTTTTGCTGTAAAACTGGCAAACGATTGAAGCAAGAAATAATTTAAGTAAGAAATCGGATTTCAACAAAAATTTTCGTCAGGTGGGCCGTCAAGCTTCGAACATTGACACGATTTTCTGATTTCACTTTTTTATTTTGGAAATTTGTGAAAAACCCAAAAACCCAAAAAAAAAAAAAAAAAAAAAGTGTCAAAAATTCTTTTTTAAGCTTCTCTTCATTATATTGAAGTTAAGAGTTAAATTTAATCTTTTTTTACTACATGGAATGAATTCGTACCGTACATCACCTTGAAACATTATTTTATCAAAATTGTTACTAAAATAAGCTGATAGACTCATTATTAAATTCCGATGTTGGATTGGGATTCAGCATTGAATTCCATTTTTGAAACTGTATTAATGTTTTCCTATAAGGATTTTAAGGTTTATCCCAAATTAAAATCGTAAAATCAAAAACCCTTGAAACCCAAAAACTTGATTAATTTGGAACGGCCCACCAGACGAGAGTTTTCATTCACAATATTTTTAATAGGGGAATTCCTACATTCCGATTTCCTACAAAACTGTATACAGCTAAATATACAAGGTGGCGCAAAAGTAATCTTCCGATGTTCAGCATATCGGTTGTGGCACGTGCAGTGTGTGCTGTTGCACCGTCTTGTTGGAACCACATGTTTTCCAATCCCAATTCATCAAGTTGCGGCAAAAAGAACTCGTTGATCATTGCTCTGTAGCGCTCACCATTCACAGTAACCGTTTGGTCCCGACCGATTATTGGTCAAATAAATAGTCAGCAATATTCCGCGTTCTGGAGCAGTGTAGCGTAACATTGTTTATTAACGTGTATTTCGCATGTGTTTACTACACAAATGTCAAAACAGAACTGACTTTAGGGGCCAATCGCAAAATTTATAGCATTTTCTGATAGGAGGATTACTTTTGCGCAGTAACCGTTTTTCACCGACCGATTACACTGAATCACAAATTCCAACTTTTTTTCTGCACCAGAGACGCCATAGTGAAATTCCTATGTTCCTAATTCCGAAAATCAAGGTTATTTTTACTTGAATGGTACCGTTTTTGAGATATTTATGATTTACCGTTATTTCAAAAAACAAAAAAGATGGCTCCACTTAATCGTGTATATCTCAAGAACAAACTGAGCTCTTCCAAGACGGTTTGAAAAATTTGAAAGCTTATAAAATTTACTATAATCAGTACATACAACACTTTTTGCTAGGTCCTGCAGATTCAAACATATTGAACAATCATTACGGATTTTTTAAATTTTTTTTGTAAAAATATAAAAAAATTTGTACTTTGCGAGGAAGCATCTCGAAAACTTTTTGTTTTTTTGCAGATATTTTTTCCCCCCTCTAAGCTCTGTTTTATTACAAAAAAAATAAGCTATCAGTGAACAAAATCGATGAACTAATACAAAAGTTATAAGCATTCAAGTAAATATATCCATTTAATGCTTAAGTACCCTACTGGTTAGTTAGCAGGTAGATTTTCGAAAAGTTATTAGATACAAAAAGCTGTTAGTGTCGTTTTCTCAAACCTAGGTACATTTTAAACAAGAGCATATTTTTGAGGCAGGTAGTGTTTTCTTTGTAGAACTAGAGAACCTTTTTGTTTAGGTAGGCTTGAATTTTTACTGGATCTAAGTATAAATAAGAGTACATGCGCCTTGTTCCTTCATAATATCTGCAAGGCTCGCCGGATACTGTTCAGTTTATAATTGCAGTTTATAACCCGTCATTTACTTAAAATAAAAAATGAATAAAAGGGCGCGAGAGTTTGAGTGTACAAATGATCCAGATATGTTCTGTTTCATCTGCGGTCAATTTATTGTTAAAAGTATGAGACGTGTGTTTTCAAATCCTTTGAAAGTTACATACTATAAGTGTTTTGGAATTGAGCCTAAAAACCATGGACACCGAACACTGTGTGCACCACATGCCGAGTCGAATTGATTTCTTCGGAAACCGGAACAAAAAGGTACGTTGTAAAAATTAGGAATTTGTTCCCTTTTAATGCACTAATTCCTGAAACTATCTATTTAGGCGACGTGTGAAATTTATTACACCAATGAAGTGGAGGGAACCAACTTGCCATTCAACGGACTGCTATATTTGTACTACAAAAGTACTTGGGGTTGGAAAGTCCAGAAAAGTAACCTATGCGAGCGTATCTACAGTGTCATTACCAGAACTAATTTCAACAGAAGCGACATTGCCAGAATCAAATTTAACTTTAGTTCCGGCTCCAGTTTCATTGTCAACAGTAGTATCTGATTACGCGGCATCATGTTGTACTGAATTTCAAACGGAAAACGAAAGAAATTCTTTGTCACAAGCACAACTCAATGATTGGATAAGGGATTTGGAATTGTCAAAGGAAAAGGCCGAACTACACGCCTCTCGAATGCAACAATTTAAATTTGTTTCATCCGATGTTAAGGTAACATATTATAGAACTCGTCACGAAGAATTTTCCAAGTACTATACGAAGGAGGACAGTGTTTGTTACTGCAAAGACATTGCTGGTCTATTCAAACAATTTGGTGAACCATATGATTCAAAAGAGTGGCGATTGTTCATAGACGGCAATAAATTAAGTTTAAAGGCCGTATTATTGCATATTGGCAACCAAAAGCCATCTATCCCGATCGCGCATGCAGTAAATACGAAGGAAACATATGAGATAATGCAAAAATTGCTCAAGTTAATCAAATACGAAGAACATGATTGGAAAATATGTGCCGATCTTAAAGTCGTTGGAATGCTATGTGGTCTACAAAGTGGATACACAAAATACTGTTGCTTTCTATGCAAATGGGATAGCCGAGCTCGTCAAGACCACTACATCATAAAGGATTGGCCAGAACGAATCGAGTTTCAAGTTGGGGTAGATAACATAAAATACTCTCCACTTATAAAGAAGGAAAAAATAATTCTACCTCCGCTCCACATCAAGCTCGGCCTTATCAAAAACTTTATGAAGGCTTTGGACAAAGAAGGCGAAGCTTTTCATCATTTGAAGACAATCTTCCCAGAGATTTCAGAAGCAAAAATAAAGGAAGGGATTTTTGTGGGACCGCAAATAAGGAAAATGATGACCAATAACCATTTCAAAGAACTATTGTCACCAGTGGAGGCAGCAGCGTGGGATTCTTTTGAAAAGGTCGTTACTTCTTTTTTAGGCAAACACAAAAGTCCTAACTACGAGATGATAGTGAACGACTTAATCAAAAACTATGCGGAAATGGGTAAATAAAAAAACATATTATAATAAATTATATATTACATAAATTTACATGAGAATATATAGCCATAAATCTGAATTCATCGTCCAGTTCCGAACAAACAAGAACGGGAAAAATATAAACAAAAAATTTGTTCTGAATTGAAAGATAAATCCAGCCTAAGAAAATTATATACTAATGTGTCACTTATGTATTTATCTAATTTACTTTTTTATTTTCTTTCAGGAGTAAATATGTCTTTAAAAATTCATTTCTTACACTCCCACTTAAATTTTTTCCCGCAAAATCTTGGCGACGAAAGTGACGAGCATGGCGAAAGGTTTCACCAGCAAATGAAAGTGATTGAAAGTCGGTATCAAGGATTCTGGGATGTCGCGATGATGGGCGACTACTGTTGGTTTCTCATAAGAGAAACCGATCCTAATCTAAATAAGCGTCAAAACAAGACACATAACTTTTTCAATTATAAAATAAGATCATAGAGTTAAGACAGAACCATATGTACATATGCTATTATTTGTAGGGTACTTAAGTATTAAATGGATATATTTACTTGAATGCTTATAACTTTTGTATTAGTTCATCGAGTTTGTTCACTGATAGCTTATTTTTTTTGTAATAAAACAGAGCTTAGAGGGGGGAAAAAATATCTGCAAAAAAACAAAAAGTTTTCGAGATGCTTCCTCGCAAAGTACAATTTTTTTTATATTTTTACAAAAAAAATTTAAAAAATCCGTAATGATTGTTCAATATGTTTGAATCTGCAGGACCTAGCAAAAAGTGTTGTATGTACTGATTATAGATATAAATGAACATACCAACATTTTCTGATAGGAGGATTACTTTTGCGCCACCCTGTATTTACTTCCACAGTTTGGCAGTTCTACGCCAAAAATGTGATCAGTCCTAAAACATCTAGACTAGGCATGATTGTCTTCTAGAAATTAATATCAAGATCTGTAACATCTACTTTTTTATTTGACTACATTAAATGTCTTTAATACGACGGCCATAGGAATGTGGAGGCTATCATCATTATTCTTACCCTTAGTTAGGCTAGAATAACATTTAATTTATTTCATGTTAAATTTAAGGAGCAAGAATTCCAATGAGATACCAACACCGAACTCAGCTCTTTAATGAAGTCATTGCGACAGTTATACTGCCTCTGCCATAACAGCGAACACTCAATCTTTTATGCAAATCGGCAAGAACTACCACCAAATGCTACATAAAATATATAAAAATAAACCTAAAAAATGCATAAATATGTATATACAAATGAACATACCAGCATACCGAAAGTGCAATCGGTACAAAAATGCTGCATACACAACAAACGCAACAGCAACAACAATGAGAACAAACGTTGACACAATGACACTTGCTACATTGTTTTGGTCAAAAACGTGTCACAAAAACAATAAATGACTTTGGCATATTTTTAAAGTAAGCTGTGCTTTGTTTACTTTTCCGTAAAAGTACTTGTGGACATTATAATTTCGTTGAAATTACCTCGATCTTGAAACGTGTTTTGCAGACAAAAAAGAAATGCCAACAACAACAAATTATTTATGAGCGAACCTGCATTGTGGTCTATATGAGTATGAATATGTATACATGTAGATATTTATGTAATGTATGTATGAACGTATGAGCATTTATACAAAATCAAAACAACAAGTAAGAAACACTTAGTTCGGGTAAAGTCAAACATTTAATACCCAGTTGTAGTTGTGAGGTCTATTGCTTTGTGCTCGGCATGACTTGTAAATAATACTAGAGCTCTCCCAGTGGTTGAAATTCAACCAAAAAACTATATTTTACTAAAATTATTTCATTTATTTTTTTTTATTATTCATTTCGTTCGCCTTCTATCTTTCGTTTTCCTTGATTTCATCTTCTCTCTATATTCTCTGTATTTAATTTAGTTTATTGTTTTCTATCTTATTGTTTCCTCATCCATTCTTTCTTTCCTTTCATTCCCTTTCCTTTCCTTTAATTTCTTCACTTCTCTTTTATTTTATTTTATTTTATTTTATTTTACTTCATTTTATTTAATTTTATTTTATTTGATTTAATTTAATTTAATTTATTTTAATTTAATTTAAATTAATTTAATTTTCTTTTCTTTTCTTTTCTTTTCTTTTCTTTTCTTTTCTTTTCTTTTCTTTTCTTTTCTTTTCTTTTCTTTTCTTTTCTTTTCTTTTCTTTTCTTTTCTTTTCTTTGTTTGTTTTTTATTTGTTTTATTTTATTTTATTTTATTTTTTCTTTTCTTTTCTTTTCTTTTATTTTATTTTATTTTATTTTTTCTTTTCTTTTCTTTTCTTTTCTTTTCTTTTCTTTTCTTTTCTTTTCTTTTCTTTTCTTTTCTTTTCTTTTCTTTTCTTTATTTTTCTTTTCTTTTCTCTTTTCTTTTCTTTTCTTTTTTTTCTTTTATTTTCTTTCCTCTCCTTTCCTTTCTTTTCCTCTCCTTTCCTTTCTTTTCCTTTTCTTTCCTTTTCTTTCCCTTCCTTTTTTTTTCTTTCTTTTCATGTTATGTTTTTACTATATACAGCTTGTTTTTTATTTGTTTTATTTTATTTGTTCATTTTATTTAATTTAATTTGATTTTATTTTAACAAAACACTAAAAGAGAGATGGCGGAAAACCCCCCCAACAAACAAATATAAAATTTCAACAAAATAAACCGAAAAAGTTGTAAACCTGTTGTGCTAGCACAGCTGGGTATAAAAATTAATGATTGTATGTGTATGTCCTTTTTAGACGTCCAAAGCCCTCTTACGGAATTTTCACAGTAGTTTAATACTACTTTACTTTCTTTAAATGGTCATCTAACCGATGGAAAGGAAATAAAAATCTTCGATGCATAGGGGGTATCTCTTATATAAAAGAGGCGTGGCATCCAACATATAGCATAAAACATGAAAATTTTAATATCTCCAAAAGCAATAAAGTCAGAGTAATAATCTTTGACAGGACAAACATCAATATAGGTTTTGCTGTGAAATTTTGATGATTTTGGAAAAGGGGGTGGGGCACCTCCCATACAAACTCAGATTTTCATATCGTATATATCCGTAACCTTCTTCTTCTTTAAATGGTCATCTAGCCGCCTGGGCGATTTTGACCGTCCAACATAGCTCGCCAGTCGTTTCTTCGTTGCGCCAACTGGCTGTGTTTTAATTCGCTGAACTATGTCGGCGTCTGCGTAAAGTTCATACAGCTCATCATTAAATCTTCTTCGGTACTCGCCGTCGCCAACGCGTAGAGGTCCACAAATCTTTCGAAGAACCTTTCTCTCGAATACTCCCAGAGCCGCCTCATCAGATGTTGTTAGTGTCCACGCTTCTGCACCATATAGCAGGACGGGTGCGATGAGTGACTTGTAGAGTGTTATTTTCGTTCGTTGAGAGAGGACTTTACTTTTCAATTTCCTACTCAGTCCGAAGTAGCATTTGTTTGCAAGTCGGATTTCTAGGCTAACATTATTGTTGGTGTTAATGCTGGTTCCCAGGTAAACGAAGTCCTTTACTATTTCGAAATTATTGCTGCCAACAGTGGCTTGGTTGCCAAGGCGCGAATACGCTGACTCTTTGCATGATGACAGAAGGTACTTCGTTTTGCCCTCGTTCACCACCAATCCCATTTTCTCCGCTTCTTTTTCTAATTTGGAGTGAGCGTAACCACATAACCTTTTTCAAAAGAACACCATAGAGCAAGCATATTTTGCTACTATCGACCTTTTTACGAAATGCGAAACAGAGAGAATGTGTCTCCCCCTTTGTAAATTGGACCCTTGGACACTTATACGTATAGGTGGGTATATATATATAAATACGCCACCTGAAAAATTTATCTTCTCCCCTTTTTGCTATCCGGTTGGGCGATTTGAGTCGGTTGTAAGAGATATTGCGATAGGGGGTGATTTACCTCCCTTAAAAATATAACCTACTTAAGAGAAAAATTGGACTGTGGAAAGGAGGACGTAGAAGGTTTAGTACTAGCCTAAATTTTCTTTCCGCGTATCTAAGAAATTACTAGTTTGTATTAAATTTTACACAAGTGTACAAGTTCTATACGGAAGGCGGATAAGGTAGAATGTGATGACCTATAACACTAGTGTGTATGGTCTTTCGTGCTTTTTATGCCAGCTAGCAAACCACTTCCTGGACTCATTACATATAGCTGTAACTTGTGTGAGTGTAATCATACGAGCTTATGCCTAATATTGCGGCATGGGTGCCTATTAAGCCATGGTCAGTGAGAACCGTTACCAAGGACCATATTCACGATTTATTCAGTCTCAAACGCGTATTTGTGAGGCCTTTATCATAAATATTGCAAGTTAGCCTGGATGTCTCGGCAACGTGGATTTGCTTGGTATACCCTACAATCGTAGGGAAAGAATGGTCTTGAAACTAGGGCATGTCCAATTAATCCCTTTAACCGAAGTCCAAACACGTTGTAACCGCAATTGATTATCAAAAATAAAGATGGTAAATGCCAATTGCTTAACTGCCACTCCCTACTGAAATTTATTTTGAATTCTCATTTTTAAACTTTTTCATTAGTTAAGTTCTCCATTCAATATTTCATTTATTTATTTTCAATTTGTCAGGAAATGCGTCATGAATTTTATTGTCGTTTTAAATTTAGTTTTTTAGTGTTATCGTTTGTCTCTTTAGCTTAATTTTGGCCCGATAAATTAGACACTACCGGGCACGTGATAAACATTTTTAATAAAGTTTGTGTTGTTTTTAATGTTGTTGTTCCACCGAATTATATTTTATGGTCGTTCTCCAATTTTAGCAATGCAAATTGTGTGCTGCAGGTATGGACATGCATATAAAGGTATAAAATACTTGTGAGCAGGGGTCGCAAGAGTTTTAAGCTACCACTTAAGTATATTATTGTTTTTATTTGACTCAACAAAGATTTCAATAAATCGTCTTTTGAGATAAATATCGGTCCGCTTATAACTATTAGTTTGTTATATTCAAATATCAAATAGCCACATTTTTTCTGTCTGACATTTTTAAATTCCAATTTCGAAAACAGCAATTAAATTTGGTCTCTGCTTATGAATTTGTTTAGCAATGCAGACTATTTTAATTTGTTTATAATATGTATAATGAACTCGTCAGATATTAGTTTTCGATTTTTATTAGAGTCAGAAACCGTTGAGAAGGTCTATGGCTCGCCCGTCGAATGATTCGTCTGCATATTTTAATAGACTAGAGGTCGCCCAATTGTTGAAGTTCAACTACAAATAATTTGATTTTTAAATTTCTTATTTCAACTATACTTGCCTTAGTATCAAAAACTTCCTGGATTAGACATTCTTAGACATTTAAAAATTTCATTTGATTTATTCTCATTTTATCACAATAATTATTATTTTATTACTTTATTTTTTTTTACTTTTTTCTATTTTATTTTATTATATTATATTTCATTTTATTTTATTTTATTAAATTATATTTTATTTTATTTTATTATATTATATTTCACTTTTTTATTTTATTTTATTCTATTTTATATTCAAATTATTTTTTGATTTACGGCCTGTACATTTTCAAGTATTCATGAAACGAGCTCAAGGCCAAGAATAATAATTTTTCACTTTTTAAATTTTTATGAAAATTATTATTGTTTTTATTTATTAATAATCATTTTAATTTATTATTAAAAGTTTTTTTGTTGAATAGAGGAGGAAAAATGTTTAGAGACAACTGCCACAGCTCTTCTTATAGATCCATTCCGGAAGCTGCTAGACTTCACTCATCAGAGAAATTTTGGCACGGATTGCTAACCATCATCTAATCTCATAGCTTATTTTTTTATTCTATTTTATTTTATTTTTTATTCTATTTTTATTTTGTTTTATTTTTTTTATTTTATATAATTTATTCGGTTTTTGGCCGTCGGTATAAGCTTCATGGTGTTATACTGACAGCAAAAAACCAAATAAATTACATAAAATAAAAAATAAAATAAAAAATTTAACAAAATAAAAATAGAATAAAATGGAGGCCGGACAAAGCTCATAAAAACACCACAAAGTTTTTTTATTTTATTTCATTATTTTAAAAATTTTCATTTTATTTAATTTTTTGTACGATTTAGATTTTTTTATTTTATTTTTATTTTTTTATTTTAATTTTATTTTATTTTAATTTATTTTATTTTAGTTTATTTAATTTAATTTTTTATTTTTTTATATTTTATTTGATTTAGTTTTTATTTTATTTATTTTATAATTTATTTTTATCTTTGAATAAAATTTTTTTGATTTTACTTTTATACTTTTATTTTTTTATTTTAGTTTATTTTATTTTTTTTTATTTCTATCTTTTTATTTACTTTTTTTATTTCTATTTATTTTATTAAATTTTTATTTTTTTTTCTATTTTTTTTTTGTTACTCTATTATTATTTTTATTGTTTTATTTTCAAGGCCAAGAATAATAATTTTTCTTTTTATGAAAATTATTATTATTTTTATTATTTATTAAAAGTTTCTATTAGAATAGAATGGGAAAATTTTAGATACAACTGCCATAGCTCTTCTTATAAATCCATTTCGGAAGCTGCTAGACTTCTTCATCAGAGAAATTTTGGCACGCTCTGCTAACCTAAAATCCTAGTTCTATTCACATTTACCATAACAATAACCATGCATTGCCATCTCGCGGCATTGATCACTCCTCATGATAGATTTTTTGTTGGTAGTGTACATTTTTTCTTTGTACACAATCCGATAATCGAATTCGATATTAGATCAAACCCGAATAAAAGGGTTGAAAACTATGGACGATTTCTTTCGAAAAAATTTAAGCGCTTGAGTTTACTTTTTGCAATTAAATAAACCAAAAAATTTAAAACAAATAAAGCAAAATTGTTCAATGTGCAAAAAAACACAAAACAGCATTAGTCGAGTGCCCGTGGCTTAAAGTAACTAAAAATGTTTGTAGACATTAACTACACAACTGACTTATGTCAGAGAGAGAATGAGATATATTTTCATTTACAAAAGTCATCAAGCAAATTTAAAGTCATCGAAAATTTCCAATATTTATCAGCAAATAATAACTTTTGTTTACATTTTTGACGGAAACGTTTATTTGTATGTTTAAACATTTTTTTGCCGTGTATTGTTGTTGTTTTTCCAACTTAACAGCTTTGCAAATTGTACTAGAAAATATTGTATCCAAACTAATGCGACACGCCTTTGATGATTGTGTTCACAGTTACTTGCAAAATATGTAATATGACACGAGTTATTCCCCATGACTACATCGAGAGATATGTACGCGAAGCGCTGAAAAGGGGTTTACGTATAAAAAATGTATCTATAAAAAAGAAAGTCCACAATACTACATTATAAAACGGGTTGTTAGTTTGTTTGGGCACACCACTTATTAAAGTTCTGAACTAAAAAAGTTGGTCACGAGACCATCTTTTAAGTTTTTGGAAAAACATTGCACTTAGGAAGCTTGCACTATATATTATTTAACTAACATAATATACTGTTTTCCTTATTCATGTTTTAATATTTCTCTCATTTTTACCTTTTCTATTAAATTTTCTTTGCTGTCGCAAACTACAGCTGATAGATGCACTCGACTGACCTTGCTCACCATACTCCAAATTCGTTATTGAATCCTTCTCTTCGTTATCATTATCTTATCATTATCATTAGCATCATCATTATTATTACCATCATCAATATCTTATCATTATCATTATAATTACCATCATCATTATCATTATCACTATAATTACCATCATCATTATCATTATCACTATCATTATAATTGAGTAAAACGAAATCGTGGTGAATTGAGAGTTGGTTGCGTGAATATGGAGTCTATCGCATTTCCGAGGACGGCAATGGACCTGGACTGGCCCACAAACACGAAGGGCAATGAGAACAGTTTTAAGAGCACTGCTTATTGTGTTTTTCAGTAAGTTTTTTCTAATTCTATATGTAGCAGCCCTCGTATTCAACGTTCGAGATGCCATACCTGCCATTTCTTTATAAACATATATACCTACATACATATGAATGTAGATATATGATGTCATATCTAAATGAGACTTCACATATATTTGGTTTAACATTTTTGCTTCCACAAATTCCAACCTTTTCTTCATTGTTCACGCGTAAATACCCTTTTACACCAAACACAATAATTTAGTTCGAGACCGTGCTTATAAATGTGCGGTAGCCAAGATCACTTAACAACCAAAAAAAGGAAATACAAAGAACAGACAAAAAGGTATTCATACCATAAATATTTATACTTAACTATAAAGAAGTAAAAATCTTTTACCCTTTTGAGCAGGGTAATCATCAATTTGTAATCCCAAAAAAAATATAAAAAATCAGATAAAAGGTGTAGAAAAATTGCAGCTGCTCGCAAATTGGTCGGACCAACATAAAAAAAGAAAAATACGGAGCAAACATATGTATGTACGCATGTCATCAAATTGTGTTGGGCGCATGCGCAGCACGCGCTACAAAACTGAAAAGGGATAACAATCCAGAGCTTAATAAAAACAAGTAACAAGAAGAAGTACAAAACTTAGAGTAACTGTGAGTTTATCACTGTGATTTCAAAGATCACGTGAAGCTGCAGATATAGCTTTCGCGAGATCACCGTGACTGACTGTAATACATAGCACACATCGTAAAACTAACTAAAATCCAGGTGTTCCTGTGGTCATTCTTGTTTGAAAATGATTGATGCTATTGGTATTTATTAATGAAGATCATAGTGGCATGTCTTAGCACATCGGAGTTAATTTTGACAAATCATAACACCGCGTTACACACATTCTGTCCTATGCACCAAATGTACTTTTTCGGAAAAGGGAGAAGAAATAAAAATAGACGTGTATCGGCGATTTTCATGTACACGTGTGAATTTTTTTTCTAACTGTAATTATACAATATAATAATTATACAATACAATATAATAATTATACAATAAAAAAAATTCTGACGTGTACATGAAAATCGCCGATACACGTGTATTTTTATTTTTTCTCCGCTTTCCCAAAAAGTATATTTGGTTCATAGGACAGAACTAAAGCTCGTTTTTGTAACGCAGTGTAATCATTAAAACTCATATCATAAGAATTGTTGTAATGGCATATGATTTGGTCTATTCTTTTTAGTGAGTTTTAGGAACTCTGAACATTAAAAATATATAAACATAACGGTAAAATGTGCTTTTCAGCAATAATAATGTCGAAAGTTGAAGTTTGGATTGAAGAAGTGACGTATTGCACTTAACACCCATTTCAATTATCACATCATAACATGGCATACGATATCATATCATTTGAACTCATTTCAAGTTATGTATTGCATTATTATAAGTATTAGTTGTACCTTAATAAGTACTAACTGACTCATCAGGATAACTGAGTAGTATGTAATGAACAACACTGTAAATAATTAAAGCACACGTCTGGCAGTACAACTACAAGAACGATATCCTTCATCATGTGGTAGTGCTGAACAGGCGAAATCGGCCATTGTGCGATTAGCAAATAAACGGGAGCGACGTACTACAGTATATGAATGTAATTTCTTGCACTTTCATGTTATATCGTTTTTAGAAATATCAAATTTTTCTATACACCACAGTATATGCTAATATTAGTTCATATATTATTTAATTCCATCTCTTCTGATATCATAACACAACATTTCACAAAATATCCTATCATAATTATATAGCACGTTATTATCTCCTTTTAAAAAGCTCGTTATATTTTTTTCATTTTGATCAATTTTGAAAAGAAACTATGTTGAATTTTAGAAATACATTTATAAAAATATTTGAATACAGTCACGGGTGACTGAGAAGTGACTCACGCATGAACCGTATTGTTCCACAAAAGTCACTTCATCTGTCAACTCTAAAAGGAATGTCTAATTAAGCGCTTACTAGTGATAAAGGCATAAGTAGTAGTAGTTGGACTATTTTCGAATAATATTCGAATAAATACTACTCGAATAAACGAATACAAATATTTGTTTCAAGAAATTCGAATAGTATTTATACGACTAATTTATCCATAATTATTGCAATAGTTGTATTGAAATGCGTGAGATGTCGGAAGCGAAACTCACTGTCTTGTATGTATGTATGTATGTTTGCGTGTACAAATGTGTGCATAAGGTGTAGTGATTTTTGTTTAACTATAAATGACAACTATTCGAATAAAAGTATCAATTATTCGAATAAATATTATTCGAATTTTGTATAGCCTTCGAATAAATGGACTTTTAATCGAGTAATTTTTATTCGAATAGTCCCATGCCCAATAAGGACAACATAAATTTATGACACAAAAACTATTTGGAATTTGAATTTAGCACAATTTATGTGAATATAAAGCAAAAATTTTCTTCAACATTTTTTGGGTTTTGTTATATAAAAAATTATAGAAATATCAAAGTCCTACTAAATGTAATGGTCCATTTTGTACCTCGCGGTTTAGATCTTTTTTTCTGCAATAAATTATCATATAATTTAGTTCCGTCCTTTTCATACTATAGTAATATACGTATATATTGAATCACACTTTAAATCTGAAGATATGTACAATAGCGGGTAAAAAACCAGCAGCGAAATTCAAAATTATATATTTTGCAAATTATTTATTCGCTCACAATAATTTTGAATTAAAAGATATTGAATCTATATTAGAAACAATATTAAATATCAAATAAGCAAATAGAAATAGTGGTAAAAGTGGCAGCTTTTTCGTGAAAACATATTAGCCCGTGATTTTTGGAATCACGGGATAAACATCCCTATAAACCTTTTCAAGGTTTTTTCTTAGAGGCGGCAGTAGCTTTTACACTACTGAATCGATGATTAATAGTATCATGTTAATACTGACATTGGTTTTTCTTGCTCTTCTGAATGTTGATGCTATATTTTTATCCACAACTGTACATGCCAGAAATCAAACTTAAAAAAAAAAAAAAACAAATGATGTTTAAAAAAAATTCATCGTAGTTCGGCACGTTTTATTAGGTAGTCGGGCAAAATTTTTTTGTGAGCTGCAAAGGTTGATATGCCCAGACTGCCTGGAGGTGTTTTTTGAGCAATTTTTTTTATTTAGCTGCTTTTTTGTTTCCTGGCCTATGCCATTAACGACAATAAATCTGCTAAAAAAAACAAAACAAGTAGATAAAAAGGGTTGCACAGTTATTAGAGATTTGGTTTTATTTATATCTTTTGTTTTGTATTTTGTGATAAACAAAAATTCAAGAGTATGTAAATATAACAGCATGTCAGCATTCTACCCAAGTTGGTTTCAATTTTTAAGTAGAATCCAAAGATCCAAATTAAAAATGGTTTATATGGTTGAAAAAATGCAATAGGCAATAATTTTATATTGAATTTTAGAATTTTTAGCACTTAGTGCTTTGTTGTAAAAGTAATTTGATTATTTTTAATTGGTGTTTAACCACCAGAGAAAGTCCGGAAAAATGTACAAGTCGCTTCGTCTTTGATAGCTATAGCCCAATTGGAAACACCAATTTGCCTACCGACCGTATGTCCTTGAAATTTGGTATGCAGGTTCCTTCGAGCGCTTTTAAAAATAGCCGAAAGAGGATGATAGCCACGCCTACTTTTTATATATAGAAAATTTTCAAAAACACAAATGCAGTGATTATTCAGGACATAATACACATATAAGGATAAAATCTAGTGTGTGCATTAACGTTAAGGCAGAAAATACATTTTTCTAGAAATTTTCGAAAATGGGTGTGGCACCGCCCACTTTTGATTAAGTCAAATTTAGCAATATTATTAGTCATAAATCAAAAACCGTTCAAAATATCGAAACGAAGTTCAGCACACATATCACTGCGTTACAAAAACGAGCTTTAGTTCTGTCCTATGAACCAAATATACTTTTTCGGAAAGGGGAGAAAAAATTAAAATACACGTGTATCGGCGATTTTCATGTACACGTATAGTTATACGTGAAAATCGCCGATACACGTGTATTTTTATTTTTTCCCCCCTTTCCGAAAAAGTATATTTGTTTCATAGAACAGAATGTGTGTAACGCGGTGTATTATATATTAATACAAGGAATGTTCCGGGCGACATCGGTTAAGGTCCACGCCCATTTTTATGCGAAAGATTTTGAAAAGGATCACAGATATATTTAATAGGTAATAACTTTGCGTAAAATAGCTTTATATCATTTCTATTTTACTTTCAAAGTGTCCGTGAGCGAAGAAAGTCGAATAATATAAATTTTCGAAAATGGGCATGGCCCCGCCACTTTTGTAGTGCATTATGCCCCAAAACTTTTTATGCAATAACTCCGGCAAAAACTGATTTATCGAAACGATATTTGGCTAAAATCTTGAATATATAAAGGTAACTGTTTGTTGTGGTAAAAAAGGGGCGAAATCGGTTTACGGCCACGCCCAGTTTTTTAACATAGTTCTGAAAAGTTTGCTTGTAAGACTTAGATCACGATATTTCTATAACTATGCAAGCTATATCAATAAGATGTTGCACACATAATAAACTTTTGAAGCAAAACTCGACGGAAAAAAAATTTTGTGGATTTTGGGGAAGAAGGCGTGGCACCGCCCACTTTTAAAAATTCTGCTATTTTCAAAGGCGATTGCTTGTAATTTGAACTAGATATTTCAATGAAAATTGGTCAGCTGATTTTCAATAGTATGTAGTATACTCCTGCCAAAAATTAGGCAAATCGTACAACACACAAGCAAAATATCCGGGCAAGTAGTTAATACCCCACTGCAATAGATAAGTTATATTTATTTTTTTGATTTGTATACCTTTCATGAACATGAAATGTATGTAAGCATGAGAAGAAGAAGAGATGGGCCCATCAATAAGAATACGGAAATATCACGGTCTGTCGGTCTGTCTTTTTTAACGCAAAATTTTTCAAACATAAAATGTGCTTAAATTGGTAATTTGAAAAAATGTGGTTAGCAGTGTTTGGTAGGGAAGCTATTTAAATACAAATAAATTTATTTACCCCTCAAACCTCATAACAGAAGTGTTTTTCTTGAAAACAATCAGCTGGCTTTATAATACGAACTGAAAAGACTTAAAATAAAGCTGCGTAAATTGGTATGCCACAATAGATCACTACTAGGTATATAATGTTCGGTTCCACTTGAACTTAGACTTCCTTACTGGTTACTTGTTGTAAATAAGGATCTGGCAATGAAAATCGTTGTTCGTTTTCATGAAAGGTATACGCCGTTAGCTCTAAGCTTAAACTTTCTCACTTGTTATTTTTGGGTTGGGTGTAATTCGTAAGACATTTACGTAACCTTTACAAAGTAATTTTATACATATCTACAAAAAACCCAAATATTTATCTCTAAATTACAACTCATAACGGAAATGGCGTCATCAAATTCCTTAAATATGTTCTTTACAGCTCACTATTTGTTATATATTTTTTTTTAAATAGATTTCTTCAACATCTATTCTTATCAATGGGACCGACTGACAATGATAATAGCCACCGTGACTAAGCTGCCACTCCTTGCAAAAACAAATACCTTGTAGCAAGTGGACTTAATGTAGTGTAAATACGCAATCGTTGAGTAAATATTTATTTATTTACAATGTTACCAATATGTTTGCCGACAATTTACGGTATCTTTTATAATAAAGCGAAATTCAAACAACACTTGGCTCTATGAAGCGCTCAAAAACTCAAATGACACGAGTCGATCGAGCTTAGTCGTTGATTAGTTTACGTTAAGTAAGGTACAGCGAAGTATTACAAAAAAACCTTTTTGAGGTACGCAAAATAGACAGGATGTTTTAAGAATACGTGGTTTTTCGTGTTATATACATATATTTTAAAAGATAATTCTTGAGAAGCTTAACGTGACAAGTGACAAGCAAAATTTTTAGTGAATGGAAATTGAAAGAAATTTTTTAAAAACAAGAAATATAGCTAACGGATTAATTGGTCTATAGTGTTGTGAGATTTTTGAACTAACAAAGAGTTTTCATATACATAAATGCATGTTCGAGCAGATTCAAGTCTAGTTAGACTCTAAAGCTGTTCGTCTAACTTAACAAAATAGTTTCAGTTACAGGTATGTAAAGAATATTCTGTTACTTAAGCTATTATACAAACTAAATAACAAAGCGCTGGCAATAATGACAGCCTAAAAAAATAATTTTTATACCAACAATTTAATTGAATTGTTTTGTTTTTAAAAAAATATTTAAATACGCAAAATAAAAATGCTTTTAAATGAAAGAGTTTAATCAATGTAAATATACATTAGGTTGTATCAAAAAAAATTTTATATTTTTTCTACTCTCAACCTAAACTATCAAATGCTCAAATAAACCTCCAGTTAGCAGCGGAGCTCAAAATTGCAATTTTAATAGGTTCTCTATGGAACCTCATATTTCTCCATTTTAAAACTTTTACTCTCCTGCAAGTTTCGACAATGTACTCTACAAATAAATTAATGGATTAATTGTTACTAGTGTTAAGTTTAGTACTACAAAAAAATCAGAAAAAAAAAAAATACCAAAAAAAATTATAAAAACAAAAATAAAAAAGTTAATATTATATAAAAAAAATTTTAGTAAACCTTAAAATAGGCAAAAATATACCATCTTCACTTGTTGGATTTTACCTGTAATATTTAAGGGTGGAAGCAGAATAAAATTAAATTGCGATAAACTAAAATCAAAAATTAAAAAAAAAAGTTAAATAAACAAGTAAGGAAAGGGCTGTCTTCGACTGTGCCGAAGACTTTATACCTTTCATGAATACGCATCACGGTTTTGAGTTTCCGATCCTTACTCACAATTAGTAAAAACTGTTAATTTAAAGATACATAGCCCAAAACCCATATATCGAAACTTTCGATTGTATGGGAGCTATGCATTGTATTGGTCCGATCTTGCTGATTCCGACGAATGATTAATCTCAAAGCAAACCCCACTCCAAAGCAAACCCCACTTGCAGGAAAAGTAACCAAGTGTGCCAAATAAAGAAATTTCCGTTCGTCTGTGCACTCGATAAAGTGAGTAAAAATTCAGATATTTGAGCGAAATCGGCTGGCGACCACGCCCACTTGCACCTGTAACTACAGCTTGGTATTTAATATTCAAATTCCAATACGCAATATTTAATATTGGTATAATGTCAACAAATGGCTAAGTAATTTTATTGAAATTTCGCTTAATATTTAATTATTAAGACATTTTTTATGCGAAACATTTAATGAGTGATGCCTTTATGTACATCCGCTTACATTAATAAGTCATTAATAAAACTGTGTTTCAGTTTTTATATATAATGGATTTCATATCAAAACCGGTAGACATTGAACCCGACCCGCTCAGATTTTGATGAAATTGTGGATACAGCTACAGCTACATTTTACCTATACAAACACAACCTAATTTTTAGAAATTGTATTTTTGGAAAATTGTGGGTGTGGCAAAGTATCGAAATATTTGTAAAATGGCTGTAATAGGTACTTTTAAGCTGTGATTACTACGGAATGGCCATATACCATTAAAAAGGTATTTAAATCAGCTTTTTAAAATATACACTGTAAAAATTTTATGTCACACTGAACAATTTTTTTTGTTAAAAATAAAATTTTAAACTGAGAAAACACTTCAAAGGCCAACTGTTTAAAAAAAACAAAAAAATTTGAAAATGTCTATTTAATATATATAACATATCTAAAAATAAAATAGCGTTTTCTAAACACTTGACCTTTGAAGTGTTTTTCCAGTATAAAATTTTATTTTTAACAAAAAAATTCTTCAGCAGAATATAAAGTTTTTACATTGTGTGTTTTAGAAAGTTGATTTAAATACCGTTCTAATGGTACAAAGATCTTTGAAATCGGTTGAGGCATACCGTAGTAATGACGCTTAAAAGCACCTTTTACCTTCATGTTTCAAATATTTCGGTACCTTGCCACGCCCACAATTTTTCGAAAAATACAGTTTCTACAAATGAGGTTGTGTTTGTGTAGATAAAATGTACCTATATGCAAAATTCATCAAAATCTTAGAGAGTAGTTTTCAAAATGTGGCTTTTTTTATAGGTTTTGATATGAAATTCAGTTATTAACTATAGTGATTACGAGTGTCATTGTAAAGATTTTATAATCCGTAAATCAAAAGGCGTTAAAATAATTATGACCACTTTTACTTAGAGTTACTTTTGCTATTAGTAACACGCTGGGTTGAAATGTGCAAAATCGGTAAGTGGCCACGCAGAATTTTTTTTTAAATAATGTGGAAAAGTTTACCCCAAAATTTTGTAAACGGGGCGTGACCCCGTCACAGTGTAGCCTAGCAGCTAACTTTGTATATCCACACTATCGATAAAATTTAGTAAGTAGGTAGTGTGCATACTACATTCTAAGATTTTCTACTTAGGTGTTGCCACTCAGGATGGTTTTCCATTACATTGATTTTTTAGCATTTACGCTATTATCTCGAGAACTAGTAGATCCATTTGGTTGAACACTTAAATGTAGGTAATATGCTGCCTGTCAAGCTCTCCTACTTAAAAGTTGACACTAGTAAAATTTGGAAGGGTTGCCAACTATTTCAAAAAAAATTTAAATTGAGTCAGGCATACCAATATGGGTATCAAATGAAAGGTATTTTGCTTCATATTTCAACAGAAATATATCCAGATAGGCTCACCACCTAGGATTTCACTTAACCCTATTATGTCTATTTTTTGGATATAGGCAATTATCTTGAAAATATTTTGGGGCATTTCTTTTACATAAGTGTTGCCACTTAGAAAGTTTTTACCGAGTTAACAGCTATCTGAAATTAAAATAAAATAAAAAAATTGGGTATCAAAATGGTATTTGGTATGTCCTAGGGTTATGTCTATATATATATTTTTGCGATATCCGCCATTATGTCGAAAACTAATTGAACGAATTGTCGGTCTGTCTTTTATAGGCGTCCAAAGTACTTCACCGATTTTTATGAAATTTTCACAGTATATTCCTTGGTTTACGGGGTACAACATAGGCTTGATATAGTTTTTTTATTCGTCATAACTCTGAACGAATTTGGTCTAAAGTCATGATATATGGATATATGTGTCCTTTAGCCAAGATTTACATAATTTTGGAAAAGTGGGCGATGCCACGCCCACACATTTTCGTGTGTGTTTTGTCCTGGCCATATATAATTTTTTTAAAAGCCCCCAGGTAATATAAAGTTGCAATTCAGCATAGCTAGGAATTTAATTGGCTCAAGTTAATGATAATTTATATATAGATATGTGTTCTATATATCAAAAAAAAACCTTGGAGAAGGAAAGCGGTGCCAGGATCAAATAAAGTTTAATTCGCTATATCTTCGAAACTATGAATACTCGTATATCAGTACGCGGAGGAAATGTGAGAAGAAGGGGAGTAGGAATAGAAATTTAAGATGTAGAGGTGTTACAGGAAAATGAAAAGGATAAAGAAGAGTAACGGTATATGTGGGTGGGAGGAAAAGCAAAAGTAGAAAGAAAAAGCAAGATTTAAGAATTAATGAAGAAGAAGGGCCAAGGGAGGAGGAAAGACTAAAATTTGTTAAATGTAGGCAAGTCAAATTTTAGGCCGGACAACATCTTCTAGTGTATATATTTATAAATGTATATGAAAAATCAATTAAATTCGCATAAGGGTCCGCTTAATTGGCCATTAATTAATAAATTGTTTACCATAAGTAAATTGGTTACCATAAATAAGTATTGCTAAATGTTAATTCTGGCTTTTGTTGGCGGTGAAATTTCTGTGATGTGAAAGATAATAAGCGTTAAATAGCTTATTCCGACTCATAAAAAAAAAACATTTTTGTTTTTTAAAATGAGTTACTAAAAAAATATATGCAAGTATGTATGTTTAGCTTTTTGATAAAATAAAAATAATAATGTGAGCTGACTCATTTCTCCGTAAGGCAAAAACGCGAGCAAAGTTTACAGCAAAAGTTGAGTGCGACCGTTTACCGATTAAAAAAAAAACACACTTTCCATATTTTTTTAGCTTGAATCCAATACTATGTTTTCTCTCTTGTAATATGAAAATACTGCCGATTAAACGGTAAAATGCAACCGAAATGGAACGTTCGGGCTCTGTGGCTCGATTTCTAAGAACAATTTAAAGCTTTTATGAATTTTATTTAGTTGTCTGTGGCTAGATGGCTCATAACCTTCCAAAAGAAGCTAAAGTTAATTTTACGAATACTAAAAATTGTCCACAAATTACTAGCTTCCATCTTGTTTGCTCGATTCGATTCAGGAACTTACCTGGAAATAAAAGGAAAATAATTAGTTTACTTTAAATTGAAATAAGGGTATACTAATGAATAAAAAATATTTTGGTTAATAATAATAATAATAATACTAAGAGGGCTCATAATTTAGAAACTAACTTTAGCAGGGGGCGCTCATGAAATGTTTGAGTATACTAGCTCCACACAATTAGCTCACTCCAGTTAATTCACTCGATTTAGAATATCATTTTAATGATTTAATATGATTGGCTCAACAAAGGTTCGTTTCGTCGGGATGTGCGAGTCCACTTCTAAATAATTTCGTTAACATTTCGGGACCATTTCGAAGTGATTTGCAGAGCTTTTTTGAGATACGTTTCGGATGTCTTTGCGTATGATTTCGGAATTGCTCGGCGAACAAAGATCATGCTCCTATAAGTCCGTCATCATGCCTGTGATGATGTGCGGCTTGGAAACGTGGACACTGTCTATAGAAGAAGAGATGGCCTTTGGAGTATTCGGAGCAAAAGTTTTCCGGAAGATTTATGGCCTTTTCCGTAATTCTAATGGCGAGTACCGAATGAAATTTAACTATGAGCTGTATGAGCTTTACGCAAGTATGAGCATTAGACTGGGTCGATTTATTTACCGATATCGCGCCATCGATTTTTCGATAGGTTTTGGGCTCAGGAAAAAAAGTTCCACTACGCATACCCAACAAAATAATTTTCGAGCCTACGAAATTTCATTTTTTTGACTTTTTTCGACTTTGATTTTTAAGGCTTTTTTCATGACCTACTAAAAAAAATTTCATTTGATTTTATAATTTTCATGTATACTCTGTCCGACCCAAAAATGTCCGCTAAAGCATGTCGAAAAATGTCGGGAGGGGCATCAAAAGATTCAGTCATAGGAATCAAAATACGGGCGCGGAAAAATTATGGTATTAATCTTTAAAAGTTGTTCTTGAAAATGATAATTTGGAAGCGAAAAAGTGACTTTATGTATCGTTTAAAAGTTATAAAGGTATTTTCCAGTACCTTCTCTTAACTTTATTGTTTAATGAAAAAGGTTGTAATATACCTACACAAGACTCCTGGTAAATTTTTTAATAAATTTTTAAACATTCAGCATGAAAATCATGTGAAGACAAATATAAAGTATTTAGAGATTTTTCTCTCAGGGGAAAAATTTTCCAAAGTGCCCTACGACTAGAAAATAATGACTTTTCCCAGTGAGTAGAGATGGTCAATCCCTTCACAAAACTGTACGCATGTTTGGTAACTGTTTCCTTTAGGAGACATCTGCTAAAACACTTCTACGCGTTTTGACCTCGGTATCAATAATCCGAAACCGAATTCTCGATTTTTTATTTCTATCAAGAGATATTTGCAATCAAAGTTGAAAATTTCCTATTATTTTCATGTGTGTGTTCTGCGCGTAATACTGAGGATCGCGTAGCCGGTGTTGGACCGGCTAAGTGTTATTTTTTTGAAGCGCGGAAGAAAGGTGTTCTGCACATAAATACCATGGATCACGCCCCCCGTTGGGGATCGGACCAGACCCATTTTTTGGTTTTTTGCCAATAACTTTTCACTGAAACAAAATTTTTATTTTTCTGTATTGATACCGAGTTCAAAACGCGTGTTTTGATACATCTACCGACATTTTTGGACCTTTTTAGCACTCGGTGGTGGTCGTAAACAATTACCGTTTTTGGTAACGGTTTAAAACAATATACACTTTTCCTTTCGGATTCTTAATACTGGCTTTAATACTCGTCGATTGATTCTTCATTCGACCACTTCGGACCAAGTTTCGATGTATACCATAAACAGCCGGCAAGTCTAATATAAGTTCAAAATGCCAAAGCGCGCCGAACGCCGCCGCCACCGCGAAAATTACAAAAATCGGCAGCGGCGTATACCTCTAGTATGGGGCCGCCATTTTGTAATGTATTAATCATTTGTGGGAACCAACAAGATCGGACTAATACAACGCATAGCTGCCGTACAATCGATTGTTCCGACAAACGGGTTTTAACCTATAACTCTTGCAATTAAGAAGCTAGGAACGTAAAATTTTGCAGATATGTAATGCGTATAGTGAAAATCACATAGATCGAACCAACATAACAAATAGCTCCCGAATAATCGATTGTTTCTATAAATGGGGTTTGGGCTACACTTAAAACCGTGATGCGCATTCATGAAAGGTATAAAGTCCTCGACACAGTCGAAGACAGCCCTTTCCTTACTTGTTTTATTATCACTCAAAACATTTAGTGAAACTCGAATTCCGTTAGCATTCAGCTTTGATTTTGAGTGAAGTTTCATTTCCATAAACACTAAAATTTTTTTTTTCGGGAAGTGGACCAGAGACCGACCTATTCAAAAAAATCTTATTTATGACGCCATTGGCTGATAGACACAAATGTCTTCAGAAGAGCTTTCGTTATTTTGCTTATTTTCTTCGTGCGGGTGGAGCCGCGGGAAAAGCTAGTTTTAAACTGATTGAACATATATCTCAAAAGATCAACAAATTCGCAGCATAGATCATGTTATACGAATGGGAGAGTCGCTCTTGTACATTTGCTGTTCATATGGAAGCACGAATTTTGCAAACTGCAGCAAGGTGGGCCCTGCTGATTCGGAAAAAGCACGTAAGCGATAGCTTGGCCTTCCTTTGTGTAAGCAATTGGTGTCAGTTATCGCTAAGAGGGAAGGATAGCCCGCTGTGTTACGCAACGGCCAACATTGATAATGAAACCCCAAGCTTTTTATTTAGACGTGGCAATTTCGGCATTGTCTCTCAAGAAGTTTCATCGATTGATTGGGAAGCCCTTTTTCTGGGAATTGAACCTCCTAGTTGTTTTCATATTTTTAAAAACATAACGACTCAAATTTGTACAAGAAGCATACCGCCAAGAAAAAAGAATTGTTATAAAATTCCGTGGTATACTAAAGAACTAAAGAAGCTAAAGAGTCTGAGGAATAGATATCACAAGAAATTCAAAACCACGAATTCAGCCGATCATAAGATTAAGTACATTCGGTATGCCAAAAAATTCAAAATGCTAGGCAAGAGGCTCCATAGTAGGTTCGTACGCAATTTTGAATCTGATATTAAGGAAAATCCAAAGGCATTTTGGGACTATGTTAAATCTAAAAAACAGTGCTCAAATATCCCGTCATCAGTGTTCTATAATTCGCGGCATGCCTCGTCATCTTCTGATGCGGCTAATCTATTTGCCGATTTTTTCTGCTCCAATTTCGTTACACACTTGGATACCCCTTTGGAGTTTCCTTCAACGGGTAACTCGTTAATTAATTTTGGTGCCCTAACTCTATCACTCGATGATGTTGTTGATGGAATCCAGAACATAAAAGCATCTACACAGACTGATATTGACGGATTATCGTCTTATCTTTTTAAAAACTGTTTGGAATTGGCACTTCCACTCCTTTTAATTTTTAACAAATCTCTCGAGCCCGGGTGTTTATTGATGCATGGAAGGTAACCTTTATCACCCCTACTTTCAAGAGTGTCGCGAACTATAGGCCCATTGCAAAATTGTCAAGTACTTCTAAACTGTTTGAGTATATTGTGAAACAGAAAATGTATTTTGCCGTCCGGCGTCTAATCACTGACAATCAGCATGGTTTTATGTCCGGCAGATCCACTGTGTCAAACTTATCGATTTTCTCCGAATTCTGCTTTTCAGCTTTCAGCAACCACCTCCAAGTTGATGCGATATACACTGATTTCTCGAAGGCGTTTGACAAGGTTAGTCACACGATCTTGATTTCTAAATTAGCGAGTGTGGGCTTTCACTCAGTATTTTTATCCTGGGTAAAATCTTACCTAGCGCAGCGTAATTGCGTAGTCGTGATAGACAATACTCATTCTAATTCATTTGTGGCCACCTCGGGGGTACCACAAGGTAGCATTCTTGGGCCGTTGCTATTTGTTATATTTATAAATGACATCTCGGCTTGTTTCCAACACTCCAACTTTCTGCTATATGCTGATGATTTAAAGATCTTCTCAACGATGTCATATCCCTCAGACTCAGGCAAAATTCAATCCGATCTAACTAACCTCGCTACCTGGTGTAATTCTAATAACCTGCCGCTGAATGTAAGCAAATGTTTCCACGTAACTTTCTCAAAGTCGCGTTTTTCCATTCCCACATCTTATTTAATTGGTGGCTCCCGCCTCTCAAGTCTCAACGAAATTAAGGACTTAGGGGTAGTTTTCGATTCAAAATTTACGTTTACTACTCATTTAAACTCTACAATTGCTAAATCCTGCTCAGTTCTGGCCTTTATACGCTGTTTTGGATCGGACTTCACTGATCCATATACTCTTAAATTACTGTTCACTTCGCTCGTTCGTTCTAAACTAGAGTACGCCTGCTTTATTTGGGGACCGTATCATGAGTGCCATATTAGGAGGCTGGAACGAGTGCAAAAAATCTTTGTTCGCTTCGCGCTGCGTTCATTTAACTTTTCGGATCCGATGCCCTCATATGCATCCAGGTGTGCTCTTATTAGTCTCCAATCACTGCAGTGCAGAAGATCCATTCTTTCGCTCACTTTTGTCTATGAAATTATCAATGGTTCTATAGATGCCCCATGCCTCCTCGAGAGAATCTGTTTTCATGTTCCAAACAGGTCTCTCCGTAATACTGATATATTTTATTTGAATTGTGCCCGAACCATCTATGCCTCTAACGCTCCCATATTTAGAGCGTTGTCGGAATTTAACTTCCTTTCAAATTCTCTAGCCATTGATTTTTCTTTAACTAAACATGTGTTTAAATCTGTAATCGCTAATATATTTTTATAATAAATTCTGCTTTGTATAGATTTTTTGTAACTGTATGTATTCCACGTAGTCTGTAAGTATTTATTACGTAGACTACCTTTGTAATTGATTATAATAATTAATTAATTACTGAAATAAATAAATAAATAAATAAACATTGCCTAAACGACTATAAAGCAGTTAATGATAATAATTTTTTGTAAAACAATCCCAAACCCATCCCGAAGTTACCAGTAAAGCCCTTTGCAAAGAAGCGATAGTTTGCACCCTGTTGTTTATTAGTACTTGAATGATTGAGCGCGCTTCCAACTAAATTTAAGCTTTTTCACGAAAGTTTATTGAATGTAAGTAATAAAATACAATTTCTTGTCAAAACTTGTCAATATGCTGTAGTCCTGATTTGGATGGGCTACACTCAAATAGTTACAAATCATAGCAGAAATATTTAAGTGCAGCACTCGTCTGCATCCATGTTTATGTGCAGTCAGCCGCACGTGCGCCAATATCCACTTTCTCATATCATTACAGCCGACAATACATCAAACACAACAAGCAAAATAAACAACAAAAAACGAATAAACAGAAAAGTCTGACGCCGTTTATCAACAATCAACAAATATTTCATTTTACATTTATTTACTTGTTTCACTTTTAAGTTATTTCGCTGTAAATCGAATCAATCAATGCAGCAACAAGTCAACTGTCTCAATAAAAATGCACTCACACATCCATAGATGAGTGCACACTGAGTGCACGCGCTGTGGTGCTGAGAAATATTATTACTAAATATATTTACCTGAAGTTCGCATTTTTATGACCAATCAAACTTGTGTTATTGTTGTTATTGTGTATCTTGCATGGATATTACACTAGGTGCAGTTTTTGTATCAATAAATATTTGCAGCTTGTCAATGTGCTAGTGTGTGGTGCACACCAGCTAAACATTTAAGTTATGTGCAAAAGCAATGCAAGGAAAAAATTCCAGTAAAAAGATTATCAAACAAAAAAGTTTCAAATAAAAGCAAAAACAATATTAAATTGAAAAAAAGTAATAACATCACAAATATTTAGCACCGCGTAAATTTTTAAGGTGCTCACGGTGCTACCGAGCTGCGGTAATTGCTGTTGGCGTTCACTAAAACTCGCTCTGGATATTTAAGCGCACTGTTGCGCAGACGATCAAATGATAAAGAAATGTTTCACAAGAGTAGCTTAATAGAACAAAAGACTGCATACAAATTTTCCTTGAACAAATGTATAGGCTTTGAGGATTTTTATAATCATTTCCAACTTCCAAATTGGTGTTTCCTACGATTTTTTTTATATCGACCAGACAGACACTGCTGGTTAGGAGACATGCTTCAAGTTTCATGTATCGATGTTCCAAGTTACAAGCCAATCATAGAAATGTTTTTTTCCGTTCGTTGGCAGTTCTGAATTATATTTTCCGTTTTAAACCTCACGATAACGTCAAAATATGCTACGAAAACTATATCAAGACCTGTTAAATTTGATTAGTAATTAGTAGTCAATTAATTAGACGAGTTTTTCATTGCTATGATTGTTTTGATTGTTTTTTTTTTTTAAGAAAAGGCAATTATTAATTGATGACGATTAAAAAAAAATTGAAAAAAGCCAAAAATAATAAAAAAAAAGTAGTTTTGTTAACTTTTGATGATTTTTGATTTTTTTTCTTATTATTTTTGATTATTGTTGATGTGAATACTTATGTGCTTCTACAACAATACTAAAAAAATACAAAGTAATCAAAAATAATCAAAAAAAAACATCAAAAATAATCAAAACAACTTTTTTTGATTACTTTTTGATTTTTTAATAATAGTAAAATGTTATGATTTTTTTTGATTATTGTTTTAATTAATGGGAAAATAAATTGAAAATAATTGGTCATCAATCATTAAAGATCAGGCGGCCGCCGTGGTGTGGAGGTAGTGTTGCCGGCCTACCACACCGAAGGTCCATGGTTCGAGCCCTGGTACAGGTAACATCAAAAGTGATTTGAAAAAAGTTTTTCAAAACGGGGTCGCCCCTCGGCTGTGGTTTGGCAAACTCTCCGAGTGTATTTCTGCCATGACAGGCTTCTCAGCAAAAATTCGTCTCCTTTGTAGATGCCGTTCGGAGTCGGCATAAAAAACTGTAGGTCCCACCAATTTGTAGGGAAAATTCAAATCGGCACACCACAAATTGGAAGAGAAGCTTGGCGCAAAAATCTCTTAGGAGGTTTATGATGATATACCTGTTGTATATCGCGCCATAAAGAGAAGAGAATCATTAAAGATAGGATTGTCAAGAAAATAACTAATCAAACTGGTAATCATTACGATTAGTAATCATTATTTAACAGGTCTGGTTTTAGGGAATTTTCTAAATACCTTGATACGTGCAACTCCTATCACAACGGACCTTCTTATACTGGTCTATGTGTGCCCTGCGGTAGCCACTTCAATCTAACTCCAAGCGCAATTTACTGTTTTCTTTTTTTTATTGGTTTGACATCGGGTTCTGAACTTTGCTCTAAATTTCATGTCCCAAAATGGACAACAGGTGAGGCTGCAGGCGCAATTTATAAATATACTATAGAGCTCAATGAAGTTCGCTTATATTTCGCAGATGAAGGTATGGCGACAACAACAAGTTCTTTACAGCATGAAGAAGCGAGGTGATTTAGAGCGTGGTCGTAACAAGTAGTTCGCACGTCAAACGTTCCCGTCGCTGAAAGGGTTAAAACCCTACCACATTCATAACCGACAAGTCTTTCGATCAACAGCAGCTCAACAACGACAAGCAGGTGACGGAGTGAACTAAGACGTTTGGATCTAGTAGTGGTCACGATAAGGAAAGCAGATTGGCACCAGATTTATTTTAATAAAATACAAGTTTTACAATCTCGGACACGAAAATCCCCAGCATGTCACAAATGAAGGATGACAAACGAGACTAGAACTGATTATAAGAGAAAGTATTTATGGTTTCCTCATCACGACAGTTAAGTACTCACTTAATCAGATATTTTGTCGATTGCACTAAAGTTGCGGTTAAGAGTCTATATAAACGTATTCATAACAGCGCTCTAATAGTCTTCTAAGCTTTTGGTGCTCGCTCCACAAACACGTTCCAACTCATGAATACTATAAAATTGACAGGTTTTTCTCGGCATAATCAGCCAGTTATTAGACAAGTGCTCAGACAACAACAACAAGCGCAACAGAAACAAAACATTAACAACTCACAACAACATGAACGAGAAAACCATCTCCGAACCGAAACGACGTTAATAGCACGCTAAACAACCGGCCTGCTTTATTGCCAACCAACAAGATATATGGACAACGTGAAACTGCGTATGGCAAGCTGAGCAATTTTTAAGCTGCCAACTGCGCGCTTTTATATGTAAGCTTTTAGAGACGTACTCACTAACAGCTGCTGTGCGCTGAACTCTTGCTTTCAGTTTCATTCCAGCCATTGAAGCGCGTACATTTTTTCAAATACGCTGCAAGTTAAGCGCGCACATATACAAAATATATACTAGCGTGAAAAAATAAAAGAAATAAACCAAATTTGATATAAAAAAAAAAAATAAGTAAATGAGCGCTGTTGTGATGTTTTGAATTTTATTTGATGATAACGTATGCTCATTAACGTGAAGAGGGAGATGTGTTTGTTTTTGTGAGCTGCTGGTTTACTTTATAAAGAAAAAAATATTAGTAAGAGGAGCGAACAAATCTGTTTTTAAAAAAAAAAAAAACCTTAAAAGAGTGTGCCAAAAAATTGCATCTAATCAAAATTCAATAAGTTTGAGAACAAACTTTTTTTGGACATTAAAATGTTAACAATTCTAGACTACATTGTTTTAGCGGGTAGCTTAAATCAAAAACTAAATTTTGAAAAATTTTATTTTTGTAATGTGTAAGTGTTTCAAGTAAAGAAGACATACTTTAAAATAGTTTATAAGCTCCAATAAAAATAATTTGTCATAAAAAAATTTTTTAAGTTTTAAATAAAAACATTTAAAAATTCATTTTGGATTCTAAATCTATTTGAAAATTTAGATGTCTTAAAAAAACAATTTGAAAAAAATGTATGAAACCCAAAAATGTATAAAACCCAATAAAACATTTGGAGAAAATTAAAAAAAATATCTATATAACCCAAAAAAAGGATTTAGATATGTTAAGCAAAATGCATTATAATTTATAAGAAACTTTGAAAGTAAAACTTCAAATTTTATTATTTTTAAACTATAGTGTTTTAAAAAATCAACAACAAAAATTATTGTAAAAATAAAAATATTAGTAAATCTGAAATTCTATTCAGCATAAACTAAAACTAGCTTAAAGTGGCCCACGTATACGACTTATTTGAATACAAAATTTCTATGCAGGAAAAAAGATATAAAATTGCCTTAAATTACGGCATTTAAACGTAGAAAAAACATTTTGATTAGAAGTGCTTAAAATCAAATGCAGGTTTGTGCCTTGAGTCTTTCATATCTAGCATTTTCATACAAAGTTGGCAAGTTCGTCGTCTAAGTCTTTTTTACCATACAATTACTGAGGCGCATACAAAAGGCGCAACGTGACATTTCACGCGCGCACTCATGCAAAAGTTCAAATGTCAAATGAATAACAGACAGGGGAGTAAGAATATTGCTAATACAAAATGTCATTAAAAATAAAAATCCGATGAAAAGCAAATAACATTAACAATAGTAAAGTAAACAAATCAAAGTGTCATTAAGTGTCAAACAGTCAGCGCCGTTGATAGGCAGCAAATTACATTTACAAACTTATATTTAAAAATACTCCAACAAACAACAAGTACAACAATCATAACCCAATGATACTTATCATTAAAAATTACAACGCCAATGTATAAATAAGTTCAAATTATTAGTAATAAAACAATAATAAGTATGTAATCAAATTTAATATAGAACAACTTTAGAACGCTGTAAATTTAATTTGAGAAACTGTATAATAATCATAAAGCGTTTAGTACACAACGAGAGCTTTACATCAGTCATTTGAAAACGCAGAGAAGCGCTTTGAAAAAGGTAATAAATGTGTAATAATTAAGTCATTAAATTTATGCATTTTATGGAATTTACTTTAATGATTTGCATTTGGGGTGTTGCGGAAATGAGTTTGCAATCGGATTAGTGGAGCAGTTTAATTTACTTAGCAGTATTTATGGGGCTTAACTGCCTAGTCGTTTTCTAGCCAAGTCATCATCCATCTGTTTTTGCAACGTAGTCGGGGTTGCCTACCAAATCTGCTGTGGAGTTTGGGTGGCGATAGGAAAATCTACTGGATCGTAAGTGGATACAAAACTTTAGAAATAATCACTTTCAGTAATGGCCGTTAAAAATTGGAGTTGGCTGTTCAAACACTTAAATTATATTGTGATTCAATTTGGTTAAGTAAAGTTATGCTTTTTCCAAAAGTTCAATCGTGCAAATCTCTTGGTTTCGAAGATAACGCTTTTTTGACACTATTATGAAAATATTTTTTCATTATTGATTAATAATATTTGTAAAGTGATATTAATCAAAAGTAGGTGCTGCCTCACATTTTGAAAAATGCAATAATTTAATCTTGCACGAGATGTACTGAATAATCACTCCTTTTTGTTTCCCAACATTTTTCAATTTTTAAATATTAAGTATACTACTTTTCAACCGATTTCGGTTATTTTAAATCAGACCTGTTAAATTCCATTTAAAATTGAGCAATCAATTAATTGGATAGCTTTTTCAATCATTAATGATTATTTTAATTGTTTTCAGAAATCCACAAAGACTAATTGATTAGAATTGGGGAGAAAAAAAGTTATCAAAAAAAATAAAAAATAATAGTAATAATAAAATCAAAAGTAATCAAAAAGAGTTTTTTTTTTGCTATTGTTTTTGATTTTTTAAAATTTTGTTTTTTTAAATCATAAAAAATCATGATTGCGTTTTGATTGTTTTGTAAAATAATCATTAATGTAATCATTAAACCCGAAAACAATGGATAATCAATCATTAATATACTTTTCCAGAAAATAATCAAACAAACCGGTAATCATTATGATTCTTCTTTCTTCTTTAAATGGTCATCTAACCGCCTGGGCGATTTTGACCGTCCAACATAGCTCGCCAGTCGTTTCTTCGTTGCGCCAACTGGCGCCAATTGGAAACACCGCGGGATCGCAAATCGGTCTCCACTTGGTCCTTCCATCGGAGTGGTGGTCTCCCTCTTCCTCTGCTTCCACCAGCGGGTGCCGATAAGAATACCTTCTGGGCTGGAGCATCTTCGCTCATTCGCACTACGTGGCCTAGCCAGCAAAGCCGCTGTGTTTTAATTCGCTGAACTATGTCGGCGTCTGCGTAAAGTTCATACAGCTCATCATTAAATCTTCTTCGGTACTCGCCGTCGCCAACGCGTAGAGGTCCACAAATCTTTCGAAGAACCTTTCCCTCGAATACTCCCAGAGCCGCCTCATCAGATGTTGTTAGTGTCCACGCTTCTGCACCATATAGCAGGACGGGTGCGATGAGTGACTTGTAGAGTGTTATTTTCGTTCGTCGAGAGAGGACTTTACTTTTCAATTGCCTACTCAGTCCGAAGTAGCATTTGTTTGCAAGAGTAATTCTTCGTCGGATTTCTAGGCTAACATTATTGTTGGTGTTAATGCTGGTTCCCAGGTAAACGAAGTCCTTTACTATTTCGAAATTATTGCTGCCAACAGTGGCTTGGTTGCCAAGGCGCGAATCATTATGATTAATAGTCATTACTTAATAGGTCTGTTTTAAACATCGTTGGGAGATGAATTCCAAGTAATAACCTGCACATCAAATTTCAATGAAATATCTAAATTGCTGTATATTGCAACGATTTCCCGTCATCCCTTATCAAATTTGGTTTTTTAAGAAATCGGTTTCGGCATTCCGCCATCCTCAGTGTTTAGTTCCGTTTATTTACTCAAGTATCGTGTTCACAGACGGGCAGACGAGCATGGCTGAATCAATTTTATTTTTTCCTGCTAAACACTGTTATATACGCAAGTCTGTGCCGTTACGACCTACCGTTATGCGAACAGCTGTGTATAAAATTTTATTTCAATTACGCCTTTTAACTTTTCTCACGATCAACAGCAACAACTGTAATAATAACAAATAAACGCTTATTAACAATTTCAGACCAATTATACTACAATTTGCACAATTGTGCTAAATATTTGTATAAACAATCATAATTTGTAGAATACAGTTGTGATCACTGGTGATTTGTTATTTTATTATCCAAACAATCAAGTAGTGAGCCTGCATGCAGTGAATGGTAGTGCTTGCTGGCTTCTTTAGGGCTTTATTATTTTAATTTGATACGTTCCCAGGTCACAAAAATCAGTTTTTTGATATATGTTTTATGCCGACTCCGAAAGGCCTCTGAGAAGCCTTTTCATAGTAGAAATACACTCAGAAGTTTGCCGACTACTGCCGAGGGGCGACCACGTTTTCAAAAAAAATTTCTTTCCAAACATTTTTGATGTTACCTTTCCCGTCACTTAAACCTGGAGCTTTCGGTGTGATAGGCAGGCAGCACAACCACAACACCATGGCGGCCGCCAAGTATAAAAAAGAGATTGTGTCAAAAAAAAAATTTAAAGTCCTGATATTGATAGAATTCATGAAAAGTTCTACTTGAGTCCACCTAGCTGGGACTTCTAGTAGAGCACGTTGTGCACTTCCCTGTTAGGTTGGGTTAGTTTTTAAACGTTTATTTATACGGTTAAGCCAACTCATAACAAACTTATTTACATATGCAAACGCACATTAGACTGTGCAAAAAAATATTTTTTGGAAAATTATATGGATATTATTTTTCAGAACTGTTAAAAAATATTATACATTTTTAGAGATGAATCATTGCTAGTTTAGATTTTTTAGGTGATTTAATTTTTTCTTAACTCAAACATGATTCTAAAATAAACATAATTTCATGTCTGTCATAGTCAACTTAAAATACTTTTTATGTCTGAGACAGGGTTTAATTTTAAAATGACGAAACCGTCTTGATATCACTGTGTTCTTCGCTAATGGTTTGTGAATAAAATAAATGACACAGGGTGACCTTGCGAAACATAAAAAATGTTAGCTAAAATCTTTGTTTAATATGACTATGATTGACCAACATTTTAAATGTATTTTTAAGTTAAGTAAAGATTTTAATTAAAACGCGTGTTAAGAAACGACTATGATTACGGGCCTATTATTTTGGAAATTTGGTAAAAATGAACAAATCAGTTCTGAACCTTAAGAAAAAACTTTTTCATCCTATCTAATTTACATTTACAAGTAAGAAAAATTTTTGTGATGATAATTTAGGCTTTCAAATAAAAGAGAAAACTGTTGAAGGATTGTTGTGAATAGTGCACTGCCTTATATTGTGATGTACAGAAAATCGTCTAGATCATCGAGAATTAAGGTATTTTCTTGAACAAAGATTGGTCCTTCAATAATCTCTACAAGCTAGCGATTTGGGGACGGCCCCTAACATGATTTCCACTCGCCTTAGAAAGCGTGATTAACTGTAAAAAGAAGATGTTTTTTGTTTATCCGCACTTAGTTCCCTAATGAACCAAGTAATAAAGGTCATTGATGCCTGGGGATATGAAGGCGGGGAGATCACCAACCTTATTCTACTTGCTAGGAAATATGATATACTAACGCGGGTAAAACTGAAAGTGATTGCAAAAAGGTTTTGTTTTTGTTGTAAAAAAATAGTCCTCAAAGGTTTAGGGTAGTGCTACCAATGTTGAGAATCTTTCGCTGAATGTGCATCTAGTACACTGTACCAGGTTCTGGTAGCAGGCCGACTATAGCGGGAATGATTTGTTTAGTCTCGCCGAACCTTCGGGTTATCTAAGCTGGCTTATTTGTTCTTAAAAGAATATTTGGAGTCAACAGTACCACCCAAAGTAAAATACACCAAGGAGTTTATAGTCGATGATGAAATATTTCATATCCGTGGAAGAGCCTTCGATTTGGGAAAAGTATCATGAGCTGTACTTAGGGTCTCTACGTCGATTAATTTTACACAATCCTTGTTTGGTGGCCAATACCAAGGTCGTTGTAAAACGTAACATTTGCTTTATATGCGATCTTACGTATTACTAAAATCAACTAGGTTGAACGCATATAGACCGTGCGGAGTCATCACCGACAAAAGGAATATACTACATTAGGTTGTTAAAAGTCTTGAGCTCCAATTGATTTAGGCCTCGTATTGCGATTTTCTTTACAGACTTTACAATCAGAGTTAAAACGAAAGTATCTAGCTCCGGCTTCCGCATTCGGTTCTGATTCTAACAAAATGAATTTAAAAATCAATTCCGGTTAACTCTATGGTAACATGTCTGCTATTTTCCAAGAGGTTGTCGATGTTTTTCTGTAAACAACACGCGCCAAGTCTACCCAAAAAGTTACTTCCATCTCTTTGTCGTATTTTGAAATAAGTCACGAACAATCTCCATGACAACACCCTCTTTTTTATCACATTCAGAAAAAAATAAAATGTAAAAAAAATTCAATTCAATCATTTTTAGTACTTTTTAGCTGTAAACATCTTTACTATCGATATGGGTTAGCTCAGTGAGTTACGAATAACTAAGTACATGATTGAGTTTATATGCAAATAGACAGAAGGAGATATACACATGGGCACAACCAAATCGAAATAAAAATCAGAGTATTAGGAGAGTAAGGAAAATAAAAAAGGGGAAAACGAGGAGTGGTATTAGGGGCAGGAGAATGGAAATAGTAAGGGAAGATGTAGGAAAGAAGAGTTGTTGTTATGAAGACGAAAAAGGAGACAGGTTTTCTATTCCAAACAC
Organism: Merzomyia westermanni; assembly: GCA_949987695.1. NCBI lineage: Eukaryota > Metazoa > Arthropoda > Insecta > Diptera > Tephritidae > Merzomyia > Merzomyia westermanni. Next base: position 66,883,759 of record OX465290.1, read on the forward strand.
TTTTCATTCCTCTTTTTCGTCCATATATTTTATAAATATTGATAAATATGATACTTTATATATAAGTAAATATCATAAATCTAAAACAAAAATGAACAGGAGTTATGATGTATTGAAGCTTTATATTCTGTGGCGTGACACCACCTACTTTTCGAAAACTATATACTACCTCTTCTCTACCAAATACGCACATTAACTTATTGTGAAAATTTAATTAAGGTCAGTTAAGAAGCTTGGATAATAAACCTAACTGCAAAGGTAAAAGCAACCATACTTCTGACCGCAACCGATTCCATAACAAATCAGCATAACAGTGCCCATCCGTGGCCATAGCAGTTAATGTAAACGTAACAATAAACATAGCTCTAGGCGTAACTGTTGTTGTTCTTCTTAACGACAACTGTTGTCGTAACCCTTAACTGACTACGGCGGAGTCAGCCACACGTTTATGGTTATGGTTGCGGTTATGCTCATGGTTATGGTTACGGTAAGGATTAAGGTTATGGTACCGATTATGGTTTGGTAACGGTTAAGTTATGTTTTTGGTAACATTTACGCCTGCTATTACCGTCGAATAGCTAAATATTTATACTACAAGTTTCATGTCTACTTGGAATTAACGCCTTTTTTACTTTGTTTAGTTAAAAAAAAATAGTCAAATAAACCAAGTTATGATTATTTGCCAATAAATAATAAGAAATAACAATATCAAATATTCAAATAATTAAAAATAATCCAATCTATTAAGATCACTCCTAAAATATTAAAAAAAAAATTTTACACAGAAAAAGAGTATTTTAACAATGATGAACTCTGCTTACATTTATATTTACCCAGCGATTCTCACAAAAGTGTTGACGTAACAAAAATATTAATTTACATGAGTACTTTTATTACATAGTTAAAAACAAACATTAACACGCTCAAGTTCAACTAATGGCATTGCCAATTGATGCCATCGAAACATTGCGCGTTGACATGGAAAAATTGTTGAATTAGTAAATTCTTACATAAATATGTAGCTTAAGAAAAGAGGTTTTATAAAAAGTTATTTTCAAGTTAAAAAAAAATATTTCACTATGCCTACATTTAGTTCTTTCTATGAAAGGTCATTAAAGGTCTCAGGAAACTGGCAGTTTGAATAGCGTTGGACTATAGGGAGTTTGCTGTTAGAAGAGTATCGGTCCACCAGCTAGGAAAATTAGCAAATTAATGTTCAATATTTTTGCAGCTTGTAAGGCATGTTTTTAAGATTAAGTATAAATGAGATTAAACCCGTTTTTCGAATTTTTGTTCATGTATGTTAAATTGCTTTGTGCTAAAAGCCAAGAATTTGGAAAATGTTTATAAATTGGTCTTAGTAAATATTAGATAAAAAAAGGAATGAAAAGAAAATAACAAAAAAAAATTTTTTTTCGTTCTAATTTTTATAAAAAGTTCAAGTATGCCCATTAGGGTGGGTCGATTTGTATGGACAAAAGTTAACACATATCGCGCCATCGATTTTTCGATAGGTTTTGGGCTCAGGAAATAAAGTTCCACTACGCATACCCAAAAAAAATAGTTTTCGAGCCTGCGAAATTTCACTTTTATGACTTTTTTCGACTTTGATTTTTAAGGTTTTTTTCATGACCTACTAAACAAATTTACGTTTGATTTTAAAATTTTCATGTATACCCTGTCCGACCCCAAAATGTTCGCTAAAAACGTTGGCGGTAATGGTTTTTTGAAACAAAATTTTATTTTCGGGTTTTGGGACTTGTTTTGGTCGAAAAATCGACTTTTCCAAAACCCGAAAATTAAATTTTTTTCAAAAAACTGTTATCGCCAACGTTTTTAGCGGACATTTTTGGGTCGGACAGGGTATACATGAAAATTTTAAAATCAAACGAAATTTTTTTTAGTAGGTCATGAAAATAACCTTCAAAATCAAAGTCGAAAAAAGTAAAAAAAAAAAATGAGATTTCGCAGGCTCGAAAATTATTTTTTTGGGTATGCGTAGTGGAATTTTTTTTTCCTGAGCCCAAAACCTATCGAAAAATCGATGGCGTGATATCGGTTAATAAATCGACCCAGTCTAATGCCCATTCAATTTTAGTACAATAAAGTGCAAGTTTTAAATGGATCACAACTCTCATTGATTTTAAATGATGAAAACCCGCTTTAACTAAGCAATGATACCCGCACATAATAGAGCAATGACCAATAAGTAAAACAATTATTGCCTTTTTGCGAACCTGCATACATACGTAAGCATTTGAATTTATAAAAATTAAATAAATAAAAAAAATTTAACAAATCAATCCATTATTAAGACCTAAAATGTTCAATAAAAATTCCAAGAAAAATTCAAATTAACTTACGTCAAATATTAAAAATTCTAATGACAAGTAAAAATTTTAATTTTTTTTAATTTTTCCTTTTTTCTTAATTTTTTTAAATTTTTTCTTAAATTTTGTTTTTTTTTTGTAATATTATTTTTTACTTTTTTTTCATTTCAAATATTTTTTCGACTATTAACAATTTTTTATTGTAATATGTTTTTCATTTCAAATATTTTTTTAACTTTTTTTTTATTTTTTGTAATATTTAAAAAATTTTTATTTTTTTTCATTTCAAATATTTTTTGTGATTATATTTACTTTGTGCACATCCCCCCCATATTTTTAAACAGCTGCAGGAGTGACGATTTTCTAAAAATTCTCCAAATTTTCTGAGCTTTGCACAGCAGAAAATTTTTCAATAAATTAACAGAAATTCAAAAATTGGACTTAACGACTACATCTGCAAGTCTATAATAAAAAAAGATATGATTAGTTTGGCTCTGTTAGCCAATGTGTGCAGAGCACCTCTGCTTTGAATTGTTGAGAGAAAAAATGCAACGTTCAGTGATAAATTCATTCGGAAGTAATTTGAAAACAGAAACAAAAAGTGTTGAATAAAAAGTCCCTGTTTTTTCATGTTTACTATGGTTTTCCCAAGCATCAATTATTATTTATGTTTTGTTTTGAATGCAAATTACAACAATGCGCATTAAATACAAATTTGCTTTTAAAATCTTCTAATAAAAAAAAATAATTGCTCAAAATGTTGCAACGGAGGTAAAAATCACTGCACACACACAGTTACCAAGTCTAAACCCAATGTAACTTTCTGTTGTTTTTGCTGACACTGCAATTCATTGCTACAATAAAATATTACTTTTAATGCATTTTTTTATACTTAATTGCCACTTTATATTAATGGCATTGGATTTGAGTATACAAATATTTTTTATTTAACAAATAATTTAGCTTCAAGTGCAAGGCAGCTGTTTGTATTGGTAATTATATATAGCACGTTTTGTAACTATAGCACGATGTGAATTTAGGTGTTTTAAATATTTACATACTGTCATTTCAATTTCAATATTTTTCTCATATTTTTTGCATTTAAGGGTCACCCGGTTTGTAACCCTACTGGAGACTCATTAACTGGTTTCATAAATTTTTGGTTCTGCATTAGATTTAAGGTGCGAAATAAGAACAAGTTCGATTATAACTAGATTTATACTAGTATAAGAAATAAAATATTTCCCTAATGGAAAATGGACCTCTAACTTTGGGTTTGACATCCAGCAATACATCGGTGAAAATTGTATTCAATTCTATACAGCGGGTTTTTAGTGATGCGCGAACAAACATACAGGCAGAAATACTTTACTTCAATGGTTTGGTAGTTTCAAAGAAAAAATAGATCAGTAGTAAAAAATCTAAACTATCAATGTTAGACCCGCCTTAATTAATATTAAGGTTTGCAACTTATATGTTATTTTTTTCTCCATTTTGAAAAATAATAGCAATATTATAAATATAAATATATTTCAAGCAAATTTTTCGAACAGATACATATTTTTTGTGCAATCAAACAAAAAAAAATTATCAAAAATAATCAAACAACTTTTTTTTTTTTGATTATTTTTGATTTTTTCTAATTTCTTTTTTTTTTTTTTTTTAATTTTTCTAATCGTAATCAGTTAATAATTGCCTTTGCTTGAAAAACAATTAAAATAATCATTACCAATTAATTATAACCGTCTAATTCATAGATTACTAATAAAATTTAACAGGACTGCTCTTAAGAAACACACAATGAAAAAAAAAATTATGTTAATGTTTTTATGAAAAAAGTTTGTGTTTAATAGGCCGATAAATTAAAAGTTGGCTTAGAAAAACGGCGTTTTTGTTTAAATCCGTGGCAACTCAGTTTTTGGTTATAAAAGTCGGACAAATTTCGACAGAGGGTGCTGTAGCCCCGCAGTTTCCACAAAAACGTTAGGATAATTCTCATAAATAAATTACAAATATTTAGTTTTTAGTAACATATTTCCAAACCCGAAAATCCCGGAATTGTAGGAAAGATATTCCCGGATTTTCGGCACCTTCCAGAGTTCTGAGATCCCGGGATTGGTATTTCTAGTAGAAACCCAAAAACACTGCCGAGCGTTTAACGTGCAGCAATTTTCTTTCGACTTTATGTGTGGCAAATTTTTTTAAAAAACTATGAAAGTAAACTGTAACCACGATAGTCGGTTCACCAAATACGGATATTCTATAAAAATGTAGGAGTACAAAAAGAGCCACAACCACCTTTCTTCAATACGAAATTTATGAATAAAAATCAAAATGACAAAAGGTTTATAAAAGAAAGTGTACAGCAAACAAAATCTATTCATAAACAGACGGTTTCTTATTGAATAATTAAAAGGCCTGAAGCCAAATATTAGGTTTTTATATAAACAAAAAGTAAACATTAAGTAATCAACATCAGGCAATCATATTTGTACCAGAAAGAGAAAATTATGGCGCCGGCTCGACGTTTCGTGCAGTACTAAAGTAGAGTTAAGCAATAGCTTGCCACTTGTTACTCAAGTAACACTCGATGACTTGTCATTTTATTGTTTTGATTGAAGTTTTGTAGTGCAATTTTTTCTATTTTTTCATTATCTTTTTATTTGGATTATTCAACAATTTTGAAATCAATTAAAATCGATTCGTTATTCGAATTCATCGTAGCAACTTCGGCCTGTTAAATCTTCACTACATAAAAATGATTTGAGCAAACTATTATTGCCAGTACTGTGTAGAGCGAGAAAAAAAATATTTCTCCGGGGTAAAATGGATCTTAAACTTTAAGTTAGACATCTAGCAATTCATCTATAAAAATTGCATTCCATTCTTTACAGCGGTTTTTGAGTGATGTGCGAACAAACATACAGACAGCCAGATAAAAATTTTAAGAACTGTTGTTTTGGCTTCTACGAGTATTGCTCTAATATATTAGTTGATCTTTAATATCCAGAATGTAAAAACTTCGGCCTGTAAAAATTTTACAACGCCAACGGCGTTTATTCCAAAATTCCCTATCTTATGTTAAGCTGTGCTTTTAGAGAGGACTTGTAACAAGGATTGACCCGATGGGGCCGAGCGGTGAAGAAGGCAAACACCTTGTATTAGTTGGTCCAGTTTGATCTCCGTTGAAACTCTCAGAAAATTTATTCCTCCCATGTGTATTTCAGAAGCCACGCACACAATCTTGGTGAAGTCTTCTGCTTCGCTTTTCGAAATTTAATTAAGTATATAAAGAAGGATAATTCACTGGTTCGGTAGAACTTCCAATGTAAGAAACCGAGTCACTCAGGCACGTTCAACAGGCTTTAGTGAAAAGCAAGTGCTTTATTTATTTGAATTTGAAATCTTCAATAAATCCCTATTATAATTCATATTTTCCATAATTCATTATTATAATTGCTAAAGTTTTATCCGCCTTTCACATATCTCGATAAGTTCAATACTGTCATAAATGTATCTCAATTAGTATGATTTTTCTTTACTGTTTAGTCACATTATGCTTAATTATTCAATTATAAACACCATTTATTTCCATATGCCTGAGCAATCAAATCACAGCTGGAGCATGACACCATAATAATATCAACGACACCGAATTGATTTTAATCGAAATTAAATAATCACATTAAATACCTATTATACAATTGGATAATGATCATTAATATCAATTAGATTAAAAACAAATGCTAAAAGAGGTTAAATAAAATGTTGCGATCATGTGAAATTGGCACAGAATCAATAGAAGTTCCATTGTTATGATATTTATATGTACATCCAAGTACGTACATTAGGGCGTTTCATTTTCCGTAGATTTTTTTTCTTTTCTACCTAAATACCTCATTTCTTAAATTGTAATTCTATGACAAAAATAGAGAAATTCAAATGATAGTTTATAAATGATTAAAACATGTAAATTCCGAGTGTGCTATAGCTACCAAAAGCACCATATAATAAAATTACAAAAGGTCGATGTCTGTCGATCATAGATATTAAACAAAAATGCAAATTATTAGACTAATAGCAGTGAAAATAACAGTTTTGTCTGTATGTTTGTTAGCGCATCAATTAAAATCCGTTATTTAGAATTGAATGTGATTTCTACTGATGTATTGCTAGATGTCGAACTCAAAGCTTAGGATCCACTTTACCGCACAGCAAGAATTTATTTCTACCTTACAGTGGTGGCAATCAAATTTGGCAAAAAATTTTTTTTTTACATACAGCTGAATTGGAACAATAAATATTAAGTAAAAATAAATATGAGTAGTCTTGGTTAGAGCAACAGTTATTTTAATTTCGGCCTTTCTGTATGTATGTTTAAACGCGCATAACTAAATAACTACTATATGGAATTGAATTGTTTCTTCACCGATGTATTGTTGTAGATCTCACTTGAAATATTGGACACATTTTTCCGTTGTTGCAACGGGCATCTAGTAGATAATAAAAAAAAATATAATATAAAAAAATTTCAAACTAATTCAACATTTCCAATTTCCACACCAGTTGCATGGGGAAATTTTATTTCTGCTTCAAGTGGATTTTGCGGTATCAAAACAAAATTGTGAAATGAAATGAGTGCTTCACTATTACTCTGCTGAGCGAAAGAAGATAGTTGGAAAAAAAATTTTTTTTTTAATATTTTCTTGTACTTTCAGAGGCGAATTTCAGGCCCAGAAGCCCAATTTGTTTAATAAGCGCAAGAAATAAAATTTTCAGGAAGAAAAAAAGAAACCGGCTGTGATTGTAATAACTTTTTCTCTCTCAAAACTTAATAAAAAAAAATCCATCGGAAAAGGAAACACCCTAATGTAATAATGTGCCAGAAGATTATGATTAACATAACAATTGTATGCTAACGTGACAAACTTTGATATTGACGTCGGTATGCTAAATAAGTTCAATAAGGAAGGTACTAATACCTATAATGCGAATGAGAGCAATGAACTTGAACTTTGCTGTATTATTTTAAGACTAAGTCATTCTGAGATTGTTGCAGTTGCAAATATGTACAAAGAAGACAGGGTAGCCATTGTGCTGGCCAAACGTTTAGCCTAAATTCCTCTCTACTTCTTCTTCTCTATGTGGGGAGACGGAAGGTTTCCAGAACGGAGACAAACCCAGCAGGGACAATAGTGGCGGCGACCTGGTTACCGACGTACAAAGTATACCTCATGACTTAATGGAGACAAAGCACTTCTCCTATTGATAAGCAGAGAGGTAGAGGATGAACTAATACCTGATGATCGAACCCGACATATCTCAATATAAAATAATACTCAAAAATGAGTAAAAAATAAAAATAATTATTATTTGCGGTCCCATAAGGGTCGAACTAGCATACTGGCAACCCTAAAACTGGGGTCAGTTTTAGAAGGGTTTCCTATCGACACACGATTTCGTCCGCAGAGGAAGGAGGAGGCCCCTAGGTAGTTGGAAAAAATAGATGGCCTCCTTTGGGGTTGCTAATTGCCGTGAGTTATCGATAAAAAGAACGCAAAGCCCAAAATCACGTAGGCCTTTAAGTGGCACTCCATGATGATGATATGGTAAATACATAATTAATCATGTTAAGTGATGCAATTGGTTCAAATCACCTACGCTACGTTCAAGTTTATCGACGCGTGTCCGCAGAAATACAACCACAGAAAAGTTATTTTTTTTTTTGTATCTATGACTTTTACTTTTTTTATTTCCTTCTTTTCTTAACTTTTAACTATTTGGCTAAGTTTTGTTTTAATCTACGGCGAAACTTATTAAAAATGCTTTACGTCTAACTTAAGGCCAACCCCAGCCTTTCGGTGAGCCGTCTGATTGGTGAGCAGCAGCTTGCCTTCCTGAATAATGAATATTTAATGTCCATTTGATGATGGCACATGAATGCACGAAATGAAACTAAAAGTACATACAAAGCAAAACAAATACAATTCTGAGCTGTGTTAAAAAATTTTAAACAAATCAACATCGCATAGCCAAATCAAATAACCAAATTGTTGAGTGGGTAAATGGAAACGTATCAAATCGTGATTATCAAAAGTATTTTTATAATTTGTTTTTTGTAGTTGGTTTTTGTTTCAGTTTTTTTTAATGCTTTATAGGTATGCAACTTGGCACGCGCATCCGACAAATTTATGTGCTAGAACTAAATTGAAAATTAATTTCACGATTTTTTCTTTATGGAAAAGGGGATTAGGTTTGCATAATAAATTTGGCCATTTCTTGTACCTTTCTTATTTTTCTTTTGTCTTTACTTTCTGCTTTCTCTCCTTCCTCCCCTACCTTTTTCTTTCCCCTGCAGGATAAAATAAAATAAAATAAAATAAAATACAATAAAATGAAATAAAATAAAATAAAATACAATAAAATGAAATAAAATAAAATAAAATAAAATAAAATAAAATAAAATAAAATAAAATAAAATAAAATGAAATAAAATAAACTAAAATAAATTAAAATAAAATAAAATACAATAAAATGAAATAAAATAAAATAAAATAAACTAAAATAAAATAAAATACAATAAAATGAAATAAAATAAAATAAAATAAAATAAACTAAAATAAAATAAAATAAACTAAAATAAATTAAAATAAAATAAAATACAATAAAATGAAATAAAATAAAATAAAATAAAATAAACTAAAATAAAATAAAATAAAATGAAATAAAATAAAATAAAATAAAATAAAATAAAATAAAATAAAATAAAATAAACTAAATTAAATTAATTAAACTAAATTAAACTAAAATAAAACAAAATAAAATAGAACAAAATACATATTAAAAATTGTTTCCTACTCTATTCAATTAAACAACTTTTAATAATTTAAAAAAAAAATGATTATTAAAAAAAATAAAAACAATAATAATTTTCATAAAAATTAAAATGTGGAAAATTTTTATTCTTGGCCTTGAGCTCTTTTCATGAATACTTTAAAATAAAAGAAAATAAATTAAAATAAAATAAAATAATTTAAAATAAAATAAAGTAATTTAAAATAAAATAAAACATAAGAAAACAAAATAAAATAAAACACAAAATAAAATAAAAGAAAAAAAATTAAAATCAAATAAAATAAAGTAAAATAAAATAAAATAAAATAAAATAAAATAAAATAAAATAAAATAAAATAAAATAAAGTAAAGTAAAATAAATTAAAACAAAATGAAATGGAATGAAATGAAACAAAATAACTTAAAAAGAAAAAAATTGAAACTTAAGGAAAGGAAAGCAAAGGAAATTAAAGAAAAGTGAAGGAAAGCAAATGAAAAGAAATAAAAGTTACTTTTCTTTTATTTCTTTTCCTTTACTTTCCTTTACTTTTCTTTAATTTCCTTTGCTTTCCTTTACTTTTCTTTTATTTTTTTCCTTTACTTTCCTTTACTTTTCTTTAATTTCCTTTGCTTTCCTTTCCTTTAATTTAATTTTCTTTCTTTTTAAGTTATTTTGTTTCATTTCACTTCATTTCATTTAATTTTCTTATTTTGTTTTTATTTTTTTTATTTTATTTTACTTAATTTTATTTTATTTTGTTTTATTTTGTGTTGCTTTATTTTCTTTTATTTTAACTTATTACACCTAGTAGTGCTTCGCACACAAGGTATATTAACTTTAGTCGCGTAACGGCAGTGCGTAACGGCATTAACGGATCGAGATAGATATTGACTTATATATATCAAAATGTTCAGGACGAAAAGAGAAATTGATTAAGCCATGTCCGTCTGTCCGTCCGTCCGTCCGTCTGTGAACACGATAACTTGAGTAAATTTTGAGATATCTTAATGAAATTTGGTATGCGGGTTCCTTGGCACTCATCCCCGAGCGCTATTTAAAATGGGCGAAATCGGATGATATCCACACCCACTTTTTATATATATAATATTTTCGAAAACACAAAAAAAGTGATTACTCAGTACATAATACACCTATAAGGATAAAATTTGGTGAATACATTGCGATTGAGGCATAAAATAAATTGGTCAAGAAATTTTTCAAAATGGGCGTGGCACCGCCCACTTTTGATTAAGTCAAATTTAGAAATAATATTAATCATAAATCAGAAACCGTTCAAGATATCGAAACGAAATTCAGCACGCAGGTTTGCAGGTATGCAAGGTATGTTCCAGGAAAAAATGGGCGGGATCGGTTAAGGTCTACGCCCACTTTTATATGAAAGATTTTCAAAAGGATCGTAGATATATTAAATAGGCAATAACTTTGCGTAAAATAGCTTTACATCATTTATATTTCAGTTTTCTATATATAAAGGTAACTGTTTGCTGTCAAAATGAGCGAAATCGGTTAACGTCCACGCCCAGTTTTTTAACATAGTTCTGAACATTTTTTTTGTAAAATTTAAAGAGCGATATTTCTACAACTAAGCAAGTTATATCAATTAGATTTTGTAAACATAATAAGCTTTGTAAGGAAAACTCGGCCGCAAACAAATTTTTTCAATTTCGAAGAAGTAGGCGTGGCGCCGCCCACTTTCCAGCATAAAATTTCTGCTATTTTCAAAGGCAATCGGTTATAATTCGATTTTGATATTTCCATGAAAATTGGTCAGCTGCTTCTCAGTAGTATGTATTATACTCCTGCCAAAAATTAGCCAAATCGGGAAACACACAAGCGAAATATTCGGGCACGTAGTTAATAGCCCACTGCAATAGCGAAGTTATATATCTTTTTTGATGTTCATACCTTTCATAAACATTAAATATATGTAAGTATGAGAACTAGAAGAGAAAAGTTCACTAAAATAATCAGCACGATGAGCGGAGTCGATTTAACCATGCCCGTCTCCCCGTCCCTCTGTCTGTCTGTCCATCTGTCTATTTGAACGCAAACTAGTCTCTCAGTTTTACAAAAGAATGCTGAAATTCGTTGTTTACTTTCGCCGTTTTATAATATACTAGCAAACCCGATAGACGTTGCTTTGACGTTTTGATACATAGAACACATCTATATATAAAATTTCATTAACTTGAACCAAATAAACTCCTAACTATACCGAACTGCAGCTTTATATAACCTGGGGGCTTTTCCAAAAGCTTTATACAGACTGTGTCGTGCCCAGCGAACTCCTGAACTTATCGTGAAAGTTCAACAAAACACAAAATATGTGGGCGTGGCACCGCCCTTTTTTAAAAAATGATGTAGATATTGACTAAGTGACACATATATCCAAATTTCATTAATTTAAACAAAAAAACTTCGGAATTATGACGAATTGAAACTTTATATAGCCTGGGGGCGTGGCTCCGCCTACTTTTTCAATACGTATACTGAAATGATCAGGAGGATGAGCTGAGTCGATGTAGGCATGTCCGTCTCTTGATACGTCTATCTGTCTGTCCGTCTGTCTATTTGAACGCAAATACGAACTGAAAGTATTTAAATAGACCTGCGTAAATTGGGTAGACATAATAGATCACTACTAGGTAAATAATGTTCGGTTCCACCCGAACTTAGACTTCCTTACTTGTTTTAATTTAATTTGTTTTACTTCGTTTTATTTTAGTTTAATTTAGTTTATTTAATTTAATTTTAAGCAGCATTAAAGAAAAGTACGGAAGAAAAGTAAAGGAAAGGATCAGAAAACAAAAGAACACAACAAAAAAGTATACAATAAAATAAACTAAAAATGAAAATAGGATGATTGAGTGTTTTTTGTTGTTTTGTTTGAAAAATTGCATTGAAAAACTTAATTTGATAGACATTCGCATATTTATTATTATTTATTTTCTGATAAAATGAATATACAAAAGTCAATTTATATGAAGAAGAACCAAATAAATTACTTGTTTTAGTGATTTAACATTAACTTGTGTCCCCGAAAATGTATTGTATTTAAACTGAAATTTGAAACAAAAATTAAATTATATTCTTTGTCAAGCATGCCAAAACGTAACCGCACAAGAGGTTGACGCGATATATTTATGGATTTTCAGCACTGTCTAGAAACTTACAGGGTGGCTAATGAAAGCCGCTACCAAAAAAAAATTAAATAACTTTTTTTCTATTTAATGAATCTGGTTAATTTTTTTTTTATTTTGCAGATTGACTTTTACATTTAACAAAAATGGATAACTGGGACACTGAAACAAGAATTTGGATTGTCCGCCGCTATCACGCACTGGAGTCCGTAGTTTCGGTTCAAAGAGAGTATAGGCGCACGTTTGGCGGCAATCCTCCGAGCAGATGGACCATAATAAGACTTGTAAACAATTTTGCCGAGCATGGGACAGTCAACAGAAGACCTTACCATCGAAACCCTTCAGTTCGAACGGAGGAAACAATCGCTGCTGTAGCTGCTGCCATACAAAACAATCCACGTGTTTCGACAAGAAGCTTATCTGCTCAAATGGGTGTAAGCAGACAGTCATTACAGTCAATTATGCACAAAGATTTGGACTTATTCCCATATAAAATTCAAATGGCCAACAAACTGAACGCTGCAGACTTGCCGATTCGCTTGGAATTTTGCCAGAAGATGCTTCAAATGGTGGAAGAGGATGGAAACATGTTGAACTGTCTTTTCATGTCTGACGAGGCCCATTTCGATTTAAACGGCAACATAAACAAACAAAATTGTCGAATATGGAGTGCTTCCAACCCACAGATACTCCATGAGACGGAATTGCATCCACTTCGTGTCACAGTGTGGTGTGCAGTTTCATCACGCTGCATTGTCGGGCCCTACTTCTTCGAAGAAAACGGTCACACCGTTACGGTTACTGGGGACCGTTACTTGAGCATGTTGAGAGAGTTTTTCTATCCAGAATTACGCCGCATGAGAATTTCTTTCAACTCTGTGTGGTTTCAGCAAGATGGTGCAGCTCCTCATATAGCCCAACCTGTTATGACAGAATTGCGACGAAAATTTCCCAATAAGCTGATATCCAGAAACTCCACATTCCGTTGGCCACCCAGGTCGCCTGACCTTACTGCACCTGACTTTTTCTTGTGGGGTTATTGCAAACAGGAAGTCTTCAAAGCAAAACCAACAAATTTGAATGAACTAAGGCAATCCATTCGAGAAACAATTGCGGCTATTCCTGTCTCAACTCTCCAAGCAGTAATGAACAACTTTTTGGTAAGATGCCGCGCATGCATCGACGAGCAGGGGGGGCATTTAAATTCCATTATTTTTAAAACTAATTAAGCTATATTTAATAAAATTTAATGAGCTTTAACATGAATAAAAGAAAAATGAATTCCATACACTGAAAAAAAAAATTTTTGAGTTTCTTAATGTAGCAAAATTCATCAGCCACCCTGTACAGCCCATCATGGGACGAATTCTTCTGTCACCGAGCTGCAAACGATCACTCAGTAAAATAGTGAAATATTTTTCCCAAAAAAAAAACAATTTTAGTAAATAGACAGCTTTAAATAACTCAAAATAATTATTATAAATTTGGGACTGCTCTACTTTGGAAGTGAAATGTGCCTATTGAACTTGTTAGAAAACAACAGCTTTTCTCTTAAGCAGGCTAAAAGCCTCTTCTCTAAAGCTCTGTATTAGCCTTTGATGAAGCATAAACGAGTTATTTTTAAAAATGCTGTTCGATTTATAATCGTCATTCGAAAATGAGCTATAAGCCTTTTTTTATTCCTAATTGTCAGCGTAAGTTAGGTTACGAAGAAAAAGTGGTAGTTGGGACAAGAAGGCTAAATTGTAGACTAGGCGGGGGGTTGTTTTTTTCAACTCGTCTACAAAAGATTCCGACAAATAACAACAATAACTTGCTCAACCTTGACCATCTAAATAAATTCCAAATATTTGAGTTTCAATGTAATAAGCGCATACAAAACGCACACACACTCATAACATCGCATCCAAACTACCAACAAACGCAAGAATAGCCCTGCAGTAAAATTTCGAACGAGTCTCCAGTAAGTCAGTCTTAGAGCTGCACACGTCGTATCTCATCCTGCACCGGTTACAAAAACGATAGTTAAGAGGTAATTCGAAGTACCGGATATCGTTAATCATTCATCTACATCCAGAGCTAGACCTGAACTAACCGAAATGGCAACGGTTGAGAAGTAACCAAAGCGTCAAACGGTTCGAACGGGAACCGCTTGAGAACGAGTTGTCAAGCAACACACTGGACGACAGCTGTAGAACTAGCACTAACATAAAATGGTTTAGCTCTAGCTTAGTTCTGACCTACTCGGATTTTCTGCATGGTGTTTGTAACCATAAATAAAATAAAAACCACAACGTGACGCTACTTAATGCATTTGGTTTTGGTTGTGACGTGTTTGGTGTGGTCCAGTACCCATACACTTGTAACAAATATTTATGTACACTAACAACAATGCAGAATCGGCTTTGAATCTATTATCTCTTTACATATTTAGGTATGTACATTCAACTTGGCTGCTTTATAAATATTTTCTGTTAGATTACAATGCCAGTACTTGCATAATATTGTTTGCAGGGGCCGTGATGGGTATTTAATCATTATTTGAAGCAAGATCCGCTGAACTTTCGATGTTGTACCTGTTTAGACATTTAATACATGATTTGGCAAGATAAGGACATCCGCAAAAGAACGTGTTCAACACTTTTCATATCTTTCTCATCCCTACAGTTGCGAAAGAAGACAAGCTCCTTAACAGGGTCACCTTGGTCTGTACGTTGGCCCAGCTGGTTAGGAGGTCGGTACAACAATGGCCCGGTACAACGCTGCGACCTAAGCTTATATCACTGGTGAGGCGCAGCGTGGTTAATTGATTTAGTGCAGCGGAATCCTGAGCTATACTCACACGTAAGAGCTTTCTCACAATGTGTACTACATGTGTGACCGTAACTGATTTAGAAACTGTCTCAAAGCGATTGCTAAGTTCAATGAAGAGTTCCTGTGGTGATAGGCTGTGATCGTTGCTTGTCTGTCAGAGTAAATAGACATGTAGGAACCTACATTCTAGCCGAATGGTCTCGCTTATGACTGTCAGTTTAATGTGAAAGTTAAACGACATTGGTTTACTTGAAAGAGCGGTATATCTCCGTATTGGAAACAGCTTCCAACATTGGTATTCAGTTTTGTGAAGACTTTGGGTCTAAAGGGTTATAAATCGATTAGAAGATGTACATTTTATTTAAAACTACGTAGACACTACATCGGGAAACATATAGTTTCGTACACTACTGTATACCAGATAAGCAAAACAAACCAATGTAAGTATGCTTATTTGACAAATTTATTTAATTTCTGGCTAAAAGGTTTGCCTTAAGCCAAAATAAATACAGTTTTATAAAATTTCCGTGAATGTTATAAACTTTTAATAGTATAGAAAAAGAAAAATGCCAATAATTCGTGTTTCTTATATAAGAATGCTTAATTCTCTTAGTATGTTATTGGTATATATGAAAAACAAGTTGGAAGTCGCATGAGGAGCATCATTACCACCCACAAAAAAAAACCGAACTAGTTTTCTTCGTCAAGCAAGAACCGGAAATGCCTATGTCCTGACCAAGACGACCCATGTGTGACACTTGGTACAACTTTGGCGATCAGCAGGTGGAATAACTGTCATTCAAATTTAGCGGGTTTTTGAAAATATATATACGAAGTTTACTCGTTGAAGTGAAGATTCTGTGGTTGTTCTGGACGTGGCTTAAGTTCGTTTCCCACATTCAAAAAATACATTCAGGACAGGACTCAGAAATCAACGCTCAAACACGGAGTGAGATCGGTTTATATTTATAAGACAGGGTTCAGCATCCAAATACGAATGTCCGGTTAATATGATAGAATGGTTTATTTTCCTCACTACCGAATAGTATCTACTTATTTATTTGCTCTCTCTTGCATTTATCTAGACTCATATATGTACATAAAGGGTGTTTTTTTAGGGGTATAGAACTTCGAATTGAAATAAAACACGAGAAAATCGTTTTAAGGTCCATCAATTTGGCTTTATTGGAAGGATAATTTTATGCCATTAATGTTTAAATATGATTTCGGGCATGTGGCCGCCGCGGCTGGCTCGAATAAAGCCAATTCTACAGGTCCAATTTTCAACCACTTTTTCGAGCATATGGGGCCGTATGTCGGCAATAACGCCACGAATGTTGGCTTCCAATTCCCCTAACGTTTCTGGTTTGTTGGTGTAGACGAGCGACTTCACATATCCCCAAAGAAAATAATCCAATGGTGTCAAATCACACGACCTTGGTGGCCAATTGACAGGTCCATTCCGCGAAATTATGCGCTCATCGAATGTTTCCTTCAATAAATCGATTGTGACGTGCGCTGTGTGGCATGTAGCGCCGTCTTGTTGGAACCACAACTCATCCACATTCATGCCATCCAATTCGGGAACAAAATAGTCGGTTATCATGGCTCTATACCGGTCTCCATTAACGGTAGCTGCCTCTCCAGCATTATTGCGGAAGAAGTATGGCCCAATGACTCCACCAGCCCATAGAGCACACCAAACAGTCAGTTTTTGTGGATGTAATGGCGTTTCAAGGGTCTCATGTGGATTCTCTTCACTCCAAATGCGGCAATTTTGCTTGTTGACGTAGCCATTCAACCAAAAATGAGCCTCATCACTGAACAAAATTTTGCGATGAAAATCAGCATCGAAATCAATCTCATTTTCGGCCCATACACCAAAATCACGACGCATTGCATGGTCTCGCGGCTTTAATTCTTGCACAAGCTGGATCTTGTAAGGTCGCAAGCCAAGATCTTTGCGCAAAATCTTCCATAAAGTTGATGGACAAAGCTCCAATTGCTGTGCACGGTGGCGAATCGATTCATTCGGGTCCTCTTCAACACTTTGCTCTACAGCGGCAATTGTTTCTTCGGTGCGCACTGTTCGACGTCTCTGCGGATGCGTATTATCACATAGAGTAAACGTAGTGCGAAAACGATCCATGGTTAACCGAATTAATTGCTCTGATGGACGATTATGTCGACCATAAAATGGACGGAGCTCACGGTAAACTTCGCGAACTGAACCATTATTTTCGAAATAAATTTGCACGATTTGCAAGCGTTGTTCTTTTGTCAACCTGTTCATGATGAAATGGCAAACCAAACTGAACATAAATGACATTAGAGTTGCCAGATTTGACCACAAAATGCCAGTTTTATCTCTATTCGAAAAACAAACCTGTAAAAAAAACACCCTGTATATCTCTCTCTCTATGGCGCGATATACAACAGGTATATCATCATAAACCTCCTAAGAGATTTTTGCGCCAAGCTTCTCTTCCAATTTGTGGTGTGCCGATTTGAATTTTCCCTACAAATTGGTATCCGGGTATTCCAGTATTTGGTATTGGTATTTTTATACTATCAAAGATGAGAAGCATTATGCAATAACTACCTAGAAACAGTGCATTAATACAGCCTTTTGCTTTAAAATTGATATAAAAAATTATCTGTGTGCTTTTGAACCGGTCGGTTCAAATTGGTTAATGACTTAAATCACCAATACATACACATTTTTTATGTATTAATTTTCAAATAAGCATAGAGGTCAGTATCTGGGCTACTGCATACTGTGGTTTCGTATAAATCACTTCTGGTCAATCTTGATTCTAGTAAAATGTTAGGTCGCACTGAAGATTTGTGGAAAATATTCATTTTAGGGTTATTATTTAACACGCGTTTTAATTAAAATCTTTACTTAACTTAAAAAGACATTTAAAATGTTGGCCAATCATAGTCATATTAAACAAAGATTTTAGTTAAAATGAAATGTAACAGGGCCCCTTATAACAAAAATTTAATTGGTTGGTGGTATGAAGAAATTTTTATGTTTTGTAAGGTCACCCTGTGTCACAAACCATAGTATACTACGGTATGGTATGGTATATGTCTTGGAATAAGCAATGTCACAAACACAACCATAGACACATACTGTGACTTTAAAATGTTAAAATTACGTTTTCGTCATTTTAAAATTAAAACTCCGTCTAAGACATAAGATGTATTTTAATTTGACTATGACAGACATGAAATGATGTTTATTTTAGAATTAAAGAGATAAACCTCTATTTTAATTTCACTATGACTACGGGTCATTGCATTTTTAGTTTGAAGACGAAACAATATTCCGTTTAGTTCCGACTGTTTTTAATTAAGTCCATCAAAAATCGATTAGTTTCTTTAAAGAACGATTATTTTCTGTAAAAATTCATGATTTTCTTTAAAAATAGATTTTTTACAAATCTATTTATCTCTAAACAAACTAAAATCGATCATTGAGTAATACATTTTCCCCGACTCACGGTCACATCCCCACGGGCTATCCTTTTCCGAAATTCAGGAGTTACTGAAATGCACAGTCCTTTGCCAGAATCCGGTACGCTCTAGTTCTAACATCGGGAACGATTTGTTTTACCCCTAGTTCCTTCGCCAATCAGGACAGACTTTATCACTAATCGTTTTACTCTACCCATCTTCCAGATAGTGTTGCTTCTTTCGCGTAGTGACCACCATATCGTTATGGCGTAGAATAAGATGAGTCCTTCGCAATGCTGTAGGGTTAAGGATATGTTTCTTTCAGTTTAGTTTTTGTCGAAATGCCGCCGCAGTATTTAGCCACCTATAAAATTCTATATTAGTAGTGGTGGCCTAAAAAATTTTATTTTTAGGTGCCTGATATATAGAAATTTCAGTCTTGCCAGATTTTATTTCCAGGCAGCTTCAAGTGACCAGTCTTTCACTTGTTTAAATCCTTCTTGGTCTGAAGTAGTACGCCAAAATGTTGGTCGGTTGTCATTATCATCGTCGTCAAAGCTTTGTATTCCGCGGAAGAGGGGATATCAGTAGATAATTCTTCTCCTTAGAAGTTACACAGGCGGAAGCAGTCCCATTTAAGAAAGGGACGCGATAACGGCTTGCAGCGAGACGTTGTAAAATTCTTCCTCTATTTTGCGCAAATTGTCCAGAGTTGAATCCTTAAAGGCAAGCCGTTTTTTATTTTTGTGGTGATAGCTTCTAGTCATTTAAGCGCCAAGCAACGATAAAGCGGATAATGAGGTTCGAACTATATGCATTAGAGCGTATCAGGATGCTTAGAAAAAAACAAGTTTGAATACTAACCTCGTAAAGTTTTCCAAAATTAAAAAATTTGTTTGCCACCCTGTAAAAACAGCTAAATTTGTTTTTCTCTCTAATTGTTTGTTCTATGTTCAATTTTCAAAAATGATATTTTTGTAACTTTTTTTTATTATTCAGTTAATGATACGCAAATGATATTTAACGCTATATTTATGTACTTAATTATTAATTTTTTGTTAATACAGGGTTTTGATTATAAATAAATTTGAATAAAAGGTAAAGTTGACTTGATAGGTTTATGGCGTATATAGACGAAATGTGGCATGGGTTAACACCTTAACAACAATATATATCACTCATTGAATTCAAAGGTCAAATAGAAGTTATAAGGAAAAAACAAATTTTGCTGTTTTTGCAGGGTGTTGAAAAAATATTATTTTACACTAGTAAAGCCCGCTCGGTTCGCTGCGGCTTAGAACTAATAATAGACTAAATCCGATTTTAATCATTATATCGCATACCAGATAATTTATGGAACTTAATTACACCGCTTATTGCACGACTCATTATTACCTTTCGTTTGATACCCATCATATTGTACTAAACACATTTTTGGTCACCTTGGTCAACATATCGGTCGATATCTCAACTGGTCGCTCTATCGGAATAAATGATATATTAAATTTAAAGTAAACGTCTAGTAATGCAACGGTAAAAGTCCATGCAATACCATTTAGCAGCTTTTGGGTGATGCGCGACCAAAAATACAGAGAGACAGACAACAATTCTAAAAACAGTTAATTTGGCTTCTATTGGCTTAATAATGGTCCCTGCTACCGGTATTTCTTAAATATCTGCAATGTAAAGACATCGACCTTTTACAATTTTATTTTATGTAGAGATTTTTGAAATCTCAGACAAGTAAATATTCGAACTATGGCGAAAATTTAACTTTTTTTTGTAATACGATCTACTGTACATAAATAACGAATCAGTTCTATTCCCATTAATTAAGTTATCTTCTACTCACCACTAGCTTATTTATTAATAAATACTGCACCGTAAGCATGCCAGTTCCTGCACACTTTTATGGTTTTTTTTTAATTATTTTTTTTTTTTTCTTATAAATGTATATTTAATTCGCTTAATCTAGTTACAACAACACATCAAGGTCAAAGAAGAAGAAAGCCGGTTGCACTGTAGTTATAAATGTTTATTTAATGCGAATCAGCTGCTAATAAAATAAAATGCTGCTAGCCAGTTAGATAATACTACGCTAAGACGTACAAGAAAACAGCAGGGAGTAGGCAGCTGGCCAAAAAGCAACAACAGTATTATAGTTAATTAATTTTTTCTTCGTTTTAAGCTTATTTGTTTACAGATTTTATGTTAATTTGTTTAGCTTCAGAAAGCAATCAATTATTTACGAAAGACACGCCCCATGGCAGTGGCAACAATTGATTTATTTACTAATATTTTTTTAAGTTTTTTTAGTTTTGATTTTAGTTTGCCTCTTCTGCTATTTAAGAAAAAAGTTATAATTTTAAATAGTCTTAGGTTGAATGTTTAGAATTATTTAGAGCGTAATTCGCTTCTCTCAATTCGAAAGACTTAAGAATTAGTCAAAAAACTTAGGAAACGTACCAATTCAAAAGACTCAGGAAACGAACCCGAAATAAGAAATGTTCAGTGTTGAGTGCATTATTGTTTCGTAATCTAGCAATTTGAAATAACGAATAAAATTTATAGGGAATTTTTTTTCTTAAGTATTCTAAATGTTACATTGTCCGGGATGTGAACATGGGCGATTTGATAAAATAAATTGACACGCTGTTCACTATACCGCTAAATCATTGGTGAGCAAAACTGTATTTCTTCCGATACTTATTTGTTTTGGAGATCAGTCTGGAACTACTTAGGGTTCATTTCGAGCAGACTTTTTTGGGACCATTTCGGACCTGATTCCGCACTATTTCTAGATTATTTCGGAACTATTTGGGTAGTCTACAGATATCATTTCGCGCTTCAGTCGCTCTAAAAGTCATGGGAACCCAAAACCTAGCCGATTTCAAAAAATACACCAAAAACAAATAGTTGTTTCTAAAAAGTCACTGGCTTCAAAAAAAATCACTGGCTCTAAAAAGTCACAAAAAGCCACCGACTCCAAAAAATAAAGGGTTCCAAAAAAGTTAGGGATAATCAAAAAGTAACCAATTTCCAAAAAGTCACTACTTCTAAAAAGCCACTGGTCACAAAAAGTCACTAAATCTTATAGGTAGCCGATTTAAAAAAATATACCAGTAAAAGAAGTCAATAAATAGTCCCAAAAACAAATAGTTGGTTGAAAAGACACTGCTTCCGAAAAATCACAGCTTTCAAAAAAATCGCCGGTTTGAAAAAGTCGCTGGTCTCAAATATTTCACTGAATCCAAGAAGTCACTCGTTCCAAAAAATCGCAAGATCCAAAACAGTATCTGAAACAAATCGCTGGTTCCAAAAAAGTCACTTTTTCTAAAAGAGTCGCGATGGTGTTATTGACTCAAAAAAAACTAACCGGTTGTAAAAAGTCACTGGTTCCAAAAAGTCGCCGGTTCCTTGATTATAAAATATTTTTCTAATTGTCTTGAGCGAAAAGCTTAGCTGATAATTTTTTTTTAGACTATGAAAGAGAGATTAATCTTTTCTTTCTTCTTTTCAGTTTCCACATGATAATTGGACTGCAACAGGCTAAGTTAGCTGAGGGCAAAACAAACAATTTTTTAATTTTAATAAAAATCAAGATTGCGTAAAAGCCCGTACAAACCTAGCACATAAAAATTATGTACTCCACAAGCCCAAACACACATTGCTCCCGCAGATGGCAATTTAAAAGTAGCTCCGCTTCATTACTCATCTTCGCGCTACTCCTCACACACGGTCACCTCTGCAGCGCGGCAGATTACGATAGTGATGATAGTGGTGGAGTCAACCTGGGAGCAAGTGGCGATGGTGGTGCTGGTAGCGACGTAATGAGTAACAATGATGAGATCTATGAAACAGCTGTGCTACAGCAAGACATGGATGAGCATAGAAAACTTATGCAAGAAATAGCTGAGAAGGATATGGAACATGATTACACAGCGCCAACTGTGATGCCACAAGACAATGAAATGAGCAATGAATCAATAAATATGATAAGACCACAAGCGCGCATCGATGACATGAACTCGAACGATGCGCAAAAAGAGCGCGACCAGGTACACTTGGCAACAGAAATGCCAGACTCAAACTCAATTAACACGTTAGTACCAGCATATGTGAAAAGGTCCAAGGCGGAGCATTTTCCACGCACTATAACGGGTGGTAGCGTATCAGTTGAGGAAACAGATGCTAATATATCCATCTCTGATTATGTGGATGAAGAGGACGAACACGCGCATGCGAGAGCACCACCAGAGCAAATCAACAAAGTCGATCCCATAGCAATGAAACTATATAATCAAGGTAAAACCGAAGAGGATAATGCGTTGAAAGATCAACAAATAGCGCCACCATCAAAGCATGATCAAGCCATGCTACCAGCTTTACAACAATCTCCACAACAGCATAACAATCAGTTACATGCAAATAATTCAGAAGACGAGTATTACGATGATTTTCAAGATTCAAGTAGTTCCGAAACTCAACATACACATGCCCAACATCATAGAGTAAATAGCGGACAGGCAATAATGGCGCCATCTTCAACTCAAACACCAATATCACCATTGACACCTTCACCGGCGCTTCGTTTTCTACAATCACCACCAGCGCTACATATTGGTTTAGCAATGAAGCATCCTAATAATGTAAATATTGCGCGTGCGCAACCAGTTACGGTAGTGGCGCAGGCACGTGGCTTGGATTGGTCCACTACATATGGTCCACTAATGGCGGCTGTCACAGCCGTACCAACAACAAGGCCTGTAATACCAGTTTATGGTAGTAGCGAGAATTCTTTGAATGTTATTCAACCAAACTTAGCTGCAACTACAGCAACAGGTTTGGGCATACCACTAGAATCGGCTGTAACTACAACAATGATGCCAATAGCAACAACAACCACAACAACGATAACAGCAATGCGCCCTACAGGTAAACAGGGTAAACAAATTACATTAACACGCGGCCGTAAGCTACTACCACACGAACAATTACGTAATTACATTGAAGATGCTTACATACGTATGCCGCTAGCTGTTATTGTCGATCCATCATCAGATGCGTTGGATAAGACGAAGGCGCTGTGGCGGGAAGCGTTACGCACAAATTTAAATATAAAAATTGTTTTAGTTTCATTGAATGCCTCAGGTGAGTAAATATGGATGTATGTATGTGTGGTATAACTTGTATGTATGTACATTAGGGTAGTTCTTTTTTTCTGCAATACTTGTTGCGCATACCCTAGAGATTAAAACACTGCGTTACAAAAACGAGCTTTAGTTCTGTCCTATGAACCAAATATACTTTTTGGAAAGGGGAGAAAAAATAAAAATACGCGTATAACGGCGATTTTCATGTGCACGTCAGAATTTTTTTTTTTCTTTTTTTTTTTTGCAGTGCTCCGTACGTGGTAGCCAAATTGTTGGTACAGCGTACTTTATTGTTGACCTTCCATCAGGAAACTTGCATAAATTTTTATAGCAATAGTCGCACACGACTAAAAAGTATATTTGGTTCATAGGACAGAATGTTCGTAACGCGGTGTAATGGATGACGAAGAGGTTTCGCTGCACATTTACAGCTTGACTGCTCTCTGTGGCTGATGTCATGTAACTGTCGAGCATTTCGCAGTTCGTAAAAAAGCGTTCATCGATAACATGATCAAAATTGTCTTATCTCTGCATGAGAACACTCAGGCCTAAAACGTGTTGCTATACAACCACAAAGAAAGGGGCAAGGGCATATTGAGGTGTGTGGGGAGCACAGGTGAAGGCACATCTGGCCTTGTCTTAAGGTTCCCAATATTCCAAGGATAAAGTTTAGGACACAAATCGGGTCTTTTTACAGCGAAAATGACGAGGCCAATCCCGCGTTAATACCTCAGAGCCACAAGTGCTCGCCCCCAATTAATACATAAAGGTGTAAGAGGTACCCCCCACGACCCGTTCTATATAAAACAAATAATTTATAAAACTTTTACACAAGACGGTCGTCTAGGCCTGAGCAAAACCAAATAAAATAATGCAAAAATTAACTTAACCCTCTAACAGGCCAGTTTTTGTTGCAAATGAAAAAACACATATTTTGTAATTTTAGTGCGATAAACCGGAATTTTAAGTTACATATCCAAAGGGGCTCATAATTTTGCTTCCGAGGCTGAAACCCCCCCCCCCGCCTCTAGCCGGACTTGTCTGTTAACTGCCCACTCCGCCTTTAGGCGGGGTATGATTTTTGATCAATAATTCTATGAATTAAATTATAAATCCACATCTTCTTCATAATTTCTAATCCCTAACAATTACTTCACTTATGACAATTTTGTTTTTTACTGCGAAAATCCGAAAATCTCTCAAAACTAATTTTTTTCACAAATTCCACTCAGTTTTCGAACTAGAACGATTATAACGGGACCCAGCCACCACTTAAAACTATAAAATCAAGGTTACGACATAAATGAAATATTTGGTGACGATGATGTGTCAAGAATTATAGAAGAAAAGTTATATCGGTTTACCTTAGCCCCGCCTAAAGGCGGTCCTGCCGGTTAGAGGGTTAAAGCTTTTTTTGGACTGAGTGAAAACTGTCAGCTGCACTGGAAAGTGAAGGCCTTGTAATTCGTTTTATCTACTTAACAACTTCTTGGTTTGCTCATTTCTGAATGGCGTAAAATCTATACTGCCTCAACGTAAAAACAAAAAAATTTATTTAAATAAGTTTTCTGTATGAAAGTGTTTGCCTTTATGAAACTTCCTCCATTTATGAAACTTTGTAATTATACCAAACATTTTACATATAGCTTCTCGAACTTTGTCAGAAGATCAGGAAAAACTATTTCTTATGAACTCTGGCATATGATGGAAAAATAAATTACCTTTTTCCCAAAATACATTTCGTGCGTCCCAGAACTTGCAGTACATATGTACGATAGAGTTTCAAGGTGGCAGGCCTAAATCTTAAAGGTAATCATGACTTTAGGAATGAACTCTAACTTATTTTCCTCCAAAGTATGGGAATATCGTCTAAGGGCAGTTAAATCCTAAATGCATATATCAAAGCTTCGAAGCTTGCCTCTCCTACACTTTGGCATTAAAGGATATAAACTATCAGAAATATTTTTCCCCTTTGTTATCCCTGTATTCATGAAACGAGCTCAAGGCCAAGAATAATAATTTTTCACTTTTTGAATTTTTATGAAAATTATTATTGCTTTTATTTTTTAACAATAATTTTTAATAAATTATTAAAAGTTTTTTGATTGAATAGAGTAGGAAAAATGTTAAAATACAACTGTCATAGCTTTTCTCATAGATCCATTTCGGAAACTGCTAAGCTTCTTCATCAGAGAAATTTTGGCACGCATTGTTAACCATTAAGCTAACAATACGCTGGTTTTGATGTCATCTAATCCCTTAATAACCATATATCTTTACCTTCTTGTCGGCATCTATACTGTGTATATTCCCTGCAAAAAATTGTGCGACTGATCGCTAAAGAGAGTGATCCCGGATCCATACCTTTCGTCTACAGTGGGCTACAATTTATCCCAACTATTCCGTTATAGGCATAGTTGGGGTAAGTCGATTTTAATTTATGTAGCCTACTTTTAGGTGTTGAAAGTAAACTTATCCGACCGTACCCGTATGGGAACAAAGAAAATCTGTTCGACACTACCCTTTCGATCATAAAAGGAACCAATTAGTCTCTTCATAGGACATGCTCAAACAAAAGGGATCACTTCAACCCATACAAAGAGATCAAAACTGGCATTGGCCGCATGCTCCTTTGTGACTCATCCCGGATCCATCCTAGACTAATCCCTTTTTTTGCAGGGTTGCGACTCATCCCGGATTCATACTAGACTAATCCCTTTTTTTGCAGGGTTGCTTAGTCGGAATGTTGATGTGTCTGTACTTTGCTTTGCTTGAATTGCATCTTGTCTGGATTATGTGATGTCTAGATTTTGGAAGTCACAATATTCAAGTGACCCTCCAAACATAAATACCGCAATTTAAGTATTTTAAAGTTAAAGTTAAAGCTGTCGTTATAAAGATAAATTGGGGTTCCACCAAAAAACCTTAGATGCTTCTTGGAACCTCTTAACCCACCTTCAAATTCCTTAAATATTTTACATTTATTGGCCATTAAAGTTCGGGTCATCCTAATGTGCAGAATTGTACGTATGTAGCTATGTAAAATTAAAGTTGAAGTTGAATGTTGAATTGTGCGAATAGAAATGTGTGCGCTAGATTTTCGCAGCTATGAATATGTAGAGTGGGGTATCATGTAGTAATAGTTTATATGTAGAGCGTGCTTAAGCGTATCATGTGTGACGACGAATTCAGTGACAGCAATTTTAGATACACAATGTACATACATACATACATAATATATATGCGTGACTTATGACTTTATGATTTATGCAACTAATATTTGCGTAATTATTCAAATCATAAAGGTACTCAAGACATAATGCTTTATTGTTTTCACAGAGCTCGTCACCTGTGAAAACAGAACTAAAAATCATTAGTTTAAAATTTTGGGTATGAGGCTTAGTATAGGATTTGTGATCTACCAAGTTAATGATTAAGTATTAACAAAAGCGAATATAAGTCACACCAATTCTATTTACGAAAGATATATGTACAGTTGTGTTAAATATAATAGTAGTAAAATTAAATTGGATATCGTTCGACGAAATAAGAAGAAGCTGTGATTTTAATAATTTTCATTTAAAATATAGCGAATTCCATAACAGAAACCACATAAAAAGAAATTTCGAAGTTCAGCAAAGTTAAATGAACTTTTAAAAATGTACATCAAAATTTCCAAATTTTTGAGTACGCAGTTTTATAGCTCATTCAATTTTAGCATAATAATGTGCAATTCAGAAGCACCTCAAAATTTCTCCTAAATTTTTAGAATTTTTTTTGTCAAGAATGTTGGGTATTTTTTCCATACAAAATTATTTTTTCTTCATGTTGAAAGAAATCACTCCACACGCTTGACGAAAAAAATTCTAAAAATTCAGGGAAATGTTTGAGCAAGTTCTAACTTAATGTTATACTAAAATTGATTGGTCTACAAAACTGTGTACTTAAAATTTTTTTTGAAGTTCTGCCAAAAAATTTTAAGATTTTTTTTAATAACTTCCCTGAAATTTGAGTAAACTTTGATTTACGGAATTCACTATATTTTAAATGAAAATTATTAAAATTGCAGCTTCTTCTTATATTTTCGAATGAGATCCCTTTTAATTTCACTACTATTATATTGAACACAGCTGTATGTATATCCAGCAGAGCTTTAGAAATCTCTACATAAAATAAAATTGTAAAAGGTCGATGTCTTTACATTGCAGATATTTAAGAAAAATCGATAGGAGGGATCATTATTGAGCAAGCAGATGCCAATGTCTATCTGTCCGCCTATCTGTATGTATGTTTGGTCGCGCATCACTCAAAAACTGCGGAATGGAATTGAATGGAACTTTTACCGTTATATTACTAGACGTTTACCTTAAAATTTAAGATATCATATGTTCCTATATCGGGACCAGTTTTGATATCTTATCTGGTATGTGTGGGAGATATAATGACTAAAATCGGACGGGATGGGTTTACTAGTTTTGAATAAAATTTCATTGACATCGCGATTTACCCTCACTTACAGATTGTAATGAAATTAAAACCTACAATTATTTTAAATTGATTGATTGCAATCACTTTTAGCTTACAAATTATTGTACAAAACTTGTGAATGCAGCCAAGCCAAAAACTTAACCAGTTTCATTTGTTCGTCAAATTTATTGCAACGAATAAGGTACCAGATTAATAGTAATTTTTACATAAAAGCCATTTATTCTAACCTCATATTGTAATTTTTAAAATCTTAGGTTAAAATCATAAGAAGTCCATAATTTCTGCTTGTAATGGATGACTTTAAATAATGCAATTTCTACGATCAAAAATGTTAATGTTGTTGTTGTTGTTGTAACGCAGGTTTTGGGGGTTGCTGTCGAACTGACAGTCCTTGGCCGGATATGAATCCGGTACGCTCCGGTACTCCCTTGCGGTACTGTCCGACTGTCATGGTAGCGATTTGATATGACCAGTGTAATCTTCTAGGTCATGTCACGTCATGGGTAATGAGAGGTGAGAGGCATCATATCCGTAGATCAACCATCGAGTTGCACGTCATTACCTTTGTGCGTATGTATTAGTCGCCTCTTACGACCGGTATGCCTACCTCGGGCATATTCTAAACCCCTAACCCGCAGGGGGTAAAAATGTTAATAATTTCTGATTGCAGATTGTGACTTGCCTTTATGTTTAATTTTTGTTTGCAATTGATGAATGTTTACACTCAAATTTACTATCATAAGAAAACTATCAAAATATACATTTATTCAAGTTCCAAATAAACTTTCTGATCTTCCCAATTTTTATTTTAGGCATTCCAGCCGCCTATAGCTTCAACAACACTCGTCAATTCCTTGCCGGATTGAATAGCATTAAAGTGAATGATGGTGGCAACTCTTTTGTAGGTATACTACATGCTTCCGAGCTGGTGCCATATGATAGCGCCGTATTCATATCTACGGCGGCGATACCAGCGCATACCGAGCTAGTACAGGATGCAGCTATAACGCTGCTGAAAAAACGCATACGAGTAAGTGAATGAGTAAATAATTGCGGTAATAAGGGCCTGTTCAGTACTGAGTATATACTTTTGTTAACGGTATAGAATTAGAAGTACCAAAGTAATGAATATTTATTTTTTCATACTTTTTTTTAATTTTAATTGAATTTTTTTCTTTTTATTGTTTTTTTTTTTAGTTTTTTTTTTAAATTTTTTTTTTTTAATTTTTTTTATTTCTTATTTTATTTTATTTTGTTTTATTTTTTTGTGTCAATTTTTTGTATTTCATCTTATTTTGTTTTATTATTTTTATTATTATATATGATCTTATTTTATTTTATTTTATTTTCTTTTATTTATTTTATTTTCTTTAATTTTTTTTTATTATATTTGAACTTATTTTATTTTATTTTCTTTTATTTATTTTATTTTATTATTATTTTTTGTTTCATATTATTTGATTTGAATTTTTTTTATTGTATTTGACCTTATTTTATTTTCTTTTTTTATATTATTTCATTTAGTTTTATTTGATTTTATTTTATTTTTTTTATTATTTTTTGTTTCATTTTAATTTATTTAATTTATTAAATTTGTTTATTTTAATTTATTTTTTTAGATTATTTTATTTTACTTATTTTATAGTTTTTTTATTTTATTCATCTTATTTTTTTTATTTTTTATTTGATCTTATTTTAATTTATTTTAATTTTTTTTTATTTCATTATTTTAATTTTATTTTAATTAATCTGATTCATTATTTTTGAATTTATTTCATTTTATTCTATTTTATTTTATTAAAAGTAATTTAAACGATTTGTTAAATGAGTTACAGTAATCATTAATTGCAATCATAGTTTTGAAAACTTGGTATTGCCTTACATTTAATTTTATTCGCCGTTACCTACAGTAATAAAGATTAAAACAGTGCAATCGATTACACACAGTATTAATAGCAATTACAAGACGATCGCGATTAGAGTCGCAGTTTAAAAAGTAAAATTTCAATTATCATCATCACTCTAATGCGTAGATATCAATTCTTAATCTGTTAATAATCTCATATTTTTCTAAATATATTTATGATTTTTATTTTTTATTTTAACAAATTAATAGCTATATCTCATCTGGTATGGTGAACGTTCGTTAAGCGAAAATGAAACGCAGGAGGCTGTGGGCGGTATACTCGGCGAAGTGGCCATACGTTCGGGTGGCGAAGTGCTACATCTTGTTGGTAGCGAAAACTCGCAAGAGCTGGAGGGCAGCACGGTGAGTGAAGTTTATATTTGAAATAGCGATATACATAAATTTACGGTATTTTTTTTTCTTTTATTATTACTGTTGTTTTTACATCAAACTTGTTTCTGTCTGATCGCACATTTAATTAACAATTTGTAATTATAATTACTTAGTAGTAGACAACCGGTCAGAGCCCGTTGTTGGTAACTAAAAAAGCTTTTTTGAAATGTGTTTAATGCATTTACAAGTTTTCAAATATGCATAATAATTATAAAATAGTAGTTGTCGCCAATGCCGGCATTAATATGAGGCTTCATGCATTTGGCAGGGGCTGAGTAACAGTTATTTTTTGAATTTCCACTTAATAGGTGTGTGTATATAAGATCAGACCAAAAAACTATTTCTTTAATTATATTGATATTATTTTGCAAAATGGCGAAGAAAATTATTGGTGTAAAAGTGTTTGAAATTAAATTTCCTACAGAACTAGGCGCAGCTAAATTTTTTTTACTTTAAGAGTTTGGCAGTTTTAAAACACAAACTTGCAATGATAGACCACTAAAAATTAATAGCCAATTTTTTTCTTAAGCACTTAGCGACTTATGTATAAATAAAATAACATAATGGAATTTTTTTCAAAATTTGAAATTTTCTTTGAAAGTCAAATGTGTACTTGGCGCTTGTGAGATAGCAACCAAAATTGTGAGCGCTTATAATTTTTTCTGCCTGCTTAGTTGTTTGTTGTTTTCGATTCAAACACTTTTTTAGGAATAAAAAACGGTCAATATATTTTTTTCACCATTCCAAATTTTTATTTTTTTTGCTCCAGTCTAATTTATGTATCAAATTTTTGGTGTTACAAAGTTTGTTAGGAAACTTCTCCAAAACGGCTTGACCAATTTTTATGAAATTTTTTTATATGTAGTAAAACTGACAATCTGAAGTCATTTCTGGATACTATCCGAAAGCACTTCATGTACACAAAGGCGGCAAATTCATTTGTCAACGCTAAGTACTTCCTATAGTGAATAAAGAAAGCGATATGCAGCACCACAATTAAAATAAAAAGGAAAGTTAGAGGTATCATTAGTCGAATTGATGGTCGAGGTAGATAGAGAAAAGGGAGAGGAGACAGGAAAGAAAATCAAGCATATAATTAAAGTGAAGTGTTGAAAGAGGGAAACAGAAAGTGAGAGCTAAATATTGAGACTTCTTGGAATATTTTTTTCTTTAATTGTGATAGTTGCATTTATATTTTTTTGGTAAATTTCTTAATCATTACGAAGTCTAATAAAACGCGTAAAACCTTGTTTAAATGCTAAATACATCGCACTCTTACATCTTTGCCACAACTTGGAAAGACCTTCGCGGCTCCAGACCGCACATATTAAAGGCAATCACATGAGCGAAGTAGTCTTCACGTGGAAGTGTATCCAATTCTATGCACAAACTCTAGCTATTCAGATTAAGTGTAAGCTCTCCGAACAAAAGCTTTTATAATCAAACTTTTACAGTTCGCGGCTATGAGCCCTCAGCTTTGATTCCCCTATAAGCGACGATAAGGTTTTTAAAAATCGTTTAAGGTATGTAATTTAAGCCTGAATAGTATGTTAAGTTGCTCCAAACTTTGTATTAATGGTGCGAGAAAAGGCACGAGCTTTCAGTGTTCTATCTGAAAAATAAATAACATTCCGTGTAGTATTCACAGGGTGTAAATGGGCGCTAAGAAACTTTACAATGAATACTTAATGCCATGAAAGAGTACTAAGTAAACATGATATTAGGTCAAACAATTGCAGAGAAGACAAAAACTGGAAAAGTCAAGTAATTAAATACTTTGTAATTTGTAATATCAACGCACCATGAAGTTTGATGAAAAACGGTTGAAATTGAAAGTAAGTCAGTGGCTGTAAATATAGGCATTTATAAACATTAGGCTGTTTAATGGTTTTGTTTTCTTTTACTTTCAACAAGGCTAAAACGTTTCCGCCATTGCATTTCAGTAGGCATGGGACTATTCGAATAAAAATGATTTAAATAAAAAATCAATTTATTCGAAGGCTATAAAAAATTGGAATAATATTTATTCGAATAATTTATACTGTATATATATTTATATTTATATAATACTATTCGAATAAAAAATGCTGCCAAAAGATTACTCTATAGAGAATACTAGACGAAAGCGAGAAGGGAGTATGTGTTCTTTTGAGGACCACCTACTCCCACTCTCGCTTTGCTGTTGAATACTCCATAGAGTAATCCCATGGGAGTATTTTGAGAGTACTTTCACGTAGGTGGTCTATAGAGTATTCAAAAGCAAAGAAACGGAGTACTCCGAGATGGATTAGGTGATCCAATCACCGGACATTGCCATGTAAATTGGACCACCTTTTTTATATGAATGAGGATAAGTGTTAGAGTACTCTGATACTCCTTTAGGAGTATTCTTTGGAGTATGAAACGGAGTATTTCCGTTTTTTACAGGGAGCTTGTGCACACATTTGTAGACCCAAACATACATATATATACATCCATACAAAACGTGAATGCATGCTCATAGGTACAAGCGATGAAGACAGTGAATTTCACTTCCGACATCTCTCGCATTTCAATACAACTATTCGAATACCACTATTCAAATAATACTATTCGAATAAACGGATAAATTATTCGAATAAATACTATTCGAATTTTCTTAAATGAATATTTTTATTCGAAAATAGTCCCACTACTTCTTTTTAGTGAAAACTTACGCCAACAATTTCTGCGGTAGCCATTATCCATTCAAATAACATGACCACCAACAAAGGGACGCCATATGGCCCTACAATTCGCTACACTCTTCTCATGTTTGAGCAAAGCTCATACAGCTCATAAATTAAATTTCCGGAGAAGAAACAGAGGTAGAATTCGCTCTTGAATACTCCAAGAGCCGTTCCATGCTCTTTCCACGCTATCCATTATCCCGCGCCATACATACTCAAGCTATTCGCACTACCGCGTTTCGGCAAAATTTTTTTTTTTTTAAATAAGCGCCTCTCTTACACGTTGCATTAGCAGTGTGACCAGGTTAGCCTTTTTAAGGCTAGATTTAGCTTTTTTTTTTGTCCTTTAGCCTTATAGTTTTAGTTTTAGCTTTAGTGGCTTTTTTTTAGCCTTTTTTTACTCCAAACCTTTTCTGGTTCCAACAACATATTTTTTATATAAAATTTAAGTTAAATGAAGGTAGTATTGATGACGAAATACAGAAAATTGTTCGTAAAAATTGTCAACAATTTTTAATGGAGTTGACAACCCAACTGCGACATCGTCTACCTGATAATATGAACTCTTTACAAAAGATACATTTTTTTTCAGTTGATTCGGATGTATTTTCTCACTTTCAAAAAGAAAAGTCTAGGTATTCTCCAAGTCAATTAGCATTGATTGAGCTTCAGTGGCGAAAGCTGATAACGGTACAGTGGACAAGTGTGACCTCTACCACCGAATTTTGGGCGGAGGTCTGAGAACATAAAAATTCATTAAACGAACCCCCTTTTTTAGAACTGGTTGAATTCGTATTGAACTTTATGGTATTACCTTTCAGTAATGGGGAGGTTGAAAGAATTTTTAGTGCTATGAACATTTTAAAAACTAAGTTAAGGAACAGATTAAAACTTAAAATCCTCAACTCGCTACTTAATATTAGATGTTCGTTAAAACGATTATCCAAATGTTGCACAGATTTTGAAATTACCAATGATCTCATCTCTATGATAAATACCCAAACTTTGTAAGCAGACGAAGAAAATATTATAAAACTAATTAAAAATACAAATACTTTAAACTTAAAAAAAAAATTTTTAAATGAATTTCGTAAAAAATTTCTGAATTTGTTTTAGCTTCGTTTTTTCTTAATTTTAGCCTTTTCTAAACTTTTTGCCGATTTAGACTCTTTTTTTTCTATCACCTGGTCACACTGTGCATTAGTCGGGTAAGAAACATGGGCATTTCCCGAAGTAGAGCGAAATTCCTCATTCTGCCAGTTGTTCTTCCATGCTCGCTGGGATCTTAAAGATCCTGACGGGTGGTAAGTAGTAAGAAAGATACACATACAATCACTCGGTTTTATCGTTAGGTCCAAGAATTCTCTACGAGAACCGCCGCTAGATAAATCATCTAAATACTACTTTCTTGCCCCACTCTGCCATTAAAGTATGAAGTGATATTTTGATCTTATGGCGGGATTAACGATCATACATATGTTCTTTTTGCTTATCGTAAGAGAAGTATTTAACCGCGTGGTCTGCCTGCTTTCCGCAAACAAATCAAAATAGGTTATCAGTTTTTTTCTTTTGAAACAGTCTAATATACGTACACACATACGCTACGCTCATTTTCAAAGTTGTAGAAACAAGTAAGTCGCGGTTAATAAAACAAAGAATATGAAATATGAACTATGCGTTGAAAAAGCTTAAAAGGGAAAATATAATACAATAGTAAGTATCTTAAAACGAACTGAATGCCATGGAAACATTGTTTTTCATATTCAATTCTTTGGTTTGGCATTCGTTTGAAAGCCAGGTTATGAAACGTCAACAAAGTGAAGGGTGACATCTAAGAATGTGGAAAAACTGTGTTTATTGGTTTTGGTTTTTGTTTTTGTGTTTTTGCAGCTTTGTATTAACCACAACGTAAAAAAAAGTATGAAGAACTTAGAATGCTTGTTAGATGATTCGATATTACTATTATACGAAATCGGAAATTCATTAAAACGAGTTTGAATGGAAATGTGTGTCAGTCTCCATGATTACCTGCATTAGCATATCTCCACTTACTAGTAGATTCTGAGCTTAGCTGGTAATTTTGTACCTGTAGGATTGCATAACCTAAAACTGTTGCCGTCGGTAATGTAGTGCATGTAACAACGACTCTGGCATACATGTAAATGCTGTCGAAAACGAGAATAAAATGAAAACTCGAGGTTACCCTGAAAAATTACATGTTAATGGTAACAGAAAAAGAATTTTACGATCAATAAAGCTGAAGTATTTAGTAAGTGTTTACTGCATTCAAATTGCAATGCGATCTGAACATGTTGACTATTGAAAATGAGCCTTCTCTTTCTCTTTATGGCGCGATATACAACAGGTATATCATCATAAACCTCCTAAGAGATTTTTGCGCCAAGCTTCTCTTCCAATTTGTGGTGTGCCGATTTGAATTTTCCCTACAAATTGGTGGGACCTACAGTTTTTTGCCGACTCCGAACGGCATCTACAAAGGAGACGAATTTTTGCTGAGAAGCCTGTCATGGCAGAAATACACTCGGAGAGTTTGCCAAACCACTGCCGAGGGGCGACCCCGTTTTGAAAAACTTTTTTTCAAATCACTTTTGATGTTACCTGTACCAGGGCTCGAACCATGGACCTTCGGTGTGGTAGGCCGGCAACACTACCTCCACACCACGGCGGCAGCCTGAGCCTTCACCGAGTAATTATTATACCAAGTAATGCTACGCACACAAGGTACATTAACTTCATTCGCCTAGCGGTAATATGTAACGGCATAAACGGATCGAGATAGATATTGACTTATATATATCAAAATGTTCAGGAGGAAAAGAGAAATTGATTAAGCCATGTGCGCCCGTCCGTCCGTTAACACCATAATTTGAGTAAATTTTGAGATATCTCAATGAAATTTGGTATGCGCTATTTAAAATGGGCGAGGTCGGATCATAGCTACACCCACTTTTTATATATAGAATATTTTCGAAAATACCAAAAAAGGCATTATTCAGTACATAATACACTTATAAAGATACAATTTGTAGTGTACATTAACGTTAAGGCAGAAAATAAATTGTTCAAGAAATTTTTTAAAATGGGCGCTGCACCGCCCACTTTTGATTAAGTCAAATTTAGAAATATTATTAATCATAAATCAAAAACTGTTCAAAATATCGAACCGAAATTCAGCACACATATTTACATTAATAAAAGGAATGTTCCGGAAAAAAATGGGCGAAATCGGTTAAGGTCCAGACCCACTTTTATACGAAATATATATTTCATAGGCAATAACTTTGCGTACAAAAGCAAAGTTTACGTGAACGCAGAAAGTCGAAAAATATAAATTTTCGAAAATGGGCGTGGCCCCGCCTCTTTTATAGTGGATTATTCCACAAAACTTTTTATGCCATAACTCCGGCAAAAAATGATTTATCGAAACGATATTTGGCGAAAATTTTGAATATATGAAGGTTACTGTTTGTTGTAAAAACGGGAGAAATCGGTCCACGGCCACGCCCAGCTTTTTAACATAGGTTAGCTGCTTCTCAATAGCATGTAGTATACTTCTGCCAAAAATTAGCTAAATCGGATAACACACAAGCAAAATATCCGGGCAAGTAGTTAATACCCCACTGCAATAGGGAAGTTATACTCGTATATCTTTTTTGATTTTTATACCTTTCATGAACATGAAATTTTTTAAGTATGAGAAGAAGTCTCTCTATTTGAACGCAAATTTTTCAACCATATGCATGTATTGGAATTTTGAAAAAATTAATTTACCACTCAGAACTCATAACAAAAGTGTTTTTATTGAAAACAATCAGCTGGCTTTATAATATGAATTAAAAAAATAGACCTGCAATTGGGATGTCATAATAGATCATGTTCGGTTGCACCCGAACATAGACTTCCTTAGTTTTTTCACATTTTTTTGTATTAAAGTTATATTTTTTATTAGACGCAACTTCATTTTCATTAATTATTAATTTCATTTCTTTCTAATTATCAGCTTACAATTGTTGCTGACGCTTATGTGGGCACTCAGGAGGTCGATATACCCGTCGATACTACACTATCAAGTTTACATGTGAAAATTGATGCACCCATGCGAATCGCTACATTGGAGACGCCCTACGGTGGTTAGTTCATACACAAACACACCCACATAAACACAAACACTTATACACCTCCCTAAATTCACAAGAAATCCCAATGTTTTGAAAGACAAATGTATTACTAATAACAATAAAATTAAAAATTCTACTTAAATTCCTCAAGCATTAACAAAATGCAGCTTTTACAAACAACGCTTTTTTAACAAACATACTCTTAAATATAAGCTAAGCTCTTAATAAGTATATTATTTTTTATACCCAGCTGTGCTAGTACAAAGGGTGTTATGACAGTAGATATTAAACTATTTGCGTCTTATGATAGTTAAATGACGCAGCACATACTTGGGATGTTACGGAAATGAGTTTACTGGAACCGGAACCTGAATCGAATTTTTTCACATTTGCTTTTTAGGTATCGGAACAGCAACCAAAATGTTAAGTCGAAAGTGGGTACAAGAGACACATCTCCATAACTGCCGCAACTTGGAAACACCAAGAAAGGCCAAGTCCTCCTCCACCTTTTTTTTTTTATTTAGTGGTGCCTCGCCCTTCCTCTGTTGTCTGCTTCGAGTGTGGATATAAAACCTTCGAGTACGCCACCAACGTCATTAAAATTAATTCATTATATCTTCTTCAGACACTATTCATGGTTTTAAGACATATATACACAGGTATGATGGAAGACGTACAGACATACATATCTCCCAATTGTTTTTACAACAGTTATTTTTTCATCATCATGGCTTGAGGTATCTGGTACACCATCTCCCTCGTAAATTAGTAGTGAGTAGAGTGTTCTCTCCATAACTTAAGTACGTTCTGTACTTCGATTATGAAACATGGCAAGAATTCTTCACGGTTTTGGAAGCTTCCGTCACTCGTCTATTCTTTTTAAAAAAGGCGTAACTCTTCTGTCTACGCTTCACCATAGCACTCACCTAGACCGCGCATTGCATCCGTACACAACGTGGCCTTGTAGGCAGCGGCCTTTGAGAACTAGATTTTGGGATATTTGGCCGCAAGAGGAGAGAACTAATAATGATGCGTGCTGCCACCCCGCAAACTGACCACAGCTGGGTTGTATAGTGTTCGAGTTCGTCCGAACTTAGACTTCCTTACTTGTTTGTTTTTATGTTTGTTTTTGTTCAATAATTTTGTGTTTAGCTAATTAGCTCTTTAAGGTATTTTTTCAATCTTTCACCTTTATATTTGAGCATTTCACAATAACAATTTAAGCTTTAATGTATTTACATACTCGTATATAGAACTTCTTATTTATTTTGAAATATAACATATTATGTATATATATATATACACTAGGGTGGATCGAACTTATTCATTTTTTTTCAATACCTGTGGAAGAGATCCTAAAAGTTGTCTTTTTATCCCGGAGATGAGTGTACAAAATAATATTTGACTTATCTTAAGTTTGGAGTTGCCACCGCCGTTATTAAAATTAAAGAAAATTTTCCTACTTTTTTATCTTCTTCACAAAAACACCATTTATTTCTATTCGATTCTTAATTGCAGCTCAACTTCTCAAACAATCTGATAAGTTTTGATAATTAAGTCAACCAAGTTCAGCACTAACCATTGTGAATTCCCACAAGTAAAAAATCTACGCCAATTAAACCATTCTCTCATCCCCGTCAAAAATTGTGACAGGGTAACTGGAGGTCAGACGCGCAGAGTTGCATTAAAAGGGCGGAATTTTTAACACGACAGAATTTGACATAAGAATGGAGGAAAGAAAATTTATTTAAATGTTTCCAATATAGAAAAGTGCCCTCTCCTCAAGGACCGTTATTTTCTAAGTTACCAAATACAACTCTGTAAAAAAGGTCCGTCTGCGAATCAGGTGATCACAGCTGTTACCTATTGTGAATGCTTCTGTCACACATTCGGTACTTGTATGTATTAACAATGGCACTAACTACCACATTTATTTTCACGTATCTGTCATTTTTACTGATATTTTTTTCAATTTTGTAAAATAACCAGAAATCACAAGGTGCTAGATCTAAAGAATAGGGTGCTGGTCGTATCTCTGCGCTGGCAGCTATCGGTATAAGGTTACAAGTTTTTCAGCAAAGTGTTGCAAATTCTCTTACTTCTAAATTTTCAACAATCGCTCTAGTCTAAGCTCATTCCTTTTTTTGTCAACTGTGGATTTTTTAGTTTTGTACTTCTCCAGTGCCGCAGTGACATCGTCACATGAGGATTTTAATTAAAAATGGATTTTATTATAAAATTTAAAAATTGAAGTCAAAGAAACTTTTTCTCAGTGCAATTTTGACATTAGCCCCTCTGAAATGTATGATTTGACTAAACAAGTTCTACGTTCTACTTAAAAGCTGAAATTAAATATAATAGTTATCTTTTGACTTCTTTCTTTAGAGCTAAATTTCGTGCACTGATGCCCTGCATTCCAATATCGCTCCACCCTAATATATGTACATACCTACTCACTTAAACATTGATAAAATAATAGAAAAAATAGCAAATGCTTTAAGATGCAAGCAAAGTAAACACTTCGAGCGCTTACTGCTAAATATGTAAGCAACGCAATTCTCGATTTGGCGTACCACCGCTTTGAAATATTGAAAGCTTTTTTTGAAAAACATAACTCTTCCGTTTTTTAAAAATAAAAAGGTATTTTTTAAGGAAATTAGTAAAAACCTCAAAATTGAGTATGGCACACTTTTTGCGAAATATAGTTTCTTTCTTTTAGCATTTTTCTTCTAAAATAGATAAATAACATTTTTTTAAAAAAACAATTTTACCGTCACAATTTATCTACACGTAGCAACAAAATGTAGTGGCCGTCTCAAGCTTTGCCTGCAAAAAATAGTGTGAGCAATCCTTAAAGAGATTAAGCCCTGAAGTCTACAGTTATCTTTAATTTATATACGTAAATTTTAATTTTGTGTAGCATACTCTTAGGCGTAAAAATACATATTTAGTTTCTGTAGTATGCTCATAAAAGCTAAAAGACCGTACCCGTTCAGGTATAAATGGGTACAATTGGTCTCTCCATAGGACATGCTCATCCCTGCAAAAAATGCGATTAGTCTAGGATGAGTCGCAAGGGAGCATCCTAACAAGCATTTAGGTTAGAGGACGATTAGAAAACGACTTGATTTCTAATGTATTTCTCTAAGGTAGAGTGTTAGCGAACGGTTTGAGAAACTGTCGAGAATTATAGCATTCTCTATAAAAAGGGGACTTAGTTCTCGATATCGAGAAAAAATTTAGTTATCTAATCGAATTCTAACGTGAAATTCTATTTGGTTTCTACTGTGAAGTCGGAAAGATTCCCTTTGTTCCCCTACGGGTACGTTCGGACAAATTTACTCTCAACACCAAAAAGTAGGCTACAGAAATTAAAATCAACTTACCGAACTTGACGAAAGGTATTGATCGTGAAGCACTATGTTTAAAGATCAGTCGCACTATTTTTTGCAGGGATACAAATATGAACAGTTCAGCCCATAGAAAGAAATCAGAACTGGCATTAGTCGCATGCTCCTTTGCGAACTATCGAAACGAACTGTATCGATTTATTGAGTAGTTCGAGGCCATGGACATGCCAAACTAAATGCAACTAAAAAGGGCATCTTTTTTGTCGCTTACATTTTTTCGCGCTTAGGCTTCATTTTACAACGGTCCACTCTAAGCCAACAATGGGCTATACTTTTACTAAACTTAATATTTAAGTATATGTAATATCAATAGGATGTACCTTATATTTAGCAAATGTATATATATATACTACTTTGAACATACCGTACCCTAACAACAATTTTAGCGTAACTAACATGTTAAGCTTTCTGAAGGGCACTTCGGAAGTTATGGTCTAAGTGCCACTCAGTATAGTTTTAGTTTGTGAATCTTAGCTGATCCTTGCGCGCTTGCATCAGAATTCATATACAGATTTGCCAGTTTAGAAAATTTTAAGGTATCCTGCAAGGACAGTGACTAGCATTTGATGCAACATTTGATGGTCAAGGTTGATGTAAATCTCCATGACAGCGTAGAACAAAATCTACATCAAGTTCTTACAGACAAAACTTGATGAACCCACTTACGAGTTTCTCCCTTCAATAAGTCACATAGCTGTACTCTTCTCCCCAACGGGTTTGCTGCATTAAATTTGATGTTTACGTGTTTCATACTTGAGCACTCAACCTTGATATTAACATGTGTCACAGTTGATCCATCAAACTTGATGTCAGCATGTGTCACACTTGATCCATAAAATTTGAATTGGAATAAAAGTACTAATGTTAAACATTATAAAATGATTATTATTATATATAAATACATTTTATATCAAATAAAAGTAAAACAGAACATGTTTGGATTTTTCTCTGCCTAAATTAAAATATAAACTTAAGTAAAAAAAAAAAAATTCTTTCTATTCTATACTAAATTTAAGTGACGTGCACTGCAATGTGTGACTGAAAAGGGAATATTTATCATTTTAGTTTTGCTGATGCATTCATACACTACATCAACAATGAGTGTCAAGTGATGCCTCGACGGGCACAGCTATGCGTGCGACTGAAAACGAAACATTTTATAATTTCTATCTTTTGTTGCATTAAAAAAAGTTCGTTAGAGTGTATTGGTGTCTATCACTCGATTTTTGCTGGGATATGTTCCATATAAATACACTCTGCTGTAAACTTTTAATTGTATTGGTTACGCCAAAATTGCAGTTATGACTCGATGTATAACTAGAGATTTTTTTCCTAAATTTTTATTTTAAATAAAGTTATACGTTTTATCTACTTTTTAAAATGTATGTGTAAGTAATATCAATATGTGTGTTATTATAAAACAAAAACAACTACTTATTTTATGTTAATCTAGTACAAAACAATCGGTTCAATAATATGGCTGTTTTTTTACATGCATATACGCGTTTGCGACTAAAAAAACGTTGGTCGGCAATTGCGTTGGCAGCATTTCTAAACAAAAATCATACGAACAGAGAATTCTTTTTGAAGTAGAAACAAGTAAGGAAAATTAATAAATACTAAAAACATTTTAAATAAATATAACTTATGTAAATACTTACATTTCCTCCGTTTGCATTTTAAACACTTGGAAGTACTGGTTTTGTCGGAAACTATTTAATACATGCGGATAAAGTTTTGAGCTAAGCAGTCCATAAACATATTGAGCGCGAACGCCAATGCATATAAAAAAAAAGTCGTAACATCATATGTTTAATATATTGGTATATGTTTGTAAATGTTAAGCTACAGAATATAAAATTTATGTATACATATGTGTTTAGTTTTAAGCAGACTTAATTAATAAACGTTCAACATTCTATGTGTGTAAGTCATTAGAAAAATAACAAGAAAAAATGTTTTTACTTTAACAATTGTATAATATTTGTAGTTAGTGCTGTTTAACAAACGCTTGGGCTGTATGAAGATACTGTTCTGTCCCATAAAAGTAAGTACGAACTGTTCTCCTGCACAACAAAAATGTTCTATTAATTTCTCCACTCGTATTTTGAAACTAAACGGGTAACAAAAAACTTTTAAGTCCGGCAACACTGTCTCACCGTCCATTACGCATACGCCATGTTGTACCAATTAAGTAAATGTCCAAAGGAAACGCATGTACGAGTATGTACATACAATGTTCAAGTGTAGATTTGTAAACGTTTACGACGATTGAGTGCAATAGAGAGAATGAGCTAAAATAGATGCGGTTTTTTTCATTATTTTAACTGTTTAAATTACAAGTTGGTACAAACAGTTAAAATCTCAAATGGTAGCTGTTTGCATGTTTGTACACATACCGTTTATTTAAAAAAAAATTGTATTACCTAATTTTTGTTTGAGCCAAACAATCTCCTGCGGATGAGTAAAATATAAAGTGTCATTATGTGTGTATGTAAAACTTCGTTGGTCGTTGGACTAACATATTTTCACACGAATTAACACACACTTAATCACTTTTTTATAGATTGTCTTTGTTTATTTATAATCGGCAATTTGTTTGTACACACACAAGTTTTTTGTAGTTATTTTTTCCAAACCAAATATTATTATGAGCAAATAAACCAAACACAAATACGACTTTGCAATGTTTTTGCTTGTGAATCATAAAACAGCTGATTATTGCGCAGTAATGTTATATGTCAAAAACAGCTGACCGACTTATTAATGCTACCAGACGTGGAAGGCCTCAATGAGAAACAATTCAATATGTACGTCGATAATGTAGTACATGTTAAATTTCGCTAGTGGTAATTCATTAAACCAATAATAAAAATTTATTACTATCAGGAATGTGCTGCATTTCACTTTCACGCGGATTCGCCATCATTTATGAATTGCAGCACATGTCTGTATGATTTTCATGGAAAATAATCATAACCCGATTACCGATTTTAATTTCAAAAACAGGTGTAATAACATTTTGATTATTTTAAACAAATCTACTGCGACTTCACATGCAGATTGACAAAAAATTAACACAAACATTTTTGTAAGTTTGATGAGTTCAAGCCCAGTTGATAATAAGTTTATTCATTATTTTGATTTTTAATGGAAAAATTGATAAAGCAGAAGCATGTACCCTTTATATTATACGGGCTATATTTATAGTACTATTTCGAAAATACCCACGATTTTAAGTTAGACTGGGATGTCGAAAAATCTAAATGTTTACCCTTTTTAGTTTACTATTTTTTTTTAAGGTAAAGTACAGGATCCGCGATTTCTATTTTTAAAATTACAATTGTTGGATACACTGAATTTTATCCAATAATAAACTATACTGGCAACGCTGTCAACAAAGCGCAACATTTTTGACAGAAAATCATATTAACGACGAGTACGAGACAACCATCGGGGTGGGAAAGTGACTATGCTTCTAAGATTCGCATCCAAGCGAGGTCCCTCAACATAATGTTTATATGATGATTTCCTACTTTAACGCAAGGTGGCTAAAGAAGACGAATTTTCTCCCAAAGCCGAAACATCTTTTAACGGAGCTACGCTCGTTGTTCCCGATTTTAGTTCTGGTTGATAGTAGACTTTCTAGAGTCGAAGAAACACCAATAAGGTCCTATCAGCTTGTTGCCGAAGAGGTACAGCCTTTCGTTCAATACGCTAGATAAAACCTTATATTCGACATTGAGGAGACTGATCCCAAAGTAGCTGGTACTATTTCCAGTATCGTCTTTCTTGTGTGTTGGGAAGATCATACTACCAATCTGGAGACATGTGATCGTTCGACAATGTTTCGCACAAGAGTTCATGCATGCTCCAACTCTGCACCCCCGTGGTTGAGTAAGACCCACGCCTTTCTTCGTAGAGGTCTCTCTTCCTGCTTTGATCACAATAGCGCCCACTTACACCGCGGGCCCCCCCCCCTTACCACGTCCTTCTTTACCGAGCGGAGCAACGTTCTTTATGGTGCCAGTTGTTCTTTAAGTTCGTTATATCTTTATAGTATCCGCATCGGCGGCACTTTGTAAACGGAAATCTTTATCCGTCACAACTTCACTGCAAAACCAATTACATATCTCTCCTTTATATGGCTGTGCTTTTGAATAATCACTA
Organism: Merzomyia westermanni; assembly: GCA_949987695.1. Taxonomy (NCBI): domain Eukaryota; kingdom Metazoa; phylum Arthropoda; class Insecta; order Diptera; family Tephritidae; genus Merzomyia; species Merzomyia westermanni. Next base: position 66,928,728 of record OX465290.1, read on the forward strand.
TTTATACCTTTTTATTCAGATTTTAATTTTATTTACTTAATGATTCACAGCTTTACCAACCTTTGGACTTTTGCAAAATAAAAACTTCTTATTTCATTTTGCTTCTCTCACACACTCAACATGTAGATATCAATTTAAAAAAATTGGTCAAATTCAAGTCACTTGTTCTCACACATGGACCGGATGATCATCGTTTAGATGCTTACGTACCTCTGAATAAGTTGCGTAAGGTGACCGTTTACAAATTGAAAATGGTTCCGGAATCCTTAAAAGACGAATATGGCGTATTTGTGCGTGCCGAACGTAAATCAGATTTGTTTTTGGGTAAGTGAATTTCTGAAATTTTCGAAAATTGTTTATTTCACGATTTTGGGCTAATATGTCTAGAGACGATATAACTCCTGCGCGTGCAAGGTTAAAAATGTTACTAAATGTATTTTAAAAGCGAAATGATTATACACGTCTAGCTCTGATGTTGATTTTGAAAGAAAATAATCGGTTGAGCTTGCGCTAGAATGGCTATAGTGGGTTTCATAATTATAAAGCCATGAATTATTGAAAAAAATTCCATTTTACTGAATATTTTTTTCTATTACAAATCAGTGAAAAATGGGTCGCGTCACTGAAATATACAAGGTGGCGCAAAAGTAAGCTTCCGATGTTCAGCATATCGGTTGTGGCACGTGCAGTGTGTGCTGTTGCACCGTCTTGTTGGAACCACATGTTTTCCAATCCCAATTCATCAAGTTGCGGCAAAAAGAACTCGTTGATCATTGCTCTGTAGCGCTCACCATTCACAGTAACCGTTTGGCCCCGACCGATTATTGGTCAAATAAATAGTCAGCAATATTCCGCGTTCTGGAGCAGTGTAGCGTAACATTGTTTATTAGGGTGTATTTCGCATGTGTTTACTACACAAATGTCAAAACAGAACTGACTTTAGGGGCCAATCGCAAAATTTATAGCATTTTTTGATAGGAGGATTACTTTTGCGCCACCTTGTATAATGATGTAAAGGTTAGTAAGGACGTGTATTCCGATTTTTTATTACTTCTGTTGAGTGAGACTGTTAACTCCAAATATATTTTAGGAAACAGATTGACGAACGGTGCGACCACCCGAATTTCCGACTGGGATTTTGAATGTATGCATAAGTAGGGATTTGCCATATAAAGTTTATGGAACTGAATAGAGCAAAATGTTGAGCTATTCCTAACTTATGGCGCGTATTCGTCAAAATAAAAGTCGAAGTTTCAAAGTTCCATGGATATCAAACATTAGCAGTATTAACGATTTTGACCGTATTGCAACAAAGCCCTTGATTACCCAAATTGTCACCAATATCTTCTAACGAGTCATAGGATGAGAGAATTGTAGAGTGCAATTTTTGTTCGTCGAGAGAGAACTTTACGTCTCATGTGACTGTGGCAAAAATGATTTCTGTGAACGTCGCTTGTCCCAGTAAAACTTTATACTTACATAAGTTGTGTTCGATGACGCATTTTGATCGTGACATTGGAAAGCAAAAATTTGAACTATTAACCAATCAAAAAAGCAATAGCTGTTTTGCCTGCAAGTTTTTACCGACTCCTGTTCGGTGGAAACTTTTTGCGTTTCGAGAGAGTTTTACATCATTCTCACTTTACTGACAGTTCTTTGCAAGTGTTTGCAAGTTTTGTCACCGAACACGGCTAATAGGTGTGTTCGTGTAAAAGTCCAGTAACAATTATCCAGCAACGATATATTCTCGAACTTTTAATTATTCTCTCACGCTGAGAATTGATTGCAAATTTTTACACGAACGCTAAATTTGCAAAAAGTGGCAAGCCTCAGCGTTAGCTGATCGCCACAGTGCAGCAGACAAACAAAATTGCAACATTGTGAGAATAAAAATATTTTTTGCATTTTAGAGTGCTATATTTTAACTAAACTATGCACAAAAATTAGAAACACACGCAAATTAAAACATGAAATAAAATTATTTTGTGGAATAAGACACAACCATGTGTCACAATCAGCTGATTTCCTCGATTGCAAATTCTTGCTGTCCGAAATTTATCCAGCAAGAATTCGTAACTTCTCCCAAAATCAAATGTCATTTTGCTCGCTCAATTTCCTCTCACTTGGAATTTTTTTAGACATCACGAACGCGATTTATGGTGCTATTCTCAGCTTGCTTGTCATCTACACACGAGGTGATGACAGCTGCAATGACTATAGCAAATTATAGAAACAAGTGGAAATGGAATTGTCAGTAGCCACGATGACAAGCTGCCCCATAATAGGGCAGTTAGACACAAATCATGATAATTCGTAACAATTTTTAACAATTATTTGCATCACGAACGGACCTAATACCAACGGACACGTCAACCTCTTTTGCTAACTTTGCTTACCTTATCCATTTGTTTGCTAAATATGTATTTGGAATGAACTAAAAATTAACTTTTTCTTGTTTTGATGAAATACCCAATTAAAGTGAAAATAATAATAGGAAAAGCAATTTTTTAAGGGACAGTCTTTATTTTATTTGTATTTGTGATACGATTAGTGTCGTTACCCGAAAATTTCCAGATAGAAAGCTCATGTTCATACGTGTAAAAAAAATCAGAAAATTGTTTGAAGGAGAGATGAGTTTTGTTATTTTTGTTGTTGTTGTTGTTAACAGTGCTTCGCCCTGCCCAATGGGCTCGATCACTCTAAATTGTCATCAGGCTCTTCTAACGGAAGTCCAAGGAAATGCGCAGTTTCCACAGGGTTGGACCAGAGTGATGTGGGTGTTAGAAGAGTGGGTTCAACTGAACAGGAAAAGAGATGTATGGTATCATGAGGGGCATGCAGGGCATGTATTTGGTATGTTGGGGTTCAGTCTGCATAAGTAAGAGTTTAACCTATTACAATATCCAGAGCGAAGTTGTGCTAGTATGACTCTAGTCTCCCTCGGAAGTACACGCTCCTCTTCAGCCAAATCAGGTGGTTGAGTATTAATAACGGGATTCACAGGCCGAGATCTGAGGGATCTGTCTACCGACTCAGTGTGGAGGTCATTTAGAGCCCGTCTATGGTTCCGCAGATCAAACGGCAAAGATATATGATGCCGGATCTCATCGTAATGCTTACGGAGATGTCTCCTTATGTCTCTGGGGGGCGGTGCTACATCCAAAAGATGTCGGTTTGGATGACTAGGTTTATGACAGTTCAGAAGGAACTGTCTACTCAAGAGTTCCGCGTGCTCTTGAACATTGAGCAATTTTGCCTCTTGATGGAGGTGAGACTCAGATGACATAAGCAGGCATCCCGTAGCAGTTCTGATGGCGGTGTTTTGGCAGACTTGCAATTTCCTCCAGTTGGTGTCAGAAAGGTTGGGCGACCATATAGGCGCAGCATAGTCAATAACCGGCCGGCCAATAGCCTTATATGTAGCAAGCAATGTTTCTTTGTCTTTTCCCCAAGTACTGCCGGCCAGTGACTTGAGGATCTTATTGCGGCTCTGTACCTTTGAGGCTATTGCGGTGGCATGACCAGCGAAGGTGAGGCCGTTGTCAAATGTCACGCCCAAGATTTTTGGGTGGTTGACAGTAGGTAGAGGTACTCCATCTACGTGGACATTTAACTCTTGCCCCATCTGCGCATTCCATGTAGTAAACAGGGTCGCCGTAGATTTAGTCGGAGACAGGGTCAGATTACGCTCGGTGAAGAAGCTGGAAAGGTCATGGAGGTAACTGTTGATTCTTATACAGAGTTCATCAATGGAGGGACCCTTGCCCGAGGCCATTATCGTGCAGTCGTCAGCGTAGGAAACAATGGAGACTCCCTCTGGTGGGGGGAAGTCTCGAAATATAGAAATTAAACAAGAGGGGAGAGAGAACACCACCTTGCGGCACCCCTTGTTTTATTCTTCGTGGTCTAGATTTCTTGTTCCTAAATTTGACTGTTGCCTGTCGACCATTGAGGTAATTAAAGGTCCACCTCTTAAGGCCGGCAGGGAGCGGTGTCTCATCCAGATCTCGGAGGAGAGTGGCGTGATTGACCGTGTCAAATGCATTTCACAGATCAAGTGCCACGAGAACCGTCCTATGGTTTGGTGGATTTTGATTCAAACCGTTAATCTGCGTTGTAATGGCGTTCAAAGCGGATGTCGTGCTGTGATTTTTGCGAAAACCATGTTGATGATCGGCCAATTTTAGATTTGTAACGAAGTAAGGAAGCAGAATGGACTCTAGCAATTTCGCTACCGGCGAAAGGAGGGATTTCGGACGATAAGACTCTCCTAGGTTCGCCGGCTTCCCTGGTTTTAATAGGGGAACTACAATCGCTTGATTCCATATCTCAGGTATAACGAAGGTAGTTAGAGAGAGATTGAAGAGAGCCGCTAAATAATTCTGTCCTTCATGGCCAAGGTGTTTGATCATCTTCATGGCAATTCCGTCGGGTCCGATGGATTTTGAGGGTTTGGCCTTCATTATGGCTTCCTTAACCTCTGCGACTGAGACGGCAATGGGTCGTTCAACAGAGAGTAAGATGGGTAGGTGGTCTGAAGCTAATGTAAGCAGCGGTCGCCAGATGACAAAGTTAATGAGGCCCGCGCTCGTTATGGAGATGTCTGGCGAACTGTGACAGTTACCTGCCACCCTGGTGGGGGCATCTCCATTGACTGTACAGAATGCTGAGTTATCTATTTGGTCTGCAATTGCGTGCCCTCTGCTGTCTGCTGGCAAGTTGGAGTGCCAGAGATCGTGATGTGCGTTGAAGTCGCCTAGGATTAGACGGTTATCGCCCCTTAGCAACGCACTAATGTCGGGATGATAATCTCTAGGACAACACGTGACAGGAGGAATATAGATGTTTATGATTTGCAGGTCGGCGTCTCCTGACCGGACTGCTATGCCTTGGCATTCTAAGGTAGAGTCCCTGGGGTCGACGTCATGGGAAAATAGATTGTATTGAACAGAGTGATGTGTAATGAACGCAAGGCCACCCCCAAGACCGCTGGGACGGTCTTTACGATGTACATTATACCCATCACAAGTTCGTAAGTCCGATCTCGTGTTCAGTTTTGTCTCTTGTATCGCGGCGATTTTGATGTTGTGCGTCTTCATAAAGTCAGTTATCTCCGCGATCTTTCCAGCTAATCCATTACAGTTCAGCTGCAGAATTTTGAAGTGTGTAGGAGGGGAGACGGGGGACACACTAGGCGTGAGGGACGGATGCGTTTGCCTAGGTGGAGGTAGGTTAAGGCCTAAACTATGTCGCAGTCTAGAGTTGACAGCGCCATGGCCGATGTTGTCTGGCGTGGAGGGCGGCTGTGTACTGCAACAGGGGGCTATGAACGAATCCGTTCACAGGTTGCCGTTTGCGAGCCAAGAGCACATAAGGATATGACACAGGCCAAGGCAATTGTTGCACTTGACCGATGTCGCAGGCGTATATAATCTTTGCCGACAAACGGTGCACGTAGTGAAAGGTGCCAGGAGGTGGTGTACCTGACCCACGTGCAGGCTGGAAGCAGGGGGGGCATTAGGGGCAGAGACAGAGGGGACTGACGCTCGGCGATGCTCATATCTGACCTATTCCGGGGGGGATAGGAGTGTTGAGCGGCCGTGTGAGATGGAGACGCTGGAGTGCGTGAGCGACAGTCGGGAGTGGGTGAGGCAGGGATGGCAGCGGTGCTGCCAGTCGTATAGACTGAGCCACTGTTGTGACTATTGGAAGTAGTTAGAGGCGGTAAGGGAGTGCCGGAGCGGCGACTACCGCGGGACGTCCTAGGACGTGTACAGCAAGGTGCCTCAAAAGTACTAAAGAAAGTACGGGGTCTGTGGATGGCAGGGTTAAGCCCTGAACATCCAGATTTATGTAACCATCTCTTACACTTGGCGCATTGTACCGAATACGACCGTTTAATATAAATTTTCTTCCAGCAAACGCAGCAGATCCAGTCTCTTGGTCCAGGGTTGGGTTCGACCCCAGCCCGTAACAAGAGACAATGGAGCAACCCAGCTGCAAGGGTTTGCTCCGAGGACGACAATTTAAGGATGGGACGGGACAGATTGGACAGGGTTACACTGAAATAACAGCCCTTGGCCGGGTGAGAAAACCCGGGTCATTCCGGTGCGATAGAACCGGCTGTTCTGGTTCTAATTTGATCAATTTATATTAAACAAATTATCAATAATCAAACATATATTTATGAAACACATGTTCATGCCTTCGGTATAAATCTAAGAAAGCGACAGCGATTGAGACATATGTCTCACTATGTGATAAGCCCAAATTGAATACTCATTTGAAATACTGATAACATATTCACCCAGAGTTGGCACAATTAAAGAGAGGGAATTTTTAAGAAACGAGGAAATGTTTGTTAAGATGAATACTAAAATTACAACAACAAAAACTTTAATATTTTCAAAATTTCAAATAACGTCATTTGGTGTTAAAAAATAGTTTTTGTTTTTGCTAATCGTGTTAAGCACTGACGATAGATTAACAATGTAAAATGCAATATGAAAGTGTTGATTATTTAGATTATTTCATATATTGACTAAGTATTTAGTTTACGTATGAGGAATGACGTCCATAAGTTGTTGTTTTTGTTATTAGACAGGGTTATGGGGTTTTTGTTATATTTTTCTTTAATTGGAAAGGCCAAAGCTGTCTAGGTAAAAGATGCGAAATCGGAGCCTAGATGGGGCCACTCCGATATACTCGGCTTTAAGACTGGCCTAATAAAAATGAATTCAGAACTATTTTCTGAAGACCATAGAAAATGTTGTAAGGGTTACGATTGTAGGCCCTGCATTTTGAATTCCAGATCCTTTTATTGTCCTTGTTTATACAAAAGCTTTCAGTATCGCGCCAAACGAAATGCGATGAGCCCAATCTAGTCTTCAACAAATAGACAGACGACGTGGATGCACTAAACCAGTCATGCGATTACTTTCTAACATCTCCTAACGGGGCTAGGTTGATTGTACCAGGATCCAATATAAAATTATCCATGTTTTTGTTGTTGTATTAGCGATGCGTGCCCTGCCTAGTCGTAATTTTTCTTACTTAGCATCCATCAAATCACCTGAAAAACATATGACTTCTCATTTGAGTGCGCTTCCTTTCAAATGACGGCTCATGTAAAGGTCAGCTATCTTGAAGGGAAATTGACTTAGGTTTTAGGCTCTACCGTTAGGCGAATAAATAATTATATGTTATATTAATCAGTCCGGTATAACTTATGTTATTCACTAATTCATTTCAGATGATCTCATCAAGCACTTCGACTCTTTCCTAATGCACAGCCGTGGCTCGTATCCTTTGCATCTGAATAGTATACGTTTACATAGTTTGGCAGATGGGATTAGTAGTAAGGCTTTGAACGAGCCAGATACACACAGTAATATACGCTTTCCTGATAAGGAGGAACTTGACTCCGAATTTCAAACATCAGATGACACAGTTGACCAAATACCAAAGGATGAAGTGGAAACTTTTTCCGAAACCGAAATACATAACGATGAAGCATTGAATTCAACAAATCATACAACTTCCACGGCCTCAAAGGCAGTTGTGAATATTAATACAAATTATAAAGGTATGCCGCGGGCAGCAACAACCACTTTACTACAACGTGATGTAACTAAAATCGAAATGGGTCTACAATCACAACTACTTTTGGCACCAGGCATGTTAGGCACACTACAATTTGAATTGACCAATACACGCACAGAAGCGATATATCATAATATACAAGTAGTGGATGAAAGACGCTTCCTCTTACGTTTAGAACCGCAGAATATTTTCTTAAGAGCTGGAGAAATGGCAACAGTCGCCGTAACGGTACTTATACCGAATGGTACACCACAAGGAACAATTGATAAGATAACATTCACATGCCATGGCGGTGGTACATCTTCGCTTTCGCTCAATTTAAAAGTGTTGGATGCGACATCAGCAATTGATGCACAGGTAAAAGAGTATGGGAAACACTAACATTTTTTAGACCACGGTTAGGTTAGAGTACTCGTAGATCGAATAGACTACCTAACAAAGCCTTCCTTTTTTGAGGCTTTCCAACGTTTGCTTATAGTCTACATTACACTGCATTACGGTGCATGCCGCCATCCCATGTCATACCGGATCAATAATCCTGTTTAATCCGCATTGGTGTGGACATGCCAGCTAAGCAAGATGAAGTACAGTTACAACAACAACATCTACCGCCTTCAGATACTAACCCGACTGCTGTGCGACAGCCCCAACGTGTCAGGGGTTCTAAGGCATAAATGTTGTAAGATTACTGTAAAGAGAAATGAACTTGATGGTCTATCTACGGATATGATTCCTCTCACCCCTCAGTAATAATCTTCTCCACGGTGTCATATCACATTACTTTACTTTTATTTTTTATTTGTTGTTGCAATTCAATATTTTTGTTGTTACCATTGTTTACATTTAAATTTTTGTTGTACTATAAAAGATCATGGATCTTATTGTGCTAATATTTTTCAATGAATTAAATGGAATGAAATTAAATATCAGATCATTCTAGAGCATACCGGATATATTTTAGGCAATTCTATAAGACCGTACGTAACTGCTAATATACGTCAAACGACGTTTTGACCTCTGCATCAATAATCCGAAAGCCGAAAAGAAATACTTTTTTTCAGTAAAAAGTTATTGGCAAAAAACCATAAAATGACCCAGGTCAGATCCCAAATAGGGGGCGTGATTCAAGGTATTTATGTGCAGAATACCTCTCTGCTTCAAGAAAATAACCCTTAGCCGGTCCACCACAGTATTTCTGCGTAGAACACACTTCTGCACTTTTCGGTACACCCTAATCTGTGATTACAACAACCACATGAAAATGACAAAAAATGTTCAACTTTGATTGCAAAATTTCTCTGGACAGACATAAAATATCGAATCTCCGCTTTCAGATTATTGATACAGGGGTCAAAACGCGTCGTTTAATACCTTTCTCGATATTATTGGAGGTATATTAGCAGTTACGTACGGTCGTATAAAATTACCATATTTGAATCCCATAGCTTGCAGGGGACAAGTATAAGTGGTAGGACCAATCCAACTCCATATAGTGAATACTTTGTAGATACTAAATACATATTAGGAGTGATTAAACAAAAGACCGTATCTCCATTTTCGAAAATATTTCAGAAACCGAAAAAAAACTGTGACAAAATCAAATAGTCAAAATTAGAAGTTTTTAAGTTCTAGTACAAAAATAAAACAGCTACTGCAAACTGACATCATTTTTTTAAATTTTTTTTATTTCTAGTGTATAGTTTTTAATTTTATAATTTGGAAATATGCCTTTTTGGTTGCAACTCAAGGAAATAAGCCATTTTGTATGACAATAATTGGAAATGTACCTTTTTTGTGGAAATAAGCCTCCGAGTGATCATTTTTTATTGACAATCGAAGGATATGTTGGTTTATTGATTTTATAAAAGCAGAATATATTTCAGTAAAGCCACTTTTTTTTATGAATGCTATTTTGTATGTAAACAAATCATGCCCTTTTGTTTGATTTTTTACGACAAGGTATCAAAACATAATGGGAAATAAGGCGTTTTGTTTGAAACGTTGCAAAAATTAAACGAGAAATAAAAATGGCAGAGATATATGCCCATTTTGTACGAAATTTAGTTTTTGACGGAATTTTTTATATACGAAATAAGCCGTTTTAGTAGTTTCCTATGCAGACAACATGTGTAGTTTTGTCTCAACAAGCCGATGTCATGAAAATCTTAAATCGTGTGGAAAATGGAAATACGGCCTTTTGTTTAATCACTCCTCATATATACATATCTGTCTTATACAAAAATTTATAAATTAACCTCAACGATTTCAATGATTTTTTATCCCTTATTAGGATATGACGGCACCTACAGTTTCTTGGACTTTTGGCAGCCGTTGTGAGAACACCAATACAGAGTCTTCTTATTGCGCAGAACGTTTCTGGACTTTAGACATTACCGCACAAGATTGGGAAACTGGTATTATGCGTTTACAAACTGTACCAGCTGCAGGGTTATTGTATCGAAATAGTTACACTGTGGGCTCTACAGAACCATTGAAGGCAACATACATAGCAACGTGTTGTGAACCAAAAGTCGCAATTACCACATTCGATGTTGCCGGCAATCAGCGTTCCTACAATGTAGACGTGCGTGACCTAATTCTCACTGAAGCATCTATAGCGGCCATTGTGCTAGGCGCACTTTTGTTACTGCTGCTGATTATACTTTTAATATGGGGTATTGTTTGGTGTTGTCGAAGACGGCAGATTTCATTGGATCTACCCACATATCGTTCGCATTCAACACGTAGCATGGAATAGCTTTAGTGGTTGATTTAAATTTTAAGTAGACAATTAAGGAACAGATATAACTTATATCATATAAGAAATGTTTTTTCTTGCCGAAATGGAAAAACAAAAAAATTGTAAATAAACAAGAAACCAGGTTAAGTGAGATCATCATGGTTTGTTTGAATAGCGACAAAAATAATCTCCGAAGATTTACGAAATATCAGTATTTTGAGAGATATCAACCCGATACGATTAGGTACAAGCACCCTTGGGTACTATCTCGACCTAGCCGCTGCGGGTTAGGGATTTGTAATATACCGGTCGTAAAATACACAAAGGTAATGACAACTCGATGGTTGATCTACGGATATGGTGCCTCTCATTACCCATGACATGACCTAGAAGGCTGGACTGGTCGCATTAAATCGCTTCCCGCGACAGTCGGGCATGTACCGCAAGGGAGTACCGCAGCGTGCCGGGTTAATACCATAAGGGCGTAAAGTCATATTTTTCTTTATTATTATACCAATGGAATTCGTGCAACAAGTTGAAAATGTAATTTTTTTTGATTTATTAACGGCAATCTAACTCCACGAAGGTTTTGTGAAGTTGCTGCCGGGCGTGACAGTCCTTTGCCGGTATACGGTACGTTCGGGTACATAGCACCAGGTACTAGCCCGACTGTCGTGCGAACGAAATGTAAAAAAAAAATGTAATGTAATAACTTACCTCGATTGATAGCCACCGGTGGCAGTAGCAAAGGCTTATTGGGGAAATCATCGAATGTGAGACCAGTCACTGACGCACTTAAAAGCGGATTTTTAACCACAGACGTAATTGTTTGAGGTGCTGGAGCAGTTGTCAAATATGTGGAATTTGTTGTCACTGGACGTGACGTGTCACCTTTTAGCTGCTCAGCCATATTTCTTTAAAGTTACAATAAGCAGTATTGAGAGATATATGTTAACTCCGCTTTTATCTACACTTTCGCACTACACTTTTTTTATTACCGGTAAGAGACAAGCGAGACGTAAATATAAGATAAACATTCAATCACAATCCGAAAAAAGATCAACTAGGGAAATTTGTGAAATGCAAACAGTTTTCGTGTGTAGTGTATAAAACAAACGAAAATTGCAGTGCAGCTAATGGTTGTTGCAATTTTAGGGAACAGCAGCGCCACTGACATTTGAATTGACAAACTGATAAGAGCCCAAATGTCAAGTAATGAATAAATATAATAAACTGCATTATCGGCTTAGTGATGCCGAATCCTTTTCATAACAAAACTTATTGTGCCAGCTTGTCATCGTGACTACTGACAATTGTTATAGCCCAATTTCACTTGTTCCTATAATTTGCAATAGTCATTGCAGCTGTCACCTCCTCGTTTGTAGATGACAAGCAAGCTCAGAATAGCTCAATGGTCTTCCTACTAGTCGGGCCTAACCACAGTCACTAATACTTGCAAGCGAAAATTTAAATTACTAACCCACACAAAAACCTTCTGTCAAGTTTTTCTTTTTCTTTGGGTATTTTCTTCTTTGATATTGTTAGCGAAATGTAAGTGCGTCTTTAAAAAATGTATAAAATGTTTAACAAGGAGTTTTGCAGTGAAATTGCCCAGATAACGTAAGTATATAATGCCAATTATTGTTATTACACAATTCAAGTCTTACTTAGGCCCGGTTTTTCAGTACAAGTTTAACTCAATTTGTCAGTTAAACTAAGCTTAAACTTGTTGCGCAGTTTTTCAGTCAACTTTAAACGAAGTTTAAACGTAGTTTAAGCGGTCAATTCGGCAGGGTTAAACTCTAGTTAACCTGTCAGCTGTTTTGCATACTTGATGGTTTTGGTTGTGAAACAATAAGCTGAACGCAATTAAGAAAGGACGATATTTTTATATTTAATTAAATACTGGATATATCATCTGACGAAAGTGATTATAGTGATGCAGAAATTGGCAAAATGCTAACTATTACAATACTGAGGAGAAGCAATGGCGTTGAATATATAAACAAATATTATCTGTTGCCGTATCTAGATAAAGAAAAATCCAATGTTGCCGTATAAAAAGCAAATATTTATTAAAAGCGGCCTTAAACTCGCACTGAAAAACCGCTCTGCAGTTTAACTGGAGTTTAAATTTATGCCGAGTTTAAGCAAACTTAGTTTAAACTGAGCTTAACCAAGGACTGAAAAACCGGGCCTTAATATTACATGCACCAAAAATTGTATATTTTCAGGTGGACGAGGAAAGGAATTTTCCATTTGCGGCAAATGGAGCAAAATTATATTTTGTAAACGTTTAGCGATATGAATATGTATTTATAAATCTAATTGATTATTGTTAACGTGAAAAATGTGTAATTTTGAGTTATGTTTAACATTAAAAACCAAATCTAATAATAGTAACAATTGTCTTTTCATAGTTAGCTACATATGAAGTAAGCGTCATTAGTAAATATTAGGCCTGGCGCACATTTTCTGTATTCATAACCATTGGCCCTGGCGTGCGTTTGCATTATACCTGACTGTTAGCGCTAACCTTTTCATTATGCATAATGAGAGTGAAGAGTGCAGATATATGTGATTTTACATGCGCTAAAAATTGATGCCGTATACTGTATGTGTGCACACGGACAGCAAACACATGGTTAGATTTTTTTACACTGCTCTGTAGAAACTAATTGAGGTTATCCGACTTACCATTTAACTACTACCTGTCTAGTAGGGTCTTGTAATAATTATGACAATAGTTATGCTTAGGGTAACTGTTTACGACCCCCATCGAGTGCTAAAACAAAAAAGTCGGAAGGGTTAGTGAGAATTCGCCTCCGGAGAACAAATATTTTTATTATTTTGGAAAATATTTGCGAAAAAGCGAAAGATTACCCCAGGCCGATCCTAAATCGGGGGCGTGATCTATAGTTTTTATGTGCAGAACACTTTTCTGAATTGGCAAACTTGGGCCGAAAATTAAAAAATAAATAACCACTAGCCGGTGCAACACCTTCCACGCCATCCCCAGTATTTCTGCAAAACCAACTTCTGCGCATTTCGGAACATCCAATATGTGTGATGTGCAACTTTTGTTGCAAATATCTGTTGACAGAAACATAAATTAGAATATCCGCTTTCTTTTCGCATCTTTTGTTACATTACCTGGGCACTTACTCTGTAGTTCTTTTCTAAACAAAACTTCTTCGCTTTCGAGTGAGTCGTACTCTGTAAGAAATTTTCGAGTAGAAAGCATTCGATGTTTGAGTTCCATTCTGTTCCCTTCGGATTTGATTCATTCCACTTTCGATTGTAGAAAATTTGCTACTCACTATTTCGAAAGCATATTATTATTATTATTATTTATTTAAAGTCGTAAGTATGCTAATATGGTCGAAAGTTAGAAAATTCTATTCGACAACAATTTAGTAAACGGAAATCCACAAAAATACACACATATTCTTATGATTATAATAAAACAATTAGTATATTTTTCATCAAGAAATCATAGCAGAAAGAGTTAAGCAATCGCTGTTGACGGAAAATAATTAAAGAATTCTAGGTAAAAAATTTAAAAACTTCAACAAAACAAAATTTTTTAGATTAGAAGCATTGATATATTAAAAAAAAATTTGTATTCATTAAAAATAATATAAAAAAATTTAAAGTACTTAACTTACGACAACTCTGCACTGCATTATCATCTCTCAACGCGTGCTTCCATGAGTTGCTAAATAATTTGCAGCCAACTTCATTTCTATTTACTTGCAAAATATAAACAATATTTTGCGAGTAGAATAAAATTTTCGATTATAAAAAATTAAGTTTTTAACTTAAAATATTATTGCAATTCACAAAAAGCGGCAAAAGTAGCACCAATTGTAAGCGATGGAAGTTGTGCAAGAGTTGCAGGAGCGTGCCTTACCGGTGTATGAGCAATTGAAAAAATACGAAATATGCGATGACAAGGAAATTAGGTAAAATGCGTGTTTAATGTATAAATAGCAAATAAAAGTAAAGATAAATGAAATTGCAGTGATTATAAACAAAAGAGGGAGTCTTTTGGACTACAACTCACACAAAAAAGTGTCAACAGTCGCACCTATGTGGAATACATTATACTTGAACGTAAGATGTTTCGCTTGGTTGAACGCAAAGAAGCCGAAGTTAAAATAGATCTGAGAGGCTTAAAAAATAATCTTATAAATCATATAACAAAGTTATATCGTGAATGTTTGGCTAAGTTTCCAGAAGCGGAAGGTTTATGGAATCATTTTATTGAATTTAGCAAACATTCAAATCCAATGCAAGTACTTGGCATCTATGAAAAAATGTTGACCGTAAGATGAATACTTTTTATAATCTGCAAGCAATTAGTTAAATACATTTAAATAACCATTTGTATTGCAGTATCATGGCTCTAATGAAAAGCACTGGGTTGAGGCGGCGCTTTGGGCTTTTAGCAACGATAGCGGAAGTCTTGTATGGCAAGACATTTGTACACGCGGCTTACAACGGCATCCAAACGGAGAAATATTAAGTAAAACATTATTTGATTTACTAATTTTCGTTGCTAATAAACGATTGATTGCTGGAAAGAGTCTGGATTATGACAGTGCTTTGAGGCAAGCTGAATGCGTATATAAAAACTGCTGCACCGCTATAAATAGTTTGCCATTCTTTATCGGTTTAGTAGAGCGTTGTGAAGATGTATCATTTATTAATATCACAGCAAATTTACAACTAAAAATGATTGAAGATTTAATGGAACGTTATCCATCACAAGAGAAGTTATGGGATTTTTTAGCACAACGTGAATTAAAAGGGTATTCTTTGAATGACTTGAAGGAAAATTCAAAAAGAAAAGATACACAAAATAGTAATGAACAGATGCAAGGTATGGATGAAAACAATATAAAATCCAATAAGTCAGTTTTTAAAGAACGTACAATGAGACAACGCATTGAGCAGTGTTCCAAAGTGTATGAAACCGCGCTAAAAACTGTAAGGGTATATACATAATTTAAGAATAATTCTAGAACCACAAAAGTTCGTTTAGCTGACGACTCCTAGATTTATTTTGAGAACGTCAAAATACGATTGGTATGATTAGTATTGAAATTGACCAAGGCTTGTTATGGTGAATGCACTTTGTTTGTCAACTCAGCGAACTTTTGTTACTCTTTCATGTATCAAATATAAGCTTTTATTTATATATTAATTTGCAGCTCAAAACACGTACTATGTGTCACTACTATATAAATGCAATGTTAATTGTAAATGAAAATACCGAAGCCGATTTGACAACTCGTCGCAAACACTTAGCTATGGCTCTAAAAATGGGACATGAATCTGGTCTTATGAGTGAGGAACATTATTGTGTATTTTTGCGATTATTAATTTTGACTGAAAGTGGTAGAAAAATTGCTGAATCAATGTTAAGCGAAATATGCTCTGCTTACAAATCGGTTAAGCTTTATGAAGTATGGATTTCATACTATATAAGTCAAAATGCTTCAGATATGATAGAAAAAATTCAAGCTAAAGCTGTAAAAGACCTGGGTGATAACTCTGGTTCTATATTTGAATTAGCTATAAAATATTTTAAAACTAGATATGATGAAGATCGCTCTACGCTGGAAAGACTCTATCGCGATGCTATCAAAATGAATAGCCCAAAATTTGATCAATTTAGAGCACAATATTTGGAGTTTTGTATGATAAACTTTCCCTTCGATAAAGTACGCAAAGAGTATGATTACTTAAGCCAGTTGCCGCCACCTAGTTTAAAGCTTCACGAAAAAATGGCCGAATTGGAATCACAAATTATTTTGCAGGTTAGTGCGACATTATTGCATTTTGAAAAAATTTAATCTAGTATTCGCTAAATACTTTATTATAGACTAAACAAGATACAGAACGAAGACGACAAGTTTATGAAAATATGGCTTTGCAGTTTGGCAAAGAAAACACTTCGGTGTGGATGCAATATGTTCGTTTTGAATGTTTATATGGCGATAGAAATCGCGTAACGCATATATACAACCGTGCGAAGTCTACACTCAAAGATAATTTGGTATATCCATTTCAAATGGAATTTGATTTGAAAAAGGAAAATTTCAAAGATGAAGCTGACTAAGGTATTAACGATATATCCTCAGCAGAACCAGATTCAATTTATAATACAATTTTGTATATTCAAAGTTAAGCAATAATAATAAAAATGGAATTTGTGGTATATGAAAAAAAGGTATTTTACAAAAAAGCTATGGCAAACTGCAATGAGTGTCATTTCTGCGACACCTTAATGTAGGTGTCTAAAAATGTTTTTACTAAAAATATATTAAATTTATAATATGCTTTCTTCAGTCTGCTGTACGGTTTTTAAGGTACTTTCAGCAACAATTTTCGCCACTTTTCGTGGTTCTTTCACTAATGTACTGGGACATTGCATTTCCGTCCAACTAACTGGTACCATTGGTGGTCCACTAGCACCGCTTTCGCTAGATGTCGCTACAACTACACCCAGTTCATTTTCTGCCGTACTTAATTGGTAGCAAGATAGCTCTGTCTGTGGCAACTATAAGGATATAAAAAAGATCAGTATAGTTGTGATTAAAAAAAAAAAAAATGGGGAGTATACTTACCACTCGAGCTAATATTACATCTCCAGGACGAAAAGATTTATACATTTCAACGCGATCTTTTTCTGTAGCACGCACATCTTCCTTTCTTAATATTCCGCGATATGTACGTTCAAGTATGTGATCACCAATACAGATTATAGAGCATCTTGCAAAACGTTGATTTACTTGCAATACACGCGCTGTTATAATATCGCCAGCCACCGGTACAATTGTCTGACTGCCAGCACATTTTACTTCAATATACTTGCACTATTTTAAATGGCATACAGAGTTGTTAAATTTGTTTAGTAATATTTTGTAGATATTTGATTCAGTACTTACATTATCCTTTTCCTTAACTTGCACGCTGCCGGCTAGTGTAGAGTAAATGTAACCGCCTCGCTCGTATGTACCTTGTCCTGCTACTGTGGTTTCTTCAGAGAGGCATATACGCTGTCCAGGTAAACAAAGAATATCTTTGTCGTTTAGAGTATTTGTTGATGCATCTGTATCCGATACAACTTCCATGCTTTTTTCTGTTATTATAAATAAATATATATATTATAGGCGATAATTTCGCAGGGAATGGATTACGAACTCTTTATTTAAAATGCGCTGCACAGCTGTTGTGCGGTGCGGTTGAAGTAGTGCACCATATTATCGACTCCACTTTTAGCGCTCTTTCCCACCAAGCAAAGTAAACTTAAAATAAATCTTTAAAAAGCTTTCTGAAATAAATATCAAGCTTACAAAATTTTGAGGTAATTGTTTCCTTTAGGGGACAACTGCTACAACACTTCCGAAATTATCGGGAAAGGTATCAAAAGACGCGTTTTGACCTCGGTAACTAATCCGGAAGCGGATTTTTGACTTTTTGTTTCAGTGAAAAGATATTTGCAAAGTTGAAAATTTTCTGTCATTTTCATGTGGTTGTTGTAATCACAGATTAGGGTGTACCGAAAAGTGCAAAAAGTGTGTTCTGCGCAGAAATACTGTGGACCGCGTAGCCGGTGTTGGACCGGCTAAGGGTTATTTTTTTGAATCGCGGCCAAAGGCCGCGTACGCAGAAAGGTGTTCTGCACATAAATACCTTTGATCAAGCCCCCTGTTGTTGTTGTTGTTAACAGTGCTTCGCCCTGCCCCAGATTGGACAGGGTTACACTGAAATAACAGCCCTTGGCCGGGTGAAAAAACCCGGGTCATTCCGGTGCGATAGAACCGGCTGTTGCGGGAATGCCCCCTATTGGGATCGGACCTGGGTAATTTTTGGGTTTTTTGCGAATAACTTTTCACTGAAACAAAAAATTGAAAATCTGCTTTCGGATTGTTGATACCGAAGTCAAAACGCATAGTTTGATACGTCTCCCGATATTTTTGGACGTGTTTTAGCAGTTGTCTCCTAAAGGAAACAATTACCAATTTTGATTTTTAGTTTATAAAACGTTTGAAAAAAGCGTTTTGTAATCAAAACGGCACGTTGATTAAAAGCTTATTAATGTAAGCCTAAAAAAAGCTTTTTGTAAATGGTTTTTCTGAAACTTTATTTAAACGATATATTTCATCTTATTTAGCTGTTGCAATGAAATAAATAAAAAAAGGTTATAATCATACATTGAATGCTGCAACTTAAACCAATTATTAGCAGATTGCGGAATTAGTTAAGATGCAGCCATGATTGTGTCCTCATTCTCATGTAAAATCTTTTCTGAAAAGAATTGGAAATATTTGAAGTTAAAAAGAAAAAAGCTGACAAATACATTCTTTTGAATTTTTTTAAACATTTGCATTTCACTTCTAAAGTGAAATGATTTATAACAGTTTTTTCTTGAAGTTTATAAAAAGTTTACTTTTAACTTCCAAATAAATTAAAACTGAAAAGTCTTACATTTCACTTATTGTAGCAAGTTTACCTTAAATTATTTTTAAAAACATTTAGAGAAATGCTTGTTGGGTAGTTTTTCTGAAACTTTTCAAATGATATATTTCATCTTATTGAGCTGTTGCAATAACATAAATAAAAAAGTTCTAATCTACATTGAATGCTGCAACTTAAACCAATTATTAGCAGATTGCGGAAGTGGTTAAGAAGCAGCCATGATATTTGCTTTTGTGTCGTCATTCTCATGTAAAATCTTTTCTGAAAAGAATTGGAAATATTTTAAGTTGAAAAAGAAAAAAACTGACAAATAGATTTTTATGAATTTTTTTAAACATTTGCATTTCACTTTTAAAGTGAAATGATTTATAACAGTTTTTTCTTGAAGTTTCTAAAAAGTTTACTTTTAACTTTCAAATAAATTAGAACTGAAAAGTCTTACATTTCGCTTATTGTAGCAAGTTTACTTTAAATTATTTTTAAAAACATTTAGAGAAATGCTTGTTGGGTTATTTCAGCATTTTAATACTTTCCCAGAAAATTTGCGAGTAATTGTTTACAATCATGATCCAATAATACAGGTCGTGTTAATAGACCAACTGATGTTTACTTTTGGCTAATATTTTGACATTACACTCATTTCTCAGTACGATTTTGACGTTAAACTCACAAATTACAAAAACAAAATACATGGAAAATTTGTATGTGTTTGTATGTTTGTCGAGCTGCATAGTGTAATCAACAAGGTGAAGTAAGCTGACAGTTGTCTTGCTCTAATTTCTTCTTTGTTCTGTCATTCGGCTATCTGAAAAATTTGAGGCAATGTTGTCCCCGAAAACATTGTTGTTGTTCTATCAAGGTGTTGCTTTTTTCAGATTTTTACGTGTATGAAACAGGAATTTCTGGTAAATTTGAGCAACAAAATTTGTATTGCAACATTTCAATATAATTTCACATTCCGCTGCTATTTCTCAAAGAAAATGATCGTTAAAATTAAAATTTTCCCGTAAAGTTATTAATAATGCCAAGACTAGTTTGGCATTACTAATAACCCGTACTAGTTTGGCATCTTCTTTTGCGAATCGGAGTGGAAGGCAGTGGATGAATGTACTCCGAGAGAGTGTAATGAAGGAAATCGCGTTCAGAGTTGCTTTAAAGTAAAAACTACAACTAAAAACTTCAATTTAAACTGAAATTTACATTCTGCACGAACTGATAAGGTGTTATAACTGCTTTATATTCAAAAATTTGGGTGTTTTAAGTCTTCACGTTCAATACTGCAGCATTTAAATTTCATTGTTTTATTATTGCATACAATTCACCCTGTGTGGTTTGTGTGTGTGTGCAGATTCGGAGTAAGTTGCGCTACTAGTAGACATATACTATGGCCAAGACCGAGCTGCGCATTGTGCAAAAAACTTGGACGGCGAAGGGTTTCAGCCTATTCAGTGCTCCTGTGGAGGAGAAGAGGCTGAAAAGGTGGTGTAAAAGCAGCGGGCAGCACTCACACACAGCTCCAGAGTATGCGAATTGCACTTTTCGAAAAATGATTTTCAGCAAACGAAAAGCCGACGTTTGTTATGTAAGGAAGCGGTGGCAATGGCTGTGGAACTGCTGACGTCTTGGGATTCAGCTGAGGAAGTACTGCAAATAGTGGACAAGGCAACACAAGCTAAGTATGGTGATTTAAATATCCATACATAATTGTGTTCACTATAGAGTAATAGACATGTTCGACTCGGTAGAACAACAGTACATATTTGAATAATGGTGCATATGTTTGCAAAGTGCAGTTTTCTTTAATTTATGGGTTTTTACTTATGTTTTATAATGCTTATCTTTGGAAAATGCATTCACTTATTACCCTTAATTAAAATTAGTTCTAAAAGTATGTATATATGTATTAACAACACATGCATCCAGTTGTCTTTTGGTCCAGCCTTGGGGCTAAATTATTATTATTATTATCATTATTATTATTTTATTTATTACAGTCTTGTGGACTTAGATTAAATCTATGAGATCAGAATAAATACTATATTTTAACTATTTTATGTATTACATTGCATTTGGTTTTGTATATATGCTTTGGGTTTGGATTATCTTATATTTACACCTCTACAATAATGATGTAATAACCTCTTAAAAGTTTTCATATTTTTACAGTCTTTTAATTCTCTAGGTAATTCATTATATTCTCTTACACCTTCGAAATATATTTTTTTATCAAATTCAGATCTTACAATTGGCAAATGAAAATCATTTCTATTTCTTGTGTTATAACTATAGACATCATTATTGTATTTCACACGATCATTTAGATAATTCGGCAGGTTTCCTAATTTTATATTATGCATAAATTTCCATGTATGATATAACACAAGTTGCTTCACACTAAGCCATTTCAAGCTGTTTAGGAGATCCTGTATGGGAGTATCGAAACGTTTTTTAATATAAATCACATCACCTTATTTTGTAACCTGTAACCTAGCTATGCTTGAATCAGCCATTGTAAACAAAATCGTTGGGCAATATATAAAATGAGGCTCAATGATAGACCTATAAACTATTACTTTAAAATATCTGATTATGTGCTTGCATGTCCGAAACATAGAACCTATCTTTTTTGATACTTTCCCCTCTATGTATTTAAGATGCTCATCAAACTTAAGCCTGTCGTCTATTATCACTCCTAAATATTTTATTTCGTTTACTCTTTCTAACTGTATATTTGCTATTTTTAGAGACTCATTGTCAATTCCTAAGTGTGACTTCCTCATAACCATCCATTTTGTTTTATCTATATTACTTTTGAGTTTGTTTTGGCATAGCCATTTATAGACAGTCTATGTCTGCTTGTATCTTCACTGTAGCTTCAGATATTGACCAACAGCTTACCGTCAACAATGCATCATCTGCAAACAGTCTTATCTTACAATGTTTTAAACAACTTTTAATATCATTTATATAAATTATAAAGAGTATCGCAGCCCTGCGGTAAACCTATTTCAACATCTAATTCAGGTGATACTGTGTTTCTAATAACAGTTTTCTGTTTTCTTCCCGAAAGGTAGCTTTTGAACCACTTTAGTGCTGTATTCTGTACGACGATGCTATACAATTTCTTCAACATCATCTCCCTGTCAAGTTTCAAATGCTCGCTTTAAGTCGAGAAAAACAGAGACTGTTACTAGTTTGCACGTCATGCCTTCTTTCCACTCTGCTATCACCATGTTGTGTTTTGCTCTAAACCCTGATTGCTCGCTAATAATAATTTCATATTTGTTTACATATTCGAGGAGCTGCTCTTTAACTATTTTCTCATCACTAGGCAATGTATTTATTGGACGGATCTCTTCTGGTTTTACTGTTCCTTTAACCTTTTCAACGGGTACAATTGTCGATGTTTTCCAGCATGATGGGAAAACTCCCCTATTTAAACTTTCATTAATTATACAAGTTTGAAAACGCCTTCTGTTACTAATTTCTTCTCTCCGTATTTATTTTTTAGTGTCGCCACTTTTCTCATGAACTGCTCTATATTTATATTTTTAAATTCAAATAAACTTCTATTTATTTCTACCTCGGCTTCAACTGGCATAGTGGTTTCAATACTATTACGAATATTTATTATACTCTCACAAAAAACTGATTTAATTGCCTTGCAATTTCATAATCTTCCTCATAAATGGCATAAGGTCTTAACTATCTTAGATTTTATATGTTTATACGATCTAATAGGTAGTGCTTAGTATTGCACGTGCTGTGTTCCGTTGTCTCGCGTACTCAATTAAACGTCTCACGATTTTCACTGTGCGATATATCTGAAACTGAGGGACTTGTTTGCATACAAACAAACAGACAAATAGGCGGACATAGCTAAATCGACTTAGGTCGATTGTTCTGATCTTCGTCTCATACTTACAAAAATCGGACCAAAACATATTCCCGAATGGTAAAAAACATGTATTCGTGTTGTTTGGAATGTCGGTGTGAAGGTAGATTTGTCCACACAAACAATTCTACAGGGTTACCCGTATACCGAGTCGGCAGACAGATAGCTCAACAACAACACAAACAATACAACAGTTGCATAATAACCATTGTTTACCCGTACTAGTTTGGCATCTTCTTTTGCGAATCGGAGTGGAAGGCAGTGGATGAATGTACTCCGAGAGAGTGTAATGAAGGAAATCGCGTTCAGAGTTGCTTTAAAGTAAAAGCTACAACTAAAAACTTCAATTTAAACTGAAATATACCTTCTATAGTAACTGATAACGTGTTATAACTGCTTTTTATTCAACAATTTCGGAGTTTCAAGTCTTCATGTGCAATATTGCAGTATTTAAATTTGATTGTTTTATTATTGCATACAACGCACCCTGTGTGGTTTGTGTGTGTGACATATAGTAGACATATACTATGATAATAACGAATATTTCATGGTAAACTAATTGCGCGTTATATAGTATATCTATGCAATTTTTCAGTTGTGAAAGTGAAAACGATTTGCATATCCAAATCGCAACATTGAAGTCGCAACTTCGAAATATGGAGCTGGAGAATGTAAATTTAAAAATTGAAAAGGCAGAAAACGAGGCGTTAGTAAACAATGTAAAGGCCGGTATGCAGATCACAAGAAATTGCTTAAGAAAAATTTAGCAATATTTCTTGCGTGAAAAATAGTAGTATGAAAGTAATAACAATCCATGGTGAATAGTGAAGCAGCAAGAAGAAGATCACATAAGCAAATAACCGAATTAAAAGTTTTTTAGCAATAACTTTTCACTGAAACAAAATTTTTCTTTTCCGCTTTCGGATTATTGATACCGAGGTCAAAACGCGTCTTTTGATACCTCTCCCGACATTTTTGGACGTGTTTTGCCAGTTGGCGTATTACCAAATTACTGTTTTCTTCAAGAAATAAATGCCGCTTGATATATTTCTTGCGGAAACCTGTGTTGCCGTACTCAAATTACACTATAAAATAGTAGTAAAATTACGTTGAGAACTGCGTACTACCTCAAGAAAAGGTAATCCAAGAAATTTTCTTTAGCATTTCTTAAGCGTTTTTTTAAATGGAGTTTTTGCTTTTCTTGTGATCTGCATACCGGCCTTAAAACAAGAGTTTACTGAAGGGCAACTGAGAAAGCTGTCTCATCCCGAGCAGCTTGTTTACTGGAGCTGGTTTGATATATCTAATGCACTCACACTCCATGCGGCAGGGCCCCGTGCGTACAGGCACCTATATCAAAAAGGGTTTCCACTACCGTGCGAGTCGACATTACAAAAATGGATGCAAAAGTTGTAATTTAATGACGGAATATTGCATTTCATTATTGAATTAATGCAAAACGTCAATGAGCTGCCACCAGAAGTACGCTTGGCGGTTATGGCATTCTTCTTTCTGAAATCAGTCACTTATTATTCGTTTCTCGTACCAGACCCTCCATTCAAGTCGTGTTGCTTTTTAGTCTGCCAAACAATATATAACTTATCCAGTCTTTTCGTTTAACTTTTTATTCAAAAACAACGCATTTTATATATATTCGATAAGTGGTCCTAAAATCCAAAGACCTAAAGTCGATTTTAATATTACTAACTTCCAATAGGTATTGACCTCAAGATACCCTAGTTGAGCAATAAAATATCTGCAAATGCAGTCGTTTCACTTTTATATTCACGAATTTGTATTTAATTGTAATCACATCGTATAAATGCAATATGGGTTTCATTTCATTTATATTTTAAGAAAAACCATAAATGAAATTACGTTAATATGAATTTTTTAGCTGTGCTAGTCATTTTTTATTGCACTTAGCATATTTTTTTTAAATCGAATACAAACATGTTTAATAAATTATTTTCCCCCCTTTCTACCAAAAAGGGCAAAAACTGTTTAGCGTTTCACCCCATTCTCCCTCTACAAAATACATCCCTACCGTTGCAGATAGCGTTCTGTTTCGGTTCCGTTATTTTTGGAATTGTTTTAGCACTCGGTGGCGGTCGTAAACAACTACTAATTTGGGTGGCTTATAACCATAGTATATGTCTACTAGTAGCGCAACTTACTCCGAATCTGCACACACACACAAACCACACAGGGTGAATTGTATGCAATAATAAAACAATGAAATTTAAATGCTGCAATATTGAACGTGAAGACTTAAAACACCCAAATTATTGAATATAAAGCAGTTATAACACCTTATCAGTTCGTGCAGAATGTAAATTTCGGTTTAAATTAAAGTTTTTAGTTGTAGTTTTTACTTTAAAGCAACTCTGAACGCGATTTCCTTCATTACACTCTCTCGGAGTACATTCATCCACTGCCTTCCACTCCGATTCGCAAAAGAAGATGCCAAACTAGTACGGGTAAACAATGCTTATAACACTCATTTTATAAAACGGTAATGTTATACGACCGCACGTAACTGCTTAAACATGTCCAAAGATATTGGAAAGGTTTCAAAAGACGAATTTTTACCTCTATATCAATAGTCCGCAATCGGAGATTGGACTTAATTAATTTTTGAAATACGATTTTATTCATACCTTTTTTTATGCGCGACGCAATACTATCGACATTTAATTTGACGTTTTCTCTATTTTTGCAATAACCAATTATAACCGATCTGGTAATGTGGTTGAAGTACAACACCTATCATGGTCCAATAATTTATATGGTCGTCTCCATCGGCCAACAACACGAAATTACCGTTTGACGTCGATTAATTCGTATGTCAAATCGCACATGTGAGAGGGAACGCGCAAAAACGATTCGCCTATTTTCTGAGCTTTTCACGTATAACACATACATAAATCACACATTTTCTTGAAATGTTATCACACAGTACTCGTTAAATATCAATTCACAGCGAATTTTTATTAAAAATAAATAAAACACGAAGCGAACACAATGTCCGTGTTCAAACACAGATACAAATTGACGTCAAGGAGTTGCTTTTTTGCTTTTTGTGGGAGAGAGAGCGACGATGGAAGGGGACGGGTACCGAGTTGCCTGTGCTCGCGAAACACCCTTTGTGTTGCCGTTCGTCTCAATTATGTTATGTTGGCAGCAGGTTAATTTTAACATTTTCCTTCATACCTCTTTTTACATTCGCATGCACACGTATTAATAAACGACATAAAAGTAATTGTATCAAAACAGATTTTCAAAGTTTATTTCCAAGAAAATAAAACAATTATATTAATTTGAGCGAAAACACATTTTTTCATTCAAAATATTCATACAACGCAGTAAAGAAATTCTTAGTATTGCGAGAATGTCAGTACAAAACATAATCAACCAAAGCAATTCCTTTCCGTGTTTGAACAACATGGGAAACACTTGAGCAACACCAAAAGAGAGTTGCCGATAAAAGCAACTCCGAGTTTCTCTGTTTGAACACGGACAATAGCTTTACCAAGAACTGTAAACAAAGAATGTAAACAAAAAACAAAGATATGATAGTTTGACATAAGATGTGGATGAGGAAGAAGAAGACGCTATGTCATGCGAGACGACCATATAAATTATTGGATCATGACACCTATTTCATGAAAAATACTAATTAGACTTATTTAATTTCGGTTGTAATAAGCGTAAGTGAAAATTAATTGAAAACGTCCGAAAACCATTATAAGGTCGAAAATTTTCTGTCATTTTCATGTGGTTGTTGTAATCACACATGTTAGGCGTTCCGAAATGTGCAGAATTAAATTTTTTTTGCAGAAATACTGGCAGAAATTTTGGTAATTGTTTCCATTAGGAGACAACTGCTAAAACACGACCAAAAATGTCGGGAAGGGTATCAAACAACGTGTTTTGACTTCGGTATCAACAATCCGAAAGCGGATTTAAAATTTTTTGTTTCAGTGAAAAGTTGTTCGCAAAAAACCCAAAAATGACCCAGGCCCGATCCCAAATATGGGGCTTGCTCCAAGGTATTTATGCGAATAACTTTTCACTGAAACAAAAAAATTGGAAATCCGCTTTCGGATTGTTGATACCGAAGTCAAAACGCGTTGTTTGATACCTCTCCCGACATTTTTGGACGTCTTTTAGCAGTTGTCTCCTAAAGGAAACAATTACCAACATTTCTGCCATAATTTTTGCAGAAATGAAGCGCGGCCGAAGGCCGCCTACGCAGAAAGGTGTTTGCATATAAATACCATGGATCAGGCCCCCCGTTTGGGATCGGACCTAGAGCATTTTTTGGTTTTTTGCCAATAACTTTTCACTGAAATAAAATACTGTCGTATAGAATTACCGTAGTCTGTTGCAATAACTTAAGTTTTAACTAAATTTTCTCAGTAATTCAAATATTTCTCTATTTCAGTAAGTATTGCTTAAATATGTCTGTAGAAACTACAGAATTGTCTGAAGCTTTAGCTGGCATGGGACTGGAGGAACTACTTAGCCAACATCGTCGTGAGCGCAAAGAACTTCAAGCCAAAATACAAGCATTGAAAAAAACAGCACCAAAAAATGATAAAAAGAAGCGAAAGGAAGCCATGGAAGAAGTAGCTCGCATGGAAAGTAATTTAGAAAAACGCCAAACTACTGAAGTTGCAGCAGTAGAGCAAGCACAAAAGCAACAGCAACCACAACAACCGGATCATGAACAATGTACTGAAGCAAAATCAAACGATCCAGCAGATACCATGTCTAATGATGATGATGAAGAGCACAATAGTCTACCAACACAACGCATTTCCAAAGCACAAAAACGGCGCAATAAAAAATCGCGTGAAGCAAGACAACGTGAGGAGGAAATACGTGCAGCTGCCGAAGATGCCAAATATGCACCAAAATCCACGGAATTGCGTACAATACAAGAGAAGTTACTTGAACGACAATTAACTCTACATAATATAGCCAGTGATGGTGATTGTCTATATAATGCCGTACGCCATCAATTATCTCAACATGGTCTAGCAAGCTATAGCGTGCAAGAACTACGAAATGAATCAGCTAATTATATACGCGCTCATAAGGATACACTTATTTGCTACATGACAAATCCCAAAACTGGTGATTTACTAAATGATCAAGAATTTGAACAGTACTGTGAGTCTTTACGTACAACACCAGCATGGGGTGGACAAATTGAATTAAAAGCTTTATCTTCAATATTGAAAGTGCCAATTGAAGTAATGCAGGCAGAAGGTCCACCCACTGTGCAAGGGTCGGATGAATTTGCTGGGCCGAATTTATTAATTACTTATCATCGACACATGTATAGTTTAGGTGAGCATTACAATTCAACTTTGCCAATAGATAAAACAACAGCCGGTAGTGAGGCTCTTGAAAATGAATAGATAATAATAGATAGCATTCAGCTTATAGATTTGCACTGTACATACATAGGTAACATACAATGCATATTAAATAATTTAAGACCGAAGCTGGAATTTTTTTATGAAATAAAAGAATATTACAAAAATATAATATATTATAGTGGGAAACAAGAGCAAAAAAGTAATAAAAAGTTCTGTCTTTACATTAAAAACATGCCAAATAAAAAAACCAACCTAATAGCAAAGCTAGCCCCAACCTTCGGTCCGACACTAATATGAAAGCTTTATTATCCCATTATGTAAAAATTTTGGAAAATTGTAGTGCGAATTTTAATTATCTTTTCTTAAAAAAAAAAATCAATTATGTCAATATGAGATGCAGGAAAATGCTTTATTTGAAAAGAAAGTGTCGCATAAATGATAAAGGATGAATTAGTGCTAAGGCTACTATTACAAATAATCGTAAAAAATGCGTTGTATAAAATTTTGCAGCTTATGCATATGCAAAACTACTAATCCACTGTTAAATTTACCCTTTGTTGAAAAAGTACTGTTTATTTTATACTTACCCTAATGTATATTCGTGTAACTGACTTCTTATTTTATAATAAACTGAAATTTAAATTGTCATTTAAAGTCAGCATATCGTTTTCATAAATCTTCGAAGTTTTTTAACATCCATCCTTCAACGGAAAATCGACCTAATATATCCATTGTAATTTTTTTTTAATCTGTCACTTCATATAAAGATACGTAAACCTCACCGGGAAGAGGGAAGGCTGCACACGGAAACACCAACATTTTAGATTAATTTGAATGTTCCCAATACAATCGATTTTGCATATATACGTACAATTATAGCACTTTTGTGAGATTTAAATTTATACAATAGTTTTATTGCCCCTTCAAACACTATGTACATTTGCTAATTTTACATCACAACATTATTTAAAAGCATTCCTTTTATATACTATAATTTTATATTACTGTTCTAATTTTTTTGTTTTACTTTAAAAGTTAAAATTACATTTGGAAGTTGTATGTGTATTATTGTCAAAAATTACAATCAAAGTGTTCTTTACTAGTATTTAGCTTATTCATAAAGTGATTTATTTGCATTTTTTCTGTAAAATTTCGGAAGCTTGTAATATGAAAGGGTACCGCTCCCTAAGGACAAGCGTGTCTATTATCGAATCTGTCGCAAAATACAAAATATGTAATGAAAAAATTGTTTGCTAGAATTTATATAAATATCATATCTAGTATATACATAGAAATCTCCAACATATGAATAGGCACAATCACAGCCCTTCAACGCCCTATCAAATGGAATTACACAAAAAATCAATTAATTTTCTTAGCACCAAAATTGCTTGTCGAAGGTATGGGTGTTTTAGATTTGGACACCTTGTGTTCCAATGTAGATGGTGAATGTGTTACTGCCGACTCCGGATTTTGCGTTGTATTTGGGTAAATAGCAAATAGCGATAATTGTATGGAGCCAAGAACGAACAGGAACAAATTTTGATACTGTAAAAGAGATTGGAAAAAACTATAAATATAACATACTAACATATTGTACCATTTGGGTGACAAATGTTAATGTCGTCAGCTTAGAGTGTAAACCTGCTAACATCAAAAAAATTGTACATGGCAACCAAAAAAGTATTTGAAATTAATTGAACACACAAAAATCATAGCTAGGATATGACATTCATCGTTTGCCTGGTTAATGCAATAGCCCTAGGTCTATCGAACTGCATCAAAAAGTAAATTTTAATAAAAAGTGGATTTAGCAGGTTTACTCTCTGAGTCGACGATGTATAATCGATTGCAGCTCGATTACGCTTTTTATTTTAATCGTAATTTGAAATTTGTTTGGGTTAGTGCGAATGTAATTGTGTTTTTGGTGTAATACAAGAACTTACTTCGTCCTTAAAAAAGGCTATGCTTAATTAACAGCCTTTGGTTAACAACAACAACAACAACAGCCTTTGGTCGGGTATTCCGGTACGCAGACCCGGCTGTAATCGGATTCAGTCTGTCTTTTTCATGTACGCAACTGTTATTTTTTATACAGGGGGGACCTAAGAGATGTCAATAGTTAACCCACAGACAAATTAATTTGATGGTAGTTCAAAATAGACCAAAAACGTTCGTTAAAAAATTTTTATTTTTTTTTGTGGTTTTGAGTACTTCCACGTGAAGTAATAAAATATTTAGCTTGTTTGTGGTAGTTCTTTTGAGACTTGAGATTTAAGCCTTTACAGTTGTTTCTACGTAAATTAATTTCAGGTCATAAGTTTTTGTCCAACTTTGTTCACAATAGGTTTGTGACTTAAGCGTTGTTTAATTTCCTTGTTGTTTTAGCTTTTGGTTTTTTATTTCCGTTATTCCTTTATAAGTTGAGGAGATGTGTGTGTGACACCACAGTTCTTGTATGCCATATTCCTTGAGTCTTTCCTTATGCAGGCTATTTTGCTATTTTTTAGGTTAGGTTTTTGTTACAAAGTAATTTTTATTCCATTTGTTGGATTTTGTTATTGATGTGTGTCATGTCTAGTTTGATTTTTACCAGTCTTTGTCCGTCTGTTTGAAACATGCCCTGTAATGTAATTTTTGACTTTGGTTTAGTTAAACTTTTATTTATGTGATTGTTCACGTGTGTTTACATATGTTAATTGTTGTGTATTTTTCATATAAAACGAATCCAATTTAATTTGAGTGTGCTGTCTTATTAAGAGTTTTTATTACACGATGGTGCATTTTTAGTTTTTTTCCCGGTTATTTTAACAGCTAACGATGTCCCGTTTCATTTTTTTCGAGATTTATTATTTCATACCGAATTTTTATGTAGTCTTGATTTGACGACACTCAAAAGCGAAGTGTATAACCCGTATAACCTAAATTAATTTTTGTCACCTTTATCGTGGGACTTTAATTTGAAAAATATTTTGAAATAGCGGGATCTTACACTTGGCCGTCGACATTTACAATTAAAAATTAATATTTTCAGATTGTTTTACTCTTCTGTTATATGATATATGTATGTTAATCATATGGCACCCGCCTTTCAAGATATGCATGGTATTCGTTTCATTTCTTATATGCCTCGTAAAGCTTGTATACAATGTAAATATCGTAAACTTGAATAAAAAATTACATATAGACGAGCTTAACATAATTTACGAGGTATACGAGGTGTGTTCAAAAAGTATCGCGAATTTTGAATTTTCGCTGGTTACGTATATTCGAATTTCGAATTTTTTGTGGCGTTATGTTGGTACTCATGTCTCTCACTTATGCCGACAAGCTCGGCCATTTTGAATGTTCAGTTAATTGTTGACAGCTACTTTGCTTGCACGTGTTTTGGATCGTCTTCGATTTTTACGCGAAATTCGTACAAAAATTGCTCAATTGTGACCAAAAACAGCATCGCATGAACATTGCTAATGAGATGTTAAACTCTGTCCGCGACGACCCAAATTTGCTCCAGAGGGTCATAACTGGTGACGAATCGTGGGTTTATGGTTATGACGTGGAAACCAAAGCTCAATCATCTCAATGGAAGCTGCCGCACGAACCAAGACCGAAAAAAGCGCGCCAAGTTCGGTCGAATGTGAAAGTTTAGGCCCCCTGTGACTTTTTCTTGTTCCCTAAACTGAAGAGGCCCATGAAAGGACGACGTTACGCTTCTCTTGACGAGATAAAGACGGCATCGAAGGAGGAGCTGAACAAGATACAAAAAAATGATTTTTTGATGTGCTTCGAAGATTGGAAAAACCGTTGGCACAAGTGTATAATATCTCATGGGGATTACTTTGAAGGGGACAAAATAGATATTCATGAATAAATAAATAATTTTTGAAAAAACACAAAATTCGCGATACTTTTTGAACACACCTCGTATAAGCATATAAATGAATACGCTGATTATTGTTGTTGTTGTTGTTGTTAACAGTGCTTCGCCCTGCCCAATGGGCTCGATCACTCTAAATGGTCATCAGGCTCTTCTAACGGAAGTCCGAGGAAACGCGCAGTTTCCACAGGGTTGGACCAGAGTGATGTAGGTGTTAGAAGAGCGTGTTCAACTGAACAGGAAAAGAGATGTATGGTATCATGAGGGGTCATACCACATGCAGGGCATGTATTTGGTATGTTGGGGTTCAGTCTGCATAAGTAAGACTTCAACCTATTACAATATCCAGAGCGAAGTTGTGCTAGTATGACTCTAGTCTCCCTCGGAAGTACACGCTCCTCTTCAGCCAATTCCGGTGGTTGAGTATTAGTAACGGGATTCACAGGCCGAGATCTGAGAGATCTATCTACCTACTCGGTGTGGAGGTCATTTAGAGCCCGTCTATGGTTCCGCAGATCAAACGGCAAAGAAATATGATGCCGGATCTCATCGTAATGCTTACGGAGATGTCTCTGGTCTCTGTGGTGCTACATCCAAAAGATGTCGGTTTGGATGACTAGGTTTATGACAGTTCAGAAGGAACTGTCTACTCAAGAGTTCCGCGTGCTCTTGAACATTGAGCAATTTTGCCTCTTGATGGAGGTGAGACTCAGATGACATAAGCAGGCATCCCGTAGCAGTTCTGATGGCGGTTTGGTTTTTTGGCCTCCTGATGAAGGTGAGACTCTGGTGGCGGTGTTTTGGCAGACTTGCAATTTCCTCCAGTTGGTGTCAGAAAGATTGGGCGACCATATAGGCGCAGCATAGTCAATAACCGGCCGGCCAATAGCCTTATATGTAGCAAGCAATGTTTCTTTGTCTTTTCCCCAAGTACTGCGGGCCAGTGACTTGCGGATCTTATTGCGGCTCTGTACCTTTAAGGCTATTGCGGTGGCATGACCAGCGAAGGTGAGGCCGTTGTCAAATGTCATACCCAAGATTTTTGGGTGGTCGACAGTAGGTAGAGGTACTCCGTCTACGTGGACATTTAACTCTTGCCCCATCTGCGCATTCCATGTAGTAAACAGGGCCGCCGTCGATTTAGTCGGAGATAGGGTCAGATTACGCTCGGTGAAGAAGCTGGAAAGGTCATGGAGGTAACTGTTGATTCTAATACAGACGCTGATTATTCTTTGATGACATTTCATAAAGATTATCTTTATCTTTACGCTGATTATTCTTTGAATACATTTCATAAAGATAATTTATATCAGAGATTACGTTTCAATATAATCTTTTTATTTCTACTTTGTATGTTTTAATACTATTGAAGTATGGAATATGCATAAAAGATTAAAACAAATATTTTCTACTTACCGCCATCATTGGATTACGTATGGATATTGCATACAGTGCCCATGAAGCAGTCACCATTGTACCTGTTAATATAATTGGAAATGGCATACCAGCAGTACTTTTCTTTTCAATTATTTTATTAATATGTAAAAGTGGTGACCCGATTAAATAAACTAATATGCCAGTGAGGAGCATACCGAAGCGAAATTCAATTTTTTTAGGATCTTCATATGTGGCATATGCTAAACAAGCTACTGTAAATGCTCCGGCAATGCCTGTTTTTGACCAAATTTTCATTTTAAATTCATTGGAAGCATACCAATAGAATACCGCCATGAATACTACGTTAATAGCGAACCCTAATATGTTTACTTGTACTGTGGCTGCATCATTCATCAACGTACCCAGTTTTACGCCAAGTAGTGAGCTGTAACAACAAAAACACAAGGTTATTGAAAACTGTATCAATCTATAATTTGAGAAACTATGTATGTAAGCAAAGAAAGAAACCAAAACCGAACTTCAAAATAATTTATGCTCGGCAAGAATATGAAACAAAAGAAATTCGAATTCGAAACCGGAACTGAACCGGATGCAATCCTGGCATCGAAACCGTAATCCCGATTCGAATCTGGAATCGAGACCGGAATATATACTGAAACTGAAACAGAACCTGGAATGTTAACTAAATCTGGAACCTGGGACTTAAAACTTAACCAAATCCAGTGCTGAAACCAAGTATCGAAGCTGAAATGAGAATGTGGAATCGAAATTGGAACTGAACCCGGAACTTTAACTAAAACCGGTACCTACAAATTAAAATTTAACCAAAACCCATACTGAAACCGAGATCTGTAGTTGAAAGCAGAACCTTAACTAGAACCGGAACTGAAATTGGAACCTGGAATCGAAACTGAAACTGAAAATGAAACCGCAATCTAGAATCTAGAACTTAAACCGGAACAAAAATGAAAACGAAACTCCAAGCTTCAAAATTAACGGAATCTGAAACCCAAAAAATGTTAAACTGTCAGCCATGTTCCCAATTTGTTAGTCCTATGAATTGTTTAGTTCAATAGTTAGACATAATTTTGTCACTCGAAATTGTTATATGTATATAGGCAGCCAAAAATGACAAACAAAAAGCTTTTCTACTTCACCATACAAAAGGTGAAAAGCTTTGGAAAAAAAATGTGAAAAAATTTTCAAAATTGTATTTAATTACAAAAAATCATGCAAAAATATGTAAATAATTAAAAGTATTTTATAATGTTTTTGTTTTGGCGGCGACATTCAAAAGAATCCCTGATTCTAAATAACCCTGAGTTTCTAAATGCTGCCGAAGGGTTTTGAAGGGAAATCGCCCAGATGGTGCTTCACCGCATCCATAACATTGCAGCTTTTATACGAGATATCATGATCCAGAGCAATTAGTGCCACGTGAGCACGGCAACTGGCTCGGAATATGTCTCTTCTATTAGTTTAGGGAACGGTTTAATAAAATTGCAAGGACCTTCTTTGCTTCTGAGGCATCAAGAGCCCATCCATGCCAAGGCAGTTTATCTGCTTTTCGCTTCCCTGTAATCTAGTATGTGTTTTCCATGTGTCCTGTATGTGCGCGCTTCCAGAGTCCCAACTCTCCAATCCTCAGTACACCCTGAGATGCCTTTTCTTTGATAAAGAGATCCATAGTCTTCCTAATGTATATCACGTTCAGAGAATATATAGAACATAATCTAATTGCTACTGTGACCGCACCCCAGCAAACTATCTGAACTTTTCCAAGCATATTGTGCATGCATTTCAAAACGAAACGACTGCTTGCCCCGGTCGAATAACTTCTTTGTACACCCATGCTATGACTTTAGAGCTCAGTGCCCACTTTTGACCTAATATTATTTTAAAAGAACACTTTTCAGAAAGACGCAGCAAATTAACCTCCTCTATATCTATGACACAGAGCCACAACAGTACTTAGATGACACCCCCCCCCCCCCCCCCCCCCCCTCCACGGTTGTTCTCTATGACAGACAGAGCAACAGGGTCTTCCATACTCTAACATCACTGTGCCTCTTTATTAAAAATAATTTTTTCAGCATTTTCACATACTCAATAGGTCATAACAAAAATTATAACAATTGATATAAAAAGAGCTTTTGAATTTTTCCAATCATACTGTCGGATGGACATGCAACCCTGTCTACCTACACTTATATATACATACATTATACTTTACAATATCAATTGTCAAATAAGTGGAGATTCGATCTTTCACTTCTGTGCTGCACACGTGTCGAGAAGACAGATCTCTATTTTTTCCGATTATTGTATATTTTATAGTTAACAAAGAAGTTATATGAATTCTACAAAACATATTAATGGCGACGAGTAAATTTCATTTTGCCAAAACATCCAAGAGACCTAAGTTTCAAAGAAACAGTGGAGAAGCTCACAAAATTGTTTGGTTCACAAAAGTCTATTTTTAGCATGGCTATCACTATCTACAGATAAGTTAAGACACAACCACAGATTTTATAACGTACGCAGTCACCGTCAATAAGGAATGTGAAAATTTTCAACTAAATAAGCTAACGTTGGATCAATTCAAGTGTTTGATTTTCATCATGGGGTTGAAGTCTCCAACCGATTTTGGGGTGAGAACCAAATTACTGACAAGACTAGACAGTAGCAAAGAAACTTACTCTTGACAAATTATCAGCAGAGTGTAAGCGTTTATTAAATCTTTAAACAGATACAGCATTAATTGAAAATAAAAATGAGCTACGCACAATCAATAAGATATATACTAAGCAAGACAACAATCGAATTCCAAAAAACACCGTGTTAGTATTGCGGCTGAATGCATTATACGTCAGTGGTGGAATTCACTAACTTATAACGATGCGAAATTTCGAGATTTTTGCTAACGATTTTCGTCGCATGTATATCGACTGTGCTATTCACTAACTTAGCTATAACGATTCGGGCTTAGGATTCCTCAACCCGCAATAAAACGTACGCTAAGTATTCAAATTCCATTTTTTTATAATAATATTGACATAATAGTAATATTATTTTAATTTTCGCTAAAAACTAGAGATTATGTGTTGTTTATTTAACGACACAGATAACAACCCCAAATTGTGTGTTGTTTACTTAACGACACAGCTGATCGCGAATAAACGAATATCGATAAAAAATGGTTAGCGAATACCGATATCGTTATAAATATCGTTACGACAAAATGTCGATTGTGAATGTCGTTATAGAAGTTAGTGAATTCCACTACAGATTATCAATTTAGGAAGCATAAATGCAAACAATGCAACCGTAAAGGGCACAAAGAAGGCTATTGTAATTCTAGCAAACCTTACAAAAAACAAAAACCCGCCAACGGAAAACGTACGGACACGACAACGAAAAGAACCAACAAAAGCCAAGGTAAAGGAAAATCAATTAATAGCATATTTGTCACTAACAAAATCAGTGTAGCAAATCGTAAATACATTCGCGTGCAGATAAACGGGTTTTCGACGGATCTTCAATTCGAAACTGCTTCAGATATAACGATCATAACGTCTTCAAGAGATATGTAAATGTGGTTACACCAGTCAACATTTCAGACTGGGCAGCTCCAATCGTGGTGACAAGAAAAGCAACTGGTGGAGCGCGAATATGCCGCGATTTCTCAACCGACTTGAACAACGCTTTGGAAATGCACCAGCACCCGTTGCCTTTACCCGAAGACCTCTTCACTTGAATGGCTAAGGCTAAGTTTTTTAGCCACATCGACCTCTCAGACGCTTTCTTGCAAGTTGAAGTGGATGACGAGGCGAAATACCTTCTCACTATAAACACACACCGGTGTCTGTTTAGGTACAGTCGAATGGTTTCCGGATTCAAAGCATTCCCAACTATATTTCAGCAGATTATGGATGTAATGTTGTCTGGGCTCACGGGAGTAGCGGCATACATAGACGACATATTCATAGCAGGCTAAAGTCGAGAGGATCATGACGATTAATTGGAAGTCGTATTAAAACGTATGTATAGACGATTTCGGGTTCAAATTTAAGTTTGAAAAATGCACGTTCTATTCGAAAAAAACTAAATATCTAGGATGTTCGCGAACTACGCTCATTCTTGGGAGAAATCAATTTTTACGGTAAATTCATTCCCAAATTACGCACCTACAGAGGACCACTGGATGAATTACTGAAATCGAACTTCAAATGGCACTGGTCTCAAGAGCAAAGCATATGTTTTAAGGCCCTTAAGAACATTCTCTTTTTAACGCGGATTTATTTTTGACATATTTCGATCCAAAGCTCGATATTGTTGTTGCGGTAGATGCTTAAAACGACGGCCTCGGGTCATGCATTCAGCACGAATACCCGGACGGTTCTATGAAAGCAATATGTCATGCGTCACGGTCACTAACAGCGGCTGAAAAAGGTTGCAGCCAAATCGAGAGAGGGACTGGCCATCGTTTTCGCGCTCACAAAATTTCACAAAATGATTTTTGGGCGAAAATTTAAGCTACAAAGGGACCACAAACCATTACTCGCGATCTTTGGCAAACCGATTACAGCGTTAGGCTATAAAATTATTGGCTTATGACTTCGACATAAGCTATATCAACGAACAATTTTGGTCACGCATACGTTTTATTTCGTATTATAAAGCCAGCTGATTGTTTTCAGTAAAAACACTTTTGTTATAAGTTTTGAGGTGTAAATTAATTTAATAAATATATAAATGCATGGCGCGATATACAAGGTGGCGCAAAAGTAAGCTTCCGATGTTCAGCATATCGGTTGTGGCACGTGCAGTGTGTGCTATTGCACCGTCTTGTTGGAACCACATGTTTTCCAATCCCAATTCATCAAGTTGCGGCAAAAAGAACTCGTTGATCATTGCTCTGTAGCGCTCACCATTCACAGTAACCGTTTGGCCCCGACCGATTATTGGTCAAATAAATAGTCAGCAATATTCCGCGTTCTGGAGCAGTGTAGCGTAACATTGTTTATTAGGGTGTATTTCGCATGTGTTTACTACACAAATGTCAAAACAGAACTGACTTTAGGGGCCAATCACAAAATTTATAGCATTTTCTGATAGGAGGATTACTTTTGCGCCACCTTGTACAACAGGTACGAGGTGTGTTCAAAACGTATCGCGAATTTTTAATTTTCGCTGGTTACGTATATTCGAATTTCGAATTTTTTGTGGCGTTATGTTGGTACTCATGTCTCTCACTTATGCCGACAAGCTCGGCCATTTTGAATGTTCAGTTAATTGTTGACAGCTGCTTTGCTTGCACGTGTTTTGGATCGTCTTCGATTTTTACCTATTCAAAAAAATGGATCAAAGAACCTGTATCAAATTTTGTGTGAAAAATGAAATTAAGTGCGCGGATGCATTTCGAATGTTGACTGTGGCATACGGAGAAGCTACCTTCGACCGAAGCAACGTTTATCGGTGGTACAAAATGTTCTCAGAAGGCGGAGAAGATGTGCAAAGAAGAACAAAAATTGGCTTTTGCACCACGATAACGCCCCTGCTCACGCATCGTTGCTTGTGCGCGTCTTTTTGGCCAAAAACAACACACTAATGATGCCGCTGCCACCGTATTCCCAAGATCTGGCCCCCTGTGACTTTTTCTTGTTCCCTAAACTGAAGAGGCCCATGAAAGGACGACGTTACGCTTCTCTTGATAAAGACGGCATCGAAGGAGGAGCTGAACAAGATACAAAAAAATGATTTTTTGAAGTGCTTCGAAGATAGGAAAAACCGTTGGCACAAGTGTATAATATCTCATGGGGATTACTTTGAAGGGGACAAAATAGATATTCATGAATAAATAAATAATTTTTGAAAAAACACAAAATTCGCGATACTTTTTGAACACACCTCGTATATCATCATAAGCCTCCTAAGAGATTTTTGCGCCGAGCTTTCCTTCCAATTTGTGGTGTGCCGTTTTGAATTTTTTCCTACAAATTGGTAGCACCTACAGATTTTTGCCGACTTCGAACGGCATCTACAAAGGAGATGCATTTTTGCTGAGAAGACTTCCATAGAAGACACTCGGAGAGTTTTCCAAACCACTGCCGAGGGACGACCCCGTTTTGAAAAACTTTTTTAAACCACTTTTGATGTTATCTGTCCCAGGACTCCAACCTTGGACCTTCGGTGTGGTAGGCCGGCAACACTGCCGCCACACCACGGCGCCCGCCATTAATTTATTATACCTAGTAGTGCTACGCATATGGCATAAACGGATCGAGATAAATATTGACTTATATGTATCAAAATGTCTATTCGTCCGGTCGTCTGTTAACACGATAACAACAACTGCTAACCACATTTTGCTTTCAAATAGACCGACAGACAGACGGACGGAGAGACGAACATGGCTAAATCGACTCAGCTCATCGTCCTTATTATTACAGTTTACTTATTGATGGGCCCATTTCTTGTTCTCATATACCAACATTTCATGTATGAAAGGTATGAAAATCAAAAAAGGTATATAACTTCCCTATTGTATTAACAACTTGCGCGGATATTCTACTTTTGTGTTATCCGATTTGCTTAATTTTTGGCACGAGTATACTACATACTATTGAGAAGCAGCTGACCAATTTTGATTGAAATATCTAGTTCAAACAACAAGCAATCGCCTTTGAAAATAGCAGAATTTTTATGGTGAAAAGTGGAGGGCGCCACGCCTACTTCACCAAAATCCACACAATTTTGCGGTCGAGTTTTGCTTAAAAAGCTTATTATGTGTGCAAGATCTTATTGATATGCATGATTATAAAAATATCGGGTTTTACATTTTACAAACAAATTTTTCAGAACTGTGTTTAAAAATTGGGCGTGGCCGATTACCGATTTCGTCCATTTTTACAACAAATACCTTTATATGTTCAACATTTTCGCCAAATATCGTTTCGATAAATCAATTTTTGCCGCAGTAATGGCATAAAAAGTTTTGTGGAATAATCCACTATAAAAGGGAACGAGGCCACGCCCATTTTTAAAAATTTATATTTTTCGACTTTCCTCGTTCACGGACACTTTGACTTGTTCAAAAGTGGGCGGTGCCACGCCCATTTTCAAAAATCTTGAACATTTCATTTTCTGCCTTAACATTAATGTACTCACCAAACTTTATCCTTATAAGTCTATTATGTACTGAATAATCACTTTTTTTGTATTTTCGAAAATATTCTATATACTCGTATAAAAAGTAAGCGTGGCTATCATCCGATTTCGCCGATTTGATGAGTGTCAAGGAACCTGCATACCAAATTTCATTAAGATATCTCAAAATTTACTCAAGTTATCGTGTTAACAGACGGACGGACATGGTTTAATCAATGTGTTTGTTTCTCCTAAACATTTTGATATACATAAGTCAATATCTATCTCGATCCGTTTATGCCGTTATATATCACCGTTACGCGACTAAAGTTAATATACCTTGTGTGCGTAGCACTACTAGGTATAAAAATAAATGAGAAAAAACGAGATGTAAAACCTCACACGCAGGAACGCGAGGAAAGAAACAGTCAAAAAGTTTGCCGATACTCTTAAAAATGTGATGGGAGAAATACGGAAACTTTCGGGGTATCGATTTTCAAATAAGTGGAGATTCGATCTTTCCGCTGCACACGTGTCGAGAAGACAGATCTCTACTTTTTCCTATTATTTCTTCATTTTATAGTTAATGAAGAAATTATATGAATTCTACAAAACATATTACATACCTTAACATATCTATTGTCATTGAGTTGAATTTTGTAATAGTTCAAGCATAGGGCTGTATATCTGCTTTTTTTGTTACAGTAAGTTAAGTTATTCGACTTTCTCATCTACTTAGGCGGCCTTCCTGTTGTGTGGGTAATGGTCCCAAGTTCAAGTAACGGGACACGTCACCAGTGGACCGCAACCCACCGCCTGTATTTTGACATGAAAAAGCTTCTCAGAAACAATTTGTCTGCGTTAGCAGATGGGGTTCAGAGTCGGCATAGAACATGTAGGCCCACCCAATTTGTTGGAAAAATTAGAAGCAGGGCACCACAAATGTGAAGACAAGCTCGGCCTTTGTATCCCCGCAGGTTCATAGCCTCAAATTATTATACAGGGTGGCGCAAAAGTAATCCTCCTATCAGAAAATGCTATAAATTTTGCGATTGGCCCCTAAAGTCAGTTCTGTTTTGACATTTGTGTAGTAAACACATGCGAAATACACGTTAATAAACAATGTTATGCTACACTGCTCCAGAACGCGGAATACTGCTGACTATTTATTTGACCAATAATCGGTCGGGGCCAAACGGTTACTGTGAATGGTGAGCGCTACAGAGCAATGATCAACGAGTTCTTTTTGCCGCAACTTGATGAATTGGGATTGGAAAACATGTGGTTCCAACAAGACGGTGCAACAGCACACACTGCACGTGCCACAACCGATATGCTTGTACCTTGTACTATTATTAAAAAAAACTTTTTTATCTTTCTAATTCTAAATATTATTTGTACATTTATTTTGAAGAAGTAGTCGATCTTATCACTATTGTCGAGTGTCGTCTAGCAAAAGAGGCGATAAGATTATTTTAGTAGATTACTCGTCCCACTGATAGTAGAAAAAAAAGTTGATCTGAAAGACCTTACAAAGAGCTCGATAGTGTGTTCGGCCTTCACTTATAAATTGAAGTAGTGGTAAACATTTTTGCAGTTGTTCGGTATTTGCAAAATTCCAGAATTAGAGGCCGCTTTCTCAATGTCCGGTTTTTGTTAACCGCCAGTTTAATTGGCAGATGTTCGTCGGTTAACCGGACAACATTATAAGTTGGTTCTGCTTCAAACGTGTGACCAGCCCATTTAGACCGAGTTCTTATTTTTGGTAGGCTTAATGAAGCTTGCTTTGGAGAAATAACTATTTTAAACATAATGTAATCATATTTTAAAGTTCACACACATATACGCACCCAACCAAATACGGAGCGCTACAAGGTTGTCGTGGAAGTTTACTTGATCGCTGTAGACTGACCATGTCTAAAGCCACTCTGACGAGGTTCAATCAGTCGGGTTATGTCGGCCTACAGGCTTTATCACAATACACTTGCTACAACCTAATCTGAGATATTAAGAAGGATGATTGATTCACAAGATCTCCCAATTAGGAATATTTCTGTTCGTCTAAAAGAACATGGAAGTAATCCTTTCATAGTCTTAGTTCTCTCTAAAAATCATTTCTACATGAGTTATCCCCTAGCTTAAAATCTTCGGACACTGTTCCTGTTAGTTAGGAGCTTAATATATTCACACTCACTCCTCTTTGCCTCCGTTTTTGTTGTCCGGAAAAGTCGCCTCGTACTTTCCTTTTGTTATAACGCGGAACCCTTCATTGTACCTGGTGCTCCATCACCTTCGCCGATATGGCCCCAGTTCTCATGTGCTCTGATGGGTTGACTTGTGCTCTCAAAAAGCAGTTATTGCCGATTTGAGACGAGCTGCACGATTATTCGCAGCTTTGCTTCGATTGATGGTCGTATTTTATTCCCCGAGCAACTCATCTCTTATGGGGCGGTGATGTCAGCCTTTGCCTTCAAGAGAACATCAACCAGCTCGGCAGAGGTACCAGGAATTTCGAATTTCTTTCTCCGCAATTAGTGCTGCAATCAAAACCATCCATATTTTTGCATATCGATGATTTTTGCAAGATAACGTAGATTTAATATCAGCTTTACTGAAAATACCAGCATGTGACAACTGTCATATTTATAACACCAGCTTAAGCGCATATGATTTGAATTCTAGACTTCAAAATATGAGTATTGACAAAATCTATTAAGTCTTGCACCAAAATATGGACAGGTTTT
This sequence comes from Merzomyia westermanni, assembly GCA_949987695.1. NCBI lineage: Eukaryota > Metazoa > Arthropoda > Insecta > Diptera > Tephritidae > Merzomyia > Merzomyia westermanni. The sequence continues at coordinate 66,972,013 of OX465290.1, forward strand.
GCCCATCATATCATTATTCAGCAGAAATTGACTACTTGAATTTCTTATCATACCATTTGAATGTTACGGTAGCAATCTGTTAAAGTGGCCTAAGTTGACTTAAGAAAAATGCTTTAATAAACGCAAATTAGCCAAAATTTATTAGTTACTCGTCTACGGCATTTATTGGCAACACTGACACTTACTGGCTTTGACAAAAAATGTACTGAGTTACAGTAGTTGTGTACGTTGGAGATAAAATTTTAAAAAATTTTATAAAATTTTTACTGGAAAGTATTCGGTTTGACATTTCATTGAGAGAGAGAGTTGCCAGTTTCTGCTGGGGGAATTTCACTCAGTAAAACTTGTAAGTGAAAAACAGCTGATCGTGACATAGAAAAGCAACAACAAAAATTTAAAAATTAGAGTTATTAACCAATCAAAAAAGCACCAGCTGTTTTGTTTGTAAGTTTTTACTTACTCCTGTTCGGCGAAAACTTTTTTCTTTTGGCGTTTCGAGAGGTTTACGTCGTTCTCACTTTACTAACTCTTCTTTGCAAGTTTTGTCAACGAACACAGCTAATAAAAAATCGCGTGTAGGCTTTGATTCATAAATTAGCTTATAATCTTTCACTTCAGTCGACTCGAAATTGGCGTTAGAAGAATAGGTTCTATTGTACAGTTCCTCGTACCATGAGGGGACATACAATATTTGGTTTGAGTCTGGAAAGGTAAGAGTTTAACCTGATACAATGTTCAGATCGAAGTTGAGCCATTGTTCGCTAGTCTGCCTGGGAAGGACGCTCTCTTCTTCAGCTATTTCGGCTGGTCAAGACTTGACAGACGATTACCGACTCGGTATCCATTATGTTGCTTTTACTTGATCGCTATTAACCTAACATAGTTGTGAAACATTTTCTTTTGGACCTTCTTCTAAATACTGCCAAAGGTCATTGTTTAAACATTTTCTAAGATAGAGCCTTTGCGAAACATCGCTCTCAGCTTATTCGTCAGTTAGCAGCCCAACAGACCATCGGCTAAGCGAATTGCAATTGGACTTGAGAATTATAACAACTGCCCAATATAAGCTTCCTGCAGTACCACTTATTATAGATTACAAGTAAGCTGATTCCCAAGTTAATTTTTAGAATTGCTTGTAAAAGGCTGATTACATCCTTCAAAATTTTTTCAGCAATATTGCGAAACACTTATTTTATAGCATTTTTCAATGCACATTGAGTGAACCACTTGAGATCAATATGGTAGTAAGCTTAACTTATACTTGAAAAAAAGCTTAAAAATGCCGAAAAGTACCGATATCTTGTCCCGTTATGTTGTTAAACATTTTTCAGCGTTTCAGGTTCATTTCGTGCTTAAACACGTTAAGGTATTTGGTAAAATTACTATATTAATTGATTATCCCTGCAAAAATCGAATGACTGAAACTCTAATACGTGTTCATGTTGGTAAAATTGCGGTAATTTTTGGGGTATATACCCTGCAAAAACGATACAGGTAAAATGATTAGTCAATTTACCCGGAGCCATACGGAAAGTTTTCGTATTTCTCCCATCACGTTTTTAAGAGCATCGGTAGACTTTTTAACTGTTTCTTTCCTAGCGTTCCTGTGTGTGCGGTTTTACATCTCGCTCTTTCTCAGTTATTTTTTGACCTAAGATAAACATACAGTAAACATATGTTCTCACACCGGTGTCACAGCTACTAGTCATTTGTCTCGTATACTCGTATAACACGCAAAATTATGGGATATTTTACCGACATAAATACCAATTGCAGTTTCAGTCATTCGATTTTTGCAGGGTTCAGAAGCTTATTGCGTTTTCTTTTCTAGAAAAAGTGTTACCCTGTTGGTTATTCTCAGCTCTCAGGGTTTTTTGCTCGCTTAAAAAATACCTTGTTATGATTGAACAGGACGCCAATATCTACAAAATCAGCCATTTTGCAGAGCGCCAGGTTACCTTGGTCAAGAGATTAAATTTGAGAGGGTAACATGAGGGTAACATTTTTTGGTTAAAAAGAAAACCCCATTATATAAATCTGGCACAATTGTTTTTACAAACTTATAAAAAGGGTGCCGTTTTGATTTTCCTACAATTCCTTAGATAGTCTTTTTTAATAGCAGACTTAAGCATTTCTCAAGCTTTACGCTTATATTCGAAAGCTTGTAATAACATTGTTCCCAAGACTTTTGGTCTGTTGGGAGGTTTATACTCTAAGCGTCCGAAACGTATGAATGTATGTTCAATACCATGGTTTAATACTTACAGAGTAACACCACCCAGAAATGGCTCCGGTGGATATTGATCGCTGCTTCCCTGTTTTCGTATATCATTCAGCAAAAATACACCAGAAAGCATTTGTAATGTTGTTATCGTCCCAGCTAATTTTGCAAGCGACTCGCTATATGGCGCCAATAAATCTCCAAGTACATCCATATTGCCTTTGTTGACAAAACAAAATATATAGAAAGCAAACGAAAAACAAAAAAAAACAATAAACAGCTGTAGATGGTAAAAATTCTGCAAAATCGGTATCCTTGCCAATGAAGTATTCTCCTTGTAATTAAACACTGATGCGCTTTTACTCTCTTCACTAAAGCTAACTCATCAAACAAAAAAACAAGATAGTGCAGGTGTAATACCGAAGAGAGTATATTAATAAGAGGCACCAGTTCGTTTCTCTGAGCAGAATTCCTCGTTCACACAAACTCGCTAGACTTGCTGTCCAGCCCCAGGGGTTCTGGCAATCTTCTTAGCATCTACTTTCGCCAAAGAGAGTATATTAATTAATTTTAATTAATAATTAATATTAATATACTCTCTTTGGTTAAACTATACTGTCTCTCTGTATAAGTACTACAAAAATTATAAGTAAAAGGATGTTTGCCCAGATTGCAAGTTCAAGAGCACTTCCGCCGCCGGCACGCTGCGAGCACCGTTATTTAACACGTTATGCCTGTTATATGTAGGTGTGTTTGGCTGAATGAATAACTGCAATGAAATAAAGCCACACACCTTGACACAACACAATTTGTTTGTTTATTCGATGTGCGCTTGATTTCCTTTGCTTTAATTCGATTTCTGCGTTTTAATTGCAATTGTTATTTTATTTTACTTTGTTAATAACCCTGAATATTTTAATTTAATACACTTTAAATTTTGTATTACGCTAGTTCAAAATTATTTTTTTCTACTTTTCAATAGTTCAATGTGAAGCAAAAGGCAATCTCCCCTTCATTTATCTAATTTGTTTATGCTACAGTAGGTTTTAATCTGGTCACACATTCAATATTTAATTACACACATAAGCACCAGACAGGTATTTCAATATGTTATAAGTTGATTGCATTCTTAGATTTGCTCGCCTTACATTGAAAACTTTTTTGTTGGTGTTTTGCGTGAAACTAATAAAGAACAAAAAAACTTTGAGTGCACGTAAAACCAAAACACGTAGTCTCTAGTTGAATGTGGGCCAGCTTCTGAATTGCTAAATGCTAAACGTTTCGGCAACTATTAAATTGTTGTTGTTTAAAAAATGCCTAAGTAGGTTCTCAAACTCGAAGCGAAAGCAAACGATGAAACTACTTTACACCGCTCGATAGCTTAATTGTTTTTGTTTGACTGAGAGCGATAACGAGTACACCCATACGTTATGGATTACACAAGTAAATAGATAAAAGCGATTGAAAGAGATATTGGCGAAGGCATGGGTGTATCCAGCACCAAAATTAGTGGGGTAAAAGTCAGAAGATAAAAACTGTTCCGAAAAAAATTAAACTGACAAACTTTTGTTACTATCACAAAACGGTCTACCACGTTAATAAATAAGCTCAAAAACCGCTATGCTGTCCCAGAAGTTTCATAACGTACAATTAATTAATCTTATTTGAAAGAAATATTGTTTTTCTAGAGAACTAGCACACAATTTGCATCCCGAAAAATGTGCTTCCTCCATACTCTATTCTTATCTTTATAACTTTCCCTATCCCCATCTCTATCCCTCTCTCCAAAGCAGTTCAGTTTTTTAATTAAATAGGCAGAGAGTCATAACAAATTAAAACATAGGCTTTTCCGGGGGGCGTGGCACACTTTTCCAAAATTTTCATATGTTTTTGGAAGTGGCTACATGAACTAATGTACTAGGCGGATAATCGCCATGAGGACGATGTTTTCGTATCGACGGTTAAATGAAGTAACCCCCTATTTGGAAATATTTTTAAAAAGGCCCACTTCGAATTTGTTTTTTAAACGCCGCATCTCAGAATTTTCCTTACGAACGCCCTGCCCCAGAATTTTTCACAGCAACGCTCTATCTAAGCATTTGATTCGAAAAGGTGCTATCTCAGCAGTATATGAAAGGCTGGGAGTAAAAAATAAACTTATTTTTCATGTAAGTAAAAGGGAAACTTATAAAATGCTTAATAAAAACAGGTAAAAAAAAAATGTTCAGTAAAAGGTAGACCTTTTAATGGAAAAAACGATTTACAAGTTTCCCTTTTACTTACATGAAAAATAAGTTTACTTTTTACTCTCAGCCTTTCACATATATGACTAATCTCCCTTCAAGTCAGTCGTCGATATAGTCAAGTCTTGTTACATTATACAGCATACCAGTACATTAGAGCGTATCACCAAAAAAAGGTTAAATAATTTTACTCTGGTTCGAATGCTTATTTCAAAAATGAAAAAACTGTTTACACCCTGTAAAAACTGGGAATTTTTTTTTTTCCATATAACTTTTCTATTGACCTTTGATTTCAATGAGCGATCCATACACCGCATTAACCTATCATGTCAACTTTAGCTTTTATTTAAATTCATTTAAAATAAAACACTTTGTATTAAAAAAAAATTAAGAATAAAGTAAAAACAAATTTAAATATCATTAGTGCATAATTATGTTAGTAAAAGAATCGTCACTTACTAACATTACTACTATAATAAGACGCTTGAAAATCGAACATAAAACTTGGAAATTATAGAGAAAAAGCGAACTTCACAAAAAAATGATGCTCTTTTTCAGAACATCATTAGGTAAGTGTGCAAAGCGGGTGGTAACATTTTCCACTTTATTTTCCCTATTCACCTTGATACGGTTAGCTATCCTTCACTAACTAAGATTTCGTTATTATACTGAACAACGTATCTTTGGTGCAAAAAAAAACGAAGATCACTGCAATTAGGGGACAACATATTAATCACATATCATGGTTTACGTCTACTAGTTTGGCATCTTCTTTTGGGAATCGGAGTGGAAGGTAGTGGATGAAGGTACTCCGAGAGAGTGGAATGAAAGAAACCCCGTTCAGAGTTGCTTCAAAGTATTAATTACAACTAAAAACTTGAATATAAACTTAAATTTACATTTTATAGTGACTGATAAGGTGTTATAACTACTTTATATTCACTAATTTGTGAGTTTTATATCTTCACGTTCAATATTGCAGTATTTAAATTTGATTGTTTTATTATTGCGTACAACACACCCTGTGTGGTTTGTGTATGTGTGCAGATTCGGAGTAAGTTGCGCTACCCTGTAAAAAACGATGGAGCATCAGAGTACTCTCATCATCGTAATCATATAAAAAAGGTGGATCACCTGATCCTACTCGGAGTACTATTTACTTTGCTTCCGAAAAGTCTATAGAGCACCTACGTTGGAGTACTTTGACAATGCTGCCAAAAGATTACTCTATAGAGTATTTTAGACGAAAGCGAGAAGGGAGTATGTGTTATTTTAAGGACCACCTACTCCCACTCTCGCTTTGCTGTTAAATACTCCATAGAGTAATTCCATGGGATTATTTTGAGAGTACTCTCACGTAGGTGGTCTATAGAGTATTCAAAATCAAAAAAACGGAGTACTTCGAGATGGATTAGGTGATCCAATCACCGGACATTGCCATGTAAATTGGACCACCTTTTTATATGAATAAGGATATGTGTTGGACTACTCTGATCCTCCTTTAGGAGTATTCTTTGGAGTATGAAACGGAGTATTTTCGTTTTTTGCAGGGTACTAATAGACATATACTATGGTAACGACCCACCTGACTAGAATTTTTGATAAGAACGTTTTTCCTACAAAACTATATGCAGTCTAATTTTTTTTATTCAACGGTCCTACAAAATAAAACTAGCAAAGCTAGACCTCTACAAATTTATATTAAGATCTGTAACGTTTACAGTACAATCTGGTTTTGTCATTATAAAAAATAATATCAATACAATTTAAAAGAAAAATGTATTTTACTCAGTCTAATAAAGCAATTCAAACATGGCAATAGTTGTAGGAAGTTGATCCATGTCTGCCGATTGGAATCTAAGAACTTAAACTGCGAGAGTCGAAAGTGAGCTAGCAAAAATGTCAATCTTGGTAATATTTAAATGGTTCAACGGGGCTTTCGACACCAACCAAACAAAATGTTAAGATGCCTCTGGTGTATGCAAAATCTCTTTATTGTTTATGAACTCACCAGTTTTTTTTTGCTCAAACATGTGTAGATATTAACCCCAGATCCCCCTACTCAACAAATCGACTATGATTTTCAACTAAGTTTTCGTTAAAGTGTATGGTTGTGTGCGTTTTATTGGGTCTACTAAGTAGACACTACTTATAAGTGGTTTATATATATTCAGTCTCATCTTGTACTCTCTGTACAAACACTTGTCATTTTGAGATAGTTAAGATCCAGATTAGAATTCTATTTAACGAAAAATTGTTATATGTTGTGTTGATTCCCTTTTTTAACATTCAAGGAGTTTTAACAAGGTCCAAGGCTTCGAAATGGTGTATTTATGTCTCGTATCCAGGCGCGCTGGTTGTCAACTCAATTGCAACTTGCTGTGTTTTTGTATACGGTCAAGAACTCGGGGGGAAAGCCAGGATGGGGTAGATGAGATAATATCTACCTAGGAAGCGGGAATTTAAGTTCAGCAATAGTGCGGTCTGATCTCTCTCTCCACCCTTGAGGGTTATGGGGTTACAATATGCCCGAGGTAGATATGCCGGTTGTTGTTGTTTTTAACGAAAAAATACGAAGGTTTTGGGGAATGTTGTCGGAAGTGACAGTCCTTTGCCGAATATGAAACCGGTACGAATCGGTACTCTCTTGCCCGACTGTCGCGGTAGCGATTTGGTATACCAGTGGAACCTTCTAGGCCAGGAAGATGAGTAATGAGAGATGAGAGGCAAGTTTATGAATTGACATTTCCTTTTCTTAATTTTTTTTTTAATGTTAATTCCCATGCTTCAATAATTAATTAATTACTACAATTAGAATTATATTATTATTCTTCTTCCCGCAAAACGGGTTTCGATTTCTCTGATACATATGGTACTTTGCCGGGCTTAGAATGTTTACGAACATTCGCCTCCTTCACCTTCTCTTTGTTCTTAATGGCGCGCATCTTTCGTTGAGCATTCAGCACATGTTTCGGTACTTGACGATGACGAGCAATACGTTTTATTTGAGGATGAGCAGCATATTTTTCCTTTAATTTTTCTTGATAATTAAATGCGACACGCTCACGTGGTCTTATCACACCCAGCTTTTCTGATGCATTCGCCTTCCACATGCGTATATTCATTTCATCTGAACCAGAGAATAAATAACGATTGTCTAGTGACCACGCAACACAAACAACATGTTGCATACGTTTCGTATGATAAATATCGCGCGAATGACTATGATGGACATTGTAAATACGTATTGTTTTATCATAACTCGACGAAACAAACTCCTTCCCCGTGGGTGAATATTCGACATCGGTCACAGCCGAGACGTGGTCAAAGTGTATTTTGAGAGGATTACGTAGCTGACGTGTGTCGAATGTGTAAAGGCTGTAAGAAAAAATTACTTTATTTTTGAAGATATAGCTTATATATATAAAGATATCGTTCGCAGCGCTGTAAATCTAAAGAGTTTTCTACTTATTTTACACAGTTTCAAAAAATATTTTTAACCCAAAAGCTAAGAAAGCAACTTCTACCGCGATGGAAATTGTATGTATGTACATCAGAAATGTTTATATGTTCAATAATACTTACTTGCAATCTTCATTTGCAACAGTGAAATTAAATGCTTCCATAGGATTCCACGCCAATTTATTGCTCTTCATTGACAATACAATCTTTCGCAATGGTAAAGCTTCACGCTGATCATATAATATTATACTCCTATCGCTGGCACAACACGAGAGCAGTGATGTTTCTACTTGATTGAATGCGACTGTATGTAAGGTATCTACGCCCCATTTAAGTGTTTTTAAAGGATCATTACGGTTTTCATCCCAAATAGCACACACCTCACCACATGTGGCATACATGGGATCACTTCGGTGATGTGAAATTCCTGTGATAATTGTGCGTGATAAAATAGTATTAATCGGTTCTTCGTGTTCATCCACATCCGGCATACCGTTCTTCCATACTTTAATAATTTTATCATCACCGACAGTGAAAAACCGATCGCCATTAACAGAGTACACTATTCCACGTACAAAGCCATCATGTGCAACAAAATGACGCATACTTGTGCGGTTGGCCAAATCCCAAATACGGATCTCTCCATCATAGGCGCCCGATGCAAGTGTAGACAACTGCTTAGGATGTTTGCCAAAGCATGCAACTCCATCACGGTGTCCACTTAAATTACCTACAAATGGCTTAGCAAATACGCGTTCCAACTTCGTGGCATTCAAAGCGCGTACATATTCCCTAGCAGTTTCCAACGGATGTAGTTCAGGATCAAAGTTACGAGGCACTGAAAAGAACCAACACTATCAGTGGACTAAACACATTTTAAGGGATGCACAAGTATACTTTTATAATTCTGCAGTTTAGTCTCGCGGACATACTGGTCCGGGTTTCTGCTTATCATTTTGACTTTCATTTTTATGCTGTTTCCGTGTTTAAAAAAGAATGGTAAATCTTTCCATCCAACGTCACCTGCTAAAACACGTCCAAAAATATCAGGAAATGTAATAAAAGACGCGTTTTGTAAAGAATATCAAAACACGCTGCCATGCTAAATTGTCAAACAGGTGGTAATACAGTCGCCAAACTATCAATCACATTATCGATAGCTTGTGAACTTCAAACCATGATCCAATAATTTATATGGTCGTCTCAATCGGCCAAAAACACGAAATTACCGTTTGACGTCGTTTAATTCTTATGTCAAAATGCACATGTGAGAGGGAACGCGCAAAAACGATCTAAGCTTTTCACGTATAAAACACACATAAACACATAAATCACACATTTTCTTAAAATGTTATCACAAAGCACTCGTTAAATATCAATTCACAGCGAATTTTTATTAAAAATAAATAAAACACGAAGCGAACTCAATAGCTTTTCCAAGAACTGTAAACAAAGAATGTAAACAAAAAACAACGATATGATAGTTTGACATAAGGTGTGGATGAGGAAGAAAAAGACGATATGTCATGTGAGACGACCATATAACATTATTGGAACATGCTTCAAACTAAATCAATGATGCTCAGCGTCGGTAAGGCTGGTAGAGTCCAACCGTAATTGCAGTATTCTAGAAACAAGCACAGAAAAGTTATAAGGTGTATGGTCAAAATTTGTGGAATTTTGTTTAAGCTCTTTTCGTGGTTACAAAATTTACCGATTTACTTCCAAATTCTAATGCGGTAAAAGATATCTTTTTACCGGCAAATAAATAATTTTGCAACTCTTCCACCTAATTTCATAACCACCAAAATAGTGGGTCGTTTTGATCAAAACATCAAGTTGAAGAAGTTTTAGCGGTTTTGCAGTGCAAGTTGCGGAGTTGTGAACACTACTGCCACAAGGTATTTGGTCATCGGGGCACTGATGCATTAAAATTGATGCAGAAAGAATATATGGTAAGTGATCTTAACCTAGTGAATTGCGGGATAAAGAAAAATTGCAATGTTTGCTTGGAAAACAAAATGGTAAGAAGACCATTTCCAAATTCGTGTATGAAGTCTAGTTTAGTAATGTCTGTGGATCAATGAAAACTGTAACGCCAGGAAACAATAGATATATTTTTGACACTTATTGACGACTACAGTCGATATACTGTTGTTTATTTACTCAATCATAAGTCAGAGCTTTTTGATTTATTAAAACTATATTTGAAATTAGTAATGAACAAATTTTCGAGATATCCTAAAATTATCAGATCAGATAATGGAGATGAATTTCGATCAAATGGTGTAGAGACATTTTTAGATTCAAAAGATATTCAGCGTCAATATACAATGCCTTATTCCCCGCAACATAATAGTGTTACTGAGAGGAAAAATGGCAAGGTGTATGCTTAGTGAAGCGAAGTTAGGAAACTTGTTTTGGGGTGAAGCAGTAAACACTGCTAACTAAATATTTGCAAAATCGTTTGGTAACAAGTGCCACAAAATGCACACCTTATGAACGATTTGAAGGTAGAACCCCCAGTAGAAAACATTTGCAGGTTTTTGGTTCGAAAGCATATGTTTTAGTTCCGAAAGAAAAACGAAAGAAATGGGAGCGTAGATCTGATTTACTCACATTTGTGGGGTATGATGAGCATGCCTAGGGATACAGATTGATGGATGTTAACAAAAGAAAGTAACTATAAGAAGAGATGTGAAATTTTTAGAAGATAAAAGCAAGGAGAACTCAGATGAGTTGAAGGCTCATTTCGGAAAATATGAAGAAGTGCCTATTGGAGGATGGGGCCGTGTGCAGAAGTCCACGCAAGTGGGGAAAGCTTCTGATTGCCATTCACCTGGGAATGGCCAGAGCGATTCTTTTGCATGCGGTTCAAGCAGCTCACTACTGGGGAAGGTGCCGCTGCCCGGCTGGTTGAGGTCCTGAGGAAAGCAAAACCTGACATCACCGCCATACAAGAGATGCGATGGACGGGGCGAGGAAATACGATCAGAACACCTTGTAACATCTACTGGAGTGGGCATGAAGACAAGCGCAGATTCGGCGTGGGATTTGTGGTGGCAGAGAGACTCCGTCACCGAGTACTGTCGTTCACACCCGTGAACGAGCGTCTCGCTGCAATCCGCATAATAGTACGATTTTTCACCATATCGTTTATCTGCGCTCATGCACCGACGGAAGAGAAGGACGACGTGGAAAAGGATGCATTCTACGAGCGCCTGGAAGAAGCATACGAGCGCTGCCCCCGTCATGATATCAAAGTCGTGCTTGGCGACTTTAACGCCAGGGTGGGTAAGGAGGATGTATTCGGCCCCACTGTCGGGAAGTTCAGTCTCCACGATCAGACTTCGCCAAATGGATTGAGGCTGATCGACTTCGCCGGTGCCCGAAACATGGTCATATCCAGCACTAGGTTTATGCACAAGAAGATCCATCAAGCTACATGGATGTCCCCCGATCGAAAAACACGCAACCAGATCGACTACGTTGTGATAGACGGACGGCATGCTTCCAGCGTTTTAGATGTTCGCACAATACGAGGACCTAACATCGACTCTGATCACTACCTAGTAGCAGCCAAGATTCGTACCCGCCTCTGTACGACAAAACAGGTGCAACAAAAAACGCAGGGAAAGCTGGACGTCGAAAATCGATCGCCTCTCACACCTGCTCTCCGAGAGCACAATTCAACCTAGTGGAATGCATGAGCAGTGGGATCATATCTCAGGAGCACTCCGTACCGCAGCCGAAGAAGTAATTAGATTCCGGCGAACGCGAAGAAACAACTGGTATGATGATGACGAGTGCCGCGCTGCAACGAAAAGAAAGGACGAAGCCTACAAGGCAACGCTGAGATCGAATGCAACGAGGAGTGTGTGTGAACACTACCGCGAGTTGAAGAGGGAAGCGAGGCGGCTTTTCCGGGCGAAAAAAGAGAGGCAGAAAAGCGTGAAATAAAGGAGCTTGAGATGCTGGCCAACGGGAATAATGCCCGAAAATTCTATCAAAAAATTCGGCGAATGACAGAAGGTTTTAAACCCGGGGCAAACTCCCGTAAGAATGAGAACGGCGACCTGGTGGCCGATGTTTAGAGAGCACTCAGAATATGGAGGGATCACTTCTCTGCCCTTTTAAATGGAGAAACTGAGCAAGAAACCAGAGAAGATGCCGAACCCGAGCCCACAATCGAAGATGATGTAATTGACGTTCCACAACCCGACTATAGTGAGGTGCGAATAGCAATATCCCGATTGAAAAACAATAAAGCAGCTTGCGCTGATGGTTTGCCTGCTGAACTATTCAAACACGGAGGCGAGGAGCTGGTAGGGCGCATGCATCAGCTTCTATGCAGAATATGGTCGGATGAATGCATGCCTTAAGATTGGAATCTAAGTGTTCTCTGCCCAATCCACAAGAAGGGCGATCCTGCAAACTGCGCCAACTATCGCGGAATCAGCCTTTTGAATATCACATATAAGGTCCTATCAAGCGTATTGTGCGAAATACTGAAGCCTGATGTGAACAGACTGATTGGACCTTATCAGTGTGGCTTCAGACCTGGTAAATCTACCATCGATCAAATTTTTACAATACGCCAAATCTTGGAAAAACCCCGTGAAAAGAGAATCGACACACATCATCTCTTTGTTGATTTTAAAGCCGCTTTCGATAGCACGAAAAGGAGCTGCCTATATGCCGCTATGTCTGAATTTGGTTTCCCCACAAAACTTATACGGCTATGCAAAATGACCTTGAGCAACACCGACAGCTCGGTCAGAATTGGGAAGTACCTCTCCGAGCCGTTCGAAACTAAACGAGGTTTCAGACAGGGTGACCCCCTATCGTGTGATTTCTTTAATTTAATGCTGGAGAAAATAATACAAGCTGCAGAACTTAACCGTGCTGGAACAATATTTTATAAAAGCGTGCAACTGTTGGCATATGCTGACGATATTGATATCATTGGTCTTAACAACCGCGCCGTAACTTCTGCTTACTCCAAATTAGAAAAAGAAGCGGAGAAAATGGGATTGGTGATGAACGAGGGCAAAACGAAGTAACTTCTGTCATCATGCAAAGAGTCAGTGCATTCGCGCCTTGGCAACCAAGCCAGTGTTGGCAGCAATAATTTCGAAATAGTAAAGGACTTCGTTTACCTGGGAACCAGCATTAACACCAACAATAATGTTAGCTTAGAAATCCGACGAAGAATTACTCTTGCAAACAAATGCTACTTCGGACTGGTTAGGCAATTGAAAAGTAAAGTCCTCTCTCGACGAACGAAAATAACACTCTACAAGTCACTCATCGCACCCGTCCTGCTATATGGTGCAGAAGCGTGGACACTAACGACATCTGATGAGGCGGCTTTGGGAGTATTCGAGAGAGAGGTTCTTTGAAAGATTTGTGGACCTCTACGCGTTGGCGACGGCGAGTACCGAAGAAGATTTAATGATGAGCTGTATGAACTTTACGCAGACGCCGACATAGTTCAGCGAATTAAAACACAGCGGCTTCGCTGGCTAGGCCACGTAGTGCGAATGAGCGAAGATGCTCCAGCCCAGAAGGTATTCTTATCGGCACCCGCCGGTGGAAGCAGAGGAAGAGGGAGACCACCGCTTCGATGGAAGGACCAAGTGGAGACCGATTTGTGATCCCGCGGTGTTTCCAATTGGCGCCAGTTGGCGCAACGAAGAAACGACTGGCGAGCTATGTTGGACGGTCAAAATCGCCCAGGCGGTTAGATGACCATTTAAAGAAGCCTATTGGCATTCTAAGTCCTTCAAATCGTAAGGTTGAAGAGTACAGAAAAAATAGAAACCAAGTACCAAGTGGCCAATCAGAAGATGAAAACTCATTTCGAAGCTTAGATGGAAATATAGATTTTGAGAGTGATTTAGAAGGCATGGTTGATATAACAGAGGTTCAGGATGCTAATACAGAGGAAATAAGGAAAGATAATGAACCTTTATATCGAATAGATAGTACACAGAGTATGCAAGAAAACGAAAGACCAGTACGCAGGTCAACACGACCAAGGCAAAATTCCAGAGCGTTTCATTTGCAATGTTAGTGATATTGTTGAACCTAAAACATATAAGAATGCAAAGGAGTCTTTGCAGCGAGAAGAGTGGGTTAAAGCAATGAGGGAAGAATATTCGTCTCTTATGTCTTCAAATACTTGGGAATTGGTAGTACCTCCTCAGAAAGCTAATATCGTTAGCTGCAAATGGACTTACAAAATTAAACGAGGTGAAAATGGAAAAATTAGTCCTTATAAAGCTCGACTTGTGGCAGGGGGATTTAGCCAAAAATACGGTTGTGATTATGACGAGGCCTGTGTGCAAACAAGACGTAAGAGCCAAAAAAAAAATTTTAGAGGAGAAGGTTTTTTTTTAAATAATTTGGCATTCAGTTTATGCATTGTCATGAGGTACTTATCCTTTCTTTAGGCCAAACTAAATAATGCAATCAATTTTAATTTAATATACGTAATATAAGCATCATTTTTGGCGCATACGTCTTTCTTGCCCTCACCATATCAGTCTACTTTTTGATAATTTGGCTGTTACGGCAAAAATGTTCTTTAACAAAAGTTGGTTTCCTGCACTTTTCTTTCGTTTTTCAAATTATTTTTTCTCACATATGTAAAAAGCAGGGGCTACTGATGGATTGCTTGAAGAGCACGGCGACGAGAAACTGAATATGGTAGGTTGAATGCATGGTTCTAAGTGATCTTGCCTGCTGCCTAGCGCTGAAAGCTGGACGCTGACAATATCTGTTGATAGGGTACTGGAAGTATTGTAGAGAAATGTGCCAGTTGATAACGTCCAAAAAGGTTTAATGATGAGCGGTATGCAAACAGAATTAAAACACTGTGGCTTCGTTGGCTAGGCGATGAATGAAGATGTTCCGGCCCTAAATGTATTCTAATCGGCAACCGGCTGTGGAATCTGAGGGAGACCACCACTCCGAAGGAAGCACCAAATGGAGACCTATTTACGAGACCTATGACGACCAATTGGCGTCAGCTTACAATTCGAAGAAATGACTGAAACGATATATTGGACGGCCAAACCCGTTTAAACAGTTACTCTCCATTTAAGTTAGTAAGTAAGTAAACCCCCTTTTATGTGTTTTTCGAAATGTCCGATATCGCTTCACAAATATTTTTAAATATCTATAAAGGGGGAATATTTATTACTCGAATTGTTTGATCTTTCGCACAGGTATGCAGTGTGGTATAGGAAATATAATGTAACGTGTTTATATTATGTTGTTATGACACGAATTTCGCAAATCAATGTATTTCTTGCTTATTTTAAAAATATCAATTTGGAAACAGTAGATCAACAGAATAAAATTGGGAAAAGGGGTCTGATGGGAAGTTGGTGACCACGAAACATACAATCGCTGTGAAATATTGTGGTCGAAATACGATTTAGTAAATTTTCAGTGGGTATACTCTCCGTAACAATGATATGTTTAGTACCAAGTTTCATCATTCAATTGATTGTGAAGCTATTATTTGTTCATTAATATGTGGGCCGTGTCACTCCCATTTTCCAAAATTTTGCAGAAAGCAATGATAGGACGAAAAGGCCAATGTAGCCTTATGCATTCTATCTACATAAGTCAATGAGATATAGGATGCTCTGTATTTCCTACACAATTTTCAGTAAACTTTTATGAACTTTTGTGTGGCCGTGATCGAAAAGCTACTGAACTTATTTTCAGTGGATGTACTTTCCCCAACAATTATTATTCTAGCGTGATCGGTTTTGAAGTTATTAGCACTCGAAATTTGAAAATTTCTTCATTAATATTTTTCCGGTGCCACACCCACTTTCCAAAATTTATAAAAAAAAATCCTTAATAGAATGATAAAGTCAGTATATTTACCAAATCTTACCATTTTAACTGCTTTTGTCAACGGAATATCATTTCTATCATTAATTTGAAAAGGAAAAAAATACGTAACAGCCACTTTGCGCTCACTAAAAATGTGAATAAAAAAACACATGTACTTACGCCTAAATTGCTTTTGCTCTAACTTCATAACGGTGAGTTTCACAGCTACGAAACTTTGGGAGGTTATGTGTTCGATTTTCATCAAAAAGCTAAAATCGAAAATCATGGCTCTTATGTCTTTTTTGCGCATAGGGATTGACGTGAAATCAGCATTTTTAAATTGCGCTTTAGAGGAAACAAGTTTTATGCAGCAACCCCTTGGATTTGAGAAAGAGGGTAGTAATTTTGTATGTAAACTAAATAAAAGTTTATATGGTCTTAAACAAGCGGCAAATGTTTGGAATAAAACATTACATGAAGTACTATTATCAGGAGGATTTAGTCAGAGTAAAGCAGATGCATGATTATCTACAAAATACACCAACGAGGAAGGATTAATATATGTTTTAATTTACGTTAATGATATTTTTATTGCCAGTTTTGACAAACACAACATTGAAAATTTTGGAAAACTATTAGAGAAAAATTTCGAAATTAACAGTCTGGGAGAAGTAAGACATTATTTAGGCATGGAGGTGTTCAAGGATGAAAACAGTAATTTTTGTATTCGTCAAAGAAAATATATTCAAGATATGTTAAATGCATTCGGTCTTAAAGATGCTAAATGTTGCAATTATCCTTTAGATCCTGGACATGGAAGATCAAAATCAGAACCTCTATTATCAAATGATGATTATTAAAGTCTAAATAATAAATTAACTTACAATTTTAATTGGTTATGCAAATGCAAACTGGGCTGAGGATAGAACTGATCGTAAATCTAATTCAGGATATATTTTTAAATTAAATGGACGCGCTATAAGCCGGTCTTGTAAGAAACAAACATGCGTTTCACTGTCGTCTTCCGAAGCCGAATTTGTTGCGCTGTCAGAACCATTCCAAGAAGCCTTGTGGATTCGGAAATTACTTTTGGATTTGAATATACAACTAAGTTTACCAACTGTAATCTTCGAGGACAATCAAAGTGGTGTGAACCTAATCAAAGAGGAAAAACTAAGCAATCGTACTAAACATATCGATACGAAAATCTATTTCGTTAAGGGTCATGTTTATAAAAATAGCATCAAATGTATACATTGTCCAACTGAGGAGATGGTAGCTGATATGCTCATTGCAAATGTGCTCCGTGGTGTGAAGGTAGTGTTGCCGGCCTACCACACCGAAGGTCCATGGTTCGAGCCCTGGTACAGGTAACAT
Organism: Merzomyia westermanni; assembly: GCA_949987695.1. Classification (NCBI taxonomy): domain Eukaryota; kingdom Metazoa; phylum Arthropoda; class Insecta; order Diptera; family Tephritidae; genus Merzomyia; species Merzomyia westermanni. Next base: position 66,989,170 of record OX465290.1, read on the forward strand.
CAAAAGTGATTTGAAAAAACTTTTTCAAAACGGGGCCGCCCCTCGGCAGTGGTTTGGCAAACTCTCCGAGTGTATTTCTGCCATGACAGGCTTCTCAGCAAAAATTCGTCTCCTTTGTACATAGATGCCGTTCGGAGTCGGCAAAAAACTGTAGGTCCCACCAATTTGTAGGGAAAATTCAAATCGGCACACCACAAATTGGAAGAGAAGCTTGGCGCAAAAATCTCTTAGGAGGTTTATGATGATATACCTGTTGTATATCGCGCCATAGAGATAGAGAGATAAAAATATTGATAAACAAAAATGTCGAGGAAAATAATCGGTATTACCTCTCTTTTGAATTCGAATCGCAGTTTTCCTCGAAGATTACAGGGTTAATTTCAGCATTTATAATTCTTTTGCAAAAATAAAGATGCATTTTGGAGTCAAAATTTGTATTGCAAATGCAAAAATAAGTGTTGTGGTAAAACTGAGCACCTATCACCTGATAATACTATGTTAAAATGCGCTCTCCCCCTGCAAATGCTTTATGTCACCGTAAAAATTTTACCCTCACTGAACACAGCTACTGTTGCCATCTACTAGAAATACAATCGATCTCGAATTTAAACCAACAATTTATCGATATTAAAATACGTTAACGTATACAGATTTTCTAACTGTATTTCACCCCTTTGCAATCAAAGAAAAGTTTTTTTTTGCAAGTTTTAATTTATTATTTCATTAAATATGTCTAAAATTGAAAAACAAAAGGAAGTAATATCAATTACACATTTCATCAATCCTCACCTTTTCTGGTATCACAAAGTAGATCTTTGTAATGCTGAGTATCGTATTATATTGGAAATTGAAAAGGAGCTTGCGCAATATTACATTGATCACCAATCATGGACTCAGGGTTTGCGACATCCTCCAATAAAGTCAATGGTGGCTGTAAAATTTCTTGCTTGGAATAAAATGATACGTGCCCGTGTTGATCATATTGCCGGTTTCGGGAAGAATGTAGCGGGTGGCGAATTCATAATGTGGGCTATTGATTATGGATTTCCCTTTCAAACTAAATCAGATCACATCTATAGATTACCTGAAAAATTAACAACACCTGTTGATTATATACATTGCGGGGCCTTAGTAAATATACTACCGGCTGAACATTTTTTTATGAAAAATGCTATGGTTAAGACGGTAACAAATAAATGGCATCAACGTGCTTGTGATGTGGTTGAAAAAGCAATAAATGATTCGGAATGTATAGTATTTGCTAAAGAATATAATGCCAACGGACAAGACTGGGGCGAATTGATAGTTAAAACTAATATGGGCGTTAAATATCGAATTAAAGATCACCTCATTTCGCTTCATTTGGCTCTTGATGCTGAGCCGGCGCACTTTCTCAATCGATGTAAAAAGTTAGAAACTATTAAAATTTTGCCGTGGATGTGCAATAGTGGTAATAGTAAATTTCATACAAACAGGGTGTACCTCTTCCCTGGTGTTATAGGAGGTATGACACATAATGGCTATAAACTAGCCGCGTTAGAATGTATTGAAGCAAAGCAAAAGGTCGATGAATGGTATGAACGATGTGAAGTTACAAGAGGAAATGATGGTGGCATTCTCGACACAACCTCTGAGTATACAATGACAGAGGGATCTATTATTGATGCTATGTCGATTAGAAAATATGATCAATATGAAACGGATTTAGCAAAAATTGATGAGAATGACGAAAGTCAACATATGCAGCTTGCCGGCATACTTACTAAATCCCGAATTGAAAATTTGAGAAGTGGCAAACTGCAAGCTCCGCGGCTGCCGAGCAATATGGATTTTGAAATGAAATCCGAAAGTGCAAAAACGAATCAAACTTTTGAAACAACTGATAGCGAAATAAGCTCGATTAAATTTGTACCCTTGGAAGATTCTACACTGCATAACATTGATGATGCTGTGCAACAGCCTGTTACGCAAAGCGTGCAGTTGGGGCATGATCAATCGGAAAGGAAAACTGAAAAGGATATGGTGTTGGAAAAAATTGTAAGCATATCTAAAATACATATGTATATTCGACTGCTGAGTGGAAGATCACCATATTTCAAAATGTTTTCACAAACGCCATATTTCATAATGTGATTCAAAAACGCCATATCTCTGGAAGATCACCCTATTTCAAAATCTTTTTCGCAAACGCCCTATTCCAAAATGTGATTCAAAAACGCCATATCTCAGAATTTTTTTCAACAACGCCCTATCTGAGAATTTTTCAAAAACGCCCTATCTCAGCTAAAAATGTATTGAATTTTCGTTCAGATAGGGTATTTTTGAAACTCATTCTGAGATAGGGCGTTCTTAAGCCAAATTTTGAAATAGGGCGTTATTGAAAAAAGAATTGTGAGGTGGGGCGTTCTCAAAGAAGTTTTGAAATTGGGCGTTTTTGCGAAGTATTTTGAAATAGGGTGAACTTGCACTCAACAGTCGTATTGGTTTTGATTAAGCGATTTTTATAATTTTTTTAAATCCCAATTTAGAAAAAAAAATCTGTACATTTGCACAAACCCCTTAAGTCTTAAGTTATAGTTGGCTCCAAATGGAGTTTTTTAAGCATTAAACTCTTATTTGAAAATGTTAAAACAGTTCCTCGAACCAAAGTTAAAGGAAACGATAGTTCAGTATAACTGATATAAAGGTCCGCAACATTTCTTTTGAAATTATGTACATTTAAAGATTTTTTAATAATGAAATAATAATACTCCCATGACGATTAAGTCGTCTTAGGTGATTTCAACACCTTTACTCAATTAACTTTAGTACATTTTTTCCTTTTTCAGTAACCGCTTATGTCGATTTAGGCATATTTACAACTTAAATAAATATTTACAATGGTTCGTAAGTAGATATAAGCGACTTATGCAAATGTTATTTGCTACAATTCAAAATTGATGTGCTCTTGGTTGTGTTCTGGATGTCTGTTATCGCTCCTGCTTCGGAGCAATTCTAATTTTTATTACTAATTTACAACCATTACTATTTTCAGAAAGGGATAAAAGATCACGAAGAGGATAGTATGCAGCATAGTTCCCTAAAATCAGAAGAAATTGGTTTATATGCAGAATATTTAATAAGACTGCGTAGCCAGGTAATATAGAGAGCTTTGACCTTTAATTATTCTACCTATGACAATGTTACAAGCTCAGAGCAAAAACGCCACACATGCTGACATTTTGTTTTTGTTTGCAGTATATTGAAGGTAAAGTCGATGAAGAACTATCAGATAGCACTCTGAATGAGGTATGTATAAGTACTAGATACCGTCGGCAACAATACATATTTACATGCATACGCAATCAGGCAAAAAGTGCAATTTCGCCCATATACGGGATTCCAAGTTTTCCAACATCATTTTGATATTTTTTACGGTTCACTTAAAGAACTTAATTAATATGTATTACACTATTTTACAACCGGCAAATTAATCAACACTAAATAAACCTGAAACTAATTATAATTTTTCAAAAGCGGGCGTTTCTAGCTGAAGGAGGCCGCCGTGGTGTGGAGGTAGTGTTGCCGGCCTACCACACCGAAGGTCCATGGTTCGAGCCCTGGTACAGGTAACATCAAAAGTGATTTGAAAAAAGTTTTTCAAAACGGGGTCGCCCCTCGGCAGTGGTTTGGCAAACTCTCCGAGTGTATTTCTGCCATGACAGGCTTCTCAGCAAAAATTCGTCTCCTTTGTAGATGCCGTTCGGAGTCGGCAAAAAACTGTAGGTCCCACCAATTTGTAGGGAAAATTCAAATCGGCACACCACAAATTGGAAGAGAAGCTTGGCGCAAAAATCTCTTAGGAGGTTTATGATGATATACCTGTTGTATATCGCGCCATAAAGAGAGAAAAAGAGAATTATATTTATATTTGTAGATATTAAAGGTATTTACGTAGGGCAATATAAAATACATCTGTCAATCAGCGATTGTTTTTTATTTCGAATATTTCATTTTTTATTTAAGGATATCGAAACAAACAGGGATATCAGTTTCAAATTCCCGGCGTTATCTAGATCCAATGGTTACAGAGAAGAGGTATTTTATACAAGAAATGTACATTTGACGACCTCAGAGCGAAAACGAACTGAAAAATGTTAGCAGTTTGACCAGGATTGGGTGCTTAGAACATTGGGGTCTATCAGCTATTTCGGCGGAACTGTCGGCGGGGAATGATTTTAATAGAGTTTTGTGATCTCTATTGGAATTCACTGCCAAGTTATGATTAAATCAATTGAATTCTCTCATGAAGTATTACATTTCCCCCGCCCGCAGTTGAGTCGGAATACCTGATAGACCCCATTATTTTTTCCCCACAACAGCCGGTTCTATCGCATCGGAATGACCCGGGTTTTTTCACCCGGCCAAGGGCTGTTATTTTAGTGTAACCCTGTCCAATCTGGGGCAGGGCGAAGCACTGTTAACAACAACAACATTTTTTTTCTGCTAATGCGTAATGAGTTCATAAATTAAGTATTTCCTTATCTGTCTATATTTCAATTAAATTTCATATCACAATTATGTACTTTTCGCACATCTCTCAGGGTCATATTCAGTAGTATTATATTTCCTCCGTGCTTCTGTATAGATGTATCATGAGGAAATATTAATAACTCACAAAGGTACATTTTAGCATCCTCTCTTACACGGTACAAACAATACACAGTAGGTTAGTGCAAGGTTATATTACTCATTGCAGCAACAGAGGCACTTTGCAACTCGCCGGGATTCTGTTCATAAATTCAACATATTTTAGCACCTCAATATATTGAGTACCAAATTATTAAAACTAAGGGTCAGTTTCATAAAGGCTGGTTAAGCCTTATCGCCGATTAATTTGACAGCTAACCTTCCAAAATACGTTAATTAAACTCCGGTTAGCGTTAACCGGCTTTTATGAAAGCGGCCCTAAGAGGTAGAAAAATAGTTCATTTTCGCTCTGAGCCTTCATACAAATCTCTGCTCGACTTTCTACTCCAATACTATTACCTGATTGGATTTCTAGCCTCAAGATTCATTGAATACAACTTTTTATGGTTTACGTATGATACCAGCCGGTTACGATATTATGAATTTGCATGATTATAAAGACGAAAAACATTGGCATTGCAAGAAAAGTACATTAAATGATCGTGTCCCTCATAATGATATGGATCTACTGGATTATGCTAATTGAGAGATTTGCAGCACTACGACCAACATGTATGTAACAATTCTATATTTCTAAAAATCAAAAGAGACATCAATAACAACAATTTAAGCTTCTGGTATTATACGGATATTTTTGTAAACTACAACATATCAAATTATTATTTAAGAAAATTTGGGACATCAGCCCACGGAGAGTGAGTGTGAAAACCGTTTTCTGTCATAAAATAACATCTTAAAGCAACGGCAGAAATGAGTTCATTTCACTACCTCAGAAATAGAGTATACTATTTAATCCTACCAGTTCCACTAAAAAATCTCTTTCGATCGTTTTGCACCAGGAAGTCCTGTGCATCATCAGCCCTCAACGCTCAGATGGTCTCAAAGTCCAAAATGATGAGCCATAACACATACTTCTATTTTATCCAGCTAAACGTGTTTAATTTTGAGATTCCCCAGCACTGGACGCCTGTTCGATCTTGACTTGGGTAACATAATTCAAACAAAGTAGTGTCCCTCCAAAACCTTCGCGGAGCGTTTTTGAAGTTACAAAACAAGCAAAAACAAATCGTCCCGCGGACCAATAATCGGCACACCGATGCCGATTTCGTAATACATATTTTTTTTTTTATTTTTTGCTTATTACTCGTAAAAGTAAGACTCCAAATTCGGACTCTTTATTCTGGCATGGATACACGTCTTTAGATACTCCATCCGCCCTATTTGTATAATTGTTGGTGTCTCATAAACTTTGTCACTATCAATATGGTATCAGGAAGTATTCTATGCAAAAGTAAGCACGAAACACATTCAACACGTCTTTTACTTGTGGCTCAGATGAATTAATGTTTAAAAATTCAAAGAAAATGAAAAAAAAAAGCATGGAACGCAGAACGACGAAATTCTCAAATTATAAAACAAACTCACGAAAACCTCTCAGTATTACGGTAAGTTGCAACAAAGCCAAAAAGTCGCTTATTTCTAAAGTGAATAAAGAAACCCGACTTTTATTCGCTAAGGAGATACGAGAGTTTAACTTCCGGCAAACAATAGCTTTTAGTATTAAGAACAAATTTATCAATCGGCATCGGCCAAAAATTTCGGCATCGCAATTAGCGATTTTTGGGCAATTCTCTGTGAATCTTTTCTTTCTTTCTGGGTCTCCAAGCGTTACAAGGGAGCAGCTATTTTGAGGAAGAAAGTTTGAATAAACTCGTTTTCTACATTGTAATATAATATTATTTTAGATTGACTATTTGTTAAAAACAAATTTGAAAATTGTGTCTCGTATTTTTTTTGTTAACTATTATAAGAAATATTCATAAAAGTCCCAAAATAATTATTTCATTTCATATATTTCAGTTTTTTTTTTCAGTCTTCAAAAGTTATTACTTTGCAATAGGAAAAATAAAAATTGTTCATAATAATAATTAGGTTTATTCATTTACTTTTCCAGTAAATACTTAAAATAAAAGTTTTACTGTGAAATAAAGAGTAATTTCTTTTGAAGAGAAAAATTTTACATAAAGTAAATGAACAACAATTGGTAAGCAAAAAAAACGATTGACATATTTCAAAAATTAATTAAAAAAATTACCACTTTTTAATTTTTTATTAGGGAAACAAATTGTCCTTCTGGCACCGCGCTACGTTTTCTACCTGTTGTAGCGTCCTTCTGCCAGCGAACATGTAAAGGTTTTACTAATACACTGAATTGTATCACGTAATTTAGTACTTAAGTCGTATAAAAGGTGTTCTATTTTCTCTTTTTTATCCATCAATGTTAAAATTTATTTTATTTTTTGAAATATAAAAAAAAATATTTATAATTTTATTTCAGTTTGAGTTTGACAGCGAATTCTTTGAGTTTACAAATTTTTACTTTACCAGTAAAGATTAGTAAGTCTCTCAAACTCTTACGCTCTCAATTTGCTTTTCTCTTAAAAATTTTTTGAGTTAATGAACACTTGACAGAAAAAGTTAGTAAGAATTCGTAACTTACAGTAATAATTTTTTGTTATTGAACAGACCTATTGTAAGACTTTTAAAATTTTGATAGTGAAACGGCGTAACCATCCCAAATTTTTTTTTTTAAGTCTTCAAAGACTTATTCTGTAATTTATATTGTAAAAGTCTCACAGTAATAGCTATTTGTAAGATATATTTTTTTAAGTCTTCAAAGTTGTTCAATGTGAGAAGGAAATTGGAAATTTTTTTTTTATAATTAGTATTTCAATGATGTACTTTAGTAAAACTGATTATATGACCTTGTCTAACAGGTCTAATGTAGATACATATTTCTCCGCGAAATAAGGTATTCAAGGGACGAGAAAGCAAAAAAAATAAAATGACGGATATTTGTGAATACTGCGAATGGCGGCGCGGCTGGCCTATTGCTTTGCATGTTGGCAGCAAAGTTTCTTTATCTTTTGTTGTTGTTGTTGTTAACAGTGCTTCGCCCTACCCCAGATTGGACAGGGTTACACTGAAATAACAGCCCTTGGCCGGGTGAAAAAACCCGGGTCATTCCGGTGCGATAGAACCGGCTGTTGTGGGAATGTCTTTATCTTTTCCCATGTACTAATAGGCAGTGACTTGAGAATTTTGTTGCGGCTTTGAACTTTGCTTGCAACCGGAATTGCATAAGCGACGAAGGTGAGGATTTCATGTAACGTCGCATCCAAAATTTTAGGTTGGTTGACAGTTATTCGGATGGCGCCATCAACCTGCATGTCTAATTTCTTGTTCACTTGCTTGTGCCTCAGGAATTGGTAGGACGGGGATTTGGTTGGGAACAAACTGGATAACACTTGGAGATAATCGTTAAGTTTAAAGCAAAGCTCATACATTTTAGGGTCCCGCTCCTTTGCCATTATCTGCGTAGGAACAAAATAAACCGTGACTTCAATCGAAACTACCTAGGGACGTCAAGCCATCCTCCGTCTGTCTTTTCAATTACAGTTTGGCCTCCCTTCCTTTTTTGCCGAATTCGGGTGTCAATAGGACAACTTCCTGGACCGGAGCGTCCATGTCCATTCAAATACCATGACCCAGGCAGCGGAACCTTAATTATTTAATTATCTACGCTATGCTCATAATTGTGTAAAGCTCGCACAGCTAATTCACGGGAAAGACCATAAATCTTCTGTAGATTTTTCTAGCCATTTTTCCTGCACGGCGGTTTTTCATGCAAAATTTTTCAAAAGCTTAAAAAAAATTAAAATTGTCCGTAATTATTATCGAAAGACTTATTTTAAAAGTCTCAAAGAAAAAGTCTTTGAAGACTTTTAAAAAAAATTGCACATAATTACTATTTTAAAAATTTTAAAGTAAAATATCAAAATAATAATTTCGAATGACTAAAAGAAATATTTCTGTTATAATTATTAAAAAAATATTTATTTTCATTTTTGTAAGTTTAACTAGCTCAAGACAATTTGATAATAATTCTTGGTAAATTATTATTATTTTTTAATTATTTAAATTTTTCCTCTTATCAAAAATAATAATAATTAACTAAGAATTATTATCAACTGGTCTTGAACTCGTCAAACTTACAAAAATATGTAAAAATGAACAGACCATAAAGCCAACATATATATATATAATATATATTTTTTTCATATTTATTAAAATATCTGTCATTTTTATGAAACTCAAATTACAAATAATTATTATTTTCAAAACTGTCAAACTATTGGAGAAATAAAGTTTACCTCATATCGACGGCTGAGTGGAAGATCACCCTATTTCAAAATATTTTTCAAAAACGCCCTGTTTAAAAATTTGGTTTAAAAACTTTCTATCTCAGAATGAGTTTCAAAAACTATCTGAACGAAAATTCAATACATTTTCAGCTGAGATAGGGCGTTTTTGAATCAAATTCTCAGATAGGGCGTCGTTGAAAAAATTTCTGAGATAGAGCGCTTATGGATCAAATTCTGAAATAGAGTGTTCTTCAAGGAAATTTTGGGGACAGTGCGTTTTTGAATAATATTTTGAAATAGGGTGATCTTCCACTCAGCCGGCGGTTTAGTTTTGTAGGAAATCAAATTGCCCACAAAACGTTTGGGTATGGTTTACTGGGATCGAATTACGTTATACGTTCCGTGACCGAAAGCAAATTTTTAAATCACAATAATTCTAAGCCCATAATGCGGAATGACGGCATACGTGAGCAATTGGCTGGAAGCCAGTTTTTATGCATTTTTACTCTTTTAAAAATGGAAAATTTCAAAGTTATTGTGACTAAAAAATGGTTTACGATCACAGAACGCATGTCGTAATTCTGCCCCTGATTTTGCTTTTTATAACATTCATGAACATAAAATGGTATTTTAACTTTGGTCCGCTGTTTGTAAGTATGAGAAGAAGAGATAGACCCATCTATAAGTATACCGAAATGATCAGGGCGATAAGCTGAGTCGTCCGTTCGTTTGTCTATTTGGAAGCAAACTAACTGAGGGCGGAACCAACAAGATCGGACCAATACAACGCATAGCTTCCATTCAAACGGTTGTTCCAATAAACGGGTTTTGCCTATAAATATTACAATTAAAGAGCTAGGAACTTAAAATTTTACAGGTTTGATTCATATTATATACGTAATGTGACAAATGCAAATCAGCCAGATTGGACCAACATAACAACATATATGTAGCTCCCATACAATCGAATGTTCCGATAAACGGGTTTTGGGCTATGTACAAGGTGGCGCAAAAGTAAGCTTCCGATGTTCAGCATATCGGTTGTGGCACGTGCAGTGTGTGCTGTTGCACCGTCTTGTTGGAACCACATGTTTTCCAATCCCAATTCATCAAGTTGCGGCAAAAAGAACTAGTTGATCATTGCTCTGTAGCGCTCACCATTCACAGTAACCGTTTGGCCCCGACCGATTATTGGTCAAATAAATAGTCAGCAATATTCCGCGTTCTGGAGCAGTGTAGCGTAACATTGTTTATTAACGTGTATTTCGCATGTGTTTACTACACAAATGTCAAAACAGAACTGACTTTAGGGGCCAATCGCAAAATTTATAGCATTTTCTGATAGGAGGATTACTTTTGCCCCACCCTGTATATTTCAATTAACGGTGTAACACCGTCAAAGTTTGCACAGTTTGTACATATGGTAAATAAAGATCGGACACGTTTTCATGAATTGGGTAGGTGCGGCTGCCTGGCTGGTTGAGGTTCTAAGGAAAGGATACCACGAATAATGTAAGTGAATCAGAGTTAAATATTGTTGGATATAATCATATCAGGTATAAATAATAACCTGTGGTGTGTTGTGATAAAACAATAAAAAGCCAGATTAAATGGAAAATCGGCATAGTATACCACTCGCCAAACGCGAGCCACGCTGATTTCATAAAAAGTACTGGGGAAATACTAGAAGAATACTTCTTTGAAAATGAAAATAATATATTTATTGGTGACTTTAACATAAATGTAAATATACAATCTATATACTCGAACCAGCTAACTAATACATTCGCATCAGCATCTGTGCAGCAATTAGTTAGAATTACAAAATCATCCCAAACCAAAATAGACCTACTCTTTAGCAATAGTGATAATATAAAAATACAACATTAAGAAAATCATAAGATTTCTGACCACGAAAAGATCTGTTTGTTGTTGTTGTGGTAACGACAAACACTCCCCGAAGGTTTTAGGGAGTGTTGTCGAATTAACAGTCCTTGTCCTCCGGTACTCCCTTGCGGTACTGCCCGACTGTCGTGATAGCGATTTATGACCAGTGAAGCCTTCTAGGTCATGTCACCCCTCCTTTCGTAAGGAAGGATAAGATGGGTAATGAGAGGCATCATATCCATAGATCAACCATCGAGTTGCACGTCATTACCTTTGTGCATCATTCCCACAACAGCCGGTTCTATCGCACCGGAATGACCCGGGTTTTCTCACCCGGCCAAGGGCTGTTATTTCAGTGTAACCCTGTCCAATCTGTCCCGTCCCACCCTTAAATTGTCATCCTCGGAGCAAACCCTTGCAGCTGGGTTGCTCCATTGTCTCTTGTTACGGGCTGGGGTCGAACCCAACCCTGGACCAAGAGACTGGATCTGCTGCGTTTGCTGGAAGAAAATTTATATTAAACGGTCGTATTCGGTACAATGCGCCAAGTGTAAGAGATGGTTACATAAATCTGGATGTTCAGGGCTTAGTACTTTTGAGGCACCTTGCTGTACACGTCCTAGGACGTCCGGCGGTAGTCGCCGCTCCGGCACTCCCTTACCGCCTCTAACTACTTCCAATAGTCACAACAGTGGCTCAGTCTATACGACTGGCAGCACCGCTGCCATCCCTGCCTCACCCACTCCCGACTGTCGCTCACGCACTCCAGCGTCTCCATCTCACACGGCCGCTCAACACTCCTATCCCCCCCGGAATAGGTCAGATATGAGCATCGCCGAGCGTCAGTCCCCTCTGTCTCTGCCCCTAATGCCTCCCCTGCTTCCAGCCTGCACGTGGGTCAGGTACACCACCTCCTGGCACCTTTCACTACGTGCACCGTTTGTCGGCAAAGATTATATACGCCTGCGACATCGGTCAAGTGCAACAATTGCCTTGGCCTGTGTCATATCCTTATGTGCTCTGGGCTCGCAAACGGCAACCTTTGGACGGATTCGTTCATAGCCCCCTGTTGCAGTACACAGCCGCCCTCCACGCCAGACAACATCGGCCATGGCGCTGTCAACTCTAGACTGCGACATAGTTTAGGCCTTAGCCTACCTCCACCTAGGTAAACGCATCCGTCCCTCACGCCTAGTGTGTCCCCCGTCTCCCCTCCTACACACTTCAAAATTCTGCAGCTGAACTGTAACGGATTGGCTGGAAAGATCGCGGAGATAACTGATTTTATGAAGACGCACAACATCAAAATCGCCGCGATACAAGAGACAAAACTGAACACGAGATCGGACTTACGAACTTGTGATGGGTATAATGTACATCGTAAAGACCGTCCCAGCGGTCTTGGGGGTGGCCTTGCGTTCATTACACATCACTCTGTTCAATACAATCTATTTTCCCATGACGTCGACCCCAGGGACTCTACCTAGAATGCCAAGGCATAGCAGTCCGGTCAGGAGACGCCGACCTGCAAATCATGAACATCTATATTCCTCCTGTCACGTGTTGTCCTAGAGATTATCATCCCGACATTAGTGCGTTGCTAAGGGGCGATAACCGTCTAATCCTAGGCGACTTCAACGCACATCACGATCTCTGGCACTCCAACTTGCCAGCAGACAGCAGAGGGCACGCAATTGCAGACCAAATAGATAACTCAGCATTCTGTACAGTCAATGGAGATGCCCCCACCAGGGTGGCAGGTAACTGTCACAGTTCGCCAGACATCTCCATAACGAGCGCGGGCCTCATTAACTTTGTCATCTGACGACCGCTGCTTACATTAGCTTCAGACCACCTACCCATCTTACTCTCTGTTGAACGACCGACCGACTTCATAACGACTGATAAAATAACATACATCAACTTCACCAAAGCAGACTGGGACCGCTTTACTGAATATACAGAGCGCTCCTTCGCTGCCTTACCCACTCCAACGGACGTACGCAAAGGCGAAAGAGAGTTTCGCAAGATCATCGATTCAGCCTCTTGCAGCTTTATTCCTGCTGGCAGAATACCAGAAATTCGTCCGAATTTCCCGGCAGAAGCTGCGGCGATGGCAAGAGAACGTGACCAAGTGAGACTTATCAATCCCGCAGATCCCAGAATAAAAGATCTCAATGCGGAAATCCGTAGGATTGTCAACGAACACAAGCTGACCAAGTGGAAACAACACCTTGAGACATGCAACCTCTCCGGCGGAGTCGGCAAATTATGGTCGACTGTCAAGGCCCTATCCAATCCGACCAAACACAAAGACAAGGTCGCCATTTCTTTCGGCGACAGTGTCGAATCGGACGCCAGGAAATGCGCGAGCTCCTTTTGCCGGCTGTTTATAATGCATCCACCTGCGGATAGGACTAAGAGAAGAGCCTTCCGACGTGCGCGCAAACACAAACACTCTACTGCGCCCATTGCCGTCTCAGTCGCAGAGGTTAAGGAAGCCATAATGAAGGCCAAACCCTCAAAATCCATCGGACCCGACGGAATTGCCATGAAGATGATCAAACACCTTGGCCATGAAGGACAGAATTATTTAGCGGCTCTCTTCAATCTCTCTCTAACTACCTTCGTTATACCTGAGATATGGAATCAAGCGATTGTAGTTCCCCTATTAAAACCAGGGAAGCCGGCGAACCTAGGAGAGTCTTATCGTCCGATATCCCTCCTTTCGCCGGTAGCGAAATTGCTAGAGTCCATTCTGCTTCCTTACTTCGTTACAAATCTAAAATTGGCAGATCATCAACATGGTTTTCGCAAAAATCACAGCACGACATCCGCTTTGAACGCCATTACAACGCAGATTAACGGTTTGAATCAAACTCCACCAAACCATAGGACGGTTCTCGTGGCACTTGATCTGTCAAATGCATTTGACACGGTCAATCACGCCACTCTCCTCCGAGATCTGGATGAGACACCGCTCCCTGCCGGCCTTAAGAGGTGGACCTTTAATTACCTCAATGGTCGACAGGCAACAGTCAAATTTAGGAACAAGAAATCTAGAACACGAAGAATAAAACAAGGGGTGCCGCAAGGTGGTGTTCTCTCTCCCCTCTTGTTTAATTTCTATATTTCGAGACTTCCCCCCCCACCAGAGGGAGTCTCCATTGTTTCCTACGCTGACGACTGCACGATAATGGCCTCGGGCAAGGGTCCCTCCATTGATGAACTCTGTATTAGAATCAACAGTTACCTCCATGACCTTTCCAGCTTCTTCACCTAGCGTAATCTGACCCTGTCTCCGACTAAATCTACGGCGACCCTGTTTACTACATGGAATGCGCAGATGGGGCAAGAGTTAAATGTCCACGTAGATGGAGTACCTCTACCTACTGTCAACCACCCAAAAGTCTTGGGTGTGACATTTGACAACGGCCTCACCTTCGCTGGTCATGCCACGGCAATAGCCTCAAAGGTACAGAGCCGCAATAAGATCCTCAAGTCACTGGCCGGCAGTACTTGGGGAAAAGACAAAGAAACATTGCTTGCTACATATAAGGCTATTGGCCGGCCGGTTATTGACTATGCTGCGCCTATATGGTCGCCCAACCTTTCTGACACCAACTGGAGGAAATTGCAAGTCTGCCAAAACACCGCCATCAGAACTGCTACGGGATGCCTGCTTATGTCATCTGAGTCTCACTTCCATCAAGAGGCAAAATTGCTCAATGTTCAAGAGCACGCGGAACTCTTGAGTAGACAGTTCCTTCTGAACTGTCATAAACCTAGTCATCCAAACCGACATCTTTTGGATGTAGCACCGCCCCCCAGAGACATAAGGAGACATCTCCGTAAGCATTACGTTGAGATCCGGCATCATATCTCTTTGCCGTTTGATCTGCGGAACCATAGACGGGCTCTAAATGACCTCCACACTGAGTCGGTAGACAGATCCTTCAGATCTCGGCCTGTGAATCCCGTTATTAATACTCAACCACCTGATTTGGCTGAAGAGGAGCGTGTACTTCCGAGGGAGACTAGAGTCATACCAACACAACTTCGCTCTGGATATTGTAATAGGTTAAACTCTTACTTATCCAGACAACCCCAACATACCAAATACATGCCCTGCATGTGGTATGACCCCTCATGATACCATACATCTCTTTTCCTGTTCAGTTGAACTCACTCTTCTAACACCCACATCACTCTGGTCCAACCCTGTGGAAACTGCGCGTTTCCTCGGACTTCCGTTAGAAGAGCCTGATGACAATTTAGAGTGATCGAGCCCATTGGGCAGGGCGAAGCACTGTTAACAACAACAACCTTTGTGCATATTAGTCGCTTCTTACGACCGGTGTGCCTACCTCGGGCATATTCTAAACCCCTAACCCGCAGGGGTCAAACGATCTGTTTCAAAGTGCCAACATCAAAAAACTATAAAATGCGATTGTATGAGAATCGCTTGTGCTGGGATAACTACACACAGGACAACTTAAAAAATAGCCTTAGGTGTTACAATATTGCAGAACTAACGAGCTACAATATTGGGAGTGAAGTGCAGCTAATACACAATACAATGAAATTATGGAAATGTTAACCTATGAAAAACGAGTTCAAGTCAAATTAATTAATAAGTGGAAATGTCTTAAAGAAGCAGTAAATATGGGTAGTGAAACCTCTCAAATAAAACGGATTTTTATAAATAACGTAAGATGACTACAGTATGGCTTATCAATTAAATCATTATTTCGTTTAAAGTATCACATCGATTAGTATGAGTATTGAAAGCTTTAATAGTGGTGCTTTCCCAGATCGCTGGACGACCTCAACAATTGTGTCTGTTGAAAATTGAAAGGTACAGTAAAGCCTGAAGAGATACGACCTATCAACATGTTACCTAGCGATGAGAAACTTATAGAGACCATTGTAAAAGACCAACTTCTGGACTATTTGAATAAATATGAAGTTATTATAAGTGAACAATCGGGATTCATATCAAAACATCCCTGTGAAACTGCACTCAACTTGGTGATAGCAGAGTGGAATGAAAGCATGTCCAGTAATCAAACAACAGTTTCAGTGTTTCTTGACCTTAAAAGAGCATTTGAAACTATTGATAGGGACATCATGCTGAGGAAACTGCACAACATCGGCGTGCGTAGAAGCTACCTCACTGGAAGAAAACAGAGGACAGTTATAAAAAATGCAGTATGGACGGAAATAGACATTGAGTTAGGCTTACCACAAGGCTCAGTACTTGCAGCAATTATGTTTATTATTTATATAAACGGTATTAAAGATTGTCTTAAACATTGCAAGATAAGACTATGATGATGCTCTACTAACTATAATTAGTCCATCTATATCTGAGGCATTATAAAAAATACAAGAAGATTTAAATTCTATATATAAATGGCTATGTCAAAATAAACTCAATATTAATACGGATAAAACAAAATGGATGGTACTGAGGAAACAATCTAGCGAAGTGCATAATGTAGCCCTAAATATCGCAAATATCCCGATACAAAGAGTGACGGAAATAAAATATTTGGGAGTAATAATGGACGACAAACTAAAGTTTGATATGAGCATTTGACATACATAGAGGCAAAACTATCTAAAAAGATAGGGTTTGTGTTTCGATCGTGTAAATATGTTAGCAAGTACTACAAAACAATGGTTTATAGGTCCATTATAGAACCTTATTTTATATATTGTCCCACGATTCTATTCACTTTGGCTCCTAAAAATATCTAAGCTACAGATAAAGCAAACCAAAGTAATGCGATTCATACTTAAAAAACGCTTCGATACGCCAATCCAGGAACTGCTGGACGGCTTGAACTGGCTCAGTGTGAAGCAAATTGTTAAATACCACACTTTAAAATTCATACACAACATGATATTAGGTAACCTGCCAAATTACATCAAAGATCAACTCGAAATATGAACGACTTTCATTTGCCTTTTGTAAGATCTGAGTTTGAGAAAAAAAAAACTTTTATGAGGGAATAAGAGAATAATGATCTACCAAGTGATATCAAAGACTAATATTTTAATATTATTTACTTATTGTAAGGGTCTATCTATTAGATAATATTTAGATGTACTATAAATGTAATAAGTTTCGATCTCAAAGATGTAATTTAATTTTAAAGACTGTAATAAATAAATAAATAAAAATTAAAGCTGAGTGTATCCATAACGAAGCAGCATGCCCCTTGTCTCCCTAAGCATTTCGCGTTCCTCTTTGTCAACAGGTGAAGCTTGTTTCTGTATAACGGCGTTCAATGGACGAGAGCTGACAAAGGAGTTTACCGACTCTGTGTTGATGAGTTTGAGGGCCTGTCGATGCACCTTTGGATCAAACGGCGAAAAAAATGGTGCCGGATCTCATCATAGTGCTTGCGGAGATGACTCCTTATTCTCCTGGGAGGCGGATTTTCGTTGAGTTGTCTAACCGAGTACTGTCGTTCACACCTGTGAAGAAGCGTCTTGCCACAATCTGCACAAAAGTACGATTTTTCACCACCGTTTTTCTGCGCTCATGCATCGACAGAAGAGAAGGTCGACTTGGAGGAGGACCGCCTGGAAGAAGCATACGAGCCAGCACTAGGTTTATGCACACAAGAAGATCCATCGGCCTACAAGGCTGTCCCCCGATCGAAAAACACGCAACCAGATCGACCATGTTGTGATAGACGGACGGCATACTTCCAGCGTTTTAGACGTGCGCACTATACGAGCATCGACTCTGATCACGACCTAGTATTCGAACGGCGACCTCGTGGCCGATGTTCAGAGAGTACTAAGATTATGGAGGCATCACTTTTTTGCCCTTTTAAACTGAGAAATTGAGCAAGAAGCCAGAGAAGATGCCGACCCCAAACCCATCGATTGTGGGTATGGAATAGCAATATGATGGTGCGAATAGCAATATCCTAAATCTTGGAAAAAACCCGAACACAAAACCTCTTTGTTGATTTTAAATCCGCTTTCGATATACGCCGCTATGTGTGAATTTAGTTTCCCCTACTACCTGCTACTTCGGACTAAGAAGACAATTGAAAAGTAAAGTCCTCTCTCGATGAACGAAAATAACACTCGATAAGTCACTTATCGCACCGGTCCCGCTATATGGTGCAGAAGCGTGGGCGCTAACAACATCTGATGAGGCGGCTCTAGGAGTATTCGAGAGAAAAGTTTTTCGAAAGATTTGTGGAGCTCTACGCGTTGGCGACGGCGAGTAGATACCGAAAAAGATTTACACCCCTATTGTGAGTGTCGAACAAGAATAGATAATCGACTACTAAGCGATTAGTGATCATCGAGCAATTGCGAGTGTCGAACCGATCGCTTAATGGCGACTGAATACTTAATCGATCATCTTTCTACTACTATTTTGCAGTCGATGTGATTTGAAAAGTGCTAAAAAAATGGATAAAAAGTAAATCATTGAAAAAAATATAAGTTTTGTAAATAAACATTAAAAATGTGCAGTTTTTCTTCGATTAAGTTACAAAATACCAAAATAAAACACTATCGACTCTATCGAAAAAAGGCTATTCAACGGCAAATCGACAATCGTAATAGGGTTGTTAATGATGAGCTGTATGAGCTTATGCAAGAGTCGACATAGTTCAGCGATTTAAAACCCATCGGCTTCGATGGCTAGGCCACGTTGTGCGAATAAACGAAGATGATCCGGCCCAGAAGCACCAAGTACAGACCGATTTGATATCCCGCGGTGTCTCCAATTGGCGTCAGTTGGCACAACGAAGAAACGACTGGCGGGCTATGTTGGACGGTCAAAATCGCCCCATTCCCACAACAGCCGGTTCTATCGCACCGGAAGGACTCGCGTTTTTTTTACCCGACCAAGGGCTGTTATTTCAGTGTAACCATGTCTAATCTGTCAAAATCGCCCAGGCGGTTCGATGAAAATTTAAAGAAGGCACCCACGATACAGTAAGTTAAAAATTGGAAACAATTTTTATTTTTGTTTTGGAAAAATTTATTCGAAATTAGTTATCTAATAAAAACAAAATCAAGTAAACAATCAATGGAAAATTTACTTGTTATACACAAAGTCAAGTTTATTAGACAAATCGCTAGCTCGACAACGCATTGCACTGCAAAAAGCCTCTAATAAAAGATACCCTATTCGGCAGTGCGTAACAAGCGTTCTCAACCAAGCCCAAATTTTCTCAATACACATTTAAAAGAAATATAACTTTTTTTTTAACTAAAATAGAACGTCTAACATAAAAGCACTTAAATGATTGTTCTATCCTTAACCAACATTGATTTAATGTGTAATTGTAGATGCGCATGCGCGCTTTACTGAATATACATATATTTCTCTTTACATTAGCGTAAGAAATATGATGATTATCCAGCAACTTTTGAATTACACGTGTGTAGTCATGTATAAAATTTAAAAAATATACTTAGTTGATATATGAAGAATATTTCAGTCGATTTATAGCCTGTTGTGTGATAAGGCCATTCGCCGTGCATGAAGAGTTTAATATGTATTTATGTATGCTTTACATATGTATTATTTGTATTTTGCAAAAAAGGCAATTAAAAAGTAAATGAACCAGTACTGCAGCAATTATTCTAATATAACTTTATAAAAAAGTAATTTAGCGCCTCAATTGCAAATTCCATCTGAACTCGCTGAGTCTCTTGTTTGCGCGCTATTTCTTTAATCAAATATGTTGCTGGTTTGTATTGCTGACAGACCAAAAGAGATAATAGGGTCGATGCACGGTTCGTTATGAACAACACAAATTGGCAGTTTTCTTTAAAAGTTGTTTAGATAAGTCAACTTTGGAATCAATTTCAGTTGCACGAGATGTTGATTAATACATGGAATTGTTGAACGACCCGTTCACACCACGGAACTTGGATGAATCAACAAAAATTTGACAGTGAAATTGACTAATGTAAATAGATTTTGTACCAGTAAATATCTATTCAAAAATGAAACTTAGTGCTGAATGAAATTACTCTAAACATAAATTTCAGAGTGATGTTGTTTTTTCTTTTTTCATAAGCACCAAAAATGTTATTTAAGTGAAACTTACCTTCCATTATCATTCAAAATTATTAGAGTAGAGTTTCACTTTCATTAGAACTAAAATTTATTTTTTATGTATTCTAAATTACCATTGAGTTTTATTTTATTATTGATTTTAGTGCTTCGTAATCTGATATACATTAAAATCGGTTTGAATGGAAATGTGTATCAATTTCCATTAAGGACAATGTAGCTAAACTTAAATACACTAAATAAATCGGAATGGTATTGGCGATGAAGTGCCATTAAAAATAAATTTTAGTGCTAATGAAAATGAAGTTCCGCTCAGATATCAAGTTTTAGTTGTAATGGAAATACATTTCACTGCTAGTAAATTGTGAGTGATTGATTAGTGCTGTGTTTACTGCATTCGATTTTTTTTTACCCCAAATCGTTAATGCCATGAATTAATGTAGGTAAAATTAAGACTTCGACTTTTTGACTAAAGCATTAGTAAAAGTGGATCGTTAAGTAGTTTTTTAAATTTTTGATAAAAGTCTTAACCGTTACTATCCCTGACTGATTTAACACCGTTCCAAGGACGGAATGATTCCAACAGAAATTATAGACCCATAGAACAGAATCGCTGAACATTTTTACATTAGAGGGTTGAACTACAGCGTCTTACATTCACTCTGACTTATTTTGAGGGTTTTTTTCGCCCACGACTACCATCAATCTAATTTTCGGGTATAAAATAATTGCCCCGAGTATTTGTCCTACTTCTCCTTCTAAGCATGGTGTGCTTCATATAATTTTCTGAATGCAAGGGTTTCTTACCCGACCAAGGACTGTTATTTCAGTAGAAACCTGTTTAAGTCGTCACCTAAGCAGGCCAAAATACTGTTAGGGTGACAACTAAAAAAACAAAGCAGATTCTTTTTTCTGAGAAGCTTTTCTCAGCAGAAATAAGTTCGGGCCAATGCCCACGGGCTCAGTTGGCACAAAACTGTGTCAAAAATAGCGTGAATTTGTTAGTAACACGAAATCGATATAAATGTTGGGTCTGTTATAAAATATGTAAAATATTCCATGGATTGAAACCCTAGCTAATATTTTTACAAATACTAGAAAATTCAATGGAGCTCTTTTGAAACTGAATAGAAATCCGATATTCTGTAAGGTAATATAGGTCTTTCAAAGTAGTCTGGAATCATGCCGCGCCAAGAAAATGTAAGTGTGATTTAGATAAAGATTAAGTTATGTCGTATGTACTAAGTATCTTACAATTTTTGTTGAATATTTATAAAGTATGTAGATACATTAATATACTTTGCAGCATTTGCTTCTATTTTTTTTTTAATACAAATCTCCGGTGGTGCATAAGCAAAAGTAGCAACAGCAATTGATGATGACGATGATAAAATACCAACAAATTATGCTCAGCTTGAAGACGTATTTTTTATAAATATGTCATTTGAATAGCGTTTCAATTGCTTGGCTTCCTTGCGTTGCACATGCATGTACTCATGGGAATTCAGCTCTTTTAGGGTATTGAATAAATGACCACAATATAAACATTGTTCAGCAGCAAAAGTCAAATTTATAGAAATGGAATTATGTTTCGTTTGCGCTTTTTGTTCATTGTCATTACTTTTAGCAATACTATTGTGCTTTTGCTGAACGTTTTGCTCATTGCTCTCTTTATGCGACGCTAGTGCTAGTAACTCCTGCAGCCATGATGCATTTACATCACTAATATCAGAAATTACCGTCTTTGCACGCTTTGTATCTTGTAGCACTAATTCATTTTGATTTCCTTTGCAAATTTTAAAACCATTTTTGCTAACAGATTTTTCTTCATGTTTCCAATTATCACCATACCTATCATTTTGGGTTGTTTGCTGCTTTACGCTATCACTTGCCTCTTGGTCCTGTTGTGCACGTTTGCGCTTACGTTTTTGTTTGCATATATGCCGCACGCGCTCATGTAGCTCCAGCTCATTATGTTGCGAAAAGCGTAGCATACATACTGAACAACGCGAAATTCCATCATCATTATTAGACGTATGTAAACGTATTATATGCAAGTTTAGTCGATGGAATCCTTTAAAGGATATACTACATAAATTACATTGATAACGTTGTGTAGGTAATTGTTTAAGTGGCGGTTTAACTTTGATTTTAACTAGCGCTGCTTTTAATGCAGCTTTGGATAATTTACGCTTCCGCCGGGATTGTTGTTGTTCCTGCTGAACGTTTTTCTGTTGTGCGCAAATTGGTTGCGCTGCTGAAAGCTTCTTTTTGTTAGAACTTTCCTTTTCCTTATCTTTTACATTTGATTGCTTTTCTATTTTCTTCTCTATACAACTTGGTTTTGCGGTACGACGAATAGCTGTGTCCGCCGTTGACGTCGCCGTCGCTGTAGTCTTTATCCTATCACTTTTCTTAGTATTGTTATCAACTGTTTTTGTTGTAGTGGTAATTATTGGTTTTATCACGCCAACCTTTTTACTGATATGTGAAGTCTGATGTTGTATATGATTATAATAACCCGTCACAATTTTATGGCATTGTATACATTCAAAGTAATATTGCTTCCTTTTAGTAATTTGATAAATCCTTGCTGTCCGTTGCAATTCTTTTTCTTTTTTTCCACTACAATTAGTGAATAAATTTCGAATATGAATGACTTGTCGAAAATGTGAACGGCACTGAGCTATTTTATGTGTTTGCAACATATGTCGCAAAAGATCAACATATTGTGTACCACATTTCTCTTTGCATACCGGACATTTGAGATTTTGCATCATTGGATCTTTTAGCGTTTTCGATTCAACGGGATGTTGTTCCATGACATGTTGTTTATGCATTTTAAAAACGCCATCAATACAACCACACAATTGACATTCATAATAATTATAACGTAGCATGTAACGCAGCCGTATTGTCATGGCTGAATCTTGTGCGCAACGCGGTCGCTCTGATAATTCATCACCTTCATAGCTGCGATGTTTGCGACGCATATGATGTATTAGTCGATGTGTTTCTACAAATTCTAATTGGCAGACTGGACATTTAACGTTATCACCTAACGTGCATACATATCCTTGCTGCATATTTTCACCAGACGACGTGGAAGGTGTTGTATTAGGTGATGATTTTTGGCCATCATCACTGCTACAATTTGAGGGAGGTGGTGAAAGTTGTTCTAATGTTGTGGTACTTACTAAATTTTCATCATCTATAGTTTTCTGTGGTGCTCGCGTAATTGGTTTTGTGGGGCTTTTTTCTGACCCAGTAGTAACTTCAACATCCGAATCATTATCGCTTGATACTAAACTAAGACTTGCGATTAAATTTATTTGACGATTTTGATATTTTCCTTTTCGTGTATTCTTTTTATTTTTCTTGTATTTGTGGCAGGTTTGTACGTCGTCGGGCTCAACTTTGCGAAATACAATTTCCTCTTCATCTGAATCAGGTGTAGTTTGTGGCGTTAACAAAGTAGAAGTCGTCGTCGGCGCAGATGTGTGTAGGGTCTCCTCATCATCATCATCATCATCTAAATCAATCACAGCTACCACTTTATATGGTGAAGTTTTAACCTTATCGGCTACTGGTTTTTTGGCTACTAATTTAGTACTCTTTGTTGTCGTTGCGGCAGTATTGTTGTGAATTGAGGTAGTACCGTTCGTGGCAGTGGTATTTACGTTACTTGTTTCATCTCCACTTAATGTTGTTGTGCTGACTACATTGGATGATATCCTTAAAGGTGCTTGGGGCTGGTATGTGCTGACTGGTGTAGCTGATCTCGTAGTCATCGCTGATGGTGAGGGTGTATTCTCACGTGAAGTGAGCACTTCAATAATATCATCGACGACGCCGTTCACATTAACACCGGCTGCAGTAGCTGCAACTAAAGTTTGCTGTCGTAACGTGGTTGAACGCCACTCACTACCGCCGCCGCCACTACCACATACAGCCCCACCTCCACCGCTTCCAGTTGCTATTAAGCGTTTCATTATTCGCTGCTGTTCCATTTTCTCAAAAAATAAATTGTACAACAAATCGTCATCATCGACAATAATACGTTCGTTGTCGCCGTTTTCATCATCGTCCAATCTATGAAAATTATGCAGTCGTTCTTCACATTCGTGACAAATATTGCCCAATGTAGGTGTAGTAGAGAGTACCTAAAATAATAAACAAAAAGGCACAATAGTTTTCACACATTTAATTTATGTACATAATATCATCAGCAGATCCGAGGGCTCTTCTTTCCTCAAGGTTTCTTACTCTGTCAGTGCATCGTTTTCGACTGAATTTCCGGAGCTCTTTCACTGTGTATTTGAGATTCTTCTCTGTACGGCATATGCGGCAAAAATGCATATTTTCTACTTTTCTTGTTTGAAATCCGCGTATATAACCGACTTTACTATTAATTTTGCGAAACAAAAGCTAATCAATGAATAAAAAAAATGAATGCAAAATCTATGAAAAAAATAGCAATGCATGTAAATGCTATCACACGTTAAAGGCGCGTATACGAGATTGCGGCGACCAGCGGCGAAGTGTCAGTTGTGTTTTGTTTCGAACAAACGACAGTGAAAAACAAACAAATACCATCACAAAAGTGTCAGAAGATGCCCGCCACTTTTGCGGAAGTTGCCAGAATTTGAAAATTTATACTAAACATGAACTACCGTATCGACAATATTAAAGGTAAAAAGAGAGGGTTGAAGGTGGAGTCGAAAATATTGGATTTTCTGATACAGATTTCCAAAGGTGTGCCTAGAGCTGAGTATCAGCTGAGTTGTCACTGATCTAGCAGGGTTCCTTCCGACGTTTGTGCACCCAACTTCAATGGGAAACGCTTCTTCAAAATTGAAAATTTCAATTGCTTAGTGACAGCGCCCCGCTATTTGGGGATGATTGATACAATTTGTATGGGCATGAGGATTTTTGACAGCTATTTTCCGCTTGATCCAATTTCTTCATTTCACTCTCTCCTATAAGAAGCCAAATACACCGTACACATTTACTTGCTCCAATGGCTGATTTGCTCAAGGATTTGCGTGGTGTATGTCGTGGTTGTGCTATTTGCGCAGAGAACTATGCTAAAATCAAAAGAATTTAGATTTTTACGCATGTCCGCCAACATTGCGCATGCTTTATCTTCGTGTGTGCTGATAATTACTCAGCTCACCTGTATTTTCTGAGAATGAAACATTAGTTGCGTTCCAATCAGCTATCCAGATCAATATCACGATCAAGATCTCACAGGAACTATACGGATCAGTTGTATGAGAGTTGTTAGTGTATATATGTGTGTTTATATATGTATGGCTGTGCTACCAAACAAATAAGGGTTGGCTGTCAAAAAATCTACTACAAAAAACTAAACGAACAGAGTTCTATACGGACCCGAAATTGATCCACATAAATATCAAGATCACAACGTTGTTGTTGCATTTACATGCAAAATTTCTATCTGGATCTGGATAACTCCTGATTGGAACACGCCTATTGCTATCGGTATCATAAATTTGTGTAGGGGAAGCTGTATTGTGACGAATTCGATGAACCTTTGATTATTAATCCAATACAAATTTAAGAGTTTGGTAACTTCGCAGTAGTTCACTAAACAACACTCACACAACCTGCCTTGCTTGGTCATTGCTTTATATAATCCGACAGGGTGCGTTCCTACCCACCTAAAACTTTCTTGGTTTTTCGCTCTTCGTGTTCTCGAAAGGTCGGTGTTATTTAGTGACATCTCCTCTTTGCCATGTATTCGCTAACATTCGCGCAATCTCTCTTTCTAGGTGCACGCAATAGGGCTGAACACATTGAATACGGTGGCTACGAACCACAGCTACAATAAAACAAATTTATGCGACAACTGTAGTCAAGCATTGGCTACTTGATTACAATGAAAGCAGCAGCGACAGGTGTGAATTATCTTAAAAAGTAGCAAAGAATTATAGAAAAAGTACAAATTGTGTGAAAGATACATATACCTCAATAAATGAAACTTATATTACAAGTTATTCACTCTTCCTTTCGTTTTTATTGAGCAAAAGAAAACACACCACGATCTGTCGCTTGTACAAATAGAAATAGATTTAATCTGGCGACAGCGGCATTCGTGGTTTGTAGCCATGTAGCTATGACGCGCTTAAAATAATGCTTTACATAAGAACGTGTGTACAAATAATATGACAGATGGCGCTTTGCAGTCGCCGTCTTGAATGTAATCAGGCCTAATTGTTTACCTCTACTAGTTTGGCAACTTCTTTTCCGAATCGGAGTGAAAGGTAGTGGATGAAGGCACTCCGAGTAAGTGGAATGAAGGAAATAGCGTTCAGAGATGTTTTAAAGTAAAAACTGCAACTAAAAACTACAATTTAAACTGAAATATACATTATATAGTAACTGATAACGTGTTAGACCTGCTTTATATTCAATAATTTGGGAGTTTCAAGTCTTCATGTTCAATATTGCAGTATTTAAATTTGATTGTTTTATTATTGCATACAACACACCCTGTGTGGTTTGTGTATGTGTGCAGATTCGGAGTAAATTGCGCTACTAGTAGACATACGAGTATACTATGATTATTATTATTGCTGCTAACGAGACTGCCCGCTTTCGCTTTAAATAGTTATTCCTTCTATACAAAATTGGAATTGTGTATCTGTGTCCCAACACATCGTGCTGTTATCTACCGCCTCAGTAAGGGTTCGCGATAGCTCCGACCGATGGCAGACAGCTCGCCTGTTATTCGATTCGGGTTGACATGCCACATTCGTTACCGAGGCGTGTATACAGCGCTTGGGTCTACACCGCACTTCGTCATCCGTATTCGTGACAGGAATATGTTCTTCGCAGGGAGATCTCTGTAGGGGTGAGACATCGCTATTTCATCGCACTTTTCCAAAGAAAGCTATCCTGTTGACGCTTTAATTCTTCCCAAAATCACAACTGACTTGCCATCGCAGATGCTGAACATTCCTGAATGGTCCCATATTCAGGATTTTTTTGGCTGACCCGCAATTTATGAAGCCCAGATGGTCGCTTTCTAGTGGAGTTACCGCTGAAAGTTGACGTGCCGTTGGGTGAATCACGTGATCTCGCTGTACGCAGTTTACTACGCATTGAGAGGAGGATGGTTCGTGACAACGACTTGCAAGCGCGATATAATGAGTTCATGCAAGAGCTTTTAGATATGGGTCATATGGAAGCCGTTTCCCGAACGAAGAGCAACGCCGTCTATTATATGCTGCATCATCCTGTGTTGAAGGAGTCCAGCGTTACCACTAAGCTAAGGGTTGTTTTTAATGCATCTGCCAAAACCACATCTGGGAACTCACTAAACGACGCCTGTTTGTTGGACCGCAATTGCAACATGATCTCTATGCTATATTGCTGCGTTTTCGAACCCACCAATTCGCGGTAACTGCAGATGTTGCGAAGATGTACCATCAAGTCTGCCTATCACCAAAGCACGTCGACTTGCATCGCATAGTTTGGCGTCCGGATCCTTCTTCACAAATCCAAGACTACCGTAAGCTACGCGTTACCTATGCAGTAAAGGCCTTGCAACAAACCGCGAAAGACTCCCTCAATACTTGTGAAAAATCCGTTCCCGTAGACATATACCATGGTACACGCATGCATGAATAAGAGTAGACATCGTCATCTCTGTTGTGTTTTACTAGTTGTGGGAGTGTTATTGAGTTAGGGATGGTACATGCTTGAGAATAATCGCCACACTGCCCTCCACCTAAGTCTGATCGTCCCGATCAGACACATTGCCGGAACCAAACGCAGCTAGCCTCTTCAAATGAACCACCTTCATCTTATTCCTTGGCCTTCCCATAGTTTGTATGCGATATACCACACCGTTGATCCGTTTTATGACTTTGTATGGGCCTTCCCAGTTACATTGTAGTTTTGGGGACAAACCTTTCCTACGCTGTGGGTTGTATAGCAGCACTAAATCTCCTTCTATAAAACCTTCCGAATTTATTGGTTTGTCGTGCCTGGCCTTCATCTTATCGCTCATGATCTTAGTCCGTTGTCTCACAAGGTCGTGAATTTCTCTCATTTCTTCTTCCAAGACGCTAGTAGATTTCCGAGCATTCACTCCTGCATCAGCGTTTATCCCAAACTTCAAGTCAGCTGGCAATCGAAGATCATTCCCGAAAATTACCTTTGCAGGAGTCTGACCAGTTGTTTCATGTACTGCAGAGCGATATGCCATTAGGCATAAGGAGATGTGAGTATCCCAATCCTTCTGGAACCTATCCACTACTTTCCTCAGCTGCTCTTCCAAGGTTCTATTGAATCGTCCCACCATGCTATCTGACTGAGGATGCAGTGCAGTTGTTCGAGTTTTCCGAA
The DNA here is from genome assembly GCA_949987695.1 of Merzomyia westermanni. Taxonomy (NCBI): domain Eukaryota; kingdom Metazoa; phylum Arthropoda; class Insecta; order Diptera; family Tephritidae; genus Merzomyia; species Merzomyia westermanni. The sequence goes on from OX465290.1 coordinate 67,017,391, forward strand.
TGCCCAATGTCTTGCATATTTCCTGGAACACAGCTGATTCGAAATTTCTGCCTTGGTCAGAATGTATCTCCATCGGTGCACCAAACCGAGCTACCCAATTGATAGCAAACACTTCTGCTATGGTTTCTGTCTCTGGATTTGGAAGAGGGTACACTTCTGGCCATTTGCTGAAATAGTCCATAACTACCAGTAAATATTTGTTTCCGAGTTTGCTAGTAGGAAATGGACCACCTACATCCACGGCTATCCTCTCAAATGGCCCACCTGAGTTATACTGTTTCATTTGCCCATGGCTCCTTGATTTCGGTCCTTTAGCTTTGATGCATACTTCACAGTTGGCAATCCACTCCACGACCGATTGACGGCAACCAACCCAATAGAATCTTTCCTTGACTTTCTCCAAGGTCTTGGTGACTCCAAAATGACCTCCGCTTGGACCGTTATGTAATACATTGAGTGCATCCGGGATTTTCTTCCTTGGGACGACTATCAGCTTTCGAACACATTGACCATCCTCGCTCTCCCATATTCGATGCAAACAACCGGATTCTAATTACAAGCTATTCCACTGTACCCCATATGACTTGGTAACAGGACTTTCTGCTGACATCTCCTCTCTTGATGGTCGCTCGTTTCGTTCGATTCCTTGCATTACACGTGTAAGATCTGAATCTTCGCGCTGCACCTCCTTAATTGATCTATGTTCCATTTGTCCGTAGATGTTATAGTCATGAGCCGCACATCTATAATGTCTTCCTTGGCTTCAGCTTTCAAACAATGCTTGCATTCTAAGTGACATGGTCTTCGTGACATTGCATCAGCATTTCCGTGGGTGCTACCTTTGCGATGCTCTATGTTTGTTCAGTGAACTGATTCGTTCAATTGGCGTAGTTCCTTCGCGATAAGGCTGTGTAACGCGCTCATTGTTCCCCCCTACTAGTTTGGCATCTTCTTTTCCGAATCGGAGTGGAAGGTAGTGGATGAAGGTACTCCAAGAGAGCGGAATGAAGGAAATCGCGTTCAGAGTTGCTTTAAAGTATAAATTACAACTAAAAACTTTAATTTAAGCCGAAATTTACACTTTATAGTAACTAATAAGGCTTTATAATTATTTTATATTCAATAATGGGGGAGTTCTATGTCTTCACGTTCAGTATTGAAGTATTTAAATTTGATTGTTTTATTTTTGCATCCAACGCACCCTGTAACATTTGTGTGTATGTACAGATTCGGAGTAAGTTGCGCTTCTAGTAGACAGATACTATGTCCGCGCTACAACTACCAAGGCGTTACCAAAAATGTTGAGAGGTATACCCAAAGACGCGTTTCGGCTTAAGGAATCACAATCCGACTGCGGAAAATTAAGATTTGAAACAATTTAAAAGTTATTAAGAAAAAAAGTTTGACTAATTTTCCTTTTGTCCATTACTTTCAAACAGGTGAAAAAAGTTACACTCCACCTTCGGATTCTTGATCAAGGCATGGATACGTGGGTGCAGATACCCCATCGGACCGTTTTCGTCATAGTATATGTTTACTAGTAGCGCAACGTACTCCGAATCTGCACACACACACAAACCACACAGGGTGTGTTGTATGCAGTAATAAAACAATCAAATTTAAATACTGCAATATTAGCATGAAGACTTGAAACTCCAAAATTATTGAATATAAAGCAAAAATTCGTCTCCTTTGTAGATGCCGTTCGGAGTCGGCAAAAAACTGTAGGTGCCACCAATTTGTAGGGAAAATTCAAATCGGCACACCACAAATTGGAAGAGAAGCTTGGCGCAAAATCTCTTAGGAGGTTTATGATGATATACCTGTTGTTTAGAGAGAGAAAGCAGTTATAACACGTTATCAGTTAATATAGAATGTATATTTCAGTTTAATTTGAAGTTTTTAGTTGCAGTTTTTACTTTAAAACAACTCTGAACGCGATTTCCTTCGTTACACTCTCTCGGAGTACATTCATCCACTGCCTTCCACTCCGATTCGCAAAAGAAGATGCCAAACTAGTACGGGTAAACAATGGTTTTCGTTCAGTGCTCGATGGTGTCTCCCAAACTACTATTTTTGCTCATTATTTTTGAACGGGAAAAAAAGTTGGGCTCCGCCTTCGGATTCTTGATCCTGGCATGAATACGTGTCTTTAGATATTGTGACGAATTCGATGATTCCTTGATTATCAATCCTGGGTTCGATCACTATAAAGTCGAATAAACACACGCACAGATAATGTAAGTAATAGCTAGTTTTATTTACTAGTAATAAACGCAAAACAATTTTAAGAGTTTGATAACTTTACAGTAGTTCACTATTGAACGCTTGAAAATAAACTGATCAACCTGCCTTGCTTGGTCACCGCCTTATATAGTCCAACAGGGTGCTTGCCTATGCACCGAGAACTTTCTTGGTTGTTCGCTTTTCGTGTTCTGGAAGGGTCGGTGTTATTTATTGGAATCTCCTCTTTGCATCGTATTCGCAAACACTCGCGCCATCTCTCTTCCTCTTCCTAGTTACACGCTTGCATGCATAAGCGTAGCCATCGTTATCTCACCTGTGTTTAACTAGTGCTGGGAGTGTTATTGAGTTAGGGATGGTACATGCTTGAGAATAATCGCCACACTGCCCTCCACCTAAGTCTGATCGTCCCGATCAGACACATTGCCGGAACCAAACGCAGCTAGCCTTTCTAAATTGACCACTTTCATCTTATTCCTTGGCCTTCCCATAGTTTGTATGCGATATACCACATCGTTGATCCGTTTTATGACTTTGTATGGGCCTTCCCAGTTACATTGTAGTTTTGGAGACAAACCTTTCCTACGCTGTGGGTTGTATAGCAGCACTAAATCTCCTTCTATAAAACCTTCCGAATTTATTGCTTTGTCGTACCTGGCCTTCATTTTATCGCTCCTGATCTTAGTCCGTTTTCTCACAAGGTCGTGAATTTCTCTCATTTCTTCTTTCAATACGCTAGTAGATTTTCGAGCATTCACTCCTGCATCAGCGTTTATCCCAAACTTTAAGTCAGCTGGCAATCGAAGATCATTCCCGAAAATTACCTTTGCAGGAGTCTGACCAGTTGTTTCATGTACTGCAGAGCGATATGCCATTAGGAATAAGGAGATGTGAGTATCCCAATCCTTCTGGAATTTATCCACTACTTTCCTCAGGTGCTCTTCCAATGTTCTATTGAATCGTTCCACCATGCCATCTGACTGAGGATTTAGTGCAGTTGTTCGAGTTTTCCGAATGCCCGAAGTCTTGCACATTTCCTGGAACACAGCTGATTCGAAATTTCTGCCTTGGTCAGAATGTATCTCCATCGGTGCACCAAACCGAGCTACCCAATTGTTAGTAAACACTTCTGCTATGGTTTCTGCCTCTTGATTTGGAATAGGGTACACTTCTGTCCATTTGCTGAAATAGTCCATAACTACCAGTACATATTTGTTTCCGAGTTTACCAGTAGGAAATGGACCCGCTACATCCATGGCTATCCTCTCAAATGACGCACCTGAGTTGTACTGTTTCATTTGGCCATGGCTCCTTGATTTCGGTCCTTTATCTTTGATGCATACTTCACAGTTGGCAATCCACTCCGCGCCCGATTGACGGCAACCAACCCAATAGAATCTTTGCTTGACTTTTTCTAAGGTCTTGGTGACTCCAAGATGACCTCCGCTTGGACCGTTATGTAATTCATTGAGTACATCAGGGATTTTCTTCCTTGGGACGACTATCAACTTTCCAACACATTGACCATCCTCACTCTCCCATATTCGATGCAAACAACCGGATTCTAATTGCAAACTATTCCACTGTGCCCAATATGACTTGGCAACAGGACTTTCTGCTGACATCTCCTCTCTTGATGGTCGCTCGTTTCGTTCGATTCCTTGCATTACACGTGTAAGATCTGGATCTTCGTGCTGAAACCTCCTTAATTGATCCATGTCCCATTCGTCCGTAGATGTTATAGTCATGAGCCGCACATCTATAATGTCTTCCTTGGCCTCAGCTTTGGAACAATGCTTGCATTCCAAGTTACATGGTCTTCGTGACATTGCATCAGCATTTCCGTGGGTGTTACCTTTGCGATGCTCTATGGAAAAGTCATAACTTTGCAGTCGCTCTATCCACCGTGCCAATTGACCTTCCGGATTACGGAACTGTAAGAGCCATTTCAACGCTGCGTGGTCTGTCCTGACATGGAATCGCTGCCCATAGAGATACTTGTGGAAATGCTTAACGCACTCTACCAATGCCAACAGTTCTCTCCGGGTTACACAATAGTTCCTTTCAGGCCCCAATTGTTCGGCTATAATATGCAACTACCTTCTCCTGTCCATCAACAATCTGGGACAAAACACCTCCTATAGCATAACCACTCGCTATAATATGCAACTACCTTCTCCTGTCCATCAACAATCTGGGACAAAACACCTCCTATAGCATAACCACTCGCATCTGTATCCAGAATAAACTTTGAACCTGGGATTGGATATGCTAACATCGGGGCAGTGCATAGTCGTTCCTTCAATGTTTGAAAAGCCACCTCCTGTTCCTTCTTCCATTCAAAACTCATATTCTTCCTCGTAAGGTCATGGAGACTACTAGCTACGCTGGCAAAATTCGGTACAAATCGGCGATAATACGTGCACAGCCCAAGGAAGCTCCGTAACTCATGCTAATTTCTCGGTCTTGGCCAATCCTTTACGGCTTCGATCTTTTCCTTAGCAGTGCAGATTTTCTCCGTAGTTACCTTGTGACCCAAATAACTTACTTCCTTTTTAAACAAGGAACACTTCTTGGGACTTAGTTTCAGGCCAGCACCAGCTATTCGTTGGAAAACTTCCTCCAAGTACTTTAGGTGTTCCTCAAAGCTTTTTCCCAGCACGATGATGTCGTCGAGGTACACCAAACATGTTTGCCAGTGCAATCCTTTTAGTATCTGGTCCATGAGTCTCTCAAAAGTAGCTGGAGCATTGCATAGCCCGAAGGGCATTACCGTAAATTGCCAAAGCCCTTCTCCAACGCTGAAGGCCGTCTTTTCTTTATCTTCATCCTTTACCTCTACTTGCCAGTAGCCGCTTTTCAAGTCTAGTGTGGAAAACCATTTCGTGCCAGATAACGAGTCCAGAGTATCGTCGATTCTTGGCAATGGATAACTATCCTTCTTCATTACGTCGTTCAATTTCCGGTAATCCACACAGAACCTCATTTTTCCATCCTTCTTTTTCACTAGTACTACCGGTGAGCTCCATGGGCTAGCTAATGGTTCGATCACGCCGCTGTCACTCATTTCCTTTATAATTTCTCTTACCACTTGTCGGTTGGCCAATGGAATACTACGAGGAGCTTGGCGGATTGGTCTTGCATCACCAGTATCAATTTGATGCTTCACAACTTTGGTCCGACCTGGTTTAGAACCATCCTTGTCAAATATGGTCGAGTACTTTGATAGAAGTTCCTTTGCCTTTTTCTGATGATCTTTTTCGAGGCCTGCCGTCCACGACATGATATCATCTGAAAGATTAATCTTGATGGTGGAATCATTTTCCTGAAGCTGTTTACAATTGATAACTACCTCGACCTCTTGGCATTGTCCCAATATTGCTCCTTTGGAAAGTTTAATCGGCGATTTGAACTCATTAGTACTCTTACCGGTACACGTCCATCTTGTTTTGTCATGGCCAGGGTTTTTCCTACTAATATGTTCGTCCTTGATTTGTTTGCTGCCTCGACAACCCACAACTTGTTTGTCCCATAATCTCCATCAATCTTTGCCCATATGATTGCTTCCGACTTCGGTGGAATTTGTTGGCTCTCCTCCACAAGCACTCGCTTACTAACGTATTTGTTTTCGTAACCAAAATTTAATGGCACATCCATGTTCTGGTAATTCATAATCCTGTTTTGCATGTCGATCTTGATGCCTTGCTCGCTTAAGAAGTCCACACCAACTATGATTTCGTCAACAATATCTGCTACTATAAAACTGTGTAGAACGGCCACGTTCCCAATTGCGATTTCACATGTTACTTCCCCTAGGACATGGGTGTCCTCACCAGTGGCCGTACGTAACTTTGCTCCATGCAATGGTCTCACCTCCTTGTTGACTAAATCAGATCGAATTATGGAATGCGATGCGCCTGTATCCACAGTTAGTACGTGCTCTTTTCCATCCACATATGCAACAACAGTAACATTACTAGCTTTCCTTCCGATCTGTGAAACAGAGATTATGGGGCATTCAGTTGCGGGAGCCAGTCCACGCCCCTTTCGCCTGGCTCTATTTAGGTTAACGACTGATTTGGTTTGGAAATTTGCTCGTCTCCTTCAGCTTTGCGTTTTCGTCCCCCTGAATTGCTGGGGTTACTGGAGCCAGTGCCGCAATAACGTGCTATGTGGCCTGGTTTCCCGCACTTAAAGCATTTAATGGCACCATCACTTTTTTTCTGTACTCCGTTCAACGCTTCCAAAATGTTGTCAACCCAAGCCGGAGTTTCCACTTCTACACAATGAGCCTTGTATGCAGGTTTACTCAAAAGTGAGGCTGTTTCCTGCGTCAGAGCATGCGATACCGTTTCAGCGAATGTCCTTTTGGGGTTTGCATATGTGGCCCGCTTCGTCTCCACAACGCGTATTCCATTTATAAAACTTTGGATTTTTACCCTCTCAGTATACTCCATGGGTGCGTCCGCATTTGCTAGACGATGTCCGATGCAAATTCCTGCAAAGTCTCATTAGGTTTCTGGGAGGGATTCTGTAGCTCTATTTGGTATATCTGCTTCCGATGTTCGCTACCATAGCGTCTCTCAACTGCACCCATTAATGCTTCATAATTGTTCCGTTCCACGTCAGGGATAGTCTGCAAAATTTCGGCTGCAGGTCCCTTCAGTGCCACGAATAATGCAGCAACTTTGTCTTCCATGCCCCAATTATTCACAACTGCCATCTTCTCAAACTGTAGCTTAAATACCTGGAAAGGAACAGAACCATCAAATGACGGGGATTTTACCTTGGGAGTATTCGCTGAAGCAGATGGACGGTACAGTTGCAACTCCTGGATACGGCCCCTTAACGCATCTACCTCGGCCTCGATTTTATCCTCAAACTGCATTATTTTCTGGTCCATGCGTGCCTCTAGCTTCAATGACATCCTGACTTCCTGCTCTTCCAGCTTTGCAGAGATCTGCGATAACACCTGTGCTGAACTTTGTGATGATATTTCGAAAATACGGGCCTCCAAATTGGATGTAATACGTCTATCTTGTTCTTCCAGCTGAGATGCCATGTGTGTCTTCTGTTCTTCCAGCTGAGATGCCATGTGTGTCTTCTGTTCTTCCAGCTGAGATACTATACAAGTTTTCTGTTCTTCCATTTTAGTCGACATCTGAGTTAATACAGCCAATATCATGTTTGGGTCCACGGTTGCTACTGGATTCGGAGACTCCTTTTTTTTCATTTTCGTCGATGTCTCCTCCACAAGATGGAAAACATGGTCATCAACGTTGATACCTTCCGCTTCCATAGCCTCCCGTAATCTTGACTGTAGCTCGGACTTATTACCTGTAGTGTTTAGTCCGCGTTGTTCCAACTCATTTTTGAGTTGCTGAATCTTCAATTCATTCAACTTAGCCATGTCCTTGTTATCCTTGAAATCACTGGTGTTTATTTAACAATATCACTTCTGACACCAAATGTGACGAATTCGATGATTCCTTAATTATCACTCCTGGGTTCGATCACTATAAAGTCAAATAAACACACGCACAGATATTGTAACTAATAGCTAGTTTTATTTACTAGTAATAAACGCAAAACAATTTTAAGAGTTTGATAACTTTACAGTAGTTCACTATTGAACGCTTGAAAATAAACTGATCAACCTGCCTTGCTTGGTCACCGCCTTATATAGTCCAACAGGGTGCTTGCCTACGCACCGAGAACTTTCTTGGTTGTTCGCTTTTCGTGTTCTGGAAGGGTCGGTGTTATTTATTGGCATGTCCTCTTTGCATCGTATTCGCAAACACTCGCGCCATCTCTTTTCCTCTTCCTAGTTATACGCTTGCATGCATAAGCGTAGCCATCGTTATCTCGGTTGTGTTAACTAGTGGTGGGAGTGTTATTGAGTTAGGGATGGTACATGCTTGAGAATAATCGCCACAGTATTAGTTTTAGGTGATGTCTCATAAACTGCGCCACTATCAATATGGCATCATTGCGCCAAAAAAGCACCTAACGCAATTGCGTTAACGCACTGCGCTGATACCGGCTATGGCGCTGGCTTCATGGTATCAACGTCAAAAAATTGGCGCCGCGACCCATCCTTACTTCGCGAACTACACAACCATAGTATATGTCTACTAGTAGTTCTTTGCCAGGACCCTTGTTTTTTTTTAGAATACGTGGAATGGGAGAGGGAAAAAGTCGGTGCTGAATTTTTATTTAGAATTGGGCTGTATAATTTAAGTATAACAGTCTAGATCGCATTCGGAGCGGGTAAAGTAATCGATTAATTTGTAAATCGTAACAGGCTGACAAATCAACTTACACATTCCTATTAAATACAAACCGCTAAAAAGCCGGGAAAACTGTCATACATTTCACCTCGTTTCATTTTATTTTTGTTTATATATGGCCGTATTAATTTGAAATTAAAAAACTACTTTGAGAATTTTGTAAAATGGCACTTTGGGTGGATAAACATAGGCCTCGGGAATTATCCAAACTAGATTATCACAAAGTAGGAATAGTGAATATAAAAAAAAATGGTCCAGCATAAGTAAATATTTGTTTTTCCCAGGAGCAGGCAGAAAATTTGGGCAATCTTTGTCAGCAAGGGGATTTTCCGCATTTAATGTTCTATGGGCCCTCTGGTGCTGGGAAGAAGACGCGTATTATGTGTTTACTACGCGAACTATATGGCGCCGGGGTGGAGAGGCTACGCAATGAAACAATGACATTTACCACACCGTCAAATCGCAAAGTGGAAGTAATGACAATTGGTAGTAATTATCATATGGAAGTTAACCCTTCCGATGCAGGCATTTATGATCGTGTTGTTGTCATTGATCTTATCAAGCAAGTTGCTCAAACACATCAAATCGATGCTTCCGGTCAGCGTGAATTTAAAGTAATTGTACTCTCCGAAGTTGATGAGCTAACAAAAGATGCGCAACATGCATTACGTCGTACAATGGAAAAATATGTTGCTACATGCCGCATAATATTATCGGTCAATTCAACTTCACGTGTTATACCTGCTATACGTTCACGTTGCTTAGGAATAAGAGTAGCTGCACCAAATCCTGACGAAATAACCACAGTACTACAGTTGACTTGTAAGCGAGAAGGATTAACATTACCAGCAGATTTGGCAGCACGCATTGTGGAGAAAAGTGAGCGCAATTTACGGCGTGCTCTGTTAATGTTGGAGGCATGTAAAGTGCAGCAGTATCCATTCACTGGCCAACAGGAGATTATTGAACTAGATTGGCAAATGTTTTTACGCGAAACAGCTAACCAAATTGTAACAGAACAAACACCAGCAAAGTTGGAAAAAATACGTGATCGTTTGTATGAGCTGCTAGCACAAGGTGTGCCACCCGATATGATATTTCGAGGATTGGTGGAACAGCTGGTCAGGAATTGCGATATGTCGCTCAAGGCTAAAACTTTGGAATATGCAACGCTGTATGAGCATCGTATGCAAAATGGTGCAAAACACATATTCCATTTGGAAGCATTTGTTGCGCAATTTATGAATATTTATAAAAAATTTATATCAGAATCAATGATGATGGATGATTTTTAGTTTAATAAACCGAAACTTTTTATTTTTAATTTTTGTTGCAATTATAAAAAAAATATTACTTAAAGTATTGAAAATGTAAATTAGTAATTTAAGACAATGCCAGTTGTTGTCTCTGACGTGATTGCTCTTTTTGGAATGCCATCTGAATTTTGTCCCCCGAAGTACGTTGCGCTGTTTCAACATAGGTTTGTATAATATCTTCCAAATCGGCAAGCACCTGCAAATTATGTATCATTCAGCGAACATTAGCTATATACACATATAAGTTGTACAAAATGAATTTTTTACATACCTTCTTGTATTCAATATCTGCATCGGCATTCAATTTTAAACCGTAAAGCAAAAGATCCAATGTGTTAACTGGCAAGTACATATCCTGATTTGTAACGGCAATAGCATGTTTAAAACTGAAATATTCACTTCCTGCGCCCAACATAGCACTAATCATTTCCTGTGCCAATTCGGCGGCTTCAAGTAAGCGACTATGTTTTACAAACAAATGCAAGAGCTCCATGCAGTTCGTCGCCTACAAAGGTATTTTTTTAAATTTATACACACCTGCAGACATACAGAAAATTAATGTCCAATCATTGGACTTAAAAGATGTTTGTCTACAACGCTTGCTCCCCCACCATATCTATCTAACTGGATTTTCTGTTCTAAAGCCACTTCCTCTTTCTTTAACATAGCCTTTCCCTTCTTCTTTTTCGAGAATAATAATCTAAAGCTTCCTAAATTATCTATAAAATGTTCCGAAATGAGAGTTATGAAGGTATGCAATGTGGCACCTTTTTTTTTTGTCGTGGATTTGGAGCTTCTGTTGCATACTAAAATTTTCACGTAAATGTCTGCTAGTGTTTTTTAAAAAAAGAAATACATACCTTATAATCATTGTATAACCACTGTGGTACAAAAGCATTGAGACCAAGCAGTTTATTCACCACCGATTTACGTATGCGTGTTGAATTTTCTAACTCATTGTCATAAACTAGTTTCTGCAGCAGTGACCAAGCCATGTCAGCAGCTTTATTGCGGTGCGGCAAATCTAGTTTGTTTTAAAAAGCAGAACATGATGATTAATGTGACATATAACATGGTAATAATTTGATGTGTGCATACCAGCCAAATCGTTTTCCTGTAACCATGCCCACGCTTCATTAGGACTCTCGTCTGTAACGCGCACACAAGTAGCAGTTAAACTATCAAATATAGGCAGTGAAGATATTTCGAAACCATTGGCCAGCTTCAATGCAGCAGTATATAGACCACATCCTGATAAAATTATTGCCAGTTCTTGTGGGCCAGCATTCATAAAGGTTTGTACATCTTTGCGATGATCAGCTAAACGTACTAGCGCTTCAGTTTGCAGCAGCTCTCGTTTGATATCTTTTATTTCCAGAACAACAACTTGTTGGCGTAAATCATCACTATCTGGCCCACCAATTAATGTATTCGCTGCATTAACAACATGTGATGAAGGAATTGGTGATGATGCGGCATCATCTAACCCAATAACTGGTTTAGCAATCCAACGATATCGACGATCAATAAGATGTAACGAATTGATGCAGACTAATAGAGATGCGCAACGCTTTTCCATAGACTCAACGGTATCGCTTTCAAGTTGGAAACGCATCGCCTGCTCATACATAATAGCAGAGGCTGGAAGGAAGTAAACATGTTTTGGATGTGCACATTTAAATATACTTTTTTTTTATAAATCTATACTAACCTTTTCTCATATTGCCATTATTCACATGAAATGCATACAAAAAGTCGTATACTTCATTTTGATCGATAACCAAGGATCGTGCACGTGATTCTACAATATTTTCGAATTCCTCATGCAATCCAACATATGGAAAATGCATTAGTAAATCGAGTCTTTTGCGATTGAATAATGTTACAACCAACTGACGTAGGCAATCCTTCCGTCGCGATAATTCTGCATTATAGATTAGCGAGTGATACGCCTCTTCGTAATGTTCCAACTGCAGATGATTGTTAAAAACAATAGATTGAAACATTGGCAATTGAGGATCAGATTTCTCCAGCAAACCAATAGCTACTTGTGCCATTGAAATAATATGATCCAATGCGTTATGTTGTTCAAATAGTTGTATGACTTTTAAATAATATTGTGTTATGACTTGATTATTGAGATTATTATCTATGGCATCACCACCAGCACTACCCCCATCTTCACCCAGCGTGGTTAAGTATTCAGAGCGTTTGGCGAGTGGGGTGCCCTTCAAAATTTTATCGGTTAGAAATTGTTCACGCCAAACACCTTTCGCTGATTGAAGAAATAATTCATATGCTTTATATGATTCACCACAATCCAGTAGAGATACAGCCAGTACGAATTGACCTAAAATAGAGGGTATCAGTGATAAGATTTTGGTACACCACCCCCCACTATACCAGTTGTACAATTGTGTAATTATGAAAACCCTTAAACCTCCGTTTTACTTACGTGAACATATATTCCATTCACACCAATTGCTCAGCAAACGGACGTAGTCCTGGATAATGATGTGCTGACAAGTACCAAACAGCCATTCGCCAAATACAAAGTTAAATGATACAGGCCAACTACATAAACAGAAATATAAAATTATGGGTATTAGGTGCAAATGCATACTTGTATACATAAGGCTGTGACATATTGTGCAGCTTTGTATTGTAAAGCAAGATAATTGTGTAATATACTAAATAAATTTTCACAAAATGGACCCAAAATGCTTGTGCAATATTAAAGCAGTTTTTGATAGACTCTTTATTCTAAGAAATGAATTTGTATTAATACTCTATTAATCTCGAGTTGAGAGCTCTTTTGTTTTGAAATATCTACAAAAAAAAAAATAGTTTTTTATACAAATAAAGCACACCCTAATGTACGTAGTATACGAGTTTGGCAAATGCAGAGTAGCTTACATCAATTGGCTAACGATTGTGGTGAGTGGAAGCAATGTATTCGACCATGTTGAACTATTTTCGTTGGCCTTGAAATTATCTGCGTAAAGCGACACTGCAGTGTACAAGCCCTTCGAATTGAGGAAGACACGTACCAAAGGCGACACATGATATTTACCACCGTTAGAGTAAATACGTCCTGAACCGTTAGTCAATTGTAAAAGGTTTAAACGTTGTATAGAACTTTCTCTAAAAAAAGTAAAATAAAATTTGTTCAATTATGGTGCGATAGAAATAATTTTTATTGAACTTACAATGACGCAGCGGCACTTAGGTTAACAGGTGTACCGGCTATCCAACCCATTACAAAATATGATTGTAGGAAAATTGTTGTGTCAGGCATGAAATGTGAACGTATGTTTTCCAACAAATCCACACTCAGTGAATAAGTATCAATTAGTATTTGTTGTAGTATAAGTAAATTGCGACAAATTGCAAATCTAAAGAAAATTAAATACTCTTTAAATAATTATCAATCCAACTTGTAAATATGCATGTGTATCACTCTTACTTTATAGCAGTTATCTGTCGTACAGTCTCCGACAGCACCGATAAACCTAATTGACTACCAAAAAGTACACCAACCGACGAAAGAAATTGAGTCGTCGTTCCACCTTTATTACAAAAAACAAAAGGACTAGATCATTGTTAATTTTTTTGTTTAATATTTACCTAAGTTTGTTTGCATTCCAGCTGGATTACCATTATCCATGCGCAAACTATTGAGCAGCAGGGTCATTGCCATGCGTATATCATTAATTGCTTGTATTTTTTGTCTAATCAATACAAGGAAGGTGCTTGGCAATAATTCTCGTTCTGGATCACCTGCTAATATTTCATCAGCTAATTTTGCAATGAAAACATTAGGCATTTCTAGCCTATAAAGGTGTTTATCAATGTCTATTTTTACTTCATCAGGCAGCCAACGTTCGAAGTGTGCCACAATAGCTACTAAATTAACTAAATCTTCGCCAACTTTTTCATTGCCTGCAAAATAAGTTGAAACTACTGTGTTCGTATCGACCTCCTCGCCGACAAGCATAATATGCTCTAATGTTTCACATGGACGTAATAGTGAAAATGTGTTTTTCTTAACTAAACATAAACCATCAATTGGTTCGAGAATAAATAGACCACACGGTTGACATGACTTCAAATGATATTGCTCACAACATGAATAAAAACGCTCCCATTGTCTTGTGGCGATTTCTAAATAATCTTCATCAGTAACATCAAACTCTTTAACTTCATTTTGAATTTCATCTTCAACTGCTTGGCAGACTTGATCCTTGAGTATAGGCAATGTACAGTGTTTCGCTTCAAACCGCAAATTTGTTCGACGAAACATCTAAAATGCAAAATAAATAATATGGAAATTACTATATTTTTTTTATTTTTATTAAATCAGAAGCGCTCACAAATAAAGCTTTTGCGATAACTTCACGTCCAAATTTGCCACGTTGGAAGATGTAATTGCAATAGGCTTCACGGGGATCCATGTACTCATTGCTAATACAATAGCGATCAGGTGGTGGTTCCAATGCCACGGTTGTCCAGCTCATGCCCAAACCACGCATTAACGGGTAATTGGATATGCTAAATTCGCCCTCAGCATTTGTCCATAATGCCCAAATTCTACTTTCAGCAACAGCAAAATCTGCTAAATCTAATAAAGGTGCAGGTATATTCTTACGATAACTTAAGCTCAATCCCAACGAATTACCAGAATCTGTATGGATGTCTATGCATACAAACTCAGATTTGGTAGAGTACGAAAGAAATGCACAAACAGATGTATCAGTTATTTTGCGTAGCGTACTCAGTTGAGCTGTGAAAAAAAATATTATTTTCGCTTCCCAAAATAAATAATTTATTTGTACATACGTCCTTGCGTCCGTGCTCTACTACTGTCGCGTACGCATTCAATTGTAGAGACGCATTGAAAACTTGTCGTTGACCATACGCGTAGTTGATCATCACGATATAAAGCCAATAAATATATTTGACCATTGATATAAGTAAAGACTAGCGAATTGGCATGATTAGCATCAGAGAAGTCGCTTTTGCCACTGTCGAATAATAATGAAATCAAAGAGTATATAATTTTTTTTTTTTTACATTTTTAATATCAATTGACTTACGTAAAAGCATTCTTTAGATTTGAGAATAAACGTGGCATTATATTATTCTGCTTTAAGCCCTGAGATGTAGCATGACCAGTTTCACAATTCATTACGTACAATATCAATTCAGATTGACAGGCTAAAGCAAAGTAAGCCTCATCCCCACTGGGCGATAGAAAACTGATTGCTGCGTGTGGTACAGCGCATGTAGCAGCATTTTGTGTATCAATAACGTAAAAGCTGCTTGGATCGCGCACAGATGAATTATTGGCATCATGAAAAATAGAAAATGTTTGAGACTCATTGAAATCTATGGAAATTCCTCCATTTGTTGTATGCAATTTGCTTGTTCCATTTTGCAAACTAGCATTAGTGCCCCCACTATCAGCCAATGTATCTGGATGTGGAAAGTGTATGTGATGTAGACTACAAACTGTTGTTACCAAAATTGTTACATATTGATCCTGTTCACTTATGGATACATTAAGCACGGGGGTATCCGAAAACTTGTATCGTACATTACTTTTGTACAATGTAAAGTCGAGGCATATTTCCGATAGCTCTAGGACATCCTGATAGGTGCGCCTAGTACAAAAAATAAAGCATACATATTTCATACCCATGTTGTTGATATCAGGGCCCTCTTGCCAGGAGCATGAAGGTGGACTTTTTTGTATTTTGCGCTCCGATGCATTTGGGATGAAATATTCTGACCAATTTCTCATTTTTATTTCTTTACATACTTGTTTCCGGCAAGAGGGCGACGCAAGATGCAAGTTTAGGTAATTGTTTCCTTTAGGAGACAACTGCTACAACACGTCCAAAAATATCGGGAAAGGTATCAAAAGACGCGTTTTGACCTCGGTAACAATAATCCGGAACCGGATTTTTCCAGATTTTGTTGCAGTGAGGAGATATTTGCAACCAAAGTTGAAAATTTTCTGTCATTTTCATGTGGTTGTTGTAATCACAGATTAGGGTGTACCGAAAAGTGTGTTCTGCGCAGAAACATTGTAGACCGCATAGCCGGTGTTGGACCGGCTAAGGGTTATTTTTTTGAAGCGTGACCGAAGGCCGCCTACGCAGAAAGGTGTTCTGCAAATAAATACCTTGGATCAATCCCCTATTTGGGATCGGACCTGGGTCATTTTTGGGTTTTTTGCGAATAACTTTTCACTGAAATAAAAAATTGAAAATCCGCTTTCGGATTGTTGATACCGAAGTCAAAACGCGTTGTTTGATACCTCGCCCGACATTTTTGGACGTGTTTTAACAGTTGTCTCCTAAAGGAAACAATTACCCAAGTTTATGTTTACCAGTATATAAAACGGTTCCGATTATGATTTAGTTGTACATTTTGAAAACAATATCCACCAGCTTTTTCGACGACTTTAATATCCTGCAGTGTGCTTTGGGTGGCGCCTATATGAGAAATAATGCACAATATACAACACGTTTCTAATGATTAATTTAACAAGAGCTCCCATTACCTGTGTTCAATTGTATCTCAGTCCATTCTTCCTGACACGTTGTGTCGGGTAATACTTCACGATAGAATAAACTTGAACGGCCCATTATTTAGTGTACTGTGGATAAATGGTGTAGTAACGAAACTTAAGTTTAATAATTATTATTAATTATTTAATAAATATAAACGCTGCCGGCGATTATTTCGATATCTCAAACATAACATAACCAAAGATATTGACGTCGGTAACGCAGTTTCGAATACTCACGGAGTGTGCCATGTTGGAAAACTAAAAAGCAAACAGGGTATTTTCCTTCAGAAAACAATTGCTAAAACACGTCCAAAATTTTCGGGATAGGTAGAGACCTCGGTATCATAATCCGAAAGCGCATTTTCGATGGAGGTAATAACATTGTTGAGGAGTACGTTGTCGTAAATGCTTCAATGCAAAGGTAATCATAAGGAAACTAAACAGACGGTGAAGTCCACCGTAACGTAATATAAGGGCCAGTAACCCGTTTCTGTAACTTTTCGTTATAATAAAGAAAGATTATGTATCGCATGGCTTGTAACAATTTCGTTACGAAAAGCGTTTCTGTATGAAAAAAATTCACCTTGCGATATGTTCGTGGTGTGTTATGTAAAAATGAGAAAATTATAGGCAAAAAGGCCTAGGTGACAAACAAAACATTTGACGCACACAGCACAATGCCATTGTTTGACAATGGTCTCAATAGCCTAGTAGATAAGATATTGCTCTAACTAGCGGGAGAATCGAGTTCGGATCGTGGCAAAATTTTTATTTTTTTTTTTAACTTTTTCTTACGTTTTATTTTTTTATAACAATTAATTTTTAATAAATATTAATAACAATAAAAATTTGCACATAATGCAATTAGTTTAGATTTTACACTTGTTATCACTGCCATTATAGGCATCGTTATTTTCATCGAAATCCATAACGAATTTACATTTTTACCACAATTATAGAAACAGCGATAACTACATAACAGGGTTGCACTTTGCGTTAAAATTCGTTTCGAAAGGTTACAGAAACGGGCTACAGAGTTGGAAAAGTGTGCAATCTTTTGGGATTTTAATTCATCATATTGGGATTGGTTTTTTTTAATTCAGTTTTCCCTATTGAAGAATGTAACTTAAAATTTCCCCACCTCTTAATTCACGAGTGGGAAATAAGACTACACACATTTAGATTTTGAAAGAAAGATTGAAAATACTGAATGAAAAAGGAATAACAAAAAACGCAAACGTCAAGCTGTGTAGTTCTGTTTATATTTTTCTTTGTTATTATATTTAATAAATTAATAATATCTTTGATATTTTAAAGTTATAATTAAAGTGGATAGAGTTAAATACTTAATGTGCTTCACTACTTGGTGTGAAAAGTGTTAAAAAGTTTCAATAGTTATTCATTATTTTAAATTCATTTTGTTGAATTTGTGTGTGCCGAGTTTTTTGCATATTTTATTTGTTGCTATTGATAGGCTTTATTTCATATTGCAATTGTTGTTGGAGGATGGGGCCGTGTGCAGAAGTCCACGCAAGTGGGGAAAGTTTCTGATCGCCATTCACCTGGGAATGGCCAGAGCGATTCTCTTGCATGCGGTTCAAGCAGCTCACTACTTCCGGGATTTGCGCCCAAGTATCCTCTGGGTAACCACCGAACACCCGTTTGGTGGTGAGCTAAACGTGAGAAGGCGACAACCTGGTAAATCCACTCCGACATAATCGGTTTAAGGGCTTGCTGGGGGGTTCAAACAGCAGCGTCTGATCACCATGTGGTGCGGCTGCAAGCGGGCGTCTGTCTTGGATCAAGCGGCTCGCTATACAAACGTGTAATAGAATTCAACCTCCCGTGAAACGGGTTGTGCGTTGGGTTTGGGACCCACCACATAAAACAACGTTCCAATGAAATTCAACAACAAAGCCTCGGATATGAGAACCCCTTTTTTAGATGACAACACCCGCAAACCAAATAAGGATTATGAGATAAGGGCATGTACCTGGAATGTCCGGTCCCTTAATGTGGAAGGTGCCGCTGCCTGGCTGGTTGAGGTCCTGAGGAAAGCAAAAGCTGACATCACCGCCATACAAGAGATGCGATGGACGGGGCGAGGAAACACGATCAGAACACCTTGCAACATCTACTGGAGTGGGCATGAAGACAAGCGCAGATTCGGCGTGGGATTTGTGGTGGGAGAGAGACTCCATCACCGAGTACTGTCGTTCACGAGCGTCTCGTGAACGAGCGTCTCGCTGCAATCCGCATAAAAGTACGATTTTTCACCATATCGTTTATCTGCGCTCATGCACCGACGGAAGAGAAGGACGACGTGGAAAAGGATGCATTATACGAGCGCCTGGAAGAAGCATACGAGCGCTGCCCCTGTCATGATATCAAAGTCGTGCTTAGCGACTTTAACGCCAGGGTGGGTAAGGAGGGTGTATTTGGCCCCACTGTCGGGAAGTTCAGTCTCCACGATCAGACTTCGCCAAATGGATTCAGGCTGATCGACTTCGCCGGTGCCCGAAACATGGTCATATCCAGCACTAGGTTCATGCACAAGAAGATCCATCAAGCTACATGGCTGTCCCCCGATCGAAAAACACGCAACCAGATCGACCACGTTGTGATAGACGGACGGCATGCTTCCAGCGTTTTAGATGTTCGCACAATACGAGGACCTAACATCGTACGACAAAACAGGTGCAACAAAAAACGCAGGGAAAGCTGGACGTCGAAAAGCTGCAATCGCAACAGACCGCCAATTATTTCGCAGATCGCCTCTCACACCTGCTCTCCGAGAGCACAATTCAACCTAGTGGAATGCATGAGCAGTGGGATCATATCTCAGGAGCACTCCGTACCGCAGCCGAAGAAGTAATTGGATTCCGGCGAACGCGAAGAAATAACTGTTATGATGATGAAGAGTGCCGCGCTGCAACGAAAAGAAAAGACGAAGCCTACAAGGCAACGCTGAGATCGAATGCAACGAGGAGTGTGTGTGAACACTACCGCGAGTTGAAGAGGGAAGCGAGGCGGCTTTTCCGGGCGAAAAAAAGAGAGGCAGAAAAGCGTGAAATAAAGGAGCTTGAGATGCTGGCCAACGGGAATAATGCCCGAAAATTCTATCAAAAAATTCGGCGAATGACAGAAGGTTTTAAACCCGGGGCAAACTCCTGTAAGAATGAGAACGGCGACCTGGCCGATGCTCAGAGAGCACTCAGAATATGGAGGGATCACTTCTCTGCCCTTTTAAATGGAGAAACCAGAGAAGATGCCGAACCCGAGCCCACAATCGAAGATGATGGAATTGACGTTCCACAACCCGACTATAATGAGGTGCGAATAGCAATATCCCGATTGAAAAACAATAAAGCAGCTGGCGCTGATGGTTTGCCTGCTGAGCTATTCAAACACGGAGGCGAGGAGCTGGTAAGGCGCATGCATCAGCTTCTATGCAGAATATGGTCGGATGAATGCATGCCTGAAGATTGGAATCTAAGTGTTCTCTGCCCAATCCGCAAGAAGGGCGATCCTGCAAACTGCGCCAACTATCGCGGAATCAGCCTTTTGAATATCGCATATAAGGTCCTATCAAGCTTATTGTGCGAAAGACTGAAGCTTGATGTGAGCAGACTGATTGGACCTTATCAGTGTGGCTTCAGACCTGGTAAATCTACCATCGACCAAATTTTTACAATACGCCAAATCTTGGAAAAAACCCGTGAAAAGAAAATCGACACACATCATCTCTTTGTTGATTTTAAAGCCGCTTTCGATAGCGCGAAAAGGAGCTGCCTATATGCCGCTATGTCTGAATTTGGTTTCCCCGCAAAACTTATACGGCTATGCAAAATGACCTTGAGCAACACCGCCAGCTCGGTCAGAATTGGGAAGTACCTCTCCGAGCCGTTCGAAACTAAACGAGGTTTCAGACAGGGTGACCCCCTATCGTGCGATTTCTTTAATTTAATGCTGGAGAAAATAATACAAGCTGCAGAACTTAACCGCGCTGGAACAATATTTTATAAAAGCGTGCAACTGTTGGCATATGCTGACGATATTGATATCATTCCAAATTAGAAAAAGAAGCGGAGAAAATGGGATTGGTGGTGAACGAGGGCAAAACGAAGTACCTTCTGTCATCATGCAAAGAGTCAGCGCATTCGCGCCTTGGCAACCAAGCCACTGTTGGCAGCAATAATTTCGAAATAGTAAAGGACTTCGTTTATCTGGGAACCAGCATTAACACCAACAATAATGTTAGCCTAGAAATCCGACGAAGAATTACTCTTGCAAACAAATGCTACTTCGGACTGAGTAGGCAATTGAAAAGTAAAGTCCTCTCACGACGAACGAAAATAACACTCTACAAGTCACTCATCGCACCCGTCCTGCTATATGGTGCAGAAGCGTGGACACTAACAACATCTGATGAGGCGGCTCTGGGAGTATTCGAGAGAAAGGTTCTTCGAAAGATTTGTGGACCTCTACGCGTTGGCGACGGCGAGTACCGAAGAAGATTTAATGATGAGCTGTATGAACTTTACGCAGACGCCGACATAGTTCAGCGAATTAAAACACAGCGGCTTCGCTGGCTAGGCCACGTAGTGCGAATGAGCGAAGATGCTCCAGCCCAGAAGGTATTCTTATCGGCACCCGCCGGTGGAAGCAGAGGAAGAGGGAGACCACCACTCCGATGGAAGGACCAAGTGGAGACCGATTTGCGATCCCGCGGTGTTTCCAATTGGCGCCAGTTGGCGCAACGAAGAAACGACTGGCGAGCTATGTTGGACGGTCAAAATCGCCCAGGCGGTTAGATGACCATTTAAAGAAGAAGAAGAAGAGCCATTTCAACGCTGCGTGGTCTGTCCTGACGTGGAAACTCTGCCCATACTCTACCAATGCCAACAGTTCTCTCCGGGTTACACAATAGTTCCTTTCAGGCTTCCCAATTGTTCGGCTATAGTATGCAACTACCTTCTCCTGTCCATCAACAATCTGGGAAAAAACACCTCCTATAGCATAACCATTCGCATCTGTATCCAGAATAAACTTTGAACCTGGAATTGGATATGCTAACATCGGTGCAGTGCATAGTCGTTCCTTCCATGTTTGAAAAGCCACCTCTTGTTCCTTCTTCCATTCAAAACTTATATTCTTCCTTGTAAGGTCATGGAGACTACTAGCTACGCTGGCAAAATTCGGTACAAATCGGCGATAGCACGTGCACAACCCAAGGAAGCTCCGTAACTCATGCAGTGCAGATTCCCTCCGTAGTTAACTTGTGACCCAAATAATTTACTTCCTTTTTAAACAAGGAACACTTCTTGGGACTTAGTTTCAGACCAGTAGCCCGATTCTGGAACTTTTAACCACTCGCCGAGCGCTTATCGCCAAATTTCGGCGTTTGTTCTTAACGAAAGTGCGATTCTGTAACTCTCCTTTAACGCCGCTAAACAGCTGACTCTTGATCGTGATAACATATGGAAATTCTGGTGTTCAGACGTATTTAGCCCTAAATTACATGCAAAAAACTCAAAACTAATTTTTTTACTTTTTCCAAACCCTAAAACACTTGTAAATATATTAACGCGATCGTTAACACCTCGAAAATAATTCGCGACAGCTAACCACACAAAAAGTGTTAGCTAACACTTTTCGTGTGGTTAAAAGTTAGTGAATACAGAAAAGCGTTAAAAATGGTGTTAAGCGAAGTTAACGCTAACACCTGGCGTTAAAATAGTTACAGAATCGACCTACAGCACCAGCTATTCTTTGGAAAACTTCCTCCAAGTTCTTAAGGTGTTCCTCAAAGCTTTTTCCCAGCACGATGATGTCGTCGAGGTACACCAAACATGTTTGCCAGTCCAATCCTTTTAGTATCTGATCCATGAGTCTCTCAAAAGTAGGTGGAGCATTGCATAGCTCGAAGGGCATTACCGTAAATTGCCAAAGCCCTTCTCCAACGCTGAAGGCCGTCTTCTCTTTATCTTCATCCTTTACCTCCACTTGCCAGTAGCCGCTTTTCAAGTCCAGTGTGGAAAACCATTTCGTGCCCGATAACGAGTCCAGAGTATTGTCGATTCTTGGCAATGGATAACTATCCTTCTTCGTTACGTCGTTCAATTTCCGGTAATCCACACAGAACCTCATTTTTCCGTCCTTCTTTTTCACTAGTACTACCGGTGAGCTCCATGGACTAGCTGATGGTTCGATCACGCCGCTGTCACTCATTTCCTGTATAATTTCTCTTACCACTTGTCTATTGGCCAATGGAATACTACGAGGAACTTGGCGGATTGGTCTTGCATCACCAGTATCAATTTGATGCTTCACAACTTTGGTCCGACCTGGTTTGGAACCATCCTTATCAAATATGCTCTAGTACTTTAATAGAAGTTCCTTTGCCTTTTTCTGATGATCTTTTTCGAGGCCTGCCGTCCACGACGTGATATCATCTGAAAGATTAATCTTGATGGTAGAATCATTTTCCTGAAGCTGTTCACAATTGATAACTACCTCGACCCCTTGGCATTGTCCCAATATTTCTCCTTTGGAAAGTTTAATCGGCAATTTCAACTCATTAAGTACTCTTACCGGTACACGTCCATCTTGTTTTGTCATGGCTAGGGTTTTTCCTACTAATATGTTCGTCCTTGTTTTGTTTGCTGCCTCGACAACCCACAATTTGTTTGTCCCATAACCTCCATAAATCTTTGCCCATATGACTGCTTCCGACATCGGTGGAATTTGTTGGCTCTCCTCCACAAGCAATCGCTTACTAGCGTATTTGTTTTCGTAACCAATATTTAATGGCACATTAAAGGCAATTTGATGCCTTGCTCGCTTCAGAAGTCCACACCAACTATGATTTCGTCAACAATATCTGCTACTATAAAACTGTGTAGAACGGCCACGTTCCCAATTGCGATTTCACATGTTACTTCCCCTAGGACATGGTTGTCCTCACCAGTGGCCGTACGTAACTTTGCCCCATGCAATGGTCTCACCTCCTTGGTGACTAAATCAGATCGAATTATGGAATGCGATGCGCCTGTATCCACAGTTAGTAAGTGCTCTCTTCCATCCACATATGCAACAACAGTAACATTACTAGCTTTCCTTCCGATATGTGAGACAGAGATTATGGGGCAATCAGTTGCGGGAGCCAGTCCACGCCCCTTTCGGCTGGCTCGATTTAGTTTAACGATTGATTTGGTTGGGAGATTTCCTCATCTCCTTCAGCTTTACGTTTTCGTCCACCTGAATTGCTCGGGTTACTGGAGCTAGTGCCGCAATAACGTGCTATGTGACCTGGTTTCCCGCACTTAAAGCATTTAATGGCACCATCACTTTTTTTCTGTACTCCGTTCAACGCTTCCAAAATTTTGTCTACCCAAGCCGGAGTGTCCACTTCTACTCGATGAGCCTTGTATGCAGGTTTACTCAAAAGGGAGGCTGTTTCCTGCGTCAGAGCATGCGATACCGTTTCAGCAAATGTCCTTTTCGGGTTTGCATATGTGGCCCGCTTCGTCTCTACATCGCGTATTCCATTTATGAAACACTGGATTTTTAGCCTCTCCATATACTCTACAGGTGCGTTTGCATTTTCTAGATGGGCCAACCTCTCGATATCCGATGCAAATTCCTGTAAAGTCTCATTAGGTTTCTGGAAGCGATTCTGTAGCTCTATTTGGTATATCTGCTTCCGATGTTCGCTATCATAGCGTCTCTCAACTGCACGCATTAATGCTTCATAATTGTTACATTCTCCGTCAGGAATAGTCTGCCCAATTTTGGCTGCAGATCCCTTCAATGCCACGAATAATGCAGCAACTTTGTCTTCCATGCCTGTTATGGTTTACTTTCAATTGATAGTAATTGTTATTTGGTTCAATGCGGTTGGTTGGGTGACAGTTTTGATTCACCTTCCGGTTTGACGTTTAGCTACGGGAAAGTGCGTGATTTTTGCTGAGGTGGCAGCACCAAATGGTTCAATCCGTTCATAGCAATCATCTGATGGTAACGACCAATCAGAATGTTCCACTTGGCAATAATCACGCCACGTCAACGGGCAACGGAACTTTTCCATTGCGCAGTCGCGTTAAATGAATAATTTTGGGCATAGCAGCGTCACCGGCATTCGACCAATTCAAAAAGTATACATGATTTGAACGGGAGCGGTCGTGTCGCGGAGTGTGAAAAAGTGGTTTTAATTTGTGAAAACTGAATCTTACCTAAAACTCCAAGTGCTAAAGTTACGACAAGAAATTGTCAAGTTAAAAAAATTGGATTACAGCCAAATAAAATACAGCTTAGTACGTGTTTTCATTTTATCTCAATTATTCACTTTTACAGTGGTGCGCCTTGATAAATATAAAAGAAAAAAAAAACTTAAGTTTAGTGTGGTGAAGTGGTTATTCAATTTTTTTGATTAAGTTGGTGAAGCAATTAAGAAAAGTTCTCACACTTCCTTGAAAACCTATCAAAACTTCATAAGTTCCATTTTGTTTTTTTTAAAACGAAAGTGAATCGGAAGGACTCAGTCCTAAACTACAAAAACAAATATCCAAAGGTATCAAGTTCAAAAGCGCTATAAGAACAAAAGCAAACAAAAACAACGAAAATAAAGTTTCAAAGTACAAAACGCAATAAGAAAAGAATTACAAAACAACATAAACCCAATAATTATACAAAAAAATAAACTTTAGAACCTTCTGAATAGAATTGTGTGGTCAATAAAAATATAATTAACATAGATACACATATAAACAAAAAAATCTACAAAAAGAATATAAAAACAAAATAAAGCTACAAAATTAAACTACAAAAACCACCGCAAAAATAACAACTTGGTGAGAATAAATAGCTAAAACAAACAAACCAACAAACAGAAAAGTTCACCAAACAACAAAAATAAATCACAACAACAACCACATCAGTAGCAGCAGTTGCAGCAGCCACAACAACATTCCTGGATATTCATCAGCATTGACAACAGCGGGGGCCGCCTTCACATAGGCCCACCGCCATAAACCGCAACAACAACAACGCGCACCAGGGCGCACGACGACCTCCAGCAGTGACATCAGCGAAGGCCGTTCTCATATAGGCCCACCGCACTATCAGCAACCACAACAATACCAGCAGCAGCAATTACAGCGAAGGCCGTTCTAATATAGGCCCACCGCACTAGCCTCAGCAGCAGTAGCAACAACCAAAGGTAACAACACAACCAGTAGTTAAATTAGCGGGGGCCGACGTATTATAGGCCCACCGCAGTAAACCATCGGCAACAACAACATCCAGCATTGACAACAGCGGGGGCCGCCATAATATAGGCCCGCCGCACTAGCAGCAGCGACAACAACACCAGCAGTAACAACAGCGAGGGCCGCCGTAATATAGGCCCGTCGCACCCCCAGCAACAACGCGCAACAATCAGCAGCAGTAATTACAGCGGGGGCCGTCCTCATATAGGCCCACCGCACGACGACATCCAGCATTGACAACAGCGGGGGCCGCCCTATTATAGGCCCGTCGCACTACCGGCAACAACAACAGTAACCACCGGTAACAACAAAACCGGCAACAACAACAGTAACCACCGGTAACAACAAATCGGCAACAACAACTACCAGCAACAACAACAGTAACCACCGGTAACAACAAAACCGGCAACAACAAAACCGGCAACATCCAGCATTGACAACAGCGGGGGCCGCCCTATTATAGGCCCGTCGCACCACCAGCAACAACAACATAACCAGCAGAGACAACAACAACAGTAGAGCCCCACCAACGGCCTACCACAACCGGGTGAGATCCATCTAAAATATATGTAGTTCTAGTAGTAATAGTATTTTTGATAGAATTGAAAAATGAAATGTAAACTATATTAAAACCTAAACCTAGAAATAGAGAAAACCGGAAAGCAGATTATAGCGTAGGATCAAATAAAACATGCTTTCTGAACAATAATTTAAAATTTCAACGTTAAATTAAAAGTTCCTGATTTTGATTATAAATTATAGTAAAGTAAAAGATAAATCGTAAGGGGTAGGATTAAAAAAAATTTAAATTTAAGATGTAAGTAAGTAATGAATAGTAGATAAGAAGGCATGAAATGAAAATAAAAATTAGATTAAAATACAGGAAAGGAGATACTTGAGAAATAAGGCAAAACTAAAGGAGCTAAAATTTTGAACTTAGGTAAACACAACTAATGATTTAAATCGATATAAATAAAATAAGATTTGATAGGAAAAAAAAAAATAATAATAATAAGACAAAACCATTAAAATAGAATAGTGTTAAATGAGAGAAAAATTAACATAATGTAAAGAAATGAAGTTATCGAATCTTAACAAATAATAAATTAACATAACATAAAAAAGGCCGTAATAAATAAAAATTAATACGATAAGATAAATACATAAACGCAACTTACTTAAATAAGTAAATAATAAACGAAAATAAATAAAATAATAATATAATATACATAAGTTAAAAGTAATATAAGTAAGGGAATTAATAAGCAAGCAACTGAATTTCAATAGTAAAACTAAAATACTATAGGAGCGCAAAGCAAATCTTGTTAGTGCTATGGGGTTTTTTTTTGTATTAGCGTTTTTTTTAAACTATGCAACCTAAACTTAAATGAATACCTCATCGTAGGGTAAATTTAAGCAACATTTTTTTAAATGAATTTTGAATAAAATTGTCATAAAAATGGGAATGCTGACGTTCGTCATTATTTAGAAGGCATATAGGAGTTTAGGTAAGGGGCCATCGGGATTCGGGTTGGTGCACCGATGGCCATGGATGAGGGTGGGTCAGCACCAGGGCGTCGCAACCACACCCGCGGCGCCCCCTTATAATGTTCGGCCTCTTTTTTTTATTTTTTCCTTTTTCAGCAGGGTAACCGGTCATTTCCGGTTCGTTTAAAATTTCAGGGTTTCTTTTCGGTTAATTTAAATTTATCTTTGTTTTCTTTTTCCGTTCGTTATTTCAGTTTTAATTTCGTTTCTATTTTCGGTTATTTTTTGAATTTTGATTTTCATTTTAAATATTTTGGTTGCCCGTTTCTTTTGAATTTATTTGATTTTTCGGTTTTTTTTTATTTGAGTTTGAAATTTGAATGTCAACGGTCTGTCCGTGGCATCCGGTGTTTTAACCGGATGTTGTTTTAAAAGTTGTTTTGCGCGGTTTTGCATTTCCCCGCGTATTTCAAAAGGCACGATCTGACCTTTTCTCTGATTATGGCGCAGGACGGTAAGGTTGGCAAGAGCCCACCCCAGCCGACAATGACTAGCCACAGTGCGACCTCATATCGTGCCGACCGCCTTCCTTACTGCTCCATTTTGTTGCGAAACCATAACAGATGGCGCCCAACGTGGGGCCCTGAAGCGCTGACCGCGGTGACTTTTCGGGTCAGCTTGTGAGGTTTCACCATTCCGTATGTCCCAGTTAGGCAGGCCCAGGAGCCGCCACCTGCGTTGCGACGGGATGGTGGGACTGATCAAGTTGTCCGGATTAGTCATCGTGTTCAGTAGCTATGGGCGCCTGCGATACCATAACAGATGGCGCCCAACGTGGAAACCGAGGCGCTGACCTCGATGACTTTCTGGTCAGCTTGTGAGGTTTCACTATCCCGTAAGTCCCAGGTAGGCAGGCCCAGGAGCCGCCACCTGCGTTGCGACGGGATGGTGGGACCGATCAAGTTGTCCGGATGGGTCTTCGTGATCAGTAGCTGAGGGCTCCACGAGACTAAACGTCATGTCCACCGGAAGTTTTCCTTTCACCCGGTGAGGTAGTGCTAAACGCACTTAGTTTTTTTGTAGTTTAAATTTTTTTTTGTTGTCCCGGGTCTGTTGTCCGATGTCGGCTTCGGGAAAATATTATGTCCGCTAAGTGGGGTTTAGTTTTCTTTTGGGATTATTAATATTTGTGTTTTTGCCGAACGTGACGTTTTGTTTTGTCTTCGTCTTTTTTTTTGTATGCATTTTTTTGTAGGATCCTTACTTCTCCAACCAGTCTCAGGGAGGCAGCCATTAGCAGCCCCTGCATTGCGGGAGGAGGAGTAGGGACCCCATATCCACCCCTTTCCAACTGCGCAAGTCTGGGGAAAAGCGGTACCTAACCGCATCCTTTCATTGCGGCGTGGTTGAGGAGGGGTGTTTCAAAAAAAAAAAAATAAATAAAGTTTTGACGTTTTGATCGCTGGTATCCAGTGCTCCGACCAGTCTCAGGGAGGCAGCCATTAGCAGCCCCTGCATTGCGGTCCGGAGTACTGGAGTCCAAATAAATTTAAAATTTTGCCAATTTTCGCCATGGTACACCAACATGTCTCAGGGCGAGGTGTCTTATAACCACCCCTGCATTGCGGTAGGTGTACCTGGAAGAATGTCCTTGTCTAGTGTTATTTCGTTTTTTTTGTTATGCCTATGCCTTCTAATGATGGGATGTCAGCATTCCCATTCAATACATAAATACACAACTAGCTTTTGCCAAACTTTATACCGTTTTTGCTTTTTACATAGTACATTTCCACACGTATATTTACTAATAATCAATTTCTTTCAGCATATATATATTTATATGTATATATTTATTTTTTTTTGACATATTCGCGGTAATCAGTTGATGCAAATATCGGTTAGGAAAATTTGCATTAATTAAAATTTTATTTTTCAAAACCTTGCAATCGTCGGCATTATAGGGTGGGGGAGTGAATCTTGAGTTTTTATACCCTCCAACCGCCCCTTGTAACCGAACACCTTTTTTTTCTTTGTTTATCTAACGGGTCATAGGTTCATAGGCCGTTTCCATGCTTCGGATATTCGTCCACAATAACCAGACTTTTGAATTTTTTTTCCCACACTTACAATTTTATCTGGGTGTTTTGGCGGTCGGGGACAACTCGCCCAGTATCCTCCCCGAGCATTGACTTAATCGGGTATTTACATACGCTTCCATCGGAAGTAGTGGATAACCTGGCAATCCTCGGTTATGCGGATTGTCTTTCGGAGTTTTGACGAGTTCTCCTTAATTAAAATGTCTACCGGGTGACAAGTTTTTTTTTACCATGGAACAAGCTTCTCCGGTTAATTTTTTTGCTAAACCTTTTTGTGGGGGGTGAAACCACTAGAATCAAAAATTTTCGGAGTTTTGACGAGTTCTCCTTTATTAAAATGTCTACAGCCGCGAAGCATTGTAACTAGGAAACCAAAATAAATTCTCCGTTTGCCTCGGAGTTTTGACGCGTTCTCCGATATCAAAATGTCTAACTAAATTACACGTTTTTCTTATAAGCCTATTTCGGTGGGGGTAAAGCCACTTAACAAATTTCCATTTGCCGCAAAGCCTACTAAACTATGAAACAAAATACTTCAAAATATTTCCTTTACTGGCGGATCTTCTTGCCCGGCTAGCTCGTGGTAGAACTAGAGACTCTTATCTAGGGGTGAGTCGTGCCCCACGTTTTACCCAGAAATGGCTTCCTTGCAAGTAAACCTTTTTCCTGTTCGCTTCATCGACCGGTCTTCGAAGCGAAGCAGGCCTGTTATGGTTTACTTTCAATTGATAGTAATTGTTATTTGGTTCAATGCGGTTGGTTGGGTGACAGTTTTGATTCACCTTCCGGTTTGACGTTTAGCTACGGGAAAGTGCGTGATTTTTGCTGAGGTGGCAGCACCAAATGGTTCAATCCGTTCATAGCAATCATCTGATGGTAACGACCAATCAGAATGTTCCACTTGGCAATAATCACGCCACGTCAACGGGCAACGGAACTTTTCCATTGCGCAGTCGCGTTAAATGAATAATTTTGGGCATAGCAGCGTCACCGGCATTCGACCAATTCAAAAAGTATACATGATTTGAACGGGAGCGGTCGTGTCGCGGAGTGTGAAAAAGTGGTTTTAATTTGTGAAAACTGAATCTTACCTAAAACTCCAAGTGCTAAAGTTACGACAAGAAATTGTCAAGTTAAAAAAATTGGATTACAGCCAAATAAAATACAGCTTAGTACGTGTTTTCATTTTATCTCAATTATTCACTTTTACAGTGGTGCGCCTTGATAAATATAAAAGAAAAAAAAAACTTAAGTTTAGTGTGGTGAAGTGGTTATTCAATTTTTTTGATTAAGTTGGTGAAGCAATTAAGAAAAGTTCTCACACTTCCTTGAAAACCTATCAAAACTTCATAAGTTCCATTTTGTTTTTTTTAAAACGAAAGTGAATCGGAAGGACTCAGTCCTAAACTACAAAAACAAATATCCAAAGGTATCAAGTTCAAAAGCGCTATAAGAACAAAAGCAAACAAAAACAACGAAAATAAAGTTTCAAAGTACAAAACGCAATAAGAAAAGAATTACAAAACAACATAAACCCAATAATTATACAAAAAAATAAACTTTAGAACCTTCTGAATAGAATTGTGTGGTCAATAAAAATATAATTAACATAGATACACATATAAACAAAAAAATCTACAAAAAGAATATAAAAACAAAATAAAGCTACAAAATTAAACTACAAAAACCACCGCAAAAATAACAACTTGGTGAGAATAAATAGCTAAAACAAACAAACCAACAAACAGAAAAGTTCACCAAACAACAAAAATAAATCACAACAACAACCACATCAGTAGCAGCAGTTGCAGCAGCCACAACAACATTCCTGGATATTCATCAGCATTGACAACAGCGGGGGCCGCCTTCACATAGGCCCACCGCCATAAACCGCAACAACAACAACGCGCACCAGGGCGCACGACGACCTCCAGCAGTGACATCAGCGAAGGCCGTTCTCATATAGGCCCACCGCACTATCAGCAACCACAACAATACCAGCAGCAGCAATTACAGCGAAGGCCGTTCTAATATAGGCCCACCGCACTAGCCTCAGCAGCAGTAGCAACAACCAAAGGTAACAACACAACCAGTAGTTAAATTAGCGGGGGCCGACGTATTATAGGCCCACCGCAGTAAACCATCGGCAACAACAACATCCAGCATTGACAACAGCGGGGGCCGCCATAATATAGGCCCGCCGCACTAGCAGCAGCGACAACAACACCAGCAGTAACAACAGCGAGGGCCGCCGTAATATAGGCCCGTCGCACCCCCAGCAACAACGCGCAACAATCAGCAGCAGTAATTACAGCGGGGGCCGTCCTCATATAGGCCCACCGCACGACGACATCCAGCATTGACAACAGCGGGGGCCGCCCTATTATAGGCCCGTCGCACTACCGGCAACAACAACAGTAACCACCGGTAACAACAAAACCGGCAACAACAACAGTAACCACCGGTAACAACAAATCGGCAACAACAACTACCAGCAACAACAACAGTAACCACCGGTAACAACAAAACCGGCAACAACAAAACCGGCAACATCCAGCATTGACAACAGCGGGGGCCGCCCTATTATAGGCCCGTCGCACCACCAGCAACAACAACATAACCAGCAGAGACAACAACAACAGTAGAGCCCCACCAACGGCCTACCACAACCGGGTGAGATCCATCTAAAATATATGTAGTTCTAGTAGTAATAGTATTTTTGATAGAATTGAAAAATGAAATGTAAACTATATTAAAACCTAAACCTAGAAATAGAGAAAACCGGAAAGCAGATTATAGCGTAGGATCAAATAAAACATGCTTTCTGAACAATAATTTAAAATTTCAACGTTAAATTAAAAGTTCCTGATTTTGATTATAAATTATAGTAAAGTAAAAGATAAATCGTAAGGGGTAGGATTAAAAAAAATTTAAATTTAAGATGTAAGTAAGTAATGAATAGTAGATAAGAAGGCATGAAATGAAAATAAAAATTAGATTAAAATACAGGAAAGGAGATACTTGAGAAATAAGGCAAAACTAAAGGAGCTAAAATTTTGAACTTAGGTAAACACAACTAATGATTTAAATCGATATAAATAAAATAAGATTTGATAGGAAAAAAAAAAATAATAATAATAAGACAAAACCATTAAAATAGAATAGTGTTAAATGAGAGAAAAATTAACATAATGTAAAGAAATGAAGTTATCGAATCTTAACAAATAATAAATTAACATAACATAAAAAAGGCCGTAATAAATAAAAATTAATACGATAAGATAAATACATAAACGCAACTTACTTAAATAAGTAAATAATAAACGAAAATAAATAAAATAATAATATAATATACATAAGTTAAAAGTAATATAAGTAAGGGAATTAATAAGCAAGCAACTGAATTTCAATAGTAAAACTAAAATACTATAGGAGCGCAAAGCAAATCTTGTTAGTGCTATGGGGTTTTTTTTTGTATTAGCGTTTTTTTTAAACTATGCAACCTAAACTTAAATGAATACCTCATCGTAGGGTAAATTTAAGCAACATTTTTTTAAATGAATTTTGAATAAAATTGTCATAAAAATGGGAATGCTGACGTTCGTCATTATTTAGAAGGCATATAGGAGTTTAGGTAAGGGGCCATCGGGATTCGGGTTGGTGCACCGATGGCCATGGATGAGGGTGGGTCAGCACCAGGGCGTCGCAACCACACCCGCGGCGCCCCCTTATAATGTTCGGCCTCTTTTTTTTATTTTTTCCTTTTTCAGCAGGGTAACCGGTCATTTCCGGTTCGTTTAAAATTTCAGGGTTTCTTTTCGGTTAATTTAAATTTATCTTTGTTTTCTTTTTCCGTTCGTTATTTCAGTTTTAATTTCGTTTCTATTTTCGGTTATTTTTTGAATTTTGATTTTCATTTTAAATATTTTGGTTGCCCGTTTCTTTTGAATTTATTTGATTTTTCGGTTTTTTTTTATTTGAGTTTGAAATTTGAATGTCAACGGTCTGTCCGTGGCATCCGGTGTTTTAACCGGATGTTGTTTTAAAAGTTGTTTTGCGCGGTTTTGCATTTCCCCGCGTATTTCAAAAGGCACGATCTGACCTTTTCTCTGATTATGGCGCAGGACGGTAAGGTTGGCAAGAGCCCACCCCAGCCGACAATGACTAGCCACAGTGCGACCTCATATCGTGCCGACCGCCTTCCTTACTGCTCCATTTTGTTGCGAAACCATAACATGCCCCAATTATTCACAGCTGCCGTCTTCTCAAACTGTAGCTTAAATACATGAAAAGGGACAGAACCATCAAAATAAGGGGTTTTTACCTTCGGGACACTCGATGAAGCAGTTGGACGATTCAGTTTTAACTCCTGGATACGACCTCTTAGTCCATCTACTTCAGCATCGATTTTATTCTGTAGCTGTGCAATTTTCGCATCCTGCACTTCTAGCTGCGAAGACATTCGTGCCACCTGCATGGATATACGCTCCTCTTGTTCTTCCAATGCTTGGTATACGTGTCTCCTGTTGTTCCATCTGAGATCTCATGTATGCCTTCTGTTCGTCTAGTTGAACTGAAATCTGAGATGTCATGCTAGCCTTCTGTTCTTCCAGCTGAGATGCCATGTGTGCCTTTTGTTCTTCCAACTGAGATGCCATGTGTGTCTTTTGTTCTTCCAGCTGTGTTGAAATGCTAGATAACATCTGAGTCAATACAGTCAACAGCGCGTTAGTGTCCACACTTGCGGCTGGAATTGTAGACTCCTTCTCTTCCATTTTTGTCGATGCTTCTTCCACAAGATGACACACATGGTCGTCAACGTTAATTCCTTCAGCTTCCATAGCCTATCGCAATCGTGCCTGTAGCTCGGATTTATTGCCTGTTGTATTCAATCCACGCTGTTGCAGCTCATTCTTGAGTTGCTGGATCTTCAGCTCATTCAACTTTGCCATGCCTTTGTTATCCTTGAAAACTCTCGGTATTTATTTAACAATATCACTTCTGACACCAATTGTGACGAATTCGATGATTCCTTGATTATTAATCCTAGGTGCGATCACTATAAAGTCAAATAAACACACGCACAGATATTGTAACTGATAGCTAGTTTTATTTACTAGTAATAAACGCAATAAAAATTTAAGAGTTTGGTAACTTCGCAGTAGTTCACTGAGCAACACTTGGAAATAAACTGATCAACCTGCCTTGCTTGGTCACCGCCTTATATAGTCCGAGAACTACGCACCGAGAACTTTCTTGGTTATTCTCTCTTCGTGTTCTCGAAGGATCGGTGTTATTTATTGGCATCTCCTCTTTGCATCGTATTCGCAAACACTCGCGCCATCTCTCTTCCTCTTGCTTGGTACATGCTTGCATGCATAAGCGTAGCCATCGTTATCTTTGTTGTGTTTAACTAGTAGTGGGAGTGTTATTGAGTTAGGGATGGTACATGCTTGAGAATAATCGCCACATTATTACTTATTACTAGAGCTCTTGAACCGAATAGTCGATTAATCGTTTTAAAGTATTTGTTTGAAAAAGTAATCGATTATCACTGATCGACTAGTCGACTAGTTGTTTGCATTCGACTAGTTCCGTTTCTTATTGACAATGGATGCCTTATTGACAATGGATGCTCTATTCGCATGGAACTGAGTTCCATCACCTTCATAAACATGCGTTGCAACTAGAGAAAATGCTGAATTTTTTATTTTTATTTTAAAAATTCTATTTATCAACCGGCAGTATTCGATTAGGCATTCCCGCAACAGCCGGTTCTATCGCACCGGAATGACCCGGGTTTTTTCACCCGGCCAAGGGCTGTTATTTCAGTGTAACCCTGTCCAATCTGGGGCAGGGCGAAGCACTGTTAACAACAACAACAACATTCGAATAGGCGAAACCGAAAATTTGTTATTCGATTTTCAAACATCTCAATAGTTGCTATTCGCCCAATCGCTTAGTCGGATAATCGATTGTAAACAAGACCTCTACTTATTACTTTTTTGTTTGTTTTATAATTCTTTCGTTGTTTGCCGTATTAGTAGAAGATATTTCTGACTCACTTTTCACGTCAGCTTTTTCAAATATAAAGTCTTTTGAAAATTTTGTCTTTGTGAGGTACTGTTAAGCGCATCGTCAAAGATGCAGGATAGGGCTACCATATCCTTTGGTTGTATATGAATCGGAATCGTTGCACTGTTTAGGCCCTGTGAGATGAAAAAATTTGCTCTTCTAAGGGCCTAGATACATATTTTTGTAAACAAATTGAACTTATTTCATAGCGATATTAACAATGAAAGTATTGATTTTACGCGGGCCT
The DNA here is from genome assembly GCA_949987695.1 of Merzomyia westermanni. Classification (NCBI taxonomy): domain Eukaryota; kingdom Metazoa; phylum Arthropoda; class Insecta; order Diptera; family Tephritidae; genus Merzomyia; species Merzomyia westermanni. Next base: position 67,052,993 of record OX465290.1, read on the forward strand.
TACTATGGTGATATGTCAGTTAATGTATTAGGTGAAAACTCCTTAAAACATTGCAGAAACCTACAGTTTTGTGATATCATTGAAGGATATCTCTGAAGATAAACTGCCTTTTTTCGTGAAAATATCTTCCACGATATGATTTTGATGAACTTTGCTTTCAAGATCTACCAAAAAAGCTATGATCCCAAAATAGTAATAAATTTATGTACTAAAACGTACTTGTTTTACATAAAAAGCAACACTTTTGCGGATACAACATTTGTTCCACATTTTCAGATAGCCGAATGACAGAACAAAGAAGAATTTCGAGCGAGACAACTGACAGCTCACTTCACTTTGTTGATTACACCATGTACAATGCCCAGGATTGATAATCAAGGAATCATCGAATTCGTCATACTATATTTGCTGTCACGAATTTTTAAATCACCGAGTTTTAATTGAAACATCTAAATATTTATCATGTCTAATCCAACAGCAGTAATAACTGATAAACTATGCACTTATTTACTAGAAAAGCCAAGTTTATTTCCCGATGTTGATTTTCCGAAAAATGCATTAAACTTCATACGTGTGCACAAGGAAAAATTGAAATCGCAAGGCGAATTCAGTTTCCCTTGTTGCCCAGATCTATGGAGGAATTGTTGTAGTGAGACCGGACACGTATTACGGACAGATGCTTTTTCAATGTTTCACCAAGAAGATAATGATGTATGCGAAACAGCTAAAACTAAATTTCTTGACATGGCAGCACAATGGAAGTTCCCCATCGATAGCATACGAATTGAAAATGACCGTTGTTTTCTCTACCTTCAACGTAATGTAGTTAAGACATTGCTGCTGCGTGAGGTGCTCCAAAATTGTATACAGACTGAGGGATATGGAAAACTAAAGAAAGATCCAAAACTGCTAGTGTGGCTTAATTTTTCGGAGCAACTTCTTCAAGAATCTAATGAATTATCATTTTATAGAGCTAAACTTATTGGCGATATATTAAGACGCATTTTAGACTACTCCCATTGGACAATGGCTACAGAGCTAGAGTTGAATGAAGCCAAAGAAGGCAAAGGACAGCAAGTTTTGCAATTAAATATAACAAGCGTTGCTGGTAAGCCTTTATTGCAACAAACAATAATTCCACCCAGTAAGTTAAGTTATTCAACAATACGTACTGGTCTTGTCATTGATCCTCTCACAGGGAAATTGACAAAACTAAAAACGAGTGAGTACCTGAGGTATATATTTTGTTAATAACTTGATATGCTTAATATTATGTATACTTAAGATTGATAATTGATGTTTCATATTAATATTTTAGCTATCGTTCCAACGATATGTGTTTAATGGCCATGCACAAATATGGGATACGTGTTAAAGAAGATACAAAGTTTCGCGCACTCATTGCGCGCTTAGGTGCCGCCGCTGTCACTGTGGACTTAATGGAAGTACGTTTCTCCAGTCCAGTTCAAATAATACGTAACGGTAAAGGAAGCATGAAGGGTGTGTTGTGCAGTTGAGCTATAGAATTTATATAATAGTTTTTCTACTAACCCAACAGGTGCTGCATTTATTTTATATAATTCTGCTCGCATAGAATCCTTGCTTCGACGATTTGAGGATAAAGTAGAAAATTATGACTACGGGCAACTTCCACCTGTGGATGATGTTGACTTTAATTTACTTGATGAAGAGGTAGGAGGCAAAAAATTACATAATTTAACTATGCCAAGTCACATAATGTGAGAAACTTGAGTTGAAAAGCATTCGCAGGGAGCGTGCCACTGCGGGTTAGGGGGGGGGAATATGCCCGACGTAGACATACCGGTCGTAAGGGAAGGCTAAAATGCATAAAAGTAATGACGTGCAACTCGATGGTTGATCTCCGGATATGATGCCTCTCACCTCTTTTTACCCATCTGCTCCTTCCTAACGGAAGGAGGGATGCCATAACCTAGTGTACCGGCAAAGGACTGCCACTTTGACAAAACTTTCCAAAACCTTAAGGGAGTGTTTTTGTCGCTACTCAGCCTTCCACACCTTCTTGAATCGTACCGAAATTAGCAAGGCATGTATCGATGTAGCTTTGTTAACTAGCCGCCCAGTAGAAATTATGGCTAGCATATCACAGCTCCCTGAATATTAATCGGAACACAGTTTTTCTAAGTCTTACAAATGTCTTGCAACTTGTCACAATTGCACTGTTTGTCCTACTTGAATGATGTTACAAAGATGCTTTATTCCCACGACAGGGTAAACGTACCGGAAACAACCTAGTTTTACCCCACGGAATGTTAATTCAGTATAACTTTGTCGAATGGTTTTCTTCATTGCAACAAGTTCTCAAAAAACAAACGATGCACATCATTGGTTTCTTTCCAGAAGTGTTTTGGGGGCTAGTACCAGAAGTTCATAGTACCGGAACGTACTGGCTTCATATCCCGTAAAGGACTCCACATCACTAACACTATCGTAAGTCTGCAGGAAATGCTTGCCCGTTATACAAACAAACAATGCCGAGGCATTAAACTGATTGCTTCGAAGGACCGATCGCACGTATCCGAATGGGTGGCAGCCGGGCTAGTACCACATGCATCCGTTGGCTCAACAATGAAATTACTGAGAAATTCTTCAAATGCTATGGAGATTTGGCAATGTTTCATTACATACTTTCTTTAAAATTGCTAATGCTAAATTTATAACATTTTGTTTTATTTTGCTTTGTTGATGCTATATTTTTATTTGATTTATAACATTTTATTGCAGGAAGAATGGCAGCTAATATTTAGTTACATTTTTGCCTTTCCCAATTTAATCGAAAGGTGTCTGGACCAGCTAGAAAAGGGTGTGTGTGCCGTTCATACTATTGTAAGATTTCTTGGTGATTTCGTTTCACTGTTTAGTGTCTATTATCGCCGTGTGCGTATTTTAACTGTAAGAATAATCATTATTCAAAATTAACTAGATTAGTATTTAAACATTTTGTTTTATTTTGCAGCAAGAAAGCCGCCAACACTTAATGCCTTACGTGTACGCACGTATTTATCTGGTGAAAGCTGTGCGGGAAGTGCTTAATCGAACACTGGCTCTTCTAGGTATTGAACCTGTTGCTTTTATGTGATTTGGTTGTTATATCTAAATTTTTGTAGTAAAATTCATAGTGACTAAGTTTACACATTGCTCGTACTTTCCGTAAGGCACGTTTCTAATAATTTCTTAACAGAAAGATGTATATGGTGTTGATGCTGTATCAGCATCAAAGTTGATCAGTATCAAAGTTTGGGGAGTGTTACGGAAATAGGCATCCCTTTGCTAGAAAGAATCCGGCACTAGCACTGTTTGGTACTAGCCCGTCCGCCGCGGAAACGATTTCGTTGACCCTTTTGAATCTATTGGTCATGGATGTTTGTCTCTTACAATAGGCATACCTGACCCCCCCCAGGTATACCTACAGTAAGAGGCGACTAAAATCCAAATCAGCGGTTTCGAGGTCTCCTCAATCGTTTTGTGATTATATACGAAAGTTTCTGATGTTTGATAAAATGAAAAACTTACTTTGACTTGTACTCAGGTAGCTTTACGTACTAGCCCGACCAAAACGTTAGACCATAAAATGTTTTGTTTTAGTTGTTAGGAGTTAAATTTTCAAAACTATGTTTGCTTTTTAAAATACTTGTTTTAATATATTCATATAGTATACATATTTATTACATTTATAAAATACATACAAATGAGCCTAGAACTACGACGTTACCCTACAAACAATAGAAAACAAATGTTCGAAGGTTCAGAATCTGTTATTTTTAAATTTCATTTCCAGCACTGTTTATCATTTGAAACCAAACGTTTTTCAAATTTTGCACCACAGCACACATAATTGAAATTTGGATAGATCAAGAAAAAATATACTTACAAAGTAAATTTTAAGGACAAATGAGTTTACTTGCATTATAAGTTTCTTTACACAGAGATGAAGCCCCCCGCCCTCTCCCATCGAAAAATATGAAGCGACAACAAGAAAATATTTCGATGTGTTTTTGCTACTGATATCTCCCTAATACAGAGTTTGGCAGCCATCAAAACTGAAAGTATTTTGCAAGCTTAAATATCGCTTTAATTTATGTCTGTATTTAGATAAGCAGAATTCGCTACGTAACGCAGGTAAATACACTATGTAGATAATCCAAGTTGTATGCCTATACGTTTGAATTAAACTTTTTTAAATATATCATCCATTGTACAGCATATCTCATCACAGTTGCTTTCTTCTATTAAAATCAATAATGAAATTTAAATTATCTTGATTATTATAAAATAATGCCTCCATTAAATGTGTACTCGCTAACGAATTTGCCTTCGTTCCCAAGCACATATTGTACTGTGGTGAATCAAGCTTGATATCACAACTAATATCATGAAATATGTGTACTAATGTGGGATCTGGTGCACGAAATATACTTAAACGCCGCATATTCTGAGCTGCTGCATCATTATATTGTCTCGGTTCTTCAGCCGTATTGACTAGAAAATCATTACGACGATTACTAACTTTAACAATTTTATCCAAAAACTTAACATCTTCCAAACCCCAACCGGTTATATCTTTATCAAAACCATTTATATCCTTATCAAGTATATCCGATTTATAAATGGCACAAATGCCATAACCGAATTGACGAAAATATCCCGTTTCATTGTTGATCTCATCTGGTCGTGTAAAAGTCTCCTCGCCCTTTTCATCGCGCCCATTTCGTCTCTTAGGATCATATTGGCTAAATACAATTGGCAAATATACTTGATGTCCTTGCAAAGTGTTGAGTCGTATACGTTGCAAGGTTTCCAATTGAAATACCATATCAACGTCAATGAAAAGAATTATATTATCATCTTGTATATACGACGAACGCGTGGCCACGTCTAATGCCACGCCCCTAGAAAATTCTTCATTTCGTTGTATATAATTGACGTGTTGGTAAATGTGGCGTTGACGCAGATCGACGAGTAGCTGTAGGTGATCTTGCAGAGAAGCGGTGTCACCAAAGATTACCACAAGCAAGTCACAATTGATGTCCTGCTCAATTGCTACTCGTTCGTAGGTATCTAAGAAGCGTTTAAATGTAGCATAACGATCGGCGATGGGTAACACAAACACAATTCTTGCAGTTTCGGCTGTACTCTCGAAGAGTCCATTTGCCGCGGGCAAGCCAGGCAATGTTAGATGTCTGGATATTCGTTTCATACCAGTGTTGAGAATGTGTTTGAGAAAACCTGAAAATAAATTATGATACAGAAATGCAACAGAGAACCACTCTTGCTAACAAGTTCAAGGCAATTGAGAAGTACAGCCCTCTATGGGTGAATGGAGAACCACTCTCTTAGGTTGTTTGAGTAGCAACGAAAAACAAATCCCTAAGTATTTGTCCTCAGGTACTAGAAACTTCAAATGGACCGACTGTGGGCTTTGTATTGCATTAAGGAACCCCAGGGATCCCGCGCTCTTTAAGTCTCTTATCATAACTACCCTGGTACATGGCTCGAAATCATGGACCGTGTCAAAAGTCTGTGCGTTGAACTCTTCAATTTGATTGATTTTGAGCGCCGGGCGCCACGTTGGCGGGAAACACACTCACAGTGGCATGTGCGGATGTGCATCGGGTTATGTTTCAGATATTAGGTTAGGTTGGGTGGTAGCTACCCCAGTTTAGGGTCATTCCATTTCCATACTAATATGGCCGGTTTGGTGTAATACCAAGTTAACTTACAGCGACACTGTCTTTTGTAACAATAATATGGTTACGTATAGAGCAGACCTCAACCCATCTAGGTCGAGATGTTTCCGCCTTGTCCTGCAAAGCCTGGGTAGCTAGGCATGAATTTACTCCCTAATTCCAACACCTCATCCGCTATGCAGCTCAGAAAGCTGGTGCAACTTGATGGTTGGTCTACCGATATGATGTCCCTCACCTCTCATTACCCATCTTCTGCTTTCTTCAGGGAGTGTTTTTGTCGCTAAAAACACCCACTCCCATCGGGTTGGGCTCAGTCAATACTCCAAGCAAAATAGAGATGAGCCATAGTTAGTCCCAGTAGTTCCGCTGATCGCTTGGCTTCGAAAACTGGTCCGAATGATTTCGACTATTCGGAAGAGATAGTGTTTGCCAGCCATAATTTTTATGTCACAGTAGTTCGAAGCGATCATAAGCGACATCAATCAGCGCTTTATAACTCGCCTGACTGCGAATAAATTTTTGATATCTATGTTGTTGTTGTTGTGTTAGCGATGCGTGCCCTGGTTAGTCGTCACCTTCCTTATCTAGCATTCTCATCAAGCTCTTCTAACGGAAGTCCCAGAAACCTCGCGGCTTCAATAGCGTTGGACTAAATTGAGATTGGTGTTAGAAGTCGGCTCGGTAACCCTGTCTAACTCGTAATTTTTTTTGGAAATCTCTGCTTTTTGACGCTATAATGGTCAGGTAACTTAACATTTCCTGCTAATTCCGAGGTCTTAACGTAAAGACAGCTTCCTGTCGAGAACAATACAGAAGTGCTTAATCCTGCCAGACAAAACCGGCGACTATCTCAATTGACGGTGTTCTGAAATCAGATACCTTGTATATCCTCGTTTTTGTTGTTGTTGTGGTAACGACAAAAACACTCCCCGAAGGTTTTGGGGAGTGTTGTCGAATTAACAGTACCAGTAACAGGTACGCTCCGGTACTCCCTATCGGTACTGCCCGACTGTCGTGGTAGCGATTTATGACCAGTGAAACCTAGGTCATGTCGCCCTTCCTTCCGTAAGGAAGGATAAGATGGGTAATGAGAGGTGAGAGACATCATATCCGTAGATCAACCATCGAGCTGCACGTCATTACCTTTGTGCATATTAGTCGCCTCTTAAAGTATGCCTACCTCGGGCATATTCTAAACCCCTAACCCGCAGGGGCTTGTATATCCTCGGGAATAGGGTCAGTTCCGCTTTACTTCGATTGACAGTCAGTCCACAAGGCTTGGGCTACCTGGCCACCGCAGACCTACCCATACGCAATTTAATAAATCGACTATGCTGCTTTTAATATATTTAAGCTCAACGGAATGGATAAAGTGTAAAAGTATTCCCACCCCAGGCTCTCAAGAGTTGTTGAGAGAGAGGCGCTATGCATCAAATAATCAACCGTCCATGAGGATATATACTTTAGATTGAGGTTGTCTCGTTTCACATCTCTTACTTATACCTACTCTTATTCACTTACTTTTTTGCAGTGTAACATTGTAGAAATCCTCATCAAACTCCTTAACAAAAGTACCCGTGAAAGCGCGCTGCACGTACAAATGCCGACGTACCGGAACTGTCATCTTTTTGCCACGATATCTCTTATAGATCAACAATAAGTCCAATATTAAATCTTGTCCATGCAATGGATTCAAACGATTATAGCCATAAAGTAATTCACGAAATTCAATAACACGCCCTCTTTGCCGGGAATAATTGTTTATATTTTCCATCACTTCGGTGATGACATCTTCAAGACCTTCGCGTAGCGCAGAATCGATTTTATGTTTGGGATTAGCATTTTCACTTGAATAAAGGCTACGCGCAATGAAAGACCATTCAAGTAAATCGACTGTCGATGTGGGTGTGTATTTCTTCAAATCTGGACTAACACCTATGGCGAAACAATTACTAATGTTGTGAGATTTATTTTCTTATTGCTTAGGCTAATTAGTAATTACCCAAAATGTTGTGATCTTCAAAGTGTTGCTCACTATTTGTTCTTTCCGGTATTAGTTCGATACCAGGCACTAAATATTTACTATCACTGGGTATTTCCAAAAAGCTTGCCATGCGTTTTATATCGCGATGAAGCTCGAGAGATTCTTGTCGCATTTCCTCTGCTTTAAGGCCCTAAACTCACATTGATTGTAAAATATTGATACTGTAATAGGGATAGTAAGAAACTAACCTGTACAAATGAATGTAGGCGATACATTAGGGGCGCTTGTTTTATCGGATGAAGTGAGATCGCGTTGTGGATTTCTTTGCGTTTCAATTTACCAGTAAATGCATATGGACCGCTTGAGTTGTGCCTTAGGATGTATTGCATCTTAAAAAGCAGGAAACATAAGTTTACGACGCTATAAAGATTCGTCGGTAGCTAAGTCGAATATGCCCAAAATCTAAATCGTAAGCCATTAACCAGTTAGTAGATCAGGGAATTTAGATCGTAAGGGTGCCACTGGCGGGTATTTTCGGTATGTTGCTCAGCGAGCTACATCTTTCTTATGACCATCTTTTATACAAACTTTAAGTATATTTGATAAGCAGTTAAACGAATCGGGGCCCGTCAGCTTTGGTAGTCACGCCCATGGGGGAACAGCCCTGCAGCCTGAAGAATCTTTTTTATACCTTTCATGAACATGAAATGGTATTATAACTTTGGTCCGATGTTTGTAAGTATGAGAAGAAGAAGAGATAGTCCCACCAATAAGTATACCGAAATGTCAGGGCGATGAGCTGAGTCGATTTAGCCATGTCCGTCTGTCTGTTTCTACGCAAACTAATCCCTCAGTTTTTGAGATATCTTGATGAAATTTGGTATAGATCCGCCATTTTGCATGAGATTAATCCTTCGTCGGAATCAGCAAGATCGGAGCAATACAACGCAAAGCTCCCATACAATCGATAGTTTCGATAAATGGGTTTTGGGCTATACATTTTGCAATTAAAAAGCTAGGAACGTAAAATTTTGCAGGTTTGGTACTTATTACGTATGTAATGTGTGTAGTGAAAATCAGCCAGATCGGACCTACATAACATATAGCTCCCATACAATCGATTGTTCCGATAAATAGGGTTTGGGCTATGTATCTTTAAATTATCAGTTTAGCAGAGTTTGTACTAATTGTGAGTAAGGATCGGACACTTAAAACCGTGATGCGTATTTATGAAAGGTATAAAGTCTTCGGCACAGTCGAAGACAGCCCTTTCCTTACTTGTTTTTGTTTAAACCTGATACTGGATATTAGCACGTTTCGTGAGCGCCGAAGTCGATCAGCCTGAGTAAATGTCAAGTCTTACCGCCAGTGCGGCCAAATATATTTTCTTTGCCCACCCGGTCGTTATAGTCGCCAATCAGGACTTTAATATCATGCCGGGGCCAGCATATGTATGTGTATTACAAGCGCTCATAGCGTCGGCTCGGGGGTGAAGATAAAGGAAATCTTGAAAAATCTTGCCACTTGCGGACCATGGCGTTTCAGTGGACTATCCCCGATCGACATTAATCGTAGTACTTGACAACGAAGTCTATATTCGAGCATGTATGCGACGCCGCACCTGGGTTTCTCGCGACATCTGTTCAGCCAGGAAGAAGCAGGAATTAGAGTCGCTAAAAATCTATACCACTACTCCAAATGATGCCGAGCATCACTACGAACTCCAGCCACTTGAGAAGTTGATAATAAGTACTGAAAGGCCTTATATTTGCAGACAAAAATAAGCTTTCCGGGTTGTCATAAGCCATCTCCCAGATACATACTTCTGTGCGATATAAAAACGATCGACTCCGCTGTATTTGTTACCTAAAACTGGAATACTTTCATTACCTAATTACCTCATAATTCCAAGTGCATGGTATACCAGCAAACTTCTGCACACAACGTCCCACTTCGACATCCTCATGAGTGCTATATAGGTTTTTTAGGCAAGTGGGTATATGAGGTGCCACTAAAACAACAAAATGTTGGATGGTTGTAAGTATTATAAAAATAAATTGATAAAAGTGTACGCTCACCTCTACGTAGGGTCTCACTACTCAGTATAACACCAGGTCCGCCCATACAAAAGTTTTCATCGAACTCCAATGACAAAAGTCCGAACTCTTCACTATTACCCTTACCCGCTTGACCTGTAAAAATATCAAATATTGATATTTAAACTTTAAAGATTTTACTTGCAAACACCTATAAATTGTGGCTTGGAACTATCTATGGAACGTAAGAAGCGCTCCAATTTCTCAGGTTCAATGTATACATCGTCGTCGGCTCTTATGAACCATTCAAATTTGTCTATGAAATGTTCATACATATAATAGAGCATCATAAAAGATTTCTTCTGTGGCGGATAACGGTCGTCTACATTTTTTAAACCTATCACTGGCAGCTCCTTGGAGTAGGAACCTTCTGAACTGAAGAACGCTATGCGTCCAGGCACTTCTTTGCCCCATGTATCGTAAACTGCACGTGCACGCCCTTCAATGAAACTCTTAGCTGTCATTACACCGACGAATACCAAATTTCGTTGTGAAGTTTTTATCGTTTCCTCTTCGGGATTCATTCCGATGATTTCGAATGGCGTTTGCTGCCCAATCGGTTTTATGCTGCATCGTTTGACAATCTCGAGTGCGCGATAATTTTTGAGCACAGTGCCGATGCAAAGTCCCAGTGCGATGCCAAAAAATGCGAATATCAAAGTTTTTCGTTTAGTAAGGGAGTTTTGCATCATCATCTTTGATTCGTTTTAGAGCTTAAAGCTCAATGTTGTTGTTTCGAAACTTAAAAGAAAAAAGAAAACAAAGGATTATGAAAAACGTATAAAAAGAATCTTTAAACTATATTTTGTGCACTAGGAGCTAATCGAGTCAAAAGATCGTTCTATACTTCACAGGATCATTTCTGTAGTCAGTCTCCATTTACCTTCGTTGCTTATCGTACTAAAATTAAACTTAATTTTGTCCCTGACGAACGTTCAGAGTCGGTGTTACTTAGACGGAAAACTTTTTAGTTGCTGACAAAAAGGGCAAACATAAGTTTCATCTCTTCATAGGTTCGGTGTTACAGAAATGACAGTACATTGTGGCTAGCCCCGACTAGCTCGACTGTCGTGCGAACGATTAGACATGACGACTTCGGAAATTCTAGGTCAATAGGATATGATTTTATATTTAATTCCGATATAAATATCGGTATACACTTTCGCCCCCAAATAAACAAGATGTCTGCTATCGCAAGGTGCTTTCTTTTCAAGGGTTTTCTCCTGCGTATCGTGAGAACCTGGCCGATGCTAGACTTACTAAGGCAGACGTCGCACTGGTAGAGTGCAATTCAGAAGCATCTCACACTCGATATTTGTTTTACAAAGGTGACTAACTCTCTTCACTCTTCATTTCGCCATTATCTGCGCCGTACCATTGGGTGGAGCTTAGCTTCGAGTCTAAATTATTCCATCATAAGAACAAAAACGTCTCTCTTTGATCGCCATGTCCTTCTCATATGCTTTTGTTTTTGTGGTAATCACAAAAATACTTCCCGTGTGTATGTTGAACTGGCAATTGTAGTCAGCATCTATCCAATGTCTTAATGAAAACTAGTGCATAGGTTTAAGTACTTATTTAGTTCAGTTTCTGAATAGCTAGGTACGGTTGAGATATAAGTAACTGTGTATGCACATTAGGGTGTATCGACCCGCCAATAAGTGCGAGCTGAACCGTGGCCGTTTGTCTGTTTATCTGTCGGAACTGGCAGAACCGGACCACTGCAGAATATTATCATCATCATTCATTGACGCCTAAGCGTCAGACGATTTTGACTAGTCATTATCTTTACCCAATAACTGATTCAAATTGGAAATACCAAGGCAGGCCAAGTCATAATCCAGCTGTTTGTGAGAAAACCCTTCTGGGACGCGGATTCTTTGTTCATTTGCAAAACATGACCTAGCCAGGGGGGTTATAGAAATATATACGCAACATGAAACACCCTAATGCTCTTAAATGTGTTATTTAGATATTTTTAGAATCATCGTTGTTAAGTAGTATGACGGTAATTGAAGAGCAGCACTTAAGTGATATCTACTTGAAACTTAACCACTACATGAGCTGCACTTAAGGCGAGAATTTGAAAAAATTTTATAAGAGAATAATGAATAAAATTTATTTCGATGCATATCGCTGCGATTGCGATTATTTGATTATGAGTTATCGCGACCCATCCAGACGTTCTCACAAAAGTCGAATAACAGATAGCTTATATGGTTCCTGTAGGAAGTGCCAACTGTTTAAAACATTCGGTTATCTTCCAGATTTACTCTATGAATTTTCGGGAATTGTTTCTATGAACCAGGATCTCAGCCTCTCATACTTAAGTCTTACGTACACAAGGCTATTTTTTAGGAGCTATTAATGCTTGTGACTTAAACTTGAGACTTTTCAACCAAAGACACTATTCTTGCAATCGCCTATCTTAGAAATAATTTTTGCACATTGGGATGTAGTCGCAGAAGGTCGATATGCTAAAGAACATCATAAGTGACAGTCAATGCTCGAAAGTCAGTATAACCAAAGACCCTACGCCACATTTGAGCTCCCTTACATGGTCACTAGAGTAAATATCACAAGTTTGATTTCTTGCACATCTGGGGCTTGTGCATTGTATTAATCTAGGTGGACATCTCCAATTTAGTTTTTAAGCATCTGGTACTGGCATCATAACGCGTGGTCCAAGAAGCTTTTAAACTGTTTATGAGAAACAGGCTATGCCCGATTGAAAAAGCTCCACAACTAGCGGCTACCGTATCTTTATATTAGTTGCTCAAGCTGTAATCACACAAGCCCGCACTACTGTAGATGGTTATCCAGAAGTGCAACCGCTCCCAAATGCACTTCCTAATATTCTACATGCCTATGTTGGTCGCTTAATTTAACCAGGGAACGTAATGGCTACGTCTTTTATGAAAAAAGTATAAGAATCAGGTGTAAGAATTTAAATTAAATTTTTTATAAATCCATACCAAGCAGTGTGACCGGGTAAGCCTTTTCGAGGCCTTTTTTGTCCTTTAGCCTCATAGTTTTGGTTTTAGCTTCGTGGCTTTTTTTAAGCCTTTTTTACTCCAAACCTTTTCTGGTTCCAACACCATATTTTTTTATATAAAATTAAAGTTAAATGAATTGATGACGAAATACAGAAAATTGTTCGTAAAAATTGTCAACAATGGAGTTGATAACCCAACTGCGACATCGTATACCTGATAATATGAACTCTTTACAAAATATACATTTTTTTCAGTTGATAATTCTTTGAAAGATACAAAGCCGGATGTATTTTCTCACTTTCAAGAAGCAAAGTCTAGGTATTCTCCAAGTCAAGTAGCATTGATTAAGCTGCAGTGGCGAAAGCTCATAACCGTACAGTGGACAAGTATGATCTCTACCACAGAATTTTGGGCGGAAGTCCGAGAACATAAAATTTCATTAAACGAACCCCCTTTTTTAGAACTGGTCGAATTCGTGTCGAGCTTTTTGGTATTACCTTTCAGTAATGGGGAGGTTGAAAGAATTTTTAGTGCTATGAACATTTTCAAAACTAAGTTAAAGAACAGATTAAAAATTAAAATGCTTAACTCGCTGCTTAATATTCTGCTCTTCTGATTAATCAGACGAAGAATTGGCTTGCATTCTAAACTCATCTGCAACATCGAAAGGCCTGATCTTAAAACAGAATTTTTTTCAAAAACCCTACCTCAGAGCTCGTTACAGAAATCTCATTTCTTAGAATACGGTCGAAGAACGCTTTAATGTAGAATTTGTTTCAAAAACCCCTATCTTAACGGAGAATATGTTGGTTTGACGTTGAGAAAGGGCGTTTACGAGACAAAATCCGAATTCTAAATAGTGGGTTTTTTAAAAATCAATCTTCAAACCAATTTTGATACTGGTCGTTTTTCATTCGGGTTCTCGGTTTAGGGCGTTTTCGTTTCAATTCAATTTCTAACCTGGGCCCTAATGCATAATTTCAAGTAAGTACATACAGGATAAAAATACGTCGATAGAAACTGTGCTGGCGTGATGGATTATAAAACAGTACCATAAAAAGACTGATCTTCACCAACTAAGGTTGTTTCTTTTACATAACGGAAAGATTTCATGAAGCATTATATTGCTGCAGAGATTTTTTAATGGAGGTATATTAAAAGCATTAAGTTTTAGTTCATCAGATGCTTTCAGCGTAATGTGTTTGCAAATAATGTCATATTTTGCTTAAAATTTAATTAGTTCGTATGTATGCATGTATGTATTTCTTTGAAAAAATTCCTAGTCAAGGAAAATGTGCCTGATATGTGTTGAAACAAGAATAGTTCCTTCAAGTTATGTCTAAAGCTTTATATACAAACAGTTTGAACTGAAATAAAATATTTTAAATGGATTTCGTAAACAAGTTTTTTAACTTTTTTTAGCTTCTTTTTTTTCTTAATTTTAGCCTTTTCTAACCTTTTTTTTTTGCCGATTTAGCCTCTTTTTTCTATCACCTAGTCACACTGATACCAAGCTTAAATAGATGCAAAAAACGTACTATACCTCTAGTTTAAGCAGAAAAAAGTTACTGATTTCTACCCACCGCAACTTATCGCTCAAGATATCAACTCATTTTCAAATAACCTCAATGACAACGCTTCCCTGCAGCCGAATAGTCTAGGTGCAAACTACTTGAAAATTAATGAGATTCGATATAAGTATCCCAACTTCCTCCCTCTCGTATATTTAAATATGTATCCAATAAAAAATGCTTTTTATCTGACATTTTGAATTGAGATTTTGAAAATAGCTGTTTATTCGGTCCCTGCATTTAATGCTCAACTCAGCCATGTCGCGTGGCACACGTTTTCGTTAATTTGCAATTAAATAGCACTTCATGAATGAAATATATTTTATACCCAGTAGAAAAGAACATTATCATTTCATAGTTCCTGAGAATCTTATTAGTCTAGATTAGTAAACAAAGTCTACTGGTGGTGGATCCTCCAGAATTTGTCAGTTTCCAGAAATATCCTTAGGAAGGCACTGCTGCTGAATATGTTGGAGGAGCACAACTGGAGCTCCTCTCTTATTAATCGTCGGGAAAGTTCTCTTCTTAAACGGTGCACTGTCCATACGGACATATGTTTGCAGGGAGGCTTAAGTTCCCTGCAAAAAATGCTCTTAGTGTAGAGTTAAACCAGGATGAGTCTCAAAGGAGCATGCCACTAATGCCAGTGCTGATCACTTTATATGGGTTGAACTGTTCACATTTGTCTGAGCAAGTCTTATAGAGATACCAATTGTACCTATTTACACACGAACCGATGTGATAGGACTGACCATGTACAGGGTGGCGCAAAAGTAATCCTCCTATCAGAAAATGCTATAAATTTTGCGATTGGCCCCTAAAGTCAGTTCTGTTTTGACATTTGTGTAGTAAACACATGCGAAATACACGTTAATAAACAATGTTACGCTACACTGCTCCAGAACGCGGAATATTGCTGACTATTTATTTGACCAATAATCGGTCGGGGCCAAACGGTTACTGTGAATGGTGAGCGCTACAGAGCAATGATCAACGAGTTCTTTTTGCCGCAACTTGATGAATTGGGGTTGGAAAACATGTGGTTCCAACAAGACGGTGCAACAGCACACACTGCAGGTGCCACAACCGATATGCTGAACATCGGAAGCTTACTTTTGCGCCACCTTGTATATACCAAAACGGGTGTATTTTAACTGCTATGAGTATGCTACGCAAACTAAAGTTGACTTATGTTGGATTATAGCCCACTGCCGAGAGATTATTCGCAGCTCACTTTCTTTAGAGATTAGCCACATAATTTTTTGCAGGCTTAATTTAGCTAACAATTGCAAATACTTTTTAGACCTAGTAGTGCTACGCACACAAGGTATATTGACTTTAGTCGCGTAATTGTGGTATGTACCGGCATAAACGGATCGAGATAAATATTGACTTATGTATATCAAAATGTTTAGGAGTAAAAAAGAAATTGATTAAGCCATGCCCCTTAGTAAATTTTGAGATATCTTAATTAAATTTGGTATGCAGGTTCATTGGCACTGATCTCTGAGCGCTATTTAAAATGGGCGAAATTGGATGATAGACACGCCCACTTTTTATGTATAGAATATTTTCGAAAATACAAAAAAAGTGTTTATTCAGTACATAATACACTTATAAGGACAAAATTATGTGTGTACGTACATTAACGTTAAAGGCAGAAAATACATTTTTAAAGAAAATTTTGAAAATGGGCGTGGCGCCGCCCATTAGAAATAATATTAATCATAAATCAAAAACCGTTCTAAATATCGAAACGAAATATCGGGCGAAATCGGTTAAGAACCACGCCCACTTTTATACGAAAGATTTTGAAAAGGATCACATATATTTAATAGCTTTGCGCACAAAAGCTTAATATCATTTATATTTCACTTTCAAAGTGTCCGTGAACCAAGAAAGTCGAAAAATGTAAATTTTTGGAAATGGGCGTGGCCCCGCCCCTTTTATAGTGGATTATTCCATAAAACTTTTTACGCCACATCTCCGGCAAAAATTGATTTATCGAAACAATATTTGGCGAAAATGTTGTACATATCGGAGTGTCTTTCTGCTATGGAAGTCTTCTCAGCAAATATTCATCTCTTTTGTAGATGCCGTTTGAAGTCGGCAAAAATCTGTAGGTCCCGCCAATTTGTAGGAAAAATTCAAAACGACACACCACAAATTGGAATGGAAGCTCGGCGCAAAAATCTCTAAGGAGGTTTATGATGATATACCTGTTGTATATCGCGCCATACATTTATATTTTTTTAAATTAATTTTACCCCTCAAAACTCATAACAGAACTGTTTTTATTGAAAACTATCAGGTGGATTTATAATACGAACTTAAAAGTATTAAAATAGAAATGCGTAAATTGGTATGCCATAATAGATCACTACTAGGTATATAATGTTCGGATCCACCCGAACTTAGACTTCCTTACTTGTTTTATCTAGGTTTAATTTATAGTGGCTTCTGCTTTTAATTGCTTTTCTCGTGCCAGCGCACATTTCAGTATACTCTATTTATTTTAGTATACAAAGTTTTAAGCACATTTTTTGAGAAATGTTTAATTTTTTCGAAATCTAATGTAGACTCATATCGTATATCTTGAACTTTTCCCCAGTTTTTTCACCGTTTCGTATTCATTCCTTTTTCTTAGAGATGTCTACATTATTTTCAAGCAACACCGGCTTAGCTGTATTTGATTATTCAATTGTGAATATATATATTTTTTTTGCTAATTTCTCAACAAACGACCTCATGTGTACTAAAGTTCATTAACTAAGGCACACAGATGTGAGAATAACTCACAGAAAACTCGATCGTTTGGAGAACATGTCAGCGTTTTTTTTGCTTATCGATCACATAAACATTTGGAAATAGTAAACTAATGCAATAAAGGCATGTACAAGATAACATTTGTACATCCATAAATTCGAATTTATGCTTATAAGACCTCATTAACCGCTCACTACTCACCGAAGAAAACGAAACGTCAAAAGTTACTGAAAATCGTCGTTGCACTAAAATGCTGAGGCGATTAACCAAAACACACAGCCTGCCCATTCATTAAAGAGACACGAATAGCCGTATGATGAGGCAGATGTTGGAAAATGCTCACTAGAAGCCGATGTTTCATACAATACATTGACATTTAACATGCTTACGATCGACAGTAAAGACATTGCCATGATCCAATAATTTATATGGTCGTCTCCGATAACATAGCGTCTTCTTCTTCCTCATCCACACCTTATGTCAAACTATCATATCTTTGTTTTTTGTTTACATTCTTTGTTTACAGTTCTTGGAAAAGCTATTGAGTTCGCTTCGTGTTTTATTTATTTTTAATAAAAATTCTCTGTGAATTGATATTTAACGAGTGCTTTGTGCTAATACTTTAAGAAAATGTGTGATTTATGTGTGTGTTATACGTGAAAAGCTTAGAAAATAGGCGAATCGTTTTTGCGCGTTCCCTCTCACATGTGCATTTTGACATAAGAATTAAACGACGTCAAACGGCAATTTCGTGTTGTTGGCCGATGGAGACGACCATATAAATTATTGGATCATGGACATTGCGAGAGATACTTTAAGAATAAGCGACAGCTGCGTACCTCAATTTAGAATCAAGAAATATTCACAATTGTAAAAGGGTGAGTATGCGCTCAAATTTATTATGGGGGGATAAGCGCTCAATGTGAGTAATCATTGTCTAACAATATTACACCAAGCTGTTGTAGTTGTTGTAACAATACTTCACCCTGCCCAATCAGTATTTCCATTTTGGGATTTTTCTCCTAGCCCTTCCGTCCTAGGATATATCGTACCTGCGGGTTACGGGTTTAAAATATGCCCAACTCAATGGTTGATCTACGGATATGATGTCTCTCACCACTCTTTACCCATTTAAGTCTTTCTTACGGAAGGACGGCTGACATAACCTAGATGTAGGGAGTACCGGGTTCATAACCGGCCAAGGACTCTCACATTCGACAACACTTCCCAAAACCTTCGAAGAGTGTTTTTGTCTCTACAAACAACAACAACCATAAGGATCTGTTTCGTAAAGTAGCTTAATATATGATTGTGTCATAAGTGGAGATACCACCTGGATACACAATGCCCAGACCGAAGTTGACCTGCAAAGATCGCGTTCTGCTACAGCTACAGGTGGTGCTTTAATTTTTATGACTACGTTCTCCTGGCGTGATTTGAGTGCATGTTGTTGAGGGCCTGCAACATTTGAATTTTAATCAGGATACGTTTCCACAATATTATTTAAACCACGTAGTCTGACTAGAAATCTATACTATTATAGACTGTATATTTTGTTTTTGGGTTTTACGGTCTGTCGATTTTACATATTTTGTAAGTTTTTACGAACTCAAGATCAGTTGATAATAATTATTATTCAATTATTATTTTTGATTTTTAGACTGTATATGTTTGTTGCTTTTAAATTTTTTTTTAAATAATCGAATCAAATTTATTATTTTGAACCGGTCTTGAGCGTTTGAAACTTACAACATAAGTGCTACGTGGTTGACTGTGTCGAAGGCCTTCGGGGCTAAAGCTACGGGAACAGTGCTGCAGTGAGGGAAAGCGGAAAAAGAGCAAACTTCAGTACGCCGACTTCCGCATAATCAGATTACTTAAGTTAGCAGTATCTTCAAACTAAGGTAAATATTCGAGAGTTTTTTTCATGTTCCTGACCTGAGTTTGCTGTCCGCACTTCTAACAATTGCTTTTGGCTCTACCGTAGAAAACTTCAGCCTCCACACCTAATACCGTATAATTTTTAGTAAAAGGTTCCAGTATAGAAAGATCCATAAAGCTATAGCTCATTGAAAAGCTTTAAATATTTATATCAGATTTAAAAAAAGTTTTGTATTTATCGTGTTGTTGTGCGCGGTGCTGTACCTATTCACCTACACAGATAGTTTTGTCTGCTTTCCCTAATCAGATAGTCAAATGTGCACTCTTTCCACGATCTCAAAAAATAAAATCTTTCGTTTATAGCTCCAAGTCAGTGTTGCCACAGCAATAAAAAAGAAGTAACCGAATGAAGTAATATATTTACCTTGTGTGCGTAACAAAAATAGATATAAACAAGTAAGGACGGCGCTGTATTCGGCTGTGCCGAAGGCTTTATACCTTTCATGAATACTTGCAAACTTAAATACGCATTGTTTAAAGTTCTCTAAAAAAAATATCTCACCAAGTTTCAAGTTTTAATCTTTTAAAATGAGGGAGAAATGGCCATAATCCTCTTATCTGAACGATCGGTTGTATGGGATATATACTATATAAAGCTCCGATCTTAGCGATTTTTTTACCAAATTTTTTATTATCTGCAATTAAAAAGCTAGGAACATAAAACTTTGCACGTTTGGTACTTATTATGTATGTAATGTGTGTAGTGAAGATTAGCCAGATCGGACTTACATAACATATAGCTCCCATACAATCGATTGCTCCGACAAATGGGGTTTGGGCTATGTACAGCCCTGGATTTACACTAGGTGCTCTCGGAGCACTGGCACAGGGCGGCAGATTTTGGGGGCGGCAGATTTCGAAACATATGTAAATTAAAATTTTTACAAATATTTTTGATAATGGGTAAAATTTTTGTTTCTGTACGAATCAAAAGTTTGACGTTTGTGTTTAGAAATCAATAGGAACTAATAACTCAAAGTGATGCGGTTATTCACCGTGGAAAGTGCCTAAAACTATGCCACAAAAAACTATTTTATGTAAACTGTAGTACCATTTTATTCTTTTAGCTCTTTTCAGCAGCAGGGTTAGAACTCCTGGAGAACAATCGCAGTAAATGACGAAATAAATCTTAGTAAAAGTCATAATTCCGTAGTAGATTGTTTTAAAGTATATTTTTTCAAAATCCGCAGTCAACTAAAATTTGTACCTTTTACCTCTTAATAGTTTTTATTTGGTATTTTCACTATTAATCTTTTTGCCAACATTTTTATTACTATTTAATTTAGATCGCTCCTCTCTTAAAAGTCTATGGTATATTTTGAAATACATCGTAAAAATTTTCGTAGTATTAAAATTTTCGAAGTTACAGCTCTGACAGCTATTCTGTTTTTCCCAATAACGAGACCATTTTTCGATTTGCCTGTCGAAGTGAAATGGAAATTATTGGGGAGTCCAAGGCGATTAACAGAATAGCAAATATCCAACCGTGGGTTGTTTACTTCAAGTTGCTTTGAATATTTTTTGCGACCCTCTGGCTTTACTTGAGTACTGGATGCTCCTGAAAACTGTAAACATTTTCTTGGATAGGTTTCCTTCAGTATATCTTGAAAAACACAATTTTTCCAAAATTTTTAAGGCTTTAGTTATTCTTACTTAGCATTGCGTAACATATGTAGTCGGAAAACATATTATTCAACAGTAATTTCATTAGGACATTTTTTAAATGACAGTTTTCATGCTATGCCCCGCTTAGTTGAGTATGAGTAACACGGCCTTAACTACTTACAGAATACCTTTTTTTTTTTTTCAAATCTAAGAAATCGTAGTAGATTATTACACAATTTTTCCAAAATTTTTAAGGCTTTAGTTATTCTTACTTAGCATTGCGTAACATATGTAGTCGGAAAACATATTATTCAACAGTAATTTCATTAGGACATTTTTTAAATGACAGTTTTCATGCTATGCCCCGCTTAGTTGAGTATGAGTAACACGGCCTTAACTACTTACAGAATACCTTTTTTTTTTTTTCAAATCTAAGAAATCGTAGTAGATTATGAGTAAAGCGTTGTGGCGAAGTAGATTTCCATTTTTCCAAAAAAGGAGTAAACCCACTGCGATCGTAATAAAGTTCTAACCCTGGTCAGCACTGATCAGCTGTGATTTTATTAGCAATTAACTCTGAAGTTTTTATGATTTCAATCGAAATTAATCCTTTTGGGTGAAATAGTTTCTTTATATTTTAGAAATATGAGTGATGAGCGGTGCTGCATATAAAAATAGAGCTTTGGACAAAACTAAAAAAGAAGTGGAAATTTTGAGCAAAACTCCAAAGCTACATCATTTTTTCACTAAAGGAGGTATGTTCCAATAATTTTGGTAATTTTTGAAGGGATTTTTTAGGGATTTAGTTACTTATATACAAATATTTCAGTTGTGAATTGCATACGTAAAATACATTTTTAGTATATTTCATGAAGATAAAAGGGCGGCATTTTCAACAGGGCACAAAGCGGCATTTCAAGTAAATCCGGCCCTGGCTATGTATCTTTAAATTATCAGTTTTGCAGAGTTTGTACTGATTGTGAGTAAGGATCGGACACTTAAAACCGTGATGCGTATTCATGAAAGGTATAAAGTCTTCGGCATAGTCGAAGACAGCCCTTTCCTTACTTGTTCTGAAATTACATTCTTCCAGCATTTGCGGAATATTTTACCTAAAACTTTATATTCATGTAAAGACATCGAAAAAATTACCAAATTACCAAAACCGTTTTAAAGTGAAAAAATTACCCAAAACGGCAACACTGCTCTAAGTTCCAAGTCTAATTAGAGTTCAAAAAGTGATGTTCCGTGGTTTCTTCGGTAGTAATGGCTGACATAAATTGGTTTCTTATATATTCTAATTTTATTTCCCTCCACGGTCCTGTGACTTATCTATTTTTTATAGAGAAAAGAGAGAAAGAAAGAGGGAAAAACATTTGAATGGCGCTCTATTTTTACCATAGTATATGTCTACTAGTAGCGCAACTTACTCCGAATCTGCACACACACACAAACCACACAGGGTGCGTTGTATGCAATAATAAAACAAACAAATTCAAATACTGCAATATTGAACATGAAGACTTGAAACTCCCAAATTATTGAATATAAAGCAGTTATAACACGGTATCAGTTACTATAGAATGTATATTTCAGTTTAAATTGAAGTTTTTAGTTGCAGTTTTTACTTTAAAACAACTCTGAACGCGATTTCCTTCATTACACTCTCTCGGAGTACATTCATCCACTGCCTTCCACTCCGATTCGCAAAAGAAGATGCCAAACTAGTACGGGTAAACAATGATTTTTACTGAGCCAATGCTTTGTAAATGTTTAAGTGTGTATGCAATAAATTGTATCTACGTATGTATTACCATGATCAAATAATTTATATGGTCGTTTCACATGACATGGCGTCTTCTTCTTCCTCATCCACACCTTATGTCAAACTAACATATCTTTGTTTTTTGTTCCCTCTCACATGTGCATTTTGACATAAGAATTCACCGACGTCAAACGGTAATTTCGTGTTGTTGGCCGATTGCGGCGACCATATAGATTATTGGATCATGTGTATTACTTATTATTTTCAAGAGTTGTTTTAGTATCTCAGAGAAATAATTTGCTTATTGCATACTCAATATCATTCACTTTTCTTATACCTTTTTACCTGAATTCTTTTTTATATTCATTTGTATATATGAACATTAGACTGACATCTTTTGGAAATTTTATTGATATTATTTTTCAGAATGGCGGAAAAGATAATTTAAAAGTTACAGATCTTAATATTAATTGCTAAGGGCCCATCATTGTTAAAAAAATATGGATGCAAGTAGTTATGTAGGAAATTGAATGCCCCACAAACAAATTGTAGATGAAAATCTTCGTTAGAGTAATCAAGTTTTAAACATTGGATGTTATTTTAATTTCACATTTCATTAAACAATCTAGGAAAAACACAAATACAGACTCTTAAATGGAATTGAATTCTGAATCCGAATTCGCCATCAGAATTTCGAGGTTGAAACTCGTACATTTTTGGTAATTGATAAAATAATGATTCTAGATGATAATATAATATATAATATGTAACGGATAAATTAATAAAAGTGAAAAAAACTTATTGCAACAACAAAAGAAAAACAAAATTTCCTTTTTTTTAAATAGAATAGATTTTGAAAAGTAACTCTATAAAAAGTGTTTTGACACCTGTTTTTAGACCTACCTTTCACATTTGTGTTTATCTTTTATCTAGATTGATTTTTGCATTTTTGGCAAATTCCCAAAGTATGAACGTGATATCAAAAAACTATATTTTACTTAAATTTTTTGGCAGAAATTAAATCAGCCCTACGAAATCAAGTAATTTTTTCGGTATTCTGAAAAATAATATCAATAAATTTTTTTTGTTATTTGGCCTAGTCCTACATACATCAGCGTGTTCCATTTTCTTTACGTTGTGGCTCACCATGGCACCAACCATCTGTTCTAAAACCAATCTCACTCTAGCCCAACACTATTGAAACGGCTGGGTTCCTGGGACTTCCGTTAGAATATTTTGATGACAATGGTAGGTAGGGAAAGTGACGATATGCAGGGCGAAGTATTGTTACAACAACAACAGATTCGTCATTCTTAAATTTCTGGCTAAGACCCAATTTCAGATGAAAAGTTTAAATATCGGTTGATGTTTAAATTCTAAAAAAATGTTATAGTTTATTTATTTGCCCTAATCGGCTATTTTAAGTACCGTGCTGGCAATGCTGTCACTTCATTGCGTAGTTAAATAAAGATTCAAATAGCAAACGATTAGACTTAAGTAGCTTTGAAATTTTTGTTCTGAAATTTGGCCTTTTTCCAAAATTAAAAAAAAAAAACTATTAATAAGATCATCAGGTCATTGTAACTACGAAATTCTAGCATTATATCTGCATCAGTGAAGGAGATATGGCATGTTCCGGTTTCCTACCTCTCTTTTAGAAAACTTTGGTCCAAAAGGGGGCGTGGTCGTCCACCGATTTTGCTTATTATCCGTGGGCGTACTCTACATGCCTATAGTATACCCCGTATTAAGTTTCGTAGTTCTATCTTACACCGTTCTAAAGTTATTAACAGTCGAATTTTAAATTTGCTTGACTGACCGCCCACAGAAAATTGATGTAAGTACCAAATTATATTATTATACCTGTATCAGTTAATTAGATATGGGCAGTTCAATATTTCTACCTTCTTTCTATATAACTTTTATGAAAAAGTAGGCGGGATCGAAAAGCGATTTCGCTTATTTTCTATAGGTGCATTTATCACAACAACAGTATGCCTCCTACGAAATTTCGTTATACTAGCGTAAATGGTTCTGAAGTTATTAACAATCAAAGTTTGAAAATGTCTTCACTCATATGTGGGTGGTGCCACGCCCCTTTTCCAAAGATTTTATAAAATCGTCAATAGGATAACCAAATTAATAAATCTAGCAAATTTCATCATTGTAGCTCCTTTTATTATTGAATCAACCCATTTTATACGGTTTTCGAAATTTGCGATATCGAAAAAAGGGGCGTGGTTATGGTTCGATTTCGCCCATATCAAATAGCAACTTACCTCAACTATCTCAATTTTTACTCAAGTTATCGTGTCCACGGGTGGGCGGACGGACATGTATTAATGAATTCCTCTCTTCATTCTAAGAACTTTGATATATGGAACTTCATATCTATCTCTATTATTTTGTGCCGTTACAAACCACCGTTATATGATCAAAGCTATAATACCCTGTGTACTAGTACACGCTGGGTATAAAAACACGAGCATCCCTAGTTCCTATGCGAACGAAATCAAATAATTTGTAGTTATAAGTAATCGACTTGTTACTATCTACAGTTGAATTTTTATGTACTATTACAACTTAATTTTTTTGCACTTCTAATCTTGATATAAGCGCATAAAAATGTTTTTTTTTTGTTTATTTACAATTATCACGTCAGCACTTTCTGTAGTTTACTTTCGGAATGACGCGTTGTTCGTTAACACTCTTCCGTTGATAATTTTCTTATCACTTTTATTAGTTATTGGAAAATACACACCTACTCCGCAATAAAATATTTTGGCGAGAGATAAAGTAAATTAGTAAAATGAACACTCGTGGGACAAAAGTTTGTGAAACAGTAAGAAAGTCTAAATTCGGTTGGCACAGAAGTTTCAATACCCAGCTATACTTTTCGAAATCCTCTATATGGGCTCACAAACAGCAGTTACATATAGTGAACCGGGAGTAGTTATTACCAGATAGGTATGGAGTGTGACTAGTTTTTTATTTGAATATCTAAACAACTGTATAAGTAACGGCGTTTAAAATTATAAGAAATCGTGTCAATTTCAAAAATTAAAACATTTTTATGCTTATGTTAACAATGTGGGTGGACCCATTTGCCAAATTTTTACAGAAATCATTAACCAAGTCAGCATAGCTACAAAATTTTTATAGCTCCTTTTATGTTTAGAGGCGTTCCGATTCCACCCATTTTTAATAGCGTTTTTTCTCGGCCGTCAAGTAACCTGTTAACCAAATTTCATTCAAATATTGAAATTTTGCTCTAGCTAATGTATGCACAGGCGGATGAACAGACAGCCGGAAATAAGACAATCGGTTTCTCTATTCATTCTAAGAACTTTAACATACAGAAATATATGTTTCTCTATCTCGATTCCTGTATGCCATTACAAACTCTCGTTATGTGTACAAAGCTATGTAATATATAAACAGTACGAACGTGAAAATAGATTTGTTCTGAGGACGATTACGGAAAATTGAAATATATTGATAGAAACGAAAAAAAACTTTGATTTTTTAGCAAAAGGGGCCAGCATAATAAAAAAGTTCAAAACAACAAGTAACGTTCTCATATATTTTAAGGAAAGATATATAACGCCAACCTTCTCTCCAATATGGAGGTTGTATAAATGCAAAATTGACGTTTTTAGCCTTTTAATTCGAAGAGTTGTGGCACAAAATTCATTTATCTGAGCAATTCGATATATGAAAGCTATATATTAGATTAAACCGATCTTTTCGGTTCCGAAAAATGGTTAAAATGATAAAAAATTCGACCGCATTCTAAATTTTAGACAGTTATCTTTAAAACTAAAAAAAATATTCGACGGTTTTATTGGTACCATTTCGTTGATTCAGAATCGGATCAAAATTCTACACATTAATTCTAACAAGATTTCAACCCCAATCTGTGATAGTTCTGAATCAATTCATAAATGTACATAAAAGTGCGTTCTGATAACTTTTTTTCGATATTTCCTAACCAATATAAATAATATTTCCTATTACTTATTTTTTCAAAAACTCAGAACCCAACTTTATAATCGCATTTTAATCTCCAAATTTATTTCTTAAATAAACTATTTATATTTTTTTTAGAATATTACACGCGCTATCATGTTCGAATTAGGTTTAGTTATTGACTGCTGAGGCTATTTCAAGCGCTTTCAGAAACCAGAAATTACCAGTTGATTACCATTATAAGAAATTAAAAAATTCGTGTGATTTCTTACGATTATTAAAAAAACATGAAGCACTGTTAAATAATTAAAACGTCTAGAATGTCCGAAATAATAATTAATCCTGAATATCTCTTATTAGTGTCCATTTTTTTTAATAATCGCAAAAAAATGATTTTTTTCAATTGAAAACTAATTATTAAAAATGGAAAACAGTATTAATCAATCATTAATTAATTAATTAATCATTAATCCTGAATATCTCTTATTAGTGTCCATTTTTTTTAATAATCGCAAAAAAATTATTTTTTTCAATTGAAAACTAATTATTAAAAATGGAAAACAGTATTAATTAATCATTAAAGGAGTTCTCAAGGAAATAATCAATTAAGCCCGTAAACACTACGATTAATAAATAAATAATATTTATTGCTTTTTTTCATACCAACAAATGTACAGGCCGTAAATCAACAAAAGTTGTTGGTATAAAAAAACGCAATAACAAAAAAGAGAGCACGCGGTAAGGCAGTTCTGTTGATAAATCAGATCTGTCAAAAAATCCATCATGATCACACAACTGACTGTCAAATGGCGGAAGTGGTTCATGCCTATGGTAAAGAAGAATAGAACTAGGAGTTTAGATGACACCAAAACCAGCGTATTGTTAGCTCAATGGTTAGCAATGAGTGCCAAAATTTCTCTGATGAAGAAGCTTAGCAGCTTCCGAAATGGATCTATAAGAAAAACTATGGCGGCTGTCTCTAAATATTTTTCCTACTCTATTCAATTAAAAAACTTTTGATAATTAATTAAATCATTATTAAAAAATAAAAAACAATAATAATTTTCATAAAAATTCGAAAAGTGAAAAATTGAATAACATTTATTGTAATAATAAAATAATATCTCAAATAGAAATTGTAAAAGGACTTTGTAAGAAGACTGATTTTTTTTTTCATTCCCACAACAGCCGGTTCTACGTACCGGAATGACTCGGGTTTTTATATCCGACCAAGGGCTGTTATTTCGACACTACCCTGTCTAACTTGTGACCTTTCCCCCTAACATTGTCATCGTCCGAGCAGCTCCTTGCAGCATGGCTGCTCCAAACTCTCCTGCTTCGGGCTCTGCTGCGTTTGCTGGAAGAAGATTTACGTCAAACGTTCACACTCCGTCCAATGTAATACTTGTAAAAGATGGTTGCACAAAACAAGGTGCTCCGGGCTAAATTCCTTCACACATAGGCCCCCTAGTTTCTACAAAACTTGTGGCCCCTTGCTGTTCACGCCCTAGGGCGTCCCGTGGCCAACGCCGATCCAGTGTCGCACCACCACAAGTTCCAGATACTGTCTTTATGACTAATAGCACTAATACTGCTCAGCAAGCAGTGTGTTACTCCCGCTGCCGCTCTCGTCCACCGGCGCCAACACCTCACACAGCTGCTCACAGCTTCTTTCTACGTAGCACTTCTCTTTTAGAGGTGAGCAATGCTGAGCGACAGCCCACCCTCCCGCCACTCGCAACTTCTTCCAGCACTAGCACAAATGTAAGCTAAAACCACCAGCTCCTGGTACCTTACACCATGTGCACTGTTTGTCGGTTGA
Source organism: Merzomyia westermanni (assembly GCA_949987695.1). NCBI lineage: Eukaryota > Metazoa > Arthropoda > Insecta > Diptera > Tephritidae > Merzomyia > Merzomyia westermanni. The sequence goes on from OX465290.1 coordinate 67,081,234, forward strand.
GACTATATACACCCGCGACATCAGTCAAATACAACTCCTGCCTTGGCCTATGTCACCTGCTTATATGTTCTCAACTTGGTAACAGGAACTTATGGACTGATACGTACGCTGCACCATGTTGTCGAGCTACGCAACCTACAACGTCGACCGATTCGCCTCCTTTCGGTGGTCCGGATCCCTCCAGCCTGCTTCCACCGAGGCATACGCACCAGTCCTTGACTCCCAGTGTGATTATTTCTCCCTTTCGTGTCTTACAATTGAACTGCAACGGCTTAACCGGCAAGGTTAGTGAGATAGTGAGTTTCATGAAGCAGCAAAATATCAAGATTGCAGCTATTCAAGAGACAAAGCTAGGCGCCCGATCAGATCTTCGGACCTGTGAAGGCTACAACATCCACCGGCTTGGCCGTGAGAGAGGACTTGGGGGCGGACTTGCCTTCATCACTCATCAATCTGTGCAATATCGTCTATTTGAGCCCGATGTCTACCCGAGGGACAACATCTTAGAACGTCAAAGTATGATTGTCCGGTCAAGCGATGTCGATCTTGAAATAATTAAAATTTATATACCTCCTGCCACCTGCTGTCCGAGGGACTACCACCCCACATCAGTGCGTTAATCAGAGGCGATAATCGTGTAATCCTCGGAGACTTCCACGCACACCACGACCTGGGGCACTCAAGCCTACAGGTTGATGGTAGGGGACAGGAATTAGCTGAACAAATAGACGATTCGACGTTTTGCACTGTGAACGGAGATGGCCCCACTAGAGTCACGGTAAATTGTTCTAGTTCGCCAGACCTTACTATCGTCAGCGCTTGTCTCATAAACTGCGTTGACTGGCGATCAATGCTAACTCTTGCATCAGATCATTTACCGATAGTCCTCTCAATCGTTCGCCCCAATGACTTTGACACTTCTGAGAATCGCACTTTCCGTAATTTCAGCAAAGCTGATTGGGCTGGTTCTCTTAACTTCACTGAGAGCACTTTCGCTGCTCTTCCCATCTCGTCTCACGTACTAGAAGTGGAAAAAGCGTTTCGCATGGTCATAGATTCAGCCTCTAATCAATACATTCCGTCAGGTAGAATTAAGGAGGAGACGCTTGGACCCTACGGATCCCCAAATTCAAGATCTCAATGCGGAAATCACATAACTGATTGATCACACAAACGAGCCAAATGGGAGGAGCACCTAAGGTCCTACAACCTCTCTGCTGGTGTTAGAAAACTATGGTCCACTTTTAAATCCTTGTCAAATCCGACCAAACCTAACGACAAAATATCTATCACCTTTGGTGATAAGGTACAGTCGAAACCGAAGTGATGCGCGTGCGCTTTCTGCCGGCAACTTGTACTGCATCCTTCGGTCGTCAAGGAAATTAGATGCGCCATCAGGGAAGCGCACAAACGGAAAAATAGCCAGGCACCTATTGCCATCAGCACCACGGAGGTTCGAGAGGCCATACGGGGGTCCAAAAGCTCCAAATAGATAGGCCCAGACGGTATATCCAATCTCATCGACACAGTCGGTAAACTCCTTTGTCAGCTCTCGACCGGCGAATGCAGTCCTACAGGCATAAGCTCCACATGTTGCCGATGAGGAACGCGAACTGTCTAGGGAGACAAGAGTCATGCTGGCCCAACTTCGTTCTGGATACTGCAACAGACTAACCTCTTACCTATCCAGACTGAACCCTGACATGCCAAATGTCTGCCCGGCATGCGGCGTGTCTCCCCATGATACTAATCATCTGTTCATCTGCTCAACCGAGCCTATTCTTCTAACAGCAATTTCACTCTGGTCTACTCCTGTTGAAGCCGCGAGGTTTCTGGGACTTCCGTTAGAAGAGCTTGATGACAGTGTTGGATGAGAGGTGATACTTTAGGCAGGTTAAGTAAATACAAATACTTACAATTCAAAATACCTTGGGATGGTTGCTCAACTGCCGACTTTTAACTGGTTAGAAGCTAGATACTATCGAACAAGTTCTTATTTGCCACTTTAGATCGTGTACTGAACCAGAAATATGTCTCACTAGTTACTGAGTTTCCTGCAGGGTACTTGATTGAACATGAGTATGCATCACATGGGTATGGTGTTGTGTTCATCCATGCTGTCGCATACTTTTAGGCGCATCTTGAATGACTTGTAGGAAATGGCTTTACCAAAATTTCTTATACAGTTTCACTGTATACCTTCATTACATAAAATGTCTCATTGCAGATATGCTTGAATGAAATATTGGAAGTTTTTTTATTCGTAATTAAGATGATTAAGTTTTTTATACCTGCAATTTTCGACTTGAAAACAACAAAAAAATAAGCAAACAAATAAAAATTATAAGCTCTCACAATGTTGTTTGCTATCTCGCTGACCACAAGTTCACATTTGATTCTAATAGAAATTAGAATTCTTGAAAAAATCGTTTTTCCAGAAAATCGCTGTTTTATAAAGAGCTTTCTTTAAATCTCCAAGACAGTAGTTTTTTGATTTTTGGATAGAGCTTTATGAAAAGTTAAAGCAAAGCCTTTGCTGTGGTAGTATGCTGGCATCGTCTGCCGAGAGAACCCAGGTTCAAGTGCCGGGGTAGCTAATACCACAATGGCTTAGAAATAGCTTTTATGAAAGAGGGTCGCTCCTTGGCAGTAGGTAACAACACTGTCTATTCCTGCCACGAACAAGCTTTCTATAAAATTCATCTGCAGTTCGGAGTCGGCATAAAACATAAAACGTGTATGTATCTAGCAACCGAAAGGTTATTCAATTCTATGCATCAGCTTTTGTGTGATGAGCGTACAAACATATAGACATACAGAAATAAATTCCCAAAACTGCACTTTTAGCTTCTGTTACTCAAATGGTCACTCTTTAAGCAATGCTTAAAGGCATTTTTATAAAAGTTCTGACCTGTGGTCTTCTTTAAACAAATTCCTGGATAAGGTGATCCTTCACCTAGCCTTCGATATGGTGATTAAAATAGTGCCTTGGCAAAAATTGTATGTTGGACTTATTTTTTTTCCCTTAGTTATAATGTAGATTTGTTGTTGTAGCAATTTGTCAAGTGGGGCATACTCTTTTCATAACGAGAAAAAAACATATTGTATTATAAGATTCAGGTTGTACTTTGTTTTTGTGTTTTATTTTCAGCTTGTCAGATAACTGTTGTTGCAGTAGCAAAGGCTATTTGCATACAATTTATAACAGTAAATTATGACAACATCGTTTGACTGCGTCATGTTGTAAATTCCTAAATATCAGCTTTTGTTGAACTGCGGAAACCATACTGACTAAGCTTAGTGCAAGGGAGCCCATGATTTTTCTCTTGATCGTAGAGCTGAATTTGGTTGCTCTCGCTCTTCTAACGCCTTATACCAGATAGAGTCTAATATGTTTGAGTCTCTTATACGCCTGAAATGATCAAAATCTTACGAAGTTGCCAGCAATTCACATTTGGAAGTGAGTATTACCTCTGATATCTAGGTCAATGCAATTCTCACGTCTTTTGAGAGCAATGTCTTGGGAGATCTGCAACTCTCTTCAAATTATGTTTTTCGAAGGTGGCACCGTCTTTTTGTCTGTTCCCCGAATGCTGCCGCCGAGTGATATTAAGATTTTTCACGGCTCTACACTGTAATGTAGTGCATCGTATAAGGAGATCGAATGCTGTAAGAACCTTCTTGTCAGACCAAGGATTTATTCTGGCGTTTATAGCACTTAACGCTGGGGTGGTGCTAAGCATTTTGTGGAAGCCATTCTGAGATTGGCTAGCCGTAGTTTATGCGGTGTAGTAAGGAAACAGAGTGGTCTATAATTGGATTACGAAGTTCTCCATGTTTCAGTAAGCAGTATACATACTAAATACAACTTTAAGTTATTTTCTCTACTCTAGAAGTGCGGCTTGTATACGTGTGAGGGCCGAAAATAGTTCGACTACCAGGAGACTAAATACCGATCATTGCTCTACACTCGCTTTCACACTCCGTCTTTCTTCATAAAGTAGCAGTAGAGAGCGAATATGAAATTACGATTTTGCGAAATGCGAACTCCACCGATTTTTTTCCTTAAAAAAAGGCTTACGTCTGATACTCTCCATTAACGATTATGACGGTAGAAGAATATGCAGTCAGGACCATTGCGAATAATTTCCTACTTAAGATATTAGCAACACTTCCATTCTTTAGCACTATAATTCAGAAAAACTATACCATACAATGGTTCTCCTGTTAAGCAACGCGCGCCCACTTCAGTTAAGTTCGGTTCGATGTTTTTCGTTGATTGATTGTGAACAAAAGGGGTTAGGCACTTGACATATTGTTATCGTTCCTTTCCACCAGCTCGCAGTTGTTACCGTTGGCTGCTGTGACATTGTGCGAGTATTGACTTTAAGCTTGGCTACTGGCTTACTAGAATTTTATTACCTACACTTGTACCTACCTAAATATTTATTGTTGGAATCATTTTGTGAATTGCTGTAGCGCTCGAAATGTTTTAGTTGTTAAGCCGAATGGGCTTGTGACTTATGTTGTTTGACTTTTTTTACATATGCAATTATTTTATTAATTCTACCAATGTTTTTGTTTCTTTTTATTTCAGGGATCGTAAGGAAGTCGCAGTTCGTGTGAAACCAAACCTTATATACCCATTTGTGAGTTATTGTGGGTAGGGGGGTAGATAGCTAATAAGCAGCCGTTTTGATGCCATATAAGTAGTCAAACCCACTGAAGCCGAAGCGGAGTTATACTACAACCAGCTAAAGTTGTAGATGAAGTCACTGATATATGAAATTGCAGGCACCTCTCCATATTTTTCAAAATAAGATTCAGATAGAATTTCAGACGTGTTCTGCCTAGAGCGCGGCATTTACACAGAAAATGCTGAGCAATCACATTGGAAGTTATGTCTTTACAGCTTGTGAAGTGGTCATGAAGTGGAATAACCTTTTTTGCGAATGCGCGTCTATAGCTCAATGAATTTTGCAGACTGCTATAAGTTTATGGGTAACAGCGCTGGATCCACGGCGTCTTCTCCTTGTCCACTTTTCGCTACAGTCACGTCATATGGCTTTTAATATAAAACAAGTAGTAGTACTCTTCCTGCTGAGCCGAAAATATGCCAGCTTATCAGTTCCTGATTACCCTCGAAACTCAGATAACCCATTGTAATAAAAATACAAATTTCCCGCGATATACCTCGAAGGCGATAAAGGCCGAGCCTTTCTTACAATTTGGGGAGTGCTGCTTCTGATTTTCCCTACAAATTTGTGAAAATTACATGTTTTATGCAGTTTTCGAGAGGCAAATTTTTAATGGCAAGCTTTTTCAAAGCAGAAAAACGTAAGGAAGGGCTTGCCGATAATTACCCTTATTACCCTTATATTATATTATTGGTTTAGAGAGGAAAAGGGGGAGTGCGGAGCACATGTTTGATAAGGCCCTTTCAGTAATATTTATCGAATTATTTTATTTATTTAAATTACTTGTTCTATGTAGAGCGGAAGGTGTGGGTCACCTTTACACCTTGTATGCGTTAATCGGGGGGGCGAGCACTATTGGCTCTGTGGCAATGCGCGGGATTGGCTTTCTCATTTTCGCTGTGAAAAACCCCCGCTTTGGGATTACAAAACATAAAATATCTTCGAAATATTTCATAAACTGATTGCGAATCACAAGAGAGTGCAGCGCAAATGAAATAAACGAAAGAAATAATTATAGCTTTTGCCGCTTAAACAGAAGGATATTATTGACAACTCATATTTAATTTTCGGCAGGAATCCTTCCTAAGGCGTCCTTGCTGGTGTCGTTTTTGTAACCGCCAATTTCACCCAGTGTTACAGACGTGGTAAGTTCTTTGCCGGAATTAAACCAGTTAGTCTCGGGACTAATACCTTCTGGTACTAGGCGAGTGATTTGATCGAATCGTTTATTTTAATCGCCTCTTACGACAGGCAGACCGCGAGTATATTCGATGCTCCTAACCCGTTTCATTGGCGCTCTTTAGCGATATTCGAAATATTAAGAGAGATCGAGTCATTCTCTATCTGTTTTCTCCCTTCCTCTTTTGCTAAAACCGTGGGTGGATAGCATAAACTTGTGGGCCGATAGGCACTCGCCTTGTCTGAAGACTTACTTAGATTCAAATACCTAAGGTGCTGCCCAATCCTGAAAAAGTTGTTGCTATTGCTAAGCGTCTTTGGCAACAATCACCCGATTCTAGTATGGTAACAACATTAGTTTTACGTTGTAATAAATAATTTGGCAACTTTTACACCCTTTTGTGTCCTGCCGGCTTTAGCTGCAGTTCAATTTCGAGAGAAATTGCACGTGTTTTGTAATTTTTTTTTTTTACACGAAGCTTCGTTCGCGTTTTTATTTCTCTCTTGGCTGCGTTTCTATGGACGACAGAATCCCGCCCATGTGACCTGCATTACCGACGGCTGCGATTTCGTGTTATACACGGCACAAAATTACAGGTTATGCTTAGATTCGACTGGTAAGAGCTGGTCTCAAATACACAAAGAGTTATGAGTCGATTCTCTTTTATCAAGGGTAATATTTAGAAATGTGACCTCGAGTTGGAAAATTCGATTAGTCAATAATTAATTTTTATTGCTTGGAAATAAATTGATTTGTGAAAAAACGATTTATTTCTTTAAAAATAGATTTTCGTTCATAAATCAATTTTTTATACGAAAAATGACAATTCGATGTAATAGTAAAAATCTGTTGTGAATAACTAATTCAAGTGAAATATGAAAATTTTTTGGTCTCAAAACTAAACTACAAATACATCACTCGCTACAATTATTTTAAGACAATAGTAAAAAAAAAAAATAATGGTTATTATCACAAATCACGACTAAATAAAAAATTATATTAACTAATAAATATTAATAATTAATAGAACAGAAATAATTTGGTCTTCAAATTAAAAAATTGCAATAAACATTAAAAATATACCCCATTGGTTTCATAATACCACGAAAACGGAGATACCTACAGATATACAGTGGCTCCTCTCTTTAGGTCCAAAATACTCTTTGCCAATAACAAATGGTGGGTTCCCCTTATTCAAGTCAATAGCAACAAGAAATTGAGAGAAAAAACCTAACAACATTAATCCGGAATCATCTTAAGAAACCCAAAAACAGCGCGCGCGACAAATTTATAATAAATACACTAAATTCGGCCAAAACATTTCTAAAAAATAAGGACTTATTGGTCCTGAATGCCGATAAAGGTAATGTGACCGTCTTAATGGATAAGACGGACTATGAAACAGATATTGAAAGCTTTTGGTGAATAACATTTTGGCATACCGGGTGTTAAAACGAAATCCCACTAACAAATTACAAGATAAAAATAACGAAATTGTAGAAAAATTATTTAAAAAGAAAATTATAGATTTAAAGGAGAAAAACAAACTAACAAGCAGAACGCCCAATGCACCTAGATTATATGGTCTACCCAAAATTCATAAAACAGGCGTACCGTTGAGACCTATTTGTTCGTCCATCAACTCCCCCTCGTACAATTTATGCAAATATGTGGTTGATATTCTCACGAACATAACCAAATCATCCAAATATAATGTAAAAGTCTCCATTGAATTTAAAAATAAAATAAAGAATGCACACATATATGATGACGAGAGTCTCGTGTCATTTGATGTCATCTCATTATTTCCAAGTATTCCTGTAGATCATGCCTTAGAAATTATAGCTTCCAAATGGAGCCAGATTAAGAATCACACAAAACTCACGAAAGAACTTTTCCGAGAAATGGTGCGGTTCTGCATAAAAGACAACCGATATTTTAAATTAAACAATAAAATTTATGAGCAACGGTGCGGAATGCCCATGGGTTCACCAGCGTCTCCAGTCATAGCAGACATTGTGATGGAGGAATTATTGGGAAAATTTGAGGAGGACTCTCCTCACAAACCACGTTTGCTGACCAAATATGTTGATGACATTTTCGCGATTGTAAAAACCGATAAGGTGGAAGAAATGCTAAATATTTTGAATGGTTACAACAAGAGTATTAAGTTTACATTTGAGGTGGAAACGGATGGAAAACTACCGTTTCTTGATACATTAGTCATAAAGAGGAATAACCAATTATCTTTTGATTGGTATAAAAAACCTCCCGCGTCAGGTAGATTAATTAACTTTAACTCCAAACACGACAAATCCACAATAGTTAACACTGCCAAAAATTTCATCAACAGGGTTCTCTCGATCAGCGATGAAATTTATCACAAAGAAAATATTGAAGTAATAAAAAATATACTAGAAAACAATGATTTTCCCACATATCAGATAAAAAACTATGTACGAGATTATTATACCAAACCCACTACGAAGAAACCTGCCGATAACAATAAAATATATAAATCGACCACATACGTGTCAGGCCTGTCTAATAGAATAAAATATTCAAATATGTACGACAAAGAGAAATTTATTTTAGCCTTCACCTACAATAATAATTCGCGACAAATTTTCAGCAATACCTAGAGTAAAATAGATAAATATGGGAAATCGGACGTGATATACAAAATTCTAGGCAATGGTTCCCACGTATGCGACAAAGTATATGTGGGGACTACGAAATCGAAATTAAAGACGAGGATTTCCGGTCATAAAACCAACATTAAAAATCGCAACAACCCTAATGATGGCAAAACGGCGCCAACACAGCATTGCAGAGACACTGGACACTCTCCCGATTTGGAAAATGTAGCAATTTTACAGCAGGAAAAAAATTACAACAAACGCTACATACTAGAGATGCTGCATATAATAAATACACCAAGTGAGAAACGAATAAACTTTAAAAATGAGACACAGAGGGATGTGCAAAGGTGTTTATGATAACGGCTATCTATTATTTACATTGTCTATCTATGCTTTTTCCTTGTTTCTTAAACTTTTTTATTTTAATGTTACACTAGTCGACCAGTAGGTCGATTCTGTAACTATTTTAACGCCAGGTGTTAGCGTTAACTTCGATTAACACCATTTTTAATACTTTTCCCTATTCAGTAACTTTTAACCACACGAAAAGTGTTAGCTAACACTTCTTGTGTGGTTAGCTGTCGCGAATTATTTTCGAGGTGTTAACAATCGCGTTAATATACTCGTATTTACAAGTGTTTTAGCGTTTGGAGAAAGTAAAAAAATTAGTTTCGAATTTTTGAAATTTAAAAATTATTTTATTTAATTAAAAATAATTTCATTTTGTTTTTAGTATTTTATTTTATTTTTATTTATTTTATTTTATTTTATTTTAATCAATTTTATTTTAAATTAGTAAATTTTTTTGCATTTCATTTCATATAACAACAAAAATGACACAAACAAAACAAATTAAATACCGTGTTAAGTATTCTGAGCTGAAATAAATTTAACATGAATAATCACTTATTTTGTTTTTGTAAACACTGTATATTTATGAAAAAACCCAGTTCCGTTCTTTTTGCCGATTGATAGCATACGTCGTGTTTAGTTACGATTACCGAATAATAACAAATCAGCAAAGCACTTGCATACACACACCCACATAACCACCCCTACCAACCATACGACGATAAAAAAGTGGATAAAACATAAGTCGCGCTATCTACAAATGAAAATAAAAGAAGTGCATAGTTTTGTATGGGCCTCGGGAAGACATTATCCACATACCCCGTGTATATTTCGTGTACGTGTGACCTTGCATCACCCTCGCACACATTCAGAAACGCTGTAAGAAAAAATATATCTGCGCCGCTCTAACTAAGAAATTTCCCAAAACAAAGGGTTGCAAGATCTTAAACATGGGTTTCCCAAAAAATAGCCAAAAATTCAGGGAAAAAACCCAAAAAATACCCAAAGCAAATATGAAAAAGGCACAAAAAATCTCCTAAATTGCCCAAAAATATCCAAATAATTTCAACACAATTCTGTTTTAAAAATATGTTTTAATCAAAACATATACCCTAATTTTAAGATATGTGATACAAAATTTATTAATAATTAAATACACGCTGCTTTATTAGTTTTTATTTACAATAAATTATTTCGCGTTTTTGACGCAATGAAAATGAAAGGTGATTTAATAAACTCTCTTTTGATGTGAAACAACTATCGAATTTCAAACAAAATGTGTAAGAAAAGTTTAACTCTCTTAAAACTTGAAAAATTCCATGGATTTTTTTTCTTACTACACATATGTGTTTACAAAATTGACAAAATTAACAATAAATTAGTTTGCGATTTTAACGCAATCAGGATCAAATGAAAGGTAATTTAAAAACCTTTCTTTTGATGCTAAACAACTATGAAATTTTAAACTAAATGTGTAAGAAAAAGTTAACTTTCTTACAATTTGAAAAAATTCCATGGATTTTTTTCTTATTACTATACAATAATTAATACTACACATATTATTAATATTTATAAGACATATTTTTAAATACATATATCCGCAGTCTTCGCGTTTCCCTAAGAATGTATACCTGTAAAATATGAATAAATAATTAATTAATCACTCAAAGTAAAAATGTTGCTGTGTAGTGAAATAAAGGTTGCTGTGTGTGTCCTTGAGTGCACTTTAGTGCAATTGTCCCACAAATGAACTGTAAAAAAAAGTTAAAACAAATTTTAGTGATGACAAATAATAACAGAACGTGAAAAAATCAAAAATTTCAAATTAACTTAAAGCAAGTATCGTTTACGATAGTGTACTAAATTCAGAGTGCATAATACGTATCATTAGCATTTACAATCGTGTATTGCATTATTCATGCATATGTATATTATATCAAAAGGTGTGACCCAACATCTACCTTTCCTTTTTTTTGAGCTGTTAGAGATTGTTAAATTTTTTAACAATTTTCAATCATCTACCAAAAATACTTCAATCCAAATGCCACTCCCCCTTTCTGCAGCTAAATATACAAAATTCTCGAGCCAACTTGAATATAAACAAAAAATTCAACAAAAGCCAGGTTCTTTTTGAAGGGGTTCAGTGAAAACCTATCATCAGTGCTGCGGGTTATTCAATTAAATTTTTAATTGACTTATTAATTGCAATTAAAGTAATTACAATTAAATAAATTGATTAAAATAATTATAATTAAAAAATTCTAATTAATTTTTAATTGTTAGCAGTTATTAATAGAGCTCGATACTCGTTCGAAACTCGTTCGTTGCTCAAATGTTTGCTCGAAACTCTTTGCTAAGCAACTCGAGCTGCCAAAAAAACTATCAAAATTTATTTGTCAAATAATTTGAAATTTTTTCTACAAATAAATTCAGTGGGCAAAAAAATTGGATGTGGCGTTATGCGGAAACCTATAGGGTCCGGACGAACTAGCTGCTTTGTCGGAAATTTGCCTTCCGAAGGTTAACATAACTTCCGGAATAACCATAATAGACAAATGTACAAGCGCTTGTACAGTGACGCCAACATCCGCGCTACAGCTACCAAGGCTGAACCAATGTTGAAAGGTATACCCAAAGACGCGTTTCGGTTTCAGGAATCACAATCCGACTGCGGAAAATTAAGATTTGAAACAATTTAAAAGTCATTAACAAAAAAAGGTTGAATCATTTGCCTTTTGTCCATTACTTTTAAACGGGTAAAAAAAGTTACACTCCGCCTTCGGATTCTGATCAAGGCATGGAGACGTGGGTGTAGATACCCCATCGGATCGTTTTCGTTCAGTACTCGATGGTGTCTCCCAAACTATATTATTACCGGAGCAAACTATTTTTGCTCATTACTTTTAAACAAATTCTTTATCCTGGCATGAATACGTGTCTTTAGATACCCCCTCCAAACGCTTTGTATTAGTTTTCGGTGATTACTCATAAACTGCGCCCCTGGCAATATGGTATCATTGCGTCAAAAAAGCACTTAACGCAATTGCGTCAACGCACTGCGCTGATACCGGTTATGGCGATGGCTTCATGGTATCAAGGCCAAAAAATTGGCGCAGCGACCCAGCCTTACAGTCAAACAATACACGCATCTAAGCCAAATTTCACTTACAACTCAGATATGCACAAAAAAACATCAACAACAAGGCACAGACGGAGACGCAGGCAGATCTTACGCGTAATTTCGCTGCACTACCGAGCCCAAAGGTGCTTATACATCAATAATTTTCGAGAAATGTTCAGTGTTAACTAACTTTTAATTAGGATCAAGATTGACTGGAAGTTATTTATACAAAACTATATGTTTTTAACTCTAATGTGTACGTAGTTTTACCCATGTTTTGCTTCGTCGCAGAGATGCCACTATTTATAAAAACTGACTGTAAAAAAAATCAATAAAAGAAAACTAATTTTGATGATAACTGGAAAGTAAGCATGCTGATTTTTTAAACAAATTCGGAAGGATAACCCAGATTAGCTGCCGCATACCCTCGACATTGTAAGTATCAGGAAGGATAGAATATGTAGCTTTAAATTGTTTGGGAAAATTTGTAACAAAATTGAATATATCAGTGATGTGCGCAGGGCAAAGTTTACATTCGAGTTCTTTTTGGCTTCTTTATGCTAACCAAAAAATTTACTCGAATATTTTACTGTACAATTCTCATATTTTCATAAATATTTCGTGGACACACCCAGGCGTATGATGAACATGAATTGCTGCTGAAGCTTTTTGGTAGAAGGCGTTTTAACAACCGCCAACAACTGCTACTTAATTATTCAAATTCAATGCCGTACACCACACAACAATCATTATATGCAATTTATATGTAAATAACACTGAGCGAGAACAATTATTAATTGATATACTAATAGATTTAAATGTTACTAATAAAAAATGACGATGCAAATGTGAATATGATAAATTGATTAACACCTTTGCCTTGATTGAGGAAAGGAATTTTTACAATAGTAAAAGATACATTTTTCACAAATATATATATTCGCAGTTATGAAGGAAGGCTTCAACATCGAGCGGTTTGTTGCAGGTACAATAATGGACACATGGTAAATGATGTACAGAGTGCACTTAATTTATGAAGATAATACTGCTCCTACATAGCGTGGATGATGACGAACCGGATAACTCAATACCATAGAAAATAGGTCATTGTTACCAAAAATGTGTTTCGTTACACTTGAATGTATTTGGATATTTAAGAAGTGTCTATTTGCAAAAATCTTGCAAGAAAAATTCTTCCAGATTAGTCGATTCCAAAGTTGAAACTTTGCTATTAACCCCTGATAATAATCATAATTGCTTGTATAGTGCGGTTTCCGCCCTGAAGTTTGAAATTGACCTCATTCAAGTCACCAAAGATGTCAGTTAAATTAACTAATCTATATTGAAATGTGTCATCTTTGAACATTGTGAGGAGATCGTGTTTTTCTTTGGACTCAATAAAAAGAGATACCTTTTCTATAAATTTATAAAGACGAGCAACATGTTGCCCTTGTATTGAACAAAATAACTTTGTGATCAGAGTCCTTGAAGTAAAGTAAATAGCCGACTGTTCAGCGCGTTGTCCTTGATGTAGTGCACAATCCTCATCGCAGAGCCCGGCTTAGTCCCTGTGGCAATGTTTTGAAATACAAAAATATGTATGAATAACACAATGTGTACTAACCATTACGGGTTTATTTCCTAAACTTTTTAGCCACTACCGATGGTACACCAATTCATGCAGGTGCTACATGTTCGCAAAGCCAAATGAGCTTATTCCAATCCTAATAATGTTTTTTTGTTACCAACAATTTAATTGAATTGTTGCTTTAACAGCCTGTTCATTTTTAAAGTATCCATGACTATAAACGAGCTCAAGGCCAAGATTAATAATTTTTTTTATTAAAAATATTATTGTTTTTATTTTTTTTTAATAATTCAATTAATTATTAAAAGCTTTTAATTGAATAGAAAAGGAACGTTTTGGGGAAAACCGCCATAGCTTTTCTTATAGACTCATTTCGGAAGCTGCTAGACTTCTTCATCAGAGAAATTTAGGCACGTTCTGCTTACCATTAAGCTAACAGAGCGCTGGTTTAGTTGTCAGCTAAATTACTATTTCTATTCACTTCACCATCTGGCGGTCATTAGTTGATCATGATGGATTTTTTGTTTGTGTACCTTTATTATCGACAATAAGACACACTTACCGACGTGCTCTCGGTTTTGCTTTTTTTGGTTTTTTGTGCACCAACAATTCAATTGAATTTACGGCCCGTTCATTTTTAAAGTATCCATGACTACAAGAATAATAAATAAAAAAAAATATTAATAAAAAAATAATACTTTTTCACAAAAAAATTATAATTCCTGGTTTTGAGCTCGTTTATAATAATTTTTTTTTTTAACGAAAATCGAAATTGAATTAAATATATCTTCAGAGGTACAACCTGCTATCGAAGATTGAGAGTACATGAAGTTTGGAAGTAGTAACTTAACGTTCTACCGAAATCCATCCAAAACCCACTACAAATATTAATTTGTTATTTTTGAAAAAAAATGCACAGAGAACAAAAAATCATATATAAACAAACCGTATCAGAAGATTCTTCTACATATGTTACTATTACCGGAATAATTACGAAAAGGAAAAAAAATTCACATTAAATTGGTGCAGTAAAGTATGCTCTGCATAGTGTTTATTTATATTTTCAACATTTCATCCTTACTATCTATGTAGTAGCAGACTTGTATACACAAAGGAGTGATGGTCCAAAAATCGTATTGCTACATTAGAATAGGCTTGTTCAAAACGCTTGCCCCGCCCATTTTTAAACAGTTATATTGTTTATTACCGTTTACAATGATACCTCTGAAGTAAAGTGGAATCATAATAAAATTAGTTTTCGCAGAGATATTACTTATCCGTTTATGATCATTTTAAAAAAATGAGTTTGTTTTTTTTTTAGGTCAAATCTTAAGAAAGGCCTTTCTTTCGAATACTCCAAGGGCCATCGAATCTTATTTAGGCACCGTCCATAATACCATAAAACAGAAAAAAAAAAATTATTGGAGACATATAGAACGTAATATTTGTTCGTCGAGAGAGGAGTTTACATCTACTATTGTTGAGAGCGACAATATCAATTACCTCGAAAACTGAACTTATAAGTTCTTCTCAAGCATCAAGTTAAAGAAATTGGGGTTGGTCCTTACAGCCGTATAACTTTTTACAGGGAAACCAAATTCAGACCTAGCTGCGTTTTGTTGTTGGTGCAGTAACAACACTTCCACTGCTGAACTGGCACCTCCACATTCCAGGAATTATAATCATTCTCTGGAAGTCCTAGGGAACTTGCAGCTTCAACATGGTTGGACCAAAATGAGTTTGCTGTTAAAAGCCTTTGTTCTGGTTAGTGTCTGTATTGGTGATACGTCACTCGAATTATCTTAGTGGACCGTAGCGTGCCGAGCAGCATTGTTGCTAATATCACTAGAGGCGTAACTTCAATAGGGAACTCCAAAGTAGCTTTGCGGGGGTTTAAGCCCATATTAACCTGTTCTATGGCACCAGTGTTTTTACGCGACTCATTGAACCGAATATATTTATTGATTTATTTATTCAGGAAAAAATTATTCAGACTAGACTAAACAAAGGTTCGCAATACATAAATACTTAGTGTAAGTAGATCGACAATGAAAATTCAGGGGCCGAATTACCACATACGTTCCGTGACCGTAATCCGTTTTTAAGTCACAATAACTTTGAAACTTTCCAACTTTTTAAAAGAGTAACAGTGCATAATTGAACCGACCGGTAATTCTAGCTATTTGCTCACGTATGCCGTCATTTCAGATTATGGGCTTAGAGCTTTTGCGATTTAAAAATTCGCTTTCGATCACGGAACGTATGGCGTAATTCGACCCCAGCTTATGACAGAAAATAAAAAATTTTTAAAACAAAGCCTAGACATAGAAAAATCAATACAATGAATATTATTAATTGAATTAATGGCAATTAGCGAACGCGTGATCGGCCCATTCAGGGCATAATTAGATCTAGATGTTCAATAGCAAACATATTATGTTGCCGCAATATCCGTGATGGTACATAAAAGTTTAAAGACTCTAAAAGTATTGGACAATCAATAATGCCATTAGCAATGTCATATACAAATATAAGTGCCGTGATTACCCGTCTACTCTCCAATGTGTGAAGATTCATTAACTTACACCAAGAGGTATAAGAAGGAAGGAGCATGTCGAATCTTATGTCGGATAAGCAAAACTTTATAAAATTTGTTGCACTCGTTCAACTCTTTTGTTGTGAACCTCGTAATAGGCACTCCATGTAATAGAACCATATTCAAGCATAGAACGTACAAAGGCATTATACAAGGTGGCGCAAAAGTAAGCTTCCGATGTTCAGCATATCGGTTGTGGCACGTGCAGTGTGTGCTGTTGCACCGTCTTGTTGGAACCACATGTTTTCGAATCCCAATTCATCAAGTTGCGGCAAAAAGAACTCGTTGATCATTGCTCTGTAGCGCTCACCATTCACAGTAACCGTTTGGCCCCGACCGATTATTGGTCAAATAAATAGTCAGCAATATTCCGCGTTCTGGAGCAGTGTAGTGTAACATTGTTTACCAACGTGTATTTCGCATGTGTTTACTACACAAATGTCAAAACAGAACTGACTTTAGGGGCCAATCGCAAAATTTATAGCATTTTCTGATAGGAGGATTACTTTTGCGCCACTCTGTACAAAAGCTTTTTAGTATATGGGTCTTTAAACTCAAAACCATTTCTTTTGATAAAGGCCATTAATGAGAGCATTGGGAATTATAAAATTGAAATGTTCTTTAAATGTGAAAGATGAATCATATACAATACCTAAATCACGTATTTTATTCACCCTAACTAACGGCATATAAGAAACGTAATAAGTCGAAATCCTATTATTATTCAATTTAGAGTATGTAATACCATAACATTTAAAGCGTAAGCTTATTCTTACAGCATCAAGTATTGAAATTATTTAGCTCAGATTGAAGTATGTGAACATCGGACTCATTCTTAATTTAAAAAAAAATTTTAAGTCATCTGCGTAAAGAAGGTAAGTACACCATTTAAAGCACATACTTACATCATTTGTTAAAAGAATAAAAAAAAGGGGTCAAGGATACTACCCTGAGGTACCCCCGAAGTAGCTATGAAAGGTGATGACCAAACATTATCTATAAAGCAAAATTGACTCTATTGGATAAGTAAGAGCTTATTCAGCGTAAAAATGCAGAGTGAAAACCCAGGTTTTGCAAATTTAGCCAGTAGAGCTCTATGAGATACTCTGTCAAAGGCTTTGGATATATCTGTATAAATGCAGCCCACTTGACAACAATCTGTAAATGAGAGGATGCAGTAGTTAGAAAAAACGGCAAGATTTGAAATTGTGGATCGTTCTTTAACAAAACCATGCTAATGTGGGCTCACAAAACGCTTTACAACTGATGATAATTTAACCATTACTGTTTTTTCAAAAAGTTTCGAAATAACAGGAATCTTTGATATTGGGCGATAGTTTGAAACATCCACCTTACTCCCACTCTTATGAACGGGTTGAATAAAAGAAATTAATTAATGCTAAATGAAATATATGCAGCAACGGTTCTGCCACAGAAGCTACACATTGTTTTAGAAAAAAAGATGAAAATTGTTGAAAGTCACATTGCTTTGAGCTTTTGATTGTCTGTATAATAAGAATAATATCATTAATATTAAGAACCATAATAAACATAACCTCATCGTCATTCCACGACTCATCGGAAGCAAAGTTCGCTTTGAAAAATTTCGCAAATAAATTAGCGGACTCTGTAGAAGATGATGAATTCTTTCCTTGATAATTCACAGACAGCGGAACTGTGGAAGCTGATTGCTTGGAACGAATAAAATTCCAAAAAAATTTTGGATTCGATTTAATATTATTTTCAAAGTGATGAATATATTTACAGAAATTTATCAAGGCAATTGAACTCTTTCACATACTTCAAATATTCTTGTTTGATTTGACGGCATACCGATTTTTTGAAAAGCTTATGGTATTCATTGCGCAAAATTTTTAGTTTCTTCAATCTTTTAGTATACCAAGGCAACTTATTTGCCCTTGCTAGGAAACGAGGGATATGGTTGTTTGCTTTTTCCACAATATTACTCTTAAATAATGCAAAGCAATCTACGAGATTGCGTTCGCAAAAAAGAAACGGCCAATCGACATTTGAAATTAAATTATTTATCAATTCAAAATCGCAACGCCTATAATTGTAACCAACATCACTATTGTGTACAATATGTCCATACTCATAGAACTGAAATTCCAATGTCAATGGTACGTGATGCTAATCAGTATTGGAAAACGGACAGCAAGACCGGATCAAATTATAATTAAGATCACTGCTGACAAATATAAGATCTAATTTTTTTTCAAGAGAGTTTACATAATTGTTGATTTGTACTAATATGAACGTTGAAAATATTTCATGGTTAGATCCGATACTGGCCAAGAAACAGGAGAGTAAGACGCATTACCGCTGAATATAGTTGATCCAATTACTTGGTAATTGATCGTCGCTGCCTAAACGTGCGGGATTGAAGAGCTCTTAAGCAAAACATAGCTAGCGACATAGCTTCTCCATCCTTTTGGTATCCTGCCGGCTAAAGTTGAGGTCCAATTTCGTAAGCAACCAATAGATACCACGTCACGTAATCAAGAAAAATTACTCGTGTTTCGTATACATTTTTGTGAACAGAAAATAGCACAACTTTTGTACACATACTAGTTAATAAGGATTAATAAACAATATAAGCACTTTTCTGCTCCAAATTTCGTTTCTCTTTTCATTTTATTCTCTATTGCGCATTTTACGTTTTAGTTAATCTTCCAAGTACAAAATTACCGGTTACGCTCAGAATCTACCGGTAAGTGTAAACCTCACCTACGCAACTCGGCTTTTGGGGGGTCTAGTAGGTATCCTATTGTGATGAGGTATGCCTGTCGTGAAGTCTACCAAAATATACCATCCGAAGGTTCCAGAGGTTCGTGCTATTAACAGAAGGTGCTAGTACAGGATCCATGTTCCGAAAAGGACTGTCTTTTGTTTTGCTTTAATGAAGCAACAAGAACGATTAAACAAGGTTATGCTGAAATCACTGCTCTTGCTCGGCCAAACTCCAAGTCATTTTCGCACTTAGAACCAGCTGTCGTGGGAATTTGAAAATGTATGTGATATCATACCCAAACTTAGCATTTATTCAAATTTTAAAATTCTATTAAGTAAATAAATTTAATATTTGTAGTTTTTAGATAAATTTCTTCATACTCATAAATACAAATGAGATTCTTGCTTATGCACTAACAATTGAGCAAATAAATTAATCTTGCACATAAATTGACATTTTTATCTTAAAATGTCATTTAACTAAACACAGCTCATGGAATATAGTGACAACGAGCTAAAATTATTACTATTTAACACGATCACTTTTGTTGTAGAAAAGGCAATTGTTGCTCATGCTGATGCTGATGCTGAGGTAGCAATCTCAAGTAAACATATGCACTGGGTAATGCATATAATCAGAGGCCGTTAAAAAGAATACAGCAAAAGTGCATGTGCATAAAAATTCACAACACACACACATACATATACACCTATGCACACGTATAAATATATTTAGATTAAACCATAGAATCGAGATAAAAACAAAATTAAATGACATTAAATAAAACTTATTATCGCAAATATTGACAATGTCACACCTTGTTTACACGTTTGTAGTACGATTGAAATGAAATATGAACATACAACCAGGGTCCGAACCGATTATGATTTTCAATGTGTAAACAGTTTGGTTTGACGATGTGGGAGAATCTAATGAAGAGTAACTACAGGGATGTATTGAAGTGGGTACACTGAGAGACAGACGCAGTGAGTGAATCTTATAAAGACCAAGTAAGGAAGTCTAAGTTCGAGTGGAACCGAACATAATATACCTAGTAGTGATCTATTATGGCATCCCAATCTACGCAGGTCTATTTTAGTACTTTTCAGTTCGTCATATAAAGCCAGCATGTTTTCAATAGAAGAACTCCTGTTCACTGAGAGACTAGTTTGCGTTCAAATAGACAGACAGACAGACGGCCCGAGAGACGGACATGGCTAAATCGACTCAGCTCATGTTTCAGTCTGGATAAGTAAGAGTTTAACCTATTACAATATCCAGAGCGAAGTTGTGCTAGCACGACTCTAGTCTACCTCGGAAGTACACGCTCCTCTTCAGCCAATTCAGGTGGCTGAGTACTGATAACGGGATTCACAGGCCGAGATCTGAGGGATCTGTCTACCGACTCAGTGTGAAGGTCATTTAGAGCCCGCCTATGGTTCCGCAGATCAAACGGCAAAGAGATATGGTGCCGGATCTCATCGTAGTGCTTACGAAGATGTCTCCTTATGTCTCTGGTGGGCGGGACTACATCCAATAGATGTCGGTTTGGATGACTAGGTTTGTGACAGTTCAGAAAGAACTGTCTACTCAAGAGTTCCGCGTGCTCTTGAACATTGAGCAATTTTGCCTCTTGATGGAGGTGAGACTCAGATGACATAAGCAGACATCCCGTACCTGTTCTGATGGCGGTGTTTTGGCAGACTTGCAATTTCCTCCAATTGGTGTCAGCAAGGTTGGGCGACCATATGGGTACAGCGTAGTCAATAACCGGTCGGCCAATAGCCTTTTATGTAGCAAGCAATGTTTCTTTGTCTTTTCCCCAAGTACTGCCGGCTCTGTACCTTTGAAGCTATTGCGGTGGCATGACCAGCAAAGGTGAGGCCGTTGTCAAACGTCACACCCAAGATTTTCGGGTGGTTGACAGTAGGTAGAGGTACTCCGTCTAAGTGGACATTTAACTCTTGCCCTATCTGCGCATTCCATGTCGTAAACAGGGTCGCCGTCGATTTAGTCGGAGATAGGGTCAGATTTCGCTCGGTGAAGAAGCTGAAAAGATCACGGAGGTAGCTGTTGATTCTAGTACAGAGTTCGTTTATAGAGGGACCCTTGCCCGAGCCCATTATCGTGCAGTCGTCAGCGTAGGAAACAATGGAGACTCCCTCTGGTGGGAGGGGAAGTCGAAATATAGAAATTAAACAAAAGGGGAGAGAGAACACCGGAATCGCCTTTGAAAATAGCAGAAAAAAGTGTGCGGCGCCACGCCTATATCGCGTTTTAAATTTTATGTACAAATTTTTAAACACTATGTTAAAAAACTAGGCGTGGCCCTGAACCGATTTCGCCCACTTTTACAATACCTTTATATATTAAAAATTATCGCCAAATCTTGGAATAATCCCTTATAAAAGGGGCGGGACTACGCCCATTTTCGAAAATTTATATTTTTCGACTTTCTTCGTTCACGGACACTTTGAAAGTGAAATTGAAATTATATAAAGCTTTTGTACGCACATTTATCGCCTATTGAATATATCTATGATCCTTTTCAAAATCTTTCATTTAAAAGTGGGCGTGGACCTTAACTGATGTCACCCATTTTTTCCCGGAACATTCCTTGTATTAATATAAATATGTGTGCTGAATTTAGTTTCGTTATCTTGTCCGGTTTTTGATTTATGATTAATATTATTTCTAAATTTGACTTAATCAAAAGTGGGCGGCGCCACACCCATTTTCAAAAATTTCTTGAAACATTTTTTTCTACCTTAATGTTAATGTACACACCAATTTTATCCCTATAGGTGTATTGCGTACAGAATAATCACTTTTTTGTATTTTCGCAAATATTCTATATATAAAAAGTCGGCGTTCGATTTCGCCAATTTTAAATAGCGCTCGGAGATGAGTGCCAAACAACCTGCATAACAAATTTCATTATGCTATCTCAAAATTTACTCAAGTTATCGTGTTAACAAAGGGACGGACGGACATGGCTTAATACATTTTTTTTCCTCCTGAACATTTTGATAGATATAAGTCAATATCTATCTCTCATACCACAGTAACGCGACTAAAGTTAATATACCTTGTGTGCGTAGCACTACTAAGTATAAAAATGAATGTGGACCTGTGCGTATTTTACAGCCGTCCAAAGTACTCAACCGAGCGTTATGAAATTGGCACACTATATTCTGTGTTTTATAGGGTATATATAATTTTCGAAAAATGGCCGGTGCCACGCCCACATATTTCTTTGTTGTTTGACCTTCATCCATATAAAAAGTTTATAGTCGATCTCTATGAAGCTTTCCCGATACATTCAGGAGTTCGCTGGGCACGATACATGCTATATATATTTATGAAAAGTAGGCGGTGCCACACCCCCAGGCTATATGAAATTATAATTTGTCATAATTCTAAACGTATTTGGTCTAAGTTAGTGATATTTGGATATATGTGTCCTTTAATCAATATTTACACAATTTTAGAAAAATGGGCGGTGCCATGCCCACATATTTTGGTGTGTTATTTGTCCTTCATTCATGTCCAAAGTTTATAGACGATCTCTTCGAAACTTTCACAGTGCGTTCAGGAATCCGCTAGGTACGACACAGGCTATATTTTGTTTTTGGAAAAGCCCCTAGGCTGTATACAGTTGCAATTCAGTATAGCTAGAAATTTATTTGGCTCAAGTTAATGATATTTTATACATAAAAAACCTTGGAAAAAGTTAGCCGTACCAAGAAGAAAAATATTTTAACTCGCTATAAATTCGAAATTATTTACATATAGATGTGGCAGCACAACCAGTTCATTTCTGTTCATTTTATAATTTGATCAATCAGAGTTTTCTGGCAGGACAAAAATCATATGTTAATATTCGCTCTCATCTTTGCCAATTTCGTTGCATTCGATCTTTCTCGTTTGGATATTCACAGAGTCAAGACGTCGAATTACCAATCACGTGTAAATACCATTGAATATTAAATTTCATAAATACTTTTACTTAAAATAACATTATTGGAATAATACCGGCGTATCATTTATACTTGGGAAGCATTGACACATTTTATGGTAAGTATCGAAAGAAGGGGAGTAGAAAAAGAAATGTTACGATGTAGAGGAGGGGTTATAGGAAAATGAAGAGGGTAAAGAAGAGGACGGGGATATGGGAAGGGGGGAAAAGCAAAAGTAGAAATAAAGAGAAAGATATAGAGGAAGCGCTAAATGGGGTGGGAAGAGAGTACAATCTGTCAAATGTAGGCAAGTAAAACTAGGCGGGACCACATCTCCCTAACACTATTTTTTAAATCGCTACTACCCTGAGCCCATTTGGTCTATATCGATACGATTTGGTATATGGGTCCTATAGATCAAGGACTAAGCAATTTTGGAAAGTTGGGCAGTGTGGTATGTTCCACTCTACGCGCTAGGAATAGCGGTTTTGTTTACCTCATCCCAAATAACTAACGATAAACCTTCCCACAAAAATTAGAAGAACAAAATCAGAGAATTAGGGAAATAAGGCACGCAGAAAGGAAGGGGAATGAAATGGCAAAATTGAAATGATGGGGGATAAGGTACAGGGTATTACCTGCAGGGTATTACCGCTAATTGTAGTTGTGAGGTTAGAAAACGTTCTATCCTCATGACTCCTTTGGAATTATAGCTTTCTATAAGAGTTTTTCTGTCTCTGTTTTGGGGAGTGCTGTCGAACTGACAGTCCTTGGTCGGAAATGAATCCGGTACTCCCTTGCGGTGCTGCCCGACTGTCGTGGTAGCGATTTGCTATGTCCAGTGGAACCTTCAAGGTCATGTCACCCGTAAGGAAGGAGAGATGGGTAATGAGAGGTGAGAGACATATCCTTGGTACATTTTAGTCGCCTCTTACGACCGGTTTGCCTACCTCGTGCATATTCTAAATCCCTAATCCGCAGGGGTTATCGTCTGAGCTCGTTCTAGTTGTTGTTGTAGCAGTACTTCGCCACCATTCATTGAATCTGATTGTTACCAAACAGGGTTATTATTGCCACTCTTTGCCGAATATGAATCCGCTACGCACTGGTACTGGTACTAGAACTCTAAAACTCGAGTCGACGTGGATTTTAGTCACTTCTTAAGACAAGCATAACTACCTCGGACTTATTCTAACCCCATAACTGGTAGGGATCGTTTTCCTGATCCTTTCCGTAAACATATTGATAGGTCTGGCTGACCTTTTTCTTGTACCTTAAATTTTTCTGAAACGTTTTCAACACAAAGAAAAAAAAAATCAAAATACCTATTGTTTTCAGTCCCTGTACACAACGCACGCTACTTGAACTCAAGCTTCAATGGCTCAGCTTCAAACGTTAGATACAGCGAGGTAACTCAACGCTTTATTTAATTAATTTTAACCAACTTGAAGTCCGTACACCCCCCACTCTCATTCGTATGGGTAGCTTTTGGTTTTCTTAGTGTTGTCTATTTATTGGGAGCCTGACTCACTTTCTTAGTCAACACGCAGATTAATCTTGTCATGTGAACCGTAATCTCAACGCCGCTCATTTGATCAACAAAGAGCTCTGTTAAAATGAAATGGTTAGTAGGTAAATAACTGGTTGAGTCGCTGTGTAGTAACATATTCTTCACTGCTGACATTGTTTGAGAAATACAACAACATCTAACTACTCGTGAAATGGCAATGACAGCAATTAGTAGTATTGGTATCATCGATTTCCCGTCCTCCCCTCTCATTTTTTACTTTTGCAAAGAAATCGGTGTTGTGCCAACTTTAGTGTTCCTTCTTCCCCTTAACGGTAGATAATTCCAAAGTTATTAAATATTGTTACTTTTAAGCCCGCTGAGTTAGTATGAACCACTCCTAATGGGTGGGACCGTCTCTGTCTTGCCAGAGAAATTCATCGTCCAATTCGCAGTCAGATTTAGGTTCTGATAAATGAACCTTACGTGGGTGATAACGTAGACTACAGAGTCATGGATTTCTTTAGTTTTTTTCATATATCAATGCGTCCCCCTCGACCAGATGGAGTCTCTATAGTCTCCTACGTTTACAAATGTACCATTATGGCTATAACGAGTTCTGTACAAGGATCAATAGTTATTTTCACGACCTTTCCACCATCTTTTTTGAGCGAAATCTCACCCTATCTCTGAATAAATCGATGGCGACTCTATTTATAAGGCTATCGGCCGACCGGTTATTGATTACGCTGCGCCTATATGGTCGCCCAATCTTACTGACACCAACTGGAGAGGTTGCAAGTCTGCCAAAACACCGTTATGAGAACTGCCACGGGATGTTTTCTTATGTCATCTAAGTCTCACCTCCATAAAGAGACTAAAATGATCGATGTTCGAGAGCACGCATAACCCCTATGACTAGGGTGTACGAGACAACGGTATCACCTAGTGTCTACAATTCTTTTCCGCATTGTTTTTAAACTTAAAAGAATTTTCAATATTTTCGAAAACTTAACCATTACCGGAACTTACATTTATCAGAACCGAATCCGGATAAGGATGTGTAAGTGGAACCTTATCCGAAAAAGGAAACCCGAAACTATGGCGGGAAGAACTTAAACCGAACATGGAACTGGAACAGAAATCGGAAACAGAACGGAAATCGGAAGCTATGTCGGAATCAAATCCGAATAAGGAGGTGTAATTGGAACCTAATGGAATCGGAGGTGGCATATATATCGGATCCGAATCCGACGGAGGATCTGGAAACCGAATCCAGATAAGGAACTGAAACTGGAAGGTAATTCAAAAATGCAACCGGAAACTACATATGTCGGAAACGAATCCCATTGCGGAATGAGATCGTAAGCCGGAAGTGGAACCCGAAACTATGTCGAAAACGAATCCAACTGAGGAAATTGAACCTATCGGAAATGGAACCGGAACCGAAATTAGATGGGGAACCGAAACAAGAACCTCCGTCGGAACTGAGACCGAGTGAGAAACTGAAGCTGCAATCTTAACTAAAAATAAAAGCGGAACCGATATCGAATCAAATCCGAATGGCGAACTAAAACTGGAACCTTACCCGAAACTGGAACCAGAAACGAAACCGTAATCAAAACCGGAACCTAAGCCATGAACGCAATAGAAACCGCAACAAAACTTGGTTGAAACCACTACTTTGATCAAAACCGGAATCGAAACTGGAACGAAAGCAGAAAACGACCGTTGATTAGCCGTGCTCTGAACGTTGAGCAGGTAATTTTCGACTCTCCGAAACACATTTCCATGACGAAATTCGACCCCCCATGTAACAGCGCTGTTGGATGCGAAGGTACACCCGAAATGCCTCAACAACATGAACACGTATTCGTTTAACACCTTTGTCAGCTTCTGTCTGGTCATTTAAGCACAACAAAATAAACCCCGACTGTTTGGCCAGCATGTGGTGTGTTCCGCACGAAATCAACCACCTGTTTACCTGTTTACCGGCGGCGCAGACTCTTCTAACACCGATTTCACTTTGACACTGACGGATTCCTGGGACTTCCGTTAGCACAGTTCGATGGCAATATCAGGTAAGGAACTTCCGAAATATCGTTAAAAAAACTATGACTGTACACCAAGTCGGACATCTGAACTATATTCGAAACAATAAACGAAACGGAAACCCTTATAGTACAAAGGGCCAATGTTGTTGCCAGGATTTTCAAGATTACCGTTTCTTATCCGTTCATGTGTTGATCATATAATAATGGAAATCGATAGTCGATTCAATCAACATAAAACGATCTTCAGAGATTTCGCTGCAGTTTTTCAACAAACCACGGATAAGAAAATGACAAAAATGTATTTCTCTCTCTATGGCGCGATATACAACAGGTATATCATCATAAACCTCCTAAGAGATTTTTGCGCCAAGCTTCTCTTCCAATTTGTGGTGTGCCGATTTGAATTTTCCCTACAAATTGGTGGGACCTACAGTTTTTTGCCGACTCCGAACGGCATCTACAAAGGAGACGAATTTTTGCTGAGAAGCCTGTCATGGCAGAAATACACTCGGAGAGTTTGCCAAACCACTGCCGAGGGGCGACCCCGTTTTGAAAAACTTTTTTCAAATCACTTTTGATGTTACCTGTACCAGGGCTCGAACCTAGACCTTCGGTGTGGTAGGCCCGTAGTTGCTTGCTAAATTTTATGAACCACTTGTTCAAAACCAAAAGATAGTGGCCGAAACCAATTTATGCAGAAGGTTCTTAAAATTAACATAATTTTCCGCTAAAAACTGCGTTTTACGCACTTCAGAGCTGCGACAAAACGTCATTTCATAACTTACACAAATTGATAAAAAATTTGCAACGCTCCCGTTTCCACTTCTACAGTAGAACTCACCCTTTCAACCCTTCTTCTTCTTTAAATGCCGCCTAACCGTCTAAGCTATTTTGGCCTTTTACTATAGCTCACCACTCGTTACGTCTTTCTGCCTATTGGAAACATCATGTGATCACAAATCGGTCTCCACTTTGTCCTTAAATGAGAGTGGTGGTCTCCCTCTTCCCCCGATAAGAATACTTTATGGGCCGGAACACCTTCATTCATTCGCACAACATGGCCTAGCCAATTAAGCCGTTGGGTTTTAATTCGTTAGACTAAGTCGGTGTCTGCATATAGCTCATACAGCTCATCATTTAATCTTCTTTGGTACTCGCCGTCGCCAAAGCGTATGGGTCCGTAAATCTTTCGAAGAATCTTTCTCTCGAATACTCCCACAGCCGCCGCATCAGATGTTGTCAGTGACCAAGCTTTGGCACCATAAACCAGGATGGGTTCGACAAGTGACTTATTTATTTTCGTTCTTCGAGAGAGGACTTTACATCTCAATTGCCAACTCAGTTATCCTTCGTTGGATTTCAATGCCGACAATATTGTTGGTGTTAATGCTGGTTCCCAGATAAAAAACTCCAAAACGTTGTTCTACCGGAGAAGTAATTAAAATATTGATATGTACATCATGCTTTACAATTGTTGAATCTCCTATCCTATGTACCGCTTCTCTTTATACAAAAAGATTAAAACTCGCTTTATAAATAACAATAGTTTCTTGGGGACTTCTGTCTTTTCCCCAATACAACGTTATTAAAGCAATCTCTTTTATATGAAAGAAAACACTTTAGGTCTTCGGAAGAAAAAATTGCCTAAAATCAGCAAAATGTGCCACGCCCTTAAGATTGACCCATTACTGTATTAAAATTTAATGAACTACAAAACTGCATACTCCAAAAAATTCCAAAAATTCTGAAAAAAATGTAAGACTTTGAAAAATTTTTGCGTACATTTTTAAAACAAAATTTATTGTGTTTCAAATTTCAAGTTGCGATAAAAATTTTTTTTTATCCTCCTAGACTCCCTTATTTTTCACGTCTTTAAAAATTCGAATTCAGGCGGTCTGTAAATACTAGAGTAGGCAGGCTCATTAATTTCATCAGAGCACACAACGGCGGAAAAATAAATATCGACGAGAATTGTTTACACGTTTTTTATAAAAGTATAGCCTATTATTTGATAAAAAATATTCAAGAACAAACTTCAAGCTTTGTTCAAAACCTTTGAATCGGTTCTATTTGATTTCAATATCCATGTCACAAGTTCTGAACAACGTAACTCCAGTACTATGTCTTTTGCGATATCCACTACAAGCGCTAAGTCTATCTTTTTTTCTTGAAGTTTATTACACAAAGGCAGCATGCTTTGTGTTAACAAAGATCTTTTAGCGTCTGATTTAATATTTAAAAAAAAAAAATAGTTTTTAATGTTGACCTTAGAATTGTATAATACTAAGCAATAGAGAAAATATTGAAATTTTTTAAATTTTGAGCCTTACGCATAACAAAACCATAAATTTATCAATAAATGCCCATAATTGGCATAATTTTTTGCCAACTTCATCCTGAAACTTTCTTATAAATACTAAAATTTAATAGGTCATAAACTGCATTTCCAAATTTTTTATAAAAATTAGGATTAACAAGTATGGAATTTTGATGAAACTTGGTTAAATTTTTCTAGGATTTGAACAAAGCTTGAAGTTTGCTCTTGAATATTTTTTATTAGATAATGGGCTATACTTTTATTAAAAACGTGTAAACAATTCTCGTCGCTATCTATTTTTCCGTTGTTGTGTGCTCTGATTAAATTAATGAGCCTGCCTATTTTAGTATTTTCAGACCGCCTGAATTCGGATTTTTAAAGACGTGAGAGATAAGGGAGTCGAGTTTTAGCTCAGCAATATCAGATGTTGAAAATTACGGTATTATTTCGATCTGTTATTTTATTACTACCAGAACCAAGGTGTACACATACCTCGAAACCCGTTTTATCGTCTTGAAAGCCTAGTGAATTTTGTAGGAGGTAATAATAATAATAATAATAATAATAATAATAATAATAATAATAATAATAATAATAATAATTTCATATGTTCATAAAAACGCACTTCATTAGTCTAAAATAAGAAAATTATAAATCAGAAGCATCAAATGGTATTGTGTTATTCAATCGAAAGTAAAAAAGTAGTAGTTCGTTGACAAAGAGAGGGCTAGCTGCGCCACTGCATAGGGCTCTTATTTCCACAGCCCAGCTAAACTTATTTCCAATTGAAAGAAAAGTCAACGTTTTAAAATTTTTTGTGGACTTTTTTCCATTTTGTTTATTAATTTTAATTTTTCTGTAGTAAATTATTTCGTTTTTTTTTAATTTTTCGAGTTATTTTTTGCTGCGATCAGTATACTTAGTGAAATGTATGTATGTATAGACAATTTGTAAATAAATAATTTGTAGCATTTTGAATAAACAATTTGTTTGTTAAAATTGTTAAGAAGTTGATATTTTGTTTTCAAATTATATATAATACAATAGTGGAAAAATACATACATATAAACGTTATGTATTTTGTAAAACTAACAGCTAAAAGACAAAATCCATTATAACTTTTTATGGGTTTTACAACACACAGATATATATGTAAACTATTGTTATGTTTGCTTGTAAATTTAAAGCAAAAATTTCATGAATTATATACTATATATGATATGATATATACTAAAAATTCTAATTTACAGTGTATGCTAAAAATTGTGGACAGACAAGTTTTTTTACATTTCTCATTTGTTATGCTACATATATCGTTTTTTTTTTGCTAAGAATACATTTTTTTTTTCTAAATGTATTAAGGTTTTGATGCATTCAGTTTTCGGTGATTTTGTTTAAATTTCTTAGTCGTTCTAGTATGGTTTCTTTTACCATTATTTTGTTTTGATAACTAATATAAAATGCTTATAAAATATTTATTTTCTTTAAAACTTTATTAGTTTTTTTCGTTTTTTTTTTAATTTTCAAAAAAATTTTTTTTTATTTATTTATTTTCTAATTACTATGGTTTAATAAGTATTTATATCGCTTAAACAATTAAATCGATCATACTCAGGCCACAACGTTGCTTGAAAATATGAATGAAATTTTTTCAGCAAAACTTTGGCGCAAGCAAAGCAAGCAAAAAAAATTCATTCAATACACAAAAAACCTGCTAATTTTTTTTAAATGTTTCTGTTTTTTTGTAAATACAAATTTTTAAATATTTTTTTTTGAAATAATTTTTTTTTTTAATTTGAAGTGTTAAATAAGCATTATTTTTATAATACAAAAAAGTTAATTAGAAATTAAAAAATTAATAAACCAACACTAACAGCTAAAGCAAAAAACCCAACTAAAATTAGTTTAAGTAAAAGTTGCATTACTTCTTATGTTTCAAATATACAATTGCAAAAAAAAAATATTACAGTAATCCTACTAAACGCAAACCTATTGAAATTAAAATCACTAAAAAAATATAATAACAATATATATTTATGACAAAAATAATAATTTTTATTTTATTGAGTCAAAAAAATATTAATACAGTTATGTGGTGAAAATGCGCAAATGCTCGTTAGTATATAGAAATAATTTATATGTAATGTGTAATAGTAATAATAATAATAATAACAATAATCGCTATGTTCTTCTCTCAACCCTGAGCCCACGTGGATTTTGGTGTGCTTTCCTATACAAAACAAATTTATTGGACAAACGCGGGGAACCACGGGTTGCCAAAAGAACAGTCTCAATAATGTTAAATAAGTGAGCGCGTTTGTATGCGTGCGTGTGTATTTATGTGAATGTGCTGATAGAGTGCGTGTGCTTCGAATTCGTATACAAATAAATGTTGGTTATAGAGAACAACCGAACGTCGAGTTTTTCTTCAGCCACGACAATATTCGGCCATAAGAGCGCGTTTCGCCATTGTAAAAAGTTATTAAGTAGACATTATTTTACCTTTCATGAACATGAAATGGTGTTATAACTTTGGTCCGATGTTTGTAAGTATGAGAAGAAGAAGAGATAGACACACCAAGAAGTATACCGAAATGATCAGGGCGATGAGCTGAGTTGATTTAGCCTATCCGTCTGTCCGTCCGCCCATCTGTCTGTTTGTACGCAAACTAGTCCTTCAGTTTTTGAGTTATCTTGATGAAATTTGGTATGGAGCCGCTATTTTGCATGAGATTAAATTTGTCGGAATCAGCAAGATCGGAGCAATACAACGCATAGCTCCCATAAAATCGATAGTTTCGATAAATGGGTATTGGGCTATAAACTTTGCAATTAAAAAGCTAGGAACGTAAAACTTTGCACGTTTGGTACTTATTATGTATGTAATATGTGTAGTGAAAATCACCCAGATCGGAGCAACATAACATATAGCTCCCATACAATCGATTGTTCCGATAAATGGGGGTTGGGCTATGTATCTTTAAATTATCAGTTTTGCAAAGTTTTTACTAAATGTGAGTAAGGATCGGACACTTAAAACCGTGGTGCGTATTCATGAAAGGTATAAAGTCTTCGGCACAGTCAAAGACAGCCCTTTCCTTAATTGGTTTTTTATTACTTTTATCTTCTATCTTCAATGTGGCCAATTCTCTTTCAGTACAATTTCTGGATTTTTTTCTTCATAAAACTCTATCATATTAAAAAAAGTCCTTCAACCCATACAATATTGATACTTTGCTCTCGCTTTAAGTACAAACACTATTGTTCGTTTCTCTTTCTCAATTTCTTTTGATTGCTTTATAGTGTACGTGTGATGCCAGCGACGTACCTATAAAAGCTTAACGTTCTCACTCGCGAATTAAAAATGCCATATGGCCCCCACTGCTTTACAGTTTCTCGCTATTTTTCTCAACGATTTTAGAAATCATTTGAGTAGGCGCGATGTAACGAATTGAGGTTGGAGCAGTTGGATTGTACTTTTTACAATTCGTAACTTTAATTTTTGGTAGCGAGGGAGAGATGGACTATTTTTTATTGTGTTTTTTTTTTAGTATACTTTTTATAGCAATAGAAACAAATTTCTTCAGCTTTTTCGAAACTTTATGTATAGAGCTTAGATACAGTTTTTCTCAGCAAACAACCGTTATGAAAATATTATGTATTTTGTAATATATGCAACTTTTGTTTTATTCCTATATATTTTATAAACTATATACTTTATACTCATGTATATACTTATATAAAAACAAAAAAAATATATATTTCATATATGTATATATACTCTTCAATTCTGTAAATTTTTTTTGCAATCTTTTTTAAAATTTTTGTTTTTAATATTTTACTTTACTTAGTCTATGCCATTCAGTCAATCAGTCGAAACGTTTGGGATGTGTTTCTCACTATAGCACTGCCTCTCGCTCTAACTCCTTTTCTCTCTTTCTATGCCTTGCTTTTTCTACAGTACTCGCTGCTCGCTTCAATTACTCGCTGCCTTTTGGTGTTGCTAAATATAAATTCTCAATTGGTATCCGATTCAAGCTACTTACAACTACTATAGCAAGCGAATTTCGATTCACACTTAGCGCAGTTGTTGAATATATGCCCTCTCAAAGTGTGTTTTCGAAAGATTTTGCACTGGTGCAACCGAGTTGATTTACAAATAAACTGCTTTTGTTTTGATTTTTTCGCTATGCTATAATGCTTACTGATATGCGGCAGTATTGCGTGATTTTCGAAAAGTTTATGTGGGTTGGGTACATTATGCTGTAGAACTAGCGCAGAAGAAGTTTGTATTGGTGTACACGGCTAAATAGTGAGTAGTAAAGCCAAAGAACCGTTCCAGCAGTCGTTCACACTCCTTGCTGTTTTATCTGAAGAAACCGTAAAAAGTGCGGTAGGGCCTTTATGTGAAACTCTCATAATTGACAAGTAAGATAGATCCGTTCTTTGCAATTAAATAGTGCCCAACTTCGAATATCCTTTTCGTTCCAACGCATTTACTGTTTTTTAATTTACAAATAGTTTGTTTTTTCAATTTCAATAAATACATTTTAGTTTCGTTCGCAACAATATTCTTACTTTTCTTTTTCCTATCTAGTCCTTAATTTTTCACAGTGCTAATTCTCAATTATGTTTAACGCTTCGTTCCATTCATATTCAGTTCTGGGTTTTTAATTAAAAAAGAATACAAAAATCTCGCACAAATTTTCTTCTGAAGAAAATTGAGTTTTTGTTCGTTTCTTTTCTTTTTTTTTTTGCTTTTTTTATTTAGTTATTTCACTTTGCTCTGCTATACGCGCCGCTTTTATATGTCATATGTATGTGTCGCTCAGCTACTATGGCTGCCACTTCCGCTGCGATTCGCTTGTTGTTGCTGCTGTTGACGCTTCGTTAGTTGTCGCTCCTCGCCGCCTGTACGTTCTTGATGTATGCGTTTATGATGACGTCGTGAACGTTTGCATTGTGTCGA
Source organism: Merzomyia westermanni (assembly GCA_949987695.1). NCBI lineage: Eukaryota > Metazoa > Arthropoda > Insecta > Diptera > Tephritidae > Merzomyia > Merzomyia westermanni. Next base: position 67,114,967 of record OX465290.1, read on the forward strand.
GCAGCACTCATCAAACGTCGGTTCATTGCCAGGTTTCTCGTAGAATTTTCGCTTAGACGAGATGCGCGTTTGCTGGCAGGTTGAGCGTGAGCAACGCTTGCGATCGCAATTTACTTTTGAATCCTGCAAATGGATGAAAAAAAGAAGACACAAATTGTTTATCAGTAAAAAGTGAGACCAAGGTTTCGTTTGTTTGTACTCACCTTGCAGCGGCACTTGATGCACTTTTGCTCGCCATGCGAAGCCAAAATTGGATGCCATTCGTGTCCGTTCTCATAAACCTTATTCAATACTTTGCAACCACCTTGACTGAGTATCTCTTCGGTAGAGCTTGTTTTATGTGATGCTTGATCTTGTAGTACGTTTGCATTTATGGGTCCAAGTTTGTCGCCACGATACGATTTGCTTTCAGGACACACCTTACAGCAAGCCTTCTTGTCCGGCCGATACGCAAGCTTTTCAGAGCAGGGCAATGGTGGACACACCATACGTGGGCAACGCACTTCCAGCGTTAGGACATCACATGTGCAAGTGGTGCATGTATCGAAACCATTCGGTGGCAAGAATGGATGCCAAATGGCGCCTGCCATATGAAATTGATCGCCCAAACGACAACCACGCGTTGTCTGCTCGGCAGTGCTTTCCTCTTCGGCCGCCACATTTTGCGGTATGCACATAGAACAACATTCACCTTCGCTGCGCACCAGCTCTTCATTGGGTTTACATTGTACGGCAGGGCATTTGATGGGCTCACAGGTGGGTTGCCCACGTTGACAAGCACACATTTGACAAACATCATTTGCGTTACGCCATTGTTCAGACTCATCGTAAAAGCGTCCCGAATGGAAACATTTAGCATCTGGTGCAATAATATTGGCGTCGCTGTGATCACCCGGTGCATTCACATTTGGCACATTGTTATCGGTGTGTATGGGGAAGCAGTGTGATGGCACTTTGGTAGACTTCAACTTGCCGCGCAGCAAGAGCTCATTAGTTTCTTTTGATTGTATTTCCATGTAGCAAACGCTATTTTCCAATTTGACCAACTCATTTGATGGCATACCCAAAACATAACCTTCCATATACGAACCATTGAATTCTTCTAGTAATTTACGTGTTACCGGTGCGCCAATAGCCTCAATTGGTTTTTCTTCGAGATATATTTGTAGATCTTGTGGGTTTGCTTGGAAGCCATTCACCGTGATCTCATAATGCAAATTACATTCATTATCGATTGCAATCCAAGCCATGCCCATAGCATGGGTTGGCGCATTTGTCGAGTTCTCAACACGTTTCAGTAATATCGGTTCAGCAGAGTCACGCGCATCCGCAACAGGGCGTGGCACAAAGTGGCCACGTATCAGGCTTGGCTCATTCTCGATGGCAATATTCACACCCAAGTCTCCAGTATACAAAGACTCGAGCGCCTTCGGACCCAATTTATCAATTATACCAATAGCTTGATTGAAATTGAAAGTTGGCGTTAAGTTTTCCAACATAGTACGACGTTTGCCTAAATCTTCCATAAGGTTGATTTCGGGTCTATCTTTGATGCTTATATGATCGGTCTCGATATTGTATGACAGTGAGCCATCTGTGTTGAGGAAGACCCAAGCTAAACCGCTACCCTTAGTCTTCGACTCGGGATTATGGGGTGTGAGCAGAGTTTGGAAGAGTTCACAAGTGGTGCGCGTGACAATATGTCCTTGTATGCGCAAATTAGGATTCTTTTTCGACTCAATGGTGAGCAACAACTTGCCACGTGACATCATACGCAACATTGGTATGGAAATGGGTGAAGAGATTTCCAAGACATTGATTTCGGAAGAGGGTTTGCGCACCTTTTGTACTTCATCTAGAACAATTTCCTTACGATCGGGTGACTCAACACGTATATTAATCGGTGTATCCATATATTCATCCGATGCGAATACACCATTAAAGACTAGCGTTAAATGCACTGAAGCAGCAGCGCCACTACTTGTCGATACGATGGCTGTGCCACCAGCTCCACTCATTAGCGTTGGTTTGGTGCCGGGTGCAGGTTCCAAAAGTGAACTGAATAACTCGGTTTGTAAAGCGGTATATTTACCTATCTTACCGCCCAACGCTAAATCAATTTGATCCTTTTTACCCCACAACAATACGACATGCAAACGTTCATCACGCAGCAAGCGCTTATAGTCACGTGGTACACGACGCCAGACACCGCACACCTTACCGGTGGCATTCTGATATACGCTTTGTGTGTCGGCAAGTGGTGGGGTCTGTAGTTGATGTTCTTCGAGTATGGTACCAGCATCGTTGACAAATTGTATGGTGTGTGGGCGGTTATTTTTCGCTGATGTGTAGAAAGAGTAGTAAAGATTTTTCTTGTGGAACAAAAAACGTCCTGTGGCAACAATGTTTTGTGGATTGTAGGTGCTTGTGGCGTACATGGCTTTCATCTCTTCGCCTTTCAAAAAATGTGATGTTCTGCCAGTGAGCAGAGCTGCGAAATCTATTGGATGTATAGAGACAAAATTGGTTATATAAAAAGCTATGTCGAGCAAAAAAGTGAGAAAAAGAGAATGTAAAAGTGGGAAAAGGAAAGAAATGCTTACGTTTCATATTGCGCTCCTCCTCTTCAATATTAACCGCGGCAGGTACATCCAAGGAGACATCCGTATCTGTAATGAAAAAGAACGAAAAAACTTGTATAAGTAGGCCATGAAAATGATGAGAAGATATATTGAAAAATAAGTTTTGGGTATAAACCAAAAGCAAAAAAAAAAAAATTTAAAAAGGTTCTTCCAACGGCGCTGCACCCGGAACTATGTCTGCTTTTCAAGACTTAGTGACGTCAGAAGTAGATATCGCTTATGTGGCACAGATATTTTTTTATACCTTTCATGAACTTGAAATGGTATTATAACTTTGGTCCAAGTACGAGAAGAAGAAGAGATAGACCCACCAATAAATATACCGAAATGATCAGGGCGATGAGCTGAGTCGATTTAGCCATGTCCGTCTGTCTGTCTGTTTGAACGCAAACTAGTCCCTCAGTTTTTGAGATATCTCGCTGGAATTTGCTAAGGGGCCGCCATTTTGTGAAACATTAATCATTTGTCGGAACCAGCATGATCGGACCAATAAACGCATATCTCCCATACAATCGATTGTTCCGATAAACGAGTTTTGGTCTGTAACTCTTGCAATTAAAAAGCTAAAAATGTAAAATTTTGCAGATTTGGTGCTTATTATATATGTAATGTGTGTAGTGAAAATCAGCCAGATCGGACCAACATAACATATAGGTGCCATGAATGGGGTTTGGGATATGTATCTTTAAATTACATTTTTTGCAGAGTTTGTACTAATTTTAAGTAAGGATCGGACCTTTAAGACCGTGATGCATATTCATGAAAGTTATATAGTCTTCGGCACAGTCGAAGACAGCTCTTTCCTTACTTGTTTAGATTGGGTAGTTTGTTGTTACAAAAATTTGGGGTTTAATTTTATGTTAAAAATAACTCCATATGTCTGTGGAGCCAGAATTTGTCAATTTATAATTTAAATTAGAGACATTGGCTCAGTAAATTGGGTATTTGCTTTTTATGCAAATTTGCCCCTTTAATTTTATATATATTGTGTGGATATAATCTAACTTTAAAAATATGCCGACATCCACGTTGCACGAAAATATCATTTTCAAATTTGAGTTGTTGATCTACACCAGTCAGACCTGTTCTATCATGATTACTAATCGTAATGATTGCCGGTTTGATTAAATATTTTGTCGAGAATCCATTTAATGATTGATTACCATTACTTTTAATTTTTATAGACTATTTTCCAATTAATTAAAAAAAGAATAAAAAAAATCATGACTTTTTACGATTATTAAAAAAAATAAAAAAAAGTGGTTTTGATTACTTTTTATTATTTTGGATTATTTTTGAATTTTTTTAACTTTTCTTTATTATTCGATGTGTATATTTATGTACTTATACAACAATACTGAAAAAATCAAAACTAATAAAAAAAATCAAAAAACTTTAAAAATAATCAAAAGTAGTCAACACAACTTATTTTGATATTTTTGATTTTTTTTTGATTTTTTACAATTAATAAAAAAAATCAAAAATACTCAAAAAAAAAAAAGTAGTTTTGATATGATTTTTTTTTCTTTTGATTTTTTTTCGCATTGTTGTAGAAGTACTTTAATATACACATCAACGATACTGAAAAACATCAAAAAAAAACCAAAGAATATCAATAAAAATTAAAAAACAAGTTATCAAAACAACTTTTATTGATTGTTTTTGATTTTTTGTAGACGTAATCAATTAATCATTACCGTTTCTTGAAAAACTATTAAAATAATCATTACCAATTAAAATCAAATTCAACAGGTCTGGGCCCAGTAGATAGGCTGTTTTGTTGTTACGAAAATTTGGGCTTATATCATTTTACCTTAAAAATAAATCCGATATCCCTGTAGCGCAAGAATTTGTCAATTATAATTCAAATTAGAGAAATTGTCTCAGTAAGTGGGCTATTTTGTTCAAACGGGAATTTTTTTTTTATTTTCTTATAAATTCACTTTAAAAATACGAAGATGTAACTTTAACTTTCGAATTTAAGAAATGGACTTAGTAGATTGGCTCTTTTGGTGGTACGAAAATTTGGGTTTTAATATTATATATGTAGTATAGATAAATCTATACCATTTGGTATCTGAAACAGGTCCGCCGCGAATTCCCTTTTTTCATTCACCAGACAGTGGTTTTCTTAAATCATTAAGACCCTGAAGCAAGTAAAAAGATTTCATGGATTTATTGATACTTGGCCTAGCACAAGCAAACTTATTTTGTAGGCACCATAAGTATGGAAGATCATTTCGTAAAGTAAATACATATATACATAAATACGCACAACAATTACAGGCCCTTGTCACGCTCGCTACTTAAGTCGAATATTTATTATACAGCACCCATATACATACATACATACACATATATACCCAAGTAATACGCACAAAGGGAGATAGGATATTTAGAAAAAGATTTGTATTGCTTTATTCATTAATATGGATGTATATGCGTGAGTCATATGTATGCGTTAATTTGTAAGCTATAGACCATAACTCTCGGAATTAACTCAAGAATGCGTACTCGTAGACAATTAGACGAGCATCTGGACAACGTACTTATGTATATGAATTGAACGGCGAGAAGAAGAAGAAGTCTTTTGCACAGATACTAAATTATGTATAGAGAATGGCACGTCAGGTGGGAAAACGTGGATAGTCCATACAACAAAAATTCCAACAAAAATAGCACAACTGTTAAATCTCTGAGTTAAGCAGACTATGGAACGCCATTGATTAGAAAACAACAACAGCTCACCAAACACTGTGAGCCAAAACAATAGAAGATATTTGTGCCGCGATTAAATTCATACAATAGAGCAAAGGTCACCAACTGTTCCATTGATTGGATACTAATCCATATGTAGGCGCAAACGTAAGAATGTCTGTACAGTTATCTACGATCGAAATGGCACTGTGCGCTTGGATTCTTTGATTTGAACGGTTATTTTACTATATCCAGACTTGGTCGACCTTACAGGTCAACCCCACTGTTTCTGTATGAAGCTAACTACGCCTGCCTGGTTTTAGAACACAAAAATGCTCTACGCATTGGTATAAATGTTAGCCTTTGCCCTGCCGAAACATTAACTCTCACACTCTCTTATCTTTTTCCCCTTTTGCCTGCCGTTCCTTCGCTGAGACTTTGAGACCAAACCAATTAAGTCCATGCAGGTCCATATTGTATATTAAACTAATTAAATATCAATTTAAAATACCCCTATGTCCTTGTGTATCGCGAGTATGTCATTTTAAAACTTGAATTCAAGAAATTGGCCTAGTAGATTGGCTGGTTTGCTGCTACAAAAATTTTGTCTTTAAGTTTTCAAAACACCGTCCCATGCTGATTGTGAGTAACTGTATGCACGTCTTTGGCTTGAACAATTATTTTTGACCATTCGCATACCTCTAATAAGCATTTTGGGCAACTATAGAAATTCTTACCAATTACTTTCTTGTTTTCCTGCTACATACACAGTCACACACATTCACATGCAATGCATTGCTGACCTCATCTTTCTCTACCATCAATGGCACTGACACTAGGAAGGAAGTGAATAACAGCAACAAACAGGTAAACAAGTAAAGGAAATTAGTGTGGTTATTGTGTGTAATTTGGTGCGCTACGTGAGGCCCAGAGGCGGCTTTAAAATTTTTTTTTAGATAAAATAAAATAAAAAGAAACAGCAGGAAGCCGTAGCGGGATAATACGTGGAAATGTTTGAATGGGTGAGCGGATCGTCGTAGACTTAATGACGTTGTATGGTCGTGCGGAGCAAAACAAAAAATAAAAGAAAATAACAACACAAATAACAATTGTTGTATTAACCAAATTCCATACGAACGACGTTTACTGGCACGCCGCTTTGTCTGCCAGCTTGTCTGTTAAGATGCGGCCAAGCGCTGTTGCTGAACGGGCTTATTGCCATATCTTTTCGCCTTAAGAGACGGACGTACGTGCTGTTTTAGTGTGTTGGATGAATTGCACTGATAGGCAAATAGCTGATCGTGCAGCACACTACGAGTACGTGTATAAGGCGCGCGAAAATTGTGATGAAAAATGTAGTTAGTTGCAAGGTGGTGCAAAATAAAAGTTCTAGAGCTACTCAATTCCGTCCAGATTAGTTAGGTTAGGTTAAAAGCGCCATTGGGACCTTGAGACCCCCATTTCGATTGGTCTATGGAATAAGGTGGTCCTATTAAATTGTCTGCCTTACTTGTATCCATTTTGGAGTCTTTTCGGTTGCATTGCTTCACTCTTGTTTTGCCCTTCGATCCTGCGACGTGGAATACTCAGATGGGCCAAGAGTTACACTCCCACGTAGATGTAGTACCTCTACCTACTGTCAAACACCCTAAAATCTTGGGTGTGACATTGGACACCATCCTCACCTGCACTAGTCATGCCACCGCAATAGCCTCAAAGCTACAAAGCCGCAACAAGATCCTCAAGTCGCTGGCCGGCAGTACTTGGAGAAATGATAAAGAAACGTCGCTAGCTAAATATCAGGCTATTGACCGTCCGGTTATTGATTACGCTGCGCCCATATGGTCACCCAACCTTGCTGACACCAACTGGAGGAAGTTGCAAGTCTGCCAAAACACCGCCACCAGAGTCTCACCTTCATCAGGAGGCCAAAATGCTCAATCTACGAGGGCATGCGGAACTGTTGAGCAGACAGTTTTTACTGAACTGCCACAAACCTAGTCATTAAAACCGTCATCTATTAGATGAAGCGCTCTAGAGACATAATGAAACCTCTCCGTAAGGACTATGATAAGATCCGGCACCACATTACCTTGCCGTTTGATCTGCGTACCATAAACTCTAAATGATCTCCATACCGAGGCGGTTGACAGATCCCACAGATCTCGGCCTGTGAACCCCGAAATTGACATCGAACCACCTGAAATAGCTAATGAGGAGCGTATTCTTCCGAGGGAGACTAGAACTTCGTTCTGGATATTGTAATAGGTTAAACTCTTACATATCCAGATTGAACCCTACCATACCAAATATGTGCCCAGCATGTGTTATGCCCCCTCATGATACCAAACATCTCTTTTCCTGTTCAACTAAACCTACTCTTCTAACCCCAATATCACTCTGGTCCAACCCTGTTGAAACTGCGCATTTCCTTGGCCTCCCGTTAGAAGAGATTGATGACGATTCTTAGAGTGATCGTGCCTATTAGGCAGGGCGAAGAACTGTTAATAACAACAACAACAACATCTAGCAGAGAGAAAGATTGCAATGCTTTAAATGCGTTTAGGCACAACAGCTGGATTCATGTACCGGAATGACTCAGGTTTCACCCGACCAAGGGCAACAAAAACACATTCCAATAATCTACGATTTCACTACCACTGATTCTTACCACTCTCAGACAATTTTCCTGACTATACACAATATTTTGTTGGTTGTTAAGTAGTTGTTGCTACTTCAGTAAAGCTGCGCTTTCTTGCTCTTTGTATACACTGCAGGAGTTCGAAAGCGTGAAATTGATTGCCTGACCTGTAGTTGCACCGAGTGTAGCTCAAATTCAGTTCGGTTTTTCATTTAAAATTTCAAGTCACTGTTCGTTGTATACACAGTTGTCGATCCTCTGCTAGTAAAGAACCAGTCTTCGCGCATTCTTCGCAAAATTGGCGTACAAATTCAGGCTATATCTTCCGATGGGTGTGCTCACTTTTGCGTCACCTTTTATAGCCTTAAATATATACCATAATATGTAAGACCCTATGCACGTTTCGGGCGCTATAATACTTGGTTGGATGGAGAAGCTTATCGCTGATCGCAAATAAAGCAACCGCCCAAATAAACTCTATGCCATTTCATGCGAACCTTGACGTTGCCGTAAGCAATCTGCGATCCTTTAGGTCGATTGGTAGGCACACTGAATGCACACATTTTGACTGGCTGTCTAGTTGAGAGATTGACTGACGGTCCAGCATACAGTTTGATACTCGCACTAACGACCTATCGTTAACTCGTTCAGCATTCAATACTTGGGTGAAGTTTTTTCTTGAATACATTTTTTATAAAATTTTTGAAATTGAAATTTTTTTTTCTCGCCGCTTAAGTATTGTTGTAAATTTGACAGCAAAATATCAGTCTTACCACGATTCGTATACGCTGCGGGTCATTTGTGATCGGTCGCGTCGATCTGACAATGAGTTGAGTTGAGTTTGAGGCAAACGCGCTTAAGCAAGCAGTGGGTGCCGAAAAGGTAACTAGTCATCATCAATGCAAATGCCAGCGTATTCAACTCCTCGCGATTAAAGGCCAAAAAAGTCAATTCCACCCAAGACTGTCGCAACCAATGTGGCCTCTATAGCGCTTACCTTTGCTATTGTAGCCCATAAATATGTAAGCAAGAATTTTTTACCAACAACCCATTTTTATGCATTCCAACGACGTGTCTGACTGGGGTGCGCGCGATTGTATACGCCTGATTAGGAGTGCGCGCTCCCCCTCTGTTACCGCAATGGGCTAGCGCTCGCGGTAACCACTTAAGACGCAAGCAACCTTGGCGTTGGCTACAACTTTGTGTTGCGATATCAGCGGCAGTGTAGCGTTGTGCTGGTGTAAGTATGTGCCGCTATGACCCTCACAGCTCAACGTGTGTTTCTTGTTGGCGGTGTTGGTGCAGTCTGCTGCGCGCGATTCTTAGGAATTCTTGTTTTTTGTTCTTGCAGTTGGCAATTCACAGGTATCATCACTGTTTGCTGTGCGTTTTTTTTGTAATTTCAAGCAATGCCGCTTCTGCTGTTGCTTTCCTGATTGTGCGCGTATTGTTATCTCTATTTGTATTGCGCCACGTTATTGTTGTTGTATGCAGGCGGTCGGCCGTCCAGAGCAGTGAGTGGTAATGAAGGGCGACAAATCTGACACCTTGTATAGCATTTTATTGAGCGTTGTTGTATGCTGAAACAGGAAAGCGGCTTGTGTTCTTATTTGATCTTCATGCTTCATTCCTTCCTGCATCGCGCTCGTACCCTCATTACTTTATTTTAATTTTTTTCAGTGGTTTTTGGGTTTTTGGCTTTTGTGTTTTTTGTTGTTATTCCTGTATCCCTTTCAATAACCTATAGTAAATATGTTTACTTGTATATTGTTTATTTTTTCCCATTCATTTTTCGGCACTTTGCGGCTGCTTTCGTACGTTGGGGCTTATAGGCTTATAAGGCTTCGTTTTTGTTTCACAAACTCTTGTTTGTTCCTTTTTGTATGCCTCATTTTTAAACTCCCTGTTCTGTTAATAGCGCTTCTTTCTGCAGCAGCAAAACTACTGATCTTATCGCTTGATCTTAATACCTTTTTCTTCCGAATTTGACAGGCGGCTAGCGGACTGTTGGACTGCCGTGTCCGCAAACCGACAAACATGGATATGACATTGGCGCTGTTCTTGCAACTCCTTGGTCCGCTCTGGCTGTTTATTGATGGAGAGGTGTTGCTTATTTGTGTGTGTGTGTTGTGTTGATGGCGCTATGCAAGCAGGCAGGCCCCAGCCAAACACAGAAACAAAGAGGAGCAACGTGGCGAACAAAAGTCGACGTTTCAAAGGCGCGCATTCATGACTGTTTTCTTCTTGTTTTTTCATTCTTTCTTTTTGTTAGTGTATTATCTGCTTTTTTGATGGGATCAAAGACATTTGGTGTTGTGACCGTGTCAAAGCGGGTGTCGTTGTGAGTGTTGGCTGTCGCTGGTCATACATACCATTATTGTTGGTTGGTGTCGCTCTTAACGTTGTTGTTATTTTACTTTTTTTTTTGCCATTTCCATTTTTTCACTTTTTCTGCCGTATTCACGTTGTACCCTCTTTAGAGTTTGTTGTCAAGCCATTTCTTAAGGAATTTTAGTGCCTTAACGCGTTGTATGCATTCTGTTTATTTTGTTGTTCTCAATTTTTTTTTAATACTTTTGAACTGTTTGAGACCACAAAAATTGTATAAAGTTTATTCTTTTCATGCCTAAAGATTAATGCAGCGCTGTCAGAGATTTGGTAGAGTCATTTTTGTACCTTTTTTTGACCGGTATACAAGCACGAATTATTTATTTTTTTATTACTTAGGATCGTAAATGAATACGAATTCCATTGGGCATCCACGTATACGCAATTTACCTTAATTCATTCAACAATAGCATGGAATGTTGGCTTAAAAAGATTTGTGGAGCTAACATTAGTTTTATGCGTAAGCGAACGCTGAAAAATGGGTATCGGAATGTGCCCCAAAAAAAAAGGCCGCTGAACACCAAACGACAACAATTCTTGGAAACGCTTGACATCGTACCGTGTTATTCAGAGTAGTCAGTGTTCCCAAGCATTTCATTTTGACGCCAAGTGTTTATGACTTCCTCACTCTATCGAGCACGTTTAATGTTGCCGCTATTTTTAAGCGCACAAAGTGATTAAGAAATTCCTTACAAAAAAGTATTTACATAAATCCTTTTCATTTGCGTGCGTTTTTTGCATTTTTCTGAAAATAATATACTAAATTTTTATAACGAACCTTATTTAAAGCATATTCCCTATGTCAGATGTTCGCTTGTTTTGTTTCCTTCGACTGCAGTCATCATTACCTACTTAGTTGTGTCTCTGCACAAGTTATAGCGCGTATTTGTGGCTCACCTCCATAATTCGACATTTTATATTGTTAGCTGTGGCGCTAACCGATCGTCGTGCAATCAGACAGCCAATCTAGTTATAAATTTATGTAGTCCATAAGCGTTGAACGTATCAACATTAAGGCAATGAAGAAAAACGTGGAATCATAGTACCATCTTGATTGCTAGAGTAGCGTCTGTATTGGTTGCGCATGCGCCTTTACTGTATTTTAGTGCTGTGTAATGCAGCATGGCGTTGTGCGCTCTTAATACGCACAGCGTCATATTAGAAGCGGTAACACTGAAAGTAACAGAGACTTTTATGGCTTATATTAAAAGCAGAAAACTCGTCAAAAATAGTGCAAAAAATATTTAAGTCAATCGTTTCTAAGAATATTCAAACCTTGCTCAATTACTCTCAGTTTGATAGCATACGACTAAAGCTGTTTAAAGTAGTTTCGACCTTATACAATTAATTTATGACTAAATAGAACAAAATGTTGAACGCCAGTAAAAGGGAGAACGGCACATTTGCGTTAACTCATTGCGCTGAACACCAAAATTGCGCCATTACCCATACCTACTGCATTTCAATAATATATTCCAGCTCTACGTTCTATTTTTGTGCAGTAAAATATTTTGGTCCTTTTCTACCATTTCCCACGCAAGGCGCAACGTTTTTATCCTGATTTTATGATTATTATAGCCTTAACATTTATTCATCTCAGACCTGTTAAATTTGATTAGTAATTAGTAATTTAATTAAATAGTAATTGGTAATAATTATTTGAATTGTTTTTCAAGAAGAGGCAATTATTATTTGATTACTATTAGAAAAAAAAAAAAAAAAAAAAAAAAAAAAAAAAAAAAAATCAAAAAAGGTTGTTTTGATTACTTTTGATTATTTTCAAGTTTAATGGTTTTATTTTAGATTTTTTTTGATTTTTTCAGTATTTTTGATATGTACATTTATGTGCTTTCACAACAGTACTGAAAAAAATTCAAAACAAGCAAAGAAAATCCAAAAAAATAAAAATTGGAATAATCAGAAGTAATCAAAACAACTTTTTTTATTTCTATTTTATTTTTATTTTTTATTATAATAATCGTAAAAACCGTTCTTTTTTGATTATTTTTTGAATTAATTGGAAAATAATAATCATTAAATGGATTCTCAAGAAAGTAATTAATCAAACCGGTAATCATTAGGATTAGTAATCATTATTTAATAGGTCTGATTCATTTCTACCGGGTCTATACACAATTTGCTCTTATAATGACACGGAAACGGAGAGAGAGTAAATATTAAAATAATTAGGAAGAAAATTACAAGCTAGAGGAACGCCAATGGAAGAGTAAAGAGAACATGAAGCGGGCCAAATGTCTGCGCGAAAGTGGTAAGAAGAAAGCCAGAAGTAGGTGGATGGTCAAAACAATAGGGAACAAAACATTAGATGGAAAGAAAATACCCAAAGCAGGTTAAGGGGCCTGCTCTAAGAGGAGATTACTCTACGGTTCTAGCAAATCATTCACTCGGCAATCGGGCTACAACCAGAAGGTGTTAGTACCGGAGCGAACCGGATTTATTATGCAAAAGGACTACCACATCGGTAAAACTTCCAAAACTTTCAGGAAGCGCTTTATGTCCGTAACAAAAACAACAACAATCACACGTTTTTTGATGCGGATAGTGAAAGTGAATAGAAATATTTAGGCTCTACAATATACGACCGCCTTTTAAGTAAAATGAATATATCCCTGGAATTGAAACTACCATCTTGAATATGCAAGCCAAACCCAAGCACGCAACCTTCTTACATTTCCAGCGCCTTACATATTGTTTTAGTACTCAATGGCTATCTTTGAGACATCTGATTTTTTGTTTTTTTTAGCATGCTTTTTGTTTTTGTGAAATTACTTTTTAGTGTTAATTTATCTACTCGACGATTGAGAATTGTCTTACCGCCCGCTGTGATGCGTTTGCTGCTTTATCATTGCGATTGTGCCGACCAGACGGCATATCAGATTGATAAATATAATGAACAAACTTTTTTTTTATCAAAATAAACAAGTTGAGGAATTGAGAGACCGTTTTTTTTTTTGAAAACCTTTTTCGTTCTACCGAACGTGTTCAATATATGAATTGGTTGGTTGGTTCGTTGGTTGTCTACTGCTTGGGCTGGTTGTTTGCTTGGTTGGCTGCTTCGTTGATCATATAATGTTAAACGGTGTATGGCAACATTCAGTTAAATGAGATAATTTAATAAGCGTTAAAATGCTCGAGTTATGTCATTATACAAATACCATTAAACTGCATAAATTAAGAAAGAAACGTGTACGAAACGAAGACGACGACGATGACAACGCCAACGACAGTAAAAAGCGCTGACAACAACAACAGCCACAAATCGAACAGCGCGAAGGCGGTAACGTTAATGATAACGACTCTGTGCTGTGCGCTTTGGAGTGCGTCGATGTTGATGATGATGATGACGACGATGACAATGAGTTTCAGCGCAAGTTGGAGTCTGACTTTATGCGACATTGAAACTATTTGTGTGGTTCTATGTGTGCCAAAGATGATGTCGATGTTGATAAAAATGGATGAATATGGTGTTGTCAAGTTAAAGTTGCTGTTGCATTTGCAGTTAAAAATGGTCAAAAGCTACATATATAGCGCTAGTGCGCATGCCTAAAGACGGAGTTACGCGGTTCATGATTTTCTTCTGATAGTTGGCAGTTGGCAGTTCGAAAAATTGATGCACGCATAGAATATGACTGAAGATGGTAGGTATTTTTGTGCTGCTGCTCTAACCGTTGGCAAGTTGCTTGAATTTTACAGTGTTGCGATATAATATAGCAACGGAATATTTTTCCAGTATAAGTTTTTCGGCGGGTATATTAGAGCGCATCACGGTGCATGGAGGTAAACAAAATTGCAAATGTTATCCCCAGTTTGAACACTAACTTCATAAATTTATTAAATTCTTTGACACCCTGTGAAAAAGTTAAATACAATTTTTCTATATAATTACCATGTTTTATGTTTGATTTTCAAACGCCAGATTTAAGTATTAAAATTAATAAAAGGCAATTTTTTTACTCAGATAATGTAATAAAAGTTATATTTTTAGGCTATATTTACTTTATAATAAATTTTTATATTTAGTACGGGGTGTTGTTATAAAAAAATGTTGCATAAAAGCTTAAGTTTACATGATAGGTTATATAGACAATCACATGCGTTAACACCTATGAAACATTATATCGCTCATTGAAATCAAAGGTCAAATACACACCAATTTTGTTGTTTTAACAGGGTGCTGGAAAAAAAATTCCATTCTTAAAATCTCTGGTTTCTCGTGACAGGAGTATTGTAACGAATATACAGTGACGGAAGTCGAAATTCGGCAAATAAGAGTCAATACGGATTCACACCCCTAAACCTATGGGGAATGTCTTTGCGGTTATCACAACAAGAACTGCACAACCATACTCTGCACAGGTACAAGTACACGTTAACATTTATTATTGCAGTCACCAGCATCGGTGTTTTGATTATCCATTGCCGCACATCCTTACTTGTTGTACTGGTCTAACTCAGCTAAGTAGTTACACTGTATTGCTTTAGGCACTTGGTATTTTGCCAAGGCACAACATTCTTTCTAACCAAAAATGGGCGACTTTAACGAAGCAATTGTGTTGATGATGATCAAGTGCTGCACTTGAAGAAGACGCGCTGAGGCAATCACAATTATGGTAGCAGCAAATACTTAATAAAATGCTCTTGCATTGCAGTTTATCATACATATATATCAAGAACAAATACAAAAACAACATAACGAAGCGCCTGTTTTCATAAGCTCGTGGTAAAGAAAATCCCGCATATTAAAGTTATTTAGTTGAAGCAAAGGTTTTTATGCGACTGCGCTTTGGAATAGTAGAACTTGCAGTGGAATGAGCGGCTAAAAATGAATTGCCCATATTTGCATTTTCATAGAAATAGCAATCGAGAAAATAAAATCAGCATGCATTTACGAGTATGTAGCAAAAAATACGAGTTAATGTTGTACAGTGTTATGGATGGTTCAAGAGTTTTCCGCAGAAAGCAAAATTATAATTCGAACATATATATTTTTCGAAGCTCGCATTTTTTTTTGTAGCTATGGCTAGTAACATTTGAGCAATTTCGAGTTTACTATTACCACTCTGAAAAAGAAAAAAAAACACTTCGAATTTTTTTCGAAAGTTAACTTTCGAATGTTTCCTTAGATTATAGGGCTGTTTCTATTTTTTAGTTCTTCTTTTATTACTTTCACCACAAATGGAAGAAAAGTTTACTTCGAAATTTCGCCCAAGTTCGAATTAGCCACAGTATTATTTTTTTTTATATGAGTTAGCTAACAAATTTCAAAAGAAAAAGACTAAAACTGCGTACTGCTTAAAAATTTTTAAGTGTCATAATTTAAAAAAAGTTTTTTTTTGTGAAGTTTCGCTCTTCGAATATTTTTTCGAAACTAGCACCTTTCTTTTGAATATGCAGTCATACGCTGGCATTCGTCTTTTTATTTATTATAAAAGACAATATCACAATATAAAGCTCTGGCACATTTTTGCAATTTCGAACACTTTTCGAAGTTGCGGTTATTTACATTTTCGACATGTTTTTGGGGTTTAACAAGCTCCATTTTATTTATATGGCCGTCATCGAGTATATTACAGTAAAAATCACATTAAATAGTTTTTTGAAATTTTTTCGAATTTCGAATTTTTTTTGAAGTTGTGGTTATTTACTTTTTGATGTGTTTTTGAATTTTTAAACAACTTTATAATAGGTTTATAATATTTATACTGCCACAATCGCAAATATTACAGTAAAAATCACAAAATGCATACATACATATATCCCACAGTGCAGTGCTAACTAACTAAATAAAATGCGTTGGTTACTGTGTCTGTTAGTGACTGCCATAAGCTGATTATTTGTTGCCACTGAATGCGCGTTAATATGCCTTCGCCACCAAAACGAATTGCGTGTTGTTGTTATTGCACAGCTAATGCTATTAAAGATGACTGCTGTATTGCTGTTAGCCAGCGTGTCCATTTCGTTGGTTTTGCTGTTGCTGTTATTGTTGTTGTTCTTGTTCCTGTTGCAGTGCAAAACATGCTCCATCATTGCTGTTGTAAAAATCTGCAATCCATCTTCGGTGAATGCCCATTGATTGCTATTGTTGTTTTTGTGAATTACCAACTTTGGACAACAAGGACGCATACGACGCTCAACAGACAACAAATAAGCCAACAAGCGTTTAATGGGATGCCAATAACAATAGCAAAAACAACAATAAGGCAAGTTAAAGTAAAGTTGAGGCAGACATTGGGTTATTGTTATAGCCACTTAAATGCTGACGTGTGGCGTGTTTGCTGGCGAAAATTGCAACAACAACAGCGAAACCAATTAAGTACGCAGGAGGGGAAGAGAGGGATTGCAGAGAGGAGTTAACAATGCAGCATTAAGAAAGCTTGCAGAAGAGGAGAAGACGACGCTTACACTGGTTGCATGCAATTTTTAAGAAAGCAATCTGGTTAGCAACAGCAACCGTAACAGCTATAAGAACAACAACAACAGCAGCAACAATCAAGTGACACCATAAAAAGTGAAAATTTCATGCAAAACCAAACGAACGGACCAGAAAATGAAGCGAAAAATTATGAAAGGTAAAATGGATGGATGGAAGGATGGTAGCGCTAGTGCCTTTTGTAGCTCTGCAAATCACTCAACGAACATATAAATATGTCTGTGTATGTGTGTATGTATAACGTCCATTAGCCTCTTGCTAGTAATTTGTTAAATATTTTGATTGTTGTTCTTTGCTGTGTTGGAACTTCTTGAAGCTGTCTGCACTTTGTCGATTGGCTATGAAGTTAGAGTGAATCGTGCCACATTCTGGTGCAAAACAGTGCTGGAGAAGCACCCGTTTATGTGCTTTTATGTAGACTCTTCTAATGAGCCTCCTACGTGTAACAATTTTGTACAAGAATTTTTTTTTCTGGTTTTTTGGGTGCAAACTTGCAACGGTTGGTTTGAAGCTAAGGTGGAGTAATGGGCAGTCTATTTGTGGTACTATTCTGGTTGTTTTTCTAAATGTTGTTTTTCTATTAAGTGAACCATTTAGTTTTTACTTGGGTGCAGCTGTTCTAGCACACACCCAAACTATGTTGCATGCCAAAGCATTTTTTTGCTGTTTCTATTGTGGAATCTACTTGCTCAGCGATTATGTATTTATGAGTATATAAAGTTTATAAGTATGTATATATATATGATTATGTATTTGTATTTGTAAGGAGTGCCGGCGAAATTGCCACACAGTCAAATAATAAAAAGCACCAACAAAACAATTATAAGAGTTGACAATAAAAAATAAAAAGCACGAAAGTCAAATCTAAAACCAACCACAATTTGAATAAGTAAAAAGCTCGGTTGTTAAAGGAAAAAATTTAGAAATTTTATTTGAAAGTTTCGCTATAGATTTAAGCAGACCTGTTAAATTTGATTAGTAATTGGTAATCAATTAAATATACAGCTTTTTTAATTATTAATGATTATTTCAATTGTTTTCGAGCAAAGGCAATTATTAATTGATTACAATTAGAAAAAAAAAATCTAAAGTAATCAAAAAAAAAAATCAAATATAAGCAAAAGTAATCAAAACTAATTTTTTTTTGATTATTTTTGATTTTTTCAAAAATCGTAAATAATCATAATTTTTTTGGATTATTTTTTAATTAATTGGAAAATAATTATTAAAAATTGAAAGTAATGGTGATCAATCATTAAATGGATTCTCAAGAAAATAATTAATCAAACTGGTAATCATTACTATAAGTAATCATTATTTAACAGGTCTGGATTTAAGTTTAAATATTTAAAAATATTTTGGCAAAACTGTAATAATAATCTCTACATATACTAAAATTATTGCATGTCGATGTATATACATTGCAGATATTGAAGAAAAATTGATGGGAGGGATCATTATTCGGCCAATCGAATCCGAAACAACAGTTTTCAGAATTTGTGTCTGTCTGAATGGAAATTGCATCACGTCACGACTATCTTAAAATTTAAGATATCCAATATGTGGACCAGGGTGAGCCAAAATGTGTTAGTAGAATATGGGTCTCAAACGAAAGGTGATAGTGAGTGCTGCAATAAACGATGTGATTAAGTGACATATCTCAACTGGTTTCGGATATATTTCGATTAAAATCGGACACAGTCTATTATAAGTTCTGAGACGCAGCGAAGCGTGGCTGGGCTTATTAGTAATTTCATAAAATTATTTTTCTTTGCCTTGAGCTCATTTATTGTCTTGAATAGTCGCAACTAAAAGTTAAAATGTGAGTTTTATTTTTCAAGTCTAGATGAAAATATTAAATTTCGAACTTTTAAAATAGAATTAAAATTGTATTTTAATAATTCTGAAATATTTTATTTTCTAACAAAAATTTTTTTCGAAGATCGAATTTTTGTTTTGTACCTTTGGCTATTAATATCGGAGGAGGTTCAATTTTGCTGCTTTTACTATAAAAAAAAAAAAAATTCACTTTAAGTTTTATTTCGAAAAAAATTATTTTCGAAGAAGTTTTTCTTTATGTGTCTGGGGCTGTTAATGTTTGTTTGTTTTGAATTTTTGCTTTTACCAAAAAGACAAGAAAAAGTCTATTTCGAAATTTTTTCGAATTCACCACTATGATATTTTTTTCTAATAAAATTTCAAATTTTAAAAGAAAACGACTGAAACTTCGATTTACAAATATGTTTCCAATTGTGCCATTTTTTTACATGCATGAAGTTCTTTTGTAAACTTATTTAACAGAAACTTCGAAATAAGAAATTTTGTTAAAATTGATTTGACAAAAAGTTAAAAGCGAAACTTCAAAAAAAAATTATTTTTTTCGGAAAATATTTGAAGTTTCTGCTTAATGAGCTTACAAAAAAACATCGCCTAATTAAAAAATAGAAGTAAAAAAATATTAAAAGCGAAACTTCAAAAAAAAATTTTTTTCCAAAAATATTTAAAGTTTCTTTTAATAGGCTCATGTAAAAAATAATAACAGACTTGGCGACAGATTTTGAAACTTGAAGTTTCAGTAGATTTTTTTTAAATTTCGAATCTAATTTGAAAAAAATATTTTAGTGGTGAATTCCAATTTCGAAGAATATTCGAAGTTGACTTTTTCTTCGCCTCCACCGATTTTTCTAAAATTTTGAAAGTGAATTCTGGCTCTCAGGCCGGCAAAGGATTCATAGACATTGAGCAAAGCTGAGTGAGAGGGATACTAGTATACCGAAGGGAGTTTTATTTATGGAGAAGGGGAAAGAAAGGCGTGAGTGGAAGGAGAGCAATTTCTTGAAAATTTGTTTAAAGTTAAGCTGTATTTAAATGCTATGTAATGTAGTGACCTTAACTATTGCACCCTGAACCTACTTCCAGACATCAAAATCCCTCACAATGTCCATACCACATTACTGCAATAACTGTGACATCTCCACTAACTACATATAAACGCAAATATGTATAAAATCAAAAACCACAACTAAGAACAAATACAAACATACCAACACAGATACTACATATAAGCACAAAAGTTTTTAAGAAAAGAAAAAAACGCGTTTTTGCTTAATGAAAAATGAAAAATTATTTAACGCTGCCATCAAACCATCCGTAATGTAAGCAGCAATCACAACAAATCTAATAAAAAACAACAACAAATGCTGGCAACAAATGTAAGCAACAGCTACGAGTATATAGTACATATGTGGCACGTAAACGCTATTGCCATGCGGTGGCACCACAACAGTGGGTGGGTTCATGAGATTTGTGGTCAACATAAATGTGGCACCAATGTGTATGGCAGAAGAGGAAGCAATCAACTAAACTTGTTTTTTTGTGCTTATTGTTGTTGCCCTTGCTGTTTGTTGTTGCTTGTTGCGGCTAACTAACAGCAAGCAACAAACAGCTCACAGCTCAGGAGGTCTTTCAAGTTAATCTTTACAGCTTAGTTGCCACATCTACATCTCAACCTTCATCCAACCAAACTTCAACCAAACTCACTGTACGGTGCTCTTCCTTATACAATCGCCAACTGCTCCATTTTTTTTACCTTTCATGAACATGAAATGGTATTATAATTTTGGTCCGATGTTTGTAAGTATGAGAAGAAGAAGAGATAGACCCGCCAATAAGTATACCGAAATGATCAGGTCGATGAGCTGAGTCGATTTAGCCATGCCCGTCTGTCTGTTTGTAGGCAAACTAGTCCCTTAGTTTTTGAGATATCTTGATGAAATTTGCTAAGGGGCCGCCATTTTGTGAAACATTAATCATTTTTCCGGAATCAGCAAGATCGGAGCAATACAACGCATAGCACCCATACAATCGATAGTTTCGATAAATGGGTTTTGGGCTAAAAATTTTGCAATTAAAAAGCTAGGAATGTAAAATTTTGCAGGTTTGGTACTTATTATATATGTAATGTGTGTAGTGAAAATCAGCCAGATCGGACCTACATCACATATAGCTCCCATACAATCGATTGTTCCGATAAATGGGGTTTGGGCTATGTATAAAAAAACATTCTGACGTGTACATGAAAATCCCCGATACACGTGTATTTTTATTTTTTCTCCCCTTTCCGAAAAAGTATATTTGGTTCATAGGACAGAATGTGTGTAACGCGCTGTTATTAGTTTCGCAGAGTTTTTACTAATTGTAAGGATTGGACACTTGAAACCGTGATGCGTATTCATGAAAATTATAAAGTCTTCGGTACAGTCGAAGACAGCGCTTTCCTTACTTGTTTTTTTTTATTTTTATTTTTTTTTTTTTAATTATTACATAAAAATTGATGTTGCCGCCAGAGTGCCCACTGCCGTGCACTGTGGGACGCAAATCACTAGATGATTTGCCGCTTACCGAAAGCAAGAAAAATTACCTCAGAACGCAAACTAATGATGTGTTACAATGAGTGCGCAGCATGTTGCATGCCACAACAGCGCGCAAGTAGCAAGATGGTATGGCGGAACGGGCTGGTTCTATATAGTTGACAAGCGCACAGAGTGCACCAGCGAGCGATTGGGGTGCAGTTAACCAGTTTAATTATGAGTAACATGTTGTTGTTGTTGTTGTTTTAGCTGTTACTCTTGCGGTTAGTAGTCAACGTAATAATGATGTTCTGTTTGCGGTGAATGCTGCAGTGTCCGTGCACGCAAAAAGAGTTGCAAGCCAGCACACCGCAACAGCAACAACAACAACAACAACAACAACAAAAACGACACTAAGTAATGTCAAATATGACCGCACTCAAGGTACATAAAAGTAAGCGATTTATATTGGAGGGGTGGCGGTTGCAGCGCCAATGCTGAACTAACTAATACATTTTATGCCACACAAGTGGCCGTCGGCATATCTTCGTTGTTGTTGCTTTTGCTATCATTTCACTAGTGTTTCTTGTTGGAGTTGTAGTTGTACTTTTTGTCGTTTGCCTTTTATTTATTTTTAAAAGCGCGCTATACTTTGGAATTTAGCAGTTCATTATGCGAAGATGCCAAACTCGCACGCAACCATTTACAACACAAACACACATACAACCACACAAACACATACATACTTGTGCTTTCGACATTGGATGGCAAATTTGTTGTGACTTTATGCCGCCAGCAATTTGTGAGAAATTTACGCATCATTTGCAAGCGTCCAAGTAAAATATTTCTGCATACAAAAGGGGAATTTGTGCAAACATTTCAAAGAGTGCGAAAAAACGAAACGTGCAAAAAGGAAATCAAAAATAGTGCGAAAAGCGATATATTTTGGAGTAGTGTTGTTAATGACTTGCGGCCAAAGAAATACCCGATGGATCAAGAATTTTCAAAAAGCATAGATACATAATTTTTTTGTCTCACTTCTCCGCTTATTGGAAGCTTAGTACAGCAGGGTTGTTTTCTCAAGTAGTAGAAAATGTGAGGAGTTTTTTGTGAACTGCCTAAGAAAGTTTTAGCAATTGAAATTTGATAGATAACTTTTCCGTTTTGTAGTTTAAAATCGTAGTAGGAATGAGGATTACAACTTTTGCTTTACAAGTTTTCTTCGACAAGTTAAATGACAACTAAAAAAATGGGAAATGAAATTCGGAATGAGTATTTTTGTAGCGTTTTTTGTATGAACTTTTTCCGTTTTGGACCATTGAACACTACGCTTAAAATAGTAGGAGCAAAAATTTAAATATTTGCTTTTATAGCACTTCTTTTCACGTTTTCTTCAACCACTAATATAACAACTAGGTATTTTTTTGAACAAGAGTT
This sequence comes from Merzomyia westermanni, assembly GCA_949987695.1. Classification (NCBI taxonomy): domain Eukaryota; kingdom Metazoa; phylum Arthropoda; class Insecta; order Diptera; family Tephritidae; genus Merzomyia; species Merzomyia westermanni. The sequence goes on from OX465290.1 coordinate 67,137,572, forward strand.
GTCTACTTAATTTTTTTAAGTAAAAAAGTAGTAGAAATATGTACTATTTTTTTAAACTGTATAAAAAAAAGAAAATACAATTTTTTTTGTATGAACTTTTTCACTTTTGGACCGTTGAATACTAAGCTTAAAATAGAAGTAGGAGCCAAAATTTAAATATTTGCTTTTATCGCAATGCCTTTTACGTTTTCTACAACAACTAATATAAAAACTAGGTATTTTTTTGTACAAGAGTTGTCTACTTAATTTTTTTAAGTAAAAAAGTAGTAGAAATATATACTATTTTTTCAATGCTATGTACTGTATACGAAAAACATAAGAAATTCATTTAGGATTGGCTGAATGCTTAAAATAGTAGCGGGAAACATTTTTTTAACCAGTGTTGCCTACTTAAATTGTTTAACCTTTACATGCCTACAGCTAAAATAACTAAAAAAAATATCGATATTTATTTGCTATTTTTATTGCAAATAAAGAAATTTTTAATACAAAAAGAATTTTGGTAATTTAAATTCTATGTAGTCGAAAAAATATGATTACAAAAGGCTAACTGAAATCAAAACTATCCCAAAACCTTAAAACGTTGTTAAAATCAATCTTAAGAGAAATAAAACACTATATATATTTTCGTGCGATTAATCATTAATTTAATAACTTTGACCATCTGTTCTTTGGGACACTCATGCTAAATAAAAAAAAATATGTGTTTTTTATGTCGAAAAAAAGATAAAATAATTAAGTAATAATTTTCGCTGGAAATTATTTATGCATTTCGCCTTGGAATTTGGAATTTTTTTTTTGTAATTTTTTAACATTTAATAGTCTGCGTCATTCGTATTGTTTTAAGGTGGCGCCCATATCTATTTTTTGTCTGCAATAATTTATATTTTTAGCGCAACTTTTATCAATTTAATTTTATTTCATAATTTCATAAAAGAGATCGAAGCGATATATAAAAACGGGGCGCGTTTTGTAAATGAATGTAAAAGCATCAAAGTATATTTGCAGTCAAACTACTTTCGGCTTAAAAAAAGGTTAAGACAGAACTATTTGATTTGGATAATGTTGAGACGAACTGCGAAAACGATTACTCCCGGCTGCTGACGATGAAGATTTGGCATTTGCTCGATGCCGTAGTTCTTATTGCAAAGTGTCTTAACCCTTTCCAACCAGTAGGTAACATACTGAGCAAATGAATGTCCCAACCCACTTTTCAACAGTAATTGCTAAAATAAGCGAAAAGTGTCTAAAAGATTGAAACAAGTTTTGAAATATTATTCTTTCGGAATTTTTTAAAATATGCTAAATTTGCATAGCTTTTTCGAAAATTTAAAAATCGTTAAGATTAATTATACGCAAGTCAAAATAATGATTGGTTACCACAACGAAAACCCACTAAAAACGTAAAAATTAAATTTTTTATTTTAATATTCAGTTTTGAAACTCTTTAGCATCTAAAATTAGGATTTCACACATTTCACGTAAGTGATGTTTCAATTTGACTAGTTTCCAGCATGAATTGAATTCATAATTAGAATTTGGAGGAGTGTCTGCGCTTTGTGCAAAGTAGTGCACTCAAAACCGAGGCATTTCAACCGCAGCAAAGTAGCTTTATCGAGGGGTCTCTATATATTTCGGAATGTTTGAAAAGCATGATATACTTAATAGTATCGCCACACGACATTTAACCAAGTGTAGTCGAAATCGAAATGTAAATTTCGGGATTCGCTTGAATGCACTTCAAAGATGTATTTGCTTTCTGAAAGAGCTAAAAAGCATTCGAGCAACCTAATATTTGACAGGTGACAGCGTGTAAGATGCCAATGAAGTGCGGCTACAACTATTGAACTATCGAAAAATGTTGAGCGCATTGCTCATCCATGTATTTGCGCTTGAATAAATTTGTTTCAACATTTTATGAATATGACAAATCGCAGAATTGAAAGTAGATAATTCAAAGAGGAGAAACGCGGCAGAGAAAAATTATCACAGCATTTATATACGAATTAAAGCAAGATGTTGAGCCATTGATTGACTATGCGAACTATGAGTCAAATTCGATCAAAGCGACCGGTTGGTGTGGGAGCTACTGGTTTAAAACATACTGCACTTATTCTTAGAACTCTTGTAAAAAAAATATATTAATAGTATCTTGATTACGCTATGGAATAATAAGTTTAGCAAGATTTAAATTTTTAAAACTTTTAACTTTCTTTTCAAAGGGTAGTGAGAGGGTTAAATTCACTAGCAGGCCAATTACTTATAGAAATTAAGTGAGAGTTTACAGGAAATAAAAACCTGTACGTCTGCTTTGAAACTGGGCTGCACAACTAATCAAACCCTGCTTTTTATCAGCAAAAAAAAAAAAATTATGAAGCTGAAATATCAAACGTAACACAAGGGTTAAGTTATGCACTAAACTAAGTCCGGATGGCAACGCTTAGGAGGTTGTGTACATTCTCACTACTACTTGTAAGCACTAATTTAAGAAACCATATTGTACAAAGAATAGAAAAGAATAAAGCAATTCGAATTTGACCAGCAAACTACGAAGTCGTCGCACATTTCAAAAGGAAAGAAAATTATTTAAACTTGAGAGTTTATTAAACTACTAAAAGTTATTATAAATTTAAACCCCTTGCTAACTTATACGATATCATGCGAAGCTGACAAAATTTGTTTTTTAAACTATTTATGTGCCACTAAATCTTGACACAAAAAAAATTTCATTAACTCATTTAAACGACTTTCTAAATTTTCAAACAAAAAAATTAATGCACGACACAGTTGTTAGAAAATTTGTATGACAAACGCGTCGGCAAAAAAAAAAAAATAAATCATTTAATTTAAAAAAAAAAACATCCTTAAGTCTTCTAAATCGCAAAAACAAACAGTTGTAGCAATTATTAGCAACAACAATTTACTATAAATTTATTAAACGTTTTAGTTTGGCGCGACACTTTTTCCGTTTGAGTTTTTCGCAAAAATATTTCTGGCAGTTTTGTGCAGGAAACCATAGGCGTGTTTCAATTAGGAGTCATCCAGATCCAGATAGAAACTTTGCATGTAAATGCAACAACAACGTTGTGATCTTGATATTTATCTGGATCAATTTCGGATCCGTATAGCAGCTCTGTTCGTTTAGTTTTTTGTAGTAGATGTTTTTGAGAGCCAACCCTTATTTGCTTGCTAGCACAGACATACATATATAAACACACATATATACACTAACAACTCTTATACCACTAATCCGTATCGTTCCCGTGATATCTTTTTTTATATTACTTTTGATTCTTTTTTGATTTTTTTCCAATTCTAAACAATTAGTAATTACGGATATCTGAAAACAATTAAAATAATCATTAATTGATTACTCAATTCTAATGGGAATTTCTATCTATCTATGGCGCGATATACAACAGGTATATCATCATAAACCTCCTAAGAGATTTTTGCGCCAAGCTTCTCTTCCAATTTGTGGTGTGCCGATTTGAATTTTTCCCTACAAATTGGTGGGACCTGCAGTTTTTTGCCGACTCCGAACGGCATCTTCAAAGGAGACGAATTTTTTGCTGAGAAGCCTGTCATGGCAGAAATACACTCGGAGAGTTTGCCAAACCACTGCCGAGGGGCGACCCCGTTTTGAAAAACCTTTTTCAAATCACTTTTGATGTTACCTGTACCAGGGCTCGAACCATGGACCTTCGGTGTGGTAGGCCGGCAACACTACGTTCACACCACGGCAATGGGAATTTACTTACAAAAAAAACAAAAAACAAATTTCATGTAGCGAAATTATCAGAACTCGAAAGAGCAAGTCGGTTGAGTCATAGAATGCTTCTAGTATTTGCCTAGAGTACAGAGTTATTCTTGAAACTGGTTCTTGATTCTTGATAGGGTTTTACAATCTGGTTGTACAAACTTCTGGTAACAATATGGACATATTCAGTCTACGTAAGAAATTCGTCTCTTTATAAGCACTACAAATGATCCTTGTACCGATTGTCAAAATTCGAGCTAAACGACTCTGGACCAGAGAGATGAGCGATAAATATTATATATGTGGTCGATTGAACTTAAGATTACGATTACTTTAATGGTAATATCATATTTTAGTAATGGTAATATATTGCTGCAAAAATTAATTGAGGTAGCTCTGGCAACAATTACAGTGATTGTAACTTGAAAATGTCGAAACTACGATTACTATAACGTTTTCTTCTTACAATTGTATTATAATTACAGTAATCGTAATTCAATAATTTTAAAATTACCTTTAACTAACAACAGAGTAGCTTCGCCACATCAAAAGCGGTGCTGAGATTATTCTAATATATTCTTCTCTCTCTATTACGATTATATATCTGCAGTTTTTAAAAATTATTATTCATTTATGTACAATTGTATGTGTGTATTTGTTGCTAGACAAAAGGTTAGTCAGTCGATTCAATGCGCACGCGTCAGCACCAATCATGATTCATTTTACGTCAGCAGCCCATTGTGCGGAGAATAGAAAGTGAAATTGGAAATTAAATCAAACAAAATTTTGTCAGGGTCATTTCCAAATATACACCACACACATACACAGATGCGCATGCCGGCACGTGTAGAATAAATTGATATCAACAAAGACAGTGAAGGTCTGATAACGTCTTCATCTATTTTCTTTTTTGAATAAAAACAAAAAAATATTAAAAAATTAGTATGTTTCTTAATGGAATTTGACAATGAAGAAGGCATTTGTTTATCTACTAATTTAATTATTTTAAGTGCCATTTCATTGTTACAGTTTGATTTCAAAGATTTTTTAAAAATTTTGAGTGAATGCACTATCTTCGTTTCATCTCTACCTCTATAAATTTTCTTGTATTTATATTTGTAGGTGCCAGTCCAGGTGATGAGTATGCGGTTGTTGTTGTTGTTTTTAGCAATAAAAACACTCTCCGAAGGTTTTGGGGATTGTTGTTGAAAGTGACAGTCTTTTGTGGGATATGAACCCAGTACTCGCCGGCACTACCTTGCGGTACATGCCCGACTGTCGCGGGAGCAATTTGGTATGCCCAGTGGAACCTTCTAGGTCATCTCAACCCCCCGTCCGTAAGGAAATAGAAGATGGATAATAAGAGGTGAGAGGCATCATACCTGTTGGCCTTTAATGATGGCCTTTATGGATATCAGAAAATAAGTTAAACGAGGTGGGTAGAGGTCAGTAATTTTATCCTTTTTTATTTTGTGTGGTTTGTTGAGTTTGTTTGGCGTATTTGTTTGTAATAACTGCGTGATCGAATTGGTTTTTGATTTATACACTCAGATTAGTTAAAAAAAAATAATTGGAAGTATGATTCGCTATGGACCCTGATATTAAGTTCAGTCACCAGACAGATGCTATCATTTTCCTTCAGTCACATTAATAATTTATTTATGTACTAGCAGACCCGGCAGACGTTGTCCTGCCTAAAATATGAGTTGCCTACATTTAACAAATTGTACTCTCTTCCCTCCCCAGTTGGCGTTTCCTCGTAATTTATTCCTATATCTTAATATTTGTTTCTACTTCCGTTTTACCCCGCACTCCCACATCCCATTACTTTATTTTAACCTCTTCATTTTCTTCTAACACCTCTAATTCTCAAATTTTCTATTCCTACTCCCCTTCTTCTCCCTTCCCTTCTGCCGGTACTGATATGTACATAGTTTCGAAGATATACCGGTTCTTCTTTTTTGGCCTTAGTAAAGGATACATATATATCATTAATTTAGATCAAATACATTTAGGGTTATGACGAATTCAAATTTTATATGGGGGCGTGACACCGCCCACTTTCACAAATTTATATATAGCCTGTGTTATACCCAGCAAACTCCTGAACCTATGGTGAAAGTTTCATAGACATCGACAATAAACTGTGGATATTAATGAAGCGCAAACAAAACACAAAATATATGGGCGTGGCACCGCCCACTTTTCCAAAATTATGTAAATATTGACCAAGTGACACATATATCCAAATATCATTAATTTAGACCAAATACGTTCAGATTTATGACGTTTTAAAAATTTATATGGCCTGGGAGCGTGGTACCGCCCACTTTTTTAAAAATATATAAAGCCTATGCTGTAACCAGTGAAGCCAAGAATATACTGTGAAAATTTCATGAAGATAAGTTGAGTACTTTAGACTTCTATAAAGGACACACGGCCCTACAAACACACAGACACACATTAATTTTTATTTATAAAATTTACGTAATATTTATTAACATAATAATAAGAAAAGAAAATTTCGCACTTACCATTTTTATCACCGGGACAAGTTTTACAACATTTTCCTGGCAGTTGTACTGGGTCACTGCACATTGTCGGCGGACATTCATGTTTGATGTTCTTGCACTGTACGCGTACAACGATGCGTCGTTTTTTCGGTACCTAAAAAATATAAATAAAAAATATTATAAAAATGATAAAACAGAAAAAAAAATATAGTAGAACTCTAAAGCTCTAAAGACGTATAAGAGCTAAAAAGATTCATAATCATCAATTAAAATATTATCCAACCCATGCACAACAAACTCGTGCTGTTTAGACAGTTTCACTTCTAAATATAAATATTCATATATGCAAACCAATTGCAATATAACTACTTAATTTTCCCAGCCAACTAATTTCGTATGCGTAACTATGGTCCTATTACTAATTAAAATGCGTACATAAAATAAAAAAAATTTGATCGTATCTTGCGTTGTGCTGCACCATTGCCAACATGTTGTAGAGTGTGGCTTTGATGACGGCGCCAACAAGCGCCAGGTGGTATGATGAGTATTTTGCGCATACAGCAGTGATGCGTTAGCTTGAACAAAGAAAAAGTGCACATGGAAAAGCTTTACTTACTGTGGCTTTAAAGCCTTGTCGGATGGGCAACAGAGTGCAATAAAGGCACAAGTCCAAATCACTCCAGTGAAGCGAGAAAATGTTGCCCAAAACGCAGTATGCAAGTGGAGAGTAAATTTATGGCGTTGGTGGTCAATAAAATAGGGTCCGTTGCAGACGAACTCAGTGAAGCCCAGGCAGGTTTAATGTGCAGCAAAGAGAGCGATGAGCTAAGATTTTACACGCTAGATCTGAAAAACTATCATAATATTGACTATTGATGCATGCCAAGAGAATTAATGGAACATATCGATACTATAGAAATTTGCCCAATTTCAAAGAAACCCTAGCTCGCCCCTTGGCAGGGGAAATTTTTATTTTCTGCTATTTTGCCTGCGAAATAAAACAAGTCGTAGAAAAGGTAGTTGTTAATATTCAACTTAAAATTTTCGGAGGGGTGACAAGAGTAGTGAAGGCATTAAAAAATCCATCTCAGTCAATAGTGGCATGGAAATCTTGAAGACATATTTGGTCAGCCGACAGATGGGGGACGTTCAGTAAACACACAGGGCTGTAGCTTCATCACCTGTTTTTACCTCTCCCGTGATCTCCAACTAACGATGTGCTACTGTACCGTCGCTTACCTATTTCTACGAGTATATAAAATTCACTACGCGCGCCTTTCATCTGTCGACTGTGCTGACTGCTTTTTGTCGGCACTTGCAATCTTTTGCGTTGTTATCATAATTTCATTCGCCATAATTTTTTTTTAAACTTGAAATTTTAAATGCCCCTGCTGTGATTTAAAAAAACTTTATGATGTTGTAAATGTTGGTAGGTATTTAGTGGCGTTATTTTGTCGATACAACAAGCAGTGCAGCGCGCTTCCACACATGCCATGCGCACCAACAGGTTAACCCAGTAAAGCGTCAGACGCGCTGGATAGTTACAATTAGTGAGAAGTTGGCATTGTTAACCATTACACAGTGTCAGCAGACAATGTGGTGAGCTTGTTGTTGCTACTAATGTGCTGCTGTTGTAGTTGTTAAAATCGCATTTTGATTTTATTTGCTAAGCCTTGGCAAACATAACTAATCAGCTTCGTTTTAATTTCACATTCATTTCTTTTCTTCGAAATATTTTCTGCTTCTTTTATACCCACTTTCAATACGGGAAATTATTTGAGCAACTTAACCTATAATAATAATTTTAACAGGTCGATGCCTGTATATTGTAGATATCACAAAAAAAATCATATCTGAGTTTGCTTTAGGGCACTAGAAGACAAAAAAGCAGTTTTTAGAATTTTGGTCTGCCTCTCTGCATGTTTGTACGTGCATCAATAAATAACTGCTGCATGTAATTGGATGCAAGCTACACCGGTGTATTGCTAGATATCTAACTTAAAGTTAAGAATCTCTTTACCTAATCTGCAGCAGTTTTTATGAGTGCAAAAACAGCTAAGTAAAAAAAAAATAAAAAACTTAGTAAATATGTCAGTATGCCTGTTTGTACGCGAATCGATAAATAAGTACAGCTTGGAAATGTATGCATAATACACCAATAGTTTTCCTTGAAATAAATTGAAACATATCACACATTTGTACTATTTTTTGCTGTACCGAAGCCTCGCACAACCTTCACGCGCCTTGTATGGAATGTATAAAAAGTAAAAAGTGGCCTTTTCTCTAAAACAGTTTTTATTAAATTCCCCAGTGTGCTATATACAAGGTGCCACAAAAGTAAGCTTCCGATGTTTTTTGGCTCTAATTAAAAAAAATGAAAAACTTTGATTCTTCTTGTGGATTATTTTTATTTGGTCTTTTAATTTTTTTTACATCAAGTCGAGAGTATGATGTCATGTAAATGGCCGCCGCCACAGTTGATTGTAATTTGAGCCCTTTTTATGGCATTTTCCATCACTTTGGCCAAAACTTCCGGCGATAGGTCCTCACATTCTTGACGGATATTGTCTTTAAGAGCTGCAAGAGTCTGAGGCTTGTTGACATAAACCCTCGACTTCAAAAATCCCCACAAAAAGAAGTCTGGAGCGGTCAAATCAGGCGATCTTGCTGGCCAGTGCAAATCGCCAAAACGGGAGATAAGGCGCCCGGGAAATGCATCCTTCAGCATATCGGTTGTGGCACGTGCAGTGTGTGCTGTTGCACCGTCTTGATGGAACCACATGTTTTCCAATCCCAATTCATCAAGTTGCGGCAAAAAGAACTCGTTGATCATTGCTCTGTAGCGCTCACCATTCACAGTAACCGTTTGGCCCGCGACGTCTTCGAAGAAAAAAGGTCCGATGACTCCTCCAGCGAAAACAGCACACCATACAGTGACTTTGAGCGGGTGTAATGGCTCTTCGTGGGTTACACGCGGATTTTCAGTGCCCCAGAAGCGAAAATTTTGCTTATTTACGTACCCGCTAAGATGGAAATGGGCCTCATCACTCACGATTATTTTTGATGAAAAATCATCTTCCTCTTGGTGGTGATTAAGGATAGCTTGAGCGTATCTTAGACGCGATTGGCGGTCAGTAGCTAACAGCTGATGCACCGTCTGGACTTTGTACGGAAACATCTTCAAATCTTGTACCAAAATTCGCTGTAAAGACCGTCGACTGATACCCATTTGCGTGGCACGTCGTCTGGTCGATGACGACGGCGCTTTCATGACATCCTCGGCTACAGCAGCAATATTCTCTGCAGAACGGCTACTCCGGGGTCTGCCACGCCTGGCAGAATCTCGTGTTGTGCCAGTCTCTTCGAGGCGAGCGGCTAAACGGCGCAGTGTTTCACCAGTAGGCGTTGGACGGCCAGGAAATCTGCGACGAAATTCACGTTGTGCCAAAGTCACCGACCGATTATTGGTCAAATAAATAGTCAGCAATATTCCGCGTTCTGGAGTAGTCTAGCGTAACATTGTTTATTAACGTGTATTTCGCATGTGTTCACTACACAAATGTCAAAACAGAACTGACTTTAGGGGCCAATCGCAAAATTTATAGCATTTTCTGATAGGAGGATTACTTTTGCGCCACCTTGTATTATAACGGTTTACCCACATTTAAATTTTCTTACTTGTTTTTCTTCAAAGTTTTTTTTTATCTTAGTTTTTGGCGACCTTTGAAATTTTTAATAATTTATTTTGCCGGCGTGAGGTCCGATGTTTTCCATACAAAATTAAGAAACACGGTGTTTTTAATTTTGTACCAATATATTTCGGTTATACACGATAACCGTCCTCAGGGTTAACTATAAACAAACAACATAGAGCACAAAACAATATAATTTACATAAACAAATCTTTCTTAAAACATGAATTACATACATTGTTTAACACGTCCTCCCTCTTCTACGTGGAGTTGGTAACTATTTTTGTTTGTTATCAAACGTCTGTAGGAGAGTGCGCAGTTTGCGAAGTATGATGTTACTTTTTTCCATTTTTGGTATTTTTGACTTGGTTTGATTAAACATATTCTTTATCGTGCTCTTGTGTGCTATTTTCACATCTTCTTAATTATAAACATCGGATGTCGATAAACGCTCAGATAACTTAGGTTCATAAGTCACTGACTTAAATATCTTCGGGGTTTCAGTTTTTCCTTCACTACTTTGTGCTATACATCTTTTTAGAAGGGGTTTCATAATGTTATCCGGAAAATCATTGCTTTTCAATAATGCCAATATTTCATTCTTTTTTTTTTGTTGTAAATTTTTAGTTTTAGCAAATGATACTCGCGGATGGTGCTACACAATTTATTGTTGGCCTATTGTTATTGTTGTTAATTGAATTGTTTGTTATTGTGTCAGGTTAATAGATCAACAGTAGCGTGAACTAGAAAATCGTATGTTGTCCGCACCAAAAAGGTGAGACGAATTCTTTAAAACGCAAAATATAGAGTTTATGATGCATTTCGCTTGTGACTTTATTTTTATTCGAATTTTTTCGTACATTTGATGTGTGGTGTTATTTTTAACATTTTGTTTTATGTGTGTCATTAAAAATGTCTATAGATACATGCATGTTTTTTTGTTGTTGTTTCTGTTGCTATCAATTTTTGCGCTAAACATAAATTGTCGTTTATTAGCTTTAAAGTTGACTTTAATGCGTTAATTTTGTGGTTGAGTTTGAAAAGAATTTAATTTAATAATATATAAAAAATATAACGCGCATATGTGAGCGTGTTTATAATTTGTATTAATAGCTGAGAATGTGACTACACAGACAAATAAACTACATGATATATACACAATTTACATAAATCGATTTAAAAATAATGCATAGATTTAAAAGATTTTAAAGTTTTGCATTAAGAGCAAATACCATGTGCACACTTTGGATAAAGTAATTGCTTTTCAAATCGCAAACCAAGTGAGGTCCTAGGAGTTGTATTTGTAATATTTTTTTTTTCCAATGTTAACCTATGTTCAGACTTGTGTAACTTCAGCCTCCATCGTGATTAACGCACAAATTACTTACAAATTAAGTAATTTCGTCAACGATTGAATGTCAAACCAGTTTCATTCCAAAATAATTCAACTATTTCGGTTTTAATTTACGATCAAGCACGACATTACTTGCCTTATTTTATATTTAAATTTAAATCAGGATATGAAAAACGCTAATGTGAACATGTTATAAGCCTCAATATTTAGCTATTGAAGCATATATAATGCATCCAGAGCCGAAAGTCCCAGCTACTAGCGCTCCTAAACTAATGTAGTTTTGTGATTTATCACTCAACTCTGGTATAATAAATAAATAAACAAAATAAATAAATAAAACATCCACTCAAATGTTATTTTGGTCCATATTACTTCATCATTTTAAACTCAGATAAATCTAATACTGAGGAAGTATTTCAATCTTAATTTACGGCTAGATCTTAAAACACGAAATTAATTTGCTAAAATTAAGATTAATATATGAAATACGCTAATGTGACCATGCCATAAGTCTTTAATAGATAACAAGTATTAATTTGTACGCACAAACACCGTATACACTGTAATATTATTTTGGCTTCTGTTATCAGTTAACCTAAAATCGGCTAAATTCATATTCTACTACATAACCTTTCTTGATCTATTCCTAATTTATTCTTAATTTATTATAAACCAGGTAAGTATTTCATTCTTAATTTACAGCTATATTTTAAAACGCGAAATTACTTTGTTCATGCTACTTAATTGTTGTCCAAATTAATTCAGTTTCAAATGAAATCTGAATATGTTATAAGCTTAAGTATATATATACTGTATATATATGTTCGCATATACACCCGCTTGCAGACATATACATCTAGCAAATTTAGTATGTCTCACTTAGCATTTATTATCGGAGCTAATTAACTTTTAAAACATGCGCGTTTTTACTTTTTTTCATTCGGCAATTTGTGGTTGACAAATTCCCCACCTCGAATTCGTTGCGCTTTAATTTTTTAATTTGTATTCACGGCAATTCATGAATTTTTTTCTTGCTGTCTAGTTGGCGTTTCCAAGTTGGTAGGGTCATCTAAGGCGGCAGTATACGCATGTCCACGCCTTTGCGCCGCTTGCCAACAACAATGACGCGTCGTGCCAATAAGACAAGCTGAATGGTGTAAAATTAACAAGTAAAAAAATGCCTTGAAGAGGTCGGGTCGCAATTAAACATTGTTTATATAACCTGATGTTGGTATTTGGCAAAATCTTTTATAAAAAGTAAAGGGGCTATTAAACGATTGCGCTCATTTAATACTCAATGAACTTTAAAGTGAGGGTTTCAACTTAATATTGCACTTTACCTGCACAACACAACTGGGTATAGCAGGAATTAAACCTTGACTGCTGGCGCCTAACAGCAGCTCGTGCTCGCGCTCAAGTCACTCTCCAATTCGTTTCGTGGCGCACGCCTGACACAGTCGCGCTTTCATTACAATTTCTGCGTTTTAGTCGTGCAAATGCTCGCTTTATTGTTGTTGACAATGCAATTAGGTTTTATTTTCGTGCATTTTTTTTCTTTACGCTGCATGTTTATCAAGGCAGGATTGTGGCACTGCAGCAAATTACAAAGAAAACAATTGTTGCATTCACGCGTTGGTGACTTTTGTACGATTTCTAAAAAGTTTGTTTATGTCTTGCTATTTTAAATTGGGGCGTGGATATGCAGTTGTTAAACAGATATACTCAGATAAAAGTTAAAATTTGTTTGCTGTTTGCATGGCGCGTGGTGGCGTGCTGTTTTGTGTAACGCCTCTAAAAGTTAAAAAAAAAAGCCAATAAAGGCTGAAAAAGTATAAATCCACTAAGCAATGAATTTGTCAGTGGTATGCGCCAAGTAAACTTCAATAGCAAATGAATGTCACAAAAATTTTGTAAACATCTTAAACAATTGTATTTTTACAATGAATTCCATATTTGCATGTTTTGCATTACATTAGACCGTTTTAATATGGTCTTGATAAATCCAGAGATTCACGCACAATGAGTTACATGGTTAAGTAGTGGTGAGTGCAATTAAACAGCAAGAAAGAGACTCAGTGATTAAGTGGGAATAAACCAAATTAGAATAAAAAAATAGGAGCATAAGTAGTAGAGAAAATGAAAAAGAAAAAGACAATGACAGTTACTTGAATAGTGATACTAACAGTGACAGAAACCGTGAGCGGAAATTTTGACAGCGTCTTTGAACCTGAAAATGACAGGAAACGTAACCGGAACAATAACTATGAACGGAAGTATGTGTACCTCACATTGAAATGTAAGTAAAAGTGACAGTGGCACTCAATGTGAAACATCCCTAACATTGGTATTATTGGGCGCATAAGTATGTTGAAAGCCTGACATATATTGAAAACAGATGTGGAAAAAGCCGACAAAGTACTTCGGGAATTCTCAATAACCAAAACTGCATCAACATCATGTCGCATAAAGTTTAACACCGACACAACTGGTGTGACAGGCAGTTAGGTACTTTGCCACAGAGCCAAAGCCTCTCACCCAGTTCTTGATATATGTATATTCCGAGTACCAGACTCCGCGCACGATGATGTCTAATAAATTCATAATTAGGTTTTGTGCTATAGGTCTACAAAAAATGTAGCTTAGAGTTTGCTAAAATATATCTGCCCGAACTTGAACGCACACACGAGTCACATATGACTCATTTAGCTTATTGATATATGTACTCGCGAGTCATATGTGACTTATTGAACAGGAAATTTATCAACAGCCTACTCATAACACTACATATTTGCAAATTTTTGAAAACAAGCAAGTACATTTTTTTTTTTTGGAACAGTTTAATATATGCACTAACAAACAAACAAACAAGTATGTAAGCATTTATGCGTGTAAAGACCCCGACGCATACTTAATAATTAAACGATGATTTTATGACAGCAATTTATTTTTGAAGAACTTGAACGAGGTCACCAACACAAAAAAATGCCAGCTGCCAACCACTAGCCAACAGCCACAAACCGCCAAACGCCAACCATCAGCCGCAAGCCAATTTATTCAGCATGTCCGTTTATGCATTCATATTGAAATTTTCTTGACCGACCACCATCATGATGGCAAGTGGCTTATATAAACAGACGCATTTATATTTGGATTTGCATGTATTGAGGCAAGTGTGGGTGTACAAATATTTCGACGTTGTATATCTACGCACCAGCAGCAGTCTGTGTTTTGCATATACTTTATTATTTTGACAGCTTTATGTGTTTGATGAGCTCTCGTTGTTGGAATATTTTTTCACAACAACAAAGAAGTGCTTGTTTTTTTTTTAAAATAAAAATGATTGGATTGTTTGAGTACCCCAACAGAAGCCTAGCTTTGACCAAACTCAAATTTAGTGTTTATGATTTTCATTGATAGTTTATGATTTGAGTAAGGGCACTTAGAAGTAGTAGTTACCGATTGAGTTATTGGCCAGTTCATTTCTCAGCTCTCAAAGAGATAGGTGGTCTCCATCTCAACTCTTAAGCTTAATTTTAGCTGTTGTTTAGAACAACAACTGATGTAGCAAGCAAACTACGTTGATGTGGAAATTTGAAACTTATTTTTTTAAGAAAACTTCGTAACTGCTTTAAGAGACTCCCTAATGATGTTGTTATGAGACAAGACGAGGTGACCTTACTATCTTTTGTTTGGCCAACAGTAGAGTATCAGTATAGTTTAGATTACTTAAGACAACTTTTTGCTACGAGGTATACTTTTGTTCTAGAAATCGTTAGCGAAAGGACGTCGCATAGCTTGGCTGTAAGGGATCAAGTCATAGTTTTGTCAAAGTTATGATCTCTAAGACACTGGAGACATATGTTTTGTTAACTACGAGCTGAGTTCATATATTGGAAGTAATTCTATGGAAAATATGCATTCTGAGGCTTTTGTACCAAATGTATATTTAAAATCTTCCACGAGGGCACTGAAAGTTCTGCTGCTTTATCTTTTCCCTCTTATGGGACAGAATATGTACAGACTTTTTAGTTATACAAAAAATTTTCAGAAAAATTGTGTTTGTCTAGTTTTTTCCTGTTTTTTTTTTGTGCTCCATTTCCCACGCCCATTTGTGATTCATGTCGGCGCCATTATTGAGTTATCTTGTTTTGAGTTTATATGCTATTGGCCCGACAAACCAAAATATATACCTTATTATTCACATTCAATTTTTCAAATTTTTTTTTTTTAGGTTTGAGTTTTTGAGCAATTTTAATTTGTTTCAAAGATTTATAAACTTAATTTTTTGATTTTTCAGTATTTATTTTTGTAGCATTATAATTTTGTGTATGAAAAGAAAATATTTAACATTTTAATCTCTACACGACAGTTCGCACACTTGCTTATTCGGAAAAAATGAAAATAAAAATATCTAAAAAAGTGTCACATCTGCGTAATGACAGAAGAAATACCGAACAAACGTTGCCAAACTAAAGAAAAATATAAAAGTTTAGAAAATTTTGTATAAATACAAAACTTGAAAAATTACTATAAATACTTATACATATATAAAAACGACATACAAAAGCAAACCCGATCCAAAAGCTGTATTTTTGTATTTGTTTTAGTTTTGACATGCGATTTTTCTTTATTATTTTGAATTTTCAGACTTTCCCCGTAACTTTAGTTGCTTGCCAGTCACTGCTACAACCTTGCACGTGTGTTGTCACAACAATTTATTAATGTTGCTTACTAAAATGTGTATGTTGTTGTTGGCTGTATGATAGTGATGCTGTCATAGCTTGTCGGGACTATTTGCAAACATATTTCAATGTTAAAGGGCCTTTAAAATGTGTATCAATCATGGCGGCATTAGTGATAAATTAAATAAAAAAAAATGTTGTATGAAAAAAAATACTATCTAGCAATCAAAATTTTAAGGAAAATAAAAATATATGTAAAAACACAAAATTTTTAAATTAAAAAAAAAAAAATCTAACCGCCTTAAAATGTAGACGCAATAAATAATAAATAATAATAAATAATTAAATGTTACTCATACGCCATGTCACACCCAAATTAGCTTTTAAGCAAATAAACATATGAAAGCGTCATAAAATATAGATTTTGTGCGTATGTTATGCATATGTATTGGAATATCTAGCAAAATTTTGTTTTGAAAAAATGTATTTCGAGAGAAAATACAAAGTTTTTGTCACATGCCGATGATATGTCAATGTCCCACGATCGAAATTGTTTAGTACATTTTGCAACTACATGAATATATACTTAAGCATTTTAAGGTTATTATGATTCTTTTTTGGCAACATGCTTTTATTTACAATATTTTACTAATTTTTATCAATAAATTGCTGCTAAATAAGCATGTGTTCATCAGAGCGTACCGTAAAAAAAAATTGAATACAGCCCAACATAAAGTATATTAAAAAGAGACCTGTTAAATAATGATTACTTATCCTAATGATTACCAGTTCGACTAGCAACGTTCTTGAGAATGTCTTTAATGATCGATTACCAATTACTATTAATTTTTAATGATTATGTTTCGATTCAAATAATCAAAAAAAATCAAGAATTTTGTACGATTATTAAAAAAAATGTAAAATTATCAAAATAGTGGTTTCGATTACTTTTTAATTATTTATATTTTTTTTATTTATTTCAGTACTGTTATATAAGCACATAAATATCAACACTACTAAAAAAATCAAAACTAATCAATAAAAATTAAAAAAAATAAAAAATAATCAAAAGTAATCAAACAACTTTTTTTTTGATTTTTTTTGGATTTTTTTTAATCGGAATCAATTAATAAATGCTTTTTTTTTTGAAAAACAATTAAAATAATCATTACCAGTTAATTGATTACTAATTAATAATAAAATTTAAAAGATCTGGTTAAAAAATAAAATAAAAAAATAAATAAATAATTCTCTACGGTTCGCTGTATGTAGTGCGAAGTCTAACTAAAAAATTCTATAGCTTGCGGAAAATTATTTTGATTAGGAATTTTGCGATTAATCCACTAAAACCTCTTTTCATTAATCACTTTTCGTATTAATCCAACAAATTATTAATTAGATTATGGAGCAATGAGTCCAGAGATACAGACTAACCCCGTAGGTGTTTGCGAATTACAAATCAATTAATCATTAATTGGAAAAATGCTCGTTTTAATTAACCATTAATCGTTATTCTCCGCTTAGTCAATTAATCATATTTAGATTAATTTCCGATTTGGATTAATCGGAATAATAAAAGCAAATATTACAGTTTAAAAGCAATTACTTACCGCAACACATTCACATCGAATGCAATACATAACGCCAAATGGCGGCCCCAAATCCGCAAACCAAGTCGAACCGATTTCTCGTACTGTCTTGCCAAATTGACATTCCGAAACTGTAAAGAAAAGAAAAAAAGTTAAGAAGAACTTGATATATATTCTCAGTTCAAACAAACTGTTCTTGTAGAAAATATCGCATTTTAAAACCAACTGATTAATAAGAATTGTGATTTACCATAACTTCATTTTCTAATTAATCGACTTGTTTATTATGACTTTATTAAACTAAGAAATAAGTGCACTAGAGCAATGAATTTAATTTAAATTAATTTTTATCTCAAATTAACTAAAAATAAATAAATTGAATAACTGAATTTTATATCAATCACCAAAATAACTAAAGTGATTTATAAAAATTTTGCGGTTTTTCTTTTTGCTATCGAATTACGTGAATAGATATAGCGGCGCTATTAATTAATTAACCAAATCAGTAACATCTCTAGTTGCCAATTAATCAATTAGTTTCCACTTTTTAAACTAAAAAATAAATTCAATCGATTAATACATTTAAATTAAATTAATTCTGTTGCTCAATTAATCGATTAAAACTAATTTTATATAATTCAAAAATATATCAGTTAAATAACATCATTAATGGTATGATTAAATAAAGTAGTTAATCACATATTGCGTTATTTGTTTGTTGCTTTAAAGTGAATAAATATGTATCAATCGAGTAATTAATTTAAATTAAATTAATTGAGTTACTCAATTAATCGATTAAAACTAATTATATATGGTTCAAAAATATATCAATTAAAGCACTTAATTTTTGATTAATGGTATGATTAAATAAAGTAATTAAACACATTTTGCATTTTTGGTTTTTACTTTAAAGTGAATAAATATGTATGTGTATATAAAATAAAGCCATGCTAATAATTAATTCCACCAATTGTTAAATAATAAATGAGTTTTCATTTTTAAAATTAAAAAGGTAATTCACTCGTTTAGTAAATTTAATAAATAAAATCAGTTAAGCACTTAATATTTTATTTTTAATTTCTAATTCATCAACAATATTAGCCTCTGATTAAACTTTGAGAGGAAGAATTTATTGCATAATCGTATTTTTTTTTTGATCACTTGTCGCGATCATTCCTTTTCTATTGCAAATTCCGTTGACTATGAAGTTAACCTCTGTTAATTGATAAAATCAAATTTTAAGAATCACATACTCAGTTGCTCATTATAAACCAAAGCTATGCGATTAATTAGTTTCTTAAATAATTCATTCATTTTATTTCCTTGTTAATCAAGTGTTTAAGACAGTTTTTTTCACTCAATTAATCGACTAGCTCTGATTAATAAAATGCTAATTCGTAGAATAAAATAGTTAAAAAATCACATTTTGGATAAATTGAATAATGGATTTAAGATTAATACTTGTATTGAACTAACCGATTAATTTTAATTAAGCAAATGCTAGTTCGTCGAATTAACTAGTTAAAGAATTGTTGTATTATTTTTGATTTCCCGAACAATTAAAATGAGATTAAACCTTTCATTCAACTAATAGATCACTTCTAATTTATCAAATATTATTTTGCTGAGTTAATTAATTAACTAATAAAAATTTGATTATTCGTGTAACTGAAATGAGAGCCAAAATATAGGGAAATCCTTTTTATTACTTTTATGTGATATGTTGATAAAACTTTAACCTACTGACCCGTCTCCTTAATTTAATAAATATCTATAATTTAAAACATTTTACAATTATTATTACTAATTGAATTTTAATTAAATTCGTAGCATCAATAGCCTACATACAGTGAGAAAAAAAAGATCGGCACATTCACTACCCCCAATATAAATTGCAAAAACTGATTACCCATTTTATTACTATCAATAAAGTTGAAACAAATAAGAATTAAATCGCATAACTATGTACACATCAAATTTACGCTAAAGCTTGTAAGTGAGCAGCAACCAATTTCAATTTAAGCCAATAAGCCGCAATTAACCCAAATCATAGCTATGTACATATGTACATGGTGTAGATACACAGATTTGCTAGCAAGGCTGAATCAGCGCGTCACTGGCGGAGCGGTCATTCGTATTAGCAAAAATTTGTTTTTTTTTTAGGTTTTTTTTTTAGATTTCCTTCATTTCCAGCAGATACATATACTCGTATTGTTTTACTAGTTCAAATTAGCTAAGCATAGAAAACATTTGTTTCCTGTTGTTACGTTATTGTTGTTTTTTCTTAACCAAATTTTTTTTTGCTGTTGCCTGCAAAAATTCTCGCAAAATTAATTGCTTCCTTTACTTTTTTGGTGAAGTGGCGGTGTTGTTGGTGTTAGCTGCTTACGTATGAGCGCTTACGTATTACAAAAACTCCTTATATGCTATTTTTTTTTTGTAGTGTAGCGTAACAAATTATAATTTTTTTTTTCTTTGTCATTTCGTCTAGCGACGTTGTTCACTATACGTACAATCGTACGTCGAGTCAAATGAATTGTCTTAAATTGCTGGCGCCAGTCAATCAATAGAAAATTGTCATTATTGATTTTACTAGCGGCTGATGATGATGAGTTGTTTATGCGCTGGCGTTTTGTAGGCTAGTGTATACACGTTTGTTTTGCTTTTCATATACTCGCTCTACTGAAAATGTGCAATTTGACATATTGCCACCCGTTTTACCCCTTTTCACAATCCTTTTATTTGTATAATTATTAAAAAAAATGTTTTTTTTTTCAAATTTTTCAATTGAATTCTTAATTTCATTTAATTTGCTTTTATATTCAATTCAGTTCAATTCAATTTGGCACAATTCGATATCCTCTCTGTGTATTATTGCCCATTTTATGTAACTCACATACTCAAAAGCTAAAGAAAATCAATCAACCAATCAACACAGCTTAGTCAATGCCATCGACGTGCGTTGTTAGTTGTTTTTATATACATACAATACACCGCTCCACTGATTATACGCTAAATATTTTGTCGCACACAGCGCGTATTTTTCATTTTCCAAAAATATGTATTTTTTTAATGTTTTTTAATAATTTATCTCTCAACTATAACACCCATTTTGCGCGCATAAATTAATGGAAGACATTGCAGCAGACAGATAAATACATTTTTTAATTTTTTTGAATTTTATTTAAGAATTTTACGCATGCTGTATTCTGATAAAGTTGCGCAAAAATCAACAGCGAAAATCGTAACAAAAATGCATTTATTTTAATCATATATCAGATGAGCGTAGCTGTGCTAGGCTTCGGAACATCACCTAATCAAAATATTATATACAGCAGGCACGTTTAAGCGTAGCCTATATTTTAAATTAGACCACCAGAATTACAGCTATTAAAACTTCAATCAATTAGATGCAGCACTTGCTGAGTGATGCGTTTGCAAAAAAATATACAGAGAAACACTACGAAGTAATAGGCATTGTTGATTTTGTTTCCGGGGCTCATATAAAGATAAACAAAAAATGTGTGGCTTTCTGTTATTAATGTAGAGATGTTGTAAGAATTTGCTCTAGGTTGTCTATTTTAAAATATTTTAAATAAATATATATATTTTTTTGTTGGTGTACGGCCTGTACTTTTTCAAGTATTCATAAAACGAGCTCAAGGCCAAGAATAATAATTTTTCACTTCTTGAATTTTTATGAAAATTATTATTGCTTTTATTTTTTAATAATCATTTTTTTGATTAATAAAAGTTTTTTGATTAAATAGAGTAGGAAAAATGTTTAGAGACAACTGCCATGGCTTTTCTTATAGATCCATTTCGGAAGCTGCTAGGCTTCTTCATCAGAGAAATTTTGGCACGCATAGTTTACCATTAAGCTAACAATACGCTAGTTTTGATGTCATCTAATAAATATTTTAAAAACATAAAAAACTTCGGTTCGGTAGCTATTTAAAATACAAAAATATGAAATATATGTATGTACCAAAGAATGTAAAAAAGGAATAATGTAAAAATGACACATTAGGGAAAAAATGCATCGTGACGCTACAGGGCACCATAGCTTAGTTGTTAGAATACTCTAACAGCGGCTTTGTTGCAGGTACATGTCCGAGAAGGGGTCTGGTGAGAAGTTGAAGACTTCGAAACATGTCATCCCATACCATCGTTGGGCATATATCGTTGTAATTTTCCTCTAATATCAATTAATAAAAGAATTTCTATTTTACTTGCTTATCATAGAATGACATGCAATATAATAGCCTTTTTTTTGCGAGGGTACTTACCGACGTATGAATAAAATAACGAAATGACATTTTTTTATACAATAAAATTTTAAATTTCCTTTGAAAATCAAATGTCAACTTATGGCGTGCAAGATAACAAACAAAATTGTGAGCGTTTATAATATTTGCTACTTGCTTATTTTGTTGTTGTTTTTAATTCAAAAATTATTTTATAGCGCATAGAAATGACGAATAAAAAACAGCCAATGTTGTGTTGTGCTCAGCATGCTTCGACATTAATATATAAAGTTATGATTTTAACACTCACACAGTGGCCAACATAATTAACTCAACTTCTATACAAAAAGTAAAAAAAAAAAACAAAAATGGAAAAAATAATTTTTTTTTTGCATTGAAGAAAATATTTTTTTTCATTTATTTGATCTAAGTCGATATCTATGTACATACCAGTATATTGGGTGAAATGCTTTTATAGTGATCGCTAGCATTGTGTTACGTTTCTGATTTTTCTGTGCTGTAGGCTATTCGTTAACTCTTTTTTATTGGTTTTTACTTTTATTTTAGCTTGTATATACATGTAAATCTGTAACCGTTACAGCCCACTAATGCATGTAAGTAGTTATGAAATAAATAAAAAAAATATGGGAAGCCATAGAAAAGTTGTTTTAGTAAATTTTCGTTTTTTATTTGTTGGCTTGAATTTTACATGGATATAGTTTGCTGTATGTTTGTGTGAATTGTATTTTATACGATATTGAAATTTGGATTGCTTTGACAGCTACTAATTTAAATTTATGACATGTTATGAGCAGTTAATGGCGACTAATGTTGGGTGATATGAAAAAAAAAATGTTGTTATAACTTGCAAGCGCACCATTCTTAATGTTTTATACTATACTGGAATAAAACTCAATTCTTCGTAGGCGCTCAACACCCAAACTACTTGGCCGATTTCTCTAATACAAATATTATAATAATATTTTAGTTATACACAAGGACACAGGCGTATTTTTAATTAAAAATATTAATAACTATTATGTTTTATTAAAGTATTAAATTTATCAATTATGCATAAATATATGCGGATGTATGTTCAAAGAATCGAAGTTTGGTTTTACTACAAGCATATAGTGTCTTAATTTTAGGGTTGTGATTAAATAAACGATTTTCATTTTAATCGATTATTTTTTACTGTCGATTTTTTTAAACGATTGTATTAATAGTGTTTAACGATTTCTAATAAATCACACAATTTCAAACGATTTTATTAATAGTGCTTTGTGACGTATGAAAAAATATTTTAAACTATGTACACACTACAGTCGAAAACACATAGTTTTCTATAAATAACTTCCACTCAATTTGGATTCTAGTCAAATATTAGTTAACACTCAGAATTTATAGCAATTATTTATTTTAGGATTATAATTTAAACTTAAAGTTTAAGTAAAAACTTCTCGTATATTTTAGGTATAGTACTAAGCGATTTCCGTTTTATTTAGTAATAATATAATTAATTATCTAATTAAATTTTTAATTTAGTCAAATGTTAAACCGTATGCTAAACATTTTTAATTCGTTTATTTGCATTTCATGAATTTAAATTGTAGTGAGTGATGTTTATTTTTATTTCAGCTTTGATACCAAAAAAAGGAAATATATTTTTAATCTTAATGTTTTGTGTTATTTTTACTGCTAAAACACAAGAATTGAACATATTTTATATCAAAATTTCACTTTAAAAAATCCTCTAAGGCCCTGTGTGACAGGAATATACACCCTGTAACAAAATCAGTTAACTATAAGCCGACTATTAGTTCACTATTTTTTAGCTAGCTTTGTCTTTCTCTCAACTACTTTAAATCGCTTTTAGCTGACTACTTTTACATGGCGATGGCGCCGAAAAAGTGAGGGGTTTTTAAGCTGACTACAAATTCACTACTTCTATGTTGACTTGTAGCCAGCTCAATAATAGACAAATTTTGGTACTTTTGATTCCTACACTTATTAGTATATTTAAATTTTAATTATATTCTGGTTAATGTGTATTCATGTGTATCATGATATTCAAGTGTTTAAAAAAAGTTTAGATACAATTTTTCGATTGAACACTGAATGACTTTGAAATCAACTAATATTTAGTTAGACACAATAAGACGACTAAAAGTTAGCTAGTTAGGTATTCGGCCACAGAATTCTCCACATGGTTATTTTGAAAGTTGAATTAGAGAAACATGACCAGTAGATTGTCTGTTTTGCTTTTACAAAAATTTGGACAGTTTCAGAAGAATTTTTTTTTATATATAATTTGTTTCTTACAAACCAACTTTAGCAGTACTATATGCACATGCTACATAATTTCAAACCTCAAACTTTTATTTAAAAATAGCCAATAAGGTCGTCTTTTATTCGTCATTTTGATGCTAGACAAAATTTTTTCACATTTGATTTACAAGTCACTAAGTGCTTACGAAAAAATTAGCGTTACATTTTTAATCAGCTATGTTCTAACTGCGTAAACCAACACATAAAATATGAAAAAAAGACCGCAGTCTATCTCTGTTAACGCATCAGCGCTAAGTTAAAAAAATTCCGAACTCTTATTTTTATCAAAGATCAATTAATTAAGCGTAAATAACGTGTTGCTGTCAATAACCCTTAAATAGCTGCGCGTGAAAATTAGAACATTTATTTACACTTAATGACCGATAATGAAATTTAAAAGCGGTTATAAAATCAACCAAATATTTCGTTGAAAGTAAATATATTTCCGGCAAACACTTAGCTGTGGAGGGTTATAAAAATTCCAGATATACATATAAGCGTCAATAGCATATATGCCACACACGCAACATGTTGTAACAACAGAATGAGAGTAATTATAATATTAAAAAAAAAATGAAATCGTAATTTTCAATAGAAAAATGAGATGGCTTGATAGCGCGGAAAGCGAAGAAAGAAATCAAAAAATTAACAAAGAACTGAAAAAGCAACCTGCTGTCCAAAACGTTGGAATACTAGCATGCCGCAAGGTATGAAGGTATACAAAAAAACAAATACAAGTATAAAGCATATCATGCATGAATGAGTGTATGAATGCATGTAAATAAATAAAAGTTGAAGCAGCAGGCTTTTACTCTGGGAGCAACACAGTTGGTAGGTGCGAAGGCAATAACGCTGAAGTGTCCGAAATTAAATCATTTGTCTTCTTACTCATTCACATTTTACATGAAAACGATTGATAGTGTTGGTTTTTTTTTTTTTTTTGTTTTGTTTGTTGCATGGTCGTCGTCGTACAACGTATGTTGGCCGACTAGCAGCAGGGTCCCCGAGGTTAAATTTCAACAGATAATCTTAAAATGGTGTGAAAATCATTTAAGATTGGTGTTTGGTCGCTGCGGTTGGTGTGCATTGTTTGCTATTGTGTTTGTTATTGTTGATGTTGTTTTATGCATTGATTTGTTTGTGTGCATTTTTTGTTGTTAAGTCTTATTTTTCTCGTAACAATCAAAGGAATGTGAGGTGAGGCGAGAAAGTTTGTGATGATTAATTGTGGCGCACCACAAATTGTTAAAAAAATACATTGGAATGCAAGCCAAATAAAAGAAGTACCTATTATGCAGTGAGAGAAGTGGCACGAAAGAGAGAGCTAGTGATATATTTCGTATTCTTTGTAGTAATATATGCATTTAACAGATAGAAGATAATTATGAAGCACTGTAAGCATAAGAAAATAATTGCCAACATATCGATAAACTGAAAAAAAAACTTACTTTAGTTAAAAATAAGCAAACTCTACTTCCAACTTTACTTAGTTTCACTAGCAAACCCTACATACGTTGGTTCTGTCCTAATTTTGACTCTCACGCATTTAGAGCGCCAAGTCTTATTGCTGGCAATCTGTAGCTCATATAATACTCATATACAAAGTTTCAGAAAAATCGGTGCTTCCTTGCGACCTGTTACTTGTTACAAAGAAATGACACTTCAAATTATAACCGCTTTCTATTCGTAAGCGCACTAAACAACATGTAAATAAAATACAAATTTGATTTATTTTGAATTTGCAATTTTCTATGAAACTCAGATGTAAACTTGTCGCTTGCAAGCTAGCAACCAAAATTGTAAAAACTTTTAGTTATTTTCTGCTTGCTGCATTTTTTGTTGTTTTCAATTCAAATATTTTTTTAAGCAAACTGAAAACATTTTATCTAGCTTCGATGCGACGAATAAAAAATGGTATGTATTAATCACTTTTAGCGGCAATTGGGCAAGTGGGACCAAGTCATCCTCCAATTATTATTATTTTTTTTTCAACTCATTAGGGTCCTTCCCTCTCTAGTGCTCATGAAGGGTGTCGATAGAAGTTGGAAATGGCACTTGGCTTATTTGGCAGAAAAACTCTCTGGAATATTTATAGTTCTTCGCGTATAGTCAACGGTATATATTGCAGGACATTAAACGATGAGATGCTTAGTGCAACGAATTAAAGCCCAACGACAGAAGAAGATGATGACGCAGAAAACAAAGGGGGAGAGAAAAGGAAAGAAGCAGAAGAAGAAGCGGAGAATTAACAATGGAAAATCGAGAGAAAAAGTAGTAGAGAGCGATGTAGCGAAAGATGATATAAACTCTTTCCCAAAAGTATTTCGGGCAGAAGCATCTGCCGGTATTGCATTTTAGTTTTTTTTTTTTTTTCAAGTAAAAAAGTTGTTTCACATTGTATTTTTTTTGTTCCGGAAACCTCGAGTGGCGCCAAAGCTCTAGCATTCTAATATGTATCTCCTTACATAGACCAACGCCAAAAAATATATAGTAAAAAGTGAAAAAAAATGCAGAGAAAATGAATAGAAAAAAAAAAAAAAAGTTTTTTTATTTAAAAAAAAAAAAAAACCACCAACAAATCGACATATACCGGCAATGCAAAGCTTTAACGTGCAAAACTTCAATTGCCACGCAATTGCAATAAATCAAAAGTGTGCGCGACGAACCAGCCAAATCGCCTGTCGACTGGCGGACGTCAGAATTGTCGGCTAGAGGCGTTACAACAACCCGCTAACATAAATGACAGGCAGGCAAAAACGGCCAAAATGTCGATTGAAACGAATTAGAGAGAGAATGTAGGAAGTTGTCTGATGGGACAGCAGCAGCAATCATAGCAACAAAAGCAGCAACACAAAAATGTATTACAATAAAATAGAAAGATAAAAATAGTGAGAGCAAAAGCAGCAGCAACGGCAACGACAACCAACTTGGCAGACAGATAAGATGCCAAAGCGCCAAAGTGGGCAACAAAAAGTAGGCGCGCTCGCATACACACACGAAATATTAGTAGTTTTTGTTGTTCTTAGCGCATCGCTAAATGCAATTTATATATGAACGTATGTATGTATGAATGTGTGTTTACATTTAAAAGCAATAAGTGCTCTATGTGGACTATTTAGGTAGGCAGAATGTGAACAACAAAATTGCAAAAGTGGCGTCTAGCAGACGGCAAGTAAACTAGCAAAATGTACATAACTGACGTATGGGCGCATTGACGCACACGCAATATATAAAACGCATGCTGCATGTAGCTTAACTCTATTCTAGACTTACTATTTTGTAAATTATTTAAAATTTTTCTTTGTTTTTGGTAAGTTAAGTTTTTCTTTTTGGGAAGAGTCGTGTCACTTTTTGGCTGTTGTTTTGGCCGTTTGTGGCTTGTTGTTGCCGTTTTGGTTAAATTTAAGCGCAGGCGCGTAGGATTTAAAAATTTTTCTTAGATAAATTCACAATTGCGGCGGCTAAAATATTTTAATTTTTTTTTGTCTATATAGACAGGCTTTGATAGCGATTTTGAAATAAAATGTTGTTGTGTAAAATTATGTAGTACGAATATGTAGTATTGCTAAAATTTGTTGCTGAAGATAGAAACAAATTACTATATACCAAAAAAAATTAATTTTTTTCTCAAATTGTTCAAATTTTTGTAGCAGCAAAACAGCCAATCTACTTCGTTGATATATCTCATTCAAATGATGGATTCGTGCCACAGAAGGACATAGGGGTAGTCTTAAAGTGAAATTTTGATAGTAAATATGTTAAGTTCTCATATGAAGTTAAGAAAGCAAAAATTTATTTGGTTTGAAGGAAAATAGGAAAAATACTTGCATTTTTTTAAGCTTTTGCATTTTTGAGGAGCTAAGTTTTGCTGTAGAATTACTTCTAAACACTTTCTTAGATTTTTATAATTTTCATAAGGTAATTAACTCATATTTTGTAACCGAGTTGCAAAAGAACGCCTGGTGTGGTATTAAAACCTAATATTAATATTAATATTAATATTAACAGAACTATGGCCTCAGACTAAGGCAACAAAAAAAAAATTGGATACAAAAATGCAACATTGGACAACTCATTTAGTTACTGAGAATACTCAATAGGATCACATAAAATAAAAAAAAATTCAACCTAAAGAGTATGAGGAAATGGCACATTTCACATATGTGCAGTTTGCTTGCAGCGCATGCTTAACTGTGCTCAGTAGGATGTGCGCTGAAAACACAACTCAATTTTAGCAAAACAATTTGCGGCCGCCTTAACTTGCGGCACTTTAATACGGAAATTCAATTGTTTAATGTTATCATTTTCCAATTAAACGAAACTACGATATGCAAACGTAAATTACACTGTAATTACAAGCTTTTGTTGTTGGTCTT
Organism: Merzomyia westermanni; assembly: GCA_949987695.1. Classification (NCBI taxonomy): domain Eukaryota; kingdom Metazoa; phylum Arthropoda; class Insecta; order Diptera; family Tephritidae; genus Merzomyia; species Merzomyia westermanni. The sequence continues at coordinate 67,166,113 of OX465290.1, forward strand.
TTTGTTTAATGCAAACAAAAACAATTGTGTGTAGTGCACACCATTGCAACAAAATATCGATATGACAGACAATCATCTGCAAAAAAGAACAGAACACTAAAAATGCTTCAAAAGTCATTATTTCGCACGAAATTATGCTAGCTAGCTCAAACTAAGCTCAAGTCAGTGCTGCCCACGCTGTATGCTCTTGTGCAAGGTAATGTTTTTATGTTAAAAAATTGTAGTTTCATAGTTTTCTAAAAACATAGTCCTACAAAAGTATTAGACCTTGAAAATAACAGAACTGAAAAGTGGGTGTTGCCACGCCTACTTATTAAAAAATTTTATAATTATTAGATTTAATTTTTGAAATTTTATTTTCGTAGCAAATGTTACTAGACTGCTAAATTTGGGCATTATAGCTTTAAGGAGTTTTAAGTTATCACTAGCAAAATATTGAAAATTTCGCCTTCAGTCTGTAGGCGATGCCACGCCTATTTTTCAACATTTGTTTGTTTTTTGTTTGATCAAAATGAAATCATTAGTTAATGAATTTTCACATTTTTTTAATTTTCCGAAATTTTTAATATGAAAAAGTGGGCGTGGCTATCACATTTCTCAAAATATTAATAACAATCTATTCTGGGTGCGCTTAAGTTGCAATTGGGTATAAATTATTTTTTTTTGTTATTGCAACACATTTTTGCACTTATACCATACTAAATTTCAGCACCGCTGCCCAATTGCACATTGACAAATTTCGAAAAATTTTACACAACATGCTCATCGATCAGCTGCGTATAAATTTTACTTCATACATTGCATGCCTGCCACTTGATTTAAAAACGATCAGCGCTATATGTTGAATGAAATGGCCTACATACGAAACTACTAACAACCAATGTGCATACATTGACACCGGTGTAAGCAGCGAAATAAATAAACAAATTACGTATTAAGCACAATTGTTGATTTTAGCTGCTTGATTGTATGTATGTCTATACAAATGTAGGCTTTCCCACAACTACATTTTGTATGCGCTAAACTGTTGCCAACACATGTGCTGTTAAGGGGGTATGCGGATGGTGGTGATGCGCGTTGCTGTTATAGCTGTCAGCGGCAGCCAACATTAATAGCAGCAATGCGAGCAAACGTGTATGAATGTGAAGAGAAGCATGAGCAGCAACGGTAACAGCGCTGGCAGCAGCGGCGCCAACAAGTGTCAAGCACCCATCAATGACAGCTGCGAAATAATTACGCAAATAAAAATTTTGTGAATGCCTGCACGAGTGCATACACACACACAAACATATAAGCATGCATATGCAAAAATGTATATATATGTATGTGTGTGTGTCAATGTTGTGGCAACGTACTCTAAATTTTTGTTGTTTACATTCCTGTTGGTGTTAGTGTGACAGGTTTAGCGCCACTATACACGATTATTGTTGTTGCTATTAACTGATTTTCCATTTATCACGCAACGCCGTCTAAGACTGACTAGCTGACTAACTGACTGACTGACATTTGACGTCTGACAGTGGCTAAATGTCATAGGCGCATCTCAATGTGATCGCCGGCTGATATATTGCAATGCACACCTTTGCCTATAGTATGCCTTTTGACTTAATGCCAACGCTATAATAAAATTGCATTATTTATTTAATTTATTTTCATTTCCTTAAAATTATATTTATTTGTTTGTCGCGAAATAAGGTGTTTTCTTGAAATGCCGTTTGCAATGAAGCGACATTTATGAACGTGTTGCGAAAATATTCCAGCGTATGTAAAGTTTTATGCGAAAACATTTTGCGGCAAAAAAAAAAAAATAAAAATAAATCTAAATTTAAAAAAGGTTACTTTTGATTAATTTTCCTTGATTATTCATTACCAAAAAAATTAGCTTTGATTAGTTTTGTTTATTTTTGAAAATTTTATTTTTTTTATTTTCTTTAGTTTTTTCTTGACTATTTTTGAGTTTTTTCAGTATTTTTCAAGAAAATAATTAATCAAACCGGTAATCATTACTAGGTCTGATTTGAATTATATTTTGGTTATTACAATTTTTAGGGACAAAAGTAATGTTTAATTTTTTGGATTTTATTGTTTTGTAAAAATATTTAAGAAAAGTTTATGTTCACCAGGTAAATAGGAGTGAGATCGAGAGGTATTGAAGAGCATGACTTCTCAACTAACTTGTCTTTTATCTCCTAATTTTATGCTAAGATCACTTTGCCGCCAAAAAATTGGTCTACTTAGATCACGAGTTTCGATCGACTTGTTTGCAGTATGGCTTCAGAAATATTTTAAGGGAATTTTCGGACTACTAGCAGCAAAACCGATAAGCTTGTAATCGTCGTGAACTGTTCCGGAATGATCAAAAAAACAAGTAAGGAAAGGGCTGCCTTCGACTGTGCCGAATACTTTATACCTTTCATGAATACGCATCACGGTTTTAAGTGTTCGATCCTTACTCACAATTAGTAAAAACTCTGCAAAACTGAAAATTTAAAGATACATAGCCCAAACTCCATTTAACGGTACAATCGATTATATGGGAGCTATATGTTATGTAGGTCCGATCTGGCTGGTTTTCACTACACATATTACATGTGTAATAAGTACCAAACCTACGAAATTTTACGTTCCTAGCTTTTAATTGCAAATTTATAGCCCAAAACCCACTTATCGAAACGATCGATTGTATGGGAGCTATGCGTTTTATTGCCCCGATCTTGCTGGTCCCGACAAATGATTAATCTCATGCAAAATGGCGGCTCCATACCAAATTTCATCAAGATATCTCCAAAACTGAGGGAATAGCTTGCGTACAAACAGACAGACGGACATGGCTAAATCGACTCAGCTCATCGCCCTGATCATTTCGGTATACTTATTGGTGGGCCTATCTCTTCTTCTTATCATACTTATAAACATCGGACCAAAGTTATAATACCATTTCATGTTCATGAATGGTATAATAATTCCGATATGGGCACGAAGTCAATTGAAAGATATTCTATACTGATCTCAAAAATGTTACCAAAGTAGCCCCGGAATCATGCCAAAATCGATCTGAACTTGTACAAGTGATATCAAATTAATAGTGAAATGGTCACGTAAACGTTCGGCAATAGTCAGTAAAAACAATCCCGAAAGTCTCGTCAAAAAAATCCCATTTGGATCTCAGAAATGTTATGAAAATAGTTTTCAAATCCGACCGATTTCGGACGTTTTACAAATGGTCGTACAATAAGCTTCAAATGATCTCGAAACCATTCCGATATGATTTGGAGAACGATATAGAAATTGTTTTGACTTCAAATCTGAACTAATATAAACAAAATTGATAACACAGTTCTGAAATTTCACTGAACTAATCTTAAAAATTTTAAGAAAATAGTTCTCAAATCCCACTGAGAACTATAGAAATGGACACAAAATAATCTTGAAATGGTCAAAACACAATTTTGAAATGTTATTTAAACCATTCAGAAATGATCGTGACAATAATTACAAAATAGTCCCTAAGTGAAGTCGATCTGGAACTATTTTGGTCTCAGAAATGTGCTGTCTGAGGGTATTATGAAGTTAAAGAAATATAATAAAAAATAAACTTAAGTTGGAATTTAAACTATTTCTTCATGATCCGGAAAATATTTCCGAAACGGTTCTGAAGACAAGTCAATAAGATTTCGAATTAATCTCAGAAATGTTCTGAAAAAAGTTTAGAAACTTTATAAAAGATATGCGATTATTATACTTACTCTTAGCAATGATAAGGAAAATAAGCGCGAGACCAAAAGTTGGCAGTTAACTCAACGAATTAGTACTGAACACTTAAAAGCATAAACAACCCCGATACCATACTGAAAATATATCAGATTTATCACAAAGAACTCTGAGGAATTATATCATATCTAATATAAAAAAATGCTTTAATTCCACACCGAAGTCAGTTCGTATTGATCCCGAAATTAACCGACAAATTTTAAGAACAAAATTTCGAGATCACGAACAATAGCACAAAGTTGTTGAAACAGGGTAGGTATGAACTATCCATTTGTGGTTCGCATTATTGTTTTGCCTATCCCAACAAACCCGCTTATAAAAAACGTTAATAGATTTGTCAACTATCTATCGTAAAATTTATTAGCCACATTTGTGACAAATTTTTATTACAAACACAATCATTTGTGGACAACTGAGCAGCTCGTTAAAACCAAATTGGAGCTGCATAAACTAAAAAAGTCATAAATAAATAAAAATCTGTGTGAAGCTATAGCAGTGCAAGCCACAACCACTTAAGTTGACTTAAGTAAAAAGTGACTTTCACGCATTTGCTATCGACTTGTAGCTAACGAAACGGCATTAGTTCTTGAGATGGCTACAGCATATACACCATTTTGTTATGAGAGCTATTAGAGCCAAGTTGGCTTCTAAGCGCAAAAGGTTCCGTGAGTTACTTTGCCCACCGCTGGTCTAATGTATGCGTATAAATATTTTCAATTTCATTAATTTGTAAATGTTGATGATTAATAATTTGTTTTTTTTTTGTTGTGTAAACACTCGGTCTCATACATACAAAACACACACAGATCAATCGGTGGTACAAATTAGGGATGGTAATCCCGGGATTTTTGGGATTTAAAAAATGTTATTACCTTGCAAAAAATCGTGGGACTGATCTCTGAGAATGATCCGCGATCAATACCTTTCGTCTACAGTGGGCTACAATTGATCCTATTATTCCGTTGTAGACATAATTGGGATAAGCCGATTTTAATTTCTGTAGCCTACTTCTAGGTATTGAAAGTAAATTAGTCCGACCGTACCCGAGGGAAAATAGAGGGAATCTGTCCGACACTAGCCTTTTGGGAATAAAATGGACCAATTAGTCTCTTCATAGGGACATGCTCAAACAAAAGAGATCACTTCAACCCATAAAAAGAGATCAAAACTGGCGTTGATCGCATGCTCCCTTGAGACTCATCCCGGATTCATCTTACAAGGTGCCGCAAAAGTAAGCTTCCGATGTTCAGCATATCGGTTGTGGCACGTGCAGTGTGTGCTGTTGCACCGTCTTGTTGGAACCACATGTTTTCCAATCCCAATTCATCAAGTTGCGGCAAAAAGAACTCGTTGATCATTGCTCTGTAGCGCTCACCATTCACAGTAACCGTTTGGCCCCGACCGATTATTGGTCAAATAAATAGTCAGCAATATTCCGCGTTCTGGAGCAGTGTAGCCTAACATTGTTTATTAACGTGTATTTCGCATGTGTTTACTACACAAATGTCAGAACAGAACTGACTTTAGGGGCCAATCGCAAAATTTATAGCATTTTCTGATAGGAGGATTACTTTTGCGCCACCTTGTACTAATCAGACTAATCGCTTTTTTTTGGTAGGGTAAGGATAATTTTTGATGTATTTATGCATTATAGATGCAAATATTTTTAATAATTATATCTCCGAAACCAGTTAGAAAAATTCAATATGAGAACGTACATATTTGATTTTGCTTTAAAATTAATAAAAAAGTTTAGTTTTGAAAAAAAAAAAAATAAATTAGTACCCAATTAAAATATTTTTGTATATATCTTAAAGTAAGACAGTTACTCAAAAAATTGCTTCACTTTTTTTCAACTTAAATCGGGTGACTGATCCCGGATCCTAAAATTTTAAATTCAGATCTCGAAAATTCCTTAATTGTAAGAATCGCACAAGTACTCATCCCTAGTAGAAATAAAACTGGCGCCAAAGCTTTTAAAACCAAAATATTTTATAGATTTTTTTGTTTTTCAAACACGATTTTTACATGCTAAATTATTTAAGCATTTTGCTATGCTTTAAAGCCGCCTACGGCTTTAGCCACCTGTTATAGCGCCATTCGCCTTCTACCGCCGCTTTACCTGCTACCAATTAACACTATCAGTCCGTTATTGGCTGCTGTTTAAATGTCTGTTGTCGCTTCTCTGCTATTTAGCCGCAGCTACCGAAACATTTTATATTAATCTGATAATAGGCGCAACGGACCAACACCATTAACGCTATCAAAAACAACAATAAAAAGCAAATTTTGACCGATAGTACTGTCCAAGTAAGCGGCAAAAATACATTTAGCGACTCATTTTGGAAAATTTTATTTCATAAATGGGATGTTTTTGCATCGTTTTTTTTTTTGGGAAACGAGTCAGCAAACTTAAATAGAAAAATATCAGAACCGATCAGTTTATAATTTTTGGAGGCCTTTTCTGTTTCGAAAGTTTTAGTTCCGATTTTGTTTTACAGAAAAATTGTTTTGCTCGTGGGCATAGTTGATGCTGTTATTGTATATGCGATTGTTTACGCTGTCTTCTGTTTATTTGCAGTTCGATTATAAAAGATTGCCGACTATGTTTGCAATATGTTCATAAATTTTTATGACGTGAAGAAGTTTTTTGTTTAGTATTTCGAATGCTCTTTCCAAATTACCGTTTTATTCGCTTTAATGTATGCTGTTATTTCTTTTCGTTTATCAAAATTTGCATTTTTTGCTACTTATGCAAATTTACTTTTTCATGTTCTAGCCACTTTTGTAGCAAATTTATGTGACAATTGTGCCACGCCTCTAAATCTTCAACTTTCATTTTGTCACATCAACTTTTTTTCTAATATTTTTTTTTTAAGTTGTCAAAGAGAAGCCGCACTTTAAAACGTTATTTAATGCTCATTTATTTTGAATTTTATTGCTGTCAAAATAAATTTTGATTATTGATTTTTCAAGTTTGATTTTTAGTTAAACACTTCATGGCACTTATGAATATTATTTGTAAATTCTGCCATTAGCGGATTGAAATAGCATTTGGGAACGGTTTTCCTTAAGAGCTTAAAATTCACGACATTTTGTTTGTCATCGCATAACACAAAAATTACTAACGCTATTTGTGCAGAATATGAACGAAATTGTAACGAAATGCATGGAGAAGGTTCCCATACAGCTATTAATTTGATATTCCAATTTTTTTATTTTTAAAGTGAAATGTTAACAAGAAGTGTATTGAATTGAGGTATTTAGTAGATGCATATGAAGGGCAGTAGAATGTCTGCTGATGTCTACTAGTAGAAAATAAAACAATTTAACAAAAATCATGCCCCTTTCACATACAATAATAAAATAGCCTATTAAAACTTTAAGTGACAAAAGTGTGAAATCTGAAAATTCCACACATCACGACATTAACATCACAAACCAAAAAAAAGGAAACTTACGTCTAATTGGCACCACAACGAAAAAAGTATGCATTAATAAAATGTTTTAAATTAAAAATATATTTTCGGCATAAATATCACACCAAATGATATGTCAGTCACGGATAAGTGCATAGTAAAAAAAAAAATCAGCAACAAAAAAGCTCATGAAATATGTATAAAAAAAAAAAAAAAAAAATCACAAAAAATCTTAAAAGATATATAAAATGTTGCTAACAAATTAACAAAAAAAAAAAAACAATGGTAAACAAGAAATACTTAAATTAACTTGTTATAGCTCATTAAAAAGAAGAATAAAAACCAGTGAACGTAAGCGTTGTGAATTAAAAAGCAACAGGTGTTTTGACTATCCCGTGCATATTAGAGCGTATCAGCAAAAAAATGTGAAAATGTTCCCCTCACATCCCCAATTTGAACAATTAACTTATGAGGGTTTTTTAAAAAAGGAACTTTTAGCACTCAGTAAAAAACGGCCAAATTCGTTCTTTCTTTATATTTTCTACGTTTTATATTCGATAAAATATTTTCAAACGACATATTTTAGTAATAGTTTTAAAAAGTTACAATCCTTTTACTCAGATTATGATTTACTTAAAGCTTTATTTACTTTGCTAAATTTGTTTTTCTGAATACAGGGGTTAAATAAAAGCATAAAAGCTAATGTTGGCATTCTAGGTTAATGGCGTATATAGAAGAAATGTGAAAATATAACGCTCTTTGGAATCAGAGTTCAAATAGAAAAGTTATTAGGTAAAAAACAAATTGCGCTGTTTTTACAGGGTGCTGAAAGAACAAAGTTTTCTATTTTTAAAATTTTCAACAAGTAAAAAATTGGAATTTTAAACTCTTTGGTATTACGCTCTTACTACTCGGAACTTCGACTTACATTTGTAGCGCTTCCTTTTTTTTGTGATTGTTGTCATCACCCCATCAACATGTATTAAAATCGAAAAAGAGCACGCCAAATTAAATAAAAATTTTGTAAGTTTTATTTATAATAACCTGTCGCTTAGTACTAAACTGAGAGATTTAGTGTTAATTTCTGTTTAATTCACTTAGAAGTTTTATATATATAGATATTTTATATTCGGTTTCTTTGATATTTCAATCACGTTTTAAGCAGGCGCCATTAGCAAAATACTAACTTGTTTCAAATACAAATTTATTGGTATAAATCTATTTGCGGATGGGATATATAATAGAAAAAATTTAAATTTATTACTACACAGATATAGCCAAAGCAGTGCGATTACATTTATGTCTGTAATCGATTGGAACTGCTATAACAGTCACTCTAATAATATTTCTTTTTGGTTGCGATGCCAACTCTCTTTAAGAAAAATAATTCCCTGCACTATACAGGGATTTAAATCTTATTTTAAAGATCTAGCAATAAAACGATGAAAAATTGCGTTCAATTCATTGCAGCAATTTGTGAGAGATGCCAGACAGCTGGTATACAGGCAAAAAATTGTACAACTGTTGTTTTGGTAGCTGTTGCGCTGGTAGGGAAATCCCCTCTGACTTTTTAATTAATATCTATAATGCATAGACCAGGAAAGGCTTCTTAAAATTAATTATATTTAAGTATATTCATATGTTGTGCTTACTTCTTTTGCCACCACTGTTTTCAACAGGAATAAAATAAACGCCTGCAACAAAAAAGTCTCTAAATTTTATCACAGACATCTAGCGATAAATTACAAAAAATTGCATACAACTTTATGCAGAACTTTTTGAGTGATGCGCGTACAAACAAATAGACATACAGATAAAAAACCTAAAAGCTGTTTATTTTACCTCTGATGCCGCTGTTATAATTTTTTCAAAAGAATAGTTTCAACAAAAATTTAACAGTATACGTACTTTTACTCTGCACACTTTAAAATTATCACAAAAAAACAAGTAAGGATGGCGCTGTCTTCGGCTGTGCCGAAGGCTTTATACCTTTCATGAATACGTGCAAACTTAAATGCGCATTGTTGTTGAGGGAGAAATGGCCATAATCCTCTTATCTGAACGATCGGTTGTATGGGATATATATTTACTATATATAGCTCCGATCTTAGCGATTTTTTTTACCAAATTTTTTGTTATCTGTAAGCAAATATCCCGCCAAGTTTCAAGTTTTAATCTTCTAAAATGAGGGATAAATGGCCATAATCCTCTTATCTGAACGATCGGTTGTATGGGAGAAATGTATATGCTATAGTGACCCGATTATACCGGATCCGAAAAATGTCTAATATAATACAAAAATACATCCGTGTGCCAAATTTTATCGAGATATCTCAAAAATTGAGGGACTAGTTTGCGTTCAAACAGACGGACGGACGGACAGACGGACAGACGGACATGGCTGTATCAACTCAGTTCATCGTCCTGATCAATTTGGTATACTTAATGGTGGGTCTATCTCTTGTATTTCTAAACGTTACAAACATCGGACCAAAGTTAATATACCATTTCATGTTCATGAAAGGTATAAAAACATAGCAATTCTCTACTATCTGGCAGCACTGGTATCGCAGCAAATTACACGAAACAGAATGCGATTACAGCGCGAAATGCTGCAGGAATGTAAATGCATACAATAGCTTACAACAACAATGCCACATTATCAAGCAGGAAAAATAAACGTACGGTAATACGGGGTGAGGGGCGACAAGGCGCTGCAATAACAATCATTGGTGATAAAAACAAGCGCAATACGAAATAAAGCGCAGCGAAAAATGTGGGCGTGTAATATTTAAATGCTGAAATCAATAATAACAATAATCATAAAAATGCAAAAATAAATGATTAATGCTGGAAAAATGTGCGCAAAAAGGCAATTATTTTGGTTTTTTTTTAATATAGATCAAAGTTTAAGAGCAGAATTATTGGCTTTGTGAACGCATAAGAGACAATTCAAACGTTAAAGCTTGGTTATAATAAAACATTTAGAAAAACGTGTTAAAGCAACAGTGAATATACCCAGCAAGCGCTTCTTTAATTTAAAAAAAATATATATCTTTATGCTGAATTGGCTGTTATAAGCGTTATATAAGCTTTATATAAGCGTTTTCAGTCGTAATTCATTTGAACGTTTAATGTAAACTTTGATGTAAACTTAAGAACGAATTTTTATAAATCATTTAAATTTAAAAGTGAAGTCCAAATTTTGAAAAAAGAACAAAAATATCATCTTATAAAAGTTTATAAAAAGCTTTCTTTAAAAGTTTCTTAGATGTTTATATTTTTCAACTTATAATCAACGTTCCTTTTCGGTTATATAACGCTTAACGAAAAATAAACGTTTTGCAAGCTTTATTTATTCACTTGTTTATTTATTTTATTTTATTTTATATTTCCTTTTGATTTACTTTGCTTGTTGGGTAGCATTAATGAACTAATCGAAATGTAAATAGAATGTGATTTATGAATAAAGTGGTGATTTATATAGTAAATAAATAATATTTGAAAAATAGAAGAATACACATTTATTTGTATATACAATGTATGCATGTATATAAGTATGTATGTACGTTCACACCTACATTAAATAGGAAAAAAATGCAAAATAGCAAAGTGCTAAAAATATGCAATTACACTCGTCTGGCGCCATACAGCAAAGCTAAATAGCAACAATAATAGTAGTGAAAATGTGACGAAGAAGAAGAAGTACAACAACAAATACGGTTATAGGTGCTTGCATGTATGTATGTATATTTGTAACAGTACAATAAAGTTTAGTAAAATATATTTATTATTGAGTAGTTAGTAGATTAAATACAACAACAAGCAATACAAGTAAGAAGGTCTAACTTAGGGTGGAGGCGATCACTAATAGCCAACTGTATTGAATGCTGTATTGTTCTATCTTCTCTCCAAAAAAAACTTGTATGCAAAAGTGGGCGGGGTCGTTCATTTCATATACTCTCTCCCAACATAATATACCAGATTTGTGCACTCATGTGTGGGTGATGCCACTCCCACTTTGCAAAAATAACTAACAGGATAACCTAGTCCAAATTTTACCATTTCACTGACGCAATTCAAAAATTTTGTTCACTATATGTTTTTTTTTTTAATTTTCAATATCTAAAATAGGCGCGTGGTTACCATCCGATTTCGGAATAGCAACATTCCTTGGCCGGAAAATAATCCGATTACCAAATTTTATTCAAATATCTAATATTTCCTGGACGGACTGACATTGCCCAATTCATTTTTCTACTCATTCTATTCTTATGAATCCCAATTTCATCTCGATTTCGTTACAACCCCCTTTATTTGATTTTTATGTGATTTCAGATAAAATACCGTATTTGCTAGCACAGCTGGGTATAAAAAAACAGCAACTGCGTTTATATGAGCTATTGAAATGCGCCCTACAGCGCTCAGAAAAACTTTGCGGGTGGTAAATAAAAGCACTACGCGGTGTTAAAGTACTGTCAAAGTTCATTAAATGGTGTTTAATGTTTAAAATTTTTTCTATTTTTACACAAATTCTAAGAGCCCAAAATAGAAACTGCATATCGTCGGTGACACTGCAAAACCTCTCAGCACACAAATGTAAAACCGAGGAAGTGATTTCTCAGGTTGGCTGTTTTGCAACTACAAATTGGTTAATTTTAGGACGCATAGTGACTTTATGGAAAACGTTTTCATCAAGATCGAATAGATGTTGATGGCAGGGGCCTATAAAAGTTTTTGACACATATTTTTGTGTAGTGTGGGAGTAGGCGTGGCAGGGCTTAGTGAAAAGTACAGTTTTGTTGTTGCATTATCCAACAAACACCGTAAAAATATTTCTTCAACCTTTAAGAAATTTTTTAATTCCAGCCTTTAAGACATGTAACGAACTTTTTGGTTCTTAAGCTGATAGCCAGAAAAAAAAAAACAAAAACAATAAATGAAATAAAATTAAGTTTTAAGAAAATAGTAATGAAATTTAAATTTAAATCAAAATTTAGTTTAAATTCATATAATAATGTTTTATTTTTTTTTTCAGTATCAAAGTCATACATTTGAGAAGTACATTTTACCTGAACTTGCGATCTAATATGACTCAAGCTCAAATGTTTTTTTGGTAGCTGTCAGCATATTTACACCTTGTTGTTTTATACGCTCATTGCCTAGCTGTTGTGTGATGTTTATTTAAATTTTGCTGCGTATTTTTCACAAATAATTTTCTATTGGTTATTGATTGTTAATTAATATGCAAAGGGAATTATTATTTAATTATATTTTTTATTCATCTCATAGCGTTAGACAATTTACATAACGGTAGTTGGTAATAGTACTCTAATGCGAACTAAATTTGTAAATATAAAAATTAGGCCAGACACGCGAGATTACCGTAAAATAGTAGTTTACTTGGTTAACTTACTTAAATGGTTGCTTAGGAATTGGCAGCTACCTCAGAAAAGCAAACGATCTATGAAAAACGTCAAAAATGGCTATCAAAAGTTTTATTTGAGAAGCGAAAAGATATTAATCTAATCACTAGCATGATGAAAATCGTCTTAAAAACCAACTGGAATATAGCAAAGGACTACGCACAGAAACATTTTTAACGACGGTAACTACAAACTGCAAATAGAAGACGCAAATTGACACTGAAGATGGCACCACGTCGAAACCTGGTTGTGTACAAATCGAATCCGACAAGAGCAACAGAATGCGTTCAAAAACTCCCACTACTCTAGTAACTATACAAATCTGAATCTTTGAAAATCTAAGTTCTTGTTTTTGTTTGATGTTTTTAGACTTTTGTGCACGCCATCTAAATTTATTAAATTTGTTATGATTACTAATGTAATTGTTAAAAATATAAATTTTTTGTTTCAAAATGTTTATTATTATTGTCACCTCTGCGCTTCGCTTCCTATTTTTCGCGTACTTTCAGCTAAATTAACATTTTTGCATGTTGGCATTTTACGGCAAATTAGTATCATATACAAATACTATATAGTTATACATTTTACATTAGGGTGTTTATTTTTAAGACGATATTTTATACTCAAGGACTACTAAAAGCCTATTTATTGGACCTCAGTCAAATGGTAGCAAAGTGTCTTACGATGGAAATATTTGGCAGATGTGAGGTGAATATAATTTCACTATACAGCAGATTGTTACTATACGAATTTCTCACCATATTAAAAGAGATATCTCACCACAAACTTTTCTAAATAAAAATTTTGATTGGTTGTTTTTATCTTCTATATAGACGTCCAAAGTGCTCAAGCGATCTTCATGCAGTTTTTACAGTGGTAACTAGCATATTGATCAACTCGCTCAACAGTTGCCAACTGAATCTGATGAGCAAGCGAATGTTATCACCAAACTGCGCTTCCATTTGAAATAAGGTAACTAGATTTTTCTAAAACTTTGTCAGAGTGCACAATTTAATCATGTTAAAGATTGAAAACTATTTGCGTTTCAGGTACAGAGGAAAGAAATCTCCAGATGCGATACTCGCTGAAATTTCATAGCTAACATTTAAAAATTATTTTTTTTTCCGTATTTTAATAATTTCTTTTTCAACGTTTCTCCAAAACCAACACTGGAAAAATTGAGAAGCACATTACAGATCAAACAGAAAGAAAAAAGACTTAGTTTTGTGGAAAATATGTTCAGAAAGCATGAAAAAAAAATTTCCAACACTTTGATTCATAAGCACTACAAACATTTTATAAATCAATTTTTTTAAAATTTTAATTGTTGCACAGGTCTCTAGCAATAATTTGGCTTTAACAAATTGAAAAAATATCAATTAGTTGACGAGTTATAGCCAAACAACCATAAAAACAATATGCTAAAAATCGGCATTTAACTGCAAAGTTCGAAGGTCGATTAAAAAAAAATTCGAACTAACACAAACAAACGCCGCGATACGGGTCTTCTAATTTAGCCTCTATTTTCACCCCTGACTCTCAGAATCGACCTAACTTTTGCTAATCTGAATTTGTTCCCCAGTGTTATTTGTGGAAGTCCAAGGAAGGTTTAAAAGTTGAATAAATTTGAAAGTTGTATAGGGATAGGGATATGAAATATTATTAGATTCGTGCCGGTAAATTTTTGGGCAGTACAGAGTTTGCTGGGCCCTCTAGTATTTTATACAAACAACCACGAATTAAAAGTTTTCTGAAATCGAATTTTAATTTGAGCAATTTTTTTAAACGTATTCTAAAATAAAGGTCTTCATTGAAGAAATTCTGTAGAAATACCTTCATCTTCATTTGAGTTGCTTGGCTTTGAATAGGGGGGGGGGGTTACTACATATGAAGAAAAAGAAGCCGGATAGGTAGCAGATGATGAAGCAGAAGGATAAGAAGATGAAGGTGTATAGTTGAAAGTATATGAAAGAGAGGTAAAAGAAGAAAAAAAAAGTATAAAAATTATACACCTAATGTGCATACTTGTTAATAAAGTTTTAATTTTCGCGTGGTTTTTCGCGCTTTAATGCCAGAAGCACACACACATACACTGAAACACCACATATATGTATGTAAGCATGTGTGTTTGGCATTCATTCGTTGACAGCCATATTAACAATTTTCTATGGTATTTTGGTCTAATTATTCGTATGCGACAATTGCCCATTTGACATATGTGATAAACACATTTGCAATTATATATTTATTAAAAATTGCAAACATTTAATTGGTTTAAATGTAAGTGTATCTCATTTTGTAAGTTGACGTGTGCGGTATTTTGCAATTGAAGTTTTATTTTTGAGCAATTTTTACAAGAGTGTTTGCGTTTTTCCATGTTTGATGGCATTCTTGTTTTGCACGACGAATTATGTAATATTTTGTTTGGTTTGTTTTTTGTATGGGAATGCTGGTTTTTGTTATTTTTGTTTTACCTTTTGTGTCAACTGAGCTGATTGCATTAATTTCCTTATAAATGAAATCTCTATGCAGTTGGGTGGATATGCTTGGGCAATTACAATACATTAGAGGGTGAAAAAAATACTGTAACAGTTTCATGCCTTAATATTTTCTGGCTTTTATTCGATGCTAGATAAAAATTTTGTCTGTATTATTGAATTAAAAGTAACAAAAAAATAAGCAAGCAGCAAAAATTATAGACACTCACAATTTTGGTTGCTGTCTTACAAGCGACAAATTTAAAGTTTAAAATTTTGAAAAAAAAAGTAATTTTGTTATTTTATTCATAGGTCGCTAAGCGCTTACGAAAAAAATTCGGCTATTAATTTTTAAAGATCTGATATTGCTAGCTTAAATTTTTTACTTTCATTTTCGCTTTAAAATTATGAAATCATTAAAGTAAAAAAACTGAAAATGGTTGTAGACGAAATTATATTCCCTATAAAAAGTAATAAACGGGTAGCGGTTCGGCCATAACCTCAAAAAATCTAAACTAGTAATGGAAGACTTTTAAAAACTAATTTAAAAAAAATTTTTTTTTTACCATTTTGTTTTTAAGTGCAAAATAAAAAAGATTTATTCCAAGTCTAGCAAAAAGTTGGGTAAGAAAGCGGAATAAATCTTTTTTATTTTGCACTTAAAAGCAAAATGGTCAAAAAAGCCTACAAAAACCATATCTACAAAAATAAATTGACCGGAAAATCTTAAATATTAAACAATTCTTTTTACCCACTCTAATGTGCATGTATTCAACAAAATACATTGTATGCTATTGTAATATTAAGAGAAATTTTGTTGTTGTGGCATTATTGGCATTACTCATTTCAACTATTTACTTTTTCCTATTTGCTGTCATCTATGGTATTAAATGGAAAATTATCATTTGTTTGAGTTTTGCAAAATCATTGTGTTTGTTGTACAACAATTCAAAATTACCGTTACAAGGAAGCTAACTTCATCAACTCAATTGTTTATTTAAGCAAAATTGTATGCGCAAAATTAATTCTTTAAAAGCCATTTATTGCTGTGCAATAAGCTTACGGCATCTTAAGACTTATTGCCAGCACAATCTGTGTGCTAAACCAAATGCTTAAAAAACAGTGAAGCTATGACAAAAGTAATTTAAAAAAATCATAAGATTAGAAAGTTGAAAAGTATAATTTGCTAATGCTTTTTTACAAATTAATTTATATTCACTTTAAATAAATATGTAATTAAGTAATTAATAACCAAAACAATAATTAATAACCAATACAACTTAATACTTCAAAAATAAAGCGGATACTGCTAATGAAATTGAATTACTTCTTTGATTTACAATGAATGATTAAATATTAGAGTAATTACCATATTACTCTGTGTGGTTGTGGTTAATTGCCACTAATTTCATAATTTTTATAACCAATAAGTAAATAATTAAAAGAAAAATAAACCATTACCTTATTATTTTTTAGATTTCGTATGTTTATTTTTTGATTATTTTTATCTTTTTTAATTACTTGTCTATTATTTTTGATTATAATAGTTGACTATTTGCTTATTAGTTATAATTGAAATATTTTAATTTCATGGCTGCTAATATTATTTCACATTTTAAAAGCTTTAAATGTATTCAGGTACTGGAAATGAAAATGCATTATTTTTTGGCCTTTACAGCTCTTAGAATTAATTTAAAAGTACATTGATTACAGCATAACATTGCGTTGTTGTGTTTGATTAGCACTGTTTTTATAGTTTTTATGATTAATAATCAATTAACTAAAAAGGAATTCAATTACTTTTTAACTATCTGACTATTTGATTCATTTTTCTATGTAATAATACTTGACGATTTAATTTTGTTTCCTTACGTAATTAAAAAAGTTGTTTGATTATTTTATGATTAGTTTTTTAATTTCTTCCTATTTTGATTACTATTTTTGCCTATAATTCTTAATCATTTAATTTTTACTTGATTTAGTTTAATTTTTTTGATTATTTTTAAACATTATTATTTAAGTTTTTTACTTGAATTATTATTTTTTGATAATTTTGAATCATCAGTATTTAATATTTTTAATTCATTTTAATTTCAGATCCCGCAAAACCACCAAACAACCTTTTGTAAAAAAACTGGGCTTGATCTTTTACCGATTTCGTGCCTTCGCTCAAAATATGTATCTGATAGCAAATGTTTTCAAAATTTCTTCTTTTGGCGCTACCACGCCCGTTTTTAAAAATTTTCATTGGGTTTGTTAATGTTTAAAATTTCATCAATTTATCGGCATTACTTAATGGATTATCACATTTTTACATTTTCCAAAATTTTCAATAAAGAAAAAGTGGGATTGCCCATTATCCGATCTCATTTAATTTCTTTGCCAACTTTTCTTTTCTAGGTAAAAATAAAGCTATATACCAATTTTAAAATTTAATTAAATAACATTTTTTTAGATTGATTTTTTAGAATATTTTTAATATTTTTTTTCAAATCACATTTGATTTAGTTTTTTTTAAATTATAATATTTTAATTTTTTTAGGTTTTTTTACTTATTTTTGCGCTTGCATTTGCATCTTTGTTTGTCTCCATTATTCTTCCAACAGTAAAGGTAAATTTATGTATTAGCCTTTCGCCATTTTATAATTCTTCTACATTTAATTGTTTCTCGTGATCTTATTCTTTCACATAAATAGATATTTTCCTAAAAGTAGCAACATTTATTTTTTGCGTAACGAAAATGAAAACAAGTTGTAAATATCTTAGCACATTTCACAAATTAAAATGTTTTCGCTAAAAATACACAACAATAGAAATAAATTTTAAGTGAAACCCCGGCCGGTCATTATAGAAATTCAAAGCGAATGTGCTAGACATGTGTTAATCTGCACTGGGAAGTATCGCTATATACCAAACATACTACGTACTATATGCTTATTGTATTTACCAGTATATAGTTTGTTGAGATGACAATTTTTAATTGCTTTACTATATACTTAGTTAATATGTCGTTAAAATGCTTACAAGTAGCAGTGATTGAGTCATAGCAATAAATGTTTCGCTATTAAATAGATTGAACAACTTTTTTCCTAGCGGCCAATTAGAAACAGACATTCCAATCTTTTTGTGCATGTTTCGCTTTCGCATAAAAGAAAATGTCTAATTTTAATTAATTATTTCGAGGCAAATTTATTTTTAGTTAAAAAATTTCAGAAACTTTGAAACATTTAAAGCAATGCAAAGTTTTTAAAAGAGTATATTTAAGGCTATTAGTCGAATTAGCCTA
This sequence comes from Merzomyia westermanni, assembly GCA_949987695.1. Lineage (NCBI taxonomy): Eukaryota > Metazoa > Arthropoda > Insecta > Diptera > Tephritidae > Merzomyia > Merzomyia westermanni. The sequence continues at coordinate 67,184,492 of OX465290.1, forward strand.
GAATTAGACTTTATTTTACTTGAAAACCATAAATTAGAAGCTTGGAAAACTACAGATTTGAGATTTCCATATTTAAGTTTCAAAGTTCTATGTTCAAAGAGAGAGGTGAGAGAACTGTGTTACCATATGAAAATCAAGCAGTATCCGCTGAACTAGATAATCAATGTCTGATGGAACACAAATTTTTCTCTCAACATCTATTAATACAAAAAGACTATAGTATTATGTATATCGATTTAGCGAATATCGTCGTTCAAAAATGTTGCATTGCTCAGTTTAGATTACCCTGTATTTTCACATTAGCGTTCGGAAGCGAAAGAACCATAATAATAAATAAGGCATTACTCAAGTAAAAAAATTTTTTTTTTTATTTTTGCAACTAATTCGGCTACATATGTATCCATGCTGTTGTTGTGACTTGTTGTTGCTGCCTACCATGGATTGCTGGTTGCTGCTATTGGGTGTTGATGACGACTACGCAAATTTACTACTAGGGTTACGCTTTCCAATTCCATTCATTATACACTACATACGTTATTTCATATAAATCAATGAGGCCCAATAACTGTGCTCTATCTATATATATAAAAATGAATTGCTGTTCGTTAGTCTCGCTAAAACGCGAGAACGGCTAGACCGATTTGGCTAATTTTGGTCTTGAATTATTCGTGGAAAAATAAGAAAGTTGTATAGGGATTGGGGATAGGAAAAGGCAATATTTCTAGATCCATGCAGGTAACTTTCTGGGCAGGACAAAGTCTGCCGGGCCCTCTAGCCTTCTTATAAGCGAACAGTAATGTGTATGTGAACCGATTTTTATGAAATTTTCACATAAGAGTCAGGGCTTCACTGGATAGAACATAGAATATACAGTTGTCCGTAAAATAAAAGAAAAACTTAAGGGACCCGATATAAAGCATTAAAATATATAAGAAATGTTTATTGCAAGTCTATTAAGTGTAGCTTTGATAGTTACTCGACATTCTCGAGGTAGGTAGAACATAGAAAATAGTAAACATTTTAATTAACTTTTTCTAATTGAAGTGTTGTGTTTTGAAGAAAGTTGAGATTATGAATATAATAAAACGTATTAAAAACTTGAGCCTAAACTTTAAACAAACCAAATTTGGGTTAGAATTTTTAATTTTGTCAGTTTTCGAGAAAATGAGCGTGAAGCAAAGAGTTTAAATTTTAAACCAGAAATGTCTTAACAATTGAAAAAAAAAAACATAAATAGCATTTGTAGCAGTTGGCAGGATTCGAAACGACTGTTCCCGCATCATAGTCTTCTGCTCTATTCACTGAGCTACGCAGCACACAAAACTGTTTAGTGAAAAATTCAATGACTTGAAAATACTTTCAAAAATAAATGAAAAGAAATTAAAAAGTGTTGTTCAGTTAAATTTTAAATATAAACCGCAATAAATTAAAAATAGATGTAGATAATTGAAAGGTTTGGAATTTATTACAAAAAAGTTTAAAAAATTGTCTAAATTTACGAATGGTTTGAAATTAAAGCTACACTTTTTAGCCGTGTACTAGCACAGTTCAAAAGGTAAACTATTGCCTTATACTTATAACTTTGCAATGAAAACTTTACATGACACTTGCTCACCCATAAGAAATTTCTGTGCCTCACTGACATAGTACTTAAACATCCATCCCTGCATGTTAGTGTGTAGTCTTTATTTATGAACATATCCGTCTGTTTATTTGTTTTTGCTACTGTAATGTTATTCTATTGCCGATTCATTTTGTTTGTTGTTTTTTTTTTTTTTTTGTGTTTTGCTTTGACAGCAATTGTTTATTGTTTTAAGGCGCAACTAATACGCTTGTAAGTTTGCATTTTTTTAAATTTATTTTTTTCAGTGTTTCCGTTTTCAAGCGTTTTTTATTGCTTTAGAGCTTTGGCGTATAAGTCAGATGACTGTTACGCGTTGCCTGTAGTCCATTGCCGGTTGCCGGTTTTTTTGCTGGCCAACAAACCGAAAATAGCTAGATGATCTGCTATTAATTACGCTTCAATGTTTTATATTTTCTTTTGTTTTCACCTAATATTAATGCCATTGCCTTATGTGTTTTATTTTTTTTTTTTGTTTACTTTACGGTCATATGAGTGTTATTTTTTAAACTACATTCTCGTTATGGTCACGCGTTCATTCTCAGTAGTTCGTAGTCGTTACATATGCATGCTTGTTTTGTGCATAACTCGTGGGTTGTGGGATGAATGCTTACAGACAGGGAGCGAATGAAGCAGTTTTTACTTGAAATTTCAATGCAAGAAGTTGCTTGGAAAGTAATCGTCTATTTCGAAGGCTGAGTGCACCACTAGATTATATCGGCTGCGCTTTCTCAGTAAATTCCCTATTTCGAGAAAAATTCAAGCAATCTTCAGTTTAGATATTTCCTTCTACTAAGCTCACCACATTTATCTCATCTCAAACTTAAATTTTTATTTTTAAGTCGAAGAAATAAAATTCAAATTTTAACTGTTATTATTGACTTAAGGAAAAGTATAAACTTTCCAGTTTTTTGGTTGAAGAAACTAAAAATCCAACTTTAACTCTTAATAATGACTTAAAGGAATAACATTCTAATTCTATCTTTTATTTTTGACTGAAATGGATCTATAAGAAAAGCCTCTAAAAATTTTCCTATTCTATTCTAATAAAAACTTTTAATAATTATTATTATTAATTATACTTAATTAAAAATAGTTATTAAAAAAATAAAAACGATAATAATTTTCATAAATAAAAAGAAAAATTATTACCATTGGCCTTGAGCTCGTTTATAGCCATGGTACTTTGAAAAATTTGAAGTCAACTTTAATAAATAAAAGAAGTCAAAGTCAAAATTTTACTGAAAATAATATCAGATTTACATATTTATTTTAACCTTAAAAAAATAAAAGTATAATTATAACTTTTACACTTGATTGAAATAAATAAAAGTTTGACTTTAAATTTTTGACTCAAAGAAATGACTTCCAAAGTATCCAGCCCATGAATCAGCAATTCAATTAAATTGGTACACAAAATAAAAACAAGAAAAAATTACTTTTATTTATGATTGAATGAAATTTTTATATAAAGTACAACTTTTAAGTTGTTTTTCAACTTGCATAAATAAAAGTCATAGACTTTAATAAAAAAAAAGTCAACCTGCAATTTTATAAAACTCACAAGCCTTACGCTCCCTGTGTACTGCTCCCGAAAGCTATGGAATTCTGTGAATGCTCGCCGGCTCATTGTTGATGTTAATTCTTTTTCGTTTTCATTAACTTAACATTACATAATGAATTTTGCAATTGGAGCATTCAAAACAATAACAATAAAATAGCTGCAATTTTTATTTACTTATTTAATGTTTTTAAGGTGTTAACAGCGAGTGGCGTTTAAAACTGGTTTGAAAACAAAAATTAAAAAAAAAACATGCTATAAGTAAATAAAAATAAAATTGTGAGAAAATATTTCAATTGTTGTTATTTGTTTTTGTAGAAGTGTAATTTGAGAAAACTGTTTTGCAAAATGTAGGAGTTGAAAATTTTGTGAATTGTATATAAAGGTTACCAGACTAATCAAAAAATTAAAATTCTAAGATAGACATACAAAGACGAAATCATGTAAAATAAACTGATTAGCGCATACGATTGAATAAAAATAATTTCTAAATTGATGCCTCCTCTTTTTTCGAATCAATTAGCCACCCATTCTGTTTTTTACCTAGCAACACCTCAATTCAGTCATCATCAACTACAACACCTCTTTAACATGTCAACAAGCAACAATTTGCTGACATACTCGACAATGATTATGACCAACTATTTTCCATTTATTACTCGCATTCAAGTTCACATCAGTGGCTTGTCTTAATGACAACGCACGCATCGTTAAAGCAGCATTTTACCATAACTCTTAGATCATCCTTTAACTAAAACACATCATCACACATTGCGTGAAAAAGGTGGGTCCGCTGTAGTTGCTTCTGCAATGGTTGCCCTCATGGGCGTTTTCCAACTTGTTATGTAATTAAAGACCGACATTAACTGCTTGAGCTATGCATCAGCACTGCACAAGACGCAGACGTGTGCCGCAATACAAGAAAAGGCTCAATGTGCAACATAAGAAACTCATTACCAAAGCGCAAGAGTTGATGTTGGTGAGGGCGCCTTAAAAACGAAAGTAGAAGAAGCTTAATATTAATGCAGGCACAAGAAGCGACCATAGGTTAACGGACAGAAGAGGATGTAACTGGGGTTAATTACTGCAACACCTCTAGGAAGTAGAAGATATGTAGGTTGTTTGTGTACAAGTTTATGGTATGTATTTGACCGTGTTAAGGGAGGGAAAAAAATGTATTGGGGTTCTTCGCCGGATATGCAAATGGTGGTGGTTTCTTTGGCGAGACTTCAAGGGATAGTGGTAATTAAAGATTCATTTTCATATGGTTCATCTTCGGAGGTTCCTTGCACTTTTTCAGCAAAGTTAAATAAAACCATTAAAATAATAAGTACAAAGGACTGTACCAAGGCTGGCGCAAAATATTTCATGTGAAGTCCAAGGCAAAATATTAAATAAATATATAATATATTCCTAAAACTAGATTCGAGCGCCAAATGACTTAGAAAGTGATAAGACATTTTAAGCGTTGCACCAAAACCCCCAAGAGTCGTAAAAAATATATTTGTATGAAAAACCTAACATCAAAATACGCGCCTAAGTAATCTAGAAACTTAAGCGTGATTTTAAGGTATACTGAAAACTGTTTAGAGAAAGAAAACAACTCTCTCTAACTCCACCAAAAATATAAGATTAAAAGCACTAAATAGATAATGGTCGATTTATATCGAGATACGAGACATGCGTGTGCTAAACTAAAATCAGTAAAAAGTTCCGTGCGACCTCCAAGGCAGCATATCAAAAATGTAGTCATTCCCCTAACCAGATTCGAACACCAAACAACTTTAGAAGCAATGGAACATTTGGATCATTACAAAAACAACCCCAAGAGCCGTAAAAGTGAAAGAGGCTTAAAAACTTATAAAAATTAGAGCCAAATAAGTTTGAGAACCCAAGGGCGATTTGAAGGTATGCCTAAAACATGTTTAGAGAAACAAAACAACTCCCTTTAATTGTAACAGAAATCGATTGTTATAAGCGCTAAATACCCAATGAGGGATTTATTTCAAGGATGCTAAAAACTTAGAAAGCAGGTTGAAGTAAAAAGTTCCATACGACATCCAAGGTTGTATATTAAAAATCATTAGTCATTTCCATAACCAGATTCTATCCCCAAACGACTTTCGAAGTTATACAACAGCTAGAGTAGTACATCAGCAACCCCAAGAGCCATAAAAGTCAAAAAAGTTTTCAAAACTTAACGCAACATTTCGTGCCTAAGTAGTTTAAAAACTCAAGCGCGATTGGAAGGTATACTCAAAACATGTCTATGGAAAGAAAACAAATGCCTCTATTTCTAATAAGAATACCGAGACTAGAGACCCAAGTGTACTTAAAACTCATAAGCAATGTTTTCTGTTTTTATAATTCTAGAAAGCAATAAATATTTAAAATTTCTGGTAGCATAAACCCTAAAAACAGAGTACGCTGACAGAAAACAACAAGAGACAATTGACATAATCTGCAACTTTGGAGTTACCAATCATCATTTAGATAACAGTTGGAAAGTTTTAATACCGGTGGAAGGGCTGTCAACAGCCTTAATTTTAAAGCATGCTTAACCCTTGATGGTCCATCTTTCTATCTAAAGAGCAAAAGCTGCAAAATTTTTTGTAATAATATATCCTTCTAAATTCGCCTCAATAAAGTCCAAAGGTTGTTTACAAACATTGTAATTCTTATATATAGATTTTGCGTCAGCTTCGTAAGAATTTAATATGTATGCAAATCGTTTTTATCACGTTCCATTTTGATTGAGATGCAAACCCAAACAATTAATACGCAATAAATTAATATTTGTATTTATAGTTATGCAGCAAATGCAATACAAACAGCAGTAAATAATAAATAGAGGGTGCTACAAAATGAGTAAAATGCTAAAGTGATTTTTCATGGCAGATATACAGATATTTCCTGTAAGGATTTGAAGACGCATGCTACTAGGCTATAACGTACTGGCTACAACCTTGTGCGTGCTCAAAAACTGATAAGTTTTACATTTCTTCGCTGAGCTGTGATAAAAGTTTTGAAATTATAAATTGCATGCATATAACACATCACCCTATAGAGTAGTTGAAATAAATAAAAAGTGGGAAATATCCGACATGTCAGGAATTTCAATTGAAAGTAAATACGTAAGTATGTGTGTATTTATTTAAAAGTAAATTAATGACCGCATGAGTGAAATCAAAACAATGCGCAATAGAAAGCCAGCCATCCAAAGGTATGTCATAGAAGTGCTTATGCGCTTTGGGCGCGTACCTACCAAGCGTAACAAGTTCACCCTTGACTCCCATTGCACATATGCCCCCCCCCCCCCCCCCCCACAAATAATTGAGCAGTATTTATTGCATTTCCGCAATTAATGTAAATTATAAAGTACAATATATAACTACTTAATCCCAAATGCAACGCACTGCACTGCACACATTGCAAACGCACTCACGCACGCACAGCACTGTTATAGCAACGCATACAACGCACTGGTTGCAAGTTTTGGCCGACTTAATTTAGCATAAATTTACTAGATCGTAACAATCACGAAACAAAAAAAGCAAAAAGTCAGCAAATCTATGTCTGTTGGTGGCAACAACGTTTTGGGTGGCAACATTTTAATAGCTTTCTAAATAAAAAACATAAATTTTGTAAACGTACGCAATAACAATTTTTCGTGAAAGGGTTAAATGAGAGTAAAAACATTTAAAGATTTCATAGCACTCTCATTCTGTCATTGCTTGCTTATAATGGACGCAATTAAATCTTAGCACATTGTAGAGCGGTCGGCAATAAACACGCCTGCATAAATACTACAACACCAATGACTAGTACGTTATGTCGGCGCAGATGTCGAACGCAGTGCGCGTAACACTTTCACATTGTTGGCATCCGAATGTCTATTCTATGGCGTGTAGGAGCTGGAAACGCTAGCCTCTAAGTGGTAAATGCAAAATTCAAATCAAAATAATTTTTTCTGTGCATCTTTGCCACATTTGGTAGCACGCGGCACATCACGATTTAGTGCAGTGCGCGAAAAAAGGAAACATTCGAGATGATGCAGTTTTGGCAGCGTATATAGCATACACAGTTGTGAGTTTAAAACAGGGACTGAAAATATTTTTTTTGTTTTCGTTGAGCAAAAAGGGTGCGCAAAATGACCTTTCTGCTTTTTTGAAAATTTTTAAGAAATATCTTTTTGGTCGTGGTAACCAATATAAATGAGAAATATTGGCCAGTAATCATAGTCGTTGCTTAACACGCGTTTTAATTAAAATCTTTACTTAACTTAAAATGACATTTGAAATGTTGGTCAATCATAGTCATATTAAACCAAGAATTTAGTTAAAATGAAATGTAAGAGGGTTCCCCTATGAAAAAAATTAAGTTGGTTAGTGGTATGAAGAAATTTTGTATGTTTTGTAAGATCACCCCGGGTCAGCTATTTCATTCGTATATCTGTAGCAACAAGTGAAAAAAGCCAACCCCAAGTTTGAAGTAAGCGATGTCACAAGCACAACCGTTGACACAACCCGTCATTTTAAAATTAAAACCCCATCTTAGACATAAAATGTATTTTAAGTTGACTATGCCAGACATGAAATGAAATGAAACTCTATTTTAATTTGACTATGACTACAGGTCACTATTTTTGGGCTAAGAATAATAATTATCAAGTTTTTTTTGCTCATTTTATATATACATCAGATATATTATATTCCGAATTTTTTATGCAAAAAAGCATAAAGAGCTCATAACTAACCAAAAAAATCCTCCATCTAGTCACAAATGACAAAAAAAAAAAATTCTTGATAATGGTTATTCTTAACCAAAACAAAAAGTTTCTGATTTATATTGGTTATGGCGACCAAAAAAAATATTTTTTATGATAATGGTTAATTATAACTAATATTTCCATGCATCAATGTCAATGGTGAAATTCGACCTTTACTTCATTTCTATAATAACCGTTATGCCCCCTGTTTAAAACGAATATAAATAAAACAAAGTATTTCAATTTTATTCTTTGATTTCAAAAATAACAGTTCGCATTTAACAACTATTTTTAGACCAATTCGGTACTGAATAAAAAATTTCGATTTTAACTGTCAATCTGAGACTTAAAAGCAAAAGTCCGAAATTCACTGTCATTCTTGGACTTAAAATATAAAAGTCTTACTTTAACTGTTATTCGTTCACTTAAAAAAAAAAATAAAAGTATGAAATTAGCGTTTGTTCTTGGACTTCAAACAAAACAGTCCGAAATTAATTGTTATTTTTGGACAAAAAAATAAAAGTCCGAAATTAACTTTCTTTTCAAGGGCCCCTTTTTGACGAGCTCAGAGTAAAACTACCTAAAGTTTTAATCGCAGACTAATTATTTAATAGGTGGACGGAAGGACAGACTTGGGAATAAACTAGAGAGGAAGGGAAGATGTATAAACTAACGAACCAAAAGATAAAATATTAGGAGGATGGGTGAATGGTTGGATAAGTCGTGAAGGGATAGACGGCTGGATAAATAACTAGATATGTGAGTGCATGGAAGGGTGAATTGATTTAAAGCATCAGCGGATCCACAGCGGGTTGGAGAGCTGACAATAAATTCGCGGTAAGATATGCCTGTCTTTAAAAACTATGACCTGATGATTCGAGATGGGCCGCGACAGCCGCGCTAGTACCAGAGAAAGTTTATGCGGGAGGGTACCGGATCTATATCCATCAAAGGAGTGTTCATATCGTTAACACTACCCTAAACCAGCGTAAAGTGTTTCGCCTTAGAAAACAAGAACAACAACAACTTTAGTGAATAGGCTGATACACTAAAGCGTCTGCACTGGATCCATTACAAATTTCATACTGGACATACCTTAAGTCGAAGACCTATCACTTTCAACGTGAAACGCAACTTGGTATAAGAACGTATCAATATATACAAAGCACGAAAAGTGAACATGAAAAGCTAAAAATAAATAAGCGGCCTATGGTTTTGCTAGCGTAAAGGAGAGAGGTGCAAAATTGGAATGTATGTCCGGCTAGCCAGTCATGCGACCATGGCTCTGTGTTGCATGCCATATGCGACATGCAACTTGCTACATGCAATTGCATGGAAGAAAAGGCTAAATTTTTTTATGAACACAGTATGTGTTAGAAGCAACGTTGCCAGTCTGCGACAAGAAGGCAGTGAAAAATTTGCAGCTAGCAAAATTTTTTTTTACAAACCACAAAAGCTATTTAATCAATAATTGTTATTGCTATTTAGTTTTCTTCTTTTTTTTTTTTTTGAAATCTCAGCCACTTAAAATTGATGTTTTAATTGAATTGTCACTTTGTTTATATGAATTGCATTGGCGACCGCCAAACACCTACACGGCAACGACGACGACGGCATCATCAACCTCAGCGTGCCAGTGCTATGCATGAAGTGTGTGGTGTGGGCGCACACTTAGCGGTCGTCAGTAGCTCGCAAATGAAAAAAAATATTTTTACACAATATAGAAATTGAAAGTGTGGGCAGCAACGATCTTGGGGCGTACATTAATGTTGATTAATAAAAATTTATTTTGGTTATAAACGCCTAAAATTGTCGAAGTTTGGTGTAAGTGGACAAACGAGCAGACATACACACGAACGGACACACATCAAAGCGAACAACACAATTTTTTTACTACAAAAGAAACAAAAAAAAAACAGTGGTGTGCAGAAAAGTGATAGTTCGCAACTTGGGAGAGCAAGCTTGAGCGCACCAACGTATTAAAAAATTATTTAAATTCATTTACAATAACCCAGCAGCGTAAGAAGGCCTAAAATCATGAACTACACGAGGCCTGAGCTGCATCATTCAGATACCTTACAGAAACATTTCATTATGTCTACCAGGGCCGTGCGCAGGGGACTGTCTTTGGGGTCCGAGAGGAAAATGACTATATGACGTCTTTAGCAGAATCTTGAAAACCACGCAGGTACACGTCCAGTCTTAAGCGCTGTCAAGGAGAGAATGATACAAGTCGAAGCTTGTAGTTGCCTGCTTATGCCGGAGTGGGAGTGTAACTGCATAATTCCACTTCAGGCCCCTTCCACAATTAGGAAATTTCACGCACGCGCACTTTAAGACGAGTATACACAATATTAAAACCCGTAAACCAGTTTTCATCAAAAATTCAGTTGGTAAAACCCTTTGGGTGCGCACGGGTCTGATGTCTACTAAGTGAGACCTAAACTTAGGTCAGCTTCATTAAGTAGAGTATTCTATTGTGCAGCTTTCCTTATCCTGAAGGCTGCGAGTTCAGTTCTATTTTACTCATTCGCTTTCTAGCTAAGCGCTGAATCAAAAAGTGTTGTATTTCAGTATCGACATTATCGCTTTCCTTACTCGTTAGAAACAGAATTCAGGACTTGGTCGCCCAAGAATACACTTGATGTGATTTCAAAGCAGAAAACTCAATCACTTTAAACTCTGGCGTGCCAAGGAGCGGTTTCAAGGCTTATTAAAAAATGCTGTATTTCAGGCTAGACCTTACCACTATCCTTACTCAGTAAGCTGTGAATTCCGGCCTACTTTACAGCTAAGGGCTGAATCAAAAATTGGCGTATTTCACTCTAGACCTTGTCGCTTTCCTTATACCGCAAGCTGCAATTTGAATTGGAATTTACCACTTCATTTACCACGTAAGGCCTAAATGCAGGATCCGATCGCTTCATGTCATTTCCTAACTAAAAAATTAGGCATTTGACATACCGGTATTGTAAGTCCTTATTTCATTCATGAGCTGATCCGGTACTTAACTAAATAACTGCAATTCAGTGGGAACCTAATTGCCTGTTTGTTCATTTAAAAAAGTTTTTGTTGAAGCAGAAATGTCTTTGCGTCTTTATAGTTGTTGCAATTTATTGTGCATTAATCGTTCTTTAGCGCGCTTACACTCGCATTGACAGCATTTTTGTCGCCTTCACCGGCATGTTCCAACACCTGATTTTTTCGCTTGTAAGTATTAATTAACGCATTTTACGCTTTTTCTATAAATATCCGAAAGCTTTGCTTAGTTTCTTTCTCTTCTTATACTTTTTTTAACACATTTTTCTTTGTATATGTTTGCTAAAACAATTTAGATTTGGTTTTTGTTGGTCGTTTTCTCCTTGAGCCTTAAATGGTCAAAAGTGTGTGGTGAGCCATGGCAAAAATTTTGCAGCTGCTGCAGCATAGTTTGGATCTTTTCCAATGCAATTAAATGGACTTTTGTACAATGCATTAAGATTTTATGAATTTGTTACAGTAATTGACAACAAGTGTGATATAGCGCACAATTGAATCTAAATGGCGGCCGCCGTGGTGTGAAGGTAGTGTTGCCGGCCTACCACACCGAAGGTCCATGGTTCGAGCCCTGGTACAGGTAACATCAAAAGTGAATTGAAAAAAGTTTTTCAAAACGGGGTCGCCCCTCGGCAGTGGTTTGGCAAACTCTCCGAGTGTATTTCTGCCATGACAGGCTTCTCAGCAAAAATTCGTCTCCTTTGTAGATGCCGTTCGGAGTCGGCAAAAAACTGTAGGTCCCACCAATTTGTAGAGAAAATTCAAATCGGCACACCACAAATTGGAAGAGAAGCTTGGCGCGAAAATCTCTTAGGAGGTTTATGATGATATACCTGTTGTATATCGCGCCATAGAGAGAGAGAATCTAAATAATGATCAACTCGAAAAGCTCTCTTTTCCAGAAAATTTGTGGAACTGGTTGCCTTCCCTGAAGTGAAGAAGTTTGTAGTTGTTAACAAGTATTTTCTGGTTGTGTAGTGCAATTATGGGATCTGTTGTATAAGGCGGCCGACATGTAATATCAAAAGTGGTTTGAAAAAGTTTTTTCAAAACGGGGTCGCCCTCACCACTGCACAGGTTTTACAACTTCTCCGAATCTATTTCTGGCATGGAAGGCTTTTGGAGGTTCTGCCAATTTGAAGAAAACTTACTGCTTACACCATAAATTGGTAGGGAAGCTCGGCCTTAATCCCGTTGAAGGTATATCGCACTAAATATTTTCAAATTATTTTATATATGTATGTCGATCGGTTCTGAATTAAGGTAAGCGGTAGTATGAATAGTTTCCAAATTTTATGTATTTCTGTCAGAACTATTAAATTTGAATAGTAATTAGTAATCAATTAATTAGACGGCTTTTTTAATAAGTAATGATAGGTAATGATTGCAAGAAAGGGCAATTATTAATTCATTACGATTAGAAAAAATCCAACAAAACTTTAAACTACTGAAAAAACCCTAAAAACCTACTGCAGATTTCTCTTTTTTATTTTTTTCACTATTGTTGTAGAAGCACATAAATATACACATTAACAATACTGAAAAAAATCTAAAATAATCAAAAAAAATTATTGTTTTTTTTTTTGATTTTTTGATTTGATTATTTTCCAATTAATTAAAAAAATAATTTAGAAAATCAGGATTTTTTACGATTTATAAGAAAAGTTAAAATAATCAAAAAAAGTTGTTTTGATTACTTTTGATTATTTTAGATTTTTTTAATAATAATCGTAAAAGATCAAGATTTTTTTTTGATTATTTTTTTAATTAATTGAAAAATATTCATTAAAAATTTAAAGTAATTGGCAATCAATAATTAAATGGATTCTCAAGAAAGTAATTAATCAAACCGGTAATCATTACGATTAGTAATCATTATTTAACATGTCTGATTTGAGTAAGCTTCTTTTTGAACTAAGTGTGTGACAGCAAAGTGCTGAAGCTATAACTATGTACTTAGATTGTAGTCGAAACGATAGTTGGCGATTGTTGATAAAAATAAACTAAATTTCAAAAATTGTTTTGCTGCTTGGGATATTTATTTTTTTGTTGCTAATCCAAATTTCTCAACTGATCTAGTGAAATTCAAAACTTAATTAGTGTGGTGATTGCGTACACCATACTCTCTATAGTCTTGCCTGGAAAAGTGGGCGGTGTCACGCCTATATTCAACATATAAAGTTAAAATTGGCAAAATTCGGATTTTATTCTTTTCATAAGAAATATATATAAATAACCGTTCTGAATGAAATTTGAAACTTGATGCATGTGGTGGCTGCGCACAGCTTATAATCTCTATATAGTCTTGCCTGGAAAATTGGCTCAACCACGGATCCAAATACTGCTATAGCATTTATGCCAGATGCCCTATAATTGTTATGTAGATCCTCTATATGAATTAAGTAGCACAAGAAAGAAATAGAGAAAAGGGAAGAACAAGAAGAGAATAGAGATTATGAAAATAAAGCGGGGAGAGAGGAATAATTGTGGAAGGAAGTAAAAGAGTTAGTAGAAGGAAAAGGTAATAGAAATAAAAACGCGTATGAATAAGAGGAGGCTGTTCAAGAGAAAAGTGTGGTATCAGTGGCGTATGAAGAAGTTTTCAATTAGCGTGTAACCTTTAGTAACAGCATTTATGTGCCTGTCAAACACTGGAATAATTGCGTTTTTACTGACTCTGAATGTGTGAGTCTTAATTGATGTGTAAGGTGATAAGGACAGTCTGTTGCTGGTATGCTCCGATACTACAACCTTCTGGTATTACTCTGACTGTAGCGGAAGTCTTTGACTGCGCCCAAAGTTTTGTCAAACAGCACTACCTAATTTGGATTAAGTTAGCGAGTCTACCTATAAAGGAAATAAGAAACACATTCAGCAGCTAAATCAGACATACACAATAGATGACAACTCATGCTTTTAGTCAGTCTTTTTAACAAAAATTCCACTAACCTTAAGCTTTGGGAATTAACTCAAGCTAAGCAATTCATTAAATCCACATACAACTGCAGTCTGTCAAGCCTATTATGTAACATCATAAGCATTAAAGTGCTTTTCTACTGCTTCCATGTTTTGATGCGCCCCAATTATTAACATATAGTACTAAAATAACGCTTAGTTAATTATATATTTAATGGAAACTGTAAACCAACAAAAAATATATTAATGTTATTCTACTTTTAAAAATATAAAATACACATTTATTTAAAGCAAATGGCTAATGAAAACAAATAAACAAGACATTTATTAAGAAAAACAGCGGCAAAATATTTTGTAATAAATTTCCTAATATAATCTACATAATTTTCTTGGAGCACACAAAAAAAAACAAATATCTCAAAACAATTCATAAACTTTTTAAGTATACGATTCAACTTGGCCCCACGTCTTAACCTGCAAATCCATTGTAAACGTTAATGATCGGTTTGTTGGTGGTGCCGATCTCTTGGTACGAGTAGCTATGGGCTTTGGCTGGCGCCGCCACTAAACAAAATTGTTGTCACCACCAAACAACAGCAACAACAACAGCAGCAGGTTGGGCATAGTATCTACATATATTTAAAAAGGCTATAAATTTGGGTGTTTGTTTTTGCTATTTTTGCTCTTGGTATTGATGTTGTCCGAGGTTTATTGATAGCGTCGCCTTTTTTTTTTGAGTTGCACGATTTGTGAGTGAGGTTTGTTCTGTATGTGTGTGGCTATGTGCATTGTTATTTAAAAACTCAATTTAAATAAATCGCCGCTCGATCGTTTTTTTTTTCTCTAATTTATTCGTGTTTTGTTTGATATTTGAGTTAATTCTATAGCTATAGCTTTTGCTTTTTCTTTTTTGTTCTCATTACGCCTTTCAATTTTATTTTATTTTATTTTGTTGTTGTTCTTTTAGTGATTTTTTTTTTGTATACTTGGTATTTATTTTCGACAATTAATTACATTTTAGCTGACCTAAGCAATTTTAATTTAATTAATTTTAACAAAGTTTGGTTATTATTGGCGCAAAGTTGTCGTTTGATGTAGCTAATTGTTATTATTGGCAGCAAAGTAAATGTGTGGGACGGCGGCGGCGGTTAATGGACGCCAGTGTGACAAAGAAACATGCCTGGTACTGGTATCTAAGAAACGATAATGCCAAGAAACGACATTTTTTTGTTAGTGACGCATGTTCTCCTCCTTCAATGTTATCAAGTTGCAAACCTGCCCCTTATACTTGCCTCTTATACCAGCTGCAGCTGCTACAACAGTGAAGTCTAAAGTACAATAGGAACAGCGGTAGCTACACAGATATACGTATGCAGTTGCGAAAGAGACAGCAATAGCTTCAACGAATAAGAGATAAAAAGCACTACTAAACAGCTATCAGTTATGTCGCGTATAGCCAGATTTGTCATATCTATCATATAACTCAGATTATCGTTAAATGAAGTGGTTAGGTGTGGTAGTTGTCTAAAGTTTTAAAGAAAAAATGAAACCTCTTACTGAATAACAATAATTTAAAAAAAAAATTGGTCCAGTCTAATGTACTGCCATAGCACGTTCGCTGCCCACACTCACCAAACAAACACCAAAATAAATTTATCACTTATTCATCAGATCGATTTCATTCAATTCCATTTACTCCCTTTCGGTATTTTGGCAGCCATTTAGCTTTTGAAATTCATAATTTTCTTAGTCATTTCGATCGCCGTCGATCCATTTATTACGGCGATGACAACGATAAATGCTTAGCATTGCCACAGTTGAAAGTTGTGCATATTGTGCTCATATTTTAAACTGACATACATACATATTTACAAAATGTATTTACATAATTTAATCTATAACATTTTGTCAGTCGATTTCCTTTAGTCGAACACGCTACATTAATCGCTTGAACGCCTTTTTGAAGTTTTCAATAATTGTATGTTGTTGTTGTTTTTAAACAAATATTAAGATGAGCAAACAAATTGCGTGCACTAAATATTTTATTTTTTTTGTTGTATAAACAAACCGTAAACGCCTAAAAGCAGACGTTGATATGTACGAGTATGTATTGTATTGTATTAAGCGAGATTATAATGTTGTTTATTTCGCGACAAATTTGACAGTTTGAAGTATTCAACTGTCAATCAGTCAGTAATAGACAATTGAGGCTAGCTGTTTGATAGATTTATTGCTTACTTTCAAATCTTATTAAAAAAAAAAAACAAGTAAGAAAGTCTAAGTTCGAGTGGAAACGAAAAATTAATATCCAGTTGTAGGTGCGAGTACTTTTTGGAAATCTGTAAGTAAAAGTGGGCGTGGTTGAAAACGAACAAACGAGCACTCTGAAATATTTAAACCCTGCTGTGTATAGCAAACAAACACGTAGTTGCTAACTAACCCAAAAAAATAATAAAAATAAAAAACACCCCTGCGGGTTAGGGGGTTAGAATGTGCCCGAGGTATGTATGCCGGTCGTCTAAAATCCACAAAGGGTAATGACGTGTGACTTGATGGTTGATATACGGATATTATGCCTCCCACATTTGATTACCAACCTTCTTCTTACTTACGGAAGGAGGGATGAGATTACCTAGAAGGTTTCACCGATACCGGTTTGTCTCCAACCCGAATTCGATTTTGGGTATTGGATTCAACGAAAATTAATTTAAATTTTTTTAGTATTCATAGCGTACTCACAACTTTCGAGTCCGCTGCGACACCGCTTTAGCACCTCCAACCGGGAGCAAAACTCGTATGTAATCTCTTTAACGGTGGCATTGCCGATTGAAAGAGTGATACTGAAAAAAATCATTCATTTGATTTTTAAGGGTCCCCCTAATAAACTCATTAATAGCTCTACGATTTTCAATTTCAACAATGCCTCATGGCGGCTTGATTATAAAGCTTTAGAGCTGTCACTAATTTTCACAAAATTTCACCCTAATCATTGCAATTGATCTGACACCACAAACTCCCATTAAAGAGATCATAAATAACTTCAAGGCATATTTATACATACTTCATTTATGTAAATAAAATATATAAAATGTATTTAATCAAATTTAGCTATAGATAAAAATGGTGCACCCAATGTGTATAATGCTTCCAATGCAGTTTATAGTTTTTTTTCTTCTCTATCTGATCTATTTGTTTCTCTCATGCACTAAAATGGCACCGGCAATAATGTTTAACGCATTATTTTATTTCATAAGGTTGTATGTGAGTACCTTTTTTTATTGTATTTACTTTGGCGGGGCATTTAGCTTAAATTGGTGCATACAACATACATTCCATAAATCAACAATAATGCTCGTAAGTGCACCAACAGCACATATCGCCCCTACATCACCAACAACCTAGCCACATAGCGAACAACGCTTTGTCTAGCGCAAACGAAAGGAGATGACGTTACCTGACTTAATAACTAAGTAATCAAATCAATCAGGTAATCAACGATCCATACAATGCATATATTGTACATTTTACTGTGTGACAGCGACAATCTCTAATCGCCGATGTCACCGCTTTGACTACCATGAACGCACAGGGAAACTTTTTGGGTTTTTATGTGCTTCGAATTTTTAGTTTTTGACATCATTTTACAAATTACTCGAAAGTATGCAAAAATCGATCTAGAATGATATAGCTACCATGTCGGATATTAGTAAGCTATCGAAAGTTCAAAGTTTACAAATAGTTTCTCAGTGCTTTCACTTTCAAATTCAAATTTTATTACTGAGTAAAAGGAGTCACAAAATCATATAAGTGGATAGAGTGCATATTTAAAAAATTTTAATAAAAGTTTTGAATTTTTTTGTTTGTGAGTTTTCATAAATCAGAAAAAAAATTTAATTTTTTTTTTACAAATTCAAGGGCTTCATAATAAAAGCTAGATCATAACATTTTCAAAATAAGTTTTTCAATTCTGAAAAGTTCTCCATTTACAAAACTCAAGTTTTAATATTGAGTAAAATGAGTTAAAAAATAATATTAGCCTTTAGTGTGTGAATCTGTTTTTAAAACTTTTGAAAATATTTTGAATTTTTTGTTTGTATTTCAATGCAGATAATTTTCAAATTCTAAAACCTAAAAAAAAAAGGTTTAAAATTCGTTTTTCGGATTTATGAAATAACAGGAACTTTTTTGTTTTTGATTTTTGAAGTATCATAGATTTCGAATTTTTTCAAATATCGTAGACTTTAAGCTTTTGGAAATATCTTAAACTTAATCTTTGAAAGATCGTAGATTTTAAATTTTTGGGAACATTGTAAATTTTCAGTTTTTTTAAATATCGTAGATTTTAAATTTTTAATAAAGTTATTCTTTTTTTTTGGAATGTCGTAAATTTAAGAAACTTTGTACTTAGTCGAATTGAACAACTAAAAATTAATAAAAGAGAATACTAAAAATCGAAAAGTTTCTAAAATCTTGTTTTCGGCATTTTCGAAATATTCTAAGTTTTATTTTTTTTCACACATTCAATCTAAACAAATTAAAGTTCGTAAATTGAAACTATGAAAAATTTATAAATGATATTTCGCAAAAAATTTTTCAATACGCAGTTTTTAAGTGTTTTTCTAATAATCGTTTTTTCCACGGCTTACAACTTTAAGAAATTAGCATATTTGATTTTTTTTTGGGATTTCCCAAATATAGTAAATTTTTTTTTATTTACTTACTCGAACTAACCAATAAAGAATTATAAAAGAAATCGCGACAAAATTAAAAAAATTAATTTCTCAAAACCGTTTACAATACTCAGTTTTTGAAATATTTTGCGAATATTGCGAGGTTTTAGACCTGTTAAAAAACTGTTTAGTCCGAAAATTTCCAAAATGCTAGAAATACCTTTTTTCAATACTACATATTTTTTATTTTTTTTGAATATTTATATTCCTCGTTTTTAAACTTAAAAAAACCTGTCCCAAAAGTTTCTAAACTGTTAAAAATGCTTTTCTGAGATTTCTGAAATATACTCAACTAACATGTTTACTTATTCGTACTAGCAAGGCAAAATTAAATTAATATTATTTTTTAAACACTGTTTTCGATAATCAGTTTTTAAATGTTTACTAACATTAAATTTTCAGAGTATTTAAAGTGTTAAATTCCTCACAGTTACATGTTTGTGATACAAATTTCGTCAAAATACCCCACTGTGCACTACTTATCTGTGAACACCAACATTCATGGCACCGATTCAGATGTTTAAATAACATACTGGTGCTATGCGTTACTATGTGTTTTCTCCTTAATTTTTCCAAAGCTACTTTTCATTTAATTTTTTTCTTAGATTACAATTTTTCTTTTTTGGTCTGTGGTGATGACAAATATGGTGCTGGTTTTGTTGGTGCGTTCATATTTATTTATTTTTATTTTATGGTGTGTACAACTAGCGCCACAGTTACTCAACTGGATATGTTTGTTTTTGGTCAACATTTTTTGTTTGTTGTTTTTTGTTTTTTTTTTTGTTTTGCTGTCTTAGTATTTCTTTTAGTTTTAATTGGGCAAATGGCTTCTGAATATAGTTTTTACAATTAAAAGATGACCGTTTTAGTGTTTTCACTTACAAAAGTTGTAAAGTTGTTTTTCTTCAAATTAAAATTTAATCCACTTGCATTGGAAAATTTTAACAAATATTTGCATTGAATGCTGTTTAATAACTATTTATATAAATACGTAACGCTATTTATGTTAAAATGAAATGGGAGCAGTTGCTGTTTGACAAGCGTGAGGTGTGCCTTGTCTATAAATAAATTTGGTTTATTTAAAATTTATTGGCATGTTAACAATTTTTTTTTTGGCTTTTGTTTTGTATTATGGTTGAACATATGCAGATATTGCTTGATTTAAATTTAATTAATTTGATTTTTTTTTTTTCTTATAATTTGTGTAAGTGTATTTTCCTGCTAGTTATGCACTTGCCATAAATTAAAATTTTTTTCCAGAAACTTCTATTTGTGGAAGATTTATAAACTCAAAATTGCATTAAATGTTGTACAAGGTGGCGCAAAAGTAATCCTCCTATCAGAAAATGCTATAAATTTTGCGATTGGCCCCTAAAGTCAGTTCTGTTTTGACATTTGTGTAGTAAACACATGCGAAATACACGTAAATAAACAATGTTACGCTACACTGCTCCAGAACGCGGACTATTGCTGACTATTTATTTGACCAATAATCGGTCGGGGCCAAACGGTTACTGTGAATGGTGAGCGCTACAGAGCAATGATCAACGAGTTCTTTTTGCCGCAACTTGATGAATTGGGATTGGAAAACATGTGGTTCCAACAAGACGGTGCAATAGCACACACTGCACGTGCCACAACCGATATGCTGAACATCGGAAGCTTACTTTTGCGCCACCTTGTATCTATCATCACTTTTCCCCCCAAACATAAAATAATATTATTTTGGTGGTGCGCTTAATTACAAATACTGAAAACGCAATCTGTTCCCAAGTGGTCTGTGAAAAAATAATCATGCATTTAACTACCATGAAATTTTGCTTTCTGGAAAAGTACAGAGCAGAAGGAAATAAGATAAATAGCAACAAATCACACATGAAAAGAGTTACAACTAATTTCCAATACAGAAGTGCGAATTAAAAGTACACTCTCGGAAAAAACCTTGAAGAGCTGTACTTGATCTCATTATTAAAACGGTGCTTGGCCCACACCTTTTTTCAAAAATGTAACCAAACATTGCCATAAAACGTGATACGCCAGAAAATCTAGAAACTAGAATCGTTCGTTCCTACCACAGTAGATTACAGAATCTAATGGATTGTCAATAACATTATATTTGCTGCAAATAAAGCAACAACAACAACATATAAGATTGAATTTGTTTATGTGATGGTTTTGGAATATTTTAACTAGCAGTCCTAAGTGGCGATCGTATGTCGTCGGGTGCCTAAGATCACCTTATTTCGTTTGCCAGTTACAATAAGCACGATCTCCGAATTCGGTTGAAGGACGCTCAAACCAAGAATTTGTTTCAAAAACGCCTTGTCTCAATGAGAAATGTGACAGTATGCATTGGAATAAAATTTGGAGATAGGACTTTTTTGAAGCAGCACATTTTGGAAAAACATCTTGATATATTACGCTGAATGTTTACTAGAACTGAAATTGTGCGTGAATATTAAGAAAGCAAAAGTTCTTTGGTTGCTAGTTACCCAAAGTTAAATGTCCACTGTCACTTCTCAATATATCCGGAGTAGGATGTAGACTAAATTAGGGTTTACTTTCCAACACTTTTGGTTGCTATTGTTTAGTTAAAAACTGAATTACTATTGAAGTACAGAAGATACATATATATGGACGACTGAATGGAATATTAACCTGTTCCAAAATATTTTTGTAAAACACCCAGACTCAGAATTTGTTTGACGAACACCCCCTCTCAAAATGTTGTTCAATAGCGCTCTATTCTATTTGGCACAGGAACGTACTATCAGAAAGAAAATTCAATAAAGTTCCAGTTAAGATAGGGCATTATTGAAAACATATTCTGAGCTAGAGCGTTCTTCAAAAATATTTTCAAGTAGGGTGATCTTCCATCTATATATGCTCTGTTAATCATTTCTTCTATCTTTGTGGTCTACCAGGTACATACTATACTATACTCTCATCAATTTCTTTTCGTGGTGTGAAGGTAGTGTTGCCGGCCTACCACACCGAAGGTCCATGGTTCGAGCCCTGGTACAGGTAACATCAAAAGTCATTTGAAAAAAGTTTTTCAAAACGGGGTCGCCCCTCGGCAGTGGTTTGGCAAACTCTCCGAGTGTATTTCTGCCATGACAGGCTTCTCAGCAAAAATTCGTCTCCTTTGTAGATGCCGTTCGGAGTCGGCAAAAAACTGTAGGTCCCACCAATTTGTAGGGAAAATTCAAAAATCGGCACACCACAAATTGGAAGAGAAGCTTGGCGCAAAAATCTCTTAGGAGGTTTATGATGATATACCTGTTGTATATCGCGCCATAGAGAGAGAATATTATATAAATATTATTATTACTATAATACAGAAAAGAGGTGATGAATCACCGAATTACAATAAAAGGAGCACAAGTAACATAGACCTTCGGCTCTCCTTAAACATTAATTAGTGGATATTTAATCAAATATCGTTAGGTTTTTTTCTTTCTTTTTTTAATCTTAAATGAGTTTTGTTAGTTTTTCCAATCTTAAGAATTTAGCGACTGTTTGTGTATTTTTTGTTTCCCTGTATCGTAAATAGCCTGATGGTTTGACGTTCCCAAACACTTCAATACGGGCACAGTGCAGAGGTGAATGAAACCTTTTCAAATTTAAAAAAAAAACTGCTTCAAAGAAAGGAAAAAAATAAACTACAAAAACAAATAATAATACACTAGAAGGTGGAATAAAGGATCAATATAATATTCACAAGACCAACAAGTTGGAGCTTAGGGGTTCGGGATTTGCTCTCCCTACTTCTTTTTAATTACATTAAACTTAAAAATTTCAATCAAACTCAAATGAAAAATGTAACTTAATAGTTAATACAACCATGTTACAAAATCAGCTGATTTCCTTGATTGGACTTTGAAATTCACGTTGCCTTATGAGCATTCAAACATAGAAAAAGAATTATCTCAAAAAGTGTAGCTACTTGGTTAACACAAAAATGGCACGATTTGTTAGATTTAGCATGAAATTATATAATAAATGTCGTCACTAAAGCGCAAAAATATTTTTCGCCTAAATTCAGCCAAAACTGATGTGGCGACTATTTGGCTCTAAGTAATCGAAAAATCACATGCCACTGCACGAAAAGCTAAAGATAGTCACATGGAGCAGTGCAAAAGTTGTCCCATCACATGGACTAGGTACTAGATATATATTTGATTGGACTAGATGTGACGAGCGGCATGAAAATTTTCCACCTTCCACTATGACGCACCACAACGCTGCTGCGCGTTCAATATATTTGACAGCTGGTAGGGTGTGTGTTCGTGTGTGTCAAATTAAATCGCGCGATTTTTTTGTTGTTGCTTTTATTGTCATCTATACGCAATTGGGTGTGATATTCACATGTCAATGACGAACCGTTTTTGTGTGTGAACGTGATGAATTGCATGTGGGCAATAATTTTCGATTTAACAATTGCATGACTTTTGCTTTCTTACTTGCTCAATTCTTGAAATTTCTAACGCTCTCGTATTAATTGTTACAATTGCTTGTTGCATTGTTGTTGTTAATTTCGCTAGCTTATATTTGTATAATGAAATAATTAGCTCAAACATTTTTTTATTTTTTTATATTTTTTTTTTTTTTGTAAAAGTATGCATTATTCGGAAGTGCTTCAAAATTAAATTTTCCTCACTTGTCTAATTGTCATAACAACGGATAGTGAACACGTTTGATAGCTGCCCATTTCTACTGTTCACAATTTATTTTGCATCATTTTTGTCTTGCCAAAAATTAACAAAATTACTATAAAACCACTTTCCAACAAATTCAACGCCAAATTGTAATTTTTACAAAAACTGCCTAGTTACTAAAAGCAAACGAACCACTACTGCCAGCTCACGATGATGTAAATTTTGAAAGCAAAACAGCCAAATTGCATTATATAAACAAATAATCATATTTTCATAGATTATACTTATATGATATTTAATTACTAGTACATACAGCCTGTGTTCAATATAATAGTAGTGAAATTAAAATGGATATCGTTCAACGAAATAGATGAGGCTGTGCTTTTATTCATTTTCATTTAAAATAGAAACCACTTAAGAAGAAACTTCAAAGTTTACGCAAAGTTCAGGTAAGCTAATTAAACTTTATTAAATGGATATCAAAATATTAAGATTTTTTGACAGAATTTCTAAACAAAATTTTAGTACGCAGTTTTGTAGACCACTCAATTTGCAAGTTAGAATTTGTTAAAAAATTTCGCTGAATTTTCAGAATTTTTCTCGGCAAGGATGTTGAGTGATTTCTTCCATACAACGCATGAAAAAAAAAAATAATTTTTTATGGAAAAAAGTACCCAATATCCTTGACAAAAAAATTCTAAGAATTCAGGGGAAATTTTGAGGTACTTATAACTTGCACAATATCATACTAAAATTAAATGAGCTATAAAACTGCGTACTCAAAAATTCTCTAAAAATTCTGCCAAAAGTATTGAAGTTTTGATGTAAATTTTTAAAAGTGTAATTAATTTTCCTGAACTTTGTGTAAATTTTAAAATTTCTTTTTATGTGGTTTCTATTATGGAATTTACTTTATTTTAAATGAAAATTATTAAAACCACAGCTTCCAATTTAATTTCACTACTATTATATTGAACACAACTGGAAATGAGCGCTGCTTGTTTTCGAAAATTGCATAAGTGCACATCTCGAAAAAACTGTAGTGTTTTATTTATCCAACACAGCTATCCTATTTAAAAAATAAGGGTTAAACAACTTCAGAAAAATGTTATTTATGCCCTTTTTTCAAAGAAGCGGCTCATATGCACAGTTTAATCTGCAACTACTGTAAATATGTAATCATTGTAAATAATTATGACCACTTTTTTGTACCAACAATTTTTGTTGATCACTCTTATTTAGGTGTGAATCTGCATTTTTGTGAATATGTAATTGTTGTTGCCCAAACATTTGTTCTGTAATTAAAACTCAATTAACAAAGTTTGCAAGATACAATGAAATTATAACTCTAGAAATTTTGTTTGGTTGTAATTTATAATTGTTTTTTTTTTCCTGATCTTTCTGGTCAGTTTTTTTAGGTTATTTCTCTTTAATGTTGTTCTTGTTTAAGTTTTTTATTTTGTGGGTACTTTTTGTAGGTTTCATAGTTGTTTCTTCTGCTGCCATTGTTTATGTTTTAGCTTTAACTGTAGTTATTGTGTTTCGTTTTTTGTTTCTAATTTTTAGGGTTGTTGTTATTTTTAAGTTTTTGAAAAGCGTTCTCAATGTTTTTCGTTAACTGTTATTTGTGATTTGGGTTTCTTTTTGCTTTTGTTGTTTATATAATTGTTTTTTTTTTTTTCTGTTCTTTTAGTTTTTTTCTGTTTGATGCTAGTTTTTGTTTTGAAGTGGTTTCTGCTGCCTCCATTTTTGTAGTTATTCTTTTTTGTTTGCTAGTGTTGTTGTTATTGTTTTTTAATCTTTTAATATAATGTTTTTTTGTTTCTATATTTTTTGTTGCTGGGCTCATAAGCCACCCTTGCTCCCTACCTAGCCACAGACACTAAATCCAATTCGGTTCATTCGATTCATGTCGACTTAAGCTGTTATTGCTTCTCAACGCATACACATATAGCATATTTTAAATGGAATTTACTAAGAGAAAAAAATTAAATAAATTTGTGAAAAAGTAAAGAAGTTTAAAAACCAAAGTCAAATAACAACTACATGTTTGCATATACATATATATTTACTCCCCTCCTTAATGGGTCTTAATAAAAGTTCGCAAGTTGAATATTAATTCATCATAAATATTACATCATTCGTTAAATACAGACAATGGTCAAATAAGTACCACTAATTACAACAAATAACAGCTAATATTAACCACTTGTTGTTGTTGTTGTGCGATGTACTATATTTGTATATAGTACTTATATGCGCTGCCAATGTTAGACAGTCACTCAGTCACTTAGACCGTAAAAAGATCATGAAAATCATCATTTTCAATTGATGCTAGCTCATTGCCACTTTAGTCATTTACTTACAACAATTGTTTGGTGCTTAAATTTTTATTGCATAGCACAATTTAATTGTTATTGCCTAATATAAGACTTAGACAGTCAGAAACACACAAAATAACACCTTTGCAAAAAATTAGTGTATGCCCAGTAGGGAGTGGGACTGAAGACGGTCCATTTGGCAACAATTTATTTTTTCA
Source organism: Merzomyia westermanni (assembly GCA_949987695.1). Classification (NCBI taxonomy): domain Eukaryota; kingdom Metazoa; phylum Arthropoda; class Insecta; order Diptera; family Tephritidae; genus Merzomyia; species Merzomyia westermanni. Next base: position 67,210,321 of record OX465290.1, read on the forward strand.
AAGAGTTGATCTGCTCCTCTTATGTATGTGGTTGTTGCAATTTTTGATTAATTAAGAAATCAGCTATAAACTAAGGCTTTTGATTTCGCGAGACTGTTCGAGAAGAAAATTTCTCGTCATTATCGCTTTCTCGTGAGATTCTCGTGTACAGAAAGCTTGGGAGCGCCAACTTACTCTAACATTCTCGAGTAGAGATCGTCAGAACTATATATATATATATACATACATATAATTGAATGCAAATATGAACTACTGGTAATAATTTCCATTACCTTTTATGAGTTTTCTAAGTTATATTTTAGTTAACCCTTACTTAATGACAAGTATATATTTTTATGTTTGCTAACGATTTTCTACAAAAGAATTTTTGGTACAATTCCAGCTGATTTTCTACACTAAATCAAGAACCTTAATTCCGAGTAAAACAATTTTTGATTTCGAATTTCCTAACCTCACTTTTATATAACCTTCAAGACATTCAGAGGCGAATCAGGTAAGCATAATTTTAAAATTTTAATCGATCTTCTGTCTTGACTATCAGCTAAATCTGTGCATATGCGGATACCGTTTAACAGACGGAAATCTACTACTTTTACTATCGATATATCGAAGTTTTAATCTATCGATGTTATCGATGCTAAATACGATTTGTTTTTACTGTCAATAGTATAGGTTATGGTGTGAAATATGTTGCTACATGCGGTAATTAAGCATAAATCTCCAAAAACTAGAACTTTATTTTAACCTTTGTGAACAAAGTTTTGTGTTCGAATTTTTTAACCTTGCTTTTATTTAAATTGCAACTCAGAAAAGTTTAAGTTAAGTTTAAATTTGTGTCGATTTTTCTCCTCTGAATTTCGAAAGCATCAATATGTTGACAGTATACATCAATTCCAAAAGCAAGCATCGATAGTCAAGATTATCGATAACTTACCACCTGTATCGTTGGGTGGTGAGCAATATTTTTATGCAATCTTTGTTTTTTAATGACTTTGTTTTAACCTCAAAGTCCTGCAGAGACGAAACGGTGGAAACTCATTTTTAATTGACTATTCCAAGTGGGTACATATGCACTCAGCCAAGGTGAGACATAGAAAAATACCCCTAAAAGTTTTTATGTGAGCAAAAATGTACAAAAAGAAAAACTTTATTAACAGTTTAAACAAAACATTTAATAGCCAAGAAAATCACTCTAATGGGCAACCAAAAATACACTGAAAAATGTTTACATGCGATTGCATTTTTAATTGCCACAAAACAAAACCAAAAAAAAACCAATTAAATAATATTGTTAGCAACAAATTGTAAATTGCTACATTACAACAGCAACAATGGAGTTCAAACAATTAAACAATACATACATATAGTGTATATACTATGTATGTATTAATAAAAATTAAATCGACGATGCGTCAAAGTTATTTGAAAAATTCACAAGACCCATTTCGTTGTTGTTGCTACGACAATCACATGTTGTCGGAATTTTATTTTTTTTTCGATTTTTCCTTGCAAAATTTCTTAGATTTGCAGTATTGCGAGGATTTTCAAAACTTTTTTTTTCCTTTGTATGTATTTACTTTGAGTTCAGATTTTATTGTTTCATTTCATTATCAATTTTTGAGCGTTTTGTATATTTTTGGCTAGCACGAGACTAAGAAGGGGGGTGTGATGCATTAAATTTTGTTGAAAACTATTGTTGTTTTTGCGACTATGACACATTACAATGCTGTCCGCTGCAAGTCTGTTGACAATAAGTCGACCAGCTGTCTGTGGTGACTCTAGAAGATCACATTGTTGTATGTTTGTATGTATATCTATGTGCGGTTGTGTGTTGCGGACGTGCCCTTTTGTGGGTGGGTAATTGCTCTTGTGTGTGTTTGTGTGGGCGGATGGGTGTTGTTGCCGTTAAGTCAAATGACCATTAGCACACGCCCACTTTTCACAGAATTTTTTTTGTTTATAAGGAAAAAAGTGATACATATATATGTATAATGCCGTGCATATTTACGAGCATACATATTTATATACAAGTTGCTAGCCATTACATTTTTTTAACTAAGTCAATTATTTTTGGCTTCTTGTTCGTGTTTATTTAATGGTTAAATTAATCATGCCCCATCACATGCTGCGTTTAAAAAAATTTAGAGCATGCTTTTGATTTGAATATTTTGACAAAAATACGTCAAAATCTTAGTAGCACTAATTGTTAGGGGCTTCAGTCAGTCGAAATCTTAGTAGTGCATGAATCCGTAGTCAAAACAGTTGTCATATGTAGCGCTTGCGTTTGTTCGAATTGTGTACTTCCTAGAGGTGGTAAATTATATTAATAATCTTGACGATCGATACACACCGATAGTATTGATAAAGACTAGCTATGTATCGAAACTATTAAGATGTGTCTAGATTCATAAAAAAGCTGATTCAACTTTTATTTTAATGAAAACGTTTGGTTTAATACTCCAAACCTCACTTTATTGTACATTTAAAATAGTTGCACATGGGTAGATAAATTTACCATAGTAGCGATACAAATAAATAATCGATATACCGATAGTTTCGTCGATAATTTTTGACCTCTAGTGCCCACAGTACCATAATAGCGCCGCGTGGTTGGGTTGTGAATAAATATTCGATTTTTACTTAATGGATTTTTTTTTAACTATTGATTCTTTTTCGAACGACTTCATTAATAGCAGCAACCTATTTTTAATCAATCGATTATAGTATTGAAAATAGTACATTAAATAGATATTTTTTTGCAAAAAAAATCGAATTATGAACAAAAATCGATTAGATTTTTAAAAATCGATTTTTCGCAAAACGATTTATCTCTGAACAAAAAATTATCATTAATGAGTAATTGAGATTTCCTGCTCGAGGTCACATCCCTTACGCCGTTCTTTGAGGTAAAACGAGCAGGAAATGTAAGTTTTGAAAGTTCAAATAAAAGTGTTTGATTTTTTCTTTGCTTGGTTTTTACACGTTTTAAGATTTGGTTTATTTGATGCCCCTTCTAGAGTGAAATATAGGTAGTTATCCCCAATATTAAAAAAAAAGTTTGGACGTGAATTTAGTTAAGAGACACTCATCTCGTAGTACTTAGCATTCGACAAAAGAAGAATAAAAAATTTAATTTTTCCAACTGCTCAAAGAGGAAATAGTACAAATATTAAAACGGAAACTTTTGTGAGTGACATTTTTTTTTTGAGTGAAATTTTTTTAACAAAATTTAAATTTTTATGGTAATTGTTGTTGGAGCAGGGCTCAAATTTTTATGTTTTGTTTTTTAATTGATATTAGAGAAAAATTACAACGATATTTTTCCCAAAACAAAAACATTTCGTCCAAATAAATATATGAACTGCAGTCCTGCCAGCCAATGTGACTCATTGTTCCGCGTCTGGTTCTTGCCACAATTTTCTAAAAAAAATTTTTTATTTTTTTTTTGCTTTGAACGCTCTCATTCACCCCACACACAAACACACTCACACAGTGAACAGAAAACAAAAACAGTGAACAGTTCAACGTTCAACAAAAATAGCATTTGCAAATTTAAACAGCAGCAATGATTGTTGCCGAGCGCAAATTATATTAGCAGATTGCCAAACGGACGCAACATAAGCACAACCATATACAAAAGTACATACATACAAACAGGCATAGAACCACACAAAACAAAACCGTATATATTTTCTTTAATAAAAAATCTAAAAATCCAAAAAAGAGAGAAAAAAAACAACAACAATTATAGCTTATGCATCACTGCTGGCCGCATTTACTCACAACTTGTGGCATGCCGCATGTTGCCGCCGCCAATAGTCATATAGTGCTTATGCGGCACAAGTCATACGTGTCGAGTGCCCGCATCAGCAGCAACAAACGACAACAACAACAAAAAACGCATTTAAATGTGCCGTACTGTCTGAGAGATTCATATCTGTTTGGGGAAGCGTAGCAAAATAGTCGTGCAGCAAGTAGCGCCGCCAAGACAAAATCTGGGGAAATTAGCTGTGCATGTGTGTGTGTGTGTGTGAGTTAGAGTAATGCAGCAAAGACAAAGCGCTGCAGTCAAAGTAACTAGTTGCTAAGTAATTCAGCCGATACTTTAGTATACTATGAACTTCTTTCGGACTAGTTTGAGACAACTCAAAAGTTGCTAGTTTTCAACTAGAATTGTTTCTTAAAAAATTTTGGTATTTCACTGGTGGAAAGTTTTCAAAACACAACATACCAAAGTCACATTGGCAAAACGTTCGCAATCAAAGAGTTTTAATTTTTTTGATGAAGCAAGAACGAAAAGCCGCAGTTTTTTCTATGCCGCCACAAAATCAAATTTTGCTGTGGCTTGGGCCTTGGTTGTTGCTTGCTTTGTTGTTGTTTATTTTCTATGTTGGCTGCATTTTACGGAATTTAAATTAAAAAAGATTGTTGCACTTTGATAATTAATGCAGAACAAGAATGTGGCAAATACATACATACATATCTATACATAGAAAAGAGTAAAGAGGACAGCAAAAAAACCAACATAAAAGCATACACAAAATTGCACAAGCAAATGGAGACAAGAAAAACAGCAGGAAAAAGCGTCATAAACCATCAGCCGTGTGCCAAAAAAGAGGTAATAGAAAGTAAAATATAAAAAAATTCTTAAAAAAAATAGAAAAACATGTTTGTGAGTTTTGAAATTTGTGTGGAAATAAATTATAATAAATTATAATAAATAATAAATTTCAAAAAAAAAGCTGTATTTAAAACAAATTTGCTTGGTAGACGTACAGTTTTGAAACGATCTATTTACAACCAAGAAAATTTCAAATTGAAACTTTTTTTTGGAAATTTTGATGTTATAAAAGTTTTAGAGTTTGAAATAAACGTTCCAAAAATAGAAATTGAAGAATTTACTGTTGTTAATTTTTAAAACTTTGATGCTTTATAAGTTTTTAAAGTACCATGATTATAAACGAGCTCAAGGCCATTATAATAATTTTTCTTTTTATTTATAGAAATTATTATGGTTTTTATTTTTTTAATAATTATTTTTAATTAATTATTAAAAGTTTTCATTAGAATAGAATAGGAAATTTTTTTTAGATTTTATTTATTATTAATTTTTTACATCTTTTTAACTAACTCAAATAGTTTGTTTTGAGGATTTAATATAAGAAATATGTATCTTTTTAAAAAAAATGCAATGTAAAACATTGTTTATATCTAAAACAAAGTTTTTTGAAAAAGTCATACATATTTTGAAGCAAACTTTTCTTAAAGCACACAAATTTATATTTTAAACTGGATGTGACTTTTGAGTTAAAAGTTTTGATTATTTAAAATTTTCTTATTTCCAAAGATTGTTTCTTGGCTATTTTTAAAATTATGTTGGCATTATTTTTCACATTTTTTATGAATTTTAAACCTTTATATTCTTTAATTTTTAATCTATTAAAAATTTTTTCATTTTTAAAATTATTTAGGTATAATTTTTTAATTTAAAAAAATTTTTAAATTTAAAATTCTTTTGCTTGAGGTTATCTTCACATACAATAATATAACAATAATTGTCTAAAAGTATTTTGAACTTAAAAACAAAAACTTTCAATTCAAAAAAAAAATATGTTGCTTGATAATTTAGAAGCAAATTTTTTTAAGCCACACAAATTTATATTTGGGAGTGGCTATAATTTTCAATTTATGAATTCAAAACTTTTAATAATTTAAAATGTCTTTAATTTTCACAAACCTTTGTTTATTTAAAAAAAATTTTTTTTTATAAATTTGAAGCTTTTATCACTTTAAAATTTGTTCAAAAATATGTTTTTTTATTATTTTGAAGCAAATTTTATTAAACCACACTAATTTATATTTGGAAGTGGGTATAATTTTCTCAAATTTATGAATTCAAAACTTTTTATATTTTAAAATTTCTTCAATTTTAACAAAACTTTGTTTGTATATTTTTGTAAATTATTTAGGTTATATTTTTGAATTATTCTTATTAATTTGAAGCTTTTTGTTACTTCAAAATTTATTTTATTAAAAGTTCTTTTTTAAAATTGCGTAGCTATTATTTTTGAAATTTATCAATTTGATAATTGTAAACTTTTTGTTTGAACTGTTTTTTAAGTTATGAAACAATAATTAAGTGATTGAAAGTTTTTTAAATTTTTTCATTTTAAAATATTAAGAAATTGTATCGAGCTCTAGGTCATATATATATAAATTAAAACAACAAAAATTATTGTTTTTCATATATAATATATATTTGTCGGATTAGTATTGTCGATATTTCGACTTCATTATGAAATCGTCTTCAGGAACTCTTGAGCGCACCTGGTCGACATTTTAAATATTTTTTTTATCTAAGAATTTACTTAAAAATTTGATTTATTTGGGTATTATTTTGGAAAATTAATTTTCAGGATATCTATTTAATTTTTTTTTATTTTTTTGAATTATTTAAAAATGTTTAAAGTTAGTGTTATTTAAAAAAAAACAAGCTTTTTTAAAATTAAAAATAAATCTAAAATTTTTTAATTTTGACATGCTGCTATTTTCGTGCATACAACTGTAGTTTAATATGCATAACGTATGAATAAATACATTTCAATGCCTTCGACACTTTGCTATTTGAGCGCCCCATATTTTCGCCATTTACCTTTTTAGCATTTCACTATTATCATTTACCATATATGCACACATTAACTTGGTCATTAAAATCAATATTTTCGCACTTGCACATATATATACATACAAACGTACAAATGCAGCCTGTCTGTGTGCAAGCAATGCACCTCAATGTCCCGCTTTTCAACGAACGAAAATTCTGTTTGCTATATGCGTTGTTGTTGCGATTCATGTTGTTGTTCTTATGCGCCTCCGCAATACGCCAGCAGCACATCCTGCCTTAATGTTTTAGACTGAACAACGTAGGTGGCTTTTTGTGCTGACGACGCGACGCTAACGACCCAAACAACTAAGTAACTAAACAACTAAAGTTTGCAAGTAAGATAAGTAAGTGTGGCTAAGTAAGCGATCGAAACAACGACTGGCTAACTGACTGACTGACTGAAAAGGTAGTAAACAGCGGATCAAGTAGATACGAGCACAAGAAAAAAGGAGAAACGAATATTAAAAATAAAAACTAATAAATAAAAAAATGTTAGAAAAAGAAGAAAAATCAAAGCAAATAAAGCCGGCTAGTCGAAGAAGTAACGCAAGCTAGCAAGCAACCCACTGGCCAACACAAAGCAGCGCACCCCACCGCACCGCAACAGCACGAGTACTGTTAGTTTGTTTGTTAGGCAAACAGCCTTCTCACACACACACACACACACACATGCATATTTAGTTAGGATCGTGCATGTCATTGAACTGCTATAATACAACAACAATACAACCACAACATTACACATGCGACATGTGCAACGCACAGTGCAAATATGTGTATTGTCGTCAATACTAACAACAACAACAATTTTGCACGCTAGTTGACTGCTAGGCTCTTGTTGGCCGATTATTGATGTTGCACTGGCGGCTTGTAGGCTAGGCGCACGCTGCATTGAGTACGCCAGGAAAGCAAGAGAAGACATTGTGAAGTATTTTTGTTGTTGCCTAGCTGGCTGTGCTGATTGGTAGTGAATTGCGGGGCATTTATGGCAATTGGATGCCAATTTATGGTGCATCATGCATACATACATAACTAATCGTTGCATTTTTATATGAGGAAGAAGAAGATGAACGAATGAACGAACGAAGCAATAGGATAGATGCATACGCATTAGACTGAGCCAAAAGACATTTTTTTTAAATTATTTTGATACTCATTTTCAAAATGCTAAGAAAAAATACTGTAAAAGAGGCTTTCATTTCAAAATTTAATTGAAAAAAAAAAATAAAATAAACACCCAGAGAAAATTCTAAGCGCTCACAATTTTGGTTGTTATCTAGAAAGCGACAAGTTCCCATTTTATTTTGGAAGAAAATTTAAAATTTTAAAATCTTTGGTATTTAAGTCATAAGTCGCTAAGTAGAAAAAAAGTGCTAAGTGCTTACGAGAAAAATCGGTTATAATTTACAAAAAAAAAAAAAACTATTCATGAAACGAGCTCAAGGCCAAGAATAATAATTTTTCATTGGCCTTGAGCTCGTTTCATGAATACTTGGAAAGGTCCAGGCCGTAAAAGCAACAAAAATTGTTGGTACAAAAAAGCAATAAAACAAATAAATTGGACCAGTCTAATACGCATTTATATATTCATATGCATGTATGTATTACACATAAATATTCATGCATATATACAATTAAATATGTTCAATAAAATAATTAAAAATAAAATTTCAAGCGCTTTTCTCAACACATTATGGATGTGAGCCAGGCAAGTTTTGAATTTGTTTCAACTTTTACTTGGTTTGGTATTAGTTTAAGCGAACTTTTCCAAAAGCCATGTGGTATATGGTTAATGATTGCATAGCGATTCAGAGCATGCAGCTCGACTGCATTCATGGAGGCCTGTATGCGTGGGAAAGATCATTATTAACTGGGGTACAGCATAGAGTTTAGGTGGCGATTTTCGATTTTGCTCTCTTTTAGTTCGCTTAGTTATCGATTAAAAAAAAATGGTGGTAAAGTCCTAGGTATCGTGACCTTAGATCTTGACCGACGTTGAGGCTGTCAGCCGACGAGTTGTAACAGTAAATTTGTTTGCATTACTGGAGCTAGGTGCGAAGGTTCAATTGTGGATGACAAAGGACGAATTTTAAAGGCATAAGACGATATTATACCGCTATTTCGATAGACTGAGGAGGGAGGCACCGCTCTGCCAGTTTTGCAGAGAGCATTAAAAAAAGACTTTAAAATAGAGTTATCTAATACATTAAGGGCTAGAAAACACTGGAAATGATCGTATTTGGAATTTTAGATTTTAGCACAAACTTTGTGCAGGTAGCACTTCGATGGGAACTCAATCCCAAAAAAAAACTCAGCAACAAAAAGATGATGAGGCCCTAAATAACCGGATAGCGGCATCGCTGGAGTTACCTTGAGGTTGCTCTTGTCGATGCGACCATCAACAGCGGCAAGCCCGTCTTGGAGAAGTGGGTGGAGATCGAGATGGGTTCTCCGAAATGGTCATCCAGCTTGTGCTGGCCCAACTCTGGATGTAGTCTCTTCTCCTTTGACACGGCGGAGGTTGTCCGCGGGTTGTTAAGTGCGAGGACCAGAATTCAAAGGACTTCTTGGAGCAATGCTTGCTGGGCTTAGGCGACGTTGGGGATGGCTTAAAGGTTAAATTCATTCAAACCGCCGACATTGCAAAAAGACCCATAGCGCGGATATGGATCCCGGGAATGAAGATCGACAGCGAACCGCTAATATCCTTTCTTTCCTCCTGTTAATAAACGGGGACAGTATTGCTCCGCTGGAAAAAGCGGATTTCATTTTAAAATTGGTTCCTTCATGAGGACAATGAGGAACTGGATGTGGTGCACGATACAGTCAGAAGCCTGGATGACCTGAAGCTCGGCTAACAAGAATGGGACTTAGGGTTGTCCAGATAAATGTTCCAGCACTATCGGCTGATCTCGGACAACCTTGCCGTTGACGTAATGATCTACAAAAATTTTGACAAAACCGTATCAAGAATCTAAGTTTGAAGAAAGCCAAAGCAAGCAATAGCAAGTATACAGCACGGCGCATCCAGAAGACATTGCTTAACTTCCGCTTTGTCTCAAGCATACCAAAATGAAAAATAATACAATAAAACAACAACAAAGACACAAAAAAACACAACTTGAGTCGTAACACCAAGCAAACTTTTCCAACAAAATTTAACATAAATTAATTTAAAATGCAAACGAAAGGCGACAAAATGATAAAGACTCAATACAACAGATACGATTGTGAATGCAAAACAAACAACAACAACAAATACAAGAAAAATTTTAGGCGAAAAAATTAAGAATTAAAATCAACAAAAAAAAACAAGTACAAGACAAACAAAGCAACAAAGTCTGCTGCAATTTGACACCTTGTGGGCATTCAGTGTTTCCTTTGCCCACACATTTATGCGATCAAGCGGCAAACAGCAAACAACAAAACTTAACCAAATACAGAGAGCAAGTAAAAAAACAAAAACTCAAGGCAAAATATGAACGAATGAATGAATGAAGCGAAGCGCATGCAGATGCAGCAGTGAGCGACAGATAGAGGGACGGAGGCACAATATATTACTGAGCAAGCGGAAGGAGGCATTAACGAAGGATGGGTATAAAATTGTAGGATGCAGGAGGGCATGACTGGGCGAACGAAAGGGGTTCGTAAAAATTGAATGTTAGATCACGTCTAAATGCCATCCAAAACAATGATTTACACAGACCTCAGAGGATGGCGGATGTTGGCGCATATTAAAGGAGGGCAGACATAAAGTCATATGGTGAGACAGCCATGAGATGACAAACTAGAAGTAGTCAGAATCCGGACACAGACAGATAGGCAGGTAAGCAGGTAGGCAGACAGGCGACAAAGTGTGCAAAATCAACGTAACAACATCGGTGGTGCGCAAACCCAGACAGACACCCAAGCAAGACTGGTCGATTGAACGAAAAAACAGCTAATGCCACGGACACACAGCACGGCTAAATGTTGTGCGCCAAAAAAGGTCAGCAAACAAACAAAAAAAATTAACAACGAAAATAAAAGGTAAGAGGAAAAATGTCAGACCCAAAAAAAAAAGCAAAAAATATTGCGCAATAAGGAAACACTAATTAAATAAATAATTTGGTAGAGAAACTTCTACTGAGGGGGCGACAGGAAGTCGGATGTCCGTGAGTCGAACGGTATTGACGTTAGCTAACCTAAGCGAAGACCGCGCAACCATCCAAAAGTCTAACCAAATTGCAACGGACACAACAGCGCCAATCAAACTAATAGATCATGACCCCAACAGCCACAATGGGCGTCTGGCGACTGGCGACAATCGACGTAAAAATCGAAAGACACCCAAATCAGCTGTAAAAGTTGGATCAACACAAGTACGCCCGTGGCACAGATGGAGACATATAAAGGCGTACAGCGCTTACGCCAGTCACTTAACGCAAATGACGATGACATGCATTCGCTTCATCAAAGTTTTAATTGCAAGCCATTCAACGACGACAACGCCGCCTAACGATCAATTGTTAATGTGGCTTGCGAAATTAATAATAATAAAATAAAATAAATAACTTACAAAAAAGAAAAATTAAATAAATTTAAAAAAGCAGACAGACAATCACGTCATCAAGCGGCATATTCATTTCATTTTGATTGGTTTTAGTGCAACTTGTTGGTGTTTTTTTTTTGTTTGACATATTTATTTAAAAGCAGTTAACAACATTTTAACACCTCCTCAATTGCAATTGACGACTCTAAGGAAAATCGAACGATGGCGACGTTTTGTTAATTGGCGGCGTGTTGTCGGATGTCTCAACATACTACGTCCGGTGCGGTTGGGCAGTTAAGCGTTTGGAAGAAGCTTATTTTTGTATTTGTTTGTTTGTTGGTATGTAAAGGGTGTTCTTTTAGTGCTACAATTTTTCACAAGCATTAAATACAGTTTGTAAAAGGTGTTCTTTTAGTGCTACAATTTTTCACAAGCATTAAATACAGTTTGTAAAGGGTGTTCTTCCGTGGATGTTCCGTTTGAAGACTCTACAACACCAAAAAAGCACCCTATATACGTCCGAGTTTATTGAGTGATGTGTAACCGCCCAAAATGTCAAACATTACGTGGTCGCAGATGATTTTTCTACACACACAGTTATGTTCAATATAATAGTAGTGAAATTAAAAGTAGATATCGCTCGACAAAATAAGAGGAAGCTGTGATTTAATAATTTTCATTTAAAACATAACGAATTCCGTAACAGAAACCACTTAAAAAGAAATTTCAAAGTTTACACAAAGTGCAGCAAAGGTAACTCAACTTTAAGAAATGGTAATAAATTTTAGTAAAACTTTGTGCAGGTTAGAACTCGCTCAAAAATTTCCCTGAATTTTCAGAATTTTTTTTGGCGAAGATGTTGAGTATTTTCTTCCATACAAAATTAATTTTTCTTCATGACTTGTATGGACGAAATTACTCAACACACTCGACGGAAAAATTCTAAAAATTCAGGTAAATTTTTGAGCTAGTTCTAACTTTCACATTATTATACTAAACTTGATTGGTCTACAAAACTGAGACTTAAAAATTTTCCAGAAATTCTGCAAATATTTTTCTAAGATTTTGATGGCCATTTTTTAAAGTTTACTTTAACTTTCCTGAACTTTATGTAAATTTCGAAACTTCCTTTTATGTGGTTTCTGTTATGGATTTCGCTATATTTTAAATGAGAATTATTAAAAATACAGCTTCTTATTTCGTTAACGAACGATATTCAATTTAATTTCACTACTATTATATTGAACACAGCTGTATGTCTATCCGTCTGCCAGCACGCTGCATGAATGCATTTGTCCATGGACTCTATATACAGTTGCCACATAAGCTCCCATGCATGGCCGCATGGATGAATCAAGTGAAGTGCGTGGTAAGCTACAGCGCGCTTACTCAAACAAACAAAGCATGTAATATTAATCCATTCATTAATCTAACACCAAAAGCCATAAGCCAAAACGTAAAGCTCAGAAAAACAAACAAACAAAAAATCGATTTTGCCAAATGTGTGGAAACTTTCGAAAATATGCGTAGCCGCGTTTTTACGATTGATATATTACTAACTCTTTGTTGTTTCTTTTTTTTTGTTTCAATTTTTTTATTTACATTATTTTTTTTGATTGACTTCTACGTTTCCATTCATTAAATTTTCTTTTTTGTTGTTTGACCAAACTAAATAAAATACAGAAGTGGGACGTAGTACAATCGGTTAGTCGGTCGACTGCGTGGTGCGTGCGCATGTGCGGTAGAGCGTTGGTGCTGGACGTTTTCATTCATTGATTGATATATTCATTCATTAAAATTTTTGGTGTATGTGTTTTTTTGTTTTTGTTGTTTTTTAATATGAATATGAAAGCCCACAAAGGTGACAGGTAGCAAAAGAAATCAGTGAGACATTTGGGTAACAAGTTCGCCTACAGTTGAAACATACAAAACAAACGAAAAGCCGAAAACTACGAAAGTACAGCAGTATACGATAAGTGAATGGAAATGTGATTCAAAGTGAAACAAATCTCAATTTGGAGATGCGAAGAGACACAAGTACTAAAAAAAAAGGAAGTGGGTATATAAATCGCTGCAGACCTCTAGTGACGATCGAAGCTGTCTAAATCTTGGCCCTTACCTCTTGCTAAATGCTGGAAGACTTCCATCTGAAATCACAATGTATGTGTTTTTTGGGTTTTGAATTTGTGATGGTCGGAGCAGTCTAAATCACAGTATAGCGTAGGTAGTCAATTGCTGCTTTTAAAATTGCATAATAAGTCTTTTAGTGAGGTCTTGCGAACTTTCAATGCTTCCTTTTAGTGTTTCCTTCAACCTTTTGAAGTGAAATAGCTGCTGGGTCTGAGTCAAACTGATCAAGAACTTTTTGAAACGTTACATCCTGTTTAAGCAATCAACATATCGACTCTCCCTCCACAAGTGCTCAAGTTGGAATGTTTACAGCATACGCGCTGCTATCACATTACATTACCACAATAGTCGGGTCCGACCAAGGGCTGCATAAGTCTGTTTAAACTGCATCTAGCAGTGAATCTACACTAAGCAGAGCAAAGTACTGTTACGTCAACAACTGCTGAACATCCCAAAATTCAGTAAACATACCATTGCGCTCCATTGGTTACTTCAGTTACCGAGCCATATTTTTAGGAATAGTGGTCTTGCTGGAATAGTGTATTGCAGTTCTCTGGGTCGTAAGGTTGAGGGTAAGTGATTAATTTTCTTACAGCAAATGTGTTTTCATGTACTTCAGAAACACAAACTAATCTGGATATCTTCCGAAGATTTATAAACTTCAAAGCTTTATCCAAGACGAATAACGCTTGAGTTGAAAGATTGACTTGCACGATCACTAATAAGTAGGAGCTCAGTAATAGGAAAAGGGAGACCAACACTCCAATGAAAGAACCAAGTGGAGTCCGATTCCCGATCACGTCATGTTTCCAATTAGAGCCAGTTGGCACCGAGAAAAACCCACTGGCGAGCTATGTTGGATGGCCAAAATCGTTTAGACGGTTAACTGCCATTTAAAGAAAAAGAAGAAGAAGAGCAGTTTTCCATAGCGGAACACACTTGTTGGGTTTGCCGGCTACTGATGAGTGTTGACGCAAAATTCCTGCTAATTTGTTCTCTCAAACAGCCCTAACTTACCAGCATAACTCGCAAATTACGCTCAAATTCATTAAACACTTTCAAACAAAGTCCAATAAGACAATTCATTGTCGCACTAACTTTAAACTCATTACAAAAATCTTCCTTGTAGATAAGAGCTGACAAGGTGGTTTAAAAAAACCAATTACAATGACGTCATTTAATGACGGCAGCAAAAAATTAGCAACTCAACTCGCATATGAAAACAAATACAACAAAAATAACTAGAAATAATAAAAAAAAAAAAAAAATAAGCCCATAATTGAAATGCGAAAAGATTACAAAATTTCTATTAAACGCCCATTGTTCCATATTTAGCGTAATTACCGGATCAACCCAATAAACGTTCACATGGCAGATAGCAACAAAGCAGATGTAAAAAACATCAACGAAAAAACCCGTACAAATAGAGTACGCATCAATAATCTTTGAGGAATAGCAAATATAGACGAGAGCGGCTGAATGGACAGCTGCTATAATTGCATACAATTATTAATTATTTCTTTATATGAATGTTTTGATTGTCTATAGACGTTAGGCTGGCACAATTTTTCAAATTTGTAACACTTTTATCAACTCACCATAAAGTTTGAGGTTTTCGAAAGTTGTCAAAGGAGTGTATGCTAAATTTGCGTGAATTGTCAATAGTTCAAAAAATACCAACAAAAAATTTCAAAACGTTTTCAAAAAAATTTTAAAATTTGTTTCTAAAAAACAAAGTTTGTTTCTAAAAAAATTTAAAATTTGTTTCTAAAAATTGAAAAAAAGTTTTTTTTCGATTTTAAAATAATAAATATTAATATTTCGAAAATTGAATTAAAATAAAATATTTTAAAAATTAGTGTTTCAATTTGTAGTCCCCGGCTGAGTGGAAGGTCAACCTTATTTTAAAATGTTGGAAGAACCGCCAATCTCAGTTTTTTTAAACACCCTGTTTCTGAATTTGGTTGAAGAAAGCCCTATCACATAAACTTTTTAAACTACGATAAACACCTATTATAAAATTTGATCGAAGAACGCAATATCTCCCCTGAAAATGTATTGAATTAGCATTAAGTTTTCAAACCAATTCTGACATAGGATGTGTTTGAAAAATGTATTGAATTTGCATTAAGTTTTCAAACCAATTCTGACATAGGATGTGTTTGAAAAATATTTTATAGTGATCTTGAACTCAGCCTTAGAAATAGTCAATTGGCTACTATTTCTATCCACAAAGAGTGTTATTTTTGCTATCTGTAAAATAGTGGGATTGGGATGGTAAGATCATCAGGGAGAGGGAGAGAGTAAAAGAAGAAGGAGAGGGAGATGGTAAATGGAGGGAGGGGGAAGAAGAATAGTGCAATGGAGAGTGAGACAAAAAAAAAAAAAATAAGAAGAGAACCATGAACTGGAAGAGTGAGAGGAAATTGAGAGAGCAAAGGAAGAAGTTAAAGAAAAAGAAACAGATGTGGTGGACGAGAATAATTGGAAAGCGGACAAATAAGAAGAAGAAGAAGAGGAAGATGAAAGGGCAAATGCAGAGGAAAAGAGAAACCTGGAAAAAAGAGAACGAAATGGCTTACAAGCAGATAAAGCAAGTTTCGAGGATATGTTAGAATATACCAATTGTTAAGAATTTCAGTAACTGCATTTTGGTGGAACACCCTAATGTGCAGCTCAGCACCTCATCAGCGTCAGCTACTTTTCATTTAACATACATTTTCACAGGAAGCGTCGATTTGTTGGAGATATAAATCTTTCATACATATCGATAGTTATAAACAAAAGCAAACAAATAATATGTCTGTCCAAAAAGCGGCTTATACACGCATATATCTATATATATATATATATGTGTATATATATTTAAGTAGAATTAATCCTATGCGCACATGCCTACTTACGTATAAACATATATAAGCCCATTGGCATGCATTTAACGTAAGCGATGAATCAAAAATCTAACAATAATAGAAATCTTTTTAGGTGAAGAAATTGAAAATAAGAAAAACAAATTTGGAAAAATAAACGTGTAAGAAGAAAAGCAAGAATTTGCTAAGGAGGTAGGTGCATAAGTATGTGTATGAATGTGTGTCTGAAGTCCAAAAGGTGCATGGATTCTAGCAGAGAAAACTTGTTCAAAACGTTAGGTAGACAAATCGGCACCATCAAGAAAATACATAAAAAAATTAAAAAAAAAAATAAATGGTAGAAATGAAGAAGAAAGCAAGAAGTGCTAGAAGTTTCTCGTGTATGACAGTCACGCCTAAATGCATAAAGCACACACACACACATACTTTTAGCTATTATATTACATGGCAATGCATTACAGCCACCAACGAACTTTGCGCACTTAAAATGCAATTAAAATAAATCCTTTAAAAGTCTAAGTTAACTGTCCGCATATTGGCATGCCTAGCGAAAAAATGAAGACTCCCAAAGCATGCCATTTATGTACTCGAAACATTTATAAAGACCCGTTGAATCACACAACCAGCGTACATCTAATCTCCACTACATATGTACATACAGCATGTTGGTCAAGCCACCCGAAGATAATGACCTAATGCAGCTATGTCTCTTGTGCTTATGCTGCATAAGAGACAGCGTGGCCACAGCGCGTAGTTGCATCACGGAAATGAAATTAATAATTAAATTGATGTTTAAAAGCTCCCAAGGCATTGCCTAAAAAAAAAATGTTGAAAAAAATGTGAAAAAACAAACAACTTATTCGTGTGCGTACATATAAGTGCATATATGATATACAGAGATCGTAAAACGTATTTCAAGATAATCGTTTGTATTTCAGAAACTGTAAAATGAATTTCAGAATAATCGTTTATATTTCAGCACCTGTAAAATGTACTTCATAAGCTGTAAAATGAATTTCAGAATAATCAATTGTGCTTCAGAAACCATAAATTGTACTTCAGAAACTGTAAATTGTTCTTCAGTAATAGTAAAATGCTATTAGTTCTGCAGCTCCTGAAGTACAATTTACGGTTTCTCAAGTACAATTGATGGTTTCTGAAGTACAATGGATTATTTTGAAGTACATTTTGCAGATTCTGAAGTACAATTGACTTTTCTGAAATGCAATTAATTATTCTGAAGCATATTTCACGATTTCTGAAATACAATCGACCTTTCTGACGTACATTTTACAGTTTCTGAAATACAAATGACTATTCTGAAATACATTTTACGATTTTTGCAGTACAATTGACCATTCTGAGGTACATTTTACGGATTCTGAAGTACACTGGGAAAAGGTGTAGATCTACATACATACTTGAACAACTCCACGTTAAACAGGATAGACGTGTAATCAATTTACCCTGAAGACGATTACCGTTAGTAACCGAAATATATTGCTAAAATTTAAAAAAAAATTGATTTTGGTGCTTTGGAACTTTAACCTGTTAAGTAACGCTGAAATTCTCGTATATTTAAAATATCTAAACCCCTATAAGGTGGTTCTCTTGGGATAGCACCCCCTGAGACAGTTTTTTGGTTTTAGACTTTCAGGTTAATGGCTTTAAAATTTTAGCAAGTGCAATTTTTTGAAAAAATGTATATCTCTAACTGTTTATATTTCATTGCCCAACACTGTACCTATACTAAATATGTGCATAATGTGCATAAGCATATGCAACAACAATAACTACATCGTTATGTTGACTGGTCATTAAGTCTGTATACGTTAGACAACCTGTCACACTGACGTCTGAGTGTCTATACAGTCAACTAACGAAAACAACAACGACAATAAGCAAAACCAGAGCTACAAACGTGAGGATATGTACATTTGTGTTGTATTAATGTGTAAGTAAATGTTAATGAAATGTAAGTAAATGTCTTGAAATAGTTTTCCTCATCTGGTAAAACAACAATGCTTTTTTTGGTCTCGGCTTCCCGCCGTCTCCCGCATATTTACTCGTTTGGGAATTCCCAAATTTCCGCATTACCAATGTAGGCCCTTTTGTACTGCACTATGTAGCTATGTATTCTATGTGTGCAAAAATGTTTGTTTGTGTGTGTTTTTGGGTTACTTGGTGTTAACTTCTGTGAGGTGTGGAAGGTAAATATTCTTCATAAATTTTGTTCAATGAAAATATTCTAGCGCACAGGCAGACACTCACAGCCAAAATGTATTGTAGCACATATGATTGTGTGTTTATAGATAGATTGTATGTATACCCTACAGTCAAACCAACTAGTTGTAAACTAATTTAAAACTATATAGAACACCAATAGCACAACTAGTCAGCCAGCTGTCTTTTATTTATATAAAAACCGGCTTTAAAAAAAATACCCTTAAAATGCAAGCTCAATTTTAGTGGTGATTGTTAGGTGCCCTGCAAAAAAAAAAAACGATTAGTCTGGGATGAGACCGGGACGAGTCGCAAAGAAGCATGTGACCAATGCCAGTTTTGATTTCTTTGTATGGATTCAAGTGATACCTTTTGTTTGAGCATGCCCTATGTAAAGGCTAATTGGTCACTTTCATGCCCAAAAGGGTAGTGTCGGAGAGAAACCCTTTGTTCGACTTATCCCAACTATGCCTATAATGGAATAGTTGGGATCAATTGTAGCCCACTGTAGATGAAAGGTATTGATCCCGGCTCACTCTCTTTAGCGTGAAAATAATTTAAATGATTTCGTGTATAGTTTGTAAGTACTCGGTTCACATAGAAGAGGTCACAGGTTTGAGTTCTGACGCTAGCAACATCAGATTTACAAAATTTATTTTACTGCCATTTTTTCAACTCTGGGCACTCCACTGTACTACAAAAATTTTAATTTTTTTCAATAAAAATTTGCTGTTTTTCGGACTAGTTTGAGCTGAGTTACAAACATAGTTGTAAACTAGTATTGTTTCTCTATAATTTGGTGCTTCGCTGCAACTTATATTTACATATGATATTGTATGCGTATGTGTGAATGCATGCTTGTTTCTGTGCGGTACAGGCGTGATTAACTCAAAGGACACCTAGCCGCCGTGTGAGCATGGTTTGCGCTGGCATATGTTTGCTTATGTGGGAAATTACCGCAATTATGGATGAATTACAAACTTTTAGAATATACATATCATGCGTACTGTATTGTCTAAACATAGGTAACAAGGTAGAAATATAGAACAAAAGGCATATGCGCTGATATTGTGGGCGTTTGCGTTAAATGTCAAAACTTTCCAAATCCGTTGGGAAAAACCAACTGGATTGTGTAAAGCAAAAAGGCCAAGTTAGAGGTCGATAGAGTTTGTAAGCGTGTAGAAAAGTTCTTTGAATTTTTGTCGCTTTATGACAAAAAGCATTGAGAAGACTTCTTGCAGTTTTGAGCATTTTTTCGAATAAAGAAAGTGTTTGAGATATATATATACAATGAAGCCTTTAGCGCACTTTAATACGATGAACTGCTGGAGATTTTAAATTATATGGAATTCATCTACTTCTATAAATGCCCCAGAAGCTTATTATGGTTCTGGCCCTTGAAAAATTGTGCCGTTGTTATTTCTGTATCGAATCTTAGCCTATCTGACTCAAGAGACCAAACCAAGCGTTTTTAGAAACTTTTGTTTATCTGTATGTATATTTTTACTAGCATAGCTCAAAAACTGTTGGTTGGAAATGAATGCCATTTCAATCGATTTCATGTTTGAGGTCTATTTTGAAATTTAGAAAACATTTTTCCATTGCTATTGTATATAAAATTTTTATTTGTATTCGCGCCGATGCCTCACACAACCGCGCATCTAGTAAGGAATAAATTACAAACTAAAATTTCGAAAACCGGTTTTAAAACTAAGTGCTAGGAAAAATTGGTTGTTGAAATTTGAAATTAATTTCGAAAAACTTAAATAGAAGTTGAATTCGTTCCAACTGAAACGGATCCAAATGGTTTAAAACTGTAATTTGTTTCATTAAAAACGGTTTGTAATGCTTTTAAAATATAACTGAAAATCAGGGAACGGAATACTTTCCATAAGGCTAAAAAATAGCAACGGTTCTTGTAAACTAAATTAACTACCAACCAAATTCTACAAGAGCAGCTCACTCACTTAAAACCACAAGAAAATATTGTTCTGATGCTCTCATAACAGCGCTCCTAAAAAAATACCGAGTTTCACCTCTTGGGGCAGCAAGGTGAATATATCGCTAGGACATGCCCGGATACTATACAAAAACAAAATTAGTACAAAAGTTTGATATATGGAGGGGTGCCCTCTCTCAGCAAATTGTTCCAAAGCACTTAAAAAAATTTAAAAAATTTGCCATTTTGAATTTGCTGAAATAATACTGCATCTCAATATTAGTTAAATGTATAAGGCGTTATTCCATCAAAGTCTTAAAGAGGTTATTTTTAAACCAAACACTCGGATAAGGTGTATTCCCACCCAATTAATTTACTCTTGCAATGAAAACAATAACTATTGATCTTGAGTAAACAAAATATTTTAGAATCATATCAAAAATTGCTTTCTTCTCCCTCAATACAAACTTTCAAACCAAAGCTGAAATTAAAATTCACATCGATGATCTGTTGAGTGCCCATTAATGATTTATTCAGTGATCATATTTCTTGAAATGGGTGTAGCTTTCAAAAATCATATAGATTACTTTATTTCTCCCTCAACAAAAACTATAAAAATATGAATTTGAAAATTAATAGATTAAAACTTACTTCAATGAGGTGGTGAGGGATACTCAATGATTTATTCAGGGACCACATTTCTTTAAATACTTCTAAGTTTCAAAAATCATATCATAGATTTCCCTTTTTTCGCTTACCAATAACTAAAACAATATGAACTTGAAAATAAAGAGCGATGAGGGACCATATTTCTTAAAAGGTCTAGCTTTCAAAAATTGAATCACAGATTAGTTGTTTGTCCCTGACCACAAACTTTCAGCAAATTCAATCAACAATCTAGCGTTTAAAATTCACATCCATGAACTGTTGAGGGATCAGCAATGATTTGTCCAGGCAACACATTTCTTTAAACAGTTCTAGCTTTCATATTATAGATTACTTGCTTGTCGGGGACCACAAACTTTCAGCAAATTTCAGAATAATTCTAATAAGTCTAAATTGTAAATAGGTTATCTGTTGAGGGACCATAAATAATTTGTTGAGGGACCGGATTTCTTCAAACTCAACTAGGTTTCAGATTTAAATAAAAACAAATCCCTTCTTAGATCTCCCTTACTAATAATAACTACTACTCCAAGCACATGTCTTTTGCGCTTAACATCAAAACTCCAGCTCACTAAACTTGTGAGGCTTTTTCTTGCCTAACACATTCCTAAACTTACCGTACATAAATTACACACAAAAAAAAAAAACGTTTAATAATAATAGGCATAAATAGCAAATAAGTAAATATATAAAATTATGTAGTTCACTTACCAACTGGTCTATTATTTCGACGTGTACCCTCCGGTTCTTCAACCATTAGTGGCGCATGCCGTCGGCCATTAACCAACATTGGCGTTGTACAAATCAGGATCGAAAATATGATGAATTTGTAGAGGAGTTTGAGTGATGTTGAATTGGAGGAGATTGGGCGCGCTGATGTTGTTGATGATGGCGATGTTGTTGATGGTGTTAGTTGCGCTGACATTCCTGTAACAGGCATAATTGTTGCTGCTGCTGGAAATGTTGTTCTATTTGTAATTGTTGTTGTTGCTACAGATATTAACATCTCGTCTGATTTAGTTGTATTGTTAAGTGTTTTGGAGGCGCTATTGCTACCGCACTTGGTGGCACTTCTTGATCTCCATGAGCTGAATGCAACGTTTTTGTTATTGTTGTACTCGTTGCTAGTTGTGGAGGTTGTCGTTGTTGTGTACGACATTTTTGTACTATTGATTATGGCCATTTATATTATAATGTTTGTTCGTAGTATGTATGTAAATATGTGGTTGGCTTAAATTATGTGTTTATTTTATTAGCTGCACTTTAGCTTTGAAGTTTCACTATTTTACACTTTATCAAATAAATTTAAATTTTTATATATTATATTTTACACTGCACTTTCTTCACTTATATTATTTTAATTTCTTTTTCTAATTTCTTAGCGCTTTAAAACTGTCTGCGCACACTTTTATAGCTTAGAATAAAATAAAATTTTTATGTCTAGTATGTTTGTATGCAACATTGATCGATAACACTTTTTATTAAATAATTAATCTTTTTTTTGCTTTTACACCGCTATTTTATCATGCAATTAAACGCATTTAGTTTAAGTTTATGTTCCACGTTTTTTTCTGCTCGCCCATATAATTGTCGTTGGCTAAGTAAAGAAAAAATAAGTTATTTAGTTTTTTTTTTGTTTTACAAATATAAAAATTGTGCAGCTGATGATGATGACCAACAAACACGCTAACGCTCTGACACCGACTGACTAAATGACTGCATGAGTGAGTGCTGTATGTGCGTTTGTGCATAGGTGAATGATTGTGTGACTCTGCGACACCAGCGACACACTTTGCTGCGTCTTGCACACGCGGATGACAGGCAAGCCAAGCAGAGGCAGAGGTAAGTAGCAAACCAGCAAGCGTTTTGTTTGCGTTAGCGTTGCGTTTGGCTTTTTTGTTGTTGTCATTGTAGTTGTTGTATTTGTATCTATACCCAGTTGTGTTAGGGCACAGTGTCGAATATGTCGATGTTAATGCAACGAAAATCAGTTATCAAGACAGTTATAGACTGCTATGACACTGATTCCAAAGAAGTCATTGGTTCAAAAGCAACCTGTTTCTTTAAAGTAACCGGTTCCAGAAAAGTCACTGATGGGCAAAGTCGCTGATTTAAAAAAGTAGCCAGTTCCACGAAGTCACCGGTTATAAATAGTAACTGTTTTCAAAAAACCATTGGTTTCAAAAATTAATAGGCTCCAGAAAATCCAAGTTTTACAAAAATTCAACGGCTAGAAAAAGGGGCAGACTTAAAAAGAAATACTGGTTCCAAAATACCCGATTACGAAAGCTCACCTGTTAGAAAAGTCGCTGATGTCAAAAAGTAGCCAGCTCCAAAAAGTTAGCGGTTCAAAATAGTCTTTGGTTTGAAAAATTAATTAGTTCCAAAAATGGTAGGGATTACAAAAATTCACAATTAAAAAAATTGCTGATTTCAAATCACTGGTTTCGAAAAAGTCTCTATTTCCAAAAAAGTCAACGGTTCTAGAAAAAGCTACAGCTTCCTAAAAATCTGTGGTTCCAATAATGAATTTGTTTTCAAAAAGTAGCTAGTTCCAGAAAAGTCGCTGGTTTCAAAATATTAAATGGTTTGGAAAACAATGCTGGTATCATAAAAGGCTTAATAAATAGTGAAGTTGTTTAGTAAATATTTTTTAAAAACATTTTAAACCATACATGTAATACTTCTATATTGTTAAAACACTATGCCCGCAATGTGTTTTGAAATCGAAATCAAATGGAGGCAGCGAAATTCAATTTTTGAGAGTGTATATGTGTATTTTTGTTAGCTTTGAACTAGAGCTGGGGAACTAAGGATTACGATTACATGTTGATTACTTATTATTACGATTACTGTAATTGTAATCATAAAAATTTTACGATTACGATTAGTGTAATCGTAATCCAAAATTTGCATGAGCTAAGCCATATGAAATTTCAATAGAATCTCTCCATGCTAGAAATACACTAGGAGAGTGGCGACTCCGCTTTGAAAAACCGTAGTCCCCCAATTGCATCTAGATTCTTTAAGCCAGACCTGTTTAATAATGATTACTAATCGTAATGTTTGCTGCTTGATGATTGATTACCATTACTTTAAATTTTTATTGATTATTTTCCAAACTAAAAAAAAATTATTTATTTAATTATTTATTTGATTACTTTCGATTATTTTTTTTGGATTTTTTGTTTGTTTTTTTTTCAGTGTTGCTGTAGAATATGTATCAACGATACTGACGGTACTGAAAGAATTCAAAATTATAAAATAAAAACTAAAAACTATCAAAAGTAATCACAACAACTTGTTCTGATTATTTCTGATAATTTTTATTTTTTTTTCTAATTGCAGTCAATTAATAATTGTATTTTCTTGAAAAGCAATTAAAATAACCATTATCAATTAAAAAAGCCGTATAATTAATTGATTACTAATTACTAATCAAATTTAATAGGTCTGCTTTAGACACTCCACCATACCACGAACCGATATGGAAAAAAATATTTGTTGATAAGTGGCAATAGAATTTTGTATTACACAAACTACCACAAGAATCAGTAGCAATAAGAACTAATATCGGAGTGGATAAAACATGGAATAATGGTTACCAAGGTTACAAAAATTATTCTCAAATATCAGCCCATGGTCGAACTCCAGAACCCCTTTTTCCTCGCCAAGCAGCCATCCCGGACTTGTTATACAAAAAAATAACGGCTTAACCTGTGTACGTTGCCGATTGGCCGCATATGTACCTCGCCGGAGGGAACATCTGCTAAAGGAAATAAAATAATTTGCAGTGATGACGGACGATTTTATATATGACTCCTCTGGCGGTGTGTATTAACTAGAGCTTCCTCTTAATCTCAAAATAAGCTTGCTAGATAGACTCTAGCTAAAAGAGCCTACGAACAAGCGCTTAAATAATTAGATGTTAAGAGTTTCCAGCTATGGAGGTATCCTTTGTGCTGCTAACGATCAAATCAGGAAGGGGCGATATTTCAAAGAAGTCTTTCAATGGACACGAGGAGCCTGCACTTGTACGTTTTAGCTGAAGTAATTTGTCCCATAATCCCATGATTCTTGAGCTTTTATTAGTTTTCTTACAACATCTTTAATTTTTTAATTTACGAAACGTGGTATCAAAACTCCGAAATAGCGCTAATGGGAGTCATAAAGGACTCGCCACTCCAAGCAACCAGACGGTAACATCTCGCAGTGTCTCTAACCTACTGAGTTCGAAACTTGGTATATACAATTCTATTTCAACCTTACTCCAGCTATCTTACCTACTTTCTGTGTTGGTTATTGTTGTTGTACGTACATTTTTTTTGTTTATTCTATTCTTACTGTTGTTGTTGTTGTTGCTTTTGTTATTATACTGTTGTTGTTAGTCTAGGTCGTTGTTATTGCTTTTATTGTCGTTCAGTCACACGGTTTTGTTAAGGTGGTTGGGTGGGTAGTGTGAAATAAGCAAATGACGCCCGCAGATTAGATAACGAAACTCTGCTGTTTAAAATAAATTATTAACATAAAAAATCATGTTTATAC
Source organism: Merzomyia westermanni (assembly GCA_949987695.1). Taxonomy (NCBI): domain Eukaryota; kingdom Metazoa; phylum Arthropoda; class Insecta; order Diptera; family Tephritidae; genus Merzomyia; species Merzomyia westermanni. The sequence continues at coordinate 67,235,889 of OX465290.1, forward strand.
AATTCTTGCCATATTTTGTTGTTTGGTTTTACTACTCACAGCCGCTGGCGCAAGTGTAATAAGCTTTTGTGTGTTGTTGCGCCTTACAACTGTTTTTAGTATATCAATGAAAAATCTTTTTTTTATTTGTGTCCAGCCTAAATTTATTTTTATCTACTTGTTAGTATTGGCTTATTGCCCTTCTTTTTATTTTTGTGTGTTATGTATAAAAAAACTCAAATCTCAGCATCTGTTTTTCAAACTTATCGCATTTGATTTTTAAATTTATTTTCATTCGGCTTTATTTGGTTGCTGACCTTGTTTTTTTTAATAAAAAAAAATAAAAAATAAAATAAATAAATTAAAATTTTTTTTTTTGAAGTGTGCAATTTGTTTGAAATGCTATTTCAAAGGCTGAGTGGGAGATCATAGAAATTCTTTTTAAATGCAGAGATAGTGAGTTCCTAAAAAAATATACTGGACATCCTATTCTGCCACTGAAAATGTTTTCAATGAAATTTTTTAAATGTAATGTTTTAGCACTGGTTCAAACAATTAAAGCTATTGTGCAAAAAAAGCAAAAACAATTTTATTCCAAATTTTTTTATTAAAATTTAAATTTTTTCAATAACCCAAAACAAAAAGAAAAAACTTTACAAGAAAATATTAAAAAAGTAGCTTTTTTAGTTGCAAGCAATATTCGAAAATAATATAGTTTTTGAAAAACAAATTGATAAATTATAAATTATTTGCCAGTTCTTATTTAAGTTTTCAAGACAAAGTTTAATTTTGGATTTCACTTTGTCAAATTTTTTAGGGGTTTATTAAAAAAAAAACTTTAGTTTTACACATAATATTTAAATTTTTAATTTTTCTTTTGTCATAATACTTTAAATAATATTTTCTTAATTTTTGAGCATTTTTTCAATTAACTATATTTAATTGTTGTAGATATTTAATTGTTGTTGAATGTAAATATCAATATTCGGAAAGTAAATCCAGTTTGTATAAAAAAATTGGGAGATTAGAAAATATTTGCCAATTATAATTTCGAGATTTGCATGAAAACCAGTATCAGTTTTTCACATATTTCTGAGTTTCAAAAAACTTTTTTTTTTTAATCTTGAAAAGCAAAACAAAAAATATTTGCCAATTATTGCTACAAAACATAAGCATTTAAAAACAAGATTAATAAAATTAGAAAAAAAATTGAAATAAAAAACAAAAATTATATTTTTTTTAGGTACAAGCAAAGTTAGACAAAAAAGTCACGTTTGTGTAAAAAAAATTAGAAATTTTAAAATATTTTTTTATCTAGTTTCAGTTTTTGCATGAAAAGTTATTTTTGGATTTGTGTTTTTAACGGTTCTTTGAGTACGTTTTATGTCAGTTTAGCTATCACGGCTAAAAGCTTTTAATATTTCAGTTTTTTTTTTGCATGACGTTTTTACTTTATTGTTGGTTTTTCCTTTATTTTCATTTGGAAAATATTTGGTTTTCTTTTTTTTAAATTGCTATTTATTGAAAATTATGTGAGTTGTTTTTAACGATTTCAAAGTTTGTTTTTAAATTCTTTTGTCCATTCTTAAGTGATTTCTTTTTTTTTTTATTTGTGTTAATTTTTACTTAATCAATTATTTTTATATCTACTTGCGCTTACCCACGTCTAACTTTTCTATATCCAGAATTTCATAAAATAGAAAAGTAAAGTTAATTAATTTAACAAGTAAAATTTGGCTAATACCGTAGAACCGCCTATACATATATACGAGAAGAAATTTTTAAGATATTAAAAGCCATGTGCTGATAAAATTACATACTTTATATTTTTGTATCATATAAACAATTTTCGGAAGTAGGCGTGGCCCCTGTTCTAAACTATGCTAGCCTACATCCAGTAGAAAAGACGATTAAGTTATTATTTTTATACTAAAAGTATTGAAGTTGGCTTGAAGCCAAAGCTTTTATGCAAGTTTCACTTCAGTTCTTATGGAAGCTTACTTAAATTTGGTACAAGAAAAATTAAAATGTTCCTGAATTGAGCGATTTTACGCATTTCAGTTCGGTCTCACGTTTTGTTTTTTAAACTTATTTCGTTTAGGCAACATTTTTTTATTTCTTAAGTTGTAGAATTTTAAAAATATTTTTTTCTTAATACACGCAATGCAAGTTTAAATCTGTTAAAAATTAAAAAACACAGAAATAAAATAAATGTATTTAGACAGGACAAACAAAATTCGTAAAACAAGCAGTGTAAATTTTGCAAAAACAAAAACATTAAAAAAATCGAAAATATTGTAAATTTCAAAGATAAACTTTTCCAAAAAAATTAAATACACATTTTAAATTTAAGAGACAGCACAATGAAAGAAAAAAATTTATATTTCTGTTTGAAAAACAAACTCTGAAATCACAAAAAAAAAATAAAAAAGAGAAAATGAAAAATGGTAAACATTTTTAAACTGAGTTTTGTTTTCGATATAAAAAACAAACTTATTCGAATTTTGTTTGTCCTGTCTAAATACATTTATTTTATTTCTGTGTTTTTTAATTGTAAAGATTTAAATTTTAAGTTTTTTTTGGAAATAAATTTTTTTGCTTTAAATCTGTGTTTAAAATTTTTCTGACTTATTCCGAAATTCTAATCTAATAAATATTATAAACATAAATTTGTCGACTTCACATTTGTTTTTGAAATGATACTTGCCCTATCTACTTGAACTTATTTATTTTCTTTTTGTTTCCCCTTCTTAATTTAGTTTTTAATTTTAATAGTGTTTTTACGTGTTTTTTTTTATATGTTTAAGAGTATTTTTTTAAAGGTGTTTACTTTTGAAAACTTAAATATTTTCGTTATGGTAATTGTTGATAATTGATATATTCCTTTTTTTTATTTTTATTATTTTCAACTTTCAGAATTTTAGAAATTTTACTTTTTAGTATAAAATTATTAATAAATTTGCAGAGCTTAAATTTCTTAAGGCTTTTTACGCTTACACGAATGTTGTTTGCCTCGTCTATATATATATTAATTTAAAAAATTTTCAATTTTGAATTATCTTTTAAAATTATTTTTTTAATTGTATTTATTGTATTTTGCGTTATTTGTGTTCTTTTAAATGTAATGATTTACTTTTTTTTTTAGATACAATAATTTTTGGTAAATAGATTTTATATATATATATATTTATATTTATATATTTGAAATTTTTTTTTTTTTGATTTTTAAAATTTAACTCTTAGTCCAATATTATCTAAAAATATACACAACAATAAAAATAAAAAAAGTTTTTAAGTGATTTCGCATTGTCTTAGGTTTGCCCAATCTTAATATATTTATTTCATATTTTTTTTATTTTTTTATTTTTTTTTTTTTTAGTGTTTAAGTGTTTTTTTTTTAATTCAGTTTATTTTAAAAATTTTTAATATACAATTTTTTTTCATTAATAAATTTTATGGTTTTAACTTTGTTGTTTTTTATTTTAATATAAATTGACCTCCTCCAGCCGGCCAAAACATCTAAATTCTTTTTTGTTTTATTTGGAATTTTTATTTATTTTGTTTTTATTCAGTTTATTTTCAATCCAATTTTAATTTTTTGGCAATTGTTATAAAATTTGCTGACTTTAGTTACGCGTGCATTTTTCGTCAAAACTAACTAAAGTTTTTAGTGTTTATATGCATCCAATTTTTTGTTTTTTTTATATCTTAGCTACAGTTTTTATCTTAGACAATTTTCTTTTCGCCGTTGCTTAAGTTAAAGAAATTTTTAATTTTGAAATTTTTTTGTGTTTATTCTATTTTTAAATTTTTTTCTGTTTTCAATGTTTTTTGTTTCTGTTTCCCACATGCTATAGTCCGTCCGTTCACACAATTTTTCTAATTTACACACTTTATTTTTAAAAACTATTTACGTAAATATTTTAGCTATTCAATTAAGCACTGTCCTCTCTGCTTTACGCCTGCTACTTGTAGCTTTTCCGCCTTCAAATGACGCGGGCTTTGTCATTTCAAGCAGCGGCGAAAACAAAACATTTCATTTGAAAAAAAAGAAAAGAAATTATAAAAAAAATTCGTTTTTTTGAGTTAGCGCCACAAAAACAAAAGCAAATCAATGTCGACTGATTGAATGAATGATTGATTGTTTTTTTAGTTAAATGTTACTGGCTGTTGTGATTATTTTTTGCTATTGTTATGCCGGCGGTTGGCGCTTATTCATTCCTACTACAACCCGTTAACAGAGCCACCTACAAATCAGTCACCTAATCGAAGTTTTTACTGTCAGTCGGCATTTTTTCTTCCTCTTCTCATTCATTTATACCTTTTTTTATCAGACACGTTTCTTTACTTAATACAATATTCGATTGCCTTGCTAGCTGCATCGGCGGCGTCTGCTACAGTTATGTGATAACACATTCACAATTCATTTTTAGACGCCCACAACGAACAAGAACTCACACTTTCCATTGCACCAGTTTGGCACTTTTAAAAAACTGAGTCTTTCACAAACAAACAAAAACAAATATTTTTGATCTTGCAAACGCGTAACTTTTTCTTAGGTAAATATCTATGCGTCCGCGTTCCGTACTAAAGCGAATCGTTCGATTTATTTTATCATATGATGTTGTTTAGATATCGCGCGTTATTTTGTTAGTCGTGTGTGCTCCTTTGCGAACGTTTCGGAAAATAATGTCCACACACGGGATCGGTCGTTGAATAAATAAACCCCTCAGCGAGCACATATAAATGAAAAACTCTTTTTTTTGCTTTTATTTTTATATTTCTTCTCAATTTTATTTAGTTCTCGTCGTTTGTTATAGTTGTTATTAGCCAGCCAGCCGCAAGAGCCGATGTCTCGTTGCTGTTGCTGCTGAGTTGACTATCTGTTCACTGGTTATATGGTCGTTTTGCGCGGTTGATCGGTGGTCGGTCGGTTTATGCCCACTTCTCTGTGTGTGCTCATAAAGTCAGCAAGCCAGTCAGCAAAAGATATTAAGATACTATGAGTTCATACAACAAATAAACACACACACACATACTAAGGTGAACACTCAGTTATTGAGATACAATGCACAGTGTGGCATGCATAACCAAAAAACCCTAAAAAAGCTTCTCTCGTCTATGACTTTCGCCTTACAGACTAAATACAAAAAAATATCAAAAACTAAAAATAAATACATATTTCATAAGCAGCTAAGCTCATTAGCAGACTCTCGACAGGAAAAAATCAATAATTAGACTCTGAGAGCTTATTAAATTCGATAAGAGCACGACAAATTGGATTAAAATAGTGCCAATTCGCTCTGAAAGCAGTAAAATAAAAAGGTAAGAATGAACGTAGGCACATGTTAGACATAAAAAGGCAAGGAACCCTTCTCAACGAGACCCGTGCAGTCTAAAGAGCCATATATGATGGCAGAGACAAACTTAGGCAAATGAACATATTTCCTAGTGTCAAAGGATTGCAGATCAATAAGCTTACAATGAGATCGGCTCCTCAAAACTAAGGGGACTTTAGTTCAATTCTCGCAGAATGCCATCTATATAGAGTGAACTGAAAAATCATAATGCGGTAAAATTACCACCTAAAATATCACTAAACGATGGGAGAATGTTAGAAAACTTAGGGCATGATATATCGAAACATTTCCCAACATTTAGGTAGACATTTTTTGTGAGACACCAATCGACAAAGCTTTTGCAAACGTCAGGTGAGGTATCCCACGGAGCAATAACGAAAGATCTTAAGATTGTCAGCAGAGAGAAGAAAATTTAAATCAGGACCCAAACGCATTATTTATTGTATTTATTTATTTACTTAAAGTCTACACAAACACAAAACGATCGACTCTTAACAATAACAAGGTATACATATGTGCAAAACAAGAATGAGATTTAAATTATTACAAATATTACACATGAACTGAAAATATAACAATAGTATAACTAAAATTACATACAAAATAAAAAAATAATCAATAAGTGAAAATAAACAAACAAAAGTGTGCCAAGAATGCCACCCTGAAGAACTTCCGACGTTGTCATACCGCCTTATATGTATTCGACAAGTAAGATTTCAGGTAGCTTAAAAAAATGGAAGCCAATATGCCCAAGTCTATATAATAAGATTTGGTAGAATCTTTATAGAAAATCTTCGAGAAGTCAGTATACATATTGTCTATGTGAGATCCTCCCTTAAAAGTAAATATGCATAGGAGGACAAAGATGAGGAGGGATGACAGTACCATTTTTAGGTTAGTACATTTGCTAGTTGTGTGTATGGGGTTTACGTATATGACATCTTTCAAAAGTATCGCTTTAGTTGGCAGATATAATCGGTGCATTCCCGTGCGCTTAGATATATGCCATAGAACAATCAGCCAGAGCTGTTAATAAACTCGAGCATATTTGGACTCTATACACGGCAAAAAATATGAACCTATATTTAAAACTTTTTTGGGCTACATATGTATATGTTAAAACCAAATTTGGTTTCGAATTTAAATTGTGCCCGTTTTCGAGAAAAAGAGCGTGAAGAGTTTCAATTTAAACCAGAAATGTCTTAACAATTAAAAAACATAAAAAGCATTTGTATCGGTTGGCAGAATTCGAGCCGACGCTCCCCTCATCAGAGTCGTCTGATATACCCACTGGGCTACGGCGCACACAAAACTGTTGAGAGAAATTAATTGAAAAAACTTCCAGAAATAAATGAAAACAATTTTTGACGCTTTCTTCAGTTCAGTTTTAAATATAAACCACAAGAAATTGAAAATTGGTGTAGTTAATTGAAAGGTTTGGAATTTATTACAAAAAAGTTTAAAAAATTTGCTTAAAACGACGAATAGTTTAAAATTTAAGCTCAAATTTTTAGCCATGTATAGGGTGTTTTTTTTACAGGTTTGTTTTTCGAATAGAGATAAAACTGGCATTTTGTGGTCAAATCTGGCAACTCTAATGTCATTTATGTTCAGTTTGGTTTGCCATTTCATCATGAACAGGTTGACAAAAGAACAACGCTTGCAAATCGTGCAAATTTATTTCGAAAATAATGGTTCAGTTCGCGAAGTTTACCGTGAGCTCCGTCCATTTTATGGTCGACATAATCGTCCATCAGAGCAATTAATTCGGTTAACCATGGATCGTTTTCGCACTACGTTTACTCTATGTGATAATACGCATCCGCAGAGACGTCGAACAGTGCGCACCGAAGAAACAATTGCCGCTGTAGAGCAAAGTGTTGAAGAGGACCCGAATGAATCGATTCGCCACCGTGCACAGCAATTGGAGCTTTGTCCATCAACTTTATGGAAGATTTTGCGCAAAGATCTTGGCTTGCGACCTTACAAGATCCAGCTTGTGCAAGAATTAAACCCGCGAGACCATGCAATGCGTCGTTATTTTGGTGTATGGGCCGAAAATGAGATTGATTTCGATGCTGATTTTCATCGCAAAGTTTTGTTCAGTGATGAGGCTCATTTTTGGTTGAATGGATACGTCAACAAGCAAAATTGCCGCATTTGGAGTGAAGAGAATCCACATGAGACCCTTGAAACGCCATTACATCCACAAAAACTGACTGTTTGGTGTGCTCTATGGGCTGGTGGAGTCATTGGGCCATACTTCTTCCGCAATAATGCTGGAGAGGCAGCTACCGTTAATGGAGACCGGTATAGAGCCATGATAACCGACTATTTTGTTCCCGAATTGGATGGCATGAATGTGGATGAGTTGTGGTTCCAACAAGACGGCGCTACATGCCACACAGCGCACGTCACAATCGATTTATTGAAGGAAACATTCGATGAGCGCATAATTTCGCGGAATGGACCTGTCAATTGGCCACCAAGGTCGTGTGATTTGACACCATTGGATTATTTTCTTTGGGGATATGTGAAGTCGCTCGTCTACACCAACAAACCAGAAACGTTAGGGGAATTGGAAGCCAACATTCGTGGCGTTATTGCCGACATACGGCCCCATATGCTCGAAAAAGTGGTTGAAAATTGGACCTGTAGAATTGGCTTTATTCGAGCCAGCCGCGGTGGCCACATGCCCGAAATCATATTTAAACATTAATGGCATAAAATTATCCTTCCAATAAAGCCAAATTGATGGACCTTAAGACGATTTTCTGTGTTCTATTTCAATTCGAAGTTCTATACCCCTAAAAAAAACACCCTTTATTATGTAAAACAAAAATCTCAGGTATTCCAGATGATATCATATGCAATCTAAATTTTTGTTAGAACCATACCATATGTATACTCGATAACTGAAAAAAGAGTGTTAAAAATATCGATATCGACTTTGCGTCGTATAGTAGCTGAATTCGAGTATATGATTTGGTGACTCAACTACGTTTTTGGACGACACAAGATATAGCAAATTCTACTAAACTATTTTGGAATTTTTAGTCTGGTTTGACGTTCGTAAGAGCTGACTATACTCCTATTTCGAATTCCGCGATCCTTGGAAAAACTTCCTTTTTTATTTCTCTGAATTTCGTGTATCAATAATAATAACAATTCCCAACGGATAACCCACCATCCCGCCCAACCGACACGAGGGGCGCATCCGCATAACGCACGCACCCCGTGAACCATAGAAAGCCTAAAGAGACTCCTAAAAAACTTCCCTTTGAAAAGGTGGGGAGTCTCGAAACGCTCCCACAGATAATCCACAAAGACTGGGCAGTCATATGCCGGATATGCTTCCGGTGCGCTACTGCACTAGTCCCAATCTCGAGGGACCCTGTCGAGGTTTAGAGTCATGTCACCTTCCTTATTTGTTTTCCAAACGAGTTCTATTTAACTTGAATCAAAGTAGAATCTGGCCAATCAGAGGTTAACACTGTTTAGGGTGCTATTTAGAAGTAATTTTTTTTGTATTCGCAGCGCTTTATGGAGGGTGTATTGTTATTAATACTCCTTTTCAGCTGTTAATTATCAAAAAAATCAGAGATCGTAACAACAACAACAAAATCAGTGAAATTTTGCTTGCAACTTATATGAAACGTTGCACTGTACTTATACAATGTTTCGCTGCGCTTGTGCTCTTCTACTGTGGCGGGCTCTACTCAGCCTCATAATACTGAGCGCCCTACGCTCAGCTAACGTCATTATAGCTGTGTTGGCTGATGGCGCAAAAATTTTAATAAATCTACATTTTGATTCCTTTGCTTTGAATGATCTGTCAGATGGGACGCTTGTTGCACATTTTAATTCTATACCGCACGATCTTTTCCTATGCTATTTTGTAAAAGTGAACGTAGACGTCGGCGTCCCCGTCAGCATCATACACTGCAGTCTTTGGATTTGCTGTCGACTGCGTTTGCCATGTTTTGCTGTCGTAAATGACGATTTGAGCGCAAGGTTGGAGTTGTTCATCACTAGCATTTGTAGATAAACGATGGGTTTGATGTTGCTCGTGTTAGCTGCGCTCGCGCTCCCATTCACATTCATATTGGCGTTCGTCAACGCCTCACAAGTTAATTAACTTACATGGGTATATGCAAGAGGCAGCGAATGAGAAAAACATACACGATGCATTAATATCTTAATGTTAATGCAGGTTTGAAGTTGAAATGAGGTGATTTTAAATCTGAATAATGACGTCCAAACCGTAGTCGGAAATATAGCTACAAACGTTTGAAACAGTTTTGTTTTTCAAAATCAATGACACGGATAGTTGATTTAACTAACGAAAAAACGCAGAGTGAATCTGGGATGATGATCTCGGTTTAACGCATCGTCTTTTATTAAGGTAAAATCTGGAGGTATGCGAAAAAAGTTGTTCACCCCGATCCTTAATCTCTCTGCCAATATACCTACCAGCCAGAGTTACAAGCTCCACACACCTCCCTACATAATACTCTCATTTGTAACACATAAAACCAGCAAAATCCATTGCGTTGGCTAAAATCAGTTTGTCAGTCAGCTATGGTGACTGCGCTGTTAACTGCCGCTAACGTCGCTGTTCAAACAAATGTTGCTGCTATGTTTGTCAACATTTGAGTAAACGAAAGCAACATGTCGCTAGTGAACACGGTACATTCCTCGCGTGTTGATCATGCGGCACATGTTGCATACAATAATTTCTCGCTCCCAACTTGTTACGTGTGACGAATGTGTAGTTTGGTTACGGAGATTAAATAGTTTTTGACCAATTTCAAGTAGAAAGGTAAGTCAAATGAGATGTCTTTGGGACATTGCTATTTAAATGACAATTGACAAGCAGACCAATCATACCGCCATATAAGCTTTTTAAGGGAGACCATGAGCAACTAGGAAACTGAATAGTTTAGACAACTCTGTATTGCCAAATCGTTTAAACTTCCACAAAAAAAGAATATCAGCAAAAAGTAAAGAGTATCTGAGAAATCTTACCCTACGGTACACCTTAGTTGTTATGGTTGTAGCGGTAGTTGCCTAATCGGGAAGTTAATCACCTAGAATTTGCATCGATCTCCTTTAAAATAGTTCTAGGAATGGCTCGAGTTTTACCCTCTTTATTTCAGATAATGCAGTCTATGTGACAGCGTTAACTCTAAATATCCATTGGTGAATCGACCCGAGGATTCGAGAGGTTAAACAAATCGTTGTCGCTGCAGTCGGACTAGTACCAGAAGGTGCTAGTACCGGAACGTGCCGGATTCTTTCAGGCAAAGGGTTGTCCATATCCCAGACCTGTTAAATTTGATTAGTAATTAGTAATAAATTAATTAGACAGCTTTTTTTTAATTGGTAACGACTATTTTAATTGTTTTTCAAGAAAAGGCAATTTCTTAACTGATTACGATTAGAAAAAATCGAAAAAAAGAATTTTAAATAGTGAAAGCAAATCAAAAAAATCAAAATTTTTTGATTACTTTTAATTATTTCTGATTTTTTTTGGATTTATTTTGTGATTATTTTTGATTATTTTTATATTTTTAATATTGTTGATGTTTTGATTTATGTGCTTCTACAACAATACTGAAAAATATCAAAAATAATAAAAGAAAAACCAAAAAGAATCAAAAGTAATCAGAACAACAAAAAATCTAATAACTTAATTTTTTTTAAATAAATTTTTTATTTTTTTATAACCGTAAAAAACATGACTGTTTTTTTTTTTTTATTTTTTTTTTAGTATTGTTGATATGTAGATTTTTTTTTATGAAAACTATTATTGTGCCTTAACAACCGCGCCGTAACAACCGCGCCGTAACAACCGCGCCGTAACAACCGCGCCGTAACTTCTGCTTACTCCAAATTAGAAAAAGAAGCGGAGAAAATGGGATTGGTGGTGAACGAGGGCAAAACGAAGTACCTTCTGTCATCATGCAAAGAGTCAGCGCATTCGCGCCTTGGCAACCAAGCCACTGTTGGCAGCAATAATTTCGAATTAGTAAAGGACTTCGTTTACCTGGGAACCAGCATTAACACCAACAATAATGTTAGCCTAGAAATCCGACGAAGAATTACTCTTGCAAACAAATGGTACTTCGGACTGAGTAGGCAATTGAAAAGTAAAGTCCTCTCTCGACGAACGAAAATAACACTCTACAAGTCACTCATCGCACCCGTCCTGCTATATGGTGCAGAAGCGTGGACACTAGCAACATCTGATGAGGCGGCTCTGGGAGTATTCGAGAGAAAGGTTCTTCGAAAGATTTGTGGACCTCTACGCGTTGGCGACGGCGAGTACCGAAGAAGATTTAATGATGAGCTGTATGAACTTTACGCAGACGCCGACATAGTTCAGCGAATTAAAACACAGCGGCTTCGCTGGCTAGGCCACGTAGTGCGAATGAGCGAAGATGCTCCAGCCCAGAAGGTATTCTTATCGGCACCCGCCGGTGGAAGCAGAGGAAGAGGGAGACCACCACTCCGATGGAAGGACCAAGTGGAGACCGATTTGCGATCCCGCGGTGTTTCCAATTGGCGCCAGTTGGCGCAACGAAGAAACGACTGGCGAGCTATGTTGGACGGTCAAAATCGCCCAGGCGGTTAGATGACCATTTAAAGAAGAAGAAGATTATTGTTTTTATTTTTTAATAATCATTTTTAATTAATTATTAAAAGTTTGAAAAGATGATTTTTTTTTTTGATTTATTTCAGTATTGCCGATGTGTAGACTTAAGTGCCTTCAACAATACTGAAAAGAATCAAAAATAATAAAAATAAAATCAAAAAAAAATCAAGAGTAATCAAAGCAACAAACATTTTGATTATTTTTTATTTTTTTTTAATAATTTGTTTTGATTATTTCTTTAATTAATTGGAAAATAATCATTAAAATTTGGAAGTAATGGTAATCAATCATCAAATCGATTCTCAAGAAAATAATTAATCAAACAGGTAATCATTACAATTAGTGATCATTCTTCATTCATCTCAAACTGGGTGTGTTTTTTTCTGTTACAAAAACAAAGAAAGGGTGGGACTCCACGGCTGAGCTACAAATATGACGTCTTTTCCATCGATCTTCTGGGGTGAATGGGTGGCATGGCGCATCTTTTTGGGAAACTGTAAACAGGTTGGACGACTTAAAAGATTTGAAGTGATCCAATCAAATCACAATTGGACTGGTCTTTTTCGAAGGTTAATTTTCGGATTGTATACACAAATGCAACTTCTATCAGCACACTTTTAATATCCTGGCGGTGGTTGGGTTCGTGTGTATTGTCTATGGTCATATCGTCTTACTTCTCATTACCGCATATTTGTGGTAGTTCACTAGAGCTTAATTGCCAGCCATCCCTTTTTAGCAGGAACTGAATCCAATTGAAAACACCACTGCCGACCAAGTTATCGTCCCCATGTGTCTTCCACTTGTCAGTTGAATTGGACTCTCTCTTTTGCTCTTCTGCCAAAATCTGGTGTTGGAGAACTTTCTGAACCGGAGCGTCTTTGTCCATTCGGATTATTAAACCTATTCCTTTGGGATTTAATTCACTATGGTTTGCGATTTATAGAGCAATATCTATGATCGTCGAAAGCATACTTTTGAATTACCTCTCCGTCCGATCTTTGTACTTTCCTCCAAACGTAAGTCCGTCGGTGGTGCGGTTGATAGTGTTATTGAAATGCCTGATCACGCTTTCGACTCCAGCCAACTATTTTAGAATGAACAACATCTAGGTTCTGGATCATATCATTATCTTTAACAAGCATCGTGAGGGCTGTTGAAAGTTCGGGGTTCCGTTTGCTAGCTGTAGTCTGTTTAGGACACGATGTGGAAGTCGTTATAGAATACTGGGTTCCGCTCGCCAGCTGCGGTTTGCTTTTAAACAGACGGGTCACGTGTCACCTTAACAAACTTTGCGTTGATGCTATCTATTGCATTATAACGAACTCCTTCTGGTTAGATACAGAATGCAAGAGACCTTGGGCTGAGCTCATTTCCTTTATTAGATCAATGTCCAGTGGGGCTGCGCTTCAACATATTTTAAGAACCTTGCTGTTGTAGTTGCATGGAGGAGAGCAAGTGACTTCATGCTTAGCTATCCAACATTTGCCAGAACTAGGGGACTGTAGTTTGGTATTGGATTACGAGGTCCTCCAGAATACTTAACAGTGGTGGAGAATGGTCACATTGTGAATAATATTTTTGCAATGCAGCAGTTCACAAAGTAGTTATCATGTGGTATCACAACGGGTCTTTAAATTGTCTAAGTCAGCTGCTCCTACACGGCTGCCAACCAATCTAACAACTCTTTCACTTCGGAACCCACTTTTCGTATCTTTCTCTATACCTTAGAAAGCGCAAATTACGTGACATACTGGACCTATCAGAACTCCACCCATTTGATATGAGCCAAAGTTATTATTGTGAAAATCCAAAGGCATCCGAGGACCAGAAGCACTTATGCAGTAGTCTGAGTCCAACCATGCGAACTAGTTTTCCGCTTACCTTTTGTTTCCCTTAAAGCAACCACATCAAAATGTTTTCAGTTGCGGTGTAGTCCCAGTTATCACCATACTCCACTGGAATCTTATCAAACTAGATTAGTGCTGAGTATTTCCCAACAAAAAATCAAGCACATCCAACGGGCACAAAATACATGAAGAACAAATGCAACAAAGTGACAGCTGCAACGCAAGCAGTGCGAAAGAAAAAAAGAAAAAGGTAAGAAAAAAGCCCAACGAAATTGAGAGCATTTGAAATATAACAAGTGCCAACAATGTGTCTGCTACCGACACCGGGAGGCACCTCCATATCGTAATCTTCCGCCACCAAACACTATCGCCAACAACATCCGCAACAACACTTGTACGTACACTTGTTCTCCATGTGGCAACAACACTTACGCCTCAAACATTGAAATCTGCGTTAGCGAAGTTTTATGCTGGGCTCCTCCACCAAAGCTTCTTGCTTAAGCAGTTTTACTAGCAATACGGTCCTTTGCGGCAAATTAGTCAATTGACGACATGCACCAGAAGCAGCAACAACAGCACGAGCTTTACTACAGTGCCAGTGACTCTTTGCGTCAGGTTTAGTTGAACAGCCAGAAACAACGGTTCGGGTACGTGCCACAATTTGCGGCGACCGGTAGACACATATTTTTGTATGTATGATTGTTTGGCATAAAACCAAGCCAGCAACACGAAAAAGAAGAAAACAAATCCTGCATGACCAAATCGCGCATTGTGAGGCAAGTAACCTTAGTTCTTAAGTTTGCCCACGAAATACGATGTTGCAATAGTCCGTAAAAATAAATTCATGAAACGGGTAGGGGACAAGGTCTGGACCAAGTCTCAAATAATGCTTCCGAGTGATTTGCCAGCTCAAACTATTATAAAGAGCTCAAACAAATCGTTATCTCTGATATGGTGCAAACCGAAAGAGCTGAAGCGAGCATCCGATTTAGCCGGACAAAGTACCATTCGTAGTGCTGATAAAAATATTTACATACAATTTCGCCCAGAGTCAAAGAAGCCGAAACGAAGTTATTGCTAATAATAGGTTGAGGCTGCAGTACGTCTAGATAGTAGAAAGCATTAGAACAGCTAGAAGGAAATAGGTTGTGGTATTGAAAAGTAGGACAACTAGCCCTGAAAGGTGGAGCAAATTCTGACAAAGAAAACTATGAAACCTAATATGGGAGATGTCTCAAAGGCAGTGCATCGAAGGTAGCACTCGGCTACAGGCATTCGCTCAACTAATTGGCTTCTTCACAAGTTTTGCCTAATTGTGCCTCTCGGCAGCTACCTTAACCTAACCGAACCTAACTTAGCCCTGAAGACAACTCAGGAAAGTCGATTGTACTAAAGTATTAAAGGTTAAGTTATAAGATATGAGATCTAACGAAAAATTATTCCCTCAAACAAATGCTACTTTGGGCTAAGTAGGCAATTGAGAAGTAAAGTCCTCCCTCGACGAACGAAAATAACACTACATGAGTCAAATATCGCACCAGTCTTGCTGTATGGTGCAGAACCTTGAAGTATACGAAGTTGGGAACGAGAACATAGTTGAATGCGTATATATGAAGATGCAACGGCCCGGAATTTAGTCGGAATCCAAATATGAAGATAGGGGAAGAGGGAGACAACCACCACTACAATGCAAGCACCAAGCGGATAACGATTTGGGATTCCTGGCTTTGCAATTAGCGAAAAATATAATTATAAGCTGCGACATTCTGTGCACCGGCAGTAAAGGTGCTCAAGGAGTTCCAATGACTATTCACAATAACGCTCCTCGTAGTTGTAGATTGCGGCTGTGAATAAATCTTCATCTATATTTAAGGAATCCTTGTTCAGCCTACTATTCTGCGAGTTTGAATGGAGATAGGTTTTGCTATACCAAAAAAGCTTCTGAGGTGGAATCCGAGAGATGCAGAAAAATTTCCAAAAGGCCAAAAATATTTCTAAAAGGATTGACAGACCACAAACAAGGCGGCTCAAGAAAGTCTAGTGCAGAAAGGTGAGCCCGATCATGACATGGAGACTCAGTGGCTGAGATGATAAGTTCTCTCTAGAGCCTGAGCAGCAACCTGTCTGCACAAAACAGCCAGCGGCGTCATTGAAGAAACTCAATAGCCCCAAGTTTCCCACAGTTAACATAACAAGTCAATGATGGCAAGTGTTCGCGCCAAACAAAGGTGTATGAAGTGTCTCGAGGAGAGAAAAATTCAGGAACAGAAGCTGAAAACTGTGCAACGGTTTCCGTGAGATTTAACAAATTAAAGGAGGTCCGCTATGTATCAGGCTTAATAACTGCAGCAAGATTTGTCAGAAAACTCCAGAATTTTTTTTTTCATTCTAGATCTGGAGTGATAGCGTGCCTATATGAATGCAGTCCTCTACTACACTAAAAGGTCAGGTCAAGAATTACAAAGCTATGACTTTTTTTCCTCCAGAACTCGGCCCGTCTAACACTCATTACCCGAAACAAGTAAGCATATGAACCCCAACTGACACACTGAAAAAAAAGTTGTGCGTTCCTAACCAAAAATATGACTGCCTTGATCCACTGTGCGAATCCACCACTGTAGCCAGATTGATCAACACCGAGTGCAAAAACAAAAATTTACTTGAAAGGCTTTACGAGAGATCGTTCTATTGCTGTTGCTCGTTTACAGTGTGACCAGGTTAGCCTTTTTGAGGCTATACTTAGCCTTTTTTTTTTTTGTCCTTTAGCCTCATAATTTTTGTTTTAGCTTCATGGCTTTTTTCAAGCCTTTTTTAATCCACCCCTTTTCTGGTCCCAACACCATACTTTTCATACAACTTCGAGGAATATATAAAACTGAAGTTGAATAAAGGTAGTATTGATGACGAAATACAGAAAATTATTCGTAAAAATTCTCAACTATTGTTAATGGAGTTGATAACCCAATTGCGACATCACCTACCTGATAGTATGAACTCTTCACAAAAGATACATTTTTTTCAGTTGATAATTCCTTGAAAGTTACAAGGCCGGATGTATTTTTTTACTTTCAAAAAGAAAAGTCTAGGTATTCTCCAAGTCAAGTAGCATTCATTGAGCTGTAGTGGCGAAAGCTAATAACCGTTCAGTCGACAAGTGTCGCCTCTACTATTGAATTTTAGGCGGAAGTCCGCCAATATAAAAATTCATTTAACGAACCCCCTTTGTTAGAACTGGTCGAGTTCGTATTAAGCTTTTTGTTATTACCTTTCAGTAATGCGGAGGTTGAAAGAATTTTTAGTGGCATGAACATTTTAAAAACTAAGTTAAGGACAGATTAAAAATTAAAATGCTTAACTCGCTGCTTAACATTAGATGTTCGTTAAAACGTTGATTCAAATGTTGCACTGATTTTGAAATTACCGTTGATCTCATCTCTATGATAAATACCCAAACTTTGTACGCAGACTCAAGCTCTTTTGATTCATTAGACGAGGGAAAAAAAAATTTATTTGCTTGTAGTGGTTTTTCTTTAGTATGTGTTTCTTTGAAAAAATTCCTAGTCAAGGAAAATGTGCCTGATACGAGTATGTGTTGAAACAAGAATGGTTCCCTTAAGTTATGTCGAAAACTTTATATGCAAACGGTTTAAACTAAAATAAAAAATTTCAAATGGATTCTGTAAAAAAATGTCTGACTCTTTTTTTTTAATTTCAGCCTTTTCTAACCTTTTTTTTTGTGCCGATTTAGCCTTTTTTTCTATCACCTGGTCACACTGCTCCTTTATTGGCGCGTTGATTTTTGTTGTTATTGTTTTGTAACCACTCGATTAACGTGAGTGCCGTTGGTGTGTTGTTGTTCTTTTTTTTGTTTTTTGCTCGTGCTCTTTATTGCTGCTACTCGTTTACGTTGCAATTGTTGGTCTTCGCTGTAGTGGTTTGCTCTGGTATTCTGCTTCTTCTCCTCCTTTTCTGCTTCTTCTTCTTCTCTTTAACATTCATACTACTGTTGCTGTGATCAATTTGTGTTTACATGCAAATTAATTGGTGGTGCAATTAAAAATTGTCGTCTTGCTTGTTTTCGTTGTCGTTGAATTTTGTTGTTGGCAAACAGCACAGTGCATTTGAGGGTCGTCTCTTGATGTTGAATGTAGTCGTTTGATGATGGTGATAATGATATTAGCTATTACCATAAGGATGTTGATTATCATTGTTGTCAACTTGAATTTGTAGGCGCATAATCTCTGATGCATAGACGAGAATACCCATCAAATCTGTGTATATCAGCGCAATGAATCGCGAGAGTCAATGCACTAAAGTTGGTGATTGGAGTGTTGGATGAGGGGTTGTGAACAGAGAGATTCATATATCATGCATCTTACATTCGGCAACTACTGTCCTTTGACTTAAATCTTAAAAATGCTGGACAAATCGGATTTAAAATTCAGAAAGTACCCTTTCATGTTATAAAACTTCTCTTCATATTAAGAAAGTTATACCAACTTCAAAAATTATCATTTTAAATTCGAATAAAAGGTACAATTCAAATTAAAACCAGTAAGGAAAACGATGTCTTCGGCTGTGCCGAAGCCTCTATACCTTTTATGAACACGCATCACGCTTTTAAGTGTCCGCTTCTTACTTACAGTAAGTTCAAACTCTGCAAAGTTTGATGGTCTTTAAAGATACATAGCCCAAACCTCGTTTATGGTGCAAATTGGTTGTATGGGGGCTATTTGATATAGTTGCACTGCAGAACAGACGCCTTACTCCGCACAAGAACCGTTGAAACCTGGCCAGGCAGCAGCACAATACAGGTCAATACTACTAAGGGGTACATCCAAGGTGAGGTTCTCTCACCCGGGAAAAACTTAGGGGCGCAGGCTGCACAACCTAAGATGAATGTACACCACTATTCCATATGGCTCGGCAGCATGGGCATCAAGAACAGCACACTGGACACTGAAACAGGCACTCACCGAGATCCAGCGCCTGGCGTTTGTCTGCTTCACAGGAGCAATGCGAATATTTCCCACCGCTTCACTTACCCCCACTACACGTGGCAATAGAGCCAACCATCTTGAACATGGTCAAGGAGGGTTCAGGTAAAAGGAAAAGTTACGTCAGCCAACAACATGGTGAAACTGAGGGAAACCATCCCGATGTCTCAGCTACGAAGGGACGACATTCTCTCTCAGATCATCTTTGATAAGAGATTTAGAGTAGAATTGGGAGACATGTTAACCTGGAAACAATCCAGAATAGACACAATCGTGTGGTACACGGATGGTTCGAAGACCCCAGAAGGAATTGGAGCCGGAATATTCGGCCAAAGGTCTGAGATTTCAGCGCCTTTGGGGACATACATCTTTCAAGCGGAAGCTATATACCACTGTGCAGAACTAAATTTTGCAGAGTGGATATAGCAATGAGCGCTAGCGGCAGGCAAGCCGCACTAAAAGCGATGTCATCATAGGAGATAAAGTCAGCGCTTATCCGCCAGTGCGGAGAAAACCAACAATAGCGTGTTGCTAGCATGGGTTCCAGGTCACATGTGAGTCGAAGGAAACGAGCAGGCTGATAGGCTAGCGATACACGCGGCAAGCACAAGGGCCATTGGGCCTGAACCACTGTTGCCAGTGGGTTCTCAAACAATAAGAGAATGCTTGAGGGAAGACGAATAAAAGAAAAGAGAGGATTACTGGCGCAATATGCCGGCCTTACGGCAATCAAAATTGGTCTTGCGGGAATAAAATGCCTTTCGCTACACAGCGCTCATAGGCCTCTCCAAATCTAATTTAAGAAGTCTCACCGGTATTCTTAGAAATAACTGCAGACTCAACTGCCACATGTACAATTTGGGTATAAGGGCAGATGACAATTGCCGGTTTTGTCACGCGAAATCGGGGACTGCAGAGCACATCGTTCTGGCATGCAACTCAACTGCCAGGAAAAGAGCAAATTTCCTGGGATGACCATGGCCAGAGCATACGCAAATACAAACCCTCACCTTCCTTAGAGAGGTTAGCTTGGATGAGGTGTTGCGAATAGATGAGGGCACAATAGACCTTCTGGTCTCGCAGTGCTATCCTCGATTAATCTATCTATCTATGTGATATAGTTTTCTAATACAGACTTTTACTAACTCCACCAGATATCTATATAATAAGTACAAAAGCTGCAAAAATTTAACGTTCCCAGCTGTTTTATTGAAAGATTTATAGCCCAAACCCCATTAATCGGAACAATCAATTGTATGGGAGCTATGCTTAATATTGGTCCGATTTTGTTGGTTCGACAAATGATTACTATAACACAAAATGGCGGTCCCAACCAATTTCATCGAGATATTCCTAAAACTGAGGGACTCGTTTGCGTTCAAACACACAGACCGACGGACAGACGAACATGGCTAAATCGACTCAGCTCATCGCCGTGATAATATCGGTATACTAATTGGCTCTGAAGCTTCGTGTAGGTTCAATAATTCTGGAGAGGTCCTTGATAGTGACGGAGCTGTGAAACTTAGCATCATATTTGAAAAATATTTTGTCTTTTTACCTAAACTTCAGTTAGATGCACGACAGTCAGGCAGAGCAGCGTCCGACAGTACTTGTTTATACTTCGCTTTCCCAAATTCAAATCTTCAATTTCATGGTCAGTGTAGCAGCCGTTGCAAGGCACAAACTCAATCCTTAAAATGTTTGGCATAGACGTATTCACGGTATCAGTACAAGTTTATCGAGGTCTTCTTAGCCTTATCCTTGACATTTATTTTCCACACCAGCTTCCTCTCCAGTAAAATGCTGAGATACGTAAAGTTATTGGGTAGCCAGTCTATGATTCGCACCACCAATTCACTTCATATCTGTAGCAATGCAGACTTTCGTGCTAGGCTTCCAAACTTCCGCTGACAAGGCCTTCCAGGTCATCATTTGAGACTCACAATTGCGAGCCTGTTGATGTAAGGTACTTTAGAAGGCCATTAACCACAATCGCTGCGGCCTACCCCTTTTCCGAATAAGGCTCCCATCATACTCTGCTTCCTAGCGTAAGAAACGACCAAATCCAAGACGAAAAGGTTCGACGGAGTGACACAAATCGTTCCTGCGCCAGTCGGCCTGCTAACAGAAAGTGATTTGCTCGGAGCATGTCTGGTAAAGGACCGTCCATATCCTTAACACACCCTTAGACCTTCAGGGAGTATTTTTACGTTAGAGACAACAGCAAGAACAAATTCAGCCATCAATAACTAAGAAGTCTTCGATCCCATATGTGTTTAGCAATATTCCATAACTTGGGGCTGTGATAGAAACAACTGATAGGCCACTCAATCCATTTACTCAAGAAATATGTATACTCAGGTTTACAATGACAATTAAAAAGCAATTCAGTTATTTTCCATGTTGATCTATTTAAAAAGCTTATGATAAGCTCTCTTACAAATTTGTTCACCATTACGCCAAATCCCTAAATAGATTGATGACGACTTACCGTCCAGTTACTGCCAGTCACCATAAAACTCGTCCATGTAAAATGTCATTTTTAAATCACGACCTAGTTGAAAAATCCATTTCTCCCGAGACCACACCACGCCAACACCCAAAACCAATAAGAAGTTTTACACTGTATAAGCAAATGTGATATTACGATATTAATAGAAAACTGCATGAGTGTTCGAACTTTGACTATTAAGCAGTAGATCGAGCTCATTTGTTTAATCCGAGATTTTACCGCCCGCTTGGAATTCTGCCAAACCTTTTAGATGATTTCTTAAGAAACTGTTGGCCTTTGGACAATACGAGCTAAGTACTCCCTTGACCTTAACTTTACAACAAAAATTCCCATCAGGAAGAACTGAAACTAGTTTTTACACCTCCAGGGGAATGGTTTCCATTTGTAGCGATAGCTCTAAATTAATGCAACTGCTGCGGCGGGTGAGCGATTCACGTCTCACTGTCTCCTTTAGGCTATTAAGGTCTCGTTTGGTGGTTGAAATTTCAGCTAGTTCGGCAGCTGCACTGTACCGTGTCGGAACCTCCATTACCGACCGACTATTTCTTAGTCTACACCATCAGAAAGCTATGCAAACAAAACCGAAATGACATTAAAAACGTCCTCGAAAAAATATTTCTTATCATCAGTCTTTTCTAACGGAAGTACCAGGAAACTGACAGTTTCAATAGCGTTGTAACACAGTGACTCTAAAACTTTAGGAAAATTTTTAACCCGTGTAAACTTTTTAATTTTGGCTTGAAACAAATTCAAATTTCTGAGCTACATTTGTGGTACTAAGATATTCTGATCTAAGCAAGTGCAAACTTTTGTACTATATTTGAAGTACTAAAAATTTTTAACTGGTGGAATGTATTCCATAAAAGATCTTGCCTAAGCAAATATAAAATGTTTGTACTAAATTTTGATTACTAAAAATTCTTAATCAGTGTAAATGTTTGCAACAAAGAACTTGGTTCTAATTAAATTGAAATGTCTGTACTAGAATTTATGATAGTGCAAAATTTTTTGAAAAAAAGATTATTTTTCTAATCAAATTCAAACATCCGAGCTAAAGTTTTGTTTCTAAAGACTCTTTACTATTGTGAGCTTCTTCAAAAAATATTCTTATTTCCAGGAAATTTGATTTTTGTACTAAAATGTTTGCAACAAAGAACTTGGTTCTAATTAAATTGAAATGTCTGTACTAGAATTTATGATAGTGCAACATTTTTTGAAAAAAAGATTATTTTTCTAATCAAATTCAAACATCCGAGCTAAAGTTTTGTTTCTAAAGACTCTTTACTATTGTGAGCTTCTTCAAAAAATATTCTTATTTCCAGGAAATTTGATTTTTGTACTAAAATTTCTTGCATTAAAGACTTGAAACCAGTTAAATTTTTCCAACAAAGATTCTGGTTCTAAATTCAAATTTTAGTACTAAATTTGTACTGCTAAAATATTCTGATTCTAAGCAAGTCCAAACTTGTGTACCATATTCGAAGTACTAAAAATTCTTAACCGTTGTAATTTATTTCATAAAAGATCCTGCCTAAGCAAATATAAAATGTTTGTACTAAATTTTGATTACTAAAAATTCTTAATCAGTGTAAATTTTTGCAACGAACATCTTGGTTCTAATCAAATTAAAAATTTCTTTACTAATATTTACGATAGTGTAAATTGTTTGAAAAAAAGATTCTCGTTCTAATGAAATTCAAACTTCTGAGCTTAAGTTTTGTTTCTAAGAACTCTTTACTATCGTGAATTTCTTTATAAATATTCTGATTTTCAGCAAATTTAATTTACTACTAAAATTTTGGCATTCAAAACTTATAACCAGTTAAATTTTTTCAACAAATGTTCTGGTTCGAAATTCAAATTTTTGTGCTAAATTTGTAGTACTGCAAATTTGTAACAAAGATTCTTTGTTAAATTTTTTATACTAAATGTAACTAAAAACTCCTAACCAGTCACTAGTAAGCATAGCAAGCACTGTGTTGGAGTTAGTACTCGAAATCAGTCAGATACTTCTTACCCGAGGTGAATTGCATTCGATTCGCGTAAGTTTTTGGATTAACTAAGGCACATTTATATCGGTTATCCGAGTTCCAGGAGACTACTGCCCGTGTTGAAAACTATAGATATTTGGAATTGTTACCTTAGCAGCTTTCACTACAACTAGGTGGATGTTCTTCCGCAGACTTTTCCGAGATCGGTGTCCGTTTTATTTAAAATAAAAATTGTGTAAGTTTTTTTTGGCAACTCGCCACTTATTACAATTTTTAAGTCCAAACACTGATGTGCATACATACTCGTACATACATATATACTTACATACATGCATATGTAAAACTTAGTTCAAGAATTAATAATTTTTGCAAACCAACAGCGCACACGTTTTCGCGTGATTTGTGAGATTTTGCATCTACTTGAGGCAGAAACTGTCTATCAAAAAGACAATCAGCGTGACCACTGGGTCATTCATAACTGCGGAAATAATTGAGAGATCTGAGTTAATTTATTGGTTACTATATATTTTATTTCCGGCAAATGTTTTAGTTTATCCCAGCTGTCAGTTTTGTTGGTGGAACTCTTTAAGGATGATCGGGATAATCTTTGTGCGATGAGGATTTTATTTAGGGACAGGCGTATGTGCAGCCAAGAAGGTGGCAACAGTTATGCAAGGAGACCCGGCTATGTGCCTAAGTTCTTCGACCCAGCATATTTGGCAGTCACAGACAGAATGTCGTTCCACAGCGGAGAAGAAGGGCATGGAATGTTGTAAGTAACCCATATTGTGAGACGAAGAAGGAAGAGAGACGCCTATTCAGAAAAAATAAGCGCTAGACAAAAAGGCGTGGGTAACCTGAACTGCTGGATGTTGTACAGAGCGTACTTAAGCTATAGAGAGAACACTTTTTCTCTTTGCTAAATTATGAGGGAAACAATTCCCACACCATAATACATCATCGAACAATGACGGACTATGCGCCTAGCTGTTCAAACGCAAAGGTATAGAGTTCTTAAAAAACATGCATCCACTCTTATGCAATACATGGTCGGACGAATTATTCTATCAAGGGTGACGTGTCATAATGTCAATGGAATTAATGTCAGTTCAGAAAAGCGCAGCAGGCGAAAATTTGGAATAACAAATTTCACGATTTTTTATTCCAAATTTTCATTTTAAGCTTTATACATATATGTATGCAAGCTCATTAAATAAAATTTGTTTAATTTTATATACAAATGGATATGAGGTATAAAATGAATATTGGGAATAAAACATCGGTCGATCTCTGAAAATTATCAAAATTCATTCGATACAATTTTTTCATATCATAAAAACACATATATAAGGTATGATAAAATGAAAATTTGGAATATAAAATTAATATTCAGCACGTATTTGTTAAGGCACAAAACAAATTTTTCAAGAAATTTTTAAAAATGGGAGTGGCACCGCCCACTTTTGATTAAGTCCAATTTAGAAATAATATTAATCATAAATAAAAAACCTTTCAAGATATCGAAACGAAATTTAGCACACATATTTATATTAATTTACACGAAAGATTTTGAAAAGGATCCTAGATATATTTAATGGGCAAAAATTTTGCGTACAAAAGCTTTATATCATTTATATTTCACTTTCAAACTGCCCGTGAACAAAGAAAGTCGAAAAATATAAATTTTTGAAAATGGACGTGGCCCCACCCCTTTTATAGTGGATTATTCCACAAAACTTTCTATGCCATAACTCCGACAACAATAATTTATCGATACGATATTTGGCGAAAATGTTGTACATACAAAGGTAAATGTTTGTTGTTAAAATAGGCGAAATCGGCCAAAGGTCACGCCCAGTTTTTTAACATCGTTTTGAAAAATTTGCCATGCAAGCTATATCAATAAAATCTTGCACACGTAATAAGCTTTTTAAGCAAAACTCAACGGCAAGAAAATTTTGTGGAGTTTGGGGAAGTAGGCGTGGCGCCGCCCACTTTGCAGCATAAAAATTCTGCTACCTTCAAAGGCGATTGCTTGTAGTTTCAACTCTCTCTCTCTCTCTTTGGCGCGATATACAACAGGTATATCATCATAAACCTCCTAAGAGATTTTTGCGGCAAGCTTCTCTTCCAATTTGCGGTGTTCCGGTTTTTGAATTTTCCCTACAAATTGGTGGGACCTACAGTTTTTTGCCGACTCCGAACGGCATCTACAAAGGAGACGAATTTTTGCTGAGAAGCCTGTCATGGCAGCAATACACTCGGAGAGTTTGCCAAACCACTGCCGAGGGGCGACCCCGTTTTTGAAAAACTTTTTTTCAAATCACTTTTGATGTTACCTGTACCAGGGCTCGAACCATGGACCTGCGGTGTGGTAGGCCGGCAACACTACCTTCACACCACGGCGTAGTTTCAACTAGATATTTCAATAACATGTGCTTCTCAATGGACATGTGCTTCTCAATAGTGTGTAGTATACTCCTGCCAAAAATTAGGCAAATCGGATAACACACAAGCAAAATATCCGGGCAAGTAGTTATTACCCCACTGCAATAGCGAAGTTATACATCTTTTTTGATTTGCATAGCTTTAACGAACATGAAATATTTGTAAGTATGAGAAGAAGAAGTAAAATGAATTGATAAGGACGATGAGCTAAGTCGATTTAGCCATGTCCGTCTCCCCGTCCGTGTGTGTGTTTGTACGTCTGTCTATTTGAATGCAAATTTTTCAAAAACAAAATATCCATGTATAGGATTTTGAAAAAATGTGGCTAACAGTGGTTGGTAGGGAAGCTATTTATATACAAATAAATTAATTTACCCCTCAAAACTCATAACAGAAGTGTTTTTATTGAAAACAATCAGCGAGGGTACATTCTAGGACCGTAACCAGCTGGGGCTGCCTTGGCATCAGTGATAGCTAAGAAGAGCTTTGTTACGCAACGGCCCTAGATGCCTCTTGTAATGTGACTATTTTTATTAACCACTAGCGGACCCGGCAAAGGTTGTTCTGCCTAAAATTTTACTTGCCAACATATGTTGTAAACTTTTCCCTCCCCACTTGGCTCATCTTCTACATTTATTCGTGTATCTTCCTTTTTCTTTCTGCTTTTCCCCCAACCCCATATACCGTTACTCTTCTCTATCCTCTTCATTTTTCTCTAACAACACCTATATTTCAAATTTCTATTCCTACTTCTCTTCTTCTCCCATTTCCTCTGAGATTATTGATATGTCCATAGGCTCGAAGATATATCGAACTAACATTTATTTGCTCCTGGTACCGCTTTCTATTACAAGGGTTTTTTTGATGTATAGAACACATATCTATATATAAAATATCATTAACTTGAACCAAATAAATTCCTAGCTATGCCGAATTGCTACTTGAAATACCCTGGGGGCTTTTCCAAAAACTATATGTAGCCTATGTCGTACCCAACGAAGTTCCGAATCTATCGCGAAAGTTTCATAGAGATCGACATTAAACTTTGGGCATTATTGAAGCACAAACAAGACACAAAAAATGTGGGAGTGGCACAGTTCACTTTTCCTAAATTATGTAAATCTTGACTAAAGGACACATATATCCAAATATCATTAATTTATACCAAATACGGTTAGAGTTATTAGGAATTGAAATTGTATATAGCCTGGAGGCGTGGCACCGGCCACTTTTCCAAAACCATATATAGCCTATGCTTTAACCAGTGATCCCAAGATAAAAATCGGTTGACTACTTTGGACGCCTATAAAGGACACACAGCACGCATTCATTTTTATTTATAAGATTGGAAAAGAGGAAGAGCTATGATGCCATGCATTAGAACGACCAAGTGCAGAGCTATTTGAGTTTCCTTTGTATTTCCAATTGTCATCACAATTAAGTAAGTAAGTGGAATCACTGGTTCGGGAACTCTAGAGGAGCTCACGGCTTAGAAGAACTCTATAGGAGCTGTTTGACTAGACAGACTCTTCCACGAGCCCTAAGCATGTGGCGTACTAAACAGTTGAACTATTTTGTAACGGACGTACTATCTCTACAGGTTCTAAACAATATAGTAATACTTACCACTCCTCAACGCCTCATAACTTAAAAGATCGTTACACTTTTAACGATTGACAAATTTTATTGATCATACGACTTCTGCAATAAATTTTCATAATCAAATAAAAACTAATATGAATACTTTGAGACAAAAAAACAAGTAAGAAAGTCTAAGTTCGGAAAACTAAATACTCAGCTGTACTTGGAAATGGAGGCCCGGACACAAAACCTTATACCGTGTTAATAATAAAGGCACTAGAATATAAAGTAATGAATAACTTAACAAAAGTTAGCATAAAAGCCAACTAAAAGTGGGCGATTTCTCATTGGAGTACTTTCCACAACCGTGATATGGTATGTACCAACTTCCGTCATTCCAGCGCAAACGGTTCTGTCGTTATTAACAGTCAAAATTTCATATTTGGTCGGTGCCACGCCCATTTTACAGAATTTATTAAAAAAAATTATTAACACGATTATATTGACTTATATGTATGTGCCAGACTTGTTAAATTTGTTTACTAATTAGTAATCAATTAATTAAAAGGCTTTTTTAATTGGTAATGATTATTTTAATTGCTTTTCAAAAAAATTCAATTATTAATTGATTACGATTAGAAAAAATCAAAAAATTTTATTTTTTTAAGTTAAAAATAAACAAAAAATGTATAAAAAAATTAAGAAAAAGTCGTTTTGATTACTTGTAATTATTTTAGATTTTTTTTTTTTGAATCAGAAATATTTTTTCAGTATTGTTGTGAATATTTATTTGCTTCTACAACAATACTGAAAAAAATCAAAAATTATCCAAAACAAATATTAAAAAAATATGAAAAAACAATCAAAAATAATCAAAACGACTTTTGTTATTTTTGACCTTTTCTAATTATCGTAAAAAATCATGATATTTTTTAATTATTTTTTAAATTAATTGGAAAATAATCTTTAAAGATTGAAAGTAATTCGTAATCAATCATTAAATGGACTCTCAAAAAAGTAATTAAACAAACCGGTAATCATTACTATTAGTAATCATTATATAACAGGTCAGGCATGTGGGTACTAATTTCAACATTTTAGTTGTATTCATTTATACTCAGTGAAATATTTCATTTGTGTGTTCCGACATTTTCGATATCGAAAATAAGGGCATGGTTACCATACGTCCCCTTCTTGTAGGGACAAATTTATGTTATAAATAAACTTCGTGCCGTTATGTTAATACCTCTTTAAGTGTTTTGATGATAAAATAGAAAACTAGTCAATTTGCATAAACTTTGTAAATTAAAAATGTTATTAAATTTATTTATTGTCAACATTAGTGATTTTCAAATTAGCATAACATTTGTTTTTTCACAAGCAGCGCTGTCACTGCTAAGACAACACCCGCACAGGCGTTCCCCCACCACTCTGTTTCCAACTGCTATACTTAGCTAATTCGTTGGTAGTGAAACAGGCCCCTCGCATCGGTAGTTGATTGGCTGTGGGCATTGTCACTAATGCCGCATCCACTATAGTCACCGACGCACAGTGGTGAATTTTGAAAGATGTTTGCTTAAAACCGCAATCGTATGGCTTTTGTAGATAATCGAAAACCGTTTTTAGCTTCAAATGCTAGCCAAGTTAAAGAAAAACGATTGTTAATGTAAATATTTTTGAGAATCTATAAAACTTTACGTGTATAAATTTCGAGGCTATTTCAATTCTAGTGTAAGGTTCAAATCCCCACGCTAAGACGGAGTGCTCTCACCTCTGCTGTGACTCATCACCATAAACGACTAACATGAAGGCTAAAAGCTCGTAATCAATAGGCATCGACGTTATAAATATAAATGCTGATATATCTAACGGCTGCGAAAGCCTGGGAAGCCAGCTATCTAAGGGGAGTGGTATCGACCGATATCTCTCCTCTCGTCAGTCAGACATTAGAGACAGTTCTACTCCCATACTACAGGGTGGCTGATGAATTTTGCTACATTAAGAAACTCAAATAATTTTTTTTTCAGTGTATGGAATTCATTTTTCTTTTATTCATGTTAAAGCTCATTAAATTTTATTAAATATAGCTTAATTAGTTTTAAAAATAATGGAATTTAAATGCCCCCCTGCTCGTCGATGCATGTGCGGCATCTTACCAAAAAGTTGTTCATTACTGCTTGGAGAGTT
Source organism: Merzomyia westermanni (assembly GCA_949987695.1). NCBI lineage: Eukaryota > Metazoa > Arthropoda > Insecta > Diptera > Tephritidae > Merzomyia > Merzomyia westermanni. Next base: position 67,265,452 of record OX465290.1, read on the forward strand.
GAGACAGGAATAGCCGCAATTGTTTCTCGAATGGATTGCCTTAGTTCATTCAAATTTGTTGGTTTTGCTTTGAAGACTTCCTGTTTGCAATAACCCCACAAGAAAAAGTCAGGTGCAGTAAGGTCAGGCGACCTGGGTGGCCAACGGAATGTGGAGTTTCTGGATATCAGCTTATTGGGATATTTTCGTCGCAATTCTGTCATAACAGGTTGGGCTATATGAGGAGCTGCACCATCTTGCTGAAACCACACAGAGTTGAAAGAAATTCTCATTCGGCGTAATTCTGGATAGAAAAACTCTCTCAACATGCTCAAGTAACGGTCTCCAGTAACCGTAACGGTGTGACCGTTTTCTTCGAAGAAGTAGGGCCCGACAATGCAGCGTGATGAAACTGCACACCACACTGTGACACGAAGTGGATGCAATTCCGTCTCATGGAGTATCTGTGGGTTGGAAGCACTCAATATTCGACAATTTTGTTTGTTTATGTTGCCGTTTAAATCGAAATGGGCCTCGTCAGACATGAAAAGACAGTTCAACATGTTTCCATCCTCTTCCACCATTTGAAGCATCTTCTGGCAAAATTCCAAGCGAATCGGCAAGTCTGCAGCGTTCAGTTTGTTGGCCATTTGAATTTTATATGGGAATAAGTTCAAATCTTTGTGCATAATTGACTGTAATGACTGTCTGCTTACACCCATTTGAGCAGATAAGCTTCTTGTCGAAACACGTGGATTGTTTTGTATGGCAGCAGCTACAGCAGCGATTGTTTTCTCCGTTCGAACTGAAGGGTTTCGATGGTAAGGTCTTCTGTTGACTGTCCCATGCTCGGCAAAATTGTTTACAAGTCTTATTATGGTCCATCTGCTCGGAGGATTGCCGCCAAACGTGCGCCTATACTCTCTTTGAACCGAAACTACGGACTACAGTGCGTGATAGCGGCGGAAAATCCAAATTCTTGTTTCAGTGTCCCAGTTATCCATTTTTGTTAAACGTAAAAGTCAATCTGCAAAATAAAAAAAAATTAACCAGATTCATTAAATAGAAAAAAAGTTATTTAATTTTTTTTTGGTAGCGGCTTTCATCAGCCACCCTGTATACCGCCAACCTGCTGCTAGCCAATCATTAGCATAGGTTTCGTAAAATACACAGCATCACCATTATTCGGGGCGCCATAAGCACTCAGATAATGGCGGTCCCGGTCTTGACACAGTCAACCACAAGCTGCTGTTACCCGATTTGTAAGTATCCTGTCTCAAAAGGTGTACCGATCTGATCTGAGTGGTCTGAAGTAGTCTGTGGAGTTTAGATGCGAACGATCGAACCCCCTAGGAATAAATAAGAAAGCGTCTCGATCGTTACCTAACTAGCAAGGACTGAACCGGAACCGTAACTGATTAAAATCGATTCATTTTCCGAAACCGAAACCAAAACCGTAACCGTTGAATTGATCTAAAAAAAAAACCAAACTGATCTGAAAAAGGCCGAATCGGTTAACTTCAGTTTAGACAGCGCTGCTGTACATGTCGCAGTAGCGCAGGTAATAAGCATCCGACTACCAGGTGTGTGGTCTCCGGTACGAACGCAGGTCCTCCGACAATTAATTTTAATTTTTTTTGCTTTATTTTTATTAACTAAATTTTCCTTTTTTTAGATATTTAAATACTTCTTATCTCAGTTTTTTTTAATTACTTGAATTTTTAGCCTCACATTCTTTAATTATTTTCTGTCAACAGCGATTAACTCTTTCTGTCATAAAAATACTTTTTTTATTAAAACAAGTAAGGAAAGGGCTGTCTTCGACTGTGCCGAAGACTTTATACCTTTCATGAATACGCATCACGGATATGAGTGTCCGATCTTTTTAATTGCAACAATTATAGGCTAAACCCCGTTTATCGGAACAATCGATTGTATGGGAGATATGCGTTGTATTGGTCCGATTATGCTGGTTCCGACAAATGATTAATGCTTTACACAATGGCTGCCTCTTACCAAATTTCATCCAGATATCTCTAAAACTGAGGGACTAGTTTGCGTTCAAACAGATAGGCGGACGGACGGACAGACGGATGGCAGCTCATCGCCCTGATCATTTCGGTATACTTATTGGTCTTCTTCTTCTTCTCATACTTACAAACATCGGACAAAAGTTATAATACCATTTCATGTTCATGAAAGGTATAAAAACACTAAATGTTTATTATAATAGTTAGAAATAACATTTTCATAGATTTCCGTTAGCTAAATTGTTGTCGAATAGAGTTCTCTAATTTTCAACCATTTTGGCATATGTTTTCGAAACAGGGAGTACCAAGTTTTTACAATCGAAAGGGTGATAAATCCAATCCGAACGGAACAGAACGCATGGGTGCTACTCGAAAATGTTTTACAGAGTACGAATCACTCGAAAACTAACAAATTTTCTTTCGAATAGAACTGGAGAGTAAGCGTTAGAGGTATCGAAAAAAATCGAATACCTTTATAGAAAAAAAAAATCTTGGGGATGACGTTTATTAACATGCCCCCTTTTGCTGTTCATTTTCCCCCGATTGCGACCGAAGTAAAGAGCCGCAACAAAATCCTCAAATCATTAGCTGCCAGCACCTTGGGAAAAGACATACAAAAAAAAGAGATTCCAAACTAGGCAAGCTGTCGCCGCAGAGGAAAGCGAACTTCCGAGAGAGACACGAGTCACTCTAGTCCAACTTGGATCTGGATACTTTAAAAAAACAAGAACCATAATTAACATCGCAGTAGATAAGAAATAGAAGAAAATTTTGTTTTACCTGTCCTCCCAAAATGATACACCGTGCGCAATCGCCGACGGTTACTTTGGATGTTGCTACTTTACACGTAACTAGTAAAGGTATGAAGTCATTTTTATTTCCAGCCTTATTCACATTGCTACCAAGTTCCAAGTAGAATTGGAATTAAATGAAATTTATATATCTGCAGGGCACACACGAGCTAGTCACATACTCTACAAATAGTTTAGGGTGGCCCATAAAATAGAGGCGCTTCTTTCCACGGAAGCTGGAAACGCTTCATGGATGCTATAAAAATATTACAGAAAAATATTAAAATTTACTTGAGTATGATGGGGTTAAAAATACTTTCAAATATAAGGTTTTGAGAGTGAAATTTAAATGAAGTGTGAAGAGTTTTAGAAGATTGCAAGTTAATTTAAATATTTTGAAAATTTAAAAGTAAAGAATGAAGGATATTTCCCAGCGTGCTGTCACTGTTATTGAATTTCCAAAGTGCAAATTCTTGAAACATTCAATGTGATCAAACAACAGATATATTATGTCAGCTTGCAAGAAAAATATTTTCAAGTAGTGCTGCCACCTATGCGTACTCCTCATTCTTCCTATTTGTTAGTATATCCGCTAGTATGTAGAAAAAGGGTTAAAACAATTTGGATGCCATTTCGTATGCAATATGTGCTGCATTGTAAACTGGATGTTGCCACTTTAAATAATTTTATAAGGTTGCCACCTGCCCTTTTTGAATTAGATAGTAGCCACCTCTTTTATTTTTTTATATATATTTTTAATGCAATCAAATTAGACGAAGCGAGGAATACTATTTTACATTGTATTTAAAATTTTTTATATTAGTAGAAACCCTTCTGAGATATTAAATCTTGTAATACTTTGGTTTCTTTCGAAATTGTGCAATTTCAGTTTCTTATAGAATTTTATGTAGTATTTCAATTTGCTGGGAAAAATTTCTCTAAGAAAATCCAAGCCACCCTATTAAAGTATATGTACTCATAAATAAATACATATCTATACATATATGTATTTGTATTTGTTTGTTGTTGCTGTTATACGATTAACAATTTCTCCTCTCCATTTACAAGATATATAGCTATAGTTGTTTGTATTACAATGCTGTTGTTTTTGTTATTGTAATTTTAATTGCTATTTCTTATTGATATTGAATAATATATAGAGTACAATTGATGAATGAATGCGAATACAAATACATTAACTAACAATAAATTTTTATTGTAAGCACAAATTAGATCCCGCGACCGATCAGAGTCAAATGTTTAGAAAATGATTTCCAAGTGTTTGCAGATAAAATCTAACTGAAGAGTCATACATATTATTTAATTCCATATAAGAGTGGAAAAACACTTGAGGATGAGCAAGAACTCAAATGACACATCAATCTAAACCGGCGTTAAATATTAATTCCAAAAAAAAAATGTAGATAAATTTGATTTTCAAATAAACTGCGAAGTTTCTATGGGGGTATTTGAGTTCAAGTGGAACGGGATTAACCAACTTAATGAAAATTTATTAATATCTACCTGAATTCAATTTTAGTCTACAAGAGGGATTTGAAATACGAAATGTATCCGTAGGCAACTACATACTTAGTTAGAGTCCAATTACTCACGAACGCAAGCACGTAGTACGTGTCAACTGACACGACATGTCTTATGCGAGAGCAATGTAAATGAACACTCATCGACGTTGAATTTTTCTGTGTACGTAGAACGTTCCATAGAAATCAAACAAATTTTTATTTGTTCCGTAAGCTAGAGCTCGAAACTATCGAAGGTTTTATTTAAATCTAAACGCGCCTCACTATCTTATAGCTCTTACCCACTATCGATAGTTATTGCGAAATACAAGGTTCGTAAATATTATTCCGGAACTTTATTTAAAATTAGAAATGTATTTCGACTGGGAAATGAAATTTGCGGTTGAAGGTGCTCCGATGGTTAAATAGTATTAAGAATGTTGGAACAGTGCATACAGGACGATAGAGAGAATTTTGATTACAAAGTACCTTTTACTTCTGAATACACCAAAAGCCCCACCCCTGGTTACATTGGACGATATTGACATATTGAACGACCTAAGCGAAATCGTTTTACATATAGACAAAGCGACTGTAACGATTTCAGTAGTAATTTCGCTAATATACGGTATCTCACAGTCAAGAAAACTGTAAAACTAAACTTAAAACTCAAGAATCATTGAATGCAGATATTGGCGCAAAACTTTTAGAAAACGAAATTGGTTGCATCGTTAAAGCAGACTAGAAATTACCCGAAAATTCAAATCATTAGTTTTAGGGAATATGTCTTATACATACCTTATTTTCTTCTTGCATTTTATTTTAAAAAGTATTTTCCGAAACTATCGATGGTTTTGATTCGAGCTATCGAAACTATTGAATGGTATCGCGCAAACTATCAAAAACATCGAATCGGGGAACCATCGATAGTTTTTCAGCTCTACCGTAAGCACGTGTCAGCTGATTGCTTTCTCACATGACAGTGTTGCCTATTACTACGTTTGTAAGCTTTACAAAAATACCTAAGTTTACAAAAATACCTAAAAAATATTTTTTAAATTTTCGGAATAATGTAGAAATAACCTATAATTACTATAATAAGTTATTGCTTTTAAGTAAATTGGCTGTCTATAATTATTTAATATTAGTTTCTAGCATTCATAAAATGAAAAGTAATCGTTTCAAAAGTACATGTTTGAGTTAGCATGCATAAAAACTGATCAATTGCAACATTGTATCAAATGTACACAAAAGAAAATAGCTGATTTCTCCGTTGACTCCACGGGCATAAGATTCGCTCAAACATGCGTGTGTAGTACGTGATGCGTAAACGTACGTTACATACGTCGGTGGGTAATTGAACTATTAGATATGCTACATATGTAGTCGAGGTTGCCATATAACTTAGCAATCAGTAAAAAGATTCTAACTGGCAACACTTTAGTAGAGGAGCTTGAAATGTAGCATATAACTTATCTACAAAAGTTCATCCAAATGGCTCAAGACGTTTTTAAGAATACAGCGAATATGTATGCAAAAAAGTTTTATAATAGGATAACGTGGCAACTTTTGCAAGTGACCCCAATAGGAATATATATTAAAATACGTAATAAAATACATTTCGTTTGATACTCTTATTGGCATATCTTATTAAAGTTTTTTTTCAATAGCAAATAGGTGGCAACCCTATAAAAAAACATTCTAATCGGCAATACTCAGGCGAGGGAGTTTAGATGTTAGCAGATAACGTATATGCGAAATTTTATAGAAATGTGTCAAGTCGTGCTGAAGATAAGTGATATGCAAATCGAGAGATATAAAAGAATTATGGGACCGTCCTATGTGGTAACTCATCTAACATTGCACGGACAGACTACATGGTACCGCTTCGCCAGTTCAAAAAGGATCCTAGCCAGCAACCGAGTAAATTTCTACAATGACAGCCAGACGGCTATTAAGGCAATAATCTCGCACACCACAACAACTAACAGTGTCCTAGAGTGCAAACAGGCGCTAAGAAGGATTGCGACGCAGAGGAACTCACATCTATACAGGGTCCGCGGTCATGTGGGCATGGCTGGAAATGAAAAGGCTGACGCTTTGGGGAACGGGGGACGGCCCTGGACGAGTATACGGTAAATGTCCCAATCAGACTGGGTAGGTTGAAACGCAGGCCAGAGTTGCAAATAATCGACCAGGCAAAAAAGGCGTGAAAACAAGTGCGAGGTTGCAAAGCCTTCAAGATCATGTGCAAAGCATATGATAACTAAACAACTCTTATCAGTGAAAAAGGAGGCCTATAGGCTCATGATGGGCGTGCTTACTGGGCACTGCCTTTTGTCTTCGCAGCAGATAAATTAGGTTTCGTCGGTGACAACAGATGCAGGAAGTGCGGACTGCAGTAGGAGACGGCTGATGATGTTTTGTGCTCCTTTCCTGCACTCGATAGTTTAATATTCCAAATACTAGGAGCTCCACAGCTATTCGATCTCGAATCAGCAAGTAAGATAGGACCTAGAAAGCTTCTTGCTTTTGCCAAATGGACGGATGGATCCTGGTTTTCGTTTTTGGTCTAAGAAACTTCTGGTAACACTATGGACATTTTCAGTCTATGTGAGTTCTTGGCAGACCGGCCAGCTCAACTTAACCTAACCCTACTTACAAATATTTTTGTAGAAATACGAAGTTTGATACAAATATTTGAATACCTCCATAATTTTTGAAAAAGTTTCAAACATCTTCAGTAGCAACACCTTGGTAGAAGATCTTAAAATATTCGTTTCGGAGATGGCAGTGTATACTCAATCACAGTGAAAACAATGAGCTCCGCAGATAGCCTGCAATCCACTTCGATCTAGGTAAATCGCGCTAGGTAATATCAGTTTTCAAAAGCAGATTACAGTTGGCCAGCGGAACCCCGAATCGCCTACAACATGCCATGTTCGCTTTACAAAAAGCTACTCGCTCAAAAGAGATCCGTGCGACAGTTGACCGGGATACATCTAATCACAGAGACCCAGATGATACCTTTTCTAACAAAGCTCTAGGCAATCGTAAACTGAATAAGGCATTTCAAAACCCAACCACACGAGCCTTACTAGGCGATTGGTTGTACGAGTGAATATTGAATTGCCTTACTGGTACAGTAAACGTCACATTGTTATCTGTATGACCAGGGATAAAATCGAAGGCTGCAAGAATGCTGGAGGATCCATACTTGAAAATCTTGATAGCGCCGCTGATACCTACCAGATTAGTACAGATACTGGCATGTTAAGCGTTCTACCAGACAATCACTCCATAAAATATTTTTGTACTGACCACCAGCTCTTAAAACCAGTGCCCTTCTCTTGCCGAGAGGGCCCAGCCTTTGCTGATCCCATCTCTGATATCTTGAACATTATATTTCTAATACAGCTTCCTATCTATTATAATTCCGAAAAATCTAACAATACAGTGCTAGCGGTACACTCCAACCAAGAGCATTCTGAAGTCTCGTAAATAGAACGAGTTCCCTTTTGCATGGGACTGACAGGCAGCCACAAGATTCTGTCCATCTAGTCAAAATATCCAGATAACCCACAAGCCAAGCTGTCTTTCGAGTTCGAATATCGTTAGACTTTGTAATTATTATAATTAGTCATGGTAAAGGTCCGAGATGATTAAGGCTGCCTTTGTCTGCCATTTTTAGGTTACTTTTTCTACAGAGTGTGACTAAATCTACTTTTTTTTTGCCAACTGTGAACGGCATTTGCTAAGGCAGCGTATTAGCTGAGAAACTTACGCTCGGAAGGGTGCCGACCGCTGCCGTGGGGCGACCCAATTTTTGAAAGTTATATTTATATTGTTACCTGTCCCAGGATTTGAACGACATACTACAATATTGTACCCCAGCACATTACACTAGACTACAGCGGCGCTCAAACGTGTTCTGCTCGCCTCACGAAACTTTTGAGCTATTCGAAAGTATAAAAAGTTTTTTTTTATCTAAAACGGTATATTTTATACTACTTGTGAGTCGCTTCCTTTAAAAATGATTTAAGCTCAATTTTAAAATAATATTTTTAGCTGCAAATTAGTTACGGAGATTCTTCTTACTAAACTTAACTTCGGCAATTTATTTTATTTTTTTCAAAATTCAACTTATACTACTTTCTAAACAGAGTATATCAGTGCAAATAAGTACAACCACCATAGATTGCCATCAAAATATTGAATTTCACATCATCGTTAACGTTCGCTTCATGTTGCTGTTAAAACCGCTGTTATTTTCATATTTGCTTTTGTTTTTGTTTTTCAACTTTTTTGTGGCAGCATTGTTGCGGTTAAAGAACATTGATTGATAAATTTATCAACGGATCAGGAGTTGTTTGAGACTGGCACAGTACGTGTTTGAGTCTATGGGGCTGCTATATATGTAGTTTTAACAGAGCGAGGGGGACTTCGTATTTCTTCATAAATGAGGAGGTTACCAGTATTCGTTGTTTTGAGCAAAATCTGTTAAATTAAAATTAAAATTAGTAATCAATTCATTAGATGATTGTTTTAATGGAAAATTATTATTTTTTGCTGAAAAGAACAATTATTAATTGGTTACCATTGAAAAAAGCTAAATAAAACTAGTTTTTTGCGATAATTAAGTGTTAGATAAATTAAGATTTTTTTGTTTTTCCCTTTTACTCTTTTTCTTTTACTCTTTTTTTTCATATTTTTGATTTTAACTTTTTTTTTACTTTAAACTATTTTTGAGAAACATCCTTTTTCAGTATTTTTTTAAAAACACCATAGTTTCACAATTTGGTTGCAGAACACCCTATCTCAAAACTTGTATCAACAACGCCCTATCTCAGCTGAATACGTATTAAATTTTCGTTCCGATAGGGCTTTTTGAAACTCAGACTTCACTTTCTTTATTGTATTTAATTTTTTCTTCTTTTTGAATTAAATTTGGTTTTTATTCCATTTTATTTCAATTATATTTTATTTAGTTTTTTATTTTACTTTCGATTCCTATTTTATTTTGTTTTAATTTATTATATTCTTTTTATTTTATCTTATTTTATTATTAAGCACCAGGACTATAAACGAGCTCAAGGTCAAGGATATTAATTTTTCTTTTTATTTATGAAAATTATTATTGTTTTTATTTTTTTAATAATTTATTTTGATTAATTATTAAACGTTTCTATTAGAATAGACTAGGAAAATTTTTAAAGACAACCGCCATAGCTTTTCTTATAGATATATTTCGGAAGCTGCTAGACTTCTTCATCAGAGAAATTTTGGCATGCTCTACTATCCATTAAGCTAACAGAATGCTGGTTTTTGTGTCAGTTATAATCATAGTTCTATGCACATTTACAATAACATTATTTTTCTCTATTTTATTTTATTTATTTTTTATTTTTTTGATGTTCGTTTATTTTATTTTATCTTATTTATTTTATTTTATTTTATTTTATTTTATTTTATTTAATTTAATTTTATTTTATTTTACTTTATTTTATTTTATTCTATTTTATTTTATTTTTTTATTTTATTTATTATAATTTATTTTATCTTATTGCATTTCACTTTATTTTATGTTTTTAGTTTTTTATTTTACTTTCTTTTCTTATTTTTTTTGTTTTTTTTTATTTTATTTTTTTTTTATTTAATTTAATTTCATTCAATTTTTTTTTTATTTTATTTATTTGATTTTATTTTACTTCATTTTATTTTATTTTATGTTTTTTAATTTTATTTATTATATTTTATTTTATTTTATTTTATTTTATTGTATTTCACTTTTTTTTATGTTTTCAGGTTTTTATTTTACTTTCTTTTCTTATTTTATTTTATTTTATTTTTTTTTATTTTTTGTTATTTTATTTTGTTTATTTTATTTTTTTTTATTTTATTTTACTTTATTTTATTTTATTTTATTTTATTTTGCTTTTATCTTGACCTATCAATACATATGTTATTGTTTATACCCTAGATTTATAGTCCGCCGTAAAAGGAGCGTCACTTTTTCAGCTTCCGTATATATATTTAAGATACCATTGTATTGACGTGCACTCCCTAAAAAATTAAAACAATTTCAGCTTAGTTATGGATACTTTTTTTTGTTCAGTGATCCTTAAAAATAGAATTTATTCTTTGAATGACCGCTCTAGAAAGTAATCAATTGTGATTGGTAATCTTTATTTAACAACTCTACTTTTGAGAATGGTTTGATATTTATTTTGGAACGTCTCTTTAATAAAAATATTCCGATCTTTGCGCTTTGTCATGGCCAGATCTCTACGAGGTATAGGCCTGCAATTTGAAGGTGTTTATTTGCATTGGAAATAGGAATTGTAGGAAGAAATAAATGATGGCCACCGACTAGACGTAGTGGAAAAAAAATAAAATCTTTAAAGTCAAGTCTAGAATAAGAGACGTGACAAAACTTTTTCCTGTAGAGCTCTAATTTCTTTAAAGACTCTACTTTTTTTTAATGGTTTATAAAACCGTTTTTGAACAAAATTGTCTTGCTTATGTTTTTGTCTGAACAGGGTTCTATCAAACATTTTTTTATTTGTTATTTATAATCTTCTACATCAATTTTCTGTTCAATTAATACAATGAATAGGAGTAGAAATACACACATGGGTGTGTACGTGTATAGTGAAATTTGAGCTGATCATTATTAGCTCTGCTGCAGCGTTGATTTTGCCCTGACATTTGCTAGAGATTAAGTGGGCGAATTGTGAGAATATGCAACTCATCGATCGATGCACAATAAGTTAACGAAGATGGAACAATTTAAATAAACATGAGCGTATATATATCTGTACTCATGTACATATATACATACATATATACGAGTCAACATATGCATTAGAATGATCATGAATAGGTTTGTATCAAGGACTGCCACCGATTTAATATAATGTTCTTATCTCGGTTTCCTCGACATTTCTGCGTGCTTGTAGTTTCCTCTTCGTTCCGGCTTCCGTTTCGTACCTGTTTCCGTTTGGACTCGATGTGATTCAATGCTAAAACGACTAAGGGCTGCCGATAAAAAAGATTAATGACATGTCATTTAGGCTGCTTGATCAGCAACGGCGGCGAGAATGTATGGCTGTACATGGAATCGGACGCCAATTTTACAGTTATCAAATATGGTATAATGGTGCCTATTTTCACAAAACCGATTGGAACCGTTTCAGGTAATTGTTTAGGTTTTGTTCTTTTTCAAATAAAAATATCGGTTACAGTGTTGAAATGGTTACTGTCTCGGTTTCAAACGGTAAAAGTTAGAGTTTCAAACGATTACGGTTTCGATTTTGGAATATAAAACGGTTCAGTTTACGATTTCAAACGGTTATGGGAAAGGTTCAATCGGTAACAGTCTCTATTTGTTTTAGTAAAATGGTTACCAACGGTTACGCAATATTCTTCAAAAGGTCAGGTATGGTCACAGTCTCGGTTATGTAAAATCAAAGAGTTACGATTATGATATGAGTTCAGATTTTGGAAAGAAATAAAGCGATTTTAGCCGGTTACGATTAAGGTTTCAGTTTTGAAAAATTATACGGCTGCGCCTGCGGTTTCGATTCCGTTTCATTCCTTGGTTTGTCACTACTGTACGTAGGCCTAAATGTACTGCGTTTGTATGTATTGATGTAACTATTTACTTTGAAGTAATTCACATTAATTAGTGCAGGTGCTAACATTGTGACAATGATACAAATCACCGAGACAATGACAAATGAGAAATATCGTATACGAGAAGATTGCATTGCTGGACAGTAAGACGGCTTGCGGTAGCTACCGTTTTGTAGGAAATATAATGAATTGGCATTCAAAAGCACAACTTTGGCGTAGGCCTAGGATGGAAAACATATTTATGCTGCCGACCACAGACGAGAACTGTCAACTCCGTGCACCACACAACTGAAACCGACTTCAACATTTAGTTTGAAGCTTGGTGGAGAAGGTGGTAGGAGCAACTGAATCGTTTCTTTTCAAAGTTGCTGAAAGGCATATTAGTGTCGATACGACAAGATGTCTTATCGATACTTTTGTCAGGCGATAGTAATATTTTACGTATAGTTTATAACGATATTTTTAGTAATCGTGTATATGAACTCTATCGAGTAGCGAGTTGGAAAATGTTTCAGTTCTATCTGCGATCCTGACGAGATCTCCTAAATTTTTGTTCCTAAAGTACTAGTAAGCTAAACCGTCATCGGTTTCGTGGGTTAAAACTCCACGATACTATGTATTTCGTTGCGGATGTTGCTGTTGTTATTGTTGCAGTGATATTTCGCCTTGCCTAATAGGCACGATAGCATTGTTTTATTTATTTTAGTTTTTTATTTTTATTTAATTTATTTTATTTCATTAGTTTTATTTTATTTTTTTTTATACTTTTTTTTTATACTTTTTTTATTTTTTTATATTTTTTAAATTTATTTTTACTTATTAAATTTTTTTATTTTTATTTTTTTTTTATTATATTTTATTTATCTTATTTTATTTAATTTAATTTAATTTTATTTTTTTAATTAATTTTTTTTATTTTATTTTTTTATTTAATTATTTTTTTTATTCTATTTTATTTTATTTCTTTTATGTTTTTTATTTTATTTTATTTATTTTTTTTTATTCTATTTTATTTTATTTTTATTTTATTCATTTTATACATTACAGCAAGAGATTCACTTTGGAAATGCTGCATATTATAAATACACCAACAAACAACCGGATCAACTACAAAAGCGACATCGATACGAACTCTGCACACTTGTTTAGGCATTTGTTGACGAACAAAAAACCAGTGTAAAACACCACGCCAACTGATGTGGACGCTCAAATAAATGTTGGTAATGAATGTCTGTGCAAAATTTTTGTTTTAAAAACTGTATGTAAATTGTTATTATATTTATATTTTGTTACAGTTGGAAAAAATCCTGATGACGATTACCGTGTGTAACCGAAATATATTGATTTAAAACAAAAAAATTGCGTTTTATTTCCAATTATTGGACCTCAATCCAGCTTCTAAACACATTTCTTATTTTATTTTATTTAATTTTATTTTTTTAATTTTATTTTATTTTTTATTTTTTTTTTTCTTAGGAAACTGGCAATTCTTAACCATTGTGAAATTGGTTTTAGAAGAGTGTGTCCCGTCGACAGGTGAAAAAGTTGGTTAGGGTCTTGCGCGGACACCCCACATGTCAAACCATATCCGGGCTTCGTATGTATCAATATCGAAGTCAGAGCAACTGAGTAATCGGCATTGTTTAAAAGCATGGCTTGGCATAGATGACGCCTACTCTACTCTTTCTTTCCAACTTGAAAACGGAAATGAGGTTGACAGCCGTCTGCGCTGGAGTAACCCCCTTGTGATGTCCGTCGTTTGTTTTTTCGGCTTCTTCCATTTAGAAAAATAATTTATTTAGTGAAATTGGTATCGATATTTTATGTATCTAGTCTTGATTTTTCGATAAGATCGGATATCGATATTTTAGTGTGATCATTTGAACGAAGCGACATTCTGAAAATTTGATCTTTCGGGATGACATTTCATGCCACGTTCGCGTTTATTTGAAAAAAATTGCGTATAGGGACCCATTATAGTGCTGAGGTTAGGCCTACGGTAGGGATTGTACATACTTGAGGTTTTTGTGGACAGAAAAGGTAATTTTGATACGTTTTTGGAAAATCAGACTGTGGAATATGAACCTAGCAAATGGGCATTGATATTAAGCTTGAGAATTTTCGCAAATACTCAAACCTAACTCGATATATAGAAGGGCGGGACTCGCCTTTCAAACATTATGCATTATTCTTCCCAATACCGGAAACAATAAGACGAGTTTTACCTTATTTAAATGTTCAGCCCTCTGTTCATTGCTTCGTTTTAAGAAATTATAAGTTAGAAAGGGAACAAACACTAGTATAACGAAATACAAAAGTGTCTACATTTTCCAAAAAGGTGCTACTATTTTTCCAACTCAAAAAGATATTTCATTAGAAAAACACTCCAGGCAAGATTGCATTTTCAGTTTTTGGTGTACTTTTTTAGCAAGAGCAGTGTGCCATAGCAACAGCTGACAACAACAAGAAATCCAGAATGGGCTAATTACAACAAAAATGTAAACACCAATGTAAAAGAACTTTGCGTAGTACCAAGTGTCGGGGTCCCTTGTCGTTTCCTCTTCTTTACTTGCTTTTTGTACTCTATTTACTAGTTGTTAGTACTGCTTTGTAATTGTAATTGTTGGGTTTCTGGTTTTTTTTTTCAATACAACTAAGTACATGCTTAATTGGTAACACTAATTGCCAACCGGTGTTCCGGCACCAGCACCGGCAACGCGTCAGAATGTTATAAAGAACGTGCCGGGTAAAACCAAAAGAAATCAACAACAATTGTAGAAAAAAATAACAATCCAAGCATAATGTATACATATTTTGTTAGCTCATATATTTACAATTAGAAACGAGTATTAGAGTCTAAGGGCCAGTTTCACCAACGCGACTAAGACTAAAACTAAGTCGTGACTTAAGTTAGCACAGATTCGAGACTAACTTAATTTTGGGTTTCACCAACTGAGAGACTTAAATAACTTTGAACACAACAACCCGATTAGCTGTTTTATGCATAGTAGTATTTTTTGATACCAGAAAACTCTGCGCATCCCAATACCCCCTTGCGAAATGGGCATGTATGGCCATACACGAAGGAATGTATTGATCTTACACCCATTTCTCTTTAGTTGGAAGGTACTAAATTTAGCGCTTAATTCAAAACGATAGTTTCGTAATGGTTGCATGCTAGAAAACAAGCGTTCACATGCATTTACGCATACGCCGTTAAAGTCATGCTTGACGAATTTTCCGGCTGGAACATTGTACAAAACAAATTAGGCGCATTACTGACATTTAGGTTTTGAACGACAGCAACACTGACTTAGTCGAGAATAAGTCAGCTGGCAGGTTGACTAAGTTGTGACTTAGTTACGTTAGATGGTGAAACTGAAAAAGTGAAAGCTCGACTTAAGTAAGCTGGTGAAACCGGCCCTAAGTTCGGCCATTTAATATCCATTTTCACTGAGTGTACTCTTCACAGGCGAAATGCCTTGCACAAAGCTTTGTCATTCCTGTCTAAACGGTTGCGAAGTTATAAGTGCATGCAATTTTAAAAATTTAGTTACCTTAAATTTTCAGACTTTTTATACCTTTCATGAACATGAAATGGTATTATATGTATGTCGATTTAGCCATGTCCGTCTGTCCGTCTGTCCGACTGTCTGTTTGTCTGTGGGCCGCCATTTTTCATGAGATTAATCATTTGTCGGAATCAGCAAGATCAGAGCAATACAACGCATAGCCCCCATACATTCGATAGTTTCGATAAATGGGTTTTGTGTTATTAATTTTGCAATTAAAAAGCTAGGAACGTAAAATTTTGCATGTTTTGTACTTTTTAGATATGTGTGTATTGAAAATCACCCAGATCGGACCAACAAAACATATAGTTCCCATACAATCGATTGTTCCGATAAATGGGTTTTGGGCTTAGGAACGTAAAATTTTGCAGGTTTTGTACTTTTTAGATATGTGTGTATTGAAAATCACCCAGATCGGACCAACAAAACATATAGTTCCCATACAATCGATTGTTCCGATAAATGGTTTTTGGGCTATAAATTTTGCAATTAAAAAGCTAGGAACGTAAAATTTTGCAGGTTTTGTACTTTTTAGATATGTGTGTATTGAAAATCACCCAGATCGGACCAACAAAGCATATAGTTCCCATACAATCGATTGTTCCGATAAATGGGTTTTGGGCTTAGGAACGTAAAATTTTGCAGGTTTTGTACTTTTTAGATATGTGTGTATTGAAAATCACCCAGATCGGACCAACAAAACATATAGCTCCCATACAATCGATTGTTCCGATAAATGGGTTTTGGGCTTAGGAACGTAAAATTTTGCAGGTTTTGTACTTTTTAGATATGTGTGTATTGAAAATCACCCAGATCGGACCAACAAAACATATAGTTCCCATACAATCGATTGTTCCGATAAATGGGTTTTGGGCTTAGGAACGTAAAATTTTGCAGGTTTTGTACTTTTTAGATATGTGTGTATTGAAAATCACCCAGATCGGACCAACAAAACATATAGTTCCCATACAATCGATTGTTCCGATAAATGGTTTTTGGGCTATAAATTTTGCAATTAAAAAGCTAGGAACGTAAAATTTTGCAGGTTTTGTACTTTTTAGATATGTGTGTATTGAAAATCACCCAGATCGGACCAACAAAACATATAGTTCCCATACAATCGATTGTTCCGATAAATGGGTTTTGGGCTTAGGAACGTAAAATTTTGCAGGTTTTGTACTTTTTAGATATGTGTGTATTGAAAATCACCCAGATCGGACCAACAAAACATATAGTTCCCATACAATCGATTGTTTCGATAAATGGGTTTTGTGTTATTAATTTTGCAATTAAAAAGCTAGGAACGTAAAATTTTGCATGTTTTGTACTTTTTAGATATGTGTGTATTGAAAATCACCCAGATCGGACCAACAAAACATATAGTTCCCATACAATCGATTGTTCCGATAAATGGGTTTTGGGCTTAGGAACGTAAAATTTTGCAGGTTTTGTACTTTTTAGATATGTGTGTATTGAAAATCACCCAGATCGGACCAACAAAACATATAGTTCCCATACAATCGATTGTTCCGATAAATGGTTTTTGGGCTATAAATTTTGCAATTAAAAAGCTAGGAACGTAAAATTTTGCAGGTTTTGTACTTTTTAGATATGTGTGTATTGAAAATCACCCAGATCGGACCAACAAAACATATAGTTCCCATACAATCGATTGTTCCGATAAATGGGTTTTGGGCTACAAATTTTGCAATTAAAAAGCTAGGAACGTAAAATTTTGCATGTTTTGTACTTTTTAGATATGTGTGTATTGAAAATCACCCAGATCGGACCAACAAAGCATATAGTTCCCATACAATCGATTGTTCCGATAAATGGGTTTTGGGCTATAAATTTTGCAATTAAAAAGCTAGGAACGTAAAATTTTGTTTGTTTAGTACTTATTATATATTTAATGTGTGTAGTGAAAATCACCCAGATCGGACAAACATAACATATAGCTCCCATACAATCGATTTTTCCGATAAATGGGGTTTGGGCTATGTATCTTCAAATTATCAGTTTTGCAGAGTTTTTACTAAATGTGAGTAAGGATCGGACACTTAAAACCGTGATGCGTATTCATGAAAGGTATAAAACCTTCGACACAGCCGAAGACATCCCTTTCCTTACTTGTTCATAAATAATTTTGGTCCTAAAAAAAATGTTGTGTAGCAACCGCTTATATGTTATTCTTCACTTTCACATAATCTCTGAAATAAATTAGTACGAACTGATACTTTTACGGGAACTTACGATAAGGAGTTCATATTAACGCAATCATCACCTTTAACGTATAACAAACATGACGCTCTTGTTAAGCACTCACTCTACGCCTTTGGTGCATTGTTGCTATAATCAGTTGTGAAGTAACAACTTGACAACTTACAACTGCTAGGCTATCCAATTACTCAAAGTGAGCAAAGAAATCAATTCAATACGGTACAAAAATATATCTAAGTGAACCTGTAGCGATACAATAATTTTAGATTTTGAAATCGATAGATAAGTTACAATTACGTTAAAGTCGTCATATTTGGTGTCTAACTGACAGTTGAATGACGTTAGAGAATTTTTGTTTAGGTAGGGTTTTAGTCAAGCAGCGACATACTTATGTAGATAGCAAACAGTGTTGGAGATGGCCAGTTTATAAGGTTTATTTTAGCTGGCTTCTTTCCTGGAAAAAATTCGAATAGCTCCGAACTAACCTAGAGTAAACTATTTCGTTCTAGCTCAATACCTAAGCAAGTGTTTTTATTGTCCACTTTGACATGACGATATCGTTGGTGGTGTAAGTTATCGCCCAGCATTACTGCAGAACGTTTTTTGTATGGATGCTTCACTTTGGTTAGTTCTCAACCCGTCGATTTTGGATTATTTAGGTATCGTTCTGGTTGGGAATGAGTTATTATCGATATCCAAAAGTTCAAGGTTTCTGTTCATTATTTCTTTCGTAGCCCGTAATCAATTAGAAGAAAAACTGTCTTTTTTGGAAACTGGTTTGCAATTTAGAGATCCTACTCCTGTCGATGGAAACCCTTTCTAAGTCGGACCAGCCAAGAAAAATAAATGTTTCACTCTCGTCCGGTCAATGCTGCAATATAAGCCGAAGACCAGCAAATACTAAAGAAAAACGATACCTTCATGGCAGATAATAGTCACTGTAATTCCTATCCAGAGTAATAAAATATATAACTCAGCAAACAATTTGATATTAAAATAAACGTTGTGTAAAGATTTGGATTCCTCGAAGCAGTGTCGCAATATTACAATATTATTCATTATTTTTACATTAAACCCTATAAATATCATTCTATTTCCAGCAGGGGTCAACTCCTTATCACTACATACTCCAGCACACTCAACTGTGCGTACTTCTTAAACACAGTATGTATGAGTATTTTCGATTTTTAGTACTCTATTTAGTATTTCAAAGTTGTTATGAATAAAACGACAAGGAAAATGCATTACAAGTACTTAGATAATTTGTGCTTTTGAGGGTTCTAACTAGCAGAGATGTTTTTTTTTTTTTCAAAGTAGGAAAAGAAGGAAAAAGTGTTTTGAAAAATCATCATTCATTTTCAAACTTCAATTCATCCTCCAACTGTCTTTTCCAAACGCGGAGAAGGGAGGCAGGCTGCCCCTCAATCTGCTATCGAAATCAGGGAATTTCGCATAGCATAGCCTAACCAGCGTAGCTTGGCTTTAATTCACTGATTAATGCTCATATCTGTTTATAGCTGGTACAGCTCATATTTATACAATTTTCCTTCGATACTCACCGTTGGCATCACGAGAAGAACAGATGTATGGTTCGAGAACTTTTTTCTCGAATACTCAAAATCGCAGTTCATTCCTGTTCCAACACTGTATATAAGTCTGAGCATTACATCGGGACTGGTATAATAAAAGACTTGTAGAAAGCGATCTTCGCTCGTCTAGAGAACTTGACCTCAGTTTCCTCCTCATCTTAAAATAGAACTTACTTTGGAGAGTGATTCTCCGTTCAATTCTCAGCTGGCAATATTTAGGTTAGTTCACCGATGCTTCATTTGACGACGGCAAATACTTTTTATCCACATTACCAGATCTGAAAGCGCATTGATAACAACAAATCAGGTTGTAGATGATGGGCTTCAGCTCTTCGCACAATAGTCTAGAAAGAACGTTATATGCGATATTGGTGTTAGCTGCAAGATCTCCTTTCTTGTGGATTATTAATCAAGTGGCGTGGATATTACTCATCAATTGCTCTCATATTGAACTGAGCAACAGAACACGGAGGATCAATAAGAGATAATACTTCATGGGAAGCTATCTAGGGAATGTAAAGGTCAAAGCTAAGTCATCGCCTTTGGATTTGCATTGCAGCGATTTGTGGTGATGAACTAGTAGTGGTTAAGCCGCTACTCGTTTATTGGTCTATTTAAACCAGACCTGTTAAATTTGATTAATAATTAGTATTCAATTAATTAGACGGCTTTTTTAATTGGTAATGATTATTTTAACTGTTGTTGAAGAAAAGGCAATTAATAATTGATTAAGATTAGGGGAAAAAAATAATTGTATCAAAAAAATCAAAACAAGTAAGGAAAGGGCTGTCTTCCACTGTGCCGAAGACTTTATACCTTTCATGAGTACGCATCACGGAAGAATCCGATCCTTACTCACATTTAGTAAAAACTCTGCAAAACTGATCATTTAAAGATACATAGCCTAAAACCCATTTATCGGAACAATCGATTGTATGGGAGCTATATGTTATGTTTGTCCGATCTGGGTGATTTTCAACACACCCATTACATATAAATATAATATGTACCAACCTGCAAAATTTTTCGTTCCTACCTTTTTAATTGCAACAGTTATAGGACAAACCCCGTTTATCGGAACAATCGATTGTATGGGAGCTATGCGTTGTATTGATCCGATATTGCTGGTTCCGACAAATGATAAATGCTTTACAAAATGGTGGCCCCATACCAAATTTCATCCAGATATCTCTAAAACTGAGGGACTAGTTTGCGTTCAAACAGACAGACAGACAGACGGATAGGCTAAATCAACTCAGCTCATCGTCCAGATCATTTCTTTATGCTTATTGGTGGGTATATCTCTTCTTCTTCTCATACTTACAAACATCGGACCAAAGTTATAATACCATTTCATGTTTATGAAAGGTATAAAAAGTTGTTTTGATTACCTTAGATAACTTTTTTTGATTATTATACCTAGTAGTGCCATGCACACAAGGAATATTAACTTTAGTCGCCTAACGGCAGTCCGCAACGGCATAAACGGATCGAGATAGATATAGACTTATGTATATTAAAATGTTCAGGACGAAAAGAGAAATTGATTAAGCCATGTCCGTCCGTCCGTCCGTCTGTGAACACGATAACTTGAATAAATTTTGAGATATCTTAATGAAATTTGGTATGCGGGTTCCTTGGCACTCATCTCCGAGCGCTATTTAAAATGGGCGAAATCGGATGATAGCCACGCCCAGTTTTTATATATAGAATATTTTCGAAAACAAAAAAAGTGATACATAATACACCTATAAGCATAAAATTTGGTGAATACATTGAGATTGTGGCATAAAATAACTTTTTGAAGAAATTTTTGAAAATGGGCGTGGCACCGCCCACTTTTGATTAAGTCAAATTTAGAAATGATATTAATCATAAATCAAAAACCGTTCAAGATATCGAAACGAAATTTAGCACGCAGGTTTTCAGGTATGCAAGGAATGTTCCAGGAAAAAATGGGCGGGATCGGTGAAGGTCTACGCCCACTTTTATATGAAAGATTTTGAAGAAGATCGTAGATATATTAAAGAGGCAATAACTTTGCGTAAAATAGCTTTACATCATTTATATTTCACTTTTAAAGTTTCCGTAAAAAAAAAAACCAAAAACTTAAAATTTTCGAAAATGGGCGTGGCCAAGCCCCTTTTATAGTGGACTATTCCACAAAACTTTTTATGGCATAACTTCGCCAAAAATTGATTAGTCGTAACGAAATTTAGGGATAATGTTCTATATATAAAGGTTACTGTTTGCTGTAAAAATGGGCGAAATCGGTTAATGTCCACGCCCAGTTTTTTAATATAGTTCTGAAAAATTTTCTTTTGTAAAATTTAAAAAGCGATATTTCTACAACTAAGCAAGTTATATCAATCAGATTTAACACACATAATAAGCTTTTTAAGAAAAACTCGGACGCAAAAAAAGTATGTCAATTTTGAAGAAGTAGGTGTGGCGCCGCACACTTTTCAGCATAAAATGTCTGCTATTTTCAAAGGCAATCGCTTATAATTCAATCTTGATATTTCAATGAAAATTGGTCAGCTGGTTCTCAGTAGTATGTATAATACTCCTTCATAAACATTAAATGTATGTAAGTATGAGAACAAGAAAAGAAAAGTTTACTAAAATGATCAGCACGATGAGCGGAGTCGATTTAGCCATGCCCGTCTCTCCGTCCATCTGTCTATCTGTCCGTCTGTCTATTTGAACGCAAACTAGTCTCTCAGTTTCACAAAAGAATGCTGAAATTCGTTGTTTGCTTTCGCCATTTTATAATATACTAGCAAACCCGGTAGACGTTGTTTTGACGTTTTGATCCATAGAACACATCTACATATAAAATGTCATTAACTTGAACCAACTAAACTCCTAACTATACCGAAATGCAGTTTTATATAACCTGAGGGCTTTTCCAAAAGCTATATACAGACTGTGTCATGCCCAGCGAACTCCTGAACCTATCGTGAAAGTTCAAGAGCAATACAAAATACAAAATATGTGGGCGTGGCAGCGCCCACTTTTGAATAATTATGTAGATATTGACTAAGTGACACATATATCCAAATTTCATTAATTTAGACCAAAAAAGTTCAGAGTTATGACGAATTTAAACTTTATATAGCCTAAGGGCGTGGCTTCGTCTACTTTTCCAAGACTATATATCACCTATGCTGTACCCAGTGAACCCAAGTATATACTGTGAAAATTTCATAAAGACCGATTAATTTCTTTGGCGCCTATGAAAGGCACCCTTTTTATACCTAGTTTATATCTATTTTTGTTACGCACACAAGGTATATTACTTTATTCGGCATAAACGAATCGAGAATGAAAAGTTCAGAATGAAAAGTGAAATATCTGGGAAAGTAGTTAATACCCCACTGCAAAAGCGAAGTTGTATATCTTTTTTCATTTTCATACCTTTCATGAACATGAAATGTTTGTACGTATGAGAAGGAAAAGAGATAGTCCCATCAAAAAGTATACTGAAATGATCAGAAGAATGAGCTGAGGCGATGTAGGCATGTCCGTCTTTCGATACATCTATCTGCAAATACGAACTGAAAGTATTTAAATAGACCTGCGTAAATTGGGATGACATAATAGATCACTACTAGGTATATAATGTTCGGTTCCACCCGAACTAAGACTTCCTTACTTGTTAAGTTTACAGCGCTCGCAGCGGAGGTCGCCTTCTTAAGAAAATATTTAAACCGAGTGTACATGACTTCAGAATTCACCTACAGTCTGTTCTAGAACATCTCGCGGGGCTTACACCATTTCCTGTACTTCAAAAACTTGTCATGAAGAGTTCAGCCCTATGTCCACTTCGATTCGTAAGGTAATTTTGTTCCATCCAAGAAAATTTCAGGTTTGATGCGCTTTCATTCAAAATATTGAATTGGTAAAAATAATATTTTTTAAGCAAGGATATGTGAGTAGCAAAACCTTGTAGTCAAAGAAAGTAGTTACAAGCTACTTCAAAACTACTATGAACATCAAATTCAACAATCTTTTTTCCGTATGAGCAACTTATATTTTTAACATGGAGGTGTCATACGAGATCTCAATTGACAGGATTCGTGCAGTCTGAAACTAGTTCGAAATACACCCAAAAATCAGGGTTCAATTTTAGTGGTAATTGTTAAGTAAAAATAATTTGCTGAATAAATAGTCGGCTAACAATGGAGAGTGTATAGTTTCGAGCTCCGGTGCTTGAAGCATTAAATTTAAAATATAAGTTCCACTGGGATTATTCCAACTCTGGACACATTAATCTCCCAAAATGTGAATTTTTGTTGGTATAGAGGTTGGTCTAAGTCGGACTAGTTTGACATGACTTATAAAGTTCTAGTTGTATACTTGTTATTTTTCTGTCTAGTTTGGTGGTTCCTAGTCAACCATATTAGCAGCTAGTATTTTTAACATGAAGATGTCTTATGAGATTTAAATTGAAATTTAAATTCAAATAAAAAACTGTAACTTGGGCTATTTCAAGCGAGGATACTCCATTATTCTCCAAAACTGTGTACTGTGTGATGAGTTGTAAACTAGTATTTTGCCTGACTAGTTTGGTGTTTCGCCAAGGAAGTTATGAACGATTGCAAGAATGTATTTGTAAATTCCGAAACAAATTGCTGCAATTACTGTTGAAACGTAGTAATTCTACCTTCGAATTGTTGATTGATCGTTGCGCAGTTGATCGGCTGATCGCTTGATCAGAGTATCAATTGGCACGCGTTTCAACTTTTTCGAATGCGTGAAATGTACATAAACTTGCATAACTTGAATGCATACATTACTTGCATCGATAGATAAACCTTTGAGCTCAATCTTAAATTGAAAGTGACTAGGGATGTCATTCTACAATTACGCGATACCGTGCTTTTTAAGGTGCCAAAAATCCCGGGATTGTAAGAAAGCAAAAATCAAGGCATTAGAAGTATTTTACTAAAAACTAAGTATATCTGATTAAACATTACTTTGTGTGATTTATTTATGAAAATTCTCTTTATTTTTTTGTTGATGTGAAATATTTTTAAAGATTTTAATTTTGTTTTGATCACTTAGCAATTCGAAAAAGCAAATTATATTTTCGGCATGTGATAAGTGAGGTTAGGTTAAATGAGCGTGCATAGGATATCCCCCACTTTCACTCGGTGACACTTATATACATTGTCTATGCTCTCATTGCCCGTTTGGGGCACATTCGTCCAACTTGCTATTAGTTACTTAATCCTTTATGAATCACTTACTCTCCCATATAAACTTAAGAAGGAGCATAATGTCCATTTCCGAGCTCTTGCGGCCATCTCATCAGCTATTTCAATTTCCATAAACTTTGCTGTGCCCGGGGGCCTGGTAGAGAGAAATTCTGACATGATCCAGATCCTATAGCGAGTTTCGGCAACATCGAACCATATCAGATTTTATCACGTTAGATTATAATGCCGTAAAGGCATATTCCCTGTCAACGCAGATAGTTACATTGGTCGGTGGTGCTATACTCGCGCTGTCCTTTCTGCGGCATAGATTTCCACTTGAAAGACACTGTACGAGTCAAGTAGTCGATATGACTTCTTGGCTTGCAAATCTTCAGAGTATGGCGCAGCCCTCTTCCTTCATCTAATATCGTCGAGTGTCAATAGTTGTCTGGCTTCCAAATGTTAGACTCTCTCAGGCTGAGAGTTCTAAGAGCTAAAAGTTTGCAGCCAAACTGTAAGCGAACACACAGCAGATGGAAGGTGGCTTTTAGCTCTCCCAGCTTTCACTTGATTTCTATCTTTATCTAGCGTCTTTTCCTAGACTAGACCTCCATACATTAGTATCGGTCGGACAACTGTGCTGTACATACAGTGACAGTCCCCAGTTTCTCCCGAAAGCTTTCTTGTAGCTGTAGTACACTGCCAAGGCCTACTTTGATCTCTTCTCGATATTCCTTTTCCAATTTAGTTTTTCGTCAGGTATACTGCCAAGATATTAGGTATGAATGAAGAGATTTTTGTTCTTCTTCTGGGTTCCAACCCATCCCTTTTTTTCTGCGCACAGCTTTCACTAGTTCACTTATCGTTAGAAACGTATAAAATTAGAAACAAATGCCATAGCTATTGTGCTTTCAGTGGTTTGTGCTTTTTTGGGAGTGTTTGGTTTTATTCGGGTCTTTGACTTTTCCGGAAGCTTTTCAGAATTTTTTTCGGGACTTTACCTCGACCATTTTTGGATCGTTTCGTGATTGTTTTCCTGAAAATTTTAGAATTATTTTCCTGAATATTTCCAAATGATCTCTAACTGATATTGGAAATATTCTGAAATGGCCCTAGAAAACCCTGATAAAGTTACCATAAAAATAGCAAAAAGCTCCCAGAAAATCTACACACATTACATATATAATATTTACCAAAACTGCAAAATTTTTCGTTCCTAGCTTTTTAATTGCAACAGTTATAGGCCAAACCCCGTTTATCGGAACAATCGATTGTATGTGAGCTATGCGTTGTATTGGTCCGATCATGCTGGTTCTAACAAATGATCAATGTTACCTCTTACCAAAAATTTTATCGAGATACTAGAGGGCCCGGCATACTTTGTCCTGCCCAAAAATTTACCTACATTAATCTAGAAACATTGCCTATCACTATCCCTATGCTTATCCCTATCCCTATCTATATCTCCATCTCTATCTCTATCTCTATCCCTATACCTATCGCTATCTCTATCTCTATCTTTATCCCTATCCTTATCCCTATCTCTATCCCTATAGAACTTTTATATTCATTCACCTTTTAACCCTTCTCTGGACTCCCCCAAATAATTCAAGACCAAAATTTTGCGAAATCGGTCCAGCCGTTCAGAGTTATGACGCATTGAAATTTTATATAGCCTCAAGAAAATCCCTTGGTTATAAATATGAGAACTATAAGCAAAATGAAAAATTCTGGTATCCCTAGTC
This sequence comes from Merzomyia westermanni, assembly GCA_949987695.1. Classification (NCBI taxonomy): domain Eukaryota; kingdom Metazoa; phylum Arthropoda; class Insecta; order Diptera; family Tephritidae; genus Merzomyia; species Merzomyia westermanni. The sequence goes on from OX465290.1 coordinate 67,291,737, forward strand.
TGTATGTGTGTTTGTGCGCTCATCACTAAATAACTACTACATAGAATTTAATGTTTTCTTCACCGATGTATTACTGGCGGTCTATCCATAAATATAGGACACATTTTCTTATTGCATATACAGCATGCTGTCTTTTTAGTGGGTGCGTGCCGCAGCCGCGCACGACCCTATTAATTCGTATTATGCTCATTATAAAAACCTATAAAAAAATTCTAAATCTCAACACACATTAGCAATGTATCGAAAAGAGCATCCTCATTCAAACACATTTTCACTGGCTGATTGAGCAAATTTAACAAATGCGGGCTTTAGACGTCATAGTCGACTCTCAGTGCGTATACGCAGTTATGTAAAGTGTGCCACAAAACATGTGATCGACGCGGTGTTACAAAGTTCAAAAAACGTCTAAAACTGAGTTAAGCGCGCAAAGTGCGCCTACAAACTTAAACACACACACACATACACACATGAATATTTATTAAATACCAACCTTTGCGTTTATTATTGCTGATATGCAACAATTTGATTTGTTTTTTTTTCTTTTTTTTTTGTCATTCAAATGCAGGAATGCGCATAAAAATGTTGTTTGCTTTTTCTTGGTTTTCTTTCGTTCTGATCGCAAACGATTCGATTTAACTGGAATTTAGTTTTCTTTGACAGCTCGCTCGTTCGTTAATTTCCAAGTGTTCCGCTAAATTCTTGTAAATGTGCACACTTTGCACCACCAACGCTGCGCTGTGTTTTGTACACACTTACGATGACCTTCGCGTCGCGTCGCGTCGTCGTTGCTGTGGAATTTTTGCTTGAATATTTCTTCTTCTTTTCTTCGTTTGATCGCTTGCGAACGCGTTTTTATGCTGCTTGCGGTGTTGATGTTGTAGGTGACGCCGGTGTTGTGATTGCAGTGGTTGTTATTGTGTGTATTTATAATAACACTCGTATTTTTGTTAATTTTATATATATGGTGCGCGCGCATTTTTCGCATACACAGCGCGTTAACACTAACTATTGCGCGCCTTTGAAGCGCGCGTTTTCTTGAACGTTGAGCGCACTGCAGCACGCGTTTACTGCAATTCACTGTCAACGCGTCGCTTAATCACCCGCACCGTTGACGCTCAGATTTTCTTTCGATTTTTTTTTACTTCGTTTTCGTCGTTTTTACCAAGCGCTCGTACTAGCTCACGGAAACTCGATACTTTTTCGTTCACAATTGTTGCTGCTTTATACTCGACGCTTTACAATTAGTACTTCGTATTTCTTTTAAAACCTGCACGTTTTGCTTTTTTCTTCTATTTTTCGTTGAGAATCGCACTTTAAACACACAGCCGAGTGTTGCGTCGTATGACTCTAGCGCTTTGGAACGCTGATCAAACAATGATAGCGTAAAAACGCTCAGCAAAATAAGCGCTTGAGAAGCTTTAAGAAAATATTTGTGCGCTACAAATTTTCAAGTCGTTTAGTCAAAATTTTAGTTAGCAAATGGCTTTCGCAGATTCTACAGAAATCAGCCAAATACGCACAGCAAAAAACTAAATTATCTACAGCAACAAATTTTACACACTCACGGCGCTACTAACGTTGGTAAGCACGATCTTGGACAAACTGAAGTTATATACAACGAGCGACAATTACTAGCTAGCTTGCTGTTTAGTTGGCCATTCTATTGTCCAATTGAGATGAGCGCGCCGCGCGCTCGGTGCCGCCGCTTCATACTCGTATATTCATAATATATACAGAACGCGTGCGATTACTCGCCTAGCTCGCAGCGCGCGCTCCCTAAAAAACGCTCTTACCTACTCAGCATAGTCGTATTTCATTTCGTATGAGTGGCGCCAGGGTGAAAATAAAAAATATTTATATATGTATATGCATAAGAATATTAAAAAGTACAACAAAGCTATATGTACTAATGTGTTGTATATGAGCTCCCGTCTGTGTTTTTAATAGTATCGTTTTATAAAAAAAAAATCACTGAGCATAACAAAACAAAAAGCTTAAGCGCTTAACCGCAATCAACTAAAAACCTTTGAAGTACGTAATATAGTATATATTTATAACTTAAGTAGTTTGTTTTTAGCTCATCCCGCGCTCTCAACCCAACTATCGCTGAGAGTAGTAGCGTTTCATAATTGTGTTTGTTTTTAAATATATTTATTTAATTATGTTCTAGACTTTTCACCTCAACCTACCTTCCTCCACCTGTTCTTGCTCACGCCTTCGCCTCTGTACCCTTTAGATAGCCGCGCAGACATTTAGCGGCCTGTTTGTTTAGCAAACTGTTGCAGCCGTGCTCGCAGATATTTACGCATCTTTTTTTTTGTAATTCACAATTGCATCATTATCATAATGATCGTTGGGAGCATCAAATCATCAGTCGAAATTTTCAGTGCGGAACGATTTAGTTATTTAGGTCTACAGGGCTTAGCTGATGTAGTCATTATTTTGGCGTGGATCGGCTCTTAATGTCGCGGAAGCGGTGGGAGTGCTTGCACTCGTGGGACCTTTTATGTATTATATATCTCGGTAGTGGCTTGAATTAATAGTATATGGAAGCAATTGAAAAGGCAACGAGATGCATCAATTTCAGATGGCGCAAAATGATCGTTGTGAAGATTTCGCCCATTCTCAACGCTAAGCTTCCTTCATTCAAATAACTTAATTTTTACTCAAGTTATCGTATGCATAGAAGGACCGATGAATGGACCGACATGGCTGAATCAATTTCTCTGTTCTTCCTTAGAACTTTGATACATGGAACTCTATAGAAATCTCAGATACAGCTTTTAATAAGTAAGGATGTCTGAGTTCGGGTGGAACCGATTATTATATACCCAGTAGTTATCTATTATGGCATAAAAATTTACCAAGGTACTTTTCAGTTCGTATTATAAAGCCAGCTAATTGTTTTCAATAAAAACAATTCTGTTATGAGTTTTAAGGGGTAAATTAATTTATTTGTATATAAATAGCTTCCCTACTAAACACTGCTAACCACATTTTTTCAAAATACCAATACATGCACATTTTATGTTTGAAAAATTGGCGTTCAAATAGACAGCCGGATAGACAGGCAGACAGACATGGCTAAATCGACTCAGCTCATCGTCCTGATCATTTCACTACACTTACCCTGTGGGGAAAATCTCTAGTTCTGAACTAGTGCGTTCCGAATCCCTACTAGTTCGCCTTCAATCTCTTTTACATGTAATCAACTGGCGAATTTAACATGGCGATGTCCCAGGCGGTGGAAATTATCCCCCGCTGCATTACCTTTTCGACAGTTCCGAACTAGTTAAAATTTCGAAAGTTTAGATGTAGTTCGTTTATTGCTACTATTGCCACACCATGCTGGTTACTTCTGGCACTACTAATAATTTGAGCCAAAATTATCTTATACACTTTTGTGATGAGTGCGCCGTAACTTAGTGGGTAGAGCACTCGACTATGATTCGGGACGCATCGGTTCGAGTCCTACCAACTGATACATTTCTTTATTTATGGTTTTAGATTTAGTCATTTCTTTAAAGAACATTATAAGAATGAAACATTTTTCCAAATGCGAATCCAAATGCCTTTTAATGATTGCACAAGTGCCGGTTTCGAACTAGTGAGAATCTAAATTCTATCGCACTAGTTCTTATTAGCATCTTTATCTCACTAGTTACTGACTTCCTCACAGGGTATTGATGGGCCCATCTCTTCTTCTTCTCATACTTACAAGCATTTCATGTTCATGAAAGGTATGAAAATAAAAAAAAAATATATAACTTATCTATTGCAGTGAAGTATTAACTACTTGCCCGGATATTTTGCTTGTGTGTTATCCGATTTGCTTAATTTTTAGCAGGAGTATACTACATACTATTGGGAAGCAGCTGTCCAACTTTTATTGAAATATCAAGTTGAAACTACAAGCAATCGCCTTTGAAGGTAGCAGAATTTTTATGCTGAAAAGTGGGCGGCGCCACGCCTATTTCCTCAAACTCCACAAAATAGTCTTGCGGTTGAGTTTTGCTTAAAAAGCTTACGTGTGCAAGGTTTTATTGATATAGCTTGCATGGCAAATTTTTCAGAACTATGTTAAAAAACTGGGGGTGGCCTTTGGCCGATTTCGCCTATTTCAACAACAAACATTTACCTTTATATGTTCAACATTTTCGCCAAATATAGTTTCGATAAATCAATTTTGTCGGAGTTATGTCATCTGAAAAGTTTTGTGGAATAATCCACTATAAAAGGGGAAGGGCCACGCCCATTTTCAAAAATTTATATTTTTCGACTTTCTTCGTTCACGGACACTTTGAAAGTGAAATTAAATAATATAAAGCTATTTTACGCAAATTTATTGCCCATTAAATATATCTATGATCCTTTTCAAAATCTTTCGTATGAAAGTGGGATTGGACCTTAACCGATTTCGCCCATTTTCTCGGAACATTCCTTCTATTAATATAAATATGTGTGCCAAATTTCGTTTCGATATCTTGAACGGTTCTTGATTTATGATTAATATTATTTCTAAATTTGACTTAATCAAAAGTGGGCGGTGCCACGCCCATTTTCAAAAATTTCTTGAAAAATTTATTTTATGCCACAATCTCAATGTATTCACCAAATTTTATGCTTATAGGTGTATTATGTATCACCTTTTTTGTGTTTTCGAAAATATTCTATACATAAAAAGTGGGCGTGGCTATTATCCGATTTCGTCCATTTTAAATAGCGCTCGGAGATGAGTGCAAAGAAACCTGCATACCAAATTTCATGAAGATATCTCAAAATTTATTCAAGTTATCGTGTTCACGGACGGACGGACGGACGGATATGGCTTAATCAATTTGTTTTTTCCTCCTGAACATTTTGATATACATAAGTCAATATCTAACTCGATCCGTTTATGCCATTATATACTACCGTAAGGCGACTAAAGTTAATATACCTTGTGTGCGTAGCACTACTAGGTATAAAAAGGAGAAAGCTTCGAGGGCTATGAACTACCCTTTACATGAACTTACCCTTTAAATTCTCCAGGTGTAGTGCCCTCCGACTATTTTCTGTTTGCAAATTAAATGGTTTTATAGCCGTAAACATAGTTTTTTATTTAATAAGTTAACGAATTTTCAAACTGCCCTCGTATTAGCCTAAAGAGCAGCGCAATTTAAATGTCTCGCTATGCCAATCAACCTCATGTTTATGTTAATTCCGAAAATGGCAATCGAAAGTTTGATTCATAAAAATTAATTTATGTACAGATGTGGATCATTTTCATTAGCAATTTGTGGTCAAAGTCGTGCTAATCGCGTTAAAGATTAGTTACTGTTTTGGTTGTTATAAAGTAAATTTCACTGCACAACCATTTCTTTGTTTTTTTTTGTTTATAACAGAGGGCTTCAGACAGACTAATGGGGCCTGGCTTTAACACGTTGTACTATGTCGATGTCTTCTCAAAGCTCATACAGATCTTCATTTGGCTACCAACGTCTTCATGTCCATAAATGCAGTTTCTTTTCTATCCGTTGCAATGCGGCACTCTTCATGGAATCGGGTTTTTTGCCGTGTTCGCCAAAGTGTTCCAGAGATATGCTCTCAGAGAAATCATTTTTTTTGTCCTTTAGCTTCATAATTTTGGTTTTAGCTTCGTGGCTTTTTTCTGGTCCCAACACCATATTTTTCATACAACTTCGAGGAATATATAAAATTAAAGTTGAATGCAGGTAGTATTGATGACGAAATACAGAAAATTATTCGTGAAAATTGTCAACTATTTTTTAAGGAGTTACTAACCCAATTGCGACATCGCCTACCTGGTAATATGAACTCTTTACAAAAGATAAATTATTTTTCAGTTGATAATTCTTTGAAAGTTACAAAGCCGGATGTATTTTCTCACTTTCAAGAAGAAAAATCTAGGTATTCTCCAAGTCAAGTAGCATTGATTGAGCTGCAGAGGCGAAAGCTAATAACCGTACGGTGGATAAGTGTGACCGAGAACATAAAAATTCACTAAACGAATCCCCTTTTTTAGAACTGGTCGAATTCGTATCTAGCTTTTTGGTATTACCTTTCAGTAATGCGGAGGTTGAAAGAATTTTTAGTGGCATGAACATTTTAAAAACTAAGTTAAGGAACAGATTAAAAATTAAAATGCTTAACTCGCTTCTTAACATTAGATGTTCGTTAAAACGCTTATCCAAATGTTGCACTACTTTTGAAATTACCGTGATCTCAGCTCTATGATAAATACCTAAACTTTGTACGCAGACTCAAGCTCTTCTGATTCATTAGACGAAGAAAAAAAAATGTATTTGCTTGTAGTGGTTTTTCTTTAGTATGTCTTTCTTTGAAAAAATGCCTAGTCAAAGAAAATGTGCCTGATATGTGTTGAAACAAGAATAGCTCCTTTAAGTTATGTTTACAGCTTTATATACAAATAGTTTAAACTAAAATAAAAAATTTGAAATGAATTTCGTAAAAAAATTTCTGACTTTTTTTAGATTCTTTTTTTCTTAATTTTAGCCTTTTCTAATCTTTTTTTTTGCCGATTTAGCCTCTTTTTTTTCTAACACCTGGTCACAATGATTGGATGTCTCTTGCAATTGCAATTGTTCAACGTCCAGCTTTTCGTGTAGTTTTTATTCACATTTTTGTTGCAAAGAGTTGGATACGGATCAAGGGGCAGTAATTGTTAACACCTCGAATAGTGCGAACATCTAAAACGCTGTATCCACAGTCTGGTTTCTAAATTTGGTCTCGAATTAAAAATTCAATTCGGCCAGCAAAACTTTGATATCATGATAGGGAGACATACTCCTATGTGGTTCCAAGCGAGTTTACCTCAGTCGCGCCGCAGCTAAACGAGATGTTGAAGAGTCTTTCCTTCTTGCGGATTATGGGGAGACTCTCATCCACAGGGGAAAGGGCAGGGGTGAATGATAGTACTTGGCGAAGTCTCTCTTCCACCACATATTCGACGCAAAATCTGCGCTTGTCTGCATCACCAATCCAGTAGATGCCTAGGCCTTACTTGATTAGCTCAAAAGGCAATCTGACAGCCCCCGCCTCTCCATCGTTTTTTAACCGGGTCTTTTTTTCGGAGCTCATCGTGGTCGGGTGATCAGTATCCAGTTATATTTAACCCATCATACCCTAGCTTCGCTAAATATCTGATAAAGTACTTGGCCAGTGAAGAGTTGCTACAGATAAAGGGTTCCACAATTTCTATCTACTCCTCTAAAAAAAAAAACACTATAAATCTACTTTTCGTCCCTACAGAAGCCATTCGTAGGGATCTCCATTTGGTCATCATGTATTGGACCAAGTGAGAAACGATTATGATTAGTTATGAACCTCATCCGGTATTCATTGATGATGGGTCTGGTCACCTCACATGTAGGTTCCATTGTCCTTCTGGCTTTAGCTGTTTTCATTAAATGCCACACAATAGATTGCCTGCTAGTAGCAAGAGTAGGGATAATGGTACCCAAAATGTGTAAGCTCAGCAGCTTTCTTCGCTAGTTCGTGGGTAGCGCAGTACAGGTACAGCTGTGTGACCCACATCACTCGATGTAGCGCGTAGTAAGCTCAGTTCGTATACCAACTGTCTGCAATCCATTACCACTTTAAATCAGTATTCCTGGCCTGCAGTGCTTCGATAGCTGCGTCGGATCGGTTTCCTCTGTTGCGAAAATTTCGAAAACTTCTGTTGTACGGTGTCTGTGTTGAATGCCCGAAATAGCAAAAATAAAGGTATAAAACACTGAAGACTTTAATACAGAAATACAACAAAGGCCATTATGCCAAAAGTTTTATTTGATATTTCTTTATTTCCATAGAAATCGCGTCTGACTGCATTAACAAATTGGATTAGGTTTTTTCTCTTTAATGAAAGCATAAGCCGGTTAATGAATGGCAACGCGGTAAGATTTGAGCTATACAAAAAAATAAATATTTAAATGTTTGCTAATTAGCTGTGAAAAAACGCTGATTTTTGCAAAAACAAATCGAGCTATCAAAAATATCAGTTTGAGTAGAATTTAGAATGTGCGATGGTGAAGACAGATTGTCTCTAGTGTTAACAGGTGCAGTTGGCCTCAACGCGGATATGATATTTCTAAACTCTTATAGCTAAAAGGATGTTGAGGATCGCCAAAAAAACGCGTCAAAGATTCTCGCTAGCATCTGCTTCGTTGGTTGGTTGGAAAGGCGAGTTCGATATGACTCCAATTAGCGCTAATGCGCCGTTTTGATACCACATCTCGTGAATGAACCAATGAAAACTATTACAGAAAGCTAGCATGGTGGGACTCCCCCTCTATATCCATGCCGTTGAGTTCAAACATTTTAGAGCTTCCCGGGCTTTATATCGCTAAGCTCGGAAAGGCTTCCGAACAGGGGTTTCCCTAGATATTATGTTCTACTTCGGCAGTGCGCTGGACAAACGCACAGCAGGTGCTCCACAGTCTCTTCCGCTCCCGGAAGGTTACCACTGCGGCACGAGGCATTGTGCTCCAGACACATTCGTGCCGCTTGCGCCCGGATAGTCCAATGCCCAGTGAGCACTCTGCAAACGCTTTCACCTATCTTTAGCCTCACTTAGCCAGTGCTGAGAGATCTGACACTTGAGGAGTTCCAGGGGTGCAAGGACCTTCTTCACCTTTGAGAAATCAAGAGCCGATCCACGCCTTGCCAACTCATCGGCAAACTCGTTTCCCTGTATGTTGCGATGCCCTGACACCCATATTAGAGAAACGATATGTTGACTTGCCAGGTTTATAGTCCACTTCCTGCACTCACTAACCAGGCTCGATGTAATCGTTGTTGATCCGAGAGCCCAAAGGGCCGCCTGGCTGTCAGAGAAATTTTCTATCCGGTTACCGGTGATGTCCGCACACAGTAATGCCCTGCATGCCTTCTGGAGAGTGTAGATTTCTGATTGAAATACACTCGCTGAGCCTGGGAGACGCATAGATAGGGACAAGTACAGGAGTGTTGCGAAAATGCCCGCTCCTACTTCACAGGCCATTTTAGATACGTCAGTGAAAACTGAAATGTCGAATTTCTGAGTGAATTCCACTTAGACGCTCTGCGAGTAATGGGGCTTAGAACATACACGAGGTAGGTACGCCTGTCGTAAGAGGCTACAAAAATCCACATCGACTCCGGTTCCGTGGTCAACGAAATCGTTCCCACTGCAGTCTGGCTATCACTACAAGGTGCTAGCACCAAAGCGTACCCGATTTAAGTCCGGTAGGGGACTGGCAATATCAGCAAAAACCCTGTTTGTCTCGCACAAACATGTTAATGTTACTACAACAACAAGAACAAGAGTTAATATACGCACATATATTGCCCATTTCGTCACCCCTTTTGTCTTTAAGATCATGTCATAATGTCTCTGACAGTTGCTCATCAACCTAGATAGCTTTAATATTAAAGTAGGACGCCGGACGCTTATTTGAGTATTAGCAGACCCTGCAGACGTTTCCTGTCCGATAAATTGTTCTAACTCCCCTTGTCATCTCTCTTCCTCTACTACTCTTATCTCTCTTCAGGTCTCCCCCTACCTCCATCTCTTGGTCCATCCATTGCAGCAAATCAACACTTGGATTGTTTTCAGCGAAGAGCTGCTGTTAAAGGATCTGCAGCCAAATAAATCGTTTAAATGCAACCGGACAAGGTGGGCAAGTACTCAGCTCTGTAGAGGTCGACAAATCAAGTTATGGATTGGGCCAGTAGCGATAACAACGAATATGGTCGGTCAGTACAGAGAATGGACCATGAATTTGACGAGTCGATATATTCTTTCTTGAACAAAGAACCAGAGATGGCTGACAAACCGGCTTGGCCTGGAGCGTTCGATGGTGTTTGATAAGCGGAGGAGTTCCTTACACCCCTACGAGGCGAGTGCTCTAGAGTTTCAAGGAGTCCGCGGCTCTTCTACCACGAAGTGAGATTAACTAACTAACCGATCTGGTTATCGAGAAATGCAGTTTTGTGGCTTCCTGGAACTATACCATGCCCCAAAAGTCAAGGCGGTACTTCTATGTTACCGCTGGAAATTCGCTGAATTGAACCTTCAATGACATATCGATTGCTATAATATTTTTCTCCACCAAGTGAAGAAAAGAGTAAACTCGTCATCACTGTTATTAGAGTTAGGCTAGCCGACTCAAAAGCTTGAAAGAAAAGACAACAATACTTTGCAACGGCCAAAATTGTCTATACGGTTAATCCCTATTTGAAAAGATGAAATTGTTTCAGGACCACGTGTTTCCCATAAAACTGTCTAAATTCTTGCACAAAATTATTTTTCTTTCCGATATAGACAGTGATGAAAATTTATGTGCTCACTTTCCGACACGCTAAAATCGTAAATAAAAAATAATTGCCTACAATCATAATTAACTCACTCAAATATTGCAACAAATAACACGATTAATGGTATTAAAAGATTCGCAAACCTACTTCTCATAACACTGTGCAACACAAATTGTATCTCTCTATCTCTATGGCGCGATATACAACAGGTGTATCATCATAAACCTCCTAAGAGATTTTTGCGCCAAGCTTCTCTTCCAATTTGTGGTGTGCCGATTTGAATTTTCCCTACAAATTGGTGGGACCTACAGTTTTTTGCCGACTCCGAACGGCATCTACAAAGGAGACGAATTTTTGCTGAGAAGCCTGTCATGGCAGAAATACACTCGGAGAGTATGCCAAACCACTGCCGAGGGGCGACCCCGTTTTGAAAAAGTTTTTTCAAATCACTTTTGATGTTACCTGTACCAGGGCTCGAACCATGGACCTTCGGTGTGGTAGGCCGGCAACACTACCTTCACACCACGGAGTAAAATATTTTTTCTAAAAACGGACGCACAAAAAAATGTTTGCTGAACAAATATGCAGTAAAGCACGTCTAAGTTTTATTTCTTGGAATACATCTCAAAAAGCTATTTTAAATGAGCAAAATCAGATGATAGCCACGCCCATTTTTTATGTATCGAATATTTTTGAAAAAAGTGATAAAGCAATACATTTCACAAGTATAATAGCAAAATTTGGTGTGTAGATTGAAATTTTCGGATCCAATTTATGTTTTCATAATTTTTTTGACCAATGCTATTCTAACAATTATGTAGCCATAGCTAAGAGCAGAATCATAATAAAATTTGGTACACATACATCACATATAACGAAACACTTTTTGTAGAAATATGAAAATTCGGTTGATAACCACGCCCACATCTCATATATGACTATAGCAATGCAGCGCTGAAAAGCACCATAAGCAAAGCTTAACATACTGAAGGTCCATGATTCAAGTACCGGAACAGGTAACATCAAAAATGTTTTGAAAATGTTCTTTCAAAGCAAAAATGTATCTGTCTTTGGATCGTTTTCACCATCCCTAATTAATGCAAACTGACAGTTAAATTGACAGAAATCGCCCGGCCGTGTGTCAGATGAAGTGCCAATTAGTGCTAACTGAAAGTATTCAAAACAGCCCTTAGGATATGCAGTTCGAAGTCGGCACAGAACAACAAACAATTTGTACGAAAAAATTTAGTGCGCTGCTTCTAATTCCAGTAATTGGAAGCAAAGGCCGTATTTAATCTCCTCGGAGGTACATATATCGCGCCAAATTATTATTACTAGAGATCGCCAAGTGGCTAAAATTTAACCAAAAAATTTTAATTTGGTTTCATTATTTCCTTTTTCCCCCTTTCTTTCTCAGATGTTCCTTTCGTTTAATATATTTTCGTTTTCTTTGATTTCTTATTCTATCAACAGTCTCTATATTTAATATTTTTTATTGTTTTCTCTTTTCCTTTCTTTTTTTCCTGTCCTTCTCTTCACTTTCTTTTAATAAATTTTATAACATTTTTTTTTCATGTATATTGGAACGATTTTCCGTCATCCCTTGTCAAATTTGGTTTTGAGACAAACCGGTTTCGGCGTTGTGCCATCATCAGTGTCGATTTTCGTTCGAACGAGAACGTTCAATTACTCACACTATCGGAAAAACAACAAAACAAAATTAAATTTTTTTTATTTATCTTATTTTATTCCATTTCATTTAAATTCACACAAACCCAACCAAAAATACAAAAACAAAACTAATTCCGATGTTGAATACTCTTTCAATTATTGGTTTTTATAAACACTGCTTGTATCAGCAATGAACTTTACATATTTGCTCATATTTTACATTGAGTGTTTAATCATTAAATTAAACTTTAATGCCTCCAACTAAGTAACTCTTCGTGCTCTCAGGAGAGCCTCTGGTACTGGGCATCGTATCCAGTGATCAATACAATAACAACAACTAAAGCAAAAATGCATGACACGTTTACTCACACACAACAGCGGCTCTATAGTGTGAATACTTGGTTTTCATTGGTCCACTACCAACTCTTCGCACTTACAGTGAGAGACGATCACACCAGTAATACAATAACATGCATGTCACCCCACTAGGACGCCGAAGCTGTCAATCATTATTACTTCCAACCTTACTTTCCATGTGCAGAGCATAACAAGTTCCATGACTATCCCCCATGACTAACACACAGCAATGGCCGCCTTCGCATGAATGACTTTCGCTAGAAAAATTGCAATGAAGGAAAATCGTTACATGCTTATATAGGTGCTTTTTTCATCTGGTCGTTATGATAGAAGGGTTAGGTAGAAAGAAGGTATAATTGGGAGTTTATGAACCAGCTCTCTATATAACTGCTTCATTGCTGAAAAAAGCATGATATCTCATCTCATAACTAGCAGTTTCACGTCTTCGTTGCCAGCTTCGCTTTTATTTGATTTAAAAATATAATATTTGTATTTGTTTATATAAATTTATTAATCTTCAAATTTTTTATTCTCCACTTAAAGTAGATGTATAAACAAACTAAAGTATAATATTTACATAGTTTAAATTATTGTTTCATCTTTCGGAAATAAACTAAATCAAAACACAAAAATGCCTACGGTTTTTGTAGCGGTACCTTTTACGATCGCACTTACCATTAAGATGCTCGATTCGCAGTTTCTAACAGCCTTACTTTGTTACCTAATAACTTCGGCTCCACCTACTTTAAACCTGCTGTAGTATGTTGGAATTTCGTACTCAAAGTTTGCATGACCAGCCAATACATTTTTGAAGTACTTGCGCTCAATCTAACAAAGTCATATATGCTGGCATGAATAACATTCGTAGGACCTAACATAAAGTCCTAGTGGGATGTCTACTCCCACAACTACGACTGAATACATGTTTGGCATTTGTGTTGGTGTAATTTTAATCACATTTTTCTATATTATAATTAATTTTTTTTTACGTTTTTTTGATTGGCGGCACTGTAGTTTGGGCATACCTATCCATACGTATACAATTGTTAATACCTTAGATGTATAGTTTGGTCATAAAGTGGCACAATTTCCCTCAACTTGCGCTTTTATTTTATATATTATTTTTAATATTATTTAATCAAGGAAAAAAAACTTGAATTTTGTGAATAAATCCTTGTTTTTCCATTTTTCACAGAAGACAACATAAAGTTTCTATTGCTACATGTTGCTAAGCATGTCTACTTCCCGGACAAAGTGACCGGCAACAAAGCTGGTTCACGGACCCTTTGAAATAAAAATAAACTACCCGAATCGTTTGAATTATCAATCTCCAACACAAATAATCTATACAGGCCCCATTCTGAAAAATGCCATGTTACTCTGTTACAAAAAAAATAAAAGATTTGTGCACGGTGTAATCATTTAGAGAAAGAAAATGTTATCCTGCCGCTGACGGCGACTAGCAAAATTATTGCAAAAAAATTTGATTTCAACACCTGCGATATCACGGGAAGTGCTTATGCCATTTTGAGCAGCCAAAATTGCTTTGATGTCCGAGAGCGCGACGTTTTCACGATTGCGTCTGCAAGCTTTTAGTGTTTATTAAATTTTTATTGCACATTTACGTAATTTATTAATGCGTTAATTAAAAATTTTCACTGCTGAGCAAAAAATATTGTGTGCTGCTACAATGCCTCAAACTAAAGAGTTTACTGGGAAATGAGGGAAAAAAATCTCGCATTTTCGCAAGTTTTTAGTTGAGTCAACAAGTCCGACGAGTACAATTTTCGAAGCAGCCCTTCTTTGATTTTGGGAAAGAAGTACTTTTGGGTAGCACAAATAGGGAAACTAAGCCCCTGCAACCTACAAAGGGGGGGGAGGTGATTGAATTCGCCACGTCTAAGTATGGTATCAGCAGCCTAAACAGATGCATCAAGCTGAAGAAGAAATTAAAAACCAACGTGGATTGTTCGCTGCCTCTAAGCACAGAAGCTTTGAAGGCAAGCGGTTTACCGACTTGCTAATATTTATACATTAACTAGAAAACCAGGCCACGCTTCGCTGCTTCTCATTACTTATAATAGACTGAGTCACGTTGGAATCATCATATCTCCGAGACCAGTTGAGATATATATTTTAATAACATCACTTATTGCAACACATATTAGCACCTTTTGCTTGATACCCATATTGTACTAAATACATTTTTAGCCAGCTTGGTCCACATATCGGTCGATATCTCCTAAACTACTTGAGTTATAGGAACAACTGATATCTTATTTTTTAAGTTCAACGTCTTGAAGAGAATAAAATAGAAGAATTTCTGTTGTTGTTGCAAGATCGGAAATATTGCAAGATACATGGAGATACAAACAAAATAAATACATGCCTTTCGGATTTCAAGGAACTTTGAGGCATTCGGTTCGGAGCTTTGGATGATGGTAATAATGTAGCTCGTGTTTATGAAGAAAGGTATCGATACCAACACTGAAAATAATGGACAGACTAGAATTAAGGAAAGCGCGCCCTTGTTTTAAAAAGCTCAAAATATACTTAAATATAGTAAAATTTACTCAAAGTATGTAAAATTCCTTTAATTTGAGTAAGTCGTACCCTTCAATTTTAGGACAATCGTACTTAAAATAAGAAAATCGATGTCTTATTTTAAGTTCATGGCATTTTTCTATATTTTAGTAAAATTGTACTGAAAACAAGTCATTTTTAGACTTTATAAGTGAAATAAGTTCAATTTTACTTGGCTTAAGGACAATATTTACTTAAACTTTCAACAAGTAAAAATTTATTCAATTTAAGGATGACTCAACCTGATGCGAACCGACTATTTACTTAACTCAAGCTTTGATATAAGGTCATGCTTCCTTATTTTAAGTTCAAGCATACTCTCTTTCCTCTAATGAAAGCAGACATGAATTCTCTCAAAATAATGCAGCGATAATCATATTTTATTGAACAGTGACAAGTGAGTGATGGCAAATACAAATATGGAAATTGTTCTCGAAGTGGACAAAGTGTACAAAATATTGGAATTATTTAATTTAATAGATTTGTGCGATTTACTGAAAGGTAAGTGTGATAATAATATTGTGAAATAGATACAAGTTCAAACATGTGCCTTTTGAAAATGCATATGCATGTACATACAGGAAATTTTTGTGCAGCATTACCAAAGTTAACTGTTAACTGTACATGTGCATGTATGTACATATGTGTGTTTGAATATACAATATTTCACAAGAAAAGAGGCGCCGCGAACGTTTTTGCTTTGTATTAATTTTTGTTGTTTTTTTTAAGCACACAACATTACGGAGGAAAGTTTAAAGTTTATGCAGAGCAGCCACATTGATGAATTATTCCCCAAAGAACTTTTGGGACGCAAAATTATTTTATTTATATTTATTTATATATTTAATTTAAAAGATATTATTTTCCCTATTATTAAGTATTATAATGTAAATAATAATAAGTATTTAAAACCTAAGTTTAATTTTTAAGAACAATGAATTGAAATAAATGAAAAAAAATAAGTTTTTGCATTTTTATTTAAGACAATTCCATTAGTATTAAATGTAAAGACAGGGAGACTTAATTTTAAAGTCAAAGATCTTTTAACCTAAGAAAGAGGTTTTTATTTGATGGCCTTATATTAAGAACGTCTTTACTTTAAATTAAAGACAACAATGTTCTTCGTTTAAGAAAATCTCCTTTAATTGAAGGCAATATTTTCCTCTTTTTAAGGAAACCATATGTACTTAAAAGTAGAATCGTGTTTCCTTAACTTAAGGAAGACATGTCTTTAGTGCTATTTCATTCCCATTTTTTCCTTAAAACAAGTAAATTTTCCATAGTTTTAGGACACATTTGTTTGAGTGAAGTTAAAGCTCCGCCACTATATTTCAGTTAGAAAGTAGAAGAGAAGCTTCCGGTAGATAATGCCTTTGAAGGCGTTTATCCTCCCGACGGATCTACTACCCTATGTAGTACAGCATACCTACAGGTATTTTCTATTTATGGTTGGTTATTTATTCGCCTACATCATTGAGTATATCAATCAGCGGTTTTTACATTCTATGGAGCTTTCATTCAGTTTTGCTTTTTCCTGGAATACGTAGATGCCATTTTACAGTGCCCTGATTGTTTTTACAGTTATAAGACAATGTCCCAAAAGTGACAAGGGACCCGCTAACAAAAATGGGATTGTTTACTTCAATACGAAAATTTTCGGGCATTTTAAAACACTCAAAAGAAAAGTCCAAAAAATATATAATTTAAACATCTACAAAAGATTTTTGGTTTATAATTCGTTTTATTTCGTCATGCTGATCCACGGTAATTCTAACCCTGCTAGGTATATAGTCGTAAATTTCAGCGAAATCGAGGTTCAAAATAATTTAAATGTAATCTCAGACATAAAGTAATTTAATTTCATTTCTTTTTAAAACATTCAATTATTTTGCAATTATCATAAATCATAAAGAGACGAAGTTGTATGGTACACATGGACTAGAGATGCTATGGTGCTTCGATACCGAATACGAAACTTAGAAACTTCCATTTGATTTTGAACTATGATCCTTACGGAAGGAGGGGTAACATGACCTAGAAGATTTCAAGCTTTAAGATTTCGTTAGCTAGCCCGTTTTCGGAGCTATCGACCAATAAAATGATATCGGAGATAAAATTATTAAAATCGGACTCAGTCTATTATAAGTTCTGAGCGTCCAATTTCGACACCGGTAAAGTCACTTTCGTTACATTGCTACACGCGTCCCCGAATAAATGCAACTTGAATTAGCAATCGCTTTTTGCATGGTCGTATTTTGTTGTGAATGGCGGTTAAGATGTCGAATGTTGGAGGTTTGTCTACTCGTAGAGTATAACGCGCATGAGCTAGATATGTAAAGAAACAATTTTATACGCAGCTGTGCCAACATGATATCACAACTTTCGTCTCAGGGATTTTTAACGGCATAAAGGAATTGCGATGAATAAAGACGCTTGAAAGCTTTTAGGATGAATAGAGAAAGTGAATGGTTTATGACATTTCCATCCGTAAAAAAACACAAGTCAGGTGGTCTCTATAACCAAACATTATATACTCAGCTGTGAGCTCTAGCAACAAAATTACAGTTATTTTTTCCTTCGTCTAATTCATGCCTATATAAAAATTGATCTTCAATACCAGAAACTTTGTCATCTACTTTGATTCAAATCCTCTGTGTATCAGAACGTGTTTACAAAAGTTTTATGTCGAATGTGGGCGTGGTTATCAACCGCTTGACATAGTTTTTTGATAGTTTACTAACTACAAGTACTTTAAACTTGTCGGAAAATTTTTTTATGAAAGTGGATACATAAGATAAGAAATAACCTTTGATAATAGCAGAAAAAGATAGGAATTGCTCAAACATGGAGAGTACCGCGCCCAGTTAAAATTTATTTCAACATGCATAAATTTGTTATATCTAGGATATATTTTTTTGTTTTAAAATTTTTTTGCACGAACTCTTTTGGCTTCAGAATTATCGTTTTTTTAAATTTACTAAGCCACCTTTTGAAATCATTATCAAAATTGGGCGTGGTTCTCAAACGATATTTTTTTTATTGCCACGAAAGCCGGTTTCAGTACTAGAATGAACTGTTATTAGAGTGTAGTAATGTTAAACAATTTTTCTAACCTGTACCAAATATGTTTCGCGTTATGCATAAAATATTTGTACCAAATTTCCCGAAATGTTAGATTAGTCTTAGTAACAAATAGGGCGGTACCCACGTCCATTTTCAAGCATTTATACATTTTTGAATATTTTCTTGCGATGACACTTTGGAAGTAAAATAGAGCTGATATAAAATAATTGTTTGCATACGTGTTTATGATTATTTTAAAAAGCTGTTATATAAAAGTGGGCGTGGCCCTTAATAGACTTTTTACTTTTCCTCCGGCGTATGCCTATTAAAAAGATAATTTGTGTGCCAAATTTGTTATATCTTGAAGGGTTTGGATTTAGGATTGATAATATTTGTAAAATTGACTTAATCAAGGGTTAGGAGGTGCCACGCCCATTTTCAAAAACTTATACAAAAATTTATTTGGAGCCACAACTTTAATCCACACCCCGAAATCTGTTCACTATACAAGTATTATGTACTGTGAGGTATGCTCAGCTGAGTATACTTAAGAAATTAAGAAATGAAATTTGGAATGCCCGAAGTCGGATGATAACCACCCCCCTAATTTCGATATCGAAAATTTCGAAAAACATTTAAAATAAAATAATTAGTTGACTGCAGTTAAAATGTAAGCTTTGGTAGTCATATTGACGTATTGCAAAATTGTTTCGTATTGGTGACTTTGGAAAATAGGCGTGGCGCGGCCAACATTTTTAAAGTTTCGACTGTTAAAAGCTTCGACACTGTTTACGATAAAATGATGTAACTTGTTGCAAGCCATATCACAGCTACATAAAAATGTTTAAACCTAGGAAAACACACAATACGTTCTGGGTAGCAATGGTACTTTCTTTTCAAAATGATATTGTTAAGTCAGTACAGTGGGGTATTTAATGTTCAGTTCCACTTGTACATAGACTTTCTTACTTATTATACCTAGTCAATGCTACGTTTATATAAAGTCACATTCTTATTTTTTGTTTGCCTCTTTCCAGTGCTAATTGCAGAGTATCGTACTCGCTAAATATTCATTTAGTCAGACACTTGAAAGTTAGACTTTAGATCCGGACCTGGTGACAGTGCAACTTACAGTAAAAACAGCTCCGCTAGATGAAGCACATGTCGAGATATTTAGAAAATCTCTATCAATGGATAAGTCTTTAAAAAACTGTATAAGGCTGCCTATCCTTAGAAATAAAATTGTATTGACATTGAGCATTGCAGAAAAATGCATACTTGGATTAATAGAAGTCAAAATAGAGTTTTTGTATAATTTTTGTCTGAGCGTCTGAGGTAGTCTGTATGTTTGTTCGAGCATCAATTAAACTCCACTCAATAAAACTTAATGTAATTTTTACCGATGTATTGCTAGATATTCAACTTAAAGTTAAAGAGACATTTTATAGCTAGAAAAGATATTATTCCTTTTGTAGACAGTTGTGGCAATAAAAGTTGGCTTAAAATATTTTTTGTGGCTATAGGGAAATTAGAACAGGCCAATGTATGCTCAACACGCAAAAAGTGCTGCATATAATTTAATGTGATTTTTCTAGATTTATTGCAAGAGGTTTTCCTTGAAATTTAGGACTCCGTGAGCATCTCGTGTCTATATATAATTTGACCAAAAAGTGGCAGCAAATTTTTACTTGAAAGCAGATATAGAATTTTTGCATTTTATTTTTAAGACTAAAAGTTCTCAGAGTACCAATTTTTCAATGAAAAGTTACATTTGCTTAATTTATATAAAGGTAGTCTTATAAATTTTTTTTTTATAATATTTTTATTTTAAATTGAAATACATACAACGCAAAATCTCAATGAAACTGTGCTATGCTCGTTTAGTATCGCCAGCGGCGACACCTTGTGTAGCAGGTGGAACGGTGGTTGCTAGTCAAATTGAATTGGCTTGTGTTGGTATTTAACAACAATTTGCTAACTGTTAGTAATGAAAGATTAATGAATGTATGCGTATTAAATGGCAATATTTTATTTAGTTAAACCAATTACACCGACTTTGATAAAATTATTGTCATTGAAGTGCAACGAATGATCATAGAAAGCAGGCGCTGTGGAACAAATAGATGCATTCAGGGGGTTGTGGCTTGGTTGGTTGGTTGAAGTGGCGACGCACAGCAGGCGCTCCACCGTCTCTTCCGCCCCCGGAAGGTTTCAATTTCGGCACGAGGCATTGTGCTTCAGACCCATCCGCTTCGATAGTTCAATGCCCAGTGAGCACCACAACTAATCTAAAAATGTCCCTTCTATTCACCGTCAGAAGGGTCGAAGATCGTGTTTCTTTGTAAGGGGGGCACATACTCATTGACACTCTGCAGAACTGCAAAAGTTTCCACCTATCTTTAGCCTCACTTAGCCACTGCTGACATATCCGACCCTTGAGGAGCTCCAGGGCTGCAAGGACCTCCTTCGCCTTTGAGACATCAAGAGCGATTCACGCCGTGCCAACTCATCGGCAATCTCATTTCCCTGTATGTTGCGATGCCCCGACACCCATATTAGAGAAACGATATGTCGACTTGCCAGGTTCATAGTCCACTCCCTGCACTCACCAACCAGGCTCAAAGTAATCGTTGCTGACCAGAGACGCATAGATAGTGGCAAGTCCAACAGCGTTGCAATAATGCCCACTTCTACTCCACAGGCCAGTGAAAACTGAAATGTCGAATTTCTGAGTGAATTCCACTGCTTTCCAGTCGTTTCTGGGAGGAAATATAACCTTAAAGTTTATATCAAAAACTGTCCTAAGACAGGTGTAGTCCGTTGTGGTTTTATATAGGAGTCGTTAATTTTCAACAGAATATAGCAGTGGCCGCATGCGCGCTCCTTCCAGAGTACCAACTCTCGAAGCCTAAGTGCAACCTTGGATGATGTTTCCTTGATAAAGATATTGATGGGTGGCATGTTGCATATCACGTTCAGAACCTCTGTGGGGCATGATGTTATTGCTCCGGTGATTGCGCCACAGGCATCCCGCTAAACTTTAACTAACATTTTAATAATGTAGCTCTTGCCTTTCACTACACTATTGCCCCATAGGATAAGATCGGTCGAATAACAGCTTTGTACATCC
The DNA here is from genome assembly GCA_949987695.1 of Merzomyia westermanni. Taxonomy (NCBI): domain Eukaryota; kingdom Metazoa; phylum Arthropoda; class Insecta; order Diptera; family Tephritidae; genus Merzomyia; species Merzomyia westermanni. Next base: position 67,312,858 of record OX465290.1, read on the forward strand.
ATTCTGTGATTTCTGGGATCAAGCCCCACAGGCGTACATAGCTCCTTATGACCGTTTGACCCTGTGTTCTATAATAGGCTTCCAGTTCCACTTAGGTGTGAAATGGACGCCTAGGTTTTTCACATCTTATATATAAATAGACAAGATGAATGCAATGTAGAACTGTTTTCTGCTAAACTATAATTCTAAGGTATACAAATTATACATGTATAGATAGGAAATTTTGAGGTGTACTTTTATCCATAAATAGAAAAAATTTTAAAAATCATTTTAATATAAAAAATTTAACATAAAAGTCACACCACTACACATTCACTTATTCACACTATAGACACGCTGTGTGTGTGTGTACTTGCTTCTTGTGTACTATGCTGAATCGTGAGCATGGCCGAGGAGTTGCTTTGTAGGAAAAAATTAAGAGCCGTAGTAGTGTGAGTAGACTTGCCATGCATGATTTTGTGTTATTCGTGTGGTCGGCTCTCACTGTGAGTGCGAAGAGTTGGTAGTGGACCAATGAAAAATAAGTATTCGCACTATAGATACGATACTCTGTTGTGTCATGCATTTTTGCTTTAGTTGTTGTTATTGTATTGATTACTGGCTACGATGCCCAGTGTCAGCTGCTCTCCTGAGAGCACGACAAGTTGCTTTGTTGGATACATTAAACAAGCAATATAAAATATGAGCAATTATGTAAAATTCATTGCTGATACCTACAAACAGGGTTTACAAAAATAAAATAAATGATTACTTATAAAGAGTATTAAACACCGAAGAAAATTAAAGGAAAATAGAGGAAAGGAAAAGAATTGAAAAGAAGGAAAATTAAAGGAAAGAAAAGGAAAAGGAAAGGGAAGGGAATGGAAGGGATAGGAAAGGAAGGAAAATTAAAGGAAAGAAAGGAATGGTAAGGAAATGAAAGGAAGGGAAGGAAAACGGAATTAAAGGAAAGGTAAGAAAACGAAGGGGAAAGAAAGAAAATAAAAGGAAGGGAAGGGAAAGGAAAAGAAGTTTGAGGAAAGGAAAAAATAAAATAAGAGCGTAAAAGAAGAAATCAAGGAAAATAAAAATATGTTAGAGGAAAGGAACGACATAGAAAGGAAGAAAAAAAGGCGGATAAAAGATACAGAAAAAAAATAAAATAAAATAAAATTTACTGGTTGAATTTCAACCACTGGGCGAACTCTAGTAATCAGAAAGATGCAACTCTTGACCATTAAGAGAAGGTAGATTGAAACTTGGTATTTTCAGCCTAGTAGTGAATAGCTCTAGCTCTGTCTTTGAAGGATAGACGTTGAGCCCGTCGGTCTCCGCCCATCCACTCAGCTTTCTTAGTGCTCCCTGCATGATTCCACTGATCCCCTTAGGGCATAGACCCGACCACTTTAATTCCATTTTTATTGAGTTGACGAAGTATGCTGTCTAAAACACAAAGCCAGAGCAGTGAAAAGAGAACCCCACCCTGAGAGGTCCTTCTCCACAGGTGTGTTGTGACCTTACTGGCTCCCACCTTGGCACTTATCACTTTTAACCCATTAAAGCCTGCTCATAGATCCCGTTGTGTGATTTTATTGAAATTTTATCACATTGATTATATAAGTCATAGAGGTTGTAATGCCAAATTTCAGGCTTATAACTTTTACCATAACCAAGATTTTCAGGGGTATTTAAATACCCATCCGGCAAATTCGAGTTCTGGGCATAAATAAAATGTTCGGTATGGCAGCATTGTCTTGCCAAGCCAAACAGCTGATATGAGTTGTGTAACGAAAGTATAATCAAAACAGACTTGAAAAGTAACTTTTGTGCAAATAAGTGAAGACCAAAATTTTGTGCTGCTCAGTAAAAATGATAAGAAAAATGTTTATAAAATAAATATTATTATTGCGCCACCTCAGAAAGTGGATGCTGTCAGTGATACGGAAGACCTAGATGATAATATTCAAATTACGACAGACAACGAAAAGTTTCCACAGGAAGTAGCCGGTAGCTTTGAAGTGGAATATATATATAACGACGGCAGTAACAATTTAGCAAAAGTCGCTGACGCCGATATTAATTTGCAGCCATCCACATCAAAAGCGACACAAGAAACTCGCAATTTCAATGAATCACATAAACCAAAGTGGAGCCACCGGCAAAACTACGATTTCTGCAAGGAACCTTTTGATAACACTGCAAGTGCACATAAGGAGTTATATGAAAAGATTGGTAAGTAGCCTCACGTTTTCTTTTACAAGGGACCCACTTACTTGAATTCCTTCAGGATCACTGTGTCCACTTCAGTTGTGGGAATGCTTCCTAGATGACGAGGTACTTATGCTTGTTGTAGATAGAACAAATGAGTATGCTGCACAAAATAATGATCCTGAATTTTTAACAACAATAGACGAGGTAAAAAGTTTCCTTGGCATTTTTTGTACATTACTGGCTACCACACATTGCCCAATAAAGCAGCATATTGGTCAAACCGTGAATCTCTAGACTGTGAGTACATACATAAAGAAATCTATAAGTCGAGACAGATTCAAACGAATCCCAAAATTTAAGCGTAGATGAGCAGATGATCGCTTATTATGGAAGTCATTCTTGTAAAATGTTTATAAAAAACAAGCCAATTAGATATGGGTACGATGGCTATTGTTACCAGTTCATGCCCTATGCTGGTGCAGCTACCAAATTCAGTAGTGATTATGGTCTTGGAGAAAACGTTGTTCTTCAATTATTGTCCCATCTTAAACGAAAACCACAATGTGACGTTTGATAATTTTTTTACCAGCTAAAGGTAAAAAGATCTCACTAATAAATATTTCATATTAAATTATGTAATTTATTTTACTTATTTGCTCTAATTTAATAATAAAAAAAACATAACGACCTTCTAAAAAAAAGTTATGTGAAAATCAATGTTATCTAATAATTTATACTCATTTCGGCGGATGGGTGTTTAAATACCCCCACTAAGACATAGGCTCAAGATTCCTAATGCATTCACACGATCAAGCTTTTGGTTCGGGTTATGTTTGGAGAATATCATACGCAAACTTTTCTTGAAGTTTGACTAGGTTCTTTTAATTATAAAATTTTTTTAGGAATTGTTAAATATGCTTTTTTAATATATTTTCCACTCTCCACATTAGATAAGAAAAAACGACAAAAAGTACTCGGAATTTCATAATACTATATAGTAGAAGGGATTACACTACACTTTCTTAAAATTAAAAAAAAAAAACAGTATCTGTTATAGTTTTCAAGATATGGCGATTTGGATGAACTCTGTTTTTGGGGTATTTAAATACCCCTTCGTCGTTAATGGGTTAACAGTGCCATCCCTATCCAATTTACTATAGGAGCCTCGATACCATTCAGGGGACTGCATCATAATAAAATTGCTGTTTGGTCTAAGAAACTTGACTTCAAGAAAATGCTCAAGTCAGGCTATGAGCGTCATGCGACCAGAGGAAGTCAAATCTTTTCAATCTCAATTCTTGGTAGTTGAATGTCGTTTCAACAGCTTAAGCATAATATTTGCTGCATTGAGGGAATGTAGTTTGCATTTCCCCGACAACCAATTTAACCCACCGAAATTACTCGAATTTTGGCTGACCAAGAGCTCCTATTTCGGTTACCGAGTATCATAAGTGGTAGTGCTTCCAAAGTATGGCATAGTAGTGGTTCGACAACAGCAATAATATCCGTAATTTGCACCGAGAGAAATGCTGTACCCTGACACAAATTCGCCATGGATACTGTAAGAGACTTAACCCAGCAAACACCGAAAACAAACGTTTGAGAAAACTTCGCTTCTCAGTTAGATTTTGAAATGCTTTCATTTGAAAGTAAATATATTCTCAACTTTTTCTCAAACCTTGTTTTTCAATTTTAGAATATAGTTGAAATTTTTTTGAAGCATTTCGTTCTATAGCGAAAGTCTGCTAGATCGATAGTCATCGACACATTTTTTTGCAAACCATCGATGTCGTGGAATGTTTATTATAATAATAATTTTTTGACCGTGATACGGTTAGCTTCTTTAACCCTAGACGGTCATCCTTCGTCAAAATGACTACGAACTATTTTATTTTCACTGTAAATAAGTTTTTTATGGTTCCTGTTGATCTCCGCTTTCGTACAGCGATAGTCGGTTGTTTACTCTCTTTGAATTGGTATTTATTAATAATGAAATAAATAATTTAAAAAAAATAAAACGCGTTCATTATTTCCACTCACACCCTACTGAAAATGGATTTCAAATAAGTCGTCGTCATATTGACGAAGGATGACGTTAATGTACAAAAAAAAAGGATGACCGTCGAGGGTTAAACTAAATTATGTAAATGTTGTCCGGTTCGGCGAGCATAACATTTATAAAATGTTTACTGAAAAGTGTTCGGCGACGTAACAGAGGGAGAGAGAGCAATTTGACATTTCATTGAGAGAGCAAGTTTCTGCGGGGAAATTTCACTCAGTGAAAATTGCAAGTGAAAAACAGCCTATCCTGACATAGCAAAACGACAACAATAATTTCAAACTTTGAGCTATTAACCACTGAAAAACGTGAGGGCTGTTTGCTTGCAAGTTTTTTAAAATTTCTGTTCGTCATTCTTTCTTTATTGACAGTTCTTAGCAAGTTTTGTCGCCGAACACACCTATATAACACGTCCGAGTGAATACTTTCATCGATGCAACTAATTCTTTGTTAAGAATACTTCGGAAATATGTTACTGGCATTCCCAAAGATGCCAGGACATTGAAATGTATTCCCAAAATACCTACAGTAGAAAAAATGTGACCAGGAAATATTTTCACTATGGTGTTAAGGATTCCCTCACAGATTTTTTCATTTGATTTATATCACAAATATAATAATTGAATGCATACAAATGAATAAAGTTACTCATTTATGTATTTTACGAATTGTAAACGAGAATCGAATGTTCATATCTAAGAAAATCCGTATTTTTGCATCCTAAAAAGAGTTCCTGCGATATGTCCCTATTAATGGAATCGCTTTTATTACCTTATGACATTTTTTATATAACAGAATATTGGGAAATGTGAACTGTATGGGACTCATTTCGTGCTTTATTATAAAAACTTTTTGTTGAACTATGTGAATAGAGAAAATATATAATAAAATTTAACCGCATAGTTTTCTATTAAACCAAGGTATTTGCTTTACGTTATTGGCAACACTGAATTAATATTTCAATGAGAGTATCTGGATTCCATTACGCTTCTCTCTACTCACGTCTAAAAAAAAAAGTTGGAAGTTCTATATATCTCAAATTGAAAATAAAGGTAAATTCCGTATAAAAAATGTGCCTTTTAGCTTGAGAACGCTATCAACGGTTATTTGCGATACATTGGAGAACTAACGTTTAAAATTTGAGAGTAGGATTGCTTCTGAAATGCATCTCAAATTTAGATTTGATAAAAATGCTTATTAGGAAGAGTTTCGGATAGAAGTCTACCCATATATTCTCTTTAATTTTTGACAACAGATTTGCAACTGCACTCGCTTACATTGTTACAAACGTATAAACTAGGAAAGTCGAATTCAAAACAGCTTTATAGTATAAGTAGCAACAGACATTTAACAACACGATCAACACCAAAAACATCAAGAGTCACAAACCTACATTGTAGATCTTAGCAATACCAACATCAATGCAAACTTCCTTGACGCAAAGACGTTTTTTATTCATTTTTTTATTAGCATTTATTTTTGTTTTGAAGTTTATTTATAAATTCTTTAAATTCTCATGAGATTACTGATCACTTTGGGAGCTGGTCGCCGATTTTATGTATGCCGCCGCATATTGTGTATTTGTTGTTGTGTATTCGCTATGAGCTGCCATCACAACCACACAATGGGATTTTTTAAAAAAAAATTTCGCAAAAACCATCGTGGATAAAGTTAGAGCTATTGCAGTTCGTCGTAAAGAATTTTCAAGCTCATATATTGGCAAATATGAGGCCAGACAAGAGTATTAAAAAACGGTTTCAGAAAATCTAATTTTTAGTTCTTTTACGTCTTTAAAATATAAGAAGGAAATCAAAAATTATCTTATCTTATAAATCATATTTCTTATACATTTTTAAAAGACTCAAAATGCTAGAAAAAAATAGGTTTGAAACTTTTGCGAAAATCTCAAAAATACATATCGAGAGACCAGTGAAAGATCGCCACATCTAAAGATATTTTTTTTACGGCTTGCCTTAGAATGAGTTTCAAAAGGCCCTATATCAAAGCAAGTTCAATACATTTTCAGCTGAGATAGGGCGTTTGTGATTCAACTTAGAGTTTGAATAATAATAATAAGGCGTTCTTGTAAAATAATTTTAAAAATAGTGGTTTCGAAAAAAATTTTATATATTATATATTTATATTTATATATTCTTCAGAAATAATATGAAATTATAAAAAAAAACTCCAAAAACTGGAAATAAGGCTAAAGGATGTTATTTCTTTTTCGAAAGGGAAATAAAGCCCACTGAAGCCCAAAGGAAATATAATAGGAAATTTAGTTTTGTTTGGAGGTATTCAAGCATCTACCTTAATAGAATCAAAATATAGCGCGATTTTTGGTTAGAAATTTAAATTCTATAGTATGATATATATTTAAGGTGAGATGTGCGATTAAACGGCTTAACCATTTTTTAATCAATAATTTTGTTGATTAATCATAGCTGTTGCTTAGTTTTAATTAAAATTATTGTGAAGTTGAAACCTTAATAACTGTTTGCATTTCTTTATGGTAGTTTTCTTAAACGATAGATCAATGACAGTTTTAGTATATTCAAATTAATCAGATTATGTTTACAATTAATCGAAATGTGACTAATCGGGAAACTACACTTTTTTATTAATCTTTAAGGCCTTACTCTGTTTAATTAATTAATCAAGTTGAGACTAATTGCATGTTCTATAAATTTGTTCTTTCCACATCTCTAATCCTATAAATTTTGAATTTTTATTTTCTAAAGATTCAGCATTAAAAACAACAAGAGTTTTGGATGCATTTTAATATGGAAACTGAAATAACGCCCACTGAAACAGGTAATAAAGCCCACGAATTGCATAGCCTTTTTAAGGAACTAAAGCCTGTGAGCTTTATTTCCTTTTTTTGGAAAATAAAGCCGCTGCGCGTTATTTCCAGGGTCGTGACCAGACATGTTAAATAATGATTACTAATCGTAATGATTACCGGTACAATTAACTATTTTCTTGAGAAGCCATTTAATGATTTATTACCATTTTCAATTTTTAATGATTATTTTTCAATTAATTAAAAAAATAATCAAAAAAATTATGATTTTTTACGTTTATTGAAAAAAAAATTTTAAAAAATCAAAAAGAAAAGTTGCTTGGATTACTTTCGATTTTTAATTTTTTTTTTTTTGATTTTTTTTTTTTTAGTATTGTACACAATATACACATCAACAAAACTGAAAAAAAAAATCTAAAATTAAACTATCAAAAATAATTAAAAAAGTGGTTTTCCTCACTTTTGATTATTTTTGATTTCTTTTTTATTATTTTTGATTTTTTTTTTCAGTATTGTTTATGTGTATACTGTGTATAGTACTGAAACAAATCAAAAATAATCGTAATCAATTGATAATTTTCTTTTCTTGAAAAACAATTAAAATAATCACTAGCAATTAGCCATATATTTAATTGCGTACTAACTCCTAATCAAATTTAACAGGTGTGGTTGTGACATCTTCCGCTCATTTTGGAAATACGCATGCATGCAATTAATTTTTTTATATGAAACTAGCAGACCAGGAGTTACTCGGCCAAAAATCTTCCGCTCACATAAAAAAACATTTACTCTCTCCACTTGCTATCGCTCAAGTAGTCGGCCTTGCCCTCCTTTTTTAATCTTTCTATTCTTCCTTACGCATATCGCATATCCCGTTCCTCTTCTGCTTCCTTTTATTTTCCAGTTCCTCTTTCTCTTCTCTGCCTCTTGTCAAATCTATTTATATCTCATTCCTATTTCTATTCGTTTTTTCATTCGTAACTATTTGGACCCCTCTCTTCTGCGACCTCTTTTTCTAGCTCCTTTTATTCCGACTATCCCTACTCCTTTACACTTCCTTCATACCAAATATCACAAGGAGGGGGGCGGGGGGGGGTTATTTATGCGTCAAACTTATTTACCACATCTTCGACAAAAAGGTTTGAAGACTTCTGAACATCGATTACATTTTTAGAATTGAAAATATGGTCATGTTTAATTCTTCCTCAAAAAAGTTAAAATTCCATTCATCATAAACTTTTTTAAAATTTTCACTTACAATAAGTTTTGGAAAAAAGCAAAATCGAGCATCAAAACTATTTAAAACCATCTATAGCCGCAATATTTGATTTTAAGACAAGTTTCTTCCAAATACCCCATAGTGCGCCGTCAGCCCTGGTATCGCCTATGACACCGTCATCATCATTGCGGTCGCACGCACCGTCTACTCCGTAGCAGTGCCGATTGTCGCTTTTGATTGGTTGATTACCTTGCTCGGTGGTTTTGTGTGCCAGTATGTAAGTTTGTGGGTTTTGCACTTCTATGGCGGTGTCTTCTGTTATGTGATCAGTTGAGATCAGACGATTTATCGACACGCCACTACACCCAAGATATACCAAGAACACAATCGCCATCATTAGCACATACTCGTATATCTATGTATGTATGTACAAATGCATACGTATACGTAACGTCGGCTGTGGCGTTAGTAAAATGCCGCCTGTCGCTTCTTTGGAATTTTCTTAATCTGCTTGATCTCTTTTGAATCATTTTCTGATGCTCTATTCGCATCTGCATATAAATACCACACAGTCAAATCAACTAGTTGATAACTACCTCAGTCTAAATATATAAAACAATCTACATTTTTTCATATAAACGACTGTTGAATATGTGCTTTCAAATGTCAGATTGCTATCAGAAATAAAAAAGTTTTAAAAAGAATACCCCAATTTTAGGCAATTTTCATCTACTATATATTTCTGAACGTACGCAGTAGAACTTGAGCGATATTTCCCTAAGCGATGAATAAGAGCGTACTCTCTTTGACATCCTTTTGGAACAAGAGAAGATATTTTTTTAGCTTTCTACTCTTATGCTATTCTTTGTGGAGAAAAAAGAGAGATACCCCCAAGCGAAGAATAAGAGAGTACTCCCCTTAACCATGATCCAATAATTTATATGGTCGCCGCAATCGGCCAACAACACGAAATTACCGTTTGACGTCGTTTAATTCTTATGTCAAAATGCACATGTGAGAGGGAACGCGCAAAAACGATTCGCCTATTTTCTAAGCTTTTCACGTATAACACACACATAAATCACAAATTTTCTTAAAATGTTATCACAAAGCACTCGTTAAATATCGATTCACAGCGAATTTTTATTAAAAATAAATAAAACACGAAGCGAACTCAATAGCTTTACCAAGAACTGTTAACAAAGAATGTAAACAAAAAACAAAGATATGATAGTTTGACATAAGGTGTGGATGAGGAAGAAGAAGACGCTATGTCATCTACGACGACCATATAAATTATTGGATCATGCCCTTAACATCCTTTCGGATCCATAACAGAGATTTCTACACTGTGTGCTCCGATTTTACTAATCTTGGAGCAATAGGGAGAACTCCTCAAGTGACTAATAAAAGATTGCTCCTTTCTATATATTTTTGGAGCGAAAGTAGAGATTTCTCCAATTTTTACTCCTAACTAACAGTAATCTAAATTTCTCTTCCAACAAAAGAAAAAAAATGTTCAGCAAAATAAAAAGCAAAAATTTTTGGTGTACATATAATTCAGGTCCGATACTATGTTTGGTTAGCTAAGTGCTCAGTTTAATTTTTGTGATTTTTGTTGGAACGATTTTCCGTCATCCCTTGCCAAGTTTGGTTTTGTGACAAACCGGTTTCGGCGTTCTGCCATTTTCAATGCCTAGTTTCGTTCGTTAATTTTTGTTTTTTAATGCTATGTATGCCCTCATTGCTGATATAAGTATGAGGTATTTTCGAGTTCGCTGGCTTGTGAGTTTTAAAATAGAACTCTTCATTTGTTTCCATATAAAGCTTGAGGCATGATTCTTCAAAGATCTTTCATTGGTCGTTTAGGAGGAATATAAAATATTCCCCTTCATTACTCTCCTAGCAGGTTTTCTAAAATTCTCCAAAGCTCCCACATTACTCTATTGTCAGTCATAAAAAAGTAATAACAAAAACTCCATTATTGTTATTTGGGAGGTGGAAGGGAGTTTTTCTATAACTCTCCCTCCTACTACAGGGTGTTTTTTTTACAGGTTTGTTTTTCGAATAGAGATAAAACTGGCATTTTGTGGTCAAATCTGGCAACTCTAATGTCATTTATGTTCAGTTTGGTTTGCCATTTCATCATGAACAGGTTGACAAAAGAACAACGCTTGCAAATCGTGCAAATTTATTTCGAAAATAATGGTTCAGTTCGCGAAGTTTACCGTGAGCTCCGTCCATTTTATGGTCGACATAATCGTCCATCAGAGCAATTAATTCGGTTAACCATGGATCGTTTTCGCACTACGTTTACTCTATTTGATAATACGCATCCGCAGAGACGTCGAACAGTGCGCACCGAAGAAACAATTGCCGCTGTAGAGCAAAGTGTTGAAGAGGACCCGAATAAATCGATTCGCCACCGTGCACAGCAATTGGAGCTTTGTCCATCAACTTTATGGAAGATTTTGCGCAAAGATCTTGGCTTGCGACCTTACAAGATCCAACTTGTGCAAGAATTAAAGCCGCGAGACCATGCAATGCGTCGTGATTTTGGTGTATGGGCCGAAAATGAGATTGATTTCGATGCTGATTTTCATCGCAAAATTTTGTTCAGTGATGAGGCTCATTTTTGGTTGAATGGCTACGTCAACAAGCAAAATTGCCGCATTTGGAGTGAAGAGAATCCACATGAGACCCTTGAAAAGCCATTACATCCACAAAAACTGACATTCGATGAGCGCATAATTTCGCGGAATGGACCTGTCAATTGGCCACCAAGGTCGTGTGATTTGACACCATTGGATTATTTTCTTTGGGGATATGTGAAGTCGCTCGTCTACACCAACAAACCAGAAACGTTAGGGGAATTGGAAGCCAACATTCGTGGCGTTATTGCCGACATACGGCCCCATATGCTCGAAAAAGTGGTTGAAAATTGGACCTGTAGAATTGGCTTTATTCGAGCCAGCCGCGGCAGCCACATGCCCGAAATCATATTTAAACATTAATGGCATAAAATTATCCTTCCAATAAAGCCAAATTGATGGACCTTAAAACGATGTTCTTGTGTTTTATTTCAATTCGAAGTTCTATACCCCTAAAAAAACACCCTTTACATGCAATTCTAAAAGCGAGTATACAAAATGATATGGTAATACACAGAAGTATAGGGAGTAATCTCATACTCGCAAGGGAGTACTCTAGGATTAATAAAACGATGATTCCTTGTTCTACTGGGTAGATGTGTATGGATGTCTGTTACAACTTGCGACCTTTCAACTCTCTAGGTAAAAGAACGAAATTTCGCCAAAACATACTCCGATCACCCGATTCTGTAATATGCTGCAGGGAAAAGTTGTTATGTACATGGGCGTGGCACCAGCAATAGATGTTAAAACTTTAACAAGTCATATGTTTGGACTCACAAATAGATATAGAGATGTTGACGGAGCAAAAAATGTATATGGCGACAGAAATTATTAACTCGAAGAAAACAAATAAACAAAGATGAATATTGAGAATAAAGTTGGTAGCAAACAAAGAGAGTATGCGAGGGAAGGGATTGGGGAGAGAACAAGAGATGCAGGTAGAAAGTGAGAGATGGGAAGAGTAAGATAGAAAGTTTCAGGAAGATTCTATAGTAGTAGATGAGTCTTATAAGGAGGCCTTGCAAAAGAAGATACTAGTTTGCACAGGTGAAGTGAGACAGGTAACAAAAATAAATAGACAGCTAAAGCGAAAGGGAGTAAGGAAATATAGTTAAAAATGAAAAGCAGTCATCATTTGTTAGTATTTCCCAGACCTGTTAAATTTGATTAGTAATTAGTAATCAATTAATTAGACGGCTTTTTAAATTGGTAATGAATGCTTGATTATTTTTTATTTTTTTGAATTTTTTGGATATTTTATAATTAAATATTATTGTGTGTCGTGTGTCCTTTATAGGCGTCCAAAGTACTTAACCGATTATTATGAAATTTCCACAGTATATTCTTGGGATCACAGGTTACAGCATAGGCTATATATAGTTTTGGAAAAGTAGGCGGTGGCACTCCCCCAGGCTATATAAAATTTCAAATCGTCAAGACTCTGAACGTATTCGGTCTCAATTAATGATATTTATATATATGTGTCCTTTAGTCAAGATTTACATAATTTTGGAAAAGTGGGCAGTGCCACGCCAAAATTTTTTGTGCTTTGTTTGTTCTTTATTTATGTCCAAAGTTTATAGTCGATCTCTATGAAACTTTCACAGCATAATCTATATATAATTTTGGAAAAGAGCGGTGCCACTCCCCCAGGCTATATAAATTTCAATTCGTCATAACTCTGACCATATTTGGTCTAAATTAATGATATTTAGATATGTGTCCTTTAGTCAAGATTTACATAATTTTGGAACAGTGGGCTGTACCACGCCCACATTTTTTGTGTTTTGTTTGTGCTTCATTAATGTCCAAAGTTTATAGTCGGTCTCTATAAAACTTTCACGATAGGTTTAGAAGTTCGCTGGGTACGGCATAGGCTATATATTGTTTTGGCAAAGTGGGCGGTGCCTTGCCTCCAGGCTATATAAAATTTAAATTCGTCATAACTCTGACCGTATTTGGTGATAAAAAATAATATTTGGATATATGTGTCCTTTAGTCAAGATTTACATAATTTTGAAAAAGTGGGTGCAACTTTCAAATATTTTGTGTTTTTTTTTTGTTCTTCATTAATGTCCACAATTTATTGTTGATCTCTGTGAAACGACACAGGCCATATTTAGTTGTTGGCAAAACCTCCAGGCTACTTAAAGTATTAATTCGGCATAGCTAGGAATTTATTTGGTTCAAGTTAATGGTATTATATATATATGTTCTATATATCAAAAGAGCTTGGAAACAGAAAGCAGTACCAGGATCAAATAAAAGTTAATTCGATATATCTTCGAAAGTATGTACATATTAGTACCTGCAGAGGAAATGGGAGAAGAAGGGGAGTAGGAATAGAAATTTGAAATATATGGATGGTGTTAGAGGAAAATTAAGAGGGTAAAGAAGAGTAATGGTATATGGGGAAGGGGGAAAAGCAAAAGTTGAAAGAAAAAGGAGGAGATAAGGATAAATGTAGAAGAAGCGAAAAGTGGGGAGGGAAAAGAATACAATTTGTTAAATGTAGGCAAGTAAACTTTTAGGCAGGACAACATCTGCCGGGTTCGCTAGTTTTTAATAATCGTAAAAAGTTATGATTTTTGTTTTTATTATTTTTCCAAGCAATTGAAAAATAATCATTAAAAATTTAAAAAAATTGGTAATCAATCATTAAATGGATTCTCCAAAAAGTAATTAATCAAACTGGTAATCATTACGATTAGTAATCATTATTTAACAGGTCTGGTATTTCCTGATGATTGGTTTTTCTTGGACTAGTCTGTTAACAGTCTGAAAGTTCTAGTTTTTGTCTAGTTTCATGTCTGCGTAGTTTTTTGTTCCACTGCAGGGTACATACAACCATTCCCATATATTAAATACGTCTGAGTGACCACATACAATACATAGAATATATATTATCTACATAAATAAGCTTATTAGCTGTGTTCTTATACACCGCCAACGGTCTAAGAGGCTAAATAATGTGCTTGCTGAACATAAATAGTGCCAGCTTAAGCGCCATTAAAACGTATTTCGCTGTCACTCTCATGAGAAAATTATTGTTTAAATAATGATCAAATAGATTATGTTTAGATGGTTTGGGCGATGTAGTTAAATATTAAATACTTTTAAATAGTTTTATACCCAGCTGTGCTAAGGAAGAGACGTACACAAATATGAGCGATGAACACGAATATGAAGAAAATTTACATCGAAAATACCTCGACATAAGTCACATTTTTCCCCCATACATCGAGATCTGCTTACATCCATCTTGTCACACTTCCATTTATGTATTTCCTCTTTTGACTTGGGCCTTTTCGTCATCTGTTTATATTTCGCTTGCCCACCAACAATGCATCTGCCCACATACAATCTATCTTTTCATTCGTCTCTTGCATATCCATCCTCCTATCCGTCAATCGAGCTCTTCGTCCTTAAGCCCTCAACAATATCCATTTATTCATTCGCCCAGACTAAGTCACAAAAGTTCTCGCCTTCTTAACAAACATGAAAGCAATCATCAGCAGAGTAAAATAAATCAACTAAATATTCACATAAAAACTCCCATTCGTCAGCTAACTGTCGGGATATGTATAATGGAGCTCTATGTATGTTTTAATGGATCTGCCTTCTCGTTGCCGGGAACCCAGGCGAATGCAATTTTTGAGAAGTTTCCAAGCCACGCTCGGCATCATCTTGCAACTGCTTAAACCTTAGAGGGTGCGGTGGGGAATAAGGCGTCCTGTGCACCGCGTGACTGTCTGCATAGATGCATACATCGCTCCTTCTATCCCTAGAAGTTTCGCTTGGAAGATACTAGCTAAACCCACCTCTCCCCCATGATACCGTAATGAGAATGTCGTCCGCGTATGTGAACATCTTTACTCGATTTTTGTTAAGCTCCAGTAAAATCTTGTTTAATGCGCCAACCTTTAGAAGTGGGGTGGGAGGACTTCCCTGGGCAGTTCCTCTGTTTACTTGCCATGTTGTTGACACAGAACCCATGTTGGCTTGTATTACTCTATTTTATATCGTACCTAATTCAAATCCGGCAAAGGATTGACAATATCAATTGGTTCGTGACGTCCCATCCCATGAATGGATGCGCCACTAACCAGGGCCAAGTACTAAAGCTGCTGTAGTACAGCAACAACGCGAATTTTCAAAGGTGTCAAACAAAGCACTCCCGACCCTATCTGCAACCACACACTTTCGAAGCGAGTTTTTCGGGCTCCAACAACAACATTCCACGCCATATGGAGACAGAGCAGAAGGCAGCTTGCACATTTTCGCGCTGCTTTAAAGTCGACAAACAGATAGTACGTGCCTATTCGTTTATCTTGAGTAGTCTACAGGACTTCGCTTAACTTGCACCAAGAAGTGTTGGGAAGTACTCTTCGCAACTATGAAAATTGATAGTTGTTGCTGCAATGGAACCCTGATTTTATTAGGTCTGAAGTCGCACTGATAAAGTGCACTCAGGATCCTATGCTAGAAAGAACCTCATATCCGATATTGAACAGACTGATTCCGCTGTAGTGGGAAACATTCCGCCAGCGAGCGTATTTTCTCGTGGAACTTTTAGCCAACTTCTCCATCTCCTTACACTCGTGCCTTTTGCAGAGTGTTTTGGCTCTTCAACCAGTCGCCTTGTTTTTTGTTATTGTTGTTTTAGCGACAAACACACTCCCCGAAGGATTTGGGTTTTGGTATGACCAGTGTAACCTTCTAGGTCATCTCATCCCCTCCGTCAGTAAGGAAGGATAATGAGAGGTGAGACTCATTATATCAGTAGATCAACAATCAAATTGTACGTCATGAACTTTCTGCGTTTTAGTCTCCTCTTAAGACAGATATGCCTACCTCGAGCATATTCTAACCCCCTACCCTGTGGAACAAGTTCTTCTAATAACCAGAGCAGCACATCACTGTTGCTGCTAAAAAATTTGTAACGATTTCTTGCAGTTTTTGTTTTTCAACTTTTTTTAATCTTCGAGCGTAGTAGCGATCCTTGTTACTTTTATTCTTATGCCGACTTTTTGCAGCGGAATTCAGTTACGTGATGTGATCGATAATCACGTTTATCTGTGCTGTACATAAACATACCAACGGACGTGATCGCGCAACATTCACAACTCCAACTCAGACATATCGGACCAACTTTGGCAGACAAATAGACGCAACGATGAAGTGGATGCCATCGTGCGAGGTGGTTAAGGCGGCATACAAAAAACGCTTGTGAATGTGCGAGTGAGAAATTAATTGATTGATGTGTGAATAAGCCGGGCGGAAATGTTACAAAACAACAAAAAAGGAGTTGAAGGAAAGAATGTAGGAAATTTTATGCGCGCTGCGGTGACTTATGGGGCCCAGTCTCAGCTGTTGTCCTACGTGGCTTAAGAATTGGTTTGTAGAAAAGAATGTTAGTACTTAGAATAATTTTCGAAACACAAGAAATACAAATTTTACTCGATCAGCAATTGAGGTAAATAGGTGCTGCTCGTGAGACAAGCATTGGCTGGATATAAATACGGGTGATTACTGCATAACCTGATCATGATCCATACAATATATAAGACTTCGCTTTGCAATGCTGGGAAGGCATAAAACCTAGCTTTCATAATTATGGCTTTCTAAAAATTTCCTCCGCCCGTTGAATAACTTTCCGGTTAGTGTTCCCAAAGGCATTTGGTGCCGTTTTCAAAAGTGTGCAAAAGTTGTAAATGCTGAAGATCTGTTCACTACTTTCGGCATCTTGATTCCAAACACCACTTTGTTGGTGATCTAAAGTAAGAAAGCAACAACTTGGCAAAACCACTCAGACATGATCGGTATAAAGACCTTTTGAGGAGTTTCTTTAGCGGAATTGGACAGCCCATTGTCGCAATGAATCCGATACGCTTCGGTATTAGCACTATCTGGTACTAACCTGACTACCGCTGGAACGAACCTCCGGGCTAGCTTAAGCTCCCTGACCCGCTTTTGCTGTTGTTGTTGTAGAAGCAATAGTTAGCCTGACTAATTATCACCTCCCTTACCTAACATTGTCATCGAGCTCTTCTAACGGGAGTCCCTCGCGGCTTCAACAGGGTTGGACCAAAGTGATATTGCTATTAAAAGCGTAGGCTCAGGTGAGCAGCTGGGCAGACATTTGGCAAGTCGGCGTTCAGTCTGGATAGGTAAGAGTTTAGCCTGTTACAGTATCCAGAACGAAATTTGGCCAGCATGACCCTTGTCTCCCTAGGCAGTTCGCGTTCCTCTTGGGCTACAGGTGGGGCTTGTGCCTGAATAATGGCGTTCACTAGACGAGCGCTGACAAAAAAGTTTACCGACTCTGTGTGGATGAGTTTAAGGGCCTGTCTATGCGCTTTTGGATCAAGCGGCGAAAAAATGTGGTACCGGATCTCATCATAGTGCTTACGGAGATGACTCCTTATTTTCCTGGGAGGCGTCGGTTTGACTGCTGTGGATTGTAGCAGTTGAACAGGAATTGTCTGGTCAACATCTCGCAATGCTCTTTAACACCGATCATTTTTGCCTCGCTATGAAGGTGGTGTTCAGGAGACAGGGGCAGTTCTGAGTGCGGTGTTTTGACAGGCTTGCAACTTCCTCCAGTGTGTTTGCTAGACCCGGCCACCATATAGGCGTCGCGTAGCTCAGAACCGGCTTTAAGCACCATCGTTTAACATGTTATCAAACGCGCGACCTAAGATTTTGGGATGTATGACAGTCGGAAGCTTAATGCCGTCGACGTAGACGTCTAATTCCATGTTCACCTGCGTTGTCCACGTCGTAAATAAGGTGGGCGAGGACTTGGCCGGTGGCAATGGCACATTTCGTCAAGGAAAGAAACCTGACAAGGCTGAAAGGTAAGAGTTTATTCTTGAGCACAGCTCATCTACGATATCACCCTGTCCCTGGCCCGCTAGGGTGTGTTAGCAATACAAAGGTGTTATTCCCCATAGACCGGGTTGTGCATTAGGCTTCGTACCTGACACATAAGACCGAACTCCGATGAAATAGAACGAAGTGTCTTGGATAACGGGAAAAACTTTTAGGCATGCAACTAGAACGAAGTTGCACTCGTCATACCAAATCATTCCCACTGCAGTCGGGATAGTACCGCAAGATTCTAATACCGGATCATACGGGGTCTATATCCGGCAAAGAACGCGTTGAATTGCGCTAAATTAGGCAAACGCCTTGCTATGAACTCCATACGGACACGATTCTTTAATTTTTGGGAAATCTATGAGTACTTGCGGACTGAAGAGAAGGAGGTGGGCAAAGTAGGAGTCTTCGCCTTTACACGCCAACCGATCGATTATGTAGCAACAGGATCCGTCCAGTGTTATAGAAGTACGCGCGACCTAAACTATTCTCGAACCACTGTAATGTTGAGGCTAAGATCTGTGCCAGCATCGGTAGGTGCCAACGGAATATATGAGAAGTGACCAAAGGTGCACCAGCAGGCACAGGCACCACCTGTTGTCGCATAAGAACGCCAACTTTAGAGGGAGACAAGATACACACTGTCCCAACGTTCATCTAAATAGTGCAATAGTCTAAACTCCTACTTATCCTAACTGTACCCAGAAATGTAAATGCTTGCCCGGCATGTTGTGTGTCCCCCATGGCATCCACCTTCTGTTTACCTGCTCAACGGAGTAACAGCAATTTCACTTTGGTCCAATCCTATTGAAAGTCCCAGTTTACTGGGACTTCTATTAGAAGATACTGGTCATAATGTTGGGTAAGGAGAGCGACGACAAGGCAGGGCGAATCTTCGCTACAACAACAACAATAATTCTATAGCGTTAAGGTATTTCCGTTGTAAGAGGCGACTAAGATCCACAGCCCGAAGGTTCCAGGGGTCAAACAATGAGGTCTAGGACCAAGTGGTGATCCTAACGAAGCACACGGGATTCATTTCGACAAAAAAGATATGGTTGCAGTTAAAACAACAATAAAAACATACGGGCACTTCACACTACAGACCGGATCGCGAGGAAGATTCCGCATTGTAACACTACCTAGAGGGTCAGCGAGGCGGTATTTCGGAACGAAAAAATTGAGATAGAAAGAAGCGAGTGTAATGAAGAAATTCACTTGTAATAAGGGAGAGTAGTTGGAGTGTAGAGGAAGCACTTCTCTGTCCTCTTAATCGGATAAGGCAAGCAACCACCCAGAGATGATTAACCCGCGGAGAGATATGACTTACCTCATGAGATATTCAAGTAGGGCGCCAAGGAGTTGCATCAGTTTCTCAGCGGAATATCGTAACCGTACCAACTCAGCCAGCATTGCGAAATAACTCTCTTGTTCCTACTGGAGCTGTTTGCCTCGTTTGTAATGGCGCATAGTCGCTTGTTTTTTATTAGCGATTTTTTGAACGTCATATCGCACTGATGGCCCAAGCTCAAATGTACATACATAAGTAAGTACATTCCGACGCAACAACAACATTCAGACTAGAACTCGCATATCACAGATCTAATGTAACTTCATCAATCCCATCCCATCAAATTTAGTTCCCATCACTGACCAATGTCTAAACGTTCAACAAAGGCTATTGTGGCTCCGATGGGCAGCCATGTTACGCCATAACTCCAGCATCACGTCAAAATTTGAAAAAAAAGAAAAGAACAACAAACCTAACAATTGATGCTCCAATAGTCAAGTCATGTGTAGAATGAATTGGAATGGGAGATACCGTCTGGTATTATGAGAATGCACCGAGAGTTGTGAGAACATCAATCGTACAATGAATTGGAATTTCTTTGGCTAATATAAAAATTGTGAAAGAACGCAACAATCGCATACTGCGCCGCATGTATGTGTACTTGGTTATTGCATTGTTGCAATTGGCGATGTCTTGTTGAGCAGCACGCTTTACAATGCACATTAGAGTGCACCTTATTTGTATGGTGGCACCATTTTTGTTTAGCTCAAATCAAGAAAACTCCTAGAATGTTCGACAAGGCGATAATCGGAGAGGAAGTCCTTCCTCTTACATAAATCTGGTGTATATATTTCGGGAAGGCGGCCACAATAAATTAAACTCCGTTATATAGGCAACGGGCTCATGGACTTGTCGGCTTCGATTTTATCTTCGGTGGGTCATATTATTGTGATCTCAGCCCTTTTGATAGTTTCCGTATGGCTATTGCTTTGAGAGAGGAATGGTGCGATGGTCTAATTTGATATAATGGGCAGGTAACTTGTTCCCTGATGGAACGAAGCTCGAAGCGCGAACTAGAAAGGAAGTTTTCTGTCAGTAGCTTGGTGTAAGCAGCAAGTTCAAGCTATCACGGATGTAGTTAATAGGATGCGATACAGTGTTATGGTAAGGAAATTCAGCCAAAGAGTTATGGTTCCGTACGTGGGTGGTGTGAAAATGGCTGACCTGTCTCTCCGTTGTCTCAAGCTATTTCATCCCAGTGTTTCGAATCATTTCCACAGGAAAACTAAACAACAACAGCATTCTCCATTCAATGCCTAGTTATAGTACTTAGTGCTTCTGATTGTATTTGAAGCCAAGTTATACAGTCATTTACTTTTACAAGCTGCAAAATTTCGACACCGTGAATCTTCGGTTTATAAGTACAATTCGAAATTAGATAAAGCAAGCCTACATGCGTGATATGAGTAACAAAAGTGTTTCTTAAGTTTTTGGTTTCAAAGAAGCTTTAAAGGTGTTGGAAATTATAAAAAATATTGAGTTCTTAAGTCTTAAGTCTTTCTCATACCGTTAAATTTTACTTAGTTCTGATGAAGTTTGTTTCTTAAGTCTTTTGCTTTCTAACTACTTCAAAACACTCTGAAAAAAATGACATTAGTCTAGGATGCATCCAGGATAGGTCGCAAAGGCAAATGCGACTAATGCTAGTTCTGATCACTTTGTATGGGTTGAACTGTTCACATTAGTTTGAGCAAGTCCTAGGGGAGACCAACTGTACTGATTGATACCAGAACGGGTACGAAAGGACTAATCCACTTTCTACTCAAACAGATACTTTGAACTAAGAATGCTACAAAAACTGAAATTGACTTACACCCCTATGAGCATTCTGCGCAAATAAAAATTTACTTTTGACATATTTTACATAAGGACGAATGGCCACCTAGCAGTCCTGATCTTAATCCATTTGATTTTTTTGCATGGGGCTACATGACGTCGAAGTTTAGC
Organism: Merzomyia westermanni; assembly: GCA_949987695.1. Classification (NCBI taxonomy): domain Eukaryota; kingdom Metazoa; phylum Arthropoda; class Insecta; order Diptera; family Tephritidae; genus Merzomyia; species Merzomyia westermanni. The sequence goes on from OX465290.1 coordinate 67,333,963, forward strand.
GGTTATCAAATAAAAAACTTGGAAACTTTTCGTAAGATATTACTCAAAGTATGGGACGAAATGCCGATGGATAAGGTGCTTGCCGCTTGTTGCTCCTTCGAAACGCGATTACGCTTGGTTCAGTTATTCGAAGGAGGTGTTATTAATAAAGACTTACTATAAATATTTATTGATGCTACATAAATTCTTTTAAATAAAAATTGATAATGGTTTACCATACCTTTTGCTTTAAAAGTACTTTAGTTTTGTATTCGAACTTTTTGTACACCCTGTATATTGAATTATAGCCAACTGTAGACTAGAGGGATTAATCTCGGATCGCTCTCTTTAGAGATTAGTCACACGATTTTTTGCAGGCAAGACATTTGCTTTTGGTGTAAGTAAGACACGATAAAAGGGGACTAATAAGATAAAAACTGGGGCGTACAGATACTTAGTATGTACTTCGCAGAAATCGGTCCTCAAATTTGTGATGAAGAAAATCGATTTCAAAAATCTCTCTTTTTTTTTAATCTGGCTACTCTATTAGGTTAGCTAAGGTTGACTGATAGCTGTCCCGTGTAGGGCAAGTTGGTTTCTACAAAATTATATATTTCGCGACACTTCACTGCACTTTTCAATTACACTCAACTCTGCACTTGCAACCGATATCGAAATAAATAAATAATAATATTTCGAAATTTAAATGAGATGTATTTAGCTTAGGCTCTAGACGACCGTCTTGCTTAAAGTTTTACAAATTGTATATTCTATATAGAATAGGGGTGCGGGGCACCTTTTACACCTGATACAGTGGCGGATACAGGTCTCTAATTGAGGGGGGCGCTCATGGCCGAAAGCTCAAAATCCAAATTGCCATGAAAGTCAGTAATATAAATGAATAATTAATTTCAGAACACCATTTTGAAGAAATTAAGTACATTTCAATCTTCTGGCGACAGATTAAATAAGTAGTTTTGTTACAAAGATGTTTTTGAAACGCTATACATTACACTGCGTTACAAAAACGAGCTTTAGTTCTGTCCTATGAACCAAATATACTTTTTCGGAAAGGGGAGAAAAAATAAAAATACAAGTGTATCGACGATTTTCATGTACACGTCAGAATTTTTTTTTATGCATAAAGTATAAAGGTCGTAGTGTCCGTCTGACCAGCTGTATGAAAGACTTTTGATCGATTTTTAACCCTTTTTCCGTGATCAAATTGAGCTGAATTTTTGCAGGCAGACTCCTGGAAAGGTCTGTATCACGTCAATTAAAAAAAAAATAGATTTTTATCAATTCTCAGATTTTCCAGAATTTTTTACTATTTGATGGTTGCCAAATTGCCCTGATAGATGGGCCCTTGTAAAAAACACTATAGACCACTATAGTAATCTATAGTGATTTCGGGCCAACCACATAGACTACTACAGAATACCACAGAATTGTATAGTGTTTTTTTACAAAGGGGTGGTGGAAGAGCACCACATGCTGTTTCAAATACAATTTATTGATTAAAAATATGAATCATAAAAATCAATACGTGGGTAAAAATCATATACATTGCTCGAAGTACACTTGAACTGAGATTTAAATGTTTTGAAAATATACTAAGTACGCTTAAATATTGTATATTTATTATGCTATATACGCTATACTTTCTTATTATAAGAGAACATATTTATTATATATTTACATTTTACGCTAGACAAGCAGACAAAAGAAGATAAGAATTTTTCATTCGATCTCAATTTTACGGAAATTTAAACAAAAGCATTTGAATTTCGGTAAATTAATCACGTCCAACATTTCTTCAGGTCTGAAGGTCCCCTGTATCCGCTACTGACCTGATATGTATAAATGGGGGGGCAAGCACTTGTGGCTTTGAAGTATAAGCGCGGCCTCCGCAATTTCGCTTTAAAAACCCCGATTTGGGATTGCGAAACAATAACTATATCTTTGGAGTATTTTATAAGCTGGTTGCGAATTACAATAGATCGCAAATGAAATAAACGAAAGAAATAATTACAGCTTTTGTCGCTTAACCAAACATAAAGGTACATTCTGATAGCACTTTAAAAAGCGTTGACATCTTTAATTTCTGCAAGAAATAACAAATAACCCTAGATAGGCCCCCGGAGAACTCGGTAAGCCAAGTCAGATGCACCTCTGGATTTCACGATTCCTTCGTATCATACCCCATGCAATTGCAGTAGGAAAAGGTTGTGGGGAAATGCTCAACGCCAGCACGCCCAACAACAGGTATAAACGAACCTTAGTGAAATTACTGACTTCCACAGATCACGTGCAATCCACATCCACTCAGATAGCCTGCAAGAGTTTACATCAGACAAACCTTTACTAATTTCACTCGTGGGGCAACTATTCGAAAGAAGATTATGGGGGCTAACATAGCTTCGAATTCCGGGATATTGCTATGCCCCAGTACCCAAACGATATTTGCGTAGCAATTTATCCACTGAATGCCATCCATAGTATCCTTCCCATGGGGAATACTTCACATATCGGACAGCTTGGACTTTCGCCTTACACCAAGATCCCACAGAATCACCTCCAAACTCACCTGCCAACTGCGATTTGTTCGTGAACCAGTACAACGGTTCACTGTTCAAAAGAATGCCGGATTTGAACCTAGCAAGGGGGATAGTCACCGGCACACAGTAATATGTCCGACCCGGAACAACATCGCAGATGACAAGTATACTGCCTACCGAAAAATTCAAAAGCCTAAATACCACGTCACTAATCCCGACTAACGCTCTAAGATTCCGCTTTTCCCGCAATCTTCACGGAGTGAAAGTTCAGCATAGGATTCAAGGCCGAATTCGGTTTGGTTTTAAGTGCACTGCCGATATCTACCAGAGCAGACCGTTGTTCAGATAGTAGCATTTTAACTGTGCTATCCGTTTCTAGTCGGTACCACTAAAAAAGCGCTCCCCACACGAGTATCTTCCTAGCTTCCTACTCGTAAAATCAGTACACGACGCTTGACGAGAGACCTCAGCTCTTGGCAATGACTCTCCTGCAATAACACAAGACAACCGAAGCCTTCCTAGCCCTTTCTTCTGCAAGAGATTTCCAAGAAAGTTTCTTACCAAGTATAATTCTGAGATATTTTAGAAGTGAAGTTCTATGCAGGCAAACACCAAACAGTTATCGTACTCATCCTGCTACATAGTGTTGAGGCCTGGACGGCTCTGGCAATATTCGAGAGTAAAGCTCCTGGAAAGATTTAGGGACGTTGGGGACGGTGAGACTCACAGAAAATTCAATTATGAGTTGTAATTATGAGTTTTACGCAGACAAAGGCCAAGTTGAGCGTATTCAAACTAAGTGGCTAAGTTGGCCGGCTCCGTTCAATGGATCACGAGAATCTGATCTTCCCAGGTTTCAAAAGAAAGGACTTTCTGAATAACAAACAAGTTATAAATCATTCCCATCTCAAGAGAAGATATATATTCCCTACAGTTAAGTAAATACTTTCTTAGATAAAAGCTACAAATATAAATGAATGGTTACCGATAATATCTCAAGAGCAGTTAATGGAAAATATTTCCGCCCATCAATTAACATAGATACATGTAAACATAAGCATACATATACAGTTGTGTTCAATATAATAGTAGTGAAATTAAATTAGATATCGTTCTATGAAAAAGAAGAAACTGTTTTTTTCATAATTTTCATTAAAAATATAGCGAAACCACATAAAAAGAAATTTCAAAGTTTACACAAAGTTCACGATAGTCAATTTAACTTTGGCATCAAAATTTCAATATTTTGGGGAAGGATTTTTAGAAAATTTTTGAGGAAAAATACCTCAAAATTTCTGTTGAAATTTTTGATTTTTTTTTTTCAAGAAAGTTGGGTATTTTTTCCATACAAAATTTATTTTTCTTAATGCGTTATATGGAAGAAATCACTCAACACCCTTGAAAAAAAAAATTCTGAAATTTCAGGAAAATTTTTGAGCGAGTTCTAACTTGCACAATATTATACTAACTTTTAAAAATTTACATCAAAATTTCAATATTTTAGGGCAGGATTTTCAGAAAATTTTTAAGTAAAATTACCTCAAAATTTCTGTTGAAATTTTAGAATTTTTTTTTTTCAAGAAAGTTGGGTATTTGTTCCATACAAAATTTATTTTTCTTAATGCGTTGTATGGAAGAAATCCCTCAACACCCTTGACAAAAAAATTCTGAAAGTTCAGGGAAATTTTTGAGCGAGTTCTAACTTGCACAATATTGTACTAACTTTTAAAAATTTACATCAAAATTTCAATATTTTAGGGCAGGATTTTTAGAAAATTTTTAAGTAAAATCAACTCAAAATTTCTGTTGAAATCTTAGAATTTTTTTTTTTTTTTCAAGAAAGTAGGGTATTTTTTCCATACAAGCTTTATTTTTCTTAATGCGTTGTATGGAAGAAATCACTCAACACCCTTGACAAAAAAAATTCTGAAATTTCAGGAAAATTTTTGAGCGAGCTCTAACTTGCACAATATTATACTAACTTTTAAAAATATACATCGAAATTTCAATATTTTAGGGCAGGATTTTTAGAAAATTTTTAAGTAAAATTACCTCAAAATTTCTGTTGAAATTTTGGAATTTTTTTTTTTCAAGAAAGTAGGGTATTTTTTCCATACAAAATTTATTTTTCTTAATGCGTTGTATGGAAGAAATCACTCAACACCCTTGACAAAAAAAATTCTGAAATTTCAGGAAAATTTTTGAGCGAGTTCTAACTTGCACAATATTATACTAACTTTTAAAAATATACATCAAAATTTCAATATTTTAGGGCAGGATTTTTAGAAAATTTTTAAGTAAAATTACCTCAAAATTTCTGTTGAAATTTTGGAATTTTTTTTTTTTCAAGAAAGTAGGGTATTTTTTCCATACAAAATTTATTTTTCTTAATGCGTTGTATGGAAAAAATCACTCAACACCCTTGACAAAAAAAATTCTGAAATTTCAGGGAAATGTTTGAGCGAGTTCTAACTTGCACAATATTATACTAACTTTTAAAAATATACATCAAAATTTCAATATTTTAGGGCAGGATTTTTAGAAAATTTTTAAGTAATATTATCTCAAAATTTCCGTTGAAATTTTAGAATTTTTTTTTTTCAAGAAAGTTGGGTATTTTTTCCATAGAAAATTTATTTTTCTTAATGCGTTGTATGGAAGAAATCACTCAACACCCTCGACAAAAAAAATTCTGAAATTTCAGGAAAATTTTTGAGCGAGTTCTAACTTGCACAATATTATACTAACTTTTAAAAATATACATCAAAATTTCAATATTTTACGGCAGGATTTTTAGAAAATTTTTAAGTAAAAATACCTCAAAATTTCTGTTGAATTTTAGGATTTTTTTTTTTTCAAGAAAGTTGGGTATTTTTGCCATACAAAATTTATTTTTCTTAATGCGTTCTATGGAAGAAATCACTCAACACCCTTGACAAAAAAAATTCTGAAATTTCAGGAAAATTTTTGAGCGAGTTCTAACTTGCACAATATTATACTAACTTTTAAAAATTTACATCAAAATTTCAATATTTTAGGGCAGGATTTTCAGAAAATTTTTAAGTAAAAATACCTCAAAATTTCTATTGAAATTTTAGAATTTTTTTTTTCAAGAAAGTTGGGTCTTTTTTCCATACAAAATTTATTTTTCTTAATGCGTTGTATGGAAGAAATCACTCAACACCCTTTACGAAAAAATTCTGAAATTTCAGGAAAATTTTTGAGCGAGTTCTAACTGGCACAATATTATACTAACTTTTAAAAATATACATCAAAATTTCAATATTTTAGGGCAGGATTTTTAGAAAATTTTTAAGTAAAATTACCTCAAAATTTCTGTTGAAATTTTAGAATTTTTTTTTTTTTTCAAGAAAGTTGGGTATTTTTTACATAACAAATTTATTTTTCTTAATGCGTTGTATGGAAGAAATCACTCAACACCCTTGACAAAAAAAATTCTGAAATTTCAAGAAAATTTTTGAGCGAGTTCTAACTTGCACAATATTATACTAACTTTTAAAAATACACATCAAAATTTCAATATTTTAGGGCAGGATTTTCAGAAAATTTTTAAGTAAAAATACCTCAAAATTTCTATTGAAATTTTAGAATTTTTTTTTTTCAAGAAAGTTGGGTATTTTTGCCATACAAAATTTATTTTTCTTAATGCGTTCTATGGAAGAAATCACTCAACACCCTTGACAAAAAAAATTCTGAAATTTCAGGAAAATTTTTGAGCGAGTTCTAACTTGCACAATATTATACTAACTTTTAAAAATATACATCAAAATTTCAATATTTTACGGCAGGATTTTTAGAAAATTTTTAAGTAAAAATACCTCAAAATTTCTGTTGAATTTTAGGATTTTTTTTTTCAAGAAAGTTGGGTATTTTTGCCATACAAAATTTATTTTTCTTAATGCGTTCTATGGAAGAAATCACTCAACACCCTTGACAAAAAAAATTCTGAAATTTCAGGAAAATTTTTGAGCGAGTTCTAACTTGCACAATATTATACTAACTTTTAAAAATATACATCAAAATTTCAATATTTTAGGGCAGGATTTTTAGAAAATTTTTAAGTAATATTATCTCAAAATTTCCGTTGAAATTTTAGAATTTTTTTTTTTCAAGAAAGTTGGGTATTTTTTCCATAGAAAATTTATTTTTCTTAATGCGTTGTATGGAAGAAATCACTCAACACCCTCGACAAAAAAAATTCTGAAATTTCAGGAAAATTTTTGAGCGAGTTCTAACTTGCACAATATTATACTAACTTTTAAAAATATACATCAAAATTTCAATATTTTACGGCAGGATTTTTAGAAAATTTTTAAGTAAAAATACCTCAAAATTTCTGTTGAATTTTAGGATTTTTTTTTTTTCAAGAAAGTTGGGTATTTTTGCCATACAAAATTTATTTTTCTTAATGCGTTCTATGGAAGAAATCACTCAACACCCTTGACAAAAAAAATTCTGAAATTTCAGGAAAATTTTTGAGCGAGTTCTAACTTGCACAATATTATACTAACTTTTAAAAATTTACATCAAAATTTCAATATTTTAGGGCAGGATTTTCAGAAAATTTTTAAGTAAAAATACCTCAAAATTTCTATTGAAATTTTAGAATTTTTTTTTTCAAGAAAGTTGGGTCTTTTTTCCATACAAAATTTATTTTTCTTAATGCGTTGTATGGAAGAAATCACTCAACACCCTTTACGAAAAAATTCTGAAATTTCAGGAAAATTTTTGAGCGAGTTCTAACTGGCACAATATTATACTAACTTTTAAAAATATACATCAAAATTTCAATATTTTAGGGCAGGATTTTTAGAAAATTTTTAAGTAAAATTACCTCAAAATTTCTGTTGAAATTTTAGAATTTTTTTTTTTTTTCAAGAAAGTTGGGTATTTTTTCCATAACAAATTTATTTTTCTTAATGCGTTGTATGGAAGAAATCACTCAACACCCTTGACAAAAAAAATTCTGAAATTTCAAGAAAATTTTTGAGCGAGTTCTAACTTGCACAATATTATACTAACTTTTAAAAATATACATCAAAATTTCAATATTTTAGGGCAGGATTTTCAGAAAATTTTTAAGTAAAAATACCTCAAAATTTCTATTGAAATTTTAGAATTTTTTTTTTTCAAGAAAGTTGGGTATTTTTGCCATACAAAATTTATTTTTCTTAATGCGTTCTATGGAAGAAATCACTCAACACCCTTGACAAAAAAAATTCTGAAATTTCAGGAAAATTTTTGAGCGAGTTCTAACTTGCACAATATTATACTAACTTTTAAAAATATACATCAAAATTTCAATATTTTACGGCAGGATTTTTAGAAAATTTTTAAGTAAAAATACCTCAAAATTTCTGTTGAATTTTAGGATTTTTTTTTTTTCAAGAAAGTTGGGTATTTTTGCCATACAAAATTTATTTTTCTTAATGCGTTCTATGGAAGAAATCACTCAACACCCTTGACAAAAAAAATTCTGAAATTTCAGGAAAATTTTTGAGCGAGTTCTAACTTGCACAATATTATACTAACTTTTAAAAATTTACATCAAAATTTCAATATTTTAGGGCAGGATTTTCAGAAAATTTTTAAGTAAAAATACCTCAAAATTTCTATTGAAATTTTAGAATTTTTTTTTTCAAGAAAGTTGGGTCTTTTTTCCATACAAAATTTATTTTTCTTAATGCGTTGTATGGAAGAAATCACTCAACACCCTTTACGAAAAAATTCTGAAATTTCAGGAAAATTTTTGAGCGAGTTCTAACTGGCACAATATTATACTAACTTTTAAAAATATACATCAAAATTTCAATATTTTAGGGCAGGATTTTTAGAAAATTTTTAAGTAAAATTACCTCAAAATTTCTGTTGAAATTTTAGAATTTTTTTTTTTTTTCAAGAAAGTTGGGTATTTTTTCCATAACAAATTTATTTTTCTTAATGCGTTGTATGGAAGAAATCACTCAACACCCTTGACAAAAAAAATTCTGAAATTTCAAGAAAATTTTTGAGCGAGTTCTAACTTGCACAATATTATACTAACTTTTAAAAATATACATCAAAATTTCAATATTTTAGGGCAGGATTTTCAGAAAATTTTTAAGTAAAAATACCTCAAAATTTCTATTGAAATTTTAGAATTTTTTTTTTTCAAGAAAGTTGGGTATTTTTGCCATACAAAATTTATTTTTCTTAATGCGTTCTATGGAAGAAATCACTCAACACCCTTGACAAAAAAAATTCTGAAATTTCAGGAAAATTTTTGAGCGAGTTCTAACTTGCACAATATTATACTAACTTTTAAAAATATACATCAAAATTTCAATATTTTACGGCAGGATTTTTAGAAAATTTTTAAGTAAAAATACCTCAAAATTTCTGTTGAATTTTAGGATTTTTTTTTTCAAGAAAGTTGGGTATTTTTGCCATACAAAATTTATTTTTCTTAATGCGTTCTATGGAAGAAATCACTCAACACCCTTGACAAAAAAAATTCTGAAATTTCAGGAAAATTTTTGAGCGAGTTCTAACTTGCACAATATTATACTAACTTTTAAAAATATACATCAAAATTTCAATATTTTAGGGCAGGATTTTCAGAAATTTTTAAGTAAAAATACCTCAAAATTTCTGTTGAAATTTTAGAATTTTTTTTTTTTCAAGAAAGTTGGGTATTTTTTCCATACAAAATTTATTTTTCTTAATGCGTTGTATGGAAGAAATCACTCAACACCCTTGACAAAAAAAATTCTGAAATTTCAGGAAAATTTTTGAGCGAGTTCTAACTGGCACAATATTATACTAACTTTTAAAAATATACATCAAAATTTCAATATTTTAGGGCAGGATTTTTAGAAAATTTTTAAGTAAAATTACCTCAAAATTTCTGTTGAAATTTTAGAATTTTTTTTTTTTTTCAAGAAAGTTGGGTATTTTTTCCATAACAAATTTATTTTTCTTAATGCGTTGTATGGAAGAAATCACTCAACATCCTCGACAAAAAAAATTTTGAAATTTCAGGAAAAGTTTTGAGCGAGTTCTAACTTGCACAATATTATACTAACTTTTAAAAATATACATCAAAATTTCAATATTTTAGGGCAAGATTTTTAGAAAAGTTTTAAGTAAAATTACCTCAAAATTTCTGTTGAAATTTTAGAATTTTATTTTTTTTTCAAGAAAGTTGGGTATTTTTTTCATACAAAATTTATTTTTCTTAATGCGTTGTATGGAAGAAATCACTTAACACCCTTGACAAAAAAAATTTTAAAATACAGGGAAATTTTTGAGCGAGTTCTAACTTACATAATATTATACTAAACTTGATTGATCTACAAAACTGTGTAGTCAGAAATTTTCTAGAAACTCTGCCAAAAATTTGAAGATTTTGATTGCAATTTTTTAAAGTTTAATTAACTTTCCTGAACTTCGTGTTAACTTTGAAATATATTTTTATATGGTTTCTTTTATAGAGTTCACTATATTTTAAATAAAAATTATTAAACCGACATCTATTGTAATTTCACTACTATTAGATATATTGAACACAACTGTATATATATTACACAATTCTCTTTGCTGTATATATTCAATTGAGTATGCAGCGGTCAAATGATGGTAATAATCAAGAAGCGTTTACAATTACAAATCCAACAATGAACTTCATACATCAAATCTAGTCAAGCCTTCAAACAGTCGAGGTTGCTGATGTAGAACAGATGTGTTGGTTTGACCAACTGATGACTTTGATGACCACATTTAATATGCATTCTGGCAAACGATCTGTAAATTAGTAAATTGAAATGAATGCTTAAATGAAAGCGAGTATATTAATTTTCATGAAAAGGCGATCATCTAATTCAGGGACTGAATTTAACAGTTACAAGCAGACCTGGCAGACCTTGTTCTGGAGAAAAATAGATAGAAATAGCAAATTTAGATACTGTACTTCAGCACTCTGCCAGCTTCGATTTCTTATCCCAGATCGGACACGGATAGATCGAAGCTTGAAGGGAAAGTTGAAGGTGAAGCCTTTTTTCAGGAGCTTCATGTAAGCACCAACCAGTCTATGTTTACGCTAAAACAGTTCGAGGTAATCTAAAGCGACATTAGGCATTTCCAGACCATTCTCGCCCGTACCCCTGTGGAGGTCAGAATGTTATTAGCAGCGTAGATCCTAGTTGTAGTAGCACTGGATAGTATTCCATCCACTGCGTTCTTGATTGCTTCGAACTCCGGTTGAAAGGTACAATGATTAAACAGCTTGGACTTTCAGCTGTCTAATCATTGTCTTGTCTTTGAGGGACTCAGGGGATGAAATACTATCCAGTGCTGCTTCAATTAGGTGATTAAACGGCTATGTCAGTGTGGTCTAGAAATACCTAACATCGCTTTCAATCACCTTTTTTCAATGTAAGCATCGACTGAGTCTCGGTGAGCAGCAAATTCCCGTGCAACCGTCACACATATCTCTTGACCCGATTGGGTACTTATTAAGCGGATTTGGCGGACTGCACGGAATTTTGTAGAGGTGGGAAACAAGTTAGTTTAGCAAGCATTCAGCTGACTTTACTTTTTTGCACGGTAGCGCAATCTTTGTAGCCAAAAGTGTATTGTGGGCCATGAGTGGTTTTACTAATGTGCATTAATACCCTGATGGTCCGCATTCCGACGGTGGCTTTCCAATTATGCTGTTGTAGTTGCATAGAGGATGAGAAGATGGAAAAATCGAGGTCCTTCATGCTTAGCTGCCAATTTTTAAACAAAAACAATTGGGTATACTTCGGCCTTGGCTTACTCGGTTCTTCAATGGATCTCTTTGAGCTCGCAGCTATTTTTGAAGTAATTAAAGACTTCACATTCATTCTGTGTTGTATTTCAATAGACTTTAATATTTTCCCAAGTGAGCTTCTACACATAAACCCTACTAATCCTTCTCTCATTCTTCCGCACTCCTCCATCTTTGCTTCTTCTACTCTTGACGTCTTATTAGTACAAATACCAGTTGCCTATATGGAGAAGAGAGTTGACTGACTAGTTGGCTTGGGCTGCATATTAGTTGTGACATAGTTTAGAGCGAGTTGCTTCGACTGCAGGCATACTGAATTCTACAATGTCACACATGTATTTACCAGAACAGCGCATGCGTGCCCTCTAGCCATTTACAGTCGTGCGTTACAACAACGCTTTGCGCTTTTTCATTAACTCGCTCACTTCAAGTCCTAGTTTTGTTTGTTTTTCTTTAGTTTCTTGATTTGAATTTATTGCAATTGCTCACATTAAATGCAGCTCTGATTGTGACAATGACATTCCCTGCCGTTATGTGGCGTTGTGTCGTTTTGTCGCTGTGTGGTGTGGCAGTTGCAATTGCAACTTTGTCGTTCTAAATGTCAAATGACTTTTTTTATTATGATTTGTTATTGGTGTTGTGGCGCCATACGGCAATCGGACGCGTGAATTATTTCCGCTTATGCAAATCAGCGTGCCATTATGGATCGTCAATGTTCAATAAGCATTGGTTATTTAAATTATTTTATTACGATACCAAGTGTCAGCGATTGTATGTAAGGTTCGTTCAAAATAGTTTTACGAGTATAAGCATACAAGAACCTATGTATGTCTGAACAATTTGGTATACTAAAAGCAACCTTTTGCAGTCGTGTTGCAAGCGAACCTGGGCTTTTACTCTCTATTAATATTCGAAACGCTGATCTAATCGAAAGCAAAACTCCATTCTAAAACACATCGGCACTCTTCAGTTCGTTCGAATTGAATTTAGAAGACATTCGACATTTCACCAATTTCAAACGCAAAGCCAAATACAAAGCAAACATTGCATAAATCTTCAGCACAGTATTGTACCCTTGCAGGGTAATGACATGCAACTCGATGGTTGACCTACAGATATAATGCCTCTCACCTCTCATTACTTATCTTTTCCCTTCCTTACGGATGCAGGGGTGACATGACTTGATGGTTGCACTGGTTATACCAAATCCTTTCGCCGCAGTTGGGCATGTTCATATCCGGCAAAGAGCTGTCACAGTCGATAACAAATGTGATAAGCATCTCGACTACAACGCGTGCAGTGCCATGTTCGAACGTAGGTCTTCGGACAATTAATTTCTATTTTTAAGCCTAGTAGTGCTATGCACACAAGGTATATTAACTTCGTGCGCCTAACGGTAGTTGGTAACGGCATAAACCAATCGAGATAGATTTTGACTTAGGTATATCAAAATGTTTAGAAGGAAAAGAGAAATTGATTAAGCAATGTCGGTCCGTCCGTCCGTCTGTGAACACGATAACTTGAGTAAATTTTGAGATATCTTCATGAAATTTGGTATACAGGTTTCTTGACACTAATCTCCGAGCGCTATTTAAAATGGACGAAATCGGATGATAGCCACGCCCACTTGTTATGTATAGGATATTTTCGAAAATACAAAAAAAGTGATTATTCAGTATAATACACCTATAAGAATAAACTATCGTGTGTACATTAACATCAAGGCAGAAAAAAAATTTTTCGAGAAAGTTTAGAAAATGGGAGTGGCCCCGCCCCTTTTGTATTGGATAAGTCCACAAAACTTTTTATGCCATAACTCCGGCAAAAATTGATTTGTCGAAACGAAACTTGGCGAAAATGTTGAATACTTAAAGGTTACTGTTTACTGTAAAAGTGAGCGAAATCGGTTCGACGCTACGCCCAGTTTTTTAACATAGTTCTGAAAAATTTGTTTGTAAAATGTAAAACGCGATATTTTTATAGCCATGAAAGCTATATCAATAAGATCGTGCACACATAATAAGCTTTCTAAGAAAAACTCAACCGGAGAAAAAATGTTGTGAATTTTGGGGAAGTAGGCGTGGCGCCGCCCACTTTTCAGCATAAAAATTCTGCTATTTTCAAAGGCGATTGCTTGTAATTTCAACAAGATATTTCAATCAAAATTGGTAAGCTGCTTCTCAATAGTATGTAGTATGCAATAGGGAATTTATAAACCTTTATTGATTTTCATGCCTTTAATGAACATGAAATGTTTGTAAGTATGAGAAGAGGAAGAGATGGGCTCATCAATAAGTATACCGAAATGATCAGAGCGATGAGCTGAGCCGATTTAGCAATGTCGGTCTCTCCGCCCGTCTGTCTATTTGAACGCAAATTTTTCAAACATAAAATGTGTATGTATTGGTATTTTGAAAAAATGTGGTTAACAGTTGTTGGTAGGGAAGCTATTTATATACAAATAAATTAAATTAATTTTAATTATTTCTAGCTTTCGACCAGTTTAGCATATATTTTCTAAAATCGAAAGGGGGATAAATCAAATCCGAAGTGACCAAAATGGAACTCGAGCAACGAATGGGCTCTACTCGAAAATTGCTTACAGATTACGATTCAATCGAAAGCTAACAAATTTTCTTTCGAATATAACCCACCTGATACGCACTTATAAGCTGTCTACTTAAAACCCACCGAATCGACTAAGGTAAGGTAAGACGTACGCATTAATTGATAGTATGGCGTTTTCTGTCCAAACTAAATGATGCTTATAAGACCGCGCTGAATCCAAGTAGTGACAATAATGGCGACGTGGTAGCCCACGTACATAGCCTACTTCACACTTTTCCTCATTGCTAAAATGCGAAGTAGATAATGAACCCGATACCCTAATCCCATTTGATGAAAAACTGTACTACCACAGCAATGTCGCAATCCAAAAATGTAAAGGCGTCCGGAAATGATGACCTACTTACCCGCGAAACTGTTCATTTAAGAAGACGAAGAGTTGCTGAAAAGCATGCATAAACTCTTAATCAAAAAGTGGTCGAGCGAGATCTTGCCACTAGATTGTAACTTCCGTGTATTCTGTCCAATCCTCAAGATATCCAGTCCCGTAAATCGCACCAATGAGCCTTACTCACTTAGTGCTTAACCGTTGAAATGATTTTGATGGTCTTATAAAGCACGCCAGTCGTTTTTCTTCTTCCCAGCTCCAATAACCAACTCCCAGCGCTCTTAATTCGTTCTCCACTTGACCCTTTTAAAGGAGTCTTCCTTGTACTTTGCTTTCATGGGTGAGTTAAGATAAGAATATCTTCGAAGCCGGAGCATATTCATCCCATCGCATAACATGGCCGCGGAGTAGTCTCGTCAATGACCACTATTATAAGATGCATTCGATGCTCGATTTTCGCAGGTTGTCGAACATCAAAAAGTGAATGTCAAATTCGTATTATGAAATGTTGTGCATTGAATTTTTTCGAACATAATTCTGCTTTCGCCATGGTTGAATTATTTTAAATTAATAACAATTAGAGATCGCCCAGTAGTTGAAATTCAACCACAAAACTTTATTTTATTTTAATTATTTGCTATTCCTTTCATTCGACTTTTTTTCCTTCCTTTCTCTGCGTTTCCTGTACTCCAATATATTTTCGTTTTCTTTGATTTCTTCTTCTCCCTACAGTCGATATTTTAAACCTATTTTATTTTTTATTGTTTCCCTTCCTTCCGCTTCCTTTTCTTTCCTTTCCCCTTCCTTTCTTATCCTTCCCATTCCTTTACTTTCCTTTACTTTTCATTCCTTTCCTTTCCATACCTTCCCTGTCCTTCCCTCAACTATCTCTTATTTTATTTTATTTTATTATTGCTTTTTTATACCAACAATTTTTGTTGATTTACGGCCTGTACATTTTCAAGTATTCATGAAACGAGCTCAAGGCCAAGAATAATCATTTTTCACTTTTTGAGTTTTTATGAAAATTATTATTGTTTTTATTTTTTAATAATCATTTTTAATTAATTGTTAAAAGTTTTTTTATTAAATAGAGTAGGAAAAATGTTTAGAGACAACTGCCATAGCTTTTCTTATAGTTCCATTCCGAAAGCTGCTAGACTTCACTCATCAGAGAAATTTTGGCACGCATTGCTAACGATTAAGCTAACAATACGCTGGTTTTGATGTCATCTAAACTCCTAGTTCTATTCTTCTTTACCATATGCATGAACCACTTCCGCCATTTGACAGTTAGTAGTGTGATCATGATGGATTTTTTGACAGATCTGTTTTATCAGCAGTACTGCCTTACCGTGTGCTCTCGGTTTTTTTATTATTGCTTTTTTATACCAACATATTAGAGTCGGCAAGGAAAAATTAGAAGCAGCACACCACTAGCGGGTAGAGAAGCTCGGGCTCCTCCTCGGAAGTATATAGCGTCATATATAATTTTTTTGTTTAACCTTGCCCGGTTAGTCCTAACACAGTGCGCTAAAATCATAATAATCTTAGAGCTGCTGCTCTCTGTATGGATGTCAGAGTAGAGTTTATTTTTGTGTACTGTTAGTCTCCCAGTGCTGGTCATCAGCCGGCTTAGCAACGAACCCCGTTTGTGTAGGTGTTCCACTGTCGCATGTTGAATTTGGATAAGCTTAAAAGTACGCCTCCTTTGAGGCGATATTTCAGGAAAATATTTCGAAACCAGTTTCTTGCGGTATGTGATTGATATGAGTGTTCAAAAGGGCGTTGAAAACATCCTGGCCATAATCCTCTATTGTTCCTGCTTTTAAATTAAAAAAATTATAATAAATATAAACATTTTTTTTTTGTAACTCGCCAACAAAAGATTGCGTTGCATATTCTTTGCAAGTCTTGCAGATAATTGTATTTTATAGGCTCTGCGAACGCAAACAAATTTACAGTATGAACACTTAATTAAGTTTATGTTGCATGTAATATTCAAATCAATTTACGCAGATAAATTATGGGCTTATAGGTACAAGCAAACTCAGTAGGAATATAAAGCAGTAGGGTATACAAAGTGTTTCCTTTTTTTATTGTTTGAGTGGATACAAAAAGAGTCCTAGAAGGAGTGTTCCTTTTATACCGGACAGACAAACTGTCGCCAACTACTCGTAGGTCAATTACTCTTAGAGAAGACTTTTGGTGAATATACCGTCTCAATTGGTCTTATCAAGTACGTTTTCCTAAACGGTAAATTGCTATTCGTACATTGTTGTTGTTCTGGAAGCTGACTTAAATGGGCACATGACAGGTCATAAATAGGAATTAGTCACCGGGGGATTTTTTAGTTAGAAAGTAGAGAGGCTACAGTGAGTTTGCAGATTCCTTAGTCTGGTGCCAGGTATTTTAAAGAGTTCCCTGAGATTGTTAGTTTATGATCGGATATGCAACCAATACATTCGAATATTTATCCATTTCAAAGTACGGTACTAAGCTGGTTGTCTTACGGCTAATTGGAGTTAACATTGCCACCAACCTTGAAACAGAGGTGGGAAGTCCATATTGGGAGGGTAGAAACAGCACTGTATTTTGCGGCACCGTTTTTAGGGTTAGATGGCTCAGCTTAGGTGAACTTGTTATGAGCATGTAGTAATTCTCGAGATCAAGGGGTAAAAGTTTAACCTGTCTCAATATTGATAATTTAAGTATATCCGTGGGACAAGCAGCTCACTGCTGTTGTCGTTGTTGTTGTGGTAGCGACAAAAATACTCCCCGAAGGTTTTGGGGAGTGTTATAGAATTAACATCCCTTGGCCGGATTTGAACCCGGTACGCTCCGGTACTCCCTTGCGGTACTGCCCGACTATCGTGGTAGCGACTTATGACCAGTGAAACCTTCTAGGCCATGTCACCCCTCCTTCCGTAACGAAGGATAACATGGGTAATGAGAGGTGAAAGGTATCATATCCGTAGATCAACCATCGAGTTGCACGTCATTACCATTGTGCATATTAACCGCCTCTTACTACCGGTATGCCTACCTCGGGCATATCCTATACCCCTAACCCGCAGCTCACTCCTCTTGGTCATCTATTTGAGTATTCATGCTGGGCTGAAAGTTGTGAAAGGAAGTGTTAACACTTGCGCGGGCGATCTTGTGTTAAGCTCGCCTGTGATTAGTACACTCGACGGGTGGATTAATATAAGTTGAAACGACGGCAGTCCATTTTTAAGTTGCCTATACTTCCCACAACCGAATTCAATTAAGGCTAACAGAATAATGATCAGAAGCAACCAAAAAAATAAAGAGTTTGCTTCGGTAGCGGCTCGATATTAACTTCATTGGCCCCCTTACTGGCAATATTTCGGTGAATTGATGCCATTGACCCACTACTAAATCCATAGAAATCAGTGAAAATACAGTCACCTATTAAAGACTCACGATATCCAATCAGTTCATGACCAGCACATCTGGTAAGTACTGTGAAAAAATGCTACTGATGTCGGAGTGACTGCGCATGTGGTACATATCTGGGACTAAAATTCTAAGAATTCACATTCAAGAAATATTAACGAGGTCACATTGTCGGCAACAAGTCTAAAATTTCCCAGACACAATGGCAACCAGATACAACCGCTTATGGGTGCATATGTGTGTGTGTTTACGGGTAGAACGGAAATTCAAAAAGACTTTGACAAATACCGTGTCTTTGAAAAGAAAGAACCAATAAATATGCTGATTGGCTGGTTTGTATGTATGTGTGAGTGTATTTAAGTTGTGATTAAAAGAAATGAGTTTGTCACGTTGAAGTATCCTGTAGGAAAACAGTCTAGTTCCGAACTGGTCAATTAACCAGTGAGTTTAAGACCCTACTATTTCGATATAAAATTCTAAAGGGACTGCAAGGTTTGCCAGAAGAGAGATCGTGACATCTCCCAATATGAACAATTTTATAGAAAGAGACTCCCTCTCAACTTGCTACAGATGCGCTTAAGAAGGTCCAAGATACATGAGGGTGAAGGGAATAACTTGACGAACATCTTAATCGAGTCTATGGTGGCAGAGGGCTCTTATACTATTTATTACCTTCTTACTTAATCTGATCTTAACCGTTTTAGTGGAACAAATTGCAAACACCAAGGGATCTAAAATAGTTCCCTACTTAGTTGTTCCATCGAAGTGATGGCCTTCCTCTCTCGCTGCCTCCATCGATGGGTGGCGATAAGAATTCCTACTGAGTCGCTAGTCTTAATGCGTTGAGCAATGTCCAACGCGGTCGCCAACGAGTAGAGGCGAGTTAATATTTCGAACAACCTTTCAGCGGGAAACTTCCAGAGACACCTTATTAGATGCTGTCAGATTCTAGGTTTCTGCGCCATAGAGCAGCACGTTTACCAGACATTTATTAGGAAGGTTGCTATTGGGGAGAGCTATAATCGCTTTGCAGTACGATCAAGAAACATTTGAATCTTACTTAGAGGTAGTTGCAGACTCAACAGTCACATGTCTAAACTTGGCTTAATATGAGCCAACGATATATACAGGGTCCGCGCCAACGCAAACTGCACAGCTATGCGAACAAATGTCTTCTATCTGAACTTAGACTCCCTTAAATAGTCTTTTTTCAAGAAAGGAGGGGAGGCTAGGTAGCACAAGGTTTCTATCCGGTTCTGCTTGAAATAAAGTCCCAAAGGGGTCACTTCCATCTCAACATAGACTCTCTTATAAGCTCGTATTTTGGGAATGCAGAAAAGGGGATATATCTACCCCCTTGTCCCTTGAAGTTAAGTGCTAACTACGGCCTTCCTCCCTTCTTTATTACTCGTTGCATATAATTTGAGCGCTTCTTCAAAGACAATCAAACAGGAACGGAGACACGTAGCTAATAATTAGGTGTTAACATTGTGTTAGTAAAACGAGCGCATTACCTGCCGCTGGGACGGAAGTCGTGTAAGACATGACTGCTCTTTATTCGCCACGCTTTCTTTTACATCGAAACCTTTTCCACAAAAAATTAATGGCCGGAAATTCCAAATTCCAAAACATCACATGTGGCAATGGACAACAAAACGTGAGGTTGTTTTGGAGGCTTAACGTACATACTACATGGGAAGCGTATACAAGAGGTCATTGTTAGCGGCACAGGTCGCTCGCTCTTGCCAGTGAATTTTTCGTACAATATTGGCTTCCACGGAAGCAGTTAATGCCTCGCATTGTTTGTTGGTGCTAATTTCACAGGATAGTGCTGCCTTGCGTTCGTCCTGCAAACAAACGAATGTCGGTGTCATACACTGAAATACCTGAGCTGAATGGGCACTTTAGTCATATGAATGGCTCAACATTTGTTTGTTGACTGAGGCCGACGCCGCTACCTTTGTTTAGCTCTTTGAACTCGGCTGATGTTGCGGCTGTGTGTGCGCAAACAAGGAATTTCTGTTTGATTTTAAGACGTTTTAGACGGAAATTAATTTAGCTCTGCTGGGCGAAACTAAACAATCGGAAAAATGTACTTGCTGTTGTGTCCTATATTATGAATGTGTGTATGTACATAAATATTAGTGTGGTGGCAGACCTTCAGGTGTACTCTCAAAAGGATCTTTGGCAAAAAGTTAATCCAACACGTGGAAATTAGCTTTATTATGCTAAGCAAGCTGGCTTGCGCTTCGAGAAGAAGGCCTACTGACCCATAGCAAAACCACAAGTAAGAGCTAGTTAGTTAGTGTAGCAGTACTTCGCCCAGTTTAGACGCCGCATGCATTCATGGAATGAGACGTAACGGACCACACAATTTTATACTGAGGTTAACAGCCCTTTGCCGGATGTGAATCCGTTACGTTCCTATGAATAACACCTTGTGGTATTGCCGTGGGAATGATTTTGTGGATCCCGTAAGTGGGATCGATTAGTCGCCTATTACGACAAGCATACCTACCTCGAGCATATTCCAAACACGTAGGGAGACAAGTGCGGGACTTTCATGAATATGTTCTAAATATTTGTTAAGCCACGGTCTGCCATACTATCGACACTTTTTTTGCTTAAGATGTGGTTTGGCTAAGTCGGATATTGGACAGTGTAGAATAGTGACATAGGAACTATTGTGTTTATTTCCTCGTTATTCTCGCCTTTGTCGAAACCCCTATACGGTCCTCCCTATATCCCCTTATTAGTGGAAAAGGAACCTGGGTCTGTTCTCCCTTATGTTCGGCAAATTTGGCTCAGTCTACCTGCAAGTCTTCTTCCAAGTGGTTTTCCTTGCCCATCTGACAATTTTCCGTTGTTTGTAATTCAACCCAAGCCAGTGCTTACCTCGGTTGATTGATATTCGATAGATCCATGGCGAATTCGACTGGATCTGTCACAGCCAGTTGCAAAGAAAGCCTATTTATCTGGCGAGCCACATGCTCTACGTAATGCATGCCTTGACTGCATTCACATATCGGTCCAGGGAAGGTGTTTACGGTACCAGAAATTTTAGTGACCTCGATACCTGATCTACATATATTGCGCCTTTCACCTCTCACAACCTTCACATGGTTAACTTTAAACGCCCAGGACATGAAAGTATAACAAAAGCAAAGGTGAAAAAACCTAAAATCTGAAAGTTCTATTACATGACGCTACTGTGTCGGTTACTTTATAATAAAATGAAATAGTAAATTACTCGATACAGAAGTTTTTCGAAAGATTAATGATCCTTCTCGTTCTCTCAACGGCGAGTACGAACTTGTTAATGAGTTTCGGCGCAGCGCCAGCGCAATGACAGCCAATTGTTGGTGGCGCCATAGTCTCATAACCCTCGCATGTAAAGGTCTCAAGTGGAGCCACTTGATTTGTTAGCGGTCAGTGGTTGAAGGTCGAGATTCGCGTCAATTGAATTCTAAATAATGTTTTTTGTATGTGTGATATATTTATGTATACATAAGTACATATTTATGTGTACACATACATCTCGAAAGTTAAGTGCATATCGTATAATAATCTTTGCTTTCCTCTTCCGCCTTTAAAGTGTACGCCCGCCCGTATTTCTCATTTAAGTTTACATTTTCCATGCATCCACTTATTAGCATAATTAGGGGTGATGTCAACACATTGCCCATGTATTTACATTAGGGTGCGCCGTTGTTTTCAGTAAGAGCGCTAGAAAAAGATATACCTTCCCTCAGACTCAAACTCTCTAATAATATCCGTTAACTCTTATTTTCAGTGCTACTTTTTATATGAACGTGCAGATAAGCTTGATATAAAACATCCAGGTCAATGACATCACGCTACCGACTGTCAAACACTAAAATCTTTTGGACGTTTGATAACATTCTCATCTTGGTAAACGCCGTCTTAGAAAGAAAAATACCACCCAGAGTGGCATAAGAGCTCGTTCTTCTTAGTTAAACTTAAGTATTTCTGTCTGAACCTTATAGACTCAACGCTTACCTATCCAGACTGAAGGCTGACACCATGGGTGTGTTCCCGGCACCCTATTGAAACTGCTTGTTTCCGTTAAAAAAAAAAGAAGATTGATGACAGTTTCGAACGTAGCGTAATAACTAGGTCGAGGTACTGTTAAAACAAACAACAGTGGTGATCTTGCATTGCTGCTTAATAAAATAAGGCGCACCCTATTCATACAGCTAAATGTGGGACTCTGAAATAGTTATTGATCGTGTTATGGATCACTTGCATAAGTTTACATAAATGATTGTTTCATAAATGTATACACCCCATACAAATCGTTGCACCATATACACTCCTTATTGTGTTATATTGGAGTACTTACAAACTGCTCCTCTGCATCAGCTTATTGAAGTCAGTGTTCAGGCTTTTACCACTAAAGTGGTAGACCCACCACTTTCTTTCTCAAAGTGGATATTGTACCACTTCTACCACGACATCTAATAACCACATTTTTCTGCTAGAAAATGTTAAAAGGCAACTTAAGCTATACCTTAATAATTTAGGAAGAAACCCAGTTTTGTAGTTGAACATTTTTTGTAAAGCTCAGGATAGTTTAAGGCGCAGCTCTGATCACTTTACCAGATGTCTTCCTATGTCGAGCCTGCATTTAAGAAACACGTATTTAATGCGAAGAATAAAACAAACAGAAGTACAAATATTTATGCTATAAGTTTATTAGAAAACAACTTTACACCACACGAATAGTTTACATTTATATCAACTGCCGTCGATCTCAACAGGAGATGACCTAACAAAACAAGTTGTACCCAATTCGCTTCATAGGGGTTCGACTGAAACATCATATCTCAAGAATATTCAATACAAAGAACGACCTTAAGAATTTGTATATAGAAAAACCAGTGCAAGATGGAACCCAAACCCAGATTATCGAATAACAAGACAAATACGATAATGAAATGCTCTCAAAACCGCTATATCTTAAAAGGGAAGATGTATCTTCCATAATTGGTATATTAATAGATTACCGTGGGTCTGAAAAATATTGCTCGTGCCATATGAAAGGAATTGCAAATACTATAATAATAATTAATAACAGATACCGCTTTCTAAGGGCATCTCACTTTAATGGTCCATTTAAACAATACTTTACAGTAGAAGTAATAAAATCTCTTCCACTTTTTGGCTGGCTCAGGGCTTATGGTGTCACAATGGGTTGTTAAGTATTTAAACCAAATATGTTGTAACCCAAGACTGCTTCTTTTATAGAATAGAAGTGGCTGATTTTCTTTGATCAAAAATATTAAATTTGTATCCGTAAATCTGCCACTTCTCAAATCTACCACAATTTCTTTACACTGCTAATACTTATCAAACGTTTTAAGTCCTTACTCTGATTTAACTCGATGATCGTTTGGGGTTGGCGACAGTGGTAGGTTTCGGTTACATCTACTGATATGAGTGTTGGGCAAATTATAATTGTTAAAACAATTAATAACACTGGTCTACATATTCGAACTTTTTTTCTCCACCAGAATTGCGAATATGAAATTCGTATGTAAAACCACCCCCTGATTACGAAAGTCGAGGTTATTTTTGATTCTATGGTACCGTTTTTGAGATACTTACGATTTACCGTTATTTCAAAAATAGATAAAATATGGTTCCACTTAATCATGTATATCTCAAGAACAAATTGAGCAACTCCAAAACGGTTTGAAAAATTTAAAAGCTAATAAAATTTGCTATAAACAGTGCATACAAAACTAGGACCCGTAGGTTCGAAGATAATGAACAATCAATACGGACTTTTACCTTTTTTTTGTAAAAATATAAAAAATGTGTACTTTGCGAGGAAGGATATCGAAAATTTTTTATTTTTTTCCAAATATTTTTTTTCCTCTGTAAGCTCTGTCTTATTACAAAGAAATAAGCTTTCATCCAATAAAATCGATGGACTAATACAAAAGGTTTAAGCATTCAAATAAATATAGCCATATAATACTGAAGTACCCTACGCGTACATATGTATTAGTATTCATATATTAGTTAGTACGTAGGTAGATTTTCGAAGGGTTATTAGATAAATCAATTAGGTAAGCTTTAAAATTTCAAACCCAGGTAAGTTTGAAGCAAGAGCAAATTTTTGAAAGCAGGTAGTATTTTCTTTGTACAAGGTGGCGCAAAAGTAAGCTTCCGATGTTCAGCATATCGGTTGTGGCACGTGCAGTGTGTGCTGTTGCACCGTCTTGTTGGAACCACATGTTTTCCAATCCCAATTCATCAAGTTGCGGCAAAAAGAACTCGTTGATCATTGCTCTGTGGCGCTCACCATTCACAGTAACCGTTTGGCCCCGACCGATTATTGGTCAAATAAATAGTCAGCAATGGCGGCCGCCGTGGTGCGAAGGTAGTGTTGCCGGGCTACCACACCGAAGGTCCATGGTTCGAGCCCTGGTACAGGTAACATCAAAAGTGATTTGAAAAAAAAAAAAAGTTTTTCAAAACGGGGTCGCCCCTCGGCAGTGGTTTGGCAAACTCTCCAAGTGTAATTCTGCCATGACAGGCTTCTCAGCAAAAATTCGTCTCCTTTGTAGATGCCGTTCGGAGTCGGCAAAAAACTGTAGGTCCCACCAATTTGTAGGGAAAAATTCAAATCGGCACACCACAAATTGGAAGAGAAGCTTGGCGCAAAAATCTCTTAGGAGGTTTATGATGATATACCTGTTGTATATCGCGCCATAGAGAGAGAGAAATAGTCAGCAATATTCCGCGTTCTGGAGCAGTCTAGCGTAACATTGTTTATTAGCGTGTATTTCGCATGTGTTTACTACACAAATGTCAAAACAGAACTGACTTTAGGGGCCAATCGCAAAATTTATAGCATTTTCTGATAGGAGGATTACTTTTGCGCAGTAACCGTTTTTCACCGACCGAAATAAATAGTCAGCAATATTCCGCGTTCTGGAGCAGTGTAGCGTAACATTGTTTATTAGTGTGTATTTCGCATGTGTTTACTACACAAATGTCAAAACAGAACTGACTTTAGGGGCCAATCGCAAAATTTATAGCATTTTCGGATAGGAAGATTACTTTTGCGCAGTAACCGTTTTTCACCGACCGAAATAAATAGTCAGCAATATTCCGCGTTCTGGAGCAGTGTAGCGTAACATTGTTTATTAGCGTGTATTTCGCATGTGTTTACTACACAAATGTCAAAACAGAACTGACTTTAGGGGCCAATCGCAAAATTTATAGCATTTTCTGATAGGAGGATTACTTTTGCGCAGTAACCGTTTTTCACCGACCGAAATAAATAGTCAGCAATATTCCACGTTCTGGAGCAGTGTAGCGTAACATTGTTTATTAGCGTGTATTTCGCATGTGTTTACTACACAAATGTCAAAACAGAACTGACTTTAGGGGCCAATCGCAAAATTTATAGCATTTTCTGATAGGAGGATTACTTTTGCGCAGTAACCGTTTTTCACCGACCGAAATAAATAGTCAGCAATATTCCGCGTTCTGGAGCAGTGTAGCGTAACATTGTTTATTAACGTGTATTTCGCATGTGTTTACTACACAAATGTCAAAACAGAACTGACTTTAGGGGCCAATCGCAAAATTTATAGCATTTTCTGATAGGAGGATGACTTTTGCGCCACCCTGTATAACTTAGGAACTTTTTGTCTAGGTAGGCTTCGATTTTTACTTGATCTGAGTATAAATAGGAGTAAATGCGAATTGTTCCTTCATAATATCTGCAAGGCTCACCGGATACTGTTTAGTCTATATGTGCATTTTATAACCCGTCATTTACTTAAAAAAATAATATGAATAAAAGGGCGCGAGAGTTTGAGTGTAAAAATGATCCAGATATGTTCTGTTTCATCTGCGGTCAATATATTGTTTAAAGGATGCGACGTGTGTTTTCAAATCCTTTGAAAGTTACATACTATAGGTATTTTGGCATTCAGCCTAAAAACACTGGAAAATCATGGACAGCGAATACGGTGTGCACCACATGTCGAATGGAATTGATTCATTCGGAATCCGGAACAAAAAGGTGCGTAGTAAAATTTAGGAATTTGCTACTTTTTAATGCATATCTGACTAATTTCTGAAACTATCTACTTAGGCAACATATGAAATTTAGTACACTAATGAAGTGGAGGGAACTAACTTATTTTACCCCCACTCCACATCAAGCTCGGCCTTATCAAAAACTTTGTTAAGGCTTTGGACAAAGAAGGCGAAGCCTTCCGTCATTTAAAAACCATCTTTCCAGAGATTTCAGAAGCCAAGATAAAGGAAGGCATTTTTTTTGGGTTGCAAATGAGAAAGATGCTTAACAATAACCAATTCAAAGAACTATTGTCACCAGTGGAGGCAGCAGCGTGGGATTCTTTTGAAAAGGTCGTTGCCTCTTTTTTAGGCAAACGCAAAGGTCCTAACTACGAGATGATACTGAACGCCTTAATCAAGAACTATGCGAAAATGGGTAAATAAAAAAACATATTTAAGGCCGTTTTCTAAAGTAAACTTTAATACCTATCTGCCCGATAAACAAAAAATTTGTATGAAAATTTTAAAGTTTACATGAGAAAACGGCCCTAAAGCTGAATCCATCGTTCAGTTCCGAACGAATTTTTTGTTTACATTTTGCTCGTTCTCTTCTCATTCTGTATCAGAGAAGTGGAAAAATAACGAGTAAAATGTAAACAGCGTAAGAAAATTACACACACATGTGTCACTTATTTATCTAATTTACTTATTTATTTTCCTTTCAGGAGTAAATATGTCTCTAGAAATGAGTTTTCTGCACTTCCATTTAAATTTTTTTCCGCAAAATCTTGGTGACGAAAGTGACGAGCATGGCGAACGGTTTCATCAGCAAATGAAGTTAAATGAAAGTCGGTATCAAGGATTCTGGGATGTCGCAATGATGGGTGACTACTGTTGGTTTCTAATAAGAGAAACCGATTCTAATCAAAATAAGCGTCAAAACAAAACAAATCACTTTTTCAAGTATGAAATAAGGTCATAGGGCCGGTTTCACCAACGCGACTAAGACTAAAACTAAATCGTGACTTAAGTTAGCACAGATTCGAGACTAACTTAATTTTGCGTTTCACCAACTGAGCGACTTAAATAATTTTGAGCACAACAACCCGATCAGCTGTTTTATGCATAGTAGTATTTTTTCATACCAGACAACTCTGCGCATCCCAATACCCCAGTACGAAAAGGGCATGTATGGTCATACAAGAAGGAATGTATTGATCTTACACCCATTTCTCTTTAGTTGGAAGGTACTAAAATTAGCGCTTAATTGAAAAAGATAGTTTCGTAATGGTTGCATGCTAGAAAACAAGCGTTCACATGCATCTACGCTTACCCTGATAAAGTCAAGCATGGTGAAGTTTCCGACTAGGGCGTTGCACAAAACAAATTAGCAACATTACTGACATTTAGGTTTTGAACCACAGCAACACTGCTTAGTCGAGAATAAGTCAGCTGGAAAGTTTACTAAGTTGTGACTTAGCTAAGTTAGGTGGTGAAACTGAAAAAGTGAAAATCGCTACTTAACTAAGTTAAGTCGAGTTGGTGAAACCGGGCCATAGAGTTAAGACAAACCTTACATACATTGTTATCGTCTCATATGTACATATGCTAATATTTGTAGGGTACTTAACTATTATATGGCTATATTTATTTGAATGCTTAAAACTTTTGTATTATACCATCGATTTTATTGAATAAAAATAATAATAATAATAATAATATTAATAATAATAATAATTCCCATCGGATTACCCACCATATCCCGCCCGACCGGCGCGAGGGGCGCATCGGCATAACGCGCGGATTATTCGTTCGTGCCGAGTCGTTGAAAGGCTTTGGTTTGTTAATCGTCGAGATCTAAAACTGCTCAGCTACAGAGAAAACCTCATCAGCTAAGTAAAGTAGATATAAGATAGATTATACATTAAGAAATAACTAGTTAACAGAATAAAATTATTGTTAGAAGTTAATATAGAAGTCAAAGAATAAGAAACAATTAGTAGCTATGAATTTAGGATAGAAAGAATTGATAAAATATCAAATGTACCAGAAAGAGATTTGTAATTTTGACAAAAACAGCGAAGAGGCTCATTTAACTGAAAATTGGTTCGGCACTGTTTTAAGATTCTTCTTCTTTAAATGGTCATCTAACCGCCTGGGCGATTTTGACCGTCCAACATAGCTCGCCAGTCGTTTCTTCGTTGCGCCAACTGGCGCCAATTGGAAACACCGCGGGATCGCAAATCGGTTTCCACTTGGTCCTTCCATCGGAGTGGTGGTCTTCCTCTGCTTCCACCGGCGGGTGCCGATAAGAATACCTTCTGGGCTGCAGCATCTTCGCTCATTCGCACTACGTGGCCTAGCCAGCGAAGCCGCTGTGTTTTAATTCGCTGAACTATGTCAGCGTCTGCGTAAAGTTCATACAGCTCATCATTAAATCTTCTTCGGTACTCGCCGTCGGCAACGCGTAGAGGTCCACAAATCTTTCGAAGAACCTTTCTCTCGAATACTCCCAGAGCCGCTTCATCAGATGTTGTTAGTGTCCACGCTTCTGTAGAGTGTTATTTTCGTTCGTCGAGAGAGGACTTTACTTTTCAATTGCCTACTCAGTCCGAAGTAGCATTTGTTTGCAAGAGTAATTCTTCGTCGGATTTCTAGGCTAACAAGATTGTTGGTGTTAATGCTGGTTCCCAGGTAAACGAAGTCCTTTACTATTTCGAAATTATTGCTGCCAACAGTGGCTTGGTTGCCAAGGCGCGAATGCGCTGACTCTTTGCATGATGACAGAAGGTACTTCGTTTTGCCCTCGTTCACCACCAATCCCATTTTCTCCGCTTCTTTTTCTAATTTGGAGTAAGCAGAAGTTACGGCGCGGTTGTTAAGGCCAATGATATCAATATCGTCAGCATATGCCAACAGTTGCACGCTTTTATAAAATATTGTTCCAGCGCGGTTAAGTTCTGCAGCTTGTATTATTTTCTCCAGCATTAAATTAAAGAAATCACACGATAGGGGGTCACCCTGTCTGAAACCTCGTTTAGTTTCGAACGGCTCGGAGAGGTACTTCCCAATTCTGACCGAGCTGGCGGTGTTGCTCAAGGTCATTTTGCATAGCCGTATAAGTTTTGCGGGGAAACCAAATTCAGACATAGCGGCATATAGGCAGCTCCTTTTCGTGCTATGGAAAGCGGCTTTAAAATCAACAAAGAGATGATGCGTGTCGATTCTTTTTTCACGGGTTTTTTCCAAGATTTGGCGTATTGTAAAAATCTGGTCGATGGTAGATTTCCCAGGTCTGAAGCCACACTGATAAGATCCAATCAGTCTGTTCACATCAGGCTTCAGTCTTTCGCACAATACGCTTGATAGGACTTTATATGCGATATTCAAAAGGCTGATTCCGCGATAGTTGGCGCAGTTTGCAGGATCGCCCTTCTTGTGGATTGGGCAGAGAACACTTAGATTCCAATCTTCAGGCATGCATTCATCCGACCAAATTCTGCATAGAAGCTGATGCATGCGCCTTACCAGCTCCTCGCCTGCGTGTTTGAATAGCTCAGCAGGCAAACCATCAGCGCCAGCTGCTTTATTGTTTTTCAATCGGGATATTGCTATTCGCACCTCATTATAGTCGGGTTGTGGAACGTCAATTCCATCATCTTCGATTGTGGGCTCGGGTTCGGCATCTTCTCTGGTTTCTTGCTCAGTTTCTCCATTTAAAAGGGCAGAGAAGTGATCCCTCCATATTCTGAGTGTTCTCTGAACATCGGTCACCAGGTCGCCGTTCTCATTCTTACAGGAGTTTGCCCCGGGTTTGAAACCTTCTGTCATTCGCCGAATTTTTTGATAGAATTTTCGGGCATTATTCCCGTTGGCCAGCATCTCAAGCTCCTTTATTTCACGCTTTTCTGCCTCTCTTTTTTTCGCCCGGAGAAGCCGCCTCGCTTCCCTCTTCAACTCGCGGTAGTGTTCACACACACTCCTCGTTGCATTCGATCTCAGCGTTGCCTTGTAGGCTTCGTCCTTTCTTTTCGTTGCAGCGCGGCACTCTTCATCATCATACCAGTTGTTTCTTCGCGTTCGCCGGAATCCAATTACTTCTGCGGCTGCGGTAAGGAGTGCTCCTGAGATATGATCCCACTGCTCATGCATTCCACTAGGTTGAATTGTGCTCTCGGAGAGCAGGTGTGAGAGGCGATCTGCGAAATAATTGGCGGTCTGTTGCGATTGCAGCTTTTCGACGTCCAGCTTTCCCTGCGTTTTTTGTTGCACCTGTTTTGTCGTACAGAGGCGGGTACGAATCCTGGCTGCTACTAGGTAGTGATCAGAGTCGATGTTAGGTCCTCGTATTGTGCGAACATCTAAAACGCTGGAAGCATGCCGTCCGTCTATCACAACGTGGTCGATCTGGTTGCGTGTTTTTCGATCGGGGGACAGCCATGTAGCCTGATGGATCTTCTTGTGCATAAACCGAGTGCTGGATATGACCATGTTTCGGGCACCGGCGAAGTCGATCAGCCTGAATCCATTTGGCGAAGTCTGATCGTGGAGACTGAACTTCCCGACAGTGGGGCCAAATACACCCTCCTTACCCACTCTGGCATTAAAGTCGCCAAGCACCACTTTGATATCATGACGGGGGCAGCACTCGTGTGCTTCTTCCAGGCGCTCGTAGAATGCATCCTTTTCCACGTCGTCCTTCTCTTCCGTCGGTGCATGAGCGCAGATAAACAATATGGTGAAAAAGCGTACTTTTATGCGGATTGCAGCGAGACGCTCGTTCACGGGTGTGAACGACAGTACTCGGTGACGGAGTCTCTCTCCCACCACAAATCCCACGCCGAATCTGCGCTTGTCTTCATGCCCACTCCAGTAGATGTTGCAAGGTGTTTTGATCGTGTTTCCTCGCCCCGTCCATCGCATCTCTTGTATGGCGGTGATGTCAGCTTTTGCTTCCCTCAGGACCTCAACCAGCCGGGCAGCGGCACCTTCCCCATTAAGGGACCGGACATTCCAGGTACATGCCCTCATCTCATAATCCTTATTTCGTTTGCGGGTGTTGTCATCTAAAAAAGGGGATCTCATATCCGAGGCTTTGTTGTTGAATTTCATTGGAACGTTGTTTTATGTGGTGGGTCCCAAACCCAACGCACAACCCGTTTCACGGGAGGTTGAATTTTATTACACGTTTGTATA
This sequence comes from Merzomyia westermanni, assembly GCA_949987695.1. Classification (NCBI taxonomy): domain Eukaryota; kingdom Metazoa; phylum Arthropoda; class Insecta; order Diptera; family Tephritidae; genus Merzomyia; species Merzomyia westermanni. The sequence goes on from OX465290.1 coordinate 67,364,942, forward strand.
GCGAGCCGCTTGATCCAATACAGACGCCCGCTTGCAGCCGCACCACCTGGTGATCAGACGCTGTTGTTTGAACCCCCCAGCAAGCCCTTAAACCGATTATGTCGGAGTGGCCTTACCAGGTTGTCGCCTTCTCACGTTTAGCTCACCACCAAACGGGTGTTCGGTGGTTACCCAGAGGATACTGTTTTAAGATTAGAGGTTTAAAATGCCTTGAAGGACGAGACGGTACATTGAAGTTCACTTCACTTAGAAAAAAAGGGCTGGATAGTGAACCATTTAGCAATTTAATCATAAAACTAATTCCAAGCATTTCCCTACGACTAGAAAGTGTGTGCAGATTAATGAGTTTTAAACGATTCGTATAGGGTGGCAGATTGTACAAGGGATCCCAATGAAAATCTCTTAAAGCAAGTAGTAAAAATTGTTTTTGAACTGATTCAAGGCGATCTACATGAACCTGGTAACGCGGGTTCCAAACTATAGAACCGTATTCAAGTATTGGTCTAACTTATGTAGTGAAGAGGGCTTTAGTTACATAAGGGTCGCTAAATTCTTTAGATCATCGTTTAACGAATGCTAGGACACCTCTAGCCTTATTGACTGTTCTGTTAATATGGCGGTTGAAACTGAGTTTATAGTCCATAGTAACCCCCAGGTCAACAAAATCATACACTTGCTCAAGACTATAATTTTTAATTGTATAGGAAGCCGGATGAGAAATTCCACGCGAAAAACCCATGCGTTTACATTTTTTAAGGTTAAGTGGCATATAATTTAAATCGCACCAAGTAACTAGTGTATCTAGATCTGATCGTAGCTTATTTCTATCTTCAAATGACGCGAATGACATGAAAATATTTACGTCGTCAGCATAAATTAATATTTTTTTAAATTTTATTATTGTAGAAATGTCATTTATAAATAACAAGAACAGAATCGGGCCAAGATGGCTTCCTTGAGGATTCCCCGAAAAGACATAAATGACATCGGATACTAAATTTTGAAACACTACTCTTTGTGTTCTGTCACTAAGGTAAGAAGAGATCCAGCGATTGAGACCCGGCTGGAAGCCCAACTGATCGAGTTTATGAATAAGTAATGAGTGACACACTTTTAATGAAAGCTTATTTTTATTTTTGTAATAAAACAAAGCTTACAGAGAAAAAAAATATCTGGAAAAAAAAAAGTTTATGATATCCTTCCTCGCAAAATACAAATTTTTTTATATTTTTACAAAAAAAAGGTAAAAATCTGTATTGATTGCTCATTATCTTCGAACCTATTAGGGCCTAGCGATGTATGCATTGTTTATAGAAAATTTTATTGGCATTTAAATTTTTCAAACCGTTTTAGAATTGCTCAATTTGTTCTTGAGATATACATGATTAAGTGGAGCCATCTCTTTTTTTTTTTTTTTTTAAATAACGGTAAAACGTAGGATCGGAGGATGGGGCCGTGTGGAGAAGTCCATGCAAGTGGGGAAAACTTCTGATCGCCATTCACCTGGGAATGGCCAGAGCGATTCTTTTGCATGCGGTTCAAGCAGCTCACTACTTCCGGGCTTTGCGCCCAACTATCTTCTGGGTAGCCACCGAACATCCGTTTGGTGGTGAGCTAAACGTGAGAAAGCGACAACCTGGTAAGGCCACTCCGACATAATCGGTTTAAGGGCTTGCTGGGGGATTCGAACAGCAGCGTCTGATCACCATGTTGTGCGGCTGCAAGCGGGCGTCTGTCTTGGATCAAGCGGCTCGCTATACAAACGATTAATTGAATTCAACCTCCCGCGAAACAGGTTGTGCGTTGGGTTTGGGACCCACCATATAAAACAACGTTCCAATGAAATTCAACAACAAAGCCTCGGATATGAGAACCCCTTTTTTAGATGACAACACCCGCAAACGAAATAAGGATTATGAGATAAGGGCATGTACCTGGAATGTCCGGTCCCGTTATGGGGAAGGTGCCGCTGCCCGGCTGGTTGAGGTCCTGAGGAAAGCAAAAGCTGACATCACCGCCATACAAGAGATGCGATGGGCGGGGCGATTAAACAGGATCAAAACACCTTGCAACACCTACTGGAGTGGGCATGAAGACAAGCGCAGATTCGGCGTGGGATTTGTGGTGGGAGAGAGACTCCGTCACCGAGTACTGTCGTTCACGGGAGTCTCGCCGCAACCCGCATAAAAGTACGATTTTTCACCATATCGTTTATCTGCGCTCATGCACCAACGGAAGAGAAGGACGACGTGGAAAAGTATGCATTCTACGAGCGCCTGGAAGAAGCATACGAGCGCTGCCCCCGTCATGATATCAAACTCGTGCTTGGCGACTTTAACGCCAGGGTGGGTAAGGAGGGTGTATTTGGCCCCACTGTCGGGAAGTTCAGTCTCCACGATCAAACTCCGCCAAATGGATTCAGGCTGATCGACTTCGCCGGTGCCCGAAACATGGTCATATCCAGCACTAGTTTTATGCACAAGAAAATGCCGATCGAAAAACACGCAACCAGATCGACCAAGTTGTGATAGACGGACGGCATGCTTCCAGCGTTTTAGATGTTCGAGGACCTAACATCGACTCTGATCACTACCTAGTAGCAGCCAAGATTCGTACCCGCCTCTGTACGACAAAACAGGTGCAAAAAAAAAACGCAGGGAAAGCTGGACGTCGAAAAGCTGCAATCGCAACAGACCGCCAATTATTTCGAAGATCGCCTCTCACACCTGCTCTCCGAGAGCACAATTCAACCTAGTGGAATGCATGAGCAGTGGAATCATATCTCCGGAGCACTCCGTACCGCAGTCGAAGAAGTAATTGGATTCCGGCGAACGTGAAGAAATAACTGGTGTGATGATGAAGAGTGCCACGCTGCAACGAAAAGAAAGGACGAAGCCTACAAGGCAACGCTGAGATCGAATGCAACGAGGAGTGTGTGTGAACACTACCGCGACTTGAAAAGGGAAGGGAGGCGGCTTTTCCGGGCGAAAAAAAAGAGAGGCAGAAAAGCGTGAAATAAAGGAGCTTAAGATGCTGGCCAACGGGAGTAATGCCCGAAAATTCTATCAAAAAATTCGGCGAATGACAGAAGGTTTTAAGCCCGGGGCAAACTCCTGTAAGAATGAGAACGGCGACCTGGTGGCCAATGTTCAAAGAGCACTCAGAATATGGAGGGATCACTTCTCTGCCTTTTTAAATGGAGGAACTGAGCAAGAAACCAGAGAAGATGCCGAACCCGAGCCCACAATCGAAGATGATGGAATTGACGTTCCACAACCCGACTATAATGAGGTGCGAATAGCAATATCCCGATTGAAAAACAATAAAGCAGCTGGCGCTGATGGTTTGCCTGCTGAGCTATTCAAACACGGAGGCGAGGAGCTGGTAAGGCGCATGCATCAGCTTCTATGCAGAATATGGTCGGATGAATGCATGCCTGAAGATTGGAATCTAAGTGTTCTCTGCCCAATCCACAAGAAGGGTGATCCTGCAAACTGCGCCAACTATCGCGGAATCAGCCTTTCAAATATCGCATATAAGGTCCTATCAAGCGTATTGTGCGAAAGACTGAAGCCTGGTGTGAACAGACAGATTGGACCTTATCAGTGTGGCTTCAGACCTGGTAAATCTACCATCGACCAGATTTTTGCAATACGCCAAATCTTGGAAAAAACCCGTGAAAAGAGAATCGACACACATCATCTCTTTGGTGATTTTAAAGCCGTTTTCGATAGCACGAAAAAGAGCTGCCTATATGCCGCTATGTCTGAATTTGGTTTCCCCGCAAAACTTATACGGCTATGCAAAATGACCTTGAGCAACACCGCCAGCTCGGTCAGAATTGGGAAGTACCTCTCCGAGCCGTTCGAAACTAAACGAGGTTTCAGACAGGGTGACCCCCTATCGTGCGATTTCTTTAATTTTATGCTGGAGAAAATAATACAAGCTGCAGAACTTAACCGCGCTGGAACAATATTTTATAAAAGCGTGCAACTGTTGGCATATGCTGACGATGTTGATATCATTGGCCTTAACAACCGCGCCGTAACTTCTGCTTACTCCAAATTAGAAAAAGAAGCGGAGAAAATGGGATTGGTGGTGAACAAGGGCAAAACGAAGTACCTTCTGTCATTATGCAAAGAGTCAGCGCATTCGCGCCTTGGCAACCACGCCACTGTTGGCAGCAATAATTTCGAAATAGTAAAGGACTTCGTTTACCTGGGAACCAGCATTAACACCAACAATAATGTTAGCCTAGAAATCCGACGAAGAATTACTCTTGCAAACAAATGCTACTTCGGACTGAGTAGGCAATTGAAAAGTAAAGTCTCTCTCGACGAACGAAAATAACACTCTATAAGTCACTCATCGCACCCGTCCTGCTATATGGTGCAGAAGCGTGGACACTAACAACATCTGATGAGGCGGCTCTGGGAGTATTCGAGAGAAAGGTTCTTCGAAAGATTTGTGGACCTCTACGCGTTGGCGACGGCGAGTACCGAAGAAGATTTAATGATGAGCTGTATGAACTTTACGCAGACGCCGACATAGTTCAGCGAATTAAAACACAGCGGCTTCGCTGGCTAGGCCACGTAGTGCGAATGAGCGAAGATGCTCCAGCCCAGAAGGTATTCTTATCGGCACCCGCCTGTGGAAGCAGAGGAAGAGGGAGACCACCAATCCGATGGAAGGACCAAGTGGAGACCGATTTGCGGTCCCGCGGTGTTTCCAATTGGCGCCAGTTGGCGCTACGAAGAAACGACTGGCGAGCTATGTTGGACGGTCAAAATCGCCCAGGCGGTTAGATGACCATTTAAAGAAAGAAGGTAAATCGTAAATATCTCAAAAACTGTACCATAGAATCAATAATTGCCTCGATTTTCGGAATCAGGGGGTGGTTTTACATACGAATTTCATATTCGCGTCTCTGGTGGTTTTTGGCTGAAGGCCATTGTAATTAACAATTAATTTTTAATTGTAATTATTAAAAGTTACAAATAACAATTAAGCAATTGCAAAGCTCGCTAATTAACAATTAATTAATTATTAATTGTGCTTTTCCATGATTAACAATTTATCAATTTACATTTTTTTATGAATTTACCAACAGTTACCACGATATGCGGGCATTATCTGGTATAATATTACCCGGAAACCATTATGTTATATTGCAACAAACTTCTACTGTCAGATCATGTATATCAGCGATATTTGTCAAAAAATTGCTTGATTTCTTTCAAATATTACTTTCGTGAAAATTCTGTGCCCCTGATAAATTGTATTAAATATTTGAAAGAAACCAAATAAGAATTACCCGAGTAATTTAAAAAAAAAAGTTAATTATTATTATTAATTGTTGCATAATACAATTAAAAAATTAATTATAATCAAATCTTGCAAATCTTACAGACTAGATTGACAAATATAATAACCACTGAAATGTTTGGTGAGGCCGTGTCTATAATCCACCCTCTCATTCCGTCGATTTTACAGGGACGTGTTTACCGATCTGTGTACCCAATTTCATACAAATATCTCAATTTTTACGCAAGCTATCGTGTTCATAGGCGGAGGGATAGACAGACGGACTGATGAGCATGGCGTTCCTTTATGATTCTCCTGGGTATAAATGCAGTGGGTATAACAGTAATAGATTTTGAGCCGTCTTTGGCGGTTTTTTGAAGCTTCTGATTTAGGCAAAAGTCGACTAGGTCTGCGACTCCAGTAGTCGGAGTCTGAACTTTTTTGGGCCATGCCGACAAGAGGCCATACACACTTCTGTTGTTGCTTCATTGAGTACGCTAATATCAATCAAGGCTATAGTAAATGTTTTTCGTATCGACATATAAAACTACCTAGCTAGCCGTTTGAAACTGTTCCGTGAATTTCACTTGCTCAAAGAATTGTGAGCAAGGTGTGGAAGTGTGTTCAAATATAATACTTGAAGTTCTTTTAATTCAACTAAAATATTACAAATTTACGTTTTACTCAATTTGTGAGCGCCTGCCAGCCCAGATCTGCATTTCCAGTACAAAGAAGTACAGTCAAATTAAATGTTTACAGATCTCGAATCCTGATTACTGATAATGTTAATTAAGTTGCATTAGTTATAAAATTTTATTCGTCTGGCCCTAACTCTTTACTGCTGTAATCCCGTATCACGATATACAAATAATTGGGCACATCCAGTCATGCACGCATTGAAGTGTTTGTAATGCTTGCCAACATATTTTTAATTTTCATGTTTATGTGCACTTTAAAAAATATTATTTATAGCCATTTTGGCGCCAAACATTTAAAAACGTTATTTGTCCATTATTATTAAACTTGATTAATGGCTATAAAGAACATAAATTGAATTATATCGATTCCATTTGAAAATTTCAGTGCGTTTCTATGCCTAGATGCGCGTAAGGTGAGCGCTGTCTTCAGCTGTGTCGAAGGCATTATACCTTTCATGAATGCGCATCACGATTTTCACTGTCCCTCATTAACAAAAAGTATATTTCTTCTTCTTCTCACATTTACAAACGTCGTTTGTTTGTTCTCTATAGACGTCCAAAATCCTCAAACTATCTTTGAGAAATTTTCACAGTAGGTTCTAATGAGAACTGACTACATTATTGTCTCTATGGCTATTAACATCTTCTTTGATTGACGCTTAATCGCCTAGGCGATTTTTCTTTTCACGTAATAAAGTGAAGCCAATTAGATACATCACGGGGACCAAGATATCCATGATCTGGCTTTTCTTCCCAAATCATTGGTAGCCCATCCTTTTTAAATGATAACAAATGATGCGTCTTGTGCTCGGTAAGCGCCATCTCCCCGTTTGGCTCTTTATTCAGCCGGTAGAATACAAAACTTACAGCATTAAATTAAAGAAATCGCATGACATGGAGTCGGCTTGTTTTCAGCCTCGTTTGGTTTCAAATGACTCAACGCCATTTGGCACTAACACATAAGCTTTGTATGGAAGTCAAATTCCGACGTGGAAGCAACTAGCCTCATTTTTTGCCATTTCTGCTTTCACGTGGATTGGGCAGAGGACAGTTAAGTTTCAATTTAGTGGCATTTGAGAGGGAGAGGAAAATAAAATTAAAAGTTACATCATGATGTAGAGGAATAGATGAAGTATTCTTATTGTCGCCGATTTGACATCAGGTTTCTTAATCAGGAGACACACAGGTAGCCTCATCTTTAACCATGGACACCGTCTTTGGCTACACGATTTTAATATCTAACCAAATGCAGCGGTCTTGGTCTTTTCTAAGCTTCCATTAAAAGTAAAAATGATCGGATTGTCCTTCTTTTCCAAAGCAGTCTCGCTTCCACTACACATCGAAAATCACAGCTGATCCTCGTTGCACGACCACTCCCATAGACATCGACAGGTTCTATAGACTTCTTTCCTGCGCTATTACTTTCTGCTGTCGCACCCATGGCTTAACAATAGTATTAGCATCTTGGATCTGGATTAGTCAAGTTTTGAGTTGGCCGATGGCTTTTTCAGCATCTCGCATTTCTTCAAAAGATTGTTTTTTGTGTACTACCCTTGATCTCATGTCTAGAATTTTTATATTTAATTACTAAATAGCTATTTATTTTCATTCAACTGAACTTTCGCTTACTAATGTAATATTTTTCAAATATACTCGTAAGATCGTGCTGCGAATTACTAAAAAGTTCCGTTAGTGCAAATCCGATAACAGATTTCAATAACATAGTATTTCCAGCAATTAATCAAAAACCTTTTTGTAGAATAGATCTAACGAACTCAAGACAAGCCGCATGTTATTACAAAGCACGCATGTACAGGGTGCCCGATAAAAAGAAAAAGTAAAATATATTTTTACTCAACGCAACAGTTTGGGTTTTGCATCAAGTGTTTGGGTTTAGCACACCTAGTTATTTCATTTTATTTTATTTAAATTTAAATTAATTTATTTTATTTTAATTTATTAAATTTTCTTTTATTTTATTTTATTTTATTGTACTTTATTTTATTTTATTTTCCTTTATTTTATTTTATTTTATTTACTTTATTTCATTTTATTTAATTTTATATTATTTTATTTTATTATAATTTATTTTAGTTTGTTTTATTTTATTCTATTTTATTTTATTTTATTTCAGTTGATTTATTTTATTTTATATTATTTTTTTATTTTATTTTATTTTATTTTATATTATTTTATTTTATTTTATTTTATTTTATTTTATTTTATTTTATTTTATTTTATTTTATTTTATTTTATTTTATTTTATTTTATTTTATTTTATTTTATGCTATTTTATTTTGTTTTATTTTATTTTATTTTATTTTATTTTATTTTATTTTGTTTTACTTTATTTTATTTTATTTTCTTTTTGTAAGTTTTAACGAGCTCAAGACCAGTTGATAATAATTCTTAGTTAATTATCATAATTTTTTTGATTAGAGGAAAAATTGAAAGCAACAAACATATAGAGGCTATAGTTATAGTACTATTTCGACAGCCACGATTTCTCGTCAGACTAATTCGTATAGTTTTGCTATTTCAGACTATCTTGTGGAGAATCGAACCCTAATCGAAATCTAATCAAAAAAATAATAATATTTAACTAAGAATTATTATCAACTGGTCTTGAGCTCGTTAAAACTTACAAAAATATGTAAAAATGAGCAGACTATAAAAACAACAACAACAACAAATTAATACCGGATGTACAATAACTATCTTCTAAAAATAGAAAGAAGAATGTACAAAAACAAAGTCCAACATACATGATTTACATATAGACAGAATGTCTAAAATATTGTGTATAAGGTTGGCAAGATAACAAAAAACAATTAGAGGAAACTTGAATTAAGCAGCTTGCAAAACTACAAGCAGGATAGCCTATAGGCTAGGCAGCTGCGTTTGCTGTTTTCGAAATAGTACTATAACTATAGCCTGTATATGTTTGTTGCTTTCAATTTTTCCTCTAACCAAAAATAATAATAATTAACCAAGAATTATTATTAACTGGTCTTGAGCTCGCTAAACTTCCAAAAATTATTTTATTTTATTTCATTTTATTTTATTTTATTTTATTTTTTTTATATGATTTTATTTTATTTTATTTTATTTTATTTCCTTTTATTTTATGCTATTTTATTTTTTTAATTTTATTTTTACTTAAATTAATTTTTTTTATTTCATATTTTTTTTTTATTTAAATTTTTTTACTTAATTTTATTTTACTTTATTTTATTTTATTTTACTTTATTTTATTTTACTTTGCTTTATCTTATTTTATTTCATTTTATTTTATTTTATGTTATTTTCATTTTAGTTTATTTTATTTAATTTTTTGTTAATTTACCTTTTTTTATTTCGTTTCATTTTATTTATATTATTTTATCTTATTTTAGTACCACGCAAGTGGGGAGAGTTTCTGATCGCCATTCACCTGGGAATGGCCAGAGCGATTCTTTTGCATGCGGTTCAAGCAGCTCACTACTTCCGGGCTTTGCGCCCAAGTATCCTCTGGGTAACCACCGAACACCCGTTTGGTGGTGAGCTAAACGTGAGAAGGCGACAACCTGGTAAGGCCACTCCGACATAATCGGTTTAAGGGCTAGCTGGGGGGTTCAAACAGCAGCGTCTGATCACTATGTGGTGCGGCTGCAAGCGGGCGTCTGTCTTGGATCAAGCGGCTCGCTATACAAACGTGTAATAGAATTCAACTTCCCGTGAAACGGGTTGTGCGTTGGGTTTGGGACCCACCACATAAAACAACGTTCCAATGAAATTGAACAACAAAGCCTCGGATATGAGAACCCCTTTTTTAGATTACGAGATAAGGGCATGTACCTGGAATGTCCGGTCCCTTAATGGGGAAGGTGCCGCTGCCCGGCTGGTTGAGGTCCTTAGGGAAGGCAAAAGCTGACATCACCGCCATACAAGAGATGCGATGGACGGGGCGAGGAAACACGATCAAAACACCTTGCAACATCTACTGGAGTGGGCATGAAGACAAGCGCAGATTCGGCGTGGGATTTGTGGTGGGAGAGAGACTCCGTCACCGAGTACTGTCGTTCACACCTGTGAACGAGCGTCTCGCTGCAATCCGCATAAAAGTACGATTTTTCACCATATCGTTTATCTGCGCTCATGCACAGACGGAAGAGAAGGACGACGTGGCAAAGGATGCATTCTACTAGCGCCTGGAAGAAGCATACGAGCGCCGCCCCCGTCATGACATCAAAGCTTGGCGACTTTAACGCCAAGGAGGGTGTATTCGGCCCCACTGTCGGGAAGTTCAGTCTCCACGATCAGACTTCGCCAAATGGATTCAGGCTGATCGACTTCGCCGGTGCCCGAAACATGGTCATATCCAGCACTAGATTTATGCACAAGAAGATCCATCAAGCTACATGGCTGTCCCCCGATCGAAAAACACGCAACCAGATCGACCACGTTGTGATAGACGGACGGCATGCTTCCAGCGTTTTAGATGTTCGCACAATACGAGGACCTAACATCGACTCTGATCACTACCTAGTAGCAGCCAGGATTCGTACCCGCCTCTGTACGACAAAACAGGTGCAACAAAAAACGCAGGGAAAGCTGGACGTCGAAAAGCTGCAATCGCAACAGACCGCCAATTATTTCGCAGATCGCCTCTCACACCTGCTCTCCGAGAGCACAATTCAACCTAGTGGAATGCATGAGCAGTGGGATCATATCTCAGGAGCACTCCGTACCGCAGCCGAAGAAGTAATTGGATTCCGGCGAACGCGAAGAAACAACTGGTATGATGATGAAGAGTGCCGCGCTGCAACGAAAAGAAAGGACGAAGCCTACAAGGCAACACTGAGATCGAATGCAACGAGGAGTGTGTGTGAACACTACCCCGAGTTGAAGAGGGAAGCGAGGCGGCTTATCCGGGCGAAGAAAAGAGAGGCAGAAAAGCGTGAAATAAAGGAGCTTGAGATGCTGGCCAACGGGAATAATGCCCGAAAATTCTATCAAAAAATTCGGCGAATGACAGAAGGTTTTAAACCCGGGGCAAACTCCTGTAAGAATGAAAACGGCGACCTGGAGGCCGATGTTCAGAGAGCACTCAGAATATGGAGGGATCACTTCTCTGCCCTTTTAAATGGAGAAACTGAGCAAGAAACCAGAGAAGATGCCGAACCCGAGCCCACAATCGAAGATGATGGAGTTGACGTTCCACAACCCGACTATAATGAGGTGCGAATAGCAATATCCCGATTGAAAAACAATAAAGCAGCTGGCGCTGATGGTTTGCCTGCTGAGCTATTCAAACACGGAGGCGAGGAGCTGGTAAGGCGCATGCATCAGCTTCTATGCAGAATATGGTCGGATGAATGCATGCCTGAAGATTGGAATCTAAGTGTTCTCTGCCCAATCCACAAGAAGGGCGATCCTGCAAACTGCGCCAACTATCGCGGAATCAGCCTTTTGAATATCGCATATAAGGTCCTATCAAGCGTATTGTGCGAAAGACTGAAGCCTGATGTGAACAGACTGATTGGACCTTATCAGTGTGACTTCAGACCTGGTAAATCTACCATCGACCAAATTTTTACAATACGCCAAATCTTGGAAAAAACCCGTGAAAAGAGAATCGACACACATCATCTCTTTGTTGATTTTAAAGCCGCTTTCGATAGCACCTATATGCCGCTATGTCTGAATTTGGTTTCCCCGCAAAATGCAAAATGACCTTGAGCAACACAGCTCGGTCAGAATTGGGAAGTACCTCTCCGAGCCGTTCGAAACTAAACGATGTTTCAGACAGGGTGACCCCCTATCGTGCGATTTCTTTAATTTTATGCTGGAGAAAATAATACAAGCTGCAGAACTTAACCGCGCTGGAACAATATTTTATAAAAGCGTGCAACTGTTGGCATATGCTGACGATGTTGATATCATTGGCCTTAACAACCGCGCCGTAACTTCTGCTTACTCCAAATTAGAAAAAGAAGCGGAGAAAATGGGATTGGTGGTGAACGAGGGCAAAACGAAGTACCTTCTGTCATCATGCAAAGAGTCAGAGCATTCGCGCCTTGGCAACCAAGCCACTGTTGGCAGCAATAATTTCGAAATAGTAAAGGACGTCGTTTACCTGGGAACCAGCATTAATACCAACAATAATGTTTGCCTAGAAATCCGACGAAGAATCACTCTTGCAAACAAATGCTACTTCGGACTGAGTAGGCAATTGAAAAGTAAAGTCCTCTCTCGACGAACGAAAATAACACTCTACAAGTCACTCATCGCACCCGTCCTGCTATATGGTGCAGAAGCGTGGACACTAACAACATCTGATGAGGCGGCTCTGGGAGTATTCGAGAGAAAGGTTCTTCGAAAGATTTGTGGACCTCTACGCGTTGGCGACGGCGAGTACCGAAGAAGATTTAATGATGAGCTGTATGAACTTTACGCAGACGCCGACATAGTTCAGCGAATTAAAACGCAGCGGCTTCGCTGGCTAGGCCACGTAGTGCGAATGAGCGAAGATGCTCCAGCCCAGAAGGTATTCTTATCGGCACCCGCCTGTGGAAGCAGAGGAAGAGGGAGACCACCACTCCGATGGAAGGACCAAGTGGAGACCGATTTGCGATCCCGCGGTGTTTCCAATTGGCGCCAGTTGGCGCTACGAAGAAACGACTGGCGAGCTATGTTGGACGGTCAAAATCGCCCAGGCGGTTAGATGACCATTTAAAGAAAGAAGAAGTACATTTTATTTTGTAATATTTGATTTTATTTCATTTCATTTTATTTTATTTTATATTATTTTTTTATTTTATTTTATTTTATTTCAGTTGATTTATTTTATTTTGTTTTATTTTATTTTATTTTATTTTATTTTATTTTATTTTATTTTATTTTATTTTATTTTATTTTATTTTATTTTATTTCATTTAATTAAATTTAATTTTATTTTATTTTTGCTATTTTATTTTTTTTTATTGTATTATATTATATTGTATTGTATTTCACAAATATGGAACACCAAAAATTAAAGACATAACCTTACCTCCTGTGTTGAATACTGTGTTTATAAATACTAATAATTTTCTCATGTTTTTTATTGGTGGGTTAATGTTTTGATATGCTGGCTTACTTTTGCCAACATTTTTCGTTTCAGCGACATCAACTCAAGCAAGCATGTCTACTCATACAACAGCGACTTAATACGAGTTTTGGCATTTTAGTGGTGTCACTTTCATCCGGGTTTTCGTAATGTATTGAAATTCTTGGAATTTATTTCTACGCAACTTGAGCATGCCCATATGTATATGTATATAAACACATATATGTGTTTTTACCCGTGACCGGTTGATTTCGTGACGGCGCACTGTTGTCCACAGCATTGGCCAGATCAAAAATTCTTGGATGCACCAAATATCAACAGGCACCCTGTACTTGTACTTGCATCTATGCATGTAAATATATGTATAAATTTGCACTGTGGTAGATATGTTATTGAGTTAATGTGCACATGTCAAATACAATTATCACATCGCCCACACCCTCGCAATGTCTGATTAATCTCTACGGTAATCTATACGAATGGAATAATCGCCAACTCTTGCTCCGCCCCCGACACACAAAACACATAAACCCGATCGGGTGAATTGTAACAAAAAGGGGTCTGGTCGGCGCACGAAACGCTAAAATATGCAAATGGCGATAGTGTCGCGGTATGTCATCAGGTGAAAATAGATTACATTTTCATAGTGATTTATTTCTCATTTGATTGTCAATCAGCAGTGATGATGATTAATTGCAGCGACTGTCAATTGGCGAATTAAATAGTAGAAAAAAGGCAATGCAAAAAATAAAATGTCACGAACAATTTGACGAAGCCCGAAGACCGAATGCAACCAAAAAGTGTTAAGTAAAATGAAAAGTTACAGTCACAAAGTCGTTAATAGAAATGTCACCATATAAGCGATAATTAAAGTGAAGCAGGCACAATGCAGTGATAGTAGGGTCCAGCAATAATTAGGATACAAAGAGTTTCAGCGAGCCTTTAGAACAAGTTTTAGGATGGGAGATATCTATCAGCAAACAAATAAGCTATGTATAGGGTAGTGTACGGTCACAATCTGGTGGTAGCTAAAGCCTGTAACTCAAACACGTGGCAGTGACGATCTCGTGATGCTAACTGAGAGAAATAATACATGAAATTTCTACCAAAAAAATAACGAAAGGTTTGAAACCCGAAGCGAACTTCTGTAAGTGAATAATTTGTAACCGATGTACAAACTGTGCTTAAGTAATAGGAGGAACACTTCCTCTCATCGCTTAATTGCGAAGGAGATGATAAGCCTGATATCCTATTCCCTTATGAGGAAAAAAAGGACAAACCACCCGACCATCTACGACAATCCTATTCGATCGCATCAGTTGGACTTCAGACATTAAATAAATTTGCCATCAACCAGATCTTCAAGATGCGCTAAATTTTAGGGAGGACTTTTAATAAGAGAATCGATTTGAAATCAGGTTTTAAATAGCGAAAAATACTTGCCCGTATGCTACCATGTTTAAATTTGACTTTCCTGGATAGCTGCTGGCTCTCCCACATTTCTTTTATGAGGTGCCCAGTTGCTCTTGACCTTAACGAGCGGAAACGAAAAATTCAGCGCCATGAGCGAATGTGTTCTCGATTCCTAGTGCTTCCGCTGGGAAGTTTCACCAAAAAGATAGCCATCTTTAGTACCAGGTTGAAAAATTAAAAGATCCTCATCAAAAATGGCGAAACTAAATCGAACAAGTTGGGATCGGTGGCCGACGTAGGTACAATGTTCTGGATGTATGCACTACCATAGAGGTATTAACAGCGACTAGGACACTATAAACATTCTTCTGGCGCACAGGAAATGTCCGGAAAATTTTATCCCAACATACAGCTAATGGACTATCTACTCGACACCAAACCACGCAACTGAGCAGTCGGAAGAATGCTTCTTCAATGGCACTTAACTTTGCTAATGCTGTTTTAGGATACCAGCAAGCCCATGAGAATAAATGATAGGCGAGAAAAGTCGGACTGTTATAGAAAGAAAAGACGTAGTTCCAAAATAGACAAATGACCTTTCCTTTCTCAATTCATCCATTCTTTTCTGTCGAGATCCAATAAAACTTTTCATCTTCTAATGTGTTTTGGATCTGAGTCAACAGATACATTTAAGATGTTCGCTTTTGTTTTCAGCTCAACACGAACTAGTCCGATAATGCGCCGTGAGTTCCCGATATCTTATGCGACTGCTTCCACACTTACCAAGCAAAAGTTTTCTAAGACTTGCTGTCCGTTTTGCTAGTCAACAGACACTGTGCGTATGCAACGCCACATATTTACACGATTTCCTTGCACAGTTTGGCCGATATTATGCAACAGCTGCAACAGCTGCAACTGCATTTCTTCTCCGTTTACTATTAATGCGAGTATCTACTGGTGGAATGAATTAAATCTAACACCACACCCGCTTATTTGTAAAGTAACTCACGTCACAGTGCTCGTCACGTGCGCACACTTTCTTTTGAATTGCAGTCTACTCTTTGTCAGAGCTATATTGCTTAGCTACATCAAAATAGGCACAGCACAAAAGAAACTCGGATTGCATAAAGTTTTGTAGACAACCAGGTAGCTTGTTGGATCTTCCTATTCGGGAAACTAGTTCAAATAGATTACCATATTTCTATCCGTACTTTCGAAGTTGTTATTTCGTGCAGGCGGACTGTAGGACTAAAGACTTCATCCTTGTCCACCCTCACATTTAAGTCGCCAAACCCGGTTATGACGTCATACAGGGTTTCTGGTAAGAGCGCTTATTCGCATTGTTGTTGTTGTAACTGCAAAACAATCCTCGAACAATTTGGGGAAAGTTAAGGATGGGGGCAGGCGTTTGAATCCTGCCTACGGTACCAGCGCCTTCCGGCAATAGTCGGACTTCTGCGGGAACGGTTAGTTTGACCCGTCAAACCTTCGTGTAGTGGATTTTGATCATGGCTTACCAATTAAAATAAACAATGAAACAAAGGGCATTGAAGTGCAAGCCGATGGCTGATCTACAGATATCACGGCTCTCACCTCTCACTGCCAATATCCTACTCTTCTGGCCGTTATGTGGCACTGTTAGCTTCGAACATCTTTTAGAGAGAAATAAGCAAAGTAAGATGACCTGAAGGCTCGCAAGGTCAAACGTAAAAAATTCGCTTTTATGGTCAGCCTTTTTTTGTCCACAAATCCAACACCCCTACTTCAGTACATTAGGTCATAAGAGAAGAGACTTTTCTTCCGAAGCTTTGCCTTCTTTCCTACCCTTGGAACTGCTTTTTACAATACGGGTCCCAAGCTCAGCGTTCAACGCGGCTAAACGATTTGGCAAGATGTTTTACACATTTGTAATGTGGACTACTTTTTTCAATATAGATGCTCGTTTGCAGCAACACCCTTTGGTGAATAGACGCTGCAAATCTCAGTGAACCGCTAAATCGAATATGCCTAAGTGCCCCAAATGCAGCATCCTCTCTTTTTACCTTGATCTTAGGTGCCACACAGTTTGGTTACCGCATCTTGTATCTACATTTCTCCCAGTGCGCTGAGACGCCCAGTATAGTCCATTCCATTTATTATCCTCCCGGCAATGTCCTCTCCATCTTGTCGACCAATCAAATAACACCTTCATCGGTTCGGATTCGACCATCCTTTTCCCGTTGGGAAGCGTCCCCATTGTCTTTTGGAGACATGTTCAGAAAATTTCTACTAGATTCCCCTAAACACCTGTGTCGGCAGGTAAGTCCTAGAGCTATTTAGACATTTTTTGAGCCGATCCTTGCATACTCATGACTTACTTTTCTTCATCATTAGAAGCTACCTGAGAGCCACCTTCGCCAACTGTGTGAAGCAGACTTTTTGGTCGACTTCATTGTACTCAACAAAGTGTGTAGCACTGTTGCTAGAAAGAGGTGAACATATATTTCGCTTTAGTTTCATCTTGCTAAACCTACAAAGAAATGATCCTTGTTAAATCCAGTCTGATGAATAACACTTCAATCTAACCTAACTTATCTTCTGCTTATTCGACCGTTTAGCTAATAAGTATTAGAATTGTTGTTATGATGTGTCGCCGGCACCATTGAATGATTATAATGGTGTTTGATAAAAATGAATGAAACAATACAACAACAATTAATTTATGAGTGCACGGAATCGATAGATGAGCGCTTCAACGAGCGCTTATGGATGTGATGTAGAAGTTACCAAGTGGTGCGAGACGTGGCGTGAGGTTACACTCGAACTATTGCAGTAGCGGTAGTTGACAGATGACAATTAGTACGCGCTAGTGTTGTGCGTTGCCGAGTACTGAACGGATCGGGTTCATCGGATTCCGTGTCCAAGTTTTTAGCATCTAATGAATGATACCTATGTGTAGCGAGTAGTACTAGATCAATACTGAAAAAAGTATAGCATTGATCACGATTTGATATAGTCAGAATGCCGAAGATAGACCAAAGGACCCCCTTTTAAGGTGTACAAAGCAATCCAGGCCCTCTTTTTGTTAGATGGCACGGCCAATCATAGATCCGGATTAAGAACAGGAACAGAATTATACTGAAAGAACAGTCAGGAAAAAGCCGAGGTTACCCATTACATAGATCCGGCTGCCTTGTACAACATGTACAAAGTAGTAGGCAACGTTTTCCGAATGTGCGTTCTGAGCAATCTATAAAAAGCAATTCTGTATGCCGGGTCAATCAAGGCAAAGTCAATGTCAAAAGCCTGAAAGATATCGTTTACCAGCTCGTTGGACCTTATCACACACGCCAAATTCTGGAACTAATCTCTGATACAAGAATATCAAAAGAACTCTTTGACTTACTTGTAAAACTTATACCGCTCAACCACATAGAACCACACGATCAGTTCCGTCAGCATTGAGAAGAACCGCCATTCGAATATAAGCAAGGCTTCCTAATGTGCACTTTCTTTGATCTGATGCTGGAGAAGATATTTCGAGCAGTAGAACTAAACTTCTTAGGGGCAATCTATAACAGGATTTGACGCTGATGCCTAAACGAACTAACCGTGAATTCAAAAAGTGGATACAGATACAAATTCGAAGCTGTGATCAAGTTCTATTTGGAAAACAGATTTAACACCAAAAATAAGGTTAGCCTAGAAATCCATCAGAGAATCACTCTTGCCAATAGGTTATACTTTGGACTGATTAAGTGATTTAAAACTAAAATTATCTGTCGGCGAACAGAGGTCATGCTCCATGAGTCTCTCGTCATTCCTATCCTGATTTTAGTTCGGAAACATGGAAACTGTCAGAAGTAGATGAGATGACTTTTAGAATATTTTAGAGAAAATATCTCCCTAAAATTTACCAAATTTAGCTAATTTAATGATTGGTTGTACTAAATAGTTTCATCGAATGAAAGCCTTAGCTGGTTACGAGTTAATTTTAGACGCATTTGTATACGCTCGCCGAAAAAAATCGGTGCTTTATAGTACCTAGTTGTATGATGTGTCAATGGGATCATCTCTCTCCACGCAAATTGTTGTTAGCTTAGCACGTTGCTTACAACGAATGTGGGAGCTATAAGGGAGGAGCTGTAGGCGTTACGAGTTGTCGCTTTGAGAAACCTAAATTACGGTGTTTACAATGTTGACGCCATTCAAATGAGTATTTGTTGGTTCACCTACATTTTTGGCATAAGCGCTGTTTTGATGGATGTACGATTGTTTGTCTTTTTTGCTTTTATTTACATTCATATATATTTAGTACATGTTTACATATGTAGGTGGCGTCGGAAAATTTCACACATTGTAGTTATCGTATTTGCATTGTCTAGACATTGTATTGTATTGCATTGCAACAAAATCTTTTCGATCGAGAATAGGTGTGGTCAGGTTTAGAGCTTGATTACGTTCGTAGTAGGTTTACTAAGTTTACTGCAAAGTTTAGAAGTGCCGCTCTCGTAAAAAGGTGATGTTATGTATACGGGTACATTGGTACTCCAAGGGCTCCTCCTCTCTATAACTGCGTAGCCTTGATTTTAGTCGCTTTATACGATAAGCATGCCTTACAACGTGGGTATTATAAACCAGGTAGTGAACAGTCCTGTTGATGTTAAGAAATTGATAACTTTTTAGAACTATGACTTTTATTATGTCATTCGACAAGATTTTGTTTTTAGATAGTTCTCCCCAATCTGTGGCCAAGGTAATGGCACGGGAATGGTCAGTGCGTGCAATATCCAGGGTCTTACCATATGCTTCCAAAACAAATAAATTTATGGAACCTCTCTCTAATCGGTATCCGTTTATGGTTGATTTTCAGCTTTGGTTTCGGCTTCAGTAAGCTTTCGGTTCCAATGTCGACTTTGCTCTCAGTTAAGTTCCGGCAAAATTTTTTCCGATCCGTATTACGATTAGGTTCCATTTCCGGCTTCAAAACATCTTCCGCTTTCAGTTCCATTTTCGGATCACATTTTAGGGTTGGTCCCGTAGCACTTTCGGTCTCATTTCCGTTTTTGGTTCCAGTACTACTGCCGACCTTTGTTCAGATTTCGAATTTTGTTTCAGTTTCGGCTCCAGTTCCACTTCCATTTTCGGTTCCAGTTTCGGATTTTTTTAAGTTTTAATCCCTGTTCCAATTCCAGTATCGTTTCCCGTTTCGGATCTTGTTTTGATTTGAGTCCTAGTTCCGGTACCGCTTCTGGTCTCGTTTCCGGTTGACAATTTTGTTTCAGTTTCCGTTCCGATTCCAGTTTCAGATTTTATTTTAGTGTCTCGGATCTTGTTTCCATTTTAGTTCGGTTTCCATTACCACTTCCTCTGTTGGTTCTGTTTGCGAATCATGTTTCAGTTTCTTTTCTTGTTTCAAATCGGATTTCGGATCATGTTGGTTAGCTATTAAATGGGTTCCGTTTTTAAATCCGAATCTTGTTTCGGTTCCAATTAGGGCCATTTCGGATGTTGCTTTGGTTCTGACTTAGATTTTGTTTTTGGAACTTATTTCGGCTCTGTTCTAGCTTCCTGTTTCTTCTGCCAAAAAGGAGCCAAATTTTACCATAATACGAATTTCCTATCTGAAGTTTTATTTTAATATTTTTATTTATTTTGCATCGTTCCTAGACTCTGCACCACGTTTGACCTTTAAAGCCTCTAAATGTTATATAAAAATCTTCATACCAAGTTTCCAAATAACCTTTTAATCTAAAAATTACTTTCATCAGAAACAATAATCCGAAAAGTGAAAGACGCTCAGAGTTTAGTAAGTAAAATCTGTATATGAAGTCTCCTTCAGTCGAGTCAGACACCACCATGAGTTGGATACGTCTAATAGTAATAGTCAACTCAATGGTATATTTGAGTAGTGGTTACTGTCCGTCGCTGATAAAGTAATTTGATTTCAGCGAGTCTGAAAAAATATTGGTAGGAGTGGGTCAGAAGGGTCACTTTGCTAACGAGCGCAATGAGGGGTGTGGTGAGCTTTGATAGTAAAGTCCTCTTCCGAGAACACGCTTTATAAGCTTCTGATCATGCCATCCACGATGTGTTGCTTCGAAAGTCGAAAATGTCGGAAGAAGATGGGACGGTATTTGAAGTATTCGAGAGCAAATTTTACCGGAAGATTTATTACAACGGCGTGTAATGAATGAAGCGTTGCGCTGTACGAGCTTTACGTGGATATGAACATCAGAAAAGGAAAAAGGAGGAGGATCCCACTGAGTTGAAAAAAAAACAGATGGCGTCTCGTGCCTTCTTGTTTTCTATTAGCTTCAGCTGTCCCTAAAAAGAGATGATTGGCGGGCTTTGATACGCAACGGTCAGAATCACCTGTATCAAGAGCCAATGAATGTTGATATCCAAAAGTAAAGATATGATGTGTACCTTAAAATAAAATAAATAATGTTTCTGAGATTACTCATACGCCATGTATTCCTAAATAAACAAAATTCTTAGCCATTCATTCATTCCTATATGGTGAAACATAGAATGCCAATTTTATCCAGTTCCAAAACTATTTACGTTTTACTCATACACGAAATATGCATTCTCGCTGTATGTTTATTTTTAAGTACATAAATAACATAAAATGCGGCCTTGTTCTGGATACAGCGCCTCCCGCCAAATTGCTTGAGGTCGATAATACCGGCATTCTAAATAAAAATTTCACACATAAACATAACATACATATGTATATACCCAGGAATAAAACAATAAAGTAATCAGAAAAAATACTATAATTTTATATGACTGCTTGACCCCTGTATTGTGGCGCCTAACCTAATATTCACTTATAGTAAATGCGTATATACAAAGAGAAAGCTGACGCAGACTGGACAATGTGGGCTTCAATATTTTTGCAGACTGACTTAGCGTCACGTTAGGCCATAGGCGGTCTTCTTGGACCTACTGGCTTGACTCAGAATGACATTTTCGCTTACACTAAAGTCTGATTAAATTATCATGATAAAGTTGGTCATTGTGAACGTTTTTGGAAAAAAATTCACAAAAGTTGCATTGTTAACAAATAAAAAGTGACAGCCGCTCTGTTTTCAATTTTAAACAAACCATTTTGGCGTACGAAATTTGATTGTGATATTTCTTTATATGGATATTATTATATTTTTAAATTCTATTACTAGCAGAGTTTGTTAGAAAAACAATTTTTCACAAAATCCGACTTTTACTTTCAGCTGTCACTTTTTGTTTTGCTAAGCACATAATCAGAGGTCCATCCTTTGATAACTTTTATCAGAAGATAATCAGCGCATCGTCGATAATCAGACATTGAGTAAATGGTTTTTGGGCCAACCTCTTATAAAGTCTTGATTAAGCAGTTAATCAGACATTGAGTAAACGGCCCTTAGGGCCACTTTCATAAAGGCCGGTTAAGCCTAATCGACGATTAATTTGACAGCTAACCGTACAAAATACGTCAATTAAATCCCGATTAGTGTTAACCGGCTTTTATGAAAGTGGTCCTTAATCTGTCCTCTGAGCTGCGGATAGGCATAAGGAACTTGACGTCATCGGCAAACATTAACGGCTTGGAGTAATTCAGAACTGTAGGAAGGTCATTAATAAACAGCAAAAACATAATAGGACCAAGATCAATTAAGCGAGATAAGCAGGTTCTAAGTATTACCTTCTGTGTTCTTTGAGAACTTTTATCAGAAGATAATCAGCGAATTGTTGCTAATCAAACATTGAGTAAATACTTTTTGGGTCAACCTCTGATAAAGTCTTGATCAATCAGTTAATCAGACATTGAGTAAACAGCACTTAGAATTGATGTCACTTTTCGGCCGAGGTGCGTCGGAAAACGAAAGTGGGTGGCGCACCGAGGTCGAGCTCGGATTGCGGTGAAAATTTCATGAAGATTGGTTGAAGACTATGAACGTCAATAAAGGACAAACTATTTGTAGTTATGCGATCAAACCAACATAGGGATAGACACTCTTTGTCACATAATCGCAAGTTTCTTAATCTGTTAATAAATAGCTAGAAATTCAAAACACATGATTTATGAAGTTTTCTGCAACAATTTGCTGTTTCAATCACCACCCTATTCCTTAACCTCTGTCACACGCTCTATAACCAACTTGAGTTTCGGTCTATTACCGCATTTCCAATTTTCTCTATCAATCTGACCATCTTATCGTTGTCTAAGAAGTTTAACAAATTCAATTCAGTTGATAATGATTTTAGTAAGCAGATAGATTTTCATTGAGGCAAACTAAACACAATTTTGTAAGTATTATGAAGCACTTGCAGCGTAATAAGTACTTGACTTTTTGGACCAAAATGGCAACCATACTTATAACCATTTTGTTTGATAACAGGGTGTACAATATGTATATATATATTTTTGTAAACATACGTAGGTACATTCACACGCATTTCCTGCAAATATCAAATAAATCTAGAAGCAGTACAATAACAAATACATACAAACATAATTGTTGGCGTGAAAATTGAATGAATGAAAAAATCAAAGTGCAATTTTCTCATCCTGTTTAAGTCAATAATGTTCATATACTCGTATACTGTTGAAGCAGATAAAATAGGTCATAATGCTTAGTTTGATTTATACACAATATTGTACCACTGTGCAGATTTTACAAATATACGCGTGTACACACAGATTTCATATCATGCGATGGCCGACCCATGCGGCCTTATTTACATATGTACACATGTATAAACATATTAGCTGTCAATTTGAAAGCAAATCTTTAGCATTGATTTGTATAATTACTTGGCCACGGTATATGCACATACCTATGTGCATAACTAGGTACACACAAATATATTTCTTAAGATAAAATAACAGAACATGCAATGTAAATTGTTATTTTTACTTCTCACTCAAAATTATTCGATGTCAATGTAACTGGATTTCCAACCTCTCTTAAGTTTATAAGTTTCTAGCGGTACAAAAACATTTAGGTGTTTTTTACTAGGCTCATTAATTTGAGTTCGAACATATACTTTTAAAATTTGAAAAGGAAACCAAAAATGCAAATAAAAATAAAAATAAGAAAATCCTAATTTAATTTCGAATGTTTACAATTAATTTTAGTTTTTTAGATCAACTGAACTCTAACTGACGGGCATTGTACGCAGTAAATGGCTCAACGGTTACCGACTTAACAATATAGCGTACTCAAGAATGTCGGAATTATCGATTGAAAATTATTAACTCGTGTCCAGATCATCTTGATAGTGATAAAAGACGACAGTTGGAAACAACAAGGAAAGCGAAGCCATCATCCATGTATTTTTTCCCAACACAGTAGGAGCCTCCTCCCTACCTATGCGCCGAAATCAGTTCTGGATAGGAAAACTTTCTGGGCCGAAGCTTCTCATCCATGGTCATAGCATGGCCCAGAAAGCGAAGCTTTTGGGCTTCAATTCTTTGCGTTATGATGGACGATACATCTTACGCAGATCATTTCTCTCTTGCTGGGTATAAAAAATCCTTATTCATTTGATATAGATGGTGCCGTCGCTTCAACCCTAGGGCCGTGGACTCAAAAACTTCTCGATATTCTGGAAGCGTTGACACCACTTTCGTATTAGTTAAGGATGTGGTTCCATATTTCTCATTTTTTATGAGTGTTTTTTTTACAAAGTTGCTTATTTATTTCCTAAACTTCTGGCTCGCCAAGCATTTTTCTATGACGCAATTGACTGTGATTTGGCCGACACTTCGCTAGAGCATTTGTGGCCCAATATGGAGCATTTGAAGAATGTGTGTGCGGCATTGTTTTCGTCTGCATCTCCATACACCCACTTCGGATCTTCGACTTTTCCAATTCTATATACATAAGTACTTTTTTAAGTACCCGTGTTAACATCTGTGATCAGCCTTGCTGTCTATCGACTTCGTTGTTCAATTTTTCAGATCTCGAGCCAAAGTCTGATTTCTTGGCTAGCGACTATTATGAACTCCTCATCCGTGTACTTATTTTTTCTCACTAGAGTTGATAAGGTAATATCCAATAGCAGTTTCCGTTTGCTTCCTATAGGTGCTCCGATGTTTGCCATCGACCTACTTAGTTGCGATACCTGTTTACATGCCTTCTGTGTCGTATTACTTGTGTGTAACTACTTTCCTTGATGTTATAGTTCCAGATAAGATTTCGCAATTAACCTCTAAAGGTATGTATTTTTTTGTTGTATCAGGTCAGTTTTTTCTGCAGGCCCCGCAGGTCGAGGTAGCTGACTTTCCATAGGTCAGGGCCAAGAATTGAACCGTTTCTCTAAGGAACCGTTGCTGTCCATCACTTGCTGTTCAAGGCGTTTTTTACATTTAAGGTTGCGAAGAGCATAGCTTATTTCAATTTTCTGTGCTGCCTCGATTTGCTGCGATGACGTCCTCAAATCGCTTCATCCAGCCCTTAAGTCATGTTGCCGGAGCTATAGTTCTCATGCCTGTGGCTTTAGTAGGTTTTCAAAAAGTTTTCCCTCCTGTATCGAGTATTCATAAAAGGCGGTACGCAGATATCGAGTTGGGATCTCATTTGCCCGTGCTTATTAGTACGAGCTGTTCTGGAGGTTCTTCAATCATGTTAATTTGAACTTCACTAAATTTCCTGATATCCCCCTCCTCTGCCTCTTCCCCTTTCTCATCCTAGGTCGTTTACTTCGTTCAGTTGTTATCCCGTTCATCTTTATTCTTATCTTTATCTTGTACCACTATGGAAATATTACTTTTTTGCAAGAGTGATTATCTGTCGTAAAAAATTTTTGGCTTTTGAGCGATGGTTCGGGGGGTAGACCGGTCTCAACCTCAATACGGTCTAGGAAGGAATGGTTCAGAAATTTCTGTCTATGCGCTTCAGATTAAGTTCGGGTGTTTTTGTGTTCGCTTTTCAGTTTTTGCTCACATTCGGAATCAGTATTATTAAGTTAGTGAAGGTAAAGATTAGCTCTACAGGCAAAACCATTATATTACTTCACCGAGTTCTTTTGGTTAATCGTATTTTATAAAAATTAATTGTTAACAATAAGCCATTGTGAACGCATAAAAAACTCCATTTATACCACTACGCCGTTGTGAACATAAATAGCAAGTTCGGCGCCTAAAAGTTTTCAACTACCCACTCTAGCGACACCTTCCGTTTCCTTTATAACATCAATTGAAATTAGCTGCACTGTAGCAGTCCGCTTCTCCCTATTTCCTTATTCTGAACACAAACCCCGCAAGTATTTGTTCGTTTCTCGCTCTTCACCTATTCTAAACGATATTCGAAAAAGCGAAAAGTGGTTTGGCGTATAAAGTAGGTATCACAAATAAAAAGAAAAGGGAGAATACACAACCGTTTTTTGCGAGATTTTTCGCCGGGCAATTTTGAGTGAGCGCTGAACAAAATGTAAGTAAATTTAACTTTTAATAATAAAAAATTACTTTTATACATTAATATCGTATTGCTTTTGTTTTTAGGACAAAAAGTATAAATAAGCTGTAAATAAATATAAACTTTAGTAAGCCTTATGCAAGGGCAGCCGGAAATTCCAGCACCTTCTATAAAGGAAGAAAGGAAGCGCTGAATAGATTTTGGCAAAATGCGGAGGAGTTAAATTCGGCAGGACCACCAGCAAAATGTATTGTGGAATGGAAAAAAGCATTCTCTTATTTATAACACAAATTTTATTATTCGGCGAAACTTTAACTGCTTTTTGGCCTATTGAGTGTGCGTTGGTAAAATGTCCAACAAATATTTATATGCGAGCTTATTTATTCTATAGTTTTAATTAATCTGCAAAACAATTGAATCAATAAAATGCACGAAAAATAAATTTGTTTCCGCTTACAATGATTCCGGCAACTCAAGTGCATTCTTATAGATCTCTGTTGAGGTTCCTGTGCTACAGAATCTTCAGTTTCTTCTTCTGCTACCATTCCAAAGGCAATACTACACATTTTTATTCTTAATCTATATAATTTAACAAGTGTTTATCAAAAACTAATATTTTTCATTCACTGATCACAAAAAGTAGTGCCAAAACAAGACATAAAATAGCAACACAGCTGAATTCAAAAATTCGAAATCCCTCTTCGCCAATTTATCTGTTCACTACCGAAAGAGAATTGGCGGAAATTTTCCTGGCGAACAAAAATTTCCTCAAGCAAAGAAATTCGAGAGGATATTTAAAATCGGGCTGTATATGTTTCCAGACCGATACAGTTTTCTAAACTAACCCTACTAGACAGGTACCAGTTAAATGGTAAGTCGGATAACCTCTCGGCCTGACTTGCGTTTGCGTTATTTTTGCTTATTTTTCTCAATTAGTTTCTGAAGAGCAGTGTGCCAAATCTAACCATGTGTTTGCTGTCCGTGTGCACACATACAGTATACGGCATCCCTTTCTAGCGCATGTAAAACCACATATATCTGCACTCTTCAATCTCATTATCCATAATGAAAAGTTTGGTTAGCGCTAATAGTCAGGTTTAATGCAAACACATACCACCGCTAATAGTTATGAGTACGGCTAACATGCGCCAGGCCTAATGGTTATGAAAGAGGGAAACTTCATATATAACTAACAATGAAAAGACATTGCCTTTATTATGAGATTTGGTTTTTAATGTTTAATATAATTTAAAATCACACAATTTTCACGTTTACAATAATCAATAAGACCTCTAAATACATATTTATACCACTAAACATTTACAAAATATAATTTTACTCCATTTGTCTTACATTGAAAATTCCTTTGCTCGCCCGTCTGAAAATATAAAATTTTGGGTGCATAAATGTGTGAACCAGCACCGGACTTGTTAAATAGCAATAATTAGCACTATATATGTACTTGCCTTATCTGGGCGTATTAGTAGCAAATTCCTTGTTAAATATTTTATACATTAATTAACGACGCACTTCCCTGTAAAAAACGATGGAGCTTCAGAGTACTCCAACACTTATCCTCATTCATATAAAAAAGGTGGTCCAATTTACATAGCGATGTCCGGTGATTGGATCCCCTAATCCTACTCGGAGTACCATTTACTTTGCTTCCGAATAGTCTATAGAGCACCTACCTAAATAAATAAATAAATAAATAAATAAAAGATTGCTCTATAGAGTATTCTAGACGAAAGCGAGAAGGGAGTATGTGTTCTTTTGAGGACCACCTACTCCCACTCTCGCTTTGCTGTTGAATACTCCATAGAGTAATCCCATTGGAGTATTTTGAGAGCACTCTCACGTAGGTGGTCTATAGAGTATTCAAAAGCAAAGAAACGGAGTACTCCGAGATGGATTAGGTGATCCAATCACCGGACATTGCCATGTAAATTGGACCACCTTTTTTATATGAATAAGGATAAGTGTTGGAGTACTCTGATACTCCTTTAGGAGTATTCTTTGGAGTATGAAACGGAGTATTTCCGTTTTTTGCAGGGTTACTTTCACCTCGCAATATCAAAGAAGAAGATACACAAAGAAAAAGAAAAACTTGACAGAAGGCTTTGTGTGTGTTAGTAATTTACAATTTTTGCTTGCATGTACAAGTGAGTGTGGTTAGGCCCGTCTAGTAGGATAGTCACAGTAAAATTGACGTTCATATGAATCTTAACAGACCCAGTAGAACCGAGATAACGGGACCCCAAAAGGAAAACTGACATTTTTAATATTTTTCAAATTTTCCGACAAACTGGAATGTTGATGTATATTGAGACGATTTTCAGCAATCGCTTGTCAAATTTGGGTTGATGAAAACCCGGTTATGCCATAGTTCCATCTTCAGTTAATTTGTTGGTTCTGATTTAGCGAATTGCTTAGTTTTATATTTATGGTTTGTAGGTACCGGAGTACGCAATGCCAATATAAATGTTTGTGTTTACGTGTCCTGAACATGTTAGGACTCATTGTTTGCTTTGTTCTTATTTTTTTCAATAAAAAGGGGAACTCCAGCGTAATTTTCGGATCAATGACAGTTTTAACTGCTTAGTCTTAGGAGTAGTGCTTTAAGTATGTCACTGTTCTGATTTTTGGTCTCAACGAACCAATTTCCTGAATGCGTCAGAGCTCTGCAATAACAGTCTCTTCCAAGAACTAATTATCTGATGTCTGCAATCACACTAGACTAGGTTTTTAATTCATCATAGTTTATTCCAAAAAGTACTTGTAGTTTCTTAATTCATCACAAGTCTGCAAACACAGTTTCTTCCAAGAACTAGTTTCTTAGCCCACCACAGGTCGGCATTCAATCTCTGACGTGTATCTTTTCATTACGATGGGTGTGTGATACATCCCATATCAGTTTATTTGCCTAACAATTTTACAACACGACTGTTATCTCGCAAAACCCTAAAAAATTGCCGATTACGCTTGGAATCAGACTCGGTTACTGTGATACCCGATACAACTCACCACCAATGTGTACCCAAATTGAAAAATTACATAAGGTGGAATTCCTTAGTAATAATGTTCCACACAATATATATATCCCATAACCCCACTATTACATGTTTTTTATCGTACTACATTATATACATATCGTACATATTCAATTAATGAATAAAAAATTAACGATTTTTAGCAATTTAACGGCCGATCACGCCATACTACCGTTTTATTTCTCCCCATCATCAACGGGTGGGCCACGTTAGTCATATCCAATCAAATTTAATAAATGACGACTAGAGATCACAAATTACTACGATATCTTAGGTGTCCAAAATAAATTGCAATATTGTTTTAAGTTAAACTAGTTAAAACTGACTTCAGGTCAATGGATTTTCGACGTGTTCAACAAAATCTAACTTTCCTTGATTTTATTCTTGTTACTGGATATTGACCTTAAACTGCATTCAAGTTATGGATTTTTTGATAGAAAAAATCATTTATAGAGTTGAGTCGTTTCGTTCTGAACTTGTTCTTTTAACTGGGTCTTTCAACTGAACTACTAAACTAAATCTTTGATTTTTTTTTAATTTAGTTCTTTTTCTTCATTTTTGCTTATGTTACTTTTTTCGTTACTTTGTTCATGTTCGGAAGATCCCAATCAAACCTCATAATTTAGTGGTAAGATTATGTTTGGCTACAATATCACTATTCGAAATTTTTCAGAATTTTTAAGGGCCGTTTTCAGAATATCCGATTAACGCTAACCGTTTTTTAATTGACGTAAATTGTTCGGTTAGCAGTCAAATTACCCGCCAATTAGCGTTAACCAGCTTTGGTGAAAAAATCCGGTTAACGCTAACCTGGGTTTAATTGACTTATTTTGTACGGTTAGCTGTCAAATTAACCGTCAATTACGCTTAACCGGCTATTATGAAAGTGGCTCTAAGAATGTTATTCATAAACACATATATGTATGTAATTGCTATGCTTTTTTCTGTTCCTCTGATTTGTAGGCACGAGATTGTTCAAAAATTAAAATGTACGAAGTCAATTAGAACGAAAAAGAACGGAGAAGCATTAAAAATAGAACAAAAGAACTAAATCTTCGATATAAACTAGAAAGCCCAATGTTGATGCTAACGGGATCAAATATTTTCTATTCCACCCATCTCTATTGGCGACAGCAAGTCTGCTTTATTTTACTGTCGGCATCGGATGACAGACTTAATTTTTATTGACGCTTAGACAAATCTACCCACATATCACATACAAAAAATGTATCATACGGATAAGTTCTGAAATTGAAAAATATACATAAAGCTTACTTAGTTACTAATTGTGAGTGTATATATACATTGGGGCGGGGTCATATATCGGCGGAACAAAGCATTTCCGATAAATTATAAGTTAAAAAATAGATGTTGAACTTTTTCGCAAAACAGGTTTAGGGCCGTTTTCTCAATGTTCGGCTAACGCTAATCGGCACTTTAATTGACAGCAGTTCCTTGATTATTTGTCAAACAAAGTGCCGGTTAACGTAAACCGGATATACATCCTGTTTTAGGAACAGCAATGACCAAGGGAAGAAGATATATATAAAGCGATCGCAATCAAATATAATATTTTTAAGTTGACTTAATTATAAAAGTCAAAAATAGCAGCTAAAAATTTACTTTTATTATAACACTTAAAAATAATAGCTAATTGTGATTTATTTTTGAGTCAAGAACACGCATGGCAAATTTACTTACCTTAGTGGATTAAGGCCCGTTTACTCAATGTCTGGTTATGATAAACTTTATCACATGATAACCTAATCATGGCTTGACTCAGAATGACATTTTCGTTTACACTGAAGTCTGATTAAGTTATCATGATAAAGTTGGTCATTGTGAACGTTTTTGAAAGAAAATTCACAAAATTTGCATTGTGAACGAATAAAAAGTGGCAGCTGCTCTTTTTTCAATTTTAAACGAACGATTTTGGCGTACAAATTTCGATTGTGATATTTCTCTATATGGATATTATTATATTTTTAAATTGTATTACTAGCAGAGTTTGTTAGCAAAACAATTTATCACAAAATCCGACTTTAACTTGCAGCTGTCACTTTTTGTTTTGCTAAGCACATAATCAGAGGTCCATCCTTTGATTACTTTTATCAAAAGATAATCAGCGCATCGTCGATAATCAGACATTGAGCAAATAGTTTTTGGGCCAACCTCTGATAAAGTCTTGATTAAGCAGTTAATCAGACATTGAGTAAACGGACCTAAGACCACCAAGACACTACAGCATAAAACGCGTGTTTTCGTACAAATCACTTCACATAAAATAAGTGCTTACATACCTGAGTCGAATTTTCACTTGACAGCAAACTAGCAACCCCGTGGGACTAATAATTGAATCAAAGAAGAGTGAATATGTAAGTTATTGTATAGAATGTTAGACCATTAGTGTTTCTTTCATATTTTATTTAAGTTTTGGATAAGTGATAGATAGAATAGAGACAACGTAAAATTTATCACATCGATCTAAGAAAAATAACACGTTATGTATACAAAAATTCCTTATATCATTATCAGGGCCGCCTCCATAAATCCTTTTAAAGCTAATAAGAGATTATGGAAACGGCCCTCAAGGTTTTGGCCAAGTCCGTCCGTCTGTTAACACGATAACTTGAGTAAATTTTGGGATATCTTAATAAAATTTGGTATGCAGGTTCCTTGGCACTCATCTCCTAGCCTTTTTATAAATAGAATATTTTAGAAAATACAAAAAAAAGTGATTATTCAGTGCATAATACACTTATAAGGATAACATTTTGTGTGTACTCTAAGGTTAAGGCAGAAAATAAATTTTTAAAGAAATTTTGGAAAATGGGCGGCGGTGCCATGCCTTTTTTATTAAGTCAAATTTAGAAATAATATTAATCATAAATCAAAAACTGTTCAAGATATCGAAACGAAATTTAGCACACATATTTATATTAATTGAATGAATGACTCAGAAAAAATGGGCGAAATCGGTTAAGGTACACGCCCACTTTTATACGAAAGATTTAGAAAAGGATCATAGATGTATTTAATAGGCAATAACTTTGCGTGCAAAATAACGAACGAAGAAAGTCGAAAAATCTAAATTTTTGAAAATGGGCGTAGCCCCGCCCCTTTTATAGTGGATTATTCCACAAAACTTTTTATGCCATAACTCCGGCAGAAATTGGTTTATCGAAACGATATTTGGCGAAAATGTTGAACATATAAAAGTAAATGTTTGTTGTAAAAAGAGACGAAATCGGTTATCGGCCACGCCCAGTTTCTTAACATAGTTTTGAAAAATTTCTTTGTAAGACTTAGAACACGATATTTCTATAACCACGCCAGCTATATCAATAAGATCTTGCACACATAATAGCTGCTTCTCAATAGTATGTAGTATATTCCTGCCAAAAATTAAGAAAATCGGATAACACACAAGTAAAATATCCGGGGAAATTGTTAATACCCCACTGCAATAGGGAATTTATATACCTTTTTTGATTTTCATACCTTTAATGAACATGAAATGTTTGTAAGTATGAAAAGGAGAAGAGATGGGCCCATCATTAAGTAAACTGAAATAATAAGGACGATGAGCTGAGTCGATTTAGCCTTGTCCGTCTCCCCGTCCGTCTGTCTGTCTGTATGTCCGTCTGTCTACTTGAACGCAAATTTTCCAAACATAAAATGTGCATGTATTGATATTTTGAAAAAATGTGGTTAGCAGTTGTTGGTAACTAAGCTATTCATATACAAATAAATTAATGGCGGCCGCCGTGGTGTGGCGGTAATTTTCCAGCCTACCACACCGAAGGTCCAAGATTCGACTCCTGGGATAGGTAACATCAAAAGTGGTTCGAAAAAGTTTTTCAAAACGGGTCGCCCTTCGGCAGTGGTTTGGCAAACTCTCCGAGTGGATTTCTGCCATGGAAGACTTCTTAGCAAAAATTCATCTCCTTTGTAGATGCCGTTCGGGTATCTTTAATGGGGGTGTTAGCGCCTTGCACACACCAGCGCCACCCCAAACCGTCGACTCGTAGGTGCATACACCCTCCTCCTCCAAGCGGAGGAGGAGCCTCCTCGTGGTGAAACCCGGTAACGGTACGGCGGCTAATTCGGCGACCTTTCCACCAACCCCTACACCCTCCCTCCCCCCCTTCCCCCTTTCCCCCATCTCCATTCCCTGTTTTGTAAGGGCTGGATCAAGGTGTCATATGACCCGTGCCGATGATCAACCTGGCTGGGGGCCCTTAAATAGCCCAGTCGCGAACGGAGTGCTTCGGATACCGGGCGACTTCCGATTCTATTCAACCTTACCCGGGTAATGCGGATCTCTGCCCGGGTGGACCGTCCCCTTCTCCGCCACTCGTGGGATTTGAAAAATGGAGAAAAAATTAAAATGAAAATAAAAGTAAGGCGAAACCGGACCCAAACAAAACACAAGAGCTGAGAGGACACCCCAGCGATTCAGTGCTGCAGCGGCAGCTGGACGTGATAGGGTCGAGTGCAAAACCGGTCCGAGTAGTACGATGACCGGTGCCTCTTCCAGGGGTGCCGATCGGGAGGCCAGCAACGCGGCTACCACCAATCCTGTAGCCTCCACCAGTGGCCTTGCCATTCAGCGCATAGCGTCTGGCGAGTCCGCGGCTGGGGGCTTCAAGAGGGATGGGGGTGCAAGCGATAGGGTCAAGGACTCGGTGCCTAGGCAACCCACAAAGGCCAGCCACCAAGATAGGCGGTCTGCAGCCTGGATCCTCTACAGGAACGCGACCTCACCGACAAGGGAGGAAGATGTTTCGGCGGAGGTTTGGGCGAAGCTCCAGCGAGACCTGGAGTGGGCTCGGCGGATAGTGCCAGACCTCAAACGGGAGTTGTATGGCGCAAACAAAGGGGAAACTTCTAAGCGAAATCGCTCAGTGGAGGTGACTACCCCAACGGAACCGAAAAGGGCCAAAACGCAGGGAGGCTATGTACGGTCTTTCGCAGCAGTAGCCAAGGATTGCAAGATCATTGGCGTAATCGATGAGGGCAGTGTACATGGCAGGATCTTGAAACAACAGTGGAAGTAGATCGAGGCCACGCTCGCTAAAGTTGCCGTCCAGGTTAAGAGGGAGAACCCTGGACCGCCACCAACCTATACCGATGCAGGGTGGTACCAAGGCAATGTCAGACTGATCGCCTGCGGAGACACTAGGTCCGTGGACCTATATAAGATAGGGGAAGTGTACCCTGGCGCGCCTAAAAGCAGTGGATGCGTGTGACATCCCGCAACGGCCAAGAGCTAGAGCCTGGGCTCTAGTGACGCCAACGGAGCCAGAGGAAATCCTGGAGCAACTGCAGGAGCTTAACCCGGGTCTACCGACCCAAAACTGGAAGGTTGTTAGCGTGGGCAATGCAGCCGGACAAGCAACGATGCAGATAGTTCTGCTGTTGGACCAAGCAAGCATCGATGCCCTGGACCGATGCGACTACCGAGTGAGCTATGGCTTCAAAAATATTAGCTTGAAGGTGTACAAGGCCGATGCCGAAGCCCTTGCTAATTTATCATCTCTTGCGGAGGTGGAGCCTCCCCCAGCGATAATGAGATGGAAGTTGAGGACAGTGGGTCGGATGTGCGGAGTGGCTATGCCTCGTCCAGCTTGGACGGTAGCGGAACTCTCAGGAGGCTTTACTCCGTGAGTCAGCGGAACTCTCAGGAGGCTTTACTCCGAGAGTCAGCTTCTGAGCGAGGACGACGCGGACGCGACGCTCACGGAAGCGAGTGAAAAGAAGCAAGATGATGAGGGTCCTCCAAATCAACCTTTATCATAGTAAAGCAGCGTCAGCTGCACTTCTACTCCAGCTTCCAGCAGGTGGAGTAGATATCGTTCTAGTTCAAGAACCGTGGATCACTGGCAATAGGATCTGTGGTTTGAGGACTCCTACTTACAAGCTCTACAGCGCTCATGATAAGGGTAAGCCTCGTACGTGTATTTTAGCTAAGTCAAATATTAACGCTTTTCTTCTACCCCAATTTAGTGACGGAGATCTGACCACGAAACAATCTAATCGTGCTTGGAGGCGATGCAAATGCCCATCACACACAATGGAGCAGCACTGACACAAACGACCGAGGTGAGTCACTATATAACTACTTATTAGGCACTAATCTAAGTTTATGCAACAGGGGGAGTGACCCCACATTCATAACAAGGAACCGCGAGAAAGTCCTTGATATCACATTGGTCAGCGACTCTTTTAGCGACCTCATAGAATCATGGAGGGTCCTAATAGAACACTCCTTCTCAGACCATAGGTATATTAGTTTCTTAATAGCAGATACGCACACAAGTCCAAAATTCATACAAAATATAAAAAGAACAAACTGGGGCTACTACAAGAAGTTTATTGATAGAAATCTATCAAAACAAATGGTCACACCTAGAAATGATAAGGAACTAGACTAGCTAGTCAACACCTTTAATCAACAATGCAAGCTTGCTTTAGATAAGGCTTTCCCGACCAAAAAGGTAACTGAAACCCATAAGCCACCTTGGTGGTCGTCTGATCTAGATAGACTCAGAAGGCATGTAGGGTTGCCTTTAATAAAGCTAAACAGGATGGCCGCGAGCTATCCTGGGCTGTTTACAAAACTAAGCTAAGCACATATAAAAAAAAATCCGCAAGGCTAAACGAGCCTCCTGGGTGGACTTCTGCAGTGAAATTGAATATACATCTGCTGCCTCGCGCTTGAGGAGCGCCAGCAACTTTGAGCCACGTCCAAATGACAGATGGGCAGTGGACTGATTCGACTACGGATACCATGAATCTGCTCCTGGATACACACTTCCCGACATGCACAGACGTATCTACTACTACGATCGGCGGAGGACTGCCTTCCGATCAAGTAATAAGGGAAATCACCGATGAGAGAAAGTTAGATTGGGCTTTATCTACCTTCAAGCCCCATAAGTCGCCAGGACCGGACGGAATATTCCCGGCCCAGCTACAGCATACCTCCGAGCTTATCAAGCCTTGGTTGAAAACTATGTTTATAGGTTGTCTAAGGCTCAACTACGTACCCACTTCATGGAGGGAGGTTAGGGTAGTCTTTATCCCCAAAGCCGGGAAACCATCCCATACTAAGCCTAATGATTTTAGGCCTATAAGCTTATCCTCATTTCTTCTTAAAACAGAAAGACTTCTGGAGGACTATGTCAGAAGATCGATAGACCCAACTCAGCTTTCGCGGGCTCAACATGCCTACAGTAAGGGAAGGTCAACTGATAATGCCTTGCACTCCCTTGTATCTGTGATAGACAAGTCACTTAACCTAAAGGAATACACATTGGTGGCTTTCCTCGACATAGCAGGCGCTTTCAATAACGTCCTTCCGGATGCTATCACTTTGGCATTGACGGGTCTGCGGGTCGATACCTGCCTTGTAGAGTTCGTTCGTAAACTGCTTACTAGAAGACGGATCACAACCGAGCTAGGTGGGAGCTCGATTCACAGACTCGTTAACAGAGGTACCCCGTAGGGAGGTGTTCTCTCACCGCTACTTTGGGTGGTTACTGTAAACCAGCTTCTACGCCTCATGGAAGCGGAAGGCCACCAAGTGATCGCGTACGCCGATGACATCTGCGTTATTATGCGGGGAAAATTCCCTCAAACTCTTTGCAATTTAATGGAAACAGCCTTATCTAAAATATGTGACTGGGCAAAGTCAACAGGTTTGGGGGTTAACCCCGAGAAAACCGAGCTAGTCCTCTTCACCAGAAGGTACAAAATACCGAACCTTATACCACCAAAAATTGGAAACACGACTTTGGCATTCAGTGACAAAGTCAAATATTTAGGAGTTACTCTAGACAAGGAACTACTCTGGGGTGACAGTATAACAGAACGAGTGAAAAAAGCAACGTATGCGTTGTTTACTTGCAAGAGAGCAATTGGTGTTTCGTGGGGGTTTTCTCCCAGGGTGGTACACTGGATCTACACAGCCATTGTTCGCCCGATTCTACTTTACGGAGTGCTGGTCTGGTGGCCTGCACTAGCTAAGAATACGTACCTCAAGCAGCTAGAAAAAGTCCAAAGGAGTTCAGAACTCTGCATAACCGGGGCCCTTGGGTCAGAAGCACTCAACACTATGCTGCATCTACCACCGCTTGATCTGGTGGCGAAGGAAGTAGCCACGATCACAGCTTTGCGAATAAGGGAGACTGGCGTCTGGATAAATGAACAAAGTGGGCACGCCACAATCTTGGGTAACCACGCGCCTGTTAACATACCACCACACACTGACTACTGCGCGTCAAATAACGTGTTCGTCAGGAACTACGAGGTAATAATACCGACAAGACAAGAATGGGACAACAGACCACATACGGTTCGGGGCGCCATTAACATCTTCACTGATGGCTCCAAGCTTGAGGGGAAGGTGGGGGGAGGAATCTTTTCACCGGACCTGGGACTAGAGATCTTCTTCCGTCTTCCCGCCCACTGCAGCGTGTACCAAGCGGAAATGCTGGCAATACACGGCGCGGTGAAAAGCTTGGCATCCATGCCCCAAAATGGTAAACAGATCTATATCTTCTCAGACAGTCAGGCCGCACTTAAAGCCTTGAACTCATACGTCGACAATGCAAAGTCGTTAACTGAATGTCGCAGATCTCTCAACGAGATGGCTCAGCACTTCAGTATTAGCCTTATTTGGGTACCTGGGCACAGGGATATTGAAGGTAACTGCAGAGCGGATGAGCTGGCCAGACGAGGTACCACCACCCATATCCTTCCGGGAAATATGTCGGTAGGCATACCCATGGCCTCCTTTAGATTTAGTGTCAGCACAAACACAATGAAAATAGCAAATATGCTCTGGTCGGGGCTCTCGACGTGCGAGATATCCAGGCTAATCTGGCCTTTTTACAACAAAAGACGTACAAATTCCCTGAGGAGGAGAAAAGTGTTCAGCATCTGATGTGTCAATGCCCTGCACTCAGCAGGCGACGGTTGGCTATCCTGGGCCAACCGTTTCTCGATGACCTCGCTGAGGTATCAAAAATAGAAATAAAAGCGTTATCCAAATTTATTGACTCCACGAAGTGGTTCGATCCCCTGCCCTGGGTGTGAGTTGGTTTCCCCTGGCGTCGACGGTAGCGCGACCGTGTGAGTCGGCTGGTCCTTTTTCAGCCTTCTGGAGATCTTCGAACACTATTACTCTAGGGTTGTTGGATCGGTTGACTGTAAAGCGGCTGAGCTGCTGTCGGCTTCAGGGATGACTTGCTCGCATCTCTGGGGCATAAAGGTGGGTAGAGACCGTATAGGGTATCACAATGGGCCTATTTAGAGGCCGAAGTGTCGGGCAGAGTCCAGGTACTCTGTCCCGCCCTTGCAACCTAACCTAACCTAACCTAGATGCCGTTCGAAGTCGGCAAAAATCTGTAGGTCCCGCCAATTTGTAGGAAAAAATTCAAAAGGAGGTTTATCATGATATACCTGTTGTATATCGTGCCGTACATTCATATTTTTTTAAAATTAATTTATCCCCTCAAAACTCATAACAGAAGTGTTTCTATTGAAAACAATCAGCTGGCTTTATAATACGAACTGAAAAGTATTAAAATAGACCTGCGTAAATTGTTAGTAGATCACTACTAGGTATATAATGTTCGGTTCTACCAGAACTTAGACTTCCTTACTTGTTCGTTTGATTTCCTGGTCAACCGGAGGATGCAGTACAAATAGCCTTCAAACTTTCCACTGAACCTTATCGCTGAGGGCGGTGGATATTTTGTGGTTAGGTTTAGTCGGATTTGTCAAGGATTTGACAGTGGACCATAATTTGCCAAAACCAGCAGAGAGGTTACAGAACCTAAGGTGCTCCTCCCATTTAGCCCGTTTGTGTTGATCTACCAGCCGTAGAGTCTAAGCTTCGCACATAGTCACGTTCATTTGCCATGGCCGCTGCCTCTGCGGGGAAATGCGGACGCACCTCCCTGTTTCTTCCTGGCGGAATGTATTGATTTGAGGCTGGAGCTATGATCATGTGAAATGCTTTTCCCCTTCTCGTACGTCAGACGGGATGGGAAGAATTAGCATCGGTCGCCAGTCGAGGCAGCTTATGAGACCAGCGCTGACGATGGTAAGGTCTGGCGAGCTTGAACAATTTACCGCAAATCTCGTGGGGCATCCCCGTTCACAGTGCAGAGCGTCGAATCATCTATTTGTTTAGCCCGCTCCTGTCCCCTACAATCGACCTAAAAGCTTGAGTGCCAAATGTCAGGGCGGTATTTACTCGGACAACAGGTGACAGGAGGTATATAAATGTTAATTATTTCAATATCGACATCGTTTGACCGGACAACGATAACTTGACGTTCTAAGGTCTTGTCCCTCGGGTCGACATCCGGCTCAAATAGACGGTATTGCAGGGATTGATGAGTGATAAAAGCAAGTCCGCCCTCCAAGTCCTCTCGCAATGTCACGGCGATGGATGTTGTAGCTTTGTCTCCTGTAACGCAGCAATCCTAATATTCTGCCGCTTCAAAAAATTCACTATTTCACTGCCCTTGGCGGTTAGGCCGTTGCAGTTCAACTGCAGATCACGAAAGTCCGAAGGGGAAGAAATAGTCGCGATGGGAGTGAAGGACTGGTGCGTATGCCTAGGTGGAAGCAGGCTAGGTCGTGCGCTTCGTCGCAATCTAGAAGACGAAGGATTTGGACCACCCCAAGGAGGCGAATTAGTCTACGTTGTAGGTTGCACAGCTCGACATCAGTCCATAAATTCCTGTTTCCGAGTTCAGAGCATAGAAGCAGGTGACAAAAGGTGCACGTGGTGTAAGGGACCAGAAGCTGGTGGCTTTGACTTACATTTGTACTTATGCTGGCAGAAGAAGGGGAAACTGTTAGTGGGAGGGGAATGGGCTGTCGCTCTGCATTGCCGCAGCGGGAATTGCACACTACTTTCTGGGCAGTATTAGTTTTGCTAGTCGTGGATACTGTATCTGGAACATGTGGCGGTGCGACACTGGATCGACATTGGCCACGCGGCGCCCTAGGACGTGAGCAGAAAGGGACCACAAAAGTTTTGAAGAAACTAGTGGGTCTGTATGTGGAGGGATTTAGCCCGGAGCAACTTGTTTTGTGCAGCCATTTTTTACATTCGAAACATTGGACGGATTGTGAACTTTTGGCATAAATCTTCTTCCAGCAAACGCAGCAGATCCATTCTCTTGATCCCGGGTTGGGTTCAACACCCGCCAGTAAGAGAGTATTGAGCAGCCCTGCTGCAAGGAGCTGCTCGGAGGATGAAAATTTTAGGTGGAATAGTGACGAGTTAGACAGGTTTTTATCCAAATAACAGCCCTTGGTCGGGTAAAACCCGAGTCTTCCGGTGCGATAGAACCAGGTGTTGTGGGAATGCATGAGTGTAGTCATCGCTGTCTGTGTTGTGTTAATTAGTTGTGGGAGTATTATTGAGTTAGGGATGGTACGTATTAGAGTACGTACTTGAGAAGATGCAAGTTTCAGCTGGGGGAAGTTCATTCAGTAAGATTGACATGGAAAGCAGGTGAACAACGAAAGCTTCAAATTTTACTTTTCAACCAATGAAAACATTAGCTGTGTTCAGTGACAAAGCTTGCAAAGAAGTGTCAGTAAAGTGAGAATGACGTAAAACTCTCTTGAAACGCCAAAAGTAAAAGGTTTTCACCGAACAGGAGTCAGTAAAAACTTGCGAGCAAAACAGCTGTTGCTTTTTTGATTGGCATAGCTAAAATTTTTAAACTGTTGTTGTTGGTATTAACAGTAAACTTTTATTGTTGCTTTCCTAAGTCACAGTCAGCGGTTTTTCACCTGCAAGTTTTACTGAGTGAAATTCTCCCAGCGGAAACTTGCAGCTCTCTCTCTCTCTCAATGAAATGTCAAAATGAACTCTCTCGCTGCTAATGTTTTGTGTCACCGAACACTTTCCAATAAAAAATTTGTAAAATTTTTAAAAATTGTATCCTCACTATTAAAACTATTAAAAGCTATTCGGCGGAAACTGTTTACTTTTTGCGTTTCGAGAGAGTTTTGCGCCATTCTCTCTTAACTTTCTTTGCAAGTTTTGTCTCCGAACACATCTAATGTTTCCATTGTCAATAGTTCTTAAGCCAAGAGGAAGAGATTTGTCAAAAAACAAAAATATTGCATTTTCGGTGTATGAAAAACTCGAATAGTGCTTGGTTTTGATAAGAAATTTGCAACCTATTGTAAATAAATAAAATGCAAATTTAGAAACCACATTTTAAATCAAACATAAATATTATGGAAGCTACTGGCGATCAACTAATATTGGCCACAGGTGGCTATGACCATACAATCAAACTGTGGCAAGCGCATACCGGGAATTGCATACATTCGATGGGATTTGTTGAGACATCGGTAAGTGGTGGGATAACCTTAACTAATATGAATGCAATTTTTTCTACATTTCATCACAGCAAGTAAATGCACTCGATCGCACACCAGACAAAACACGTTTGGCCGCTTGCGGTTATCAGTGCATACGTTTGTATGATATGGAGACAAGCTGCAAAACGCCCATCATAAATTTCGAAGGTGTACAAAAGAATGTGACACGCTTAGGATTTCAAGAAGATGGTAACTGGATGTTCACTGCTGGCGAGGATCATCGTGTACGTATATGGGATATGCTCTCACCGCAACCACATTGTTCACGTGTATTCGATTGTCAGGCGCCTGTTAATGCCGCATGCCTACATCCAAATCAAGTTGAAATTGCAATGGGTTCACAAAATGGCGGTGTCTACCTGTGGGATGTAAAGTCAGAGTTGCACGATCAACTTATACCCGAAGTGGATGCGTCCATACAAGATGTGGCTATATCGCCTGATGGACAATACATGGCAGCAGTAAATAATAAGGGCAATTGTTATATCTGGTCATTAATGTCATCGCCAAATCAACAATTGAGCACATTAAGCCCTAAGCTAAAAATTCCGGCACACAAACGTTATGTGTTACGTTGTAAATTTAGTCCCGATTCACGTCTACTAATAACTACGTCAGGCGATGGTACAGCACGCATTTGGGAAACTGAACAATTCACAATGTGGCGTGAGTTATGCGTTGAAAATTATTGGATATGGGATGCGGCATTTAGCGCCGATTCCAAATACGTATTCACCGCTTCATCGGATGGTATAGCACGGTTATGGAAATTACAAACTAAAAATCCTGAACGAAAATATACAGGACATACGAAAGCTATAACAGCACTATCATTTAAAGATGAAATTGTATCGGAATAACATGAAGCTTTTAGTAGTGAGAAGGGAGGCGGCGGCGACACGCTATTGTGTGCAACACAAAACGCACCTAAATGTGCTAAAGAGGAAAGAAATGATCAACGTGGCGGCGGACTATGTTGTTTATTTACCACATATGTCAAAGGTATCTGAGGTTTAGAGTTAATTAATTTTTTCAGGTATTACAGTCACTACGAATTATTTAGAAAATAATGTTAAAAAATCAAATATATCCTAACTTATAGAGCCAAAGTAAAAAAAAAAGTATATGGTCTCTATTATCTCGTAATTTTTGGTGACCAACTTCGCAAAAATTTCAAATTTTTCCAAATATCCAATAGCTTACAAAACATTTTTTATATTTGTTTTTGGTAGCAATATTTATAAAATATCCCTTGAGAGACTAGGTTTTTTTACAGCAATGCATTTCTACTGCAACTTTGTACGTTTTATTTATAGAAATAAATTATTTTTAATATCTTTATTCGATATACGCAGAAACAATATTAGACAAAAAAAAAGAAGTGCGAATCGGAGCATTCACTCATATACAGTTCTTAAGTTTATATTAAAATACAAATACATGTACATTTATAAAAGGTCCGAGCTAATATACTAAAATAATATATTTAATACTAAATGGAATTTATTTGCACTTCCAATATAATAATAATAAGTAAAATATCTGCCTTTTAATATTCGTATCTACATATAAGAGGAAATGTTTAAACGGAAAGCTCCAAGCGTTTTACGCATAGATATCGTTACAATTCAACAAATGGTGATGTTCTTATTAATTAAAAAAAATGCGTTAAACATTTCAAATTAGTTATTTTCGGCCTGAACATATACATATGTATGTATGTAATGTATATGTTTAATCAACATATGGTATATTTTTTGCTATAATCGATTCCTTAATCGGATCAGGATCTTCATCCAATTGATACTCGATTATACAAGTAACATCAATTGGTTTTCCTGTTGGATTAAGCAATAACATGATTTGATTGATTGGCGTAGCTGGACGGAAAGGCTTGCACGGTGGCATTTCAGTTGTTGTCTGTTTTAAAACACGCACTTTGCAAGGCTGTCGGAAAAAAAACATAAACTCAGTAGAAATCTTTCTTAATAGGTGACTACTTATTTTCATTACCTTACGTACACTTGCATCAAATTTA
Organism: Merzomyia westermanni; assembly: GCA_949987695.1. NCBI lineage: Eukaryota > Metazoa > Arthropoda > Insecta > Diptera > Tephritidae > Merzomyia > Merzomyia westermanni. The sequence goes on from OX465290.1 coordinate 67,408,348, forward strand.
AAATGATTTACAAATGATTTACTTTTGTTGGTCGCAGAAATTACTATAACCGACACTTGTTTGCAACCCATAATTCGATTTTCCGTATAGTTAAGTGTTAGCGTTATGTCATCACCATTCAATGTTAGCGGATTTGTAGCTGCTGGCACTATCTCATCCAAATCAATATCGACATCTGCTAAATGTTTTATTTGTGGTGGATTTGGTATGTTAGTTTCGCCCTCACCAATGTCGCCACTTTTCTCACTAAGCAAATTGGTCGGTTCAATTTTAATGTCTCCATCTTTCGTTGGTAAAATTAAGTCGTCATCTTCTTTGCTCAGATTCTCTTCGGGTTTGGTTTGTTCCTCCCTTGTCTGTTGCAATTGAGTTTCACTAACTTTGGAGGTTAAGGTCTTTTTTGGCGTTAAGGAAGTTGTTTGTTGCTTATTTTTTTCTTGTGCCAAGTCATTTAATGTGTGTTTCTCTGGTTCTCTGCAAGTCAGAAAATTATTTATTATTATTATTATTGATTGCTATCTTATAATTAAAATTACAAAGAAGCAGTATTAATAGGAGCAATGGCTGCTAAGGCCTTCAGCTCGCGAAACTATAGATTTTTTACAAGTGTATTTACATATTTACAAGAATGTACATATATAGGCACAATGTCAGTTAAAGGAATGTTTTAAAATTATGTGATAGTTAGGTATATTAAATTTTATTGAACTATTAAATTTTTTTGTTTTTTTTTAAATAGCATAGTAGAGGCGAGTCGATTTCAAGTAAGATGTGATTTTAGAGATATTTTCTGCATTTGGGGTTGATAACAATGTTAAGGGGTTGTTATTGGAAAAGGCTCGGGTACGTTGTGTTTGGAAGGATGGGCATTCGGATAGTAGATGTGGGATAGTGATAAGAACTCTGGAGTTGCAAAAGTGGCAGTCCTTTGGGGGTTGGTTGTCTAAATGATAGCTGTGAGTTATCTTTGAGTAGCCTAATCGGAGACGTATAAATTTTATTAGGTCAAGTCGGTGAATGTTGTCTATGTCTCGAGTGAATATGTTTACGTTGATCTCATTGCTGTTTATGTATTGGTACCATGTAGATGTTTTTGTAAATGAGTTTTTGTGGATTTCTCTATAGAAAGATGAGATGCTCCTCTTTATGTCCCTAATGTTGTAATTTGGGGTAGCGGCAAGCGGAGCTAGGTGGCCAGACTTTGCAGCTTGGTCAGCTAGTTCATTTCCCTGGATGTTTGAGTGGCCGGGTATCCAGATCAGTATGAATTTGGGGTAGTATTCTGTGATTAGTCGTCTTATGTTGTTAGCGTAGTATTCGTTGTTTTGTAGGTTGGATATAGAGTCTAATGAAGAGAGCGAATCAGAGCAAATAGCATATTTACCATGTATATCTTTGTAAAGAAGTAGAGCATTGGAAATAGCTATAATTTCAGCAGAGAATGCAGATGAGTATTTTGGTAGTAGGGAATTGCAAATAACTTCGTATTTTGTTGTGATACTGAATGTGGTGGATTGGTTTGATTTAGAACCGTCGGTGAAAATAAATTTGTATTCTTGATATTTATTTGTTATTTCAGAAAATAGCTGTTGGTATACAGCCGTTGAAGTATATGCCTTGTTATCTGTTCGCATAGAGGTAACGATACTGGATGTAGGGAATTTCCAGGGTGGGGGATTTTCGGTAAGTGTAGGTTCTGAGGAGTATGGGATATGGAGAAGAGTGCATTGGTTAATTGTTTTGGATATAACAGGTTCTGGGTTATGGGTGTGTATATGATTTGTAAGGTTGTTAATAATGCTATAGATAGGTGTGTCCTGGCATGTAATGAGGTTCTTGAATATGTTCGCTGTAGTGGTGTCCCTGTAGTTTTTTACTGTATTTAAGTTAGCTTCATACATAATATTACAGATGCGAGTGGTTCGGAAGGCTCCCAGGGCTAAGCGCGCTGCAGAGTTAAGGATTAATTGGAGTTTTTTGATATTCTTTTCCGATGTATATCCGTAAAGGAATATACCGTAGTTAAGTTTAGATATGATAAGTGCTTTTACTGCTGAAATAAGGGAACTAACGTTGCAGTTGAACTTGCAGCTTGATAGGCATTTAATGATTTTCAACCTATTTTCTAATGACAGAGTTAAATTATCTATATGCGAGTTCCATCTATATTTAGAATTTAATGTGACTCCTAGTATTTTGAGCTCATTTACCTCGGTAAGGGATATGTTGCTAGCTAGTATAGTGCATTTGCAATTTCTTTTCCTACATATGTGTAGATGCTTGCATTTACCTAAGGATAGTTCTGCGCCAGAATAGTCACACCATTGTGAAATTTCATTTATGATCGAGTTTATGTTGATAGTTTGGTTTTTTTCTTGGTCGAGTTGAGCTATGATATGGAAGTCGTCTGCGTATGCACAGAACGATAGTTCCCTGTATGCTGATATGATATTAGCTAACTTGTTATAAGCAATTAGGAAGAGTACGACTGAGAGTGGCGATCCCTGGGGGATTCCATTGTGAAGGTTTGCTGTATTAGAATATCTGTTACCCACTCTGACTTTAATTTTCCTGTGTTTCATAAAGTTTGCTACGTAGTTTACTATATTTTTTCCAACCTTCCATTCTTGTAGCTGATTTATAACGGAATGTGAACCAACTCTGTCGAATGCCTTCCTGAAGTCTAACGATACTATTGAAATATGTTTTTTAGACGATAGGGAGTTTGTTATCATGAAGTCTAAATATATTAGACTGTCAGTAACTGATCTCCCTCTTCTGAAGCCCATTTGATGGCTATTAAGTAGTTTGTTTTTAGCAAGAAACCACCATAGCCTGTTCGCTATAATTTTGTCTAAGGTTTTTGCAATTACTGGGTTTAGTGATATTGGTCGGTACGAGTGAACGGATGTTTTGTTACTCTGAGGTTTTAAAATGGGAATTGTTGTGCTCGTTTTGTACATTTGCGGTATGTGACTGTGGAGAATTTTATTATATAACGAGGTTAAACGTATTTTTGCTATAGGAGATAGTTGCTTTATCATGTCATATGTGATTCTATCGAAACCCGGAGTGTTTCCCCTAAGTTTGTTTAGAGCCATGCATAATTCCGTGTAGGAAATGTCCTTTTCGATTTCATCAGCATTGTCGTCAGTTATGTAGTTTTGTGTGTTTGTATGGAAAGACTCCTTTGCAGATCTAAATGTGTCGGGAAAGTAAGAGTCGTCAGACTGTTCTGACCAATGAGTACAGAAAGTATTGGCAATCTCATAACTATCCAGTTTAGTTGAATTGTCGTGTGTTAGGCAGTGGATTCCTATTCGGGGTTTCAGTCCGCAAAACCGTCTAATGTTCGCCCACACCTTTCCCGAGGGGGTGGTGGGTTTAATGTCAGAGGTAAATGTGGATAATGAATCTCTTTTGGCAATTTTAATTTCTCGTTTTAGTTTAGATGTGGATCTTTTATAGTTTATTATGTTCTCGTTAGTGATAGAACGTTTAAGTTCTCGCCATAGGTAGTTTTTATGTTGCTTAAGGTCTTCTAGCTTTTTATTCCACCATGGCTCCGTTTTTTTTGGGTAATTACTGGAGGATTGTGGTATGGAGAAGTGGGCACTCGTTATTACAATTTTTTGCATGTTTGCGGCCTCTTTGTTGATATTTTCACTTGTTGGTATCTCCTTGGTGAGTTTTTCTGTGAGATTATAATACTTGTCCCAGTCCGCGTGTGCTGTAAGGAATTTAGGTTTTGTGATAACCTGTGGTTGGTAAGAAGAATGGAATAGTATTGTTACTATAGGGTAGTGATCACTTCCCAGTAAGTATTCGTTAGTCTTCCACTTTGCATCGACCGCTAATTGGGGGGAACAAAAAGTGAGATCTAAATGGGAGAAAGTATTGTGTGTATTGAAGTGGGTGGCGGGGCCATCATTAAGGATGGTAAAATCAGAATTGTCTAAAAAGTTCGCGACTACTCTTCCCCTAGAGTTGTTGCGTGTAGAGCCCCATTTTTGATGCCAACTGTTGAAATCACCAGTAATTAGGCTGGGTACTTGATTTGAGTTGAAAGTGTTGACTAGTTCTGCAGCAGTAAGCCGCATGCTATGTGAGATGTATACTGAATAAATGTGAAATTTAATTTTAGAATGAACTATTGCAGATATTGATTCGAGCTGCGAGTTTACATTAATTTCTTCGTATTGAATTTTATTGTGAATAAGAAGTGCAACGCCTCCGTACGTAGTTGCAGACTGATTTTTGTGCAAAAAGGAGAAATTGATAGGGATTGGGATATTATTTGTGGAGTGTATGTGAGTTTCCTGAAGAGATATTATATGTGGATTGTGTTTTTTAATTAGGATGAGGAGTTCATTATAGTGGTTAACATAACCGTTTATGTTCCACTGAATTACTTTAAGAGACATTGTTCCTATATTAAAATAGACTTAAAATAACTTTAAAGCTAGTTAACTATGTGGTGCTAGCGCTTAGAGCGTTGAGTGTTACAATTGGGGCGTTTTGATTGATTATTGTTTTTTGAGCTATTGATTCTTTTCAGCTGAGTTCTCAGCCGCTTGGATGTTTTTGTAGGTAGTATTGTGGCTGAAGCCGAAGCTTTTGTAGAGTTAGTTTGGTTTGGTTCTGGTTCGGATTCAAACTCAGATTCGCTGGGTAGGTCGGAGAAGGTCACTTGCTCGCGCCTTTCTGTGATGGGTTTTGGTAATTGTGGTGTTATTGTTTGTGCATTGTTGGTGCTTGCTTGTTTTGCAGGTACGTCGTTGCCATTCATTGTGGCTGCTGTTTGACAGTTTAGGTGGTTATTGCGCATTATTGCTGAGTATTGTTGTTGTTTGTGCTGGTGTTTTTCTCTGTAGATAGCTACCGCAGTTTTATGGTCGACTTTTTGTATGGTCTTTACTGCCTGGATCTCTTTCTGTTGTATGAATATGGGACATTTTTTGTCGTTAGCAGGATGATTGTTTGGTTCTAGGTGTTGTGTTATGCAGTTAATGCAGGCGTCATTATTTGTACATTGTTCTTCCATATCGTCGTCGAGGTGATAGGTATTTGAGCATTTTTGGCAGGTTTTTTCATTTTTGCAAATAGATGCGATGTGGCCGAACCTATAGCAGCTTTTGCATTTCAGTGGTAGAGGGATGTATGGTCGGATATTTACTCTTTCATATCCGATTCGTAGTGTTGTTGGCAATGTGGTTGTCCCGAAGGTAACTATTACTAGACCCGTTTCGACGAGATCAGTGTTTACTTTCTTTAAAATTTTTTTGACATCGATGACGTTTTGTGATTTTAGTTCCGAAAGGATGATTTCTTCTGTCAAGCCTCTAAGGTCGTTGCAGTATATAACACCTCTAGACTGATTGAGGGTTCGGTGTTGGGTGATTTCAATATTTGTTTTGTTGCCTAGTTGTACTTATGTCGTAAGTCTATTAGCTTGCAAATTATTTTTGGTTTTGATCAAGATTTGGCCACTTCTAGTTTTTTTGCATTCTTCGACTTCGCTACCACATGTGGCGTCGATCGCTTTTTTGATTAAGAATGGGGAAATCTTTGTTAGTGTTTCACCGGTGTCTGTTCTTGTCATTATCAAGTATATAGGTACATTGTGGGTGAAATTTGATGCCTTGCTATTGTCCCATTTCAACATGGGCATGTTAGCGTTTGTTTTGCCTCTGTCCGGAGGTTCACCCATAATTGGGGTTTTAATTATTCTGCAAAGTTTTGTGAACTTACTCATTGGTGGATAAAATTACAATGAACGAAAAGTTATAACACGTGCTTTGGTTTTTTGTAAGTACGAATATCGATCAAAAGGAAATTTGTAAATATATATTGACTGTAAGCGCACTACCGTTCACTATGCTTGCTAGTAATCAACTGAAGTCAGAAAATTTAAAAAAGGAAATTTAGACTTTAGCTAGACGAAATTAAATGTTCCCTAAGTACTTTCCAAATACTAATCAACAAAATTATTTGTTACCCACAGGGGCAGGGGTTGATCAGGAAATAGTGGGTACAATAAGTTGGTCTAAAAACTTACTTTTTAAAGCTATACACTCGGTCTAAATCGTGCAACGATCTTTGAAAAAGATCTTCACTTAGTTTATCGATGTCTGGAAGTTTTCGGTAAGTACTTTTCTCCGACGACGAGCTTTTTTGTTTTTGATTCTCGACCCTAGACGATGTTGCAGTTGAATTTGGGAACACATTTATTGGTTCCAAAATATCTAAATTAATAAAATTACTCGTTTTTTTGGTCGCCATTGGCTCGTCAAAACTTGTAGATGTAACAGCGGCATTGAATATTTCATGTAAGTCATCAAGAGAGGGTTTGGTTGTGATGCCCTTTGCTTTTCCTAGAGTTGAATTGCTATTAGCTCCTAAAAGTTCTATTTCATCGATCGGCGCTGGTGTACCAGAATCTATAGTACCAACAGCAGCAGTCAAGATCGATGCAGTTGGAATATTTGTGCTGTCACCCAAAAGATCTGTCAGTAAATTTGCGGTACTACTTGCAATAGGCACATCAGCAGCAACTTTGTTAGCGTTGACAGTGCTTTTTGGTTCACTAGCTGCAATATCCTTATGCGTTGGTGAACCCACTAACGTTTTGTAGCGTCTTAACACATCTAGTAGGGAATCGTTAGTTTTCATTGCATCAACTGGAAACACAAAAATTAAAAGTAATTCCTATTTTATTTTCTATATTTGCAAATATTTGTTATTAACCTGTTAAAACTTCATCGAAATTTTCTATTAGCGCTGGTAATCTCTCCATGAACGACTTATGCTTTTTACAAGCTTGATATAATTCATGCATTACAGTCATAGTTTCACTTTCACGTTCTTCTTGCTTAGCCTCAGACTCGTAAATTTTAAGCATATCGTCTAATACGCCAACAGTTGTTTGGGCTGCTTGTATGGTGTTTTTACATTGTATCTCAAACTCCATTCGTCGGGCATCCTTGGAAAGTAAAACAAAAAATTTAAATGATTTCAACTGATAAGTTAATGGTTTTGTGAAAGTTTAATTTTATCGTTCTATATATGTATAAAAACACTAAAATCTGTTCGATTGGACGACCAGAAGAAAAATGTAATTAGTATACCCGTGTTAGGTATGCATGTTGTAAGAGGCGAATTAAAGGTAATGACATGCAAACAAAAACGTGCAACATGATGGTTGATCCACGGATATGATGCCTCTTAGCCCTCTCATTACCAACCTTATTCTTCATACCAAACCGTTCCCGCGACCGTCGGGCATGTACCGTAAGGTAGTACCGGTGTGTTCTTGTCGCTAAAACAACAACAATAGGCACCTTTTTTTATCTTAGCTATATAATCGGTATCCCCGAAGGTTTCAGCGAGGTCTGTCGAACTGACAGTTCTTGTCCGGATATGTTGCGATTTGGTATGACCAGTGGAACCTTCTAGGTCATGTCACCCCTTCTTCCGTAAGGAAGGAGAGATGGGTAATGAGAGGTGAGAGGCAGCATATCCGAGTTTGGCGTCATTACCTTTGTGCATATTAGTCGCCTCTTACGACCGGTATGCCTACCTCGGGCATATTCTAAAGCCCTAACCCGCAGGGGGTTTAATGAATATGCTTAATAAACTAAGGGGAATTTTATTGATAACTTTGAATATAGGTAAGGTTGCAACTTACTTGCTTCACACGATTTTGTATTAATAAATTTGCACGTTTATAATCCTCAGGATTTTTACTCTTAATCAATTTCGCCAACATTTCCCCATCAATACCAAGTGTGGTTTCATGTTTTGCTTCTATGGCTGGTGTTGTGCCATGAGCTACGCCATCATCCCTACACAACATATCGTATACTTCACGTATTTTTGTTTTCTGCGGAAACTCCGTTGTCCATAATAGCAGGCATTCCATAATACGCTTCTTGATTGGCATGGGGGTCTCCGTGCCCTGATATTTTTTCGACACCAGACGTATAAGTTGATTGAGGAAGCGAAATTTCGCAGCTTCATCTTGGAACTCTGTACCACATTTGCTCATACATTCCTCCAATAACTGAAATGAAAAACAATGGTATTACAACAGTGCGGTTATACCGGTAATTTTTGTGACAACAAACATTTATGGCTCTGGTGGATTCTGTGATGTTACTAGAACGAACTTTCAGCATAATCATTTCTTGGGCTCTATCTATAAGTTTTGGATTACTCTTTATAATCAAGCAAAACATCTGCAAACTTAGCTCGTCCACTTCTTCACGAATGGGATTTGTAGCCCGATCTGTTCGTATAGAATTTGCAAAATTTAAACATGATCGTAGATATAGACATATATGGCTTCAATGCCGATGAACAATTGTGTAAATGTAACTCACTTAGCATTTCTTCCAGAATTGTTTCATTAGTAGTCATTTTTCCTCGCAATCTCCTTTTAGATTATTGCACTTAAACTCTCTTTTTGCGAAATTTCCCCTTTTAAGTTTTATTCTGAATGAAATACCTTCCCCGTTAGTTTTTTTATTGTGAATGTTTTCTTTATTTGAACTATTCTACATTTGAACACCCCCCACGTTAGAACTGACATGTTAGATTAATAAAGGGTGTTTTTTTAGGGGTATAGAACTTCAAATTGAAATAAAACACAAGAAAATCGTTTTAAGGTCCATCAATTTGGCTTTATTGGAAGGATAATTTTATGCCATTAATGTTTAAATATGATTTCGGGCATGTGGCCGCCGCGGCTGGCTCGAATAAAGCCAATTCTACAGGTCCAATTTTCAACCACTTTTTCGAGTATATGGGGCCGTATGTCGGCAATAACGCCACGAATGTTGGCTTCCAATTCCCCTAACGTTTCTGGTTTGTTGGTGTAGCCGAGCGACTTCACATATCCCCAAAGAAAATAATCCAATGGTGTCAAATCACACGACCTTGGTGGCCAATTGACAGGTCCATTCCGCGAAATTATGCGCTCATCGAATGTTTCCTTCAATAAATCGATTGTGACGTGCGCTGTGTGGCATGTAGCGCCGTCTTGTTGGAACCACAACTCATCCACATTCATGCCATCCAATTCGGGAACAAAATAGTCGGTTATCATGGCTCTATACCGGTCTCCATTAACGGTAGCTGCCTCTCCAGCATTATTGCGGAAGAAGTATGGCCCAATGACTCCACCAGCCCATAGAGCACACCAAACAGTCAGTTTTTGTGGATGTAATGGCGTTTCAAGGGTCTCATGTGGATTCTCTTCACTCCAAATGCGGCAATTTTGCTTGTTGACGTAGCCATTCAACCAAAAATGAGCCTCATCACTGAACAAAATTTTGCGATGAAAATCAGCATCGAAATCAATCTCATTTTCGGCCCATACACCAAAATCACGACGCATTGCATGGTCTCGCGGCTTTAATTCTTGCACAAGCTGGATCTTGTAAGGTCGCAAGCCAAGATCTTTGCGCAAAATCTTCCATAAAGTTGATGGACAAAGCTCCAATTGCTGTGCACGGTGGCGAATCGATTCATTCGGGGCCTGTTCAACACTTTGCTCTACAGCGGCAATTGTTTCTTCGGTGCGCACTGTTCGACGTCTCTGCGGATGCGTATTATCACATAGAGTAAACGTAGTGCGAAAACGATCCATGGTTAACCGAATTAATTGCTCTGATGGACGATTATGTCGACCATAAAATGGACGGAGCTCACGGTAAACTTCGCGAACTGAACCATTATTTTCGAAATAAATTTGCACGATTTGCAAGCGTTGTTCTTTTGTCAACCTGTTCATGATGAAATGGCAAACCAAACTGAACATAAATGACATTAGAGTTGCCAGATTTGACCACAAAATGCCAGTTTTATCTCTATTCGAAAACAAACCTGTAAAAAAAACACCCTGTATAACTAAAGCAGGAGTATATCTAAGGTTGAGTAAAATATACAATTTTAGACAGGTACCAGTTAAATGACAAGTCATATATATATATCAAAAGGCACGTCAGCAGTTGGATGCATTATAAACTGTCAGTAAAACGCTGGCACCAAATCGAATGGTGAACTTGTCATTGTATTTGGTCGGATTTAATAGGGCCTTTCCTGTTGGTCATCGAAAGTAATGACGTCAGTCGGTCGCTCGATTGAAAGGATAATTGGTAAGTGGTCAGATGCCAATGTAAGCATCGGTCGCCAGTTGACGCAGTTGACGAGTCCCACAACAGCCCGTTCAATCGTACTGGAATGACCCGGGCTTTTTTACCAGGAAAGAGCTCTTCCTTCAGTATAGCCCTGTCTAATTTGTCAACTTCCTGTTGGTTCATGCAAGTTGCGTAGTGTAAACGGGTCAATTGCATGTAATAAGTTGGTAAATAGCCAACTTTGAATCAACATCTCGTGCAACTGAAATTGATTCCAAAGTAGAGTGATGTAAACAGCTCTTATAGGGCCGTTTACTCAATGCCAATTTCGTTTACAAAAAAATGTTGATGATGTCATGATAAAGTAGGTCATTGTGAATGTTTTTAGAAAAAAGAATTAACGAAAGTTTCATTGTGAACGGGTAGATAGTGACAGCTGATTCTGTATACAATTTCAAACGAACCATTTTGGAGTACAAATTTCTTTATATGGATGTAACCATGATTCAATAATAAGATTGTGTCATTTCATCGCTGATTGAATATTTTTGAACACACTGACGTATACATTGTCAGAAGGAGATGCAAACAGAGGAATCTAAACCAGCAAAATGTAAACAAGTGTGATTTGCATTTGCAATTTCGTGGTTTTTCTAACGCTTATATTAAAAACAATTGCAAATATGGGGACATTATTCAATAATAATCACTTTTCAACCATGCTTGCACCACATAATTTCTCACAAATTAAAATTTTTCTGGTTTCTCTTCCCTTCGTTCACTAACACCAGACAGTTGATTTTGACAACCTTTACGCCAGTATGTTGTTGCTTTAGAGTTGACTTTACCTTCTTATTGTACCATGGATGTAACTACATTTTTAAACTCTATGACTACACCTTTTTTCAGTTTATGAATATGAATTGCAACGTTCTGAATATGAAATGTAGTTTTTTGAATATAAAGTTACATTTGATATTCAGAAAGTTACAATTAAAATTTTTATTTTTTTTTTGGGATTTGGTTGAAAAGCTAGGGATTGGTGTATCCCAACGCCAGGTTGTACTCTTCAGATTGTTATATCTTCGAATTGTTGTTTTTCCTAAATTTGCTCCACCAGTACACATAGGTAATACCGCAACGGCCAGCACCATGTGTAGCAGCTTGCTAGAGGTACAATTGTAAATATATTTGCAATATTCATATTTATATTACAAGTATTTTAAATAAAATATAGTTCATTATTTGTCTTTATTGGTGTTATTTATATTTTATACTCTTTTTTAGAGTTAGATTCAATGGCAGACGTATCAGATACGTATCACAAGCCAGGTTATTGTCCAATTGTATTATTTTTTAATGCAAATATTACACTTTACAAATGTATTTTTCAAAGTATTTTAAATAATTAGTTATTTATACTGAAACATTCTTTAATTTAAAACGACACCAAAAAATATTTGGTTATATATCTTCCACGCGGTTATGGAGGCTATCACCCCATATAATTAATTTTCCGTTTGAAGATTCCCGTTTTTGCTGAGAACCGTTATCTCGGATATACAGTTTTGTCGAAATTTTCAGTTAAGTCGAAATTTGATTAACATATATAGGATTCATTTCCTATGTTGAGTTATTTTATATTTGAGTAGTATAACGAAAATACTTTTTGGAGAAAGCAAAAAATATCCCTCAGATCTAAAAATTTCATCTCAACCAAAAGTACAGTCTGTTTTTTGAATTTGGTTGAGATGCAGGGATATTTTTGCCGACTCTACGCGACGACGTCTAAAAGCGAAGTGACAATTTAAATTTAGAGAATTTCAGTGTTCCCAGGAAAACTTCGTGCTGTCATTAAGCAAAAAGTCAGCGCATTTGCAGTCTTTGCAGCCACGGCACTGTTGGTAGCCATAATTTCGCAACAGTAAAGGATTTCGTTTACCCCGGAACCAGCATTAACACAAACATAGAAATCCAACGGAGAATTACTCTTGCAAACAAGTGCTACTTTGGACTGAGTACGTGATTGAAAAGTGAAGTCCTCTCTCAAAGAAAGAAAATAACACTCTCTAAGTCACTTCACAGTTCAGCAAACTAAAACCCAGCTGCTTCATTGGCTAAGTCATGCTGCTCGAATGAATGAAGATGATCCGGCTCAGAAGGTAATCTGCGGCACATGCCGTGGATGCAGAGGTGCCAGTTGGCAGAGAAAATAAACGACTGGCGAGCTATATTGGACGGCCAAAATAAGAAGCTTCTTTTCATCCTGTTGATAAGACCCATGGTCAAAACGCGTCTTTTCATACCTTTCCCGATAATTTCGGACGTGTTTTAGCAGTTGTCTCCCAAAGGAAACCATTACCAAACAATTTATCACAAAATCAGATTTTCACCTTCAGCTGTCACTTTTGTTTTGATTAACACATCATCAGTGGTCCATCCTTTGATAACTTTTATCAGAAAATAATCATCGAAGTGTCGCTTATCAGGCATTGAGTAAACGGTTTTTGGGCCAACGTCTGATAAAGTCTTGATTAAGCGGTTAATCAGATATTAAGTAAACGGCACTTAAGGTTGATTAATTGAGCCGTTTACACAATGTCTGGTTATGATAAACTTTATCACATGATAACCTTATCATGGCTTGCCTCAGAATGACATTTTGGCTTACACTAAAGTCTGATTAAGTTATCATGATAAAGTTGGTCATTGTAAACGTTTTTGGACAAAAATTCGCAAAAGTTGCATTGTGAACGAGTATGGATATTAGCAAAACAACCCTACAAGAAACGCTGATTTCTTTACTAACACACTCACACTTTTTATTGACAGTGATTATAATTTATGGGTCAATGCTGATACTTTCATGCTAGTATGTTTGTTTGCTAGCACACTGGTGTCCGTTGTTGCCAACACCCACAAAGAACCAAGGGAAAGAACACGAATTGGACAGGCCGAAGCTACGTGGGCAAAACAAAGGAACATACCGTACTCACACGTACAAGGTTGTTGACATCATTTTTTGCTATTCGCTTTAAGAGCATGATAGAAATCCCTGATAGTTTGGATGACAGCACTGACTCTAAGATATTGTGACAAATGACTGTCAGTGTGCTTGTAGGGAATTTATCACAAAATCAGACTTTTACTTTCAGCTGTCCCTTTTTGTGTTGCTAAGGGCCACTTTCATAAAAGCCGGTTAAGCCTAGTGGGCGATTAATTTGACAGCTAACCGTGCAAAATACGTCAATTAAACCCCGGTTAGCACTAAACGACTTTTATAAAAGCGGCCCTAAGCATAGAATCAGAGGTCCATCCCTTGATAACTTTTATCAGATTTTTTAAAACTGACAGCATCGATAATGCTATCGATAGGTTAGCAATTGTGTTGAACACACTTCACAAGCTCTTATCAAAATTTTCTTCAATCGATATAAAATAAAATCTCAAATATTTGATGAAACTGCATTTAATAAAGCAAATTATTTCCAGGTCAACTAAACCTTTGAAGTTTGAAGTGATTTAAATGTGTGGCTCTTGAAATCTGCATATTTCTGACAACTGAATACAGTTGGTGAAAGTTTGGGACGTTCCCCAAACCCAATTTTTGGAATTTACACAGATTTCATTCATTACATGGGTTCATTTACAAGCAGACAGAATGGAGCTGTGGAAGAGGCCGAGCAACGCAATTCAACACATGCCTACAAATATCCACCGCGCTCGGGTAATTTTTTTGGCAGTCACTTCATTATGGGTGGAGAACGATTCGACACACCACAACCAGAGTCATACCTCTTTGGTGAAAATGCCGATTTGAATTTTCTTGGTTCTCGGCCAACAGCATTTCCCTACCCTCCACCGCAAGCCAGCGAACCAACAAAAACTCTGAAGAGTTTAATAAACATACGTAAGGAATCTGTAAGGTTTGTGCGTGTTTCCGCCGAGAAACAAGAATTAGCAGCTGGCAAAATAAATGTGGATAACACCGATGGTAATATAATTACCAATGAAATAAGTGCAGGTGGTGATTCAAACGGACAACATATTACTTGTGCATATAATATTGAATTTACGTTCGATTCGGATGCAAAATGCGCCATTACCTTATATTATTTTTGCACTGAAGAAGTTAGTCCAAGCGGGGTTACACTTGTACCACGGGATGGACTAACATCCGAAACTTATCACTATGAAAAAGGCATAAATCAATTCTTCTCACAATCAAGTCATGTTTTTAATCCACAATTGATCCCTGAAGATGATTTAATTTATAATCCCACTAAAGAACAATATCCAGTAGCGATACATTGTGTTGTTGAGGAAGGCAATGAAGATTGCCGGCAATCGCATACAACCATATGCGTTATTGATCATCATCCAGAAACCAATAGCTATCAATTGCGGGCACTAAAACAAAAAATATTCGTTGATGGGCTGTGCTATTTATTGCAAGAAATCTACGGCATAGAAAATAAAGTGAGTACAATTTTTGAAACTCTGGAATACATAGTGGAAAGTCCGTTTGAAGCTTATAATTCTACACATAAACGAGGAAGATCGCCAGTTACTGCCGAAGGGTGACCACGTTTTACTAAATATTTTCCTGAAGTATGTATCTTTGGTGTTATCTGACCCAATATTTCTACCTAGTAGGCCAACACATAAATTCTAAATAATTATTTATAATAATTATTATGTTACCTGACCCATTACTTGAACCTGGGACCTCTATATCTCTTTTTTTTTTTTATGGCGCGATATACAACAGGTATATCATCATAAACCTCCTAAGAGATTTTTGCGCCAAGCTTCTCTTCCAATTTGTGGTGTGCCGATTTGAATTTTCCCTACAAATTGGTGGGACCTACAGTTTTTTGCCGACTCCGAACGGCTTCTACAAAGGAGACGAATTTTTGCTGAGAAGCCTGTCATGGCAGAAATACACTCGGAGAGTTTGCCAAACCACTGCCGAGGGGCGACCCCGTTTTGCAAAACTTTTTTTAACTCACTTTTGATGTTACCTGTACCAGGGCTCGAACCATGGACCTTCGGTGTGGTAGGCCGGCAACACTACCTCTACACCACGGCGGCCGCCTCCCCAAAATCTTCGGGGAGTGTTTTTGTCGTTACCACAAACAAAAACACCCCGGGACTCGATTTATTCCGACCCCACTTAATATTATTCTAGCTGTACTTCACCATGCTTAGAAGACGCAGCCATTCACGAAATCGGACATGACGGACCAAACAGAGGGGATTTTAGTCGCTTCTTACGAGAACCACAGGCATATTCTAATCCCCTAACCCACTTAGGTCACCCCACCTCGATTTATAACATGTTAAATGTTTACTTATGCAGACTAAAGACTGGCGTACCCAACAAATGTTGTGTTTACCCACATGATGTAAACAAGGTCTTAAAATTTTTTGTTAGAATAACACCAACAACATCAGCACATGTTACGTGACACATTTTTCAGAGCACTCCGTTCTGAGTATTAATATTTAAATACGGGTAGATGGTGGGGCCTGGATTATACCCGGTGTATGCGTTTCGCAGGAGCCAACGAAAATCCCACACCCGAATGTTAAAGGGGTCAAACAATTCGTTCCCTAGGGTGTGTTTTACGGTTTCAACGACAACTGCGTAGCTAACAAAAACTCGATACTTTTAGGGTATCGTTGTTTTTTACAGCCTTTAAATTACTTCTATTTCTTTTGTCGTTACATTTATGTTAATTTGAAACAAGTACCTCTAAAACTTTCCACTGTGCCGTACACAAACAATATGTTTAGAAATTCTGAAGATAATTGAGAATACCAACCCCCATGTTATTGATGTAACAGTATTTAGCCTTTTGGTTCTTTATGTTGTTGTAACAGTTCTGTCCCTGTTTCATCTTTGATAAAAGGTTACAACCATATGTGTCAAAAGCCTCCCTGACTAATGATGTTTACGTTTACTTTATCATCTTCTAGGCCGTCAACAAAAGTTCAATTGATGAAGAAATTGACGATCATGGCAGCGAATGCGTTATTTGTATGAGTGAAACTCGAGATACGCTTATATTACCTTGTAGACATTTATGCTTATGCAATTCTTGTGCAGATTCATTGCGTTATCAAGCAAACAACTGTCCAATTTGTCGTGCACCTTTCCGTGCGCTCTTACAAATACGTGCTGTGCAAAAAGGCGTTAGTTCAATTACTTTACATCAAAATACTCCCACATCAGCACCAGGCGAAACAGCACCATGTGATCAACATATTCCACCTGGTTACATTCCAGTGTCACTTATAGAAGCACTCAATGGACCACCACAATTTGTAGGTCGACCACGCACAACAGATGGTGACCTAACTGATGGAGTTGGTGGTGGTCATAACACTACCACGGATAATAATAAGGCAACTTCGCCACTTAAGGCAAATCAACGACGTCCCAAAATAAAAAAAAATGCATCTACATCTACAAATACCAGTGAAGTTGGCACCATAACTGCTATGAATAATTCAAATAATCAACCACTTTCTGTTGTAGAAATTACAAATGAAATTGATGACAACTCCGGTAATATACAGCCCGCAGGCGTTGCAGCGACGAAGAAAGCGGATGTGGAAAAATTAGAAAAACAACAGACCAATGCACAAGATAAATTGCAAATTATTAATGAGCGTCATAGTTTAAAAGTGCCAAAAATTAAACGCAATTCAAATACAAACAGTGCAACTTCCTCATCATCACAAAATGATTTAGAAGATGATGATAGTGAAAATGAAAAATTATCACCTTTACTCTCAACCAATAACAAATCGAAAACAAGCATTTCGCTTAGCAAAGAGCAAATGGTGGGTAGCCAGAATCTAAGTGATAACGATGGTGATGAAGAATTGGAAATGAAATCGACTGTATCATTGAAAAAAAGTAAGCGCCCTGACTTGAGTGCCACTTCAGATACAAATGTTGGGAAGCCGTCCGACTCAAACGCTGTAAACGCCGATGATTCAGATTATTATACACCCGAAGATACACAAAATTCCATACTTAGTCCCTTATGTCCCGAACGTGAGCGCCCAAAGGCTAGCGACAAGTTGGGCAGTCTCAAGGGAAATATTGGTAGCTTCAAAGGTGCAAATAGCTTGGCCAAAAAGAATTTACATAAAAAGTCAACTTCTGTAGGAAATATAGTGGGCCCAGGCGGCAATGCTATGGGCAATAGTAGTATAAACAGTAATGCCGTGGGTGATATGAAAAGCAATGTGAGCTCTTTACCAGGTAAATATACACTTTAGTTACAAGTTTAAACAACTTTATTGACCGTACCAAGAAAAAGAATGTTTCCAAATGTTCAAATGTGCTACAATAATAACTGTTCTTAATATGAACTAGGTATGTGTTTAAAAAATTTCCCCATAAGATTTCTATGGAGGGCTGAAACGTGCGTAAATATTAATATTGTTTGTTAATATTTTATTTAAAGCTTAAATTTTAATATTCTGGTTCTTCCGGAAAGAATACCTGATGTATATTGAAACGATTTTCCGTTTCGAAACCAAACACTCAGGATGTCGGAAGGCCGAAACCGGTTCGTTCCAATATACATCAGCTTTCCACCCTGTCGGAAAATCAACAAAGCAAAAAAATTAACACCTTTTTTTTTAATTAGTAGCATATTTCTTAAATAATTGTTTCTTCCTTACAACAGATATGTTGGACAATCCAATAAGTGGTAACACAGCTTCGACACGCAGCTCAAGTGATAGTTATTCGTCAAGTTCGTCAACTAAGCAGTTATTAAGCTCTAATCCAACAACTGCTGCAGCTAATATTATAGTTGATGATAAGACCGCTTTGCAGAATGCAGTTAATGTTTAAGGGCATAAATAATATAACAGAAATTTTTGAATGGAAATAATATATCTACTTACTCAATAGAGTAAATTATACATTAAATATGATACTTTTAAACGTTACCAAAATATACATAAATACATACATCAACATCAAGGAGTTGGTGATTTTAAAGTAGACACTTTAACGACTAGATCGGTTAAACAGGAAGAATTAACTGCTCAAGTTTTATTCGGAATTAAAAAAATTAAAAGGTGTGAATCATTAGCGGAGCAAATTCTAGATAAAATTTTCAAAATCTTTAACTGACCATTTTGAA
The DNA here is from genome assembly GCA_949987695.1 of Merzomyia westermanni. Classification (NCBI taxonomy): domain Eukaryota; kingdom Metazoa; phylum Arthropoda; class Insecta; order Diptera; family Tephritidae; genus Merzomyia; species Merzomyia westermanni. The sequence continues at coordinate 67,426,661 of OX465290.1, forward strand.
GGTAAGTGGAAAGTAAAAGTCTTTGGGTTGCATAAAACTGAATTAAAGAAAGAGTATTTTATGTTATAAAAAAAATCTCTTCACTGGCCAAAGCGGCAAGAGTGTCTTATTTAATAGGATGACTAAAAATAAGTCTTCAAAAATTAGCAGCAGTTAGTTGGATTTGTTTGGTTTTGTATGAAAAAAATATATAAATATGTATGTATGTATAAAAAACTATAATATTTTTGAGAATACATTTTTTAGCCGGTAGTATTGCAAACCCCAAAGTCGCTGAAAGATTTTTGACTTTTTAATGTTTAAAATTTTCCGTTGTAACTGTTTTTTTTGGAAGTAGAATTTAGTATGTGTTAACTGGAGATGCCAATCCAGTAGTCCTGTGCCTTTATATGTGATTATTTCGAAATTTCAAATATTTTACTAAAAGCTAAAAATATGTGATTTACTTATAATATTTATAATAATCATAATCAACCAAACGGATTACCCACCTTTCCCGCCCAACCGATAAGAGGGGCGCATCCGCATTCCCACAACAGCCGGTTCTATCGCACCGGAATGACCCGGGTTTTCTCACCCGGCCAAGGGCTGTTATTTCAGTGTAACCCTGTCCAATCTGTCCCGTCCCACCCTTAAATTGTCGTCCTCGGAGCAAACCCTTGCAGCTGGGTTGCTCCATTGTCTCTTGTTACGGGCTGGGGTCGAACCCAACCCTGGACCAAGAGACTGGATCTGCTGCGTTTGCTGGAAGAAAATTTATATTAAACGGTCGTATTCGGTACAATGCGCCAAGTGTAAGAGATGGTTACATAAATCTGGATGTTCAGGGCTTAACCCTGCCATCCACAGACCCCGTACTTTCTTTAGTACCTTTGAGGCACCTTGCTGTACACGTCCTAGGACGTCCCGCGGTAGCCGCCGCTCTGGCACTCCCTTACCGCCTCTAACTACTTCCAATAGTCACAATAGTGGCTCAGTCTACACGACTGGCAGCACCGCTGCCATCCCTGCCTCACCCACTCCCGACTGTCGCTCACGCACGCCAGCGTCTCCATCTCACACGGCCGCTCAACACTCCTACTCCCCCCGGAATAGGTCAGATATGAGCATCGCCGAGCGTCAGTCCCCTCTGTCTCTGCCTCTAATGCCCCCCCCTGCTTCCAGCCTGCACGTGGGTCAGGAACACCACCTCCTAGTACCTTTCACTACGTGCACCGTTTGTCGGCAAAGATTGTATACGCCTGCGACATCGGTCAAGTGCAACAGTTGCCTTGGCCTGTGTCACACCCTTATGTGCTCTGGGCTCGCAAACGGCAACCTTTGGACGGATTCGTTCATAGCCCCCTGTTGCAGTACACAGCCGCCCTCCACGCCAGACAACATCGGCCATGGCGCTGTCAACTCTAGACTGCGACATAGTTTAGGCCTTAGCCTACCTCCACCTAGGCAAACGCATCCGTCCCTCACGCCTAGTATGTCCCCCGCCTCCCCTCCTACACACTTCAAAATTCTGCAGCTGAACTGTAACGGATTAGCTGGAAAGATCGCGGAGATAACTGACTTTATGAAGACGCACAACATCAAAATCGCCGCGATACAAGAGACAAAACTGAACACGAGATCGGACTTACGAACTTGTGATGGGTATAATGTACATCGTAAAGACCGTCCCAGCGGTCTTGGGGGTGGCCTTGCGTTCATCACACATCACTCTGTACAATACAATCTATTTTCCCCTGACGTCGACCCCAGGGACTCTACCTTAGAATGCCAAGGCATAGCAGTCCGGTCAGGAGACGCCGACCTGCAAATCATAAACATCTATATTCCTCCTGTCACGTGTTGTCCTAGAGATTATCATCCCGACATTAGTGCGTTGCTAAGGGGCGATAACCGCCTAATCTTAGGCGACTTCAACGCACATCACGATCTCTGGCACTCCAACTTGCCAGCAGACAGTAGAGGACAGGCAATTGCAGACCAAATAGATAACTCAGCATTCTGTACAGTCAATGGAGATGCCCCCACCAGGGTGGCAGGTAACTGTCACAGCTCGCCAGACATCTCCATAACGAGCGCGGGCCTTATTAACTTTGTTATCTGGCGACCGATGCTTACGTTAGCTTCAGACCACCTACCCATTTTACTCTCTGTTGAACGACCGACCGACTTCATAACGACTGATAAAATAACATACATCAACTTCACCAAAGCGGACTGGGACCGCTTTACTGAATATACAGAGCGCTCCTTCGCTGCCTTACCCACTCCAACGGAAGTACGCAAAGGTGAACGAGAGTTTCGCAAGATCATTGATTCAGCCTCATGCCGCTTTATTCCTGCTGGCAGAATACCAGAAATTCGTCCGAATTTCCCGGCAGAAGCTGCGGCGATGGCAAGAGAACGTGACCAAGTGAGACTTATCAATCCCGCAGATCCCAGAATAAAAGATCTCAATGCTGAAATCCGTAGGATTGTCAACGAACACAAGCTGACCAAGTGGAAACAACACCTTGAGACATGCAACCTCTCCGGCGGAGTCGGCAAACTATGGTCGACTGTCAAGGCCCTATCCAATCCGACCAAACACAAAGACAAGGTCGCCATTGCTTTCGGCGACAGTGTCAAATCGGACGCCAGGAAATGCGCGAGCTCCTTTTGCCGGCTGTTTATAATGCTTCCACCTGCGGATAGGGCTAAGAGAAGAGCCTTCCGACGTGCGCGCAAACACAAACACTCTACTGCGCCCATTGCCGTCTCAGCCGCAGAGGTTAAGGAAGCCATAATGAAGGCCAAACCCTCAAAATCCATCGGACCCGACGGAATTGCCATGAAGATGATCAAACACCTTGGCCAAGAAGGACAGAATTATTTAGCGGCTCTCTTCAATCTCTCTCTAACTACCTTCGTTATTCCTGAGATATGGAAACAAGCGATTGTAGTTCCCCTACTAAAACCAGGGAAGCCGGCGAACCTAGGAGAGTCCTATCGTCCCATATCCCTCCTTTCGCCGGTAGCGAAATTGCTAGAGTCCATTCTGCTTCCTTACTACGTTACAAATCTAAAATTGGCCGATCATCAACATGGTTTTCGCAAAAATCACAGCACGACATCCGCTTTGAACGCCATTACAACGCAGATTAACAACGGTTTGAATCAAAATCCACCAAACCATAGGACGGTTCTCGTGGCACTTGATCTGTCAAATGCATTCGACACGGTCAATCACGCCACTCTCCTCCGAGACCTGGATGAGACACCGCTCCCTGCCGGCCTTAAGAGGTGGACCGCTAATTACCTCAATGGTCGACAGGCAACAGTCAAATTTAGGAACAAGAAATCTAGACCACGAAGAACAGCCGGTTCTATCGCACCGGAATGACCCGGGTTTTCTCACCCGGCCAAGGGCTGTTATTTCAGTGTAACCCTGTCCAATCTGTCCCGTCCCACCCTTAAATTGTCGTCCTCGGAGCAAACCCTTGCAGCTGGGTTGCTCCATTGTCTCTTGTTACGGGCTGGGGTCGAACCCAATCCTGGACCAAGAGACTGGATCTGCTGCGTTTGCTGGAAGAAAATTTATATTAAACGGTCGTATTCGGTACAATGCGCCAAGTGTAAGAGATGGTTACATAAATCTGGATGTTCAGGGCTTAACCCTGCCATCCACAGACCCCGTACTTTCTTTAGTACCTTTGAGGCACCTTGCTGTACACGTCCTAGGACGTCCCGCGGTAGCCGCCGCTCTGGCACTCCCTTACCGCCTCTAACTACTTCCAATAGTCACAATAGTGGCTCAGTCTACACGACTGGCAGCACCGCTGCCATCCCTGCCTCACCCACTCCCGACTGTCGCTCACGCACGCCAGCGTCTCCATCTCACACGGCCGCTCAACACTCCTACTCCCCCCGGAATAGGTCAGATATGAGCATCGCCGAGCGTCAGTCCCCTCTGTCTCTGCCTCCAATGCCCCCCCCCTGCTTCCAGCCTGCACGTGGGTCAGGAACACCACCTCCTAGTACCTTTCACTACGTGCACCGTTTGTCGGCAAAGATTGTATACGCCTGCGACATCGGTCAAGTGCAACAGTTGCCTTGGCCTGTGTCACACCCTTATGTGCTCTGGGCTCGCAAACGGCAACCTTTGGACGGATTCGTTCATAGCCCCCTGTTGCAGTACACAGCCGCCCTCCACGCCAGACAACATCGGCCATGGCGCTGTCAACTCTAGACTGCGACATAGTTTAGGCCTTAGCCTACCTCCACCTAGGCAAACGCATCCGTCCCTCACGCCTAGTATGTCCCCCGCCTCCCCTCCTACACACTTCAAAATTCTGCAGCTGAACTGTAACGGATTAGCTGGAAAGATCGCGGAGATAACTGACTTTATGAAGACGCACAACATCAAAATCGCCGCGATACAAGAGACAAAACTGAACACGAGATCGGACTTACGAACTTGTGATGGGTATAATGTACATCGTAAAGACCGTCCCAGCGGTCTTGGGGGCGGCCTTGCGTTCATCACACATCACTCTGTACAATACAATCTATTTTCCCCTGACGTCGACCCCAGGGACTCTACCTTAGAATGCCAAGGCATAGCAGTCCGGTCAGGAGACGCCGACCTGCAAATCATAAACATCTATATTCCTCCTGTCACGTGTTGTCCTAGAGATTATCATCCCGACATTAGTGCGTTGCTAAGGGGCGATAACCGCCTAATCCTAGGCGACTTCAACGCACATCACGATCTCTGGCACTCCAACTTGCCAGCAGACAGTAGAGGACAGGCAATTGCAGACCAAATAGATAACTCAGCATTCTGTACAGTCAATGGAGATGCCCCCACCAGGGTGGCAGGTAACTGTCACAGCTCGCCAGACATCTCCATAACGAGCGCGGGCCTTATTAACTTTGTCATCTGGCGACCGATGCTTACGTTAGCTTCAGACCACCTACCCATTTTACTCTCTGTTGAACGACCGACCGACTTCATAACGACTGATAAAATAACATACATCAACTTCACCAAAGCGGACTGGGACCGCTTTACTGAATATACAGAGCGCTCCTTCGCTGCCTTACCCACTCCAACGGACGTACGCAAAGGTGAACGAGAGTTTCGCAAGATCATTGATTCAGCCTCATGCCGCTTTATTCCTGCTGGCAGAATACCAGAAATTCGTCCGAATTTCCCGGCAGAAGCTGCGGCGATGGCAAGAGAACGTGACCAAGTGAGACTTATCAATCCCGCAGATCCCAGAATAAAAGATCTCAATGCTGAAATCCGTAGGATTGTCAACGAACACAAGCTGACCAAGTGGAAACAACACCTTGAGACATGCAACCTCTCCGGCGGAGTCGGCAAACTATGGTCGACTGTCAAGGCCCTATCCAATCCGACCAAACACAAAGACAAGGTCGCCATTGCTTTCGGCGACAGTGTCAAATCGGACGCCAGGAAATGCGCGAGCTCCTTTTGCCGGCTGTTTATAATGCATCCACCTGCGGATAGGGCTAAGAGAAGAGCCTTCCGACGTGCGCGCAAACACAAACACTCTACTGCGCCCATTGCCGTCTCAGCCGCAGAGGTTAAGGAAGCCATAATGAAGGCCAAACCCTCAAAATCCATCGGACCCGACGGAATTGCCATGAAGATGATCAAACACCTTGGCCAAGAAGGACAGAATTATTTAGCGGCTCTCTTCAATCTCTCTCTAACTACCTTCGTTATTCCTGAGATATGGAAACAAGCGATTGTAGTTCCCCTACTAAAACCAGGGAAGCCGGCGAACCTAGGAGAGTCCTATCGTCCGATATCCCTCCTTTCGCCGGTAGCGAAATTGCTAGAGTCCATTCTGCTTCCCTACTTCGTTACAAATCTAAAATTGGCCGATCATCAACATGGTTTTCGCAAAAATCACAGCACGACATCCGCTTTGAACGCCATTACAACGCAGATTAACAACGGTTTGAACCAAAATCCACCAAACCATAGGACGGTTCTCGTGGCACTTGATCTGTCAAATGCATTCGACACGGTCAATCACGCCACTCTCCTCCGAGACCTGGATGAGACACCGCTCCCTGCCGGCCTTAAGAGGTGGACCGCTAATTACCTCAACGGTCGACAGGCAACAGTCAAATTTAGGAACAAGAAATCTAGACCACGAAGAATAAAACAAGGGGTGCCGCAAGGTGGTGTTCTCTCTCCCCTCTTGTTTAATTTCTATATTTCGAGACTTCCCCCCCCCACCAGAGGGAGTCTCCATTGTTTCCTACGCTGACGACTGCACGATAATGGCCTCGGGCAAGGGTCCCTCCATTGATGAACTCTGTATAAGAATCAACAGTTACCTCCATGACCTTTCCAGCTTCTTCACCGAGCGTAATCTGACCCTGTCTCCGACTAAATCTACGGCGACCCTGTTTACCACATGGAATGCGCAGATGGGGCAAGAGTTAAATGTCCACGTAGATGGAGTACCTCTACCTACTGTCAACCACCCAAAAATCTTGGGCGTGACATTTGACAACGGCCTCACCTTCGCTGGTCATGCCACCGCAATAGCCTCAAAGGTACAGAGCCGCAATAAGATCCTCAAGTCACTGGCCGGCAGTACTTGGGGAAAAGACAAAGAAACATTGCTTGCTACATATAAGGCTATTGGCCGGCCGGTTATTGACTATGCTGCGCCTATATGGTCGCCCAACCTTTCTGACACCAATTGGAGGAAATTGCAAGTCTGCCAAAACACCGCCATCAGAACTGCCACGGGATGCCTGCTTATGTCATCTGAGTCTTACCTCCATCAAGAGGCGAAATTGCTCTATGTTCAAGAGCACGCGGAACTCTTGAGTAGACAGTTCCTTCTGAACTGTCACAAACCTAGTCATCCAAACCGACATCTTTTGGATGTAGCACCGCCCCCCAGAGACATAAGGAGACATCTCCGTAAGCAACGATGAGATTCGGCATCATATCTCTTTGCCGTTTGATCTGCGGAACCATAGACGGGCTCTAAATGACCTCCACACTGAGTCGGTAGACAGATCCCTCAGATCTCGGCCTGTGAATCCCGTTATTAATACTCAACCACCTGAATTGGCTGAAGAGGAGCGTGTACTTCCGAGGGAGACTAGAGTCATACTAGCACAACTTCGCTCTGGATATTGTAATAGGTTAAACTCTTACTTATGCAGACTGAACCCCAACATACCAAATACATGCCCTGCATGTGGTATGACCCCTCATGATACCATACATCTCTTTTCCTGTTCAGTTGAACCCACTCTTCTAACACCCACATCACTCTGGTCCAACCCTGTGGAAACTGCGCATTTCCTCGGACTTCCGTTAGAAGAGCCTGATGACAATTTAGAGTGATCGAGCCCATTGGGCAGGGCGAAGCACTGTTAACAACAACAACAACAGGGGCGCATCCGCATAACGCGCGGATTAAATTTGTCAAGTGATTGAAATGCGGAATTTTGTTAAACGTTGAGATATCAACTGCTTAGCTACCTAAAAAGTTCATCAGCAGCATACATACATTATAAGTCATTTGTTAAAGAGGATAGAACAGTTTTTTTATTGCAAAAAGGCGAGTCAGAGATATCAAAAGTGCCTGCGTGAGAGTGAAAGTCTTCGCATAGACACTGGAACGGCTCGTGCTATTGAAAATTTGTTCTGCATTGCTTCAGAAGAATAGGTTTGAAAGCTCGGGCGGGAATATTAATTTTAACTTGGTTCAAAAGAAATGGGCTAGAAATTGATCCATTTAAGAGTTAAGACATAAATATTACACCAAGCATTTCCCTTCGACTTGCCAGGAGTGGGAGATTTTAAATAGCTTTTTCAATCATTAATGATTACTTTAATTCTTTTCAGAAATTTTCAATTACTAATTGATTAGAACTGGAAAAAATCAAAAAAAAATTAAAAATAATCAAAGAAAATCAAAAGTAATCAAAACTAATAAAAATATTTTAATATTTTTAATTTTATTTTGATTTCTTTTGATTATTTTGCTGTATCGTTATAAGAGACATCACAGTTTATTGCCCGCGTATACTAATATGGATATACCAGTAGACTGGAGAGTATTTTTAAGATGTAGTTGTGAACCGCCGTGGTGTGAAGGTAGTGTTGCCGGCCTACCACACCGAAGGTCCATGGTTCGAGCCCTGGTACAGGTAACATCAAAAGTGATTTGAAAAAAGTTTTTTCAAAACGGGGTCGCCCCTCGGCAGTGGTTTGGCAAACTCTCCGAGAGTATTTCTGCCATGACAGGCTTCTCAGCAAAAATTCGTCTCCTTTGTAGATGCCGTTCGGAGTCGGCAAAAAACTGTAGGTCCCACCAATTTGTAGGGAAAATTCAAAAATCGGCACACCACAAATTGGAAGAGAAGCTTGGCGCAAAAATCTCTTAGGAGATTTATGATGATATACCTGTTGTATATCGCGCCATAGAGAGAGAGAGTTGTGAACCGTGGCAGCCTCCGTGATGTGGTGGTTATGTGCAAGCCTACCACACCGAAGATCTCACGTCTCGATCGTCTCCTACGCCGATGGCTGCACGATCCTGGCGACTGGACCCTCCGTTGATGAGCTCTGCTCGAGAATTAATTCCTACCTTCCAACCCTTTCCGTAAAGCCGTAACAAAATCCTCAAATCACTAGCTGGAAGTACTTGGTGGAAAGACAAAGAAATGTTACTGGCAACGTACAAGGCAATCGGCCAGCCGGTTCTGAGCTACGCGACGCCAATATGGGCGCCGGGGTTAGCAGACACACATTGGAGGAGGTTGCAGGCCTGCCAAAACACCGCACTCAGAACTGCCACGGGGTGCCTCCTTATGTCTCCTGAGCACCATCTTCATAATGAGGCAAAAATGGTCGATGTCAAAGAGCACTGTGAAGATGTTGACCCGACAATTCCTGTTCAACTGCCGTAAACCGCAGCGCCCGAACAGGAACCTGCTCAACGGAAATCCGCCTCCCAGGAAAATAAGGAGTCACCTCTGTAAGCACTATGACGAGATCCGGCACCACATTTTCTCGCCGTTTGATACAAAGGTGCACCGGCGGGCCCTCAACCTCATCCACACGGAGTCGGTAAACTCCTTTGTCAGGTCTCGTCCAGTGAATGCAGTCCTACAGGCACAAGCCCCACCTGTTGCCGACGAGGAACGCGAACTGCCCAGGGAGACAAGAGTCACGCTGGCTCAACTTCGTTCTGGATACTGTAACCGACTAAAATCTTACCTATCCAGACTGAACCCTGACATGCCAAATGTCTGCCCGGTATGCGCCGTGTCTCCCCACGATACTAACCATCTGTTCATCTGCTCAACTGAGCCCACTCTTCTAACACCAATTTCACTTTGGTTCACCCCTGTTGAAGCCGCGAGGTTTCTTGGACTTCCGTTAGAAGAGCCTGATGACAGTGTTGGATGAGGGGTGACATCCTAGGCATGTTAAGTAGTCGCTACAACAACAACAACAACAAGATCTCACGTTTAAATAACGGGACAGGGAACATCAAAATGTTTGAAAAAAGTGGTTTTAAATCAGGGTCGCCTTCGGCAGTAGTAGACAACCCTCCGAGTGATTTATTCTATTAAAAAGCTTCAGGAATAATTAGAAGCAGCACACTACAAAATTGGAGAAGAAACTCGGTCTTAATCTCCTCGGAGTATATTGCGCCAAATTATTATTATTATTAAAAGTAATGGACCGTGACTCGCATAGTACTCCTTTGCAATGCGTTTACAACCCAACCCTTGCGAATTCTATTGCGCTGAGTTGTCAAGAAATATAAAACTAATAAGAAAAACAAGTAAGGAAGTCTAAGTTCGGGTGAACATTACATACCCAGCTGTGCACTTGAAAGATTGTTATTGTTTGTTTTGTGTGGTTAATGGTGTTAAAAGGCTGCGCAATAATACATATGTATTTCAGACTCGCTTTTCAGCATAAAAAAATCAATTCTTTCTATCCTAAATTCATAGCTACTAATTTTTTCTTATTCTTTGACTTCTATATTAACTTCTAACAATAATTTTATTCTGTTAACTAGTTATTTCTTAATTTATAATCTATCTCATGTCTACTTTACTTAGCTGATGAGGTTTTCTCTGTAGCTGAGCAGTTTTAGATCTCGACGTGTGGTTAAAAATTAGCGAATAGGACAATGCGTTAAAAATGGTGTTAAGCGAAGTTAACGCTAACACCTGGCGTTAAAATAGTTACAGGATCGACCTACTGGACTCATTTTCGTTTAAAAGAAGCAAAAAGGATACAGAGGCTAACATTAATGACCTTGAGCGGGTAACAACGCAGTTTTCCTTTAGATATGGGGATTTCCCTACAAAAACTGTTTATTTTAAAATAAAGATATAACAGAACAATAAACATAAACACGCAAGTGCTATTGTACTAAAAAGATTATTGCACACTAAGGGTTGTTTTTTACCTGTCTGCAATAAATATAAAAGAGTGCTAAAGCGGAATATTAATTACTTATGTAACATAAACTAAAGACTAATTGATTTTTGTTGGAACGATTTTCCGTCATCCCTTGTCAAGTTTGGTTTTGTCACAAACCGGTTTCGGCGTTCTGCCATTTTCAATGCCTAGTTTCGTTCTGGTCTGTGTCTATCCGTTGCGTTGTTTTTATAGTCCATGGGTGCTGTGGCAGGTAATGTCAATCTATGTGTCCGTGGTAGGTAACGTTCATATGCGTGTGTGTGTGCGCGGTATTGATACGTCCGAATTGTTATGTAAACATATGTTGTTATGTAGACATACCGCTTGTTAGCTACGCGGTAGGTTGAGGTAGGTAGAAATCGGTGATTTTCGCCGTTTGGTTCATATTTCGTTTTTGCTTGTTCATTGTTACCTGTTTCGTTGCTGTACCTGTTGGCTTGTGCTGTTTTTTGTAAACTAGTTTTAAGGGTTCAAATATTTCGTCAGAGATAGTGTTGGTTTGTACGTTTATGATCCTGCCGTCAAATGTTTTTAACTTGTATATCTCCATGTTCTCAAGTACATTGAGCCGCCGACCTTTTCCTTGTACGTGAAGTATTCGAGCCGTTGTTTTGATGTTAGCTGGGGTGCAGTCGTTCTCGAACATGTGGTTCGCGAAGTTAGATTCTGGTAATATGGTGGGTTTTGGTGTTTTTTTGTTGTAGTCCCTGATATGCTCTCGGAATCTTGTGCTTATTTTTCTTCCTGTTTGTCCTATGTAGCTGTACTGACATTCACAAGTAAGCCTATACACTCCATGTCTGTTGAATGGGTCATCGGAATTAGTGTCGGTTCTTAGTTTTTGTCCTACGTTGTTAGATGTTCTGAATGCTGTGTTAATGTTATATCTTTTAAAGAAGTTTGCTAATTTGTACGCCGCTTTTCCAGTGTATGTCATTGCCGTCCAAACCTTTGGATTTTCCTCTAGGTTAACTCTTTTTTGTGTTCCATGGCTACTTCTGAGTTTATCCACAAGTGTTTTCTTGTATCCATTATTTGCCGCTATGTTATATATTGTATTAAGCTCTCTCCTGTATGCTTCCTGTGTGAGCGGCGTTCTCTGAAGCCTATCCACTAAGTGCCTCAATGCTGCATTTTTGTGCTGTTGCGGATGGTTTGATGTAGAGTGTATTATGGTGTCCGTGGCAGTCGGTTTTCTATAAATGCCGTAGTTGAACCTATTTGTTATTTTGTCAATCCCTATAGTTAGTTCCAGGTAGTTCATTACTCCATCTTTTTCTACTTCCATTGTGAACTCTATGCTGCTATGTTGCATGTTGAGGAACTCTAGTATTTGCTCTTCGTTATCGTCATTTAGGATGCAGATGATGTCATCCACGTATCTAGCGTAGAATGCCACGCCTAACTTGGTTTTTAACTCCTGTATATATTTTCCTTCCAAGTTTTGCATGAATGCTTCCATGAGAATGGCCGATGTTGGGTTACCCATTCCTAGTCCGTTTGTCTGTCTATATATTTTGTTGTTGAACCGGAAATAGGTTTGCCGCAGCGTTGTTCTTAGCGCGTTGGTAATTTGCGCAGTTTTTACCTTATCTTCAGTTTTGTCCAGTAGTGTTTTGTTGACTATATCCATTGTCTCTGTTAGTGGTATTGACGGGTATAAGTCCTTTATGTCAAAGGATACGAGTTTACTGCTCTGTGTGAGGTTAACGGTCTCAAGTCTTTGCTTATTGTGTATTCGTGCCCTAGTTGCAGAGTGTCCTTTAAAATCGTTTGGTACTTGTGAATGTCAGTACAGCTACATAGGACAAACAGGAAGAAAAATAAGCACAAGATTCCGAAAGCATATCAGGGACTACAACAAAAAAAAACGAAAACCCACCATAATACCAGAATCTAAAGGAAAGAAAAAGGTCGGCGGCTCAATGTACTTGAGAACATGGAGATATACAAGTTAAAACATTTGACGGCAGGATCATAAACGAACAAACCAACACTATCTCTGACGTTACCTACCACGGACACATAGATTGACATTACCTGCCACAGCACCCATGGACTATAAAAACAACGCAACGGATAGAACGAAACTAGGCATTGAAAATGGCAGAACGCCGAAACCGGTTTGTCACAAAACCAAACTTGACAAGGGATGACGGAAAATCGTTCCAACAAAAATCAGCTTACTAACCTGTCGAAAGATCAACACAACAAAATAAATAAAGACTAATTATTTAAAGAGAGTGATTAGTCTTATTTTTTTGTGCTCAAAATTCAAACGCGTTTTTTTTTCATTACGTTACAAAAAGTTCGAAGAAAAACATTTATTAAAGGAGTGATTTGTATTCGCGTTAATATCAAAATTGTGTGTAAGCAGTTTGAAAGAAGCGAATTCCATAAAAAAAGCTTACAGTGCAGACGAAGGAAGGACCCAGTTACCACCATCACCAGAAAATCCCCAAAAGCTTGAATAAAGTAAAACAAAATTGATAAATATTTTATATACACACATTTCATATGTAAGTTACCTTTACATATATATGAGTATATACATATAGTTCATAAACCATGTCTAGGCTAAGTAGAAAATCTGGTAATATTAGACGCATCGCAGCTAGGAGAGGAATGCACGTACTTCGTGGAGAGGAAGAATATAGAGCACTTGCACAAACCCAAAATACATTAGACCGCAAGCTCGCCGCGAAAATTCCCAAGTACGCTCTACAGAGCGCAATAGGGACACATTTCAGCGTAGAGTCCGTCACAAAAACTCCGAAATTCGCTTTATAGAGCAACGTAGAAATACTGCCGAACGTAGATATCGCAGTGGAAATGCAGACATTCGCTCAGCTGAGCGAATAATCGATTCTCAATATTTGCTCAAGCTATCGTGTTAACGTGCAGACGGACGGACGTATAGGCAGACAGACGGACGGACATGGCTCAATCAAACTTTTTTTCGAACCTTTCGCTGGCTAGGCCACGTAGTGCGAATGAGCGAAGATGCTCCAGCCCAGAAGGTATTCTTATCGGCACCCGCCGGTGGAAGCAGAGGAAGAGGGAGACCACCACTCCGATGTAAGGACCAAGTGGAGACCGATTTGCGATCCCGCGGTGTTTCCAATCGAGCTATGTTGGACGGTCAAAATCGCCCAGGCGGTTAGATGACCATTTAAAGAAGAAGAAAAAGGTCATTTTGATATATGGAAGTCTATATCTATCTCGATTCCTTTATAACTGTACAACCAACCGTTATCAAAACTAAGTTATAATACCCTGTGTACAAGTACAGCTGGGTATAAAAAGAAAGCGTGGCTTTCAGCCGATTTCCCTCATTTTCACAACAAAGAGTTGTCGCTACGAAAAAAATTTCTATGCCAAATTTCAATGGTATTTCTACAACGGCTACTGATTTACAGCTTGTTAAACTTCTGAATTTCTTCTTCTAAATGTGGGCGTTGCCACGCCCATACTCCAAAATTTTACTGAACTTGTGTTTTGCGTTATAAAATCAATCCACCTACCAAATTTCATTAATTTAGTGGTATTCGTTTTCGAATTATCTAATTGTTTAAATTTTTCGATATAGAAAAAGAGGGCGTGGTTATCGCCCGATTTCGCTCATTTTCAATACCACTCTATTCTGAGTCTAAATAAGCCCGCATACCGAATTTGGTGAAGATATCTCAATATTTGCTCAAGTTATCGGTCAGACGGACGGACAGACGGAGGGACATGGCTCAATCAAATTTTTTCCGATCCTGGTCATTTTGATATATGGAAGTCTGTATCTATCTCGATTCCTTTATACCTGTACAACCAACCGTTATCCAAACTAAGTTATAATACCCTGTGTACAAGTACAGCTGGGTATAAAAAGAAAGCGTGGCCTTCAGCCGATTTCCCTCATTTTCACAACAAAGAGTTGTCGCTACGAAAAAAATGTCTATGCCAAATTTCAATGGTATATCTACAACGGCTATTGATTTACAGCTCTTTAAACTTCTGAATTTCTTCTTCTAAATGTGGGCGTTGCCACGCCCATACTCCAAAATTTTACTGAACTTGTGTTTTGCGTTATAAAATCAATCCACCTACCAAATTTTATTAATTTAGTGGTATTCGTTTTCGAATTATCTAATATTTAAAATTTTTCGATATAGGAAAAGGTGGCGTGGTTATCGTCCGATTTCTCTCATTTTCGATACTAATCTATTCTGAGTCTAAATAAGCCCGCATACCAAATTTGGTGAAGATATCTCAATATTTGCTCAAGTTATCGGTCAGAAGGACGGACAGACGGAGGGACATGGCTCAATCAAATTTTTTTTCGATCCTGGTCATTTTGATATATGGAAGTCTATATCTATCTCGATTCCTTTATACCTGTACAACCAACCGTTATCCATACAAAGTTATAATACCCTGTGTACAAGTACAGCTGGGTATAATAATGAAATCGCGCAATTGGTTCTATGTAGAGTAGATAGTAGTTTGGACAGTACTTTCCTGTAGATACTCTATGGAGTAACAGCTTTGGAGTACTCAGAAACAACAGGAGTACACTGAATAAGCATTCAAATGAATGCAGCCTTTTCTTGGTGTGCACACACTTATTTAGTACCAATCCATCGATACAAATATGCTATAGGCACGGAACCCTCTAAAATATGCACATGGTTGCTTTTTGTTAAAGGCATTTCAAAGCAGTTACACAAAACATGGTTTATTTGGCTATATTCACCTTTTATTAGTTAATTTATTTATCATGAACCGCAAAAATATTAACTGAAACAATATTTACTTTTTTTACTATTTTTATAAAAGTCAAATATAAATGTTTTTTTTTTGTAGTTTTGAGTCAAAAGCATGCATTTTAGAGAGAAATTTCTCAGAATCCACATGTTTTAGTGGTAAGATGACCGTTGTTGTCCTGATGAATTGGATTCTTCTTGGGGTGATTTTTAATCCAAAAAACGGATTGAAACGTCATATTTTTGTTTATGTTTTAGTTTTTATTTTTTATTGGTTTTTTGAAAAAAAGTAAAGAAAATAGGTTGACGCCAAACCAAAATTGACGAGAAGTGACGGAAAATAGTTTTAAAGTAATAAATACTCCATTAATTATATACATACATAAAAATGCCCATAAATCAAAAATTTTCAAAAATAATTGGAACCGTTTTGTTTATGATTTTGTTGGAACGATTTTCCGTCATCCCTAGTCGAACGAAACTAGGCATTGAAAATGGCAAAACGCCGAAACCGGTTTGTCACAAAACCAAACTTGACTAGGGATGACGGAAAATCGTTCCAACAAAAATCAGCTTACTACCCTTTCGGAAGATCAACACAACAAAATAAATCAGTTTTTTTAATCGCAATTAACACAAACTTGCAGCAATACAGCTGTTGCTTTTTTGATTGGTTTAATTGGTAAATTTGTAAGTTTTTGTTTTGCTTTCCTTTTCAGCTGTTTTTCACTTGCAAGTTTTACTGAGTAAAATTCCTCCAGCAAAAACTTATAACTCCCTCTCGCAATGAAATGTCAAAATAACTATCAAATTTTTACTTTTATTTTAAAAGTCGTAACCGTTACGGTCCCTGATGACATTTACATTTGTATAGACTGAGCGGTATATGGTTTACGTTTCACCAAGTAACTAAGTAGTCTAAATCCGTTTAAAGCAAAGAACGATGTCTCGCCGACGCATTTAACTTGAATTTACATCGTCGGCATACATCAAGATCTTTGAATACTTAATTGTCGCAGCCAAGATGGCTGCCCTAAGGAACACCTGAGATCAATTCAATGGCATTAGAAAAAGCATTTTTGAAAATTAATCTTTGTGTTCTACCACTTAAATAGGAGTAGATCCGGTTTATGAATGAGTAAAGAGTCGGTGTGGAGATTATCTCTAAACCCATTTGCGACGCGGGTATTGAAGTCGAGTTTATTGGTTATTGTCCATTTACCCTTACAAAATCCATGCTGAGAACTATGAATCAATGTTGAGATAGAAAATGTTATATGAGTAGTAACGATTGCTTCAAATAACTTGGGAATAGCGGATAACTTTGCTATTCCGTTATAGTTTTCTATACACGACTTATTTCCACTTTTATCAAGGGGTATAAGAAAATACTCTTTCCATGGAGTCGGGAAAACGCCGCACTTTAACGACAGATTGAAAAAATCAGTAAGAGGCTGGTAGGTCTATTTCGCACACTATTTAAGAAAGCATGTCGGGATTAAACCAGGGTCATATTTGAACATATTCACAGTTTAAATTTGGAACGTAGATTGAGTTACTTGAATGTGGTAGATACGGGTATATATTATGTGATGACACGATCTCAGTAGAATAGTTAGACTCGAAGAACTGAGCACAGTAATTAGAAATGTCTGGATCGTCGCTAGTGATGTTATGGTTAAATTTTATCATTGAAGGAAATCCTTTTAACCTGCATTTACAGTTTACGAAACCATAAAATGATCTGGGGTTGCAAATAATGTTCTTTTTAATTTTACATATGTAAGCTTCGTATCACTTTTTATACAATTCCAAATACTTATGCAGCAGAGTGGAGTACTGTACATAATTTGAGCTTGTTTTAAAAAACGAGGCTTTGTTTTTAAAGCTTTTAGCTCATATAAATACGTTAGGTACCAATTTCCCAAAAAAGCTATAAATAAATGGTACTATTAAAATGAAAAACGTGACGCCAAATATCCTCTTTGTACCGAGGCCAAATAATATAAGAAAGTCCTAATTTTTTTAATAATTTGCAATATTTTTGAAGATTTGAACTACCTCTCTGATATTGCCAAAACAATACAACGTAGCAATAAATTAACTACTTATTATTAAATTATCCAGCAGTCAATGTGAAATGGCAACTTCGGTCTTTCTACCTCCTTTCCAGCTAACTTCTATGAAAAAGTGAGAGTGGTCGAAAATGAAGATCGCTTATTTTCTCTGGGTGTATTTGTCACAACAATAGTATGCCTTGTACTAAGTTTCGTAACTCTAAGTTATTTACGGTTCTGAAGTTATTAACAGTCGAAGTTTGGAAATATAATAATTAGCTTGTCTGTCCTTGCCTGGAAAGTAACGTCAAGTTTTACTCAAGTTGTTGAGTGCACAGACAGAAGGACGGGCATGTCTTAATCAATTCCTCATTCATTCTAAGTACTTTGACTACTAATGTAACTCTATATCTGTCTCGATTATTTTATATCGTTACACATCCCGTGGAAAACGACTGCAATACCCTGTGTGTACTAGTAAAGCTGGGTATAAAAAGACTCACACCAATTTTACTTTTTACGCTAAAAAATTTTTGTGCACATTTTTCATAATTTTTAAAACTTCACCAAAAAACTTAATATGGGTCACATGAATGCCTGGTGGCTGTACTTTTTGTAATGTAACAAAAATAAATTATTTTAAAAAAAATTTATTTCGCAGTGCTTTAATCAAATGTATTTATATATTTCTGTTAAGGGTTGTGCGAATGATATTTTGAAATATAGACTTCATGGTTCAATTTATGACAACTTGGCCCTATTACCTTTACTAACTTTAATATAAAATGTGGGATTTGTCGCATTCACGAATCTCTATTCCCATAAGATTCCCAGAAAAAATGCGCCTGCCTCAACGCATGCTGTTCGAAATCGTTATTAAAACGTTACGAATGTTTGAAGAATAATTTGTATTAAAGAAATTAAAAACCCTATTCTTCCTAATTCCATAAGCTTCTCGCCACAACCGTGATATGACTTGCACCAAGGTGCGTGTTCTATTGTAAAGTGTTCTCATATGTTGGAAGCGCACCATCCACTTTAAAAAAAAATAGTTTTACTAATTCTTGTGGAATGCGCAACTTAGTTTGACAGATTTACAACTAGGCAGCAAAAAATCTTTGACTTAATCTTGCAACTTCTGTGTGAGAGAGAACCTTACCTACTATCTTTTTTGTGCTCTTTTAGTCAGAGAACCAAGTGATGGATTGATTTACTGTAGAATCTGACTTATTCTGACTACTTTTGACTAGTACAGAATACGAACTTATGTAACACCCAAAATTGGAAGAGAATGTAAATTTTTATCTTATCAGAGGTACATACAAATATCGCATCAAATAGTTATTAGTATTAAACAAACTTAAACTTCTTAATTTTATGATCTTTTTATTTACTTTTATTTTAATTAATTGATCAATTGTGTTAATCTAATTTCTTTAATTTTTATTCAATTCAAATTTAAAATTCCTAAATCTGTTTTATTCATTTAAAAATCACACTGTAGGCTATCATTCAAAATCCTTTCGTTAACACTCTAAGGGCCGTTTGCACAAAAGTCGGTTAAAGCTAATCGGCTGTTAACTTGACAGCTTATCGAACGATTTCCGGCAATTAAAAGCCGGTTAGCGTTAATCGAAGATTGTGAAAACAGCTTTAAAAGTGCGATATATTTGACTTTATCTCTCATTAATAATTGTATTCCATTCACTGCCGCCTAGATGCATTTCACTCAGTTTCTTCATTTCTTCCATTTTCATCACCCTGTGGATTAGCACCAGTATTTGCATTTAACATTGCATTTTCTTGTTCATTTGTCTCCATATTATTATTGCTGACTTCATTTTGATTGTTGGGTGGATTATTATTCTCTTCGGGACTTAAAATACGTTCACGATTACGCAACGAATGTATACAAGCTAATAAACGAATCATAAAAGCTGCCGGTACCGTTATAGTGTCTTTTGTTTGCTCTAGCATAATGGCATTGCGTTTCATGAGCTAAATATTGGGTGGAAAGAGAAAAAATATGTTAACGTGAGGGCTATACTGATACAATATCTCAAACACGATAGGCCACGCTCGACGGCGTTTGAGACCAAAGCAAAACTATTCAGTGTACAAGTACTTACATCTTCAGCTATTTCTTCATCAAAATTAGTATGTTCTAAAATTGGAGCCCATATCTTTACGTCATAATCTATACCCGAACTCGCTAGATAAGGCAACTCCGGATGAGGTTGTAAACAATTGACTACATGTTGATCACCTTGCATTAACATTGCCAATTTTCCAGTACGTCTGTCCCATGTGAAGATATGTCCACAATCAGATCCTGACATAACATAATTATTGCCCCAAAAGTTTGCTTCTTTAATCATCGTACGTGCATTTCTATGACCAACAAATTTCATACGCAAATAATCGAAAATCAATTCTTTAGCTTGCATATCTAGTTCTGCTAGTTCTTCATTTAATTTGTCCGCTTCATCGTCACGAAATTGTATGCTTTGTGGGCCATCAATGTTGCTATCGTTGGCAGTTTTATCAGTAACGTTCGTAACTGTGGATTCTACAGATCCACTGCTTACATCTTCTTCCATTTGTCTATTAGTAATATTTAACGAATTCGGTGTGGAAGCAGTTTGTGCAGGAACATCTCCGGTTTCGGATTGTGGTGGGGGTATGTTAATTGTACGTGTGCCATGTAAGCGGCTGGCAACTCTACGCCAATACGCTCCAGATGTTGAGGGCGCGGAGTCTACGAAAGAAATAAAAAATATATACAATTTTATTCCCAAGTAATAGTAGCAACAACTAGTGGCGGATTTAGAGACACGTCGACATAGATTCCGGAAAAATCTTCCGATGGGCACATTCCCACCAAACTAACTGTATTCCAAAATAAGTGAATGCCTTTAATGTGCGGCTTAGGTACCGGAATACCTAAAGGTTTGAAAGAAGACCCTCCCTAATATTTGTTTTTTAGTTCCAATACTAGCATCTTCAAATCATGGCCCGACTGGCATAGATTCCAAAGAGATATTTGGAGTTTGCAAAGTCATCCTCCATCTGCTTTTCCATCTCACTCGAGACGCCTACGTTGTCTCTGCTACCGAATTCGAATATCGATAGGAAAACCTATGGCGGAGCTTCTTTGTTCTTTCGCTTTATACAACAGACAGCTGATTCGCTGCACTATGCTCATATCAGCGTAAAGATCGTGCAGCTTAGGGTTGTTGTTGTTTTTAGCGACAAAAACACTCCCCGCAGGTTTTGGGGAGTGTTGTCGGAAGTGACAGTCCTTTGCCGGAATTTAATAAATACAAATACAAATGACCAGTGGAACCTTCTCTAGGTGAGAGGCATCATATCCGTAGATCAACCATCGAGTTGCACACATCGGGCATATTCTAACTTTTCTCTGGAATACTCTAAGGTCACCCCAAGGCGAATCTTTACAAGGTGACATGTTCCCGTCAGCTGACTGCTTCTTTTTATCTCACTTGAAACGGGGAAAGTTTCAAATTATTTCTTTTGTTTACATAACCATTTTTATTAAACAAAGCGGTGCAATAGCGCTGTGTGACCAAACGACTCCCAAAAATTTTAGAAGAACTATATGAGATTAGAATAAACACAAACCTAAGAAACGATATTGTCATAAAACTGCAAATGTCAAAAATACATGGACTTGCAATTGAAATTGAAATAATACTTTGGGGTGTGATTCTTTCACTAAAACAATGACATCATCACTCTTGGGTCTAAGCTTAGATAATTTTGTTGACAATTCATTAATGTATAAGTGAGCTGAACAAGGTTACATCTCTGTAAAACAGCACTAGCAGCATAAGGCGCTCTCATGGAGGTTAGGCCTAAGCATCCAAATGTTCTCGATTCATATCTGACATTTCATCAGCACCGCTCAACTACCGCCACTATTAGCAATGTTTTGTTTTTACAAAAACCATTCAACTTTATACATACCTTCGGACGTTTCTCTAGCCACAGCAGCTAAAAGCGTTGCTTGATTCTCACGATTCAGTTCTTGTGCTTGCCCTGATAGACCCATACGTGTGCGTGGATCATTAAGCATACGTGATATAACCTCTGTCATGCGACTCATTATATTTGCTTGCAATTGTGGACGAACCTGACCAATCTCTACACGTCCACGTGGATAATTTTCGGGACGCGCATCTGGTCCTGTATCTGACCAATCGCCACGTAAACGTAAACGACGCGTAACTTGTTCAGCTGTTAATGTAGCTGACGCAGGCGGCGATGAACTATTCGTGTCTGTTGTGCTGCGTCCCTTCTCGTACAGTTCGTTCACATCAACACCATCACGACGCAAATCAAATAAATATAAATACTCTGAAGAATAACTAACTAACAATTGAGACTCCTCTGGACTATAGCGTACGCAAGTAATACGATATTGACGATTTGTTGTCATTGGTATGGGATAGGCTTTGATTGGACGTGTATGCCTCTCTGTAGTCGGTATAGAGCTATCACTAAAATCTATTACAGACAAATAACGACGATCATAGACACGTACAATTGCATCCGAACTACCCACAGCTACATAATAATTACTAATAGGTGAAAGATCCATAGCATTCACAGCTGAAGGGCTAAATATAAGTATGTTATCCTTACAGCATGTCTTATGACAACTTGATATTTGACGTAAATCGAATAAACGTACTGTCCCATCTTCACCGCAACTCATAAACGAACGTGGTTCAGTGGGTACGGTTAGCACTTCATAGGTTGTACCACTTTTATGGCAATTAAAAAAGCTTAATTTTGACTCATTCTCATTATGTTCATAGAGTGGTAACGAGGAACCACCGCTACTAGCATTTGCTGTACTGCTATTCACGGGCGTTGTTGCTGTACGTTGCCGTCGTACATATGGTGCCAGTAATTCTGTATGTAATACGATGCCATCCCCCGAACAGGATACAATAGAATGTCCATTGGATCTTGGCATAAATCGCGCACTAAAAATATTAGCGCGATGCGCGGTTTTGTATTTTAGCAAAACTTCTTGATTATGCGGATTTGTTATGGCAATACATTGATCATCGCTTCCTGAAAGCAAATATTCGCCTGTGCTATTCCAACAAACACTATTTACGCATCCAGAATGCACATGCAAACGGCTCATCAATCCCAAACGTTGTACATAATCCAGTGAGTCTGAAAAAAATGATAGTGCTATTATTAAACATGGATTGCAACTCGAAATTAGATAAATAAATCTGAAAGGACGTATTAGTAATATTATAGTCGGGGTAAGCTTTCGCGAAAACGTAGACTCAGAAAATTTTTATCGATAAACCCTGCCCTTGTGGTACCTGAGAAACTTAGATGGAAGTTGGGCAATGAGCGGCGAGGAGTCCCATAGGCTTCTAACGGGCACACAATTTTATTTTTTATTTTTTTTACATATTTCACTTTAATCTAGAAAATATAACAATTTCCACACAGATTACTAGAAACCACTACTAATGTACGTATATGAGCTTATAAACTAAAAAATAACTTATGTATATAATTCATTTACTAACAATTTAAAAGAATATTTTGTGGAGGAAAAATCCAGCCTAGGAGAATTAGAAAGCGAATTAAATTCTTTTAGGGCTCTAAAAATTGGAGCATTAGCAGCGTAATTGGTTCTAACCATGTCCAGCCAGAAAATCCCATGACTCCGCAAACTTCTTTGTGGAATATTGAAGCTAATTCTGCTGAGTAAAAAAGGGGAGTCAATTACTCCATTTATTAGATCGAAGACAAAAGTCGGAGATAGAATTGACCGTCTACTATCCAAAGACTTTAAATTAATAAGCATACAGCGACTCCTGTATGAAGAAGTTGGTTCAGTGAAGTGCAAAGACCTTAAAGCATATCGGACAAAAACTTTTTGTACTCTCTCAAGCCTTACAATATGACATACATAGTAGGGTCTCCAAATAAAAACAGCATATTCAAGCTTAGACCGTACAAGCGATGTATATAACATTTTCAGAGTATACTGATCTGTAAAATCGGAGCTTAAACGTCTAATAAAAGCAAGTACCGCATATGACTTAGCAACTACATATATAGTTAAAATGGCTTTGAAAAGAAAAACTAGAGTCAAATACTACACCTAGATCTTTAATTTCACTAAGACGGGATAGCTGAAACCCGCCTATTTTATACGAAGTAGGCAGAGGGCAACGAGACTTGGAGTAGCTAACGTGTGAACACTTATTTATGTTCAAATGTAACTTATTCCGTTTACACCATAATGCAATATTGTCCAAATCAGATTGAAGATTAACATAGTCATCATTGCTCATTATAGCCGAGTATACTTTTAAATCATCCGCATATAGAAGAAAGTTAGCGTTGTTGAAACAACTGGATATATCATTAATAAAAATTATGAAAAGAAGCGGACCCAATATGCTGCCTTGTGGAACCCCAGAGGTTGCAGTGAAAGATTTGGACGATGCTTCATCCACATTAACAAAACATTTGCGAGACAAGAGATACGATTCAATCCATTTTAAAAGAGTGGAATGAAAACCTAGAGCTCTCAGTTTCTCAATAAGGATAATGTGATTCACTCTGTCAAACGCTTTTGAGAAATCTGTGTACACAGTGTCTACTTGAAACCTATTATGAAATGCGGAAATACAAAATTCAGAGAAAACTGCGAGATTAGAGACAGCTGATCTTCCTTTAACAAAGCCGTGTTGATTAATGGAGATCAACCTCTTTCCTGCAAAGTACATGTTATTTTTTACTATAATTTCAAACAATTTCGAAATTGATGAAAGTTTAGACATTGTTTTTATTGCCACTTTTAAACAACGGAGTTATGGCACTTACTTTCCAGGCATCAATGAAAACTGAAAACACCCTGTTCAAGCGATTTGTTGAACAAAAGTAACAATGGAGAAACAACCGCAGAACAATTTTTAAATAGATACGATGAAAATCCATCAACATCAGCTTTAGAAGATGATTTTAGGTGAAGAATACCTGCACTAACATCAGCGTGCGTCAATTTTAACGATCCAAAATTTATTGAAGACTTTACGTCAGTATGATACACCTGATCTTGGTCAAAGTCGACATCGAAATTTGAGCTAAAAAAGTCAGCAAAGAGATTAGCTGCCTCAGCAGTAGAGTGAGCTTGAGTCTCATTGAGATATACAACAGAGGGAATATTAGAACAAGATTTTCTGGATTTGACATATCGCCAAAATTATCTTGGATTTCGTTTGATATCCAGCTCGAACTTAGGAATATAATTTCGCTTTAGAACCGTATCCAGGCACTTAAATTTCCTTGAAGAGTGCCGATATTTATCTTTATGAGCAAGAGACTTTGAGAATTTAAATTTTTTGAAATATTTGTTTCTTAAATTTTTAAGCTTTGACAGCTCCCTGGTATGTCATCGTATTTTATAACGACTTTTTTTCATAACAGAAATATGACTTTTACAGATTTCACTTATCCTTTGCTTAAAAATTTCAAAACAGCTGGCAACTTTAACCTTGGAAAATATTGAGTACCAATCTATTGAGTTAATTTCAAAGTTGACCATGTCCACATCAATATTTTTAAACCGAAAATTTTGAGGAACATTATCACTACATATTTGGTTGTAGTTATAAAATTCGACCTTTAGTATAAGTGGTATATGGTGTATACCAGGATTAGATAAAGGGTCAAGGCATTCTAATAGGGAAACATTTATGTTGTCCTTAACAAAGATTAGATCCAAAATACGTGACAGACTATTTAGAAAACCATTTATCTGAAAAAGGCCACAACTTAACAGGTTGTCAATCAAATATATTTCGGATATACTATTAACGTTATTTGGGTATAGCGTATTAATCCCATCAGCATTGGACCACTCAATACTGCCCAAGTTGAAATCACCAAGTATACAGATATTATCACTAAAAGTTTTTAAGGCTACAATGTTATCCACGTGCGCCCTATACAATACATTATTGCTTGCCGGAGGAATGTAGGATGCACAGATTAAAATGTCAGAAACACCTTTTACCAACACGCATAATTGATCCAACATTGTATCATCATTGCGCAATTTTACAAGCGACGAGCGGTATTTCCGTTGAACTGCAATCAAGACACCACCTCCTCTACTTTGACCAGTTTTCATATAGTCACGGTCTTTGCGAAAGACATTAAATAGATTAGGATCAAAATATTCTTTGTCGTAGTAACTGTCATTTAGCCAAGTCTCTAGAAGCACAAAAATGTCGTAATCCAAGTGTGAACTCAACGCAAAAAGTTGCTTGGATTTAGTCCTCAGTCCGGAAGCATTTTGAAAATAGATACTCAACTTTTTAGGAGGACTACTGATATCCGAGTTGGTTATTGCTGATTCAGTGATGCACCTTCGTGATGAAAAAAACGAAAAGGGCGAATTTTTACATATTCGGGCCATATCGCTGGGTTTAGCACCTTTTCGTAGGAGCATTCAGAGACACCTAGGTTGAAGCTAACTCTTTCAACTCCACTTAAGGGAATATTTTTTTTCACTAGTGTATGCCTGGGAAGTGGTGGCGTAACTCCTGTGCAACTCTAAAAATCCTTAGGGATTTCTTGTAGCTGTTTGACGTCCATATAAGTCAATTGTTCACGGTTGCGCTTTGCCCCCAAAGCTGGTATATGGTCAAAATCACCTTCATCTCTCCTGAGAACCTTACACCAATCAGAGTGACCTCGTTCCCTTTGAGCCGCGTTGGAACGCTGTCAACCAAATGAAAAGGGAGCTGATTCTGTTCACGGCGACATGCATGCACATTCCCACAACAGCCGGTTCTATCGCACCGGAATGACCCGGGTTTTTTCACCCGGCCAAGGGCTGTTATTTCAGTGTAACCCTGTCCAATCTGGGGCAGGGCGAAGCACTGTTAACAACAACAACAACAACAACGGCGACATGCAAACCAGGCGTGGTTGCGTATGTCGACAGAGTCGTTGCAAGGAAAATGAGGAAATATCTCGGCATGGATGTATTCGCTTCTTTGAAAGAAATTCTAGGGTTGCGGTTTGTTGTGTCCCTAACTATACTGTTTTTACAAAGTTAGTTCACTAGATGAATGAAAGTCAGTGTCGGCGTTACCTAATTTGGTATTACAGCAGACCGATTAAGTGTCCAAGTTAGCAGCCCATAAGCTGCCATCCAAACCCAGTATTACGCTGCTTGGGATATTCATGATCAAAGGAAATGTAAAAATGAGAACATCCAAATATAATAGATGTTAACATTCTGCTCATACCATAAAAGTATTTTCTCTAAAAAATGAGTTCTTAGATCTCCTTTAGAAAATGCTACATCAGGCAGAGATATGTACAATACTCCCTCGTCATACAGTGGTGAAGTTCAGCCTGCCTGTTTTTTTTTCACTACAATGAAAATAAATATTGAAGCAGTCACAGTTTGTCGGACAGCTAGCATAACATGATCTAAATGGTCTGCACTACACTTTCTAAACATAGTATTAGTACAAAAGTATCTTTGAGTGTCCGGCTCTAGGTAGGGAGGTAGGTAAAATGAAGCTTTTAGAAGCGGTTTTAATGCCTACTGAGTATAGTGCGGATATATGTTACAGCAGTTGTTAATAAATTCAAGGCTGTTAGGAATCCCTATTTCAGATACCTCCCAAAATTATCCAAAAAGGGCCTCCCAAAAGATTTTAGAAATGTTCAGGCTAGTGCCGAGCATACACAAAGGAAATGCTCAAACATTACTTATGTCTTTGCTGCTACTGTAGTGGTAATAGAATTTACTTAATTAGCTTCACTAAACTTTTTGTTTGTTTCTACATGGGTTTCAAAAGGGGGTTTGTAACTTTATGTTACTACATAGTGTTCTGGTTTCTATACGGATTTCAACCGCTTGTTTTATTAAAATTACTTGGCTATTAGATATAGAAATATATTATTATTTCATCTAAATACTTACCTTTGGCGCTTGCAATGTAGTTCCTTGTTGCGACATGTCCTGAATGTAAGCTCTGGTTATATACACTTCTAAAGACACTCTCCTTGCAAAGCCGTTCACCCGACATTATTTAGATCTCGCCACAATAATGAACTTTCTTCTTTCTCTGACTTAATATGTATAATTATTAAATATGGTTCAATGTAGGAACGTTCGATGGGAACACTTTTTCTTGAAATAGGGAGTTACCCCTGTGGAATCTATATTATGGAGAAAATTAAATTTTAATTTAATTTGAGCACATTGGATAGTTGCTTGAAAAGTTAATTTTTGAAGTAGAAAATGTGTTTTTCATACAAAAATGTAGAGTTCGTCATATAGAAATGTATTTTAGTAAACGACCGTATGTTCATTCCATTTTCTAAATGCATTGATTTTGTAGAGAATTTAACAAGGAATCGTATGCAGTTATTTAGAATTAAAAATTTTGATGGTAACGCTATGAAATTTTACTTTTAAAAATCACTTTGCTTAAAAAAAAAACCAAATAAAGCTCAAGAAATAGAATATATACAAGAAGGTGTGGAGCGTGATTTATTAGCTTTCAAAAAAGGCAAAAACAAAAAATACATGTGAAACAATTTTATAGTAACAGCTATATACCGACTTTGAACCAAATCGGAGATGTAATGTCATATTTTTTACAAAATCTGTGGTGGAATTCACTAACTTATAAGGATGCGATTTTTCGAGATTTTAATTAACGATTTTGTATCCTGAATTATCGACTGTGCTATTCACTAACTTAGCTATAACGATATGGGGCTAAGATTTCTCATCCCGCAATAAAAAGTACGCTAAGTACTCAAATGCCATTTTTTTATAATAATATTGATATAAAAGTAATATTATTTGAATTTTCGCTAAAAACTTGAAATTATGTGTTGGTTATTTAACGACACAGATAAAAACCCCAGATTGTGTATTGTTTACTTAGCGACATAGCTGATCACGAATAAACGAATATCGATAAAAAATAGTTAGTGAATACCGATATCGTTATAAATATCGTTACGACAAAATGTCGATTGCGAATGTCGTTATAGAAGTAAGTGAATTCCACTACTGGATCAGTTGAAAAAGAAATGCTCTTATACTATGTACACACTATCGTGTTTTGGAGCGCATTCTCATTTTCGAGGCAAAACTAGCATATAACCTGTGTTTTTGCTTTTCCGTGTAGGCTTTAAATTTTATCGATAATAGTCGAAAACCATCCCTGCTAGAGCACTGCTATTGATATAAGGTATTATAAAACGGTCGTAACTTCTTCGTTTTTTTAGACCGATGTGAAAAACCTCCAAAATTAAATAAAATATAACAGAAATCATAAACTATAACATTTTATAAAATAATGCACATTTTCGCTAACCTTTAACCAGACCTCTTAAATAATGATACTAATCGTAATGATTACCGGTTTGATAAATTACTTTCTTGAGAATCCATTTAATGATTGATTACCAATTACTTTCATTTTTTAAAGATTATTTTTCAATTTCTTTATTTTTTACGATTATTAAAAAAATTAAAAATTATCAAAAACAAGTAAGGAAGTCTAAGTTCGGGTGGAACCGAACATTAAATACCCAGCTCTGTATAAGTGGTCGTGGTAAATTGTTGTGGAGTTATGACCTATAGTGGTTTTAAACTTTTTATAAATGAAAATCAATGTGTGTCTGTGTGCTGGCGTCCAAAGTACTTATTTATAAAATTTTCACAGTAGATTTTTTGGTTCACTGGTTACAGTATAGGCTATATATAATTTTGGAAAAGTGGGCGGTGACACGCCCCCATGCTATATACAATTTTAATCTTGTATAGACGTCCAAGGTACTTAACCGATCTTTATGAAATTTGCGCAGTAGATTCGTTAATTCACTGGTTCAAGCATAGGCTATGTATAATTTGAAAAACGTAGTAAAGTCGTATCATGTTTCGTAATTTTTTTTAACACGGTTCTGAAGTTAATAATAGCTGAAATTTGATATTTTGTTCATTTATATGTGGGTGGTACCACGCCCATTTTCCAAAATTTTACAAAAATCATTAATAAGATCATCAGGTCATTGTAACTACGAAATTCTAGCATTCTATCTGCTCGTATCATGTTTCGTAATTTTATTTAACACGGTTCTGAAGTTAATAATAGCTGAAATTTTACGTTTTGTTCATTTATATGTGGGCGGTGCCACGCCCATTTTCCTAAATTTAAAAAATATCATTAATAGGATCACCGGGTTATTGCAACTTCTAAATTCGGGCATTCTATCTGCATCAGTGAAGGAGATATGGCATGTTCCGGTTTCCTACCTCTATTTTAGAAAACTTCGTCTAAAAGTGGGCGTGGTGGTCCACCCATTTTGCTTATTTTCCGTGGGCGTACTCTACATGTCTATAGTATACCTTGCATCAAATTTTGTAATTCTATCTTACACCGTGGCCGCCGTGGTGTGAAGGTAGTGTTGCCGGCGTACCACACCGAAGGTCCATGGTTTGAGCCCTGCTACAGGTAACATCAAAAGTGATTTGAAAAAAGTTTTTCAAAACGGGGTCGCCCCTCGGCAGTGGTTTGGCAAACTCTCCGAGTGTATTTCTGCCATGACAGGCTTCTCAGCAAAAATTCGTCTCCTTTGTAGATGCCGTTCGGAGTCGGCAAAAAACTGTAGGTCCCACCAATTTGTAGGGAAAATTCAAATCGGCACACCACAAATTGGAAGAGAAGCTTGGCGCAAAAATCTTTTAGGAGGTTTATGATGATATACCTGTTGTATATCGCGCCATAGAGATAGAAATCTTACACCGTTCTGAACTTATTAACAGTCGAATTTTAAATTTGCTTGACTCATAAGTGGGCGGTGCCACGCCCACTTTCCAAAATTTTGCAAAAATCGTATAAATAATATGAAAATTGAGGTAACTGCCAAATTATATTATTATACCTGTATCAGTTAATTAGATATGGGCAGTTCAATATTTCTACCTCCTTTCCATATAACTTTTATGAAAAAAGAGGCGTGGTCGAAAATCGTTTTCGCTTATTTTCCATGGGTGCATTTATGACAACAATAGTATGCCTCCTACGAAATCCCATTATACATCACTCATATGTGGGCGGTTTCCAAAAATTTCATAAAATTGTCAATGGGGCAACTAAATTAATAAACCTAGCAAATTTCATCGTTGTAGCTGCTTCTTTTATTGAATTAACCCATTTTATACGTTTTTCGAAATTTTCGATATCGAAAAGAGGGGCGTGGCTATGGTTCGATTTCGCCCATTTCAAATAGCAACCTACCTTGGCCGGAAAGCAACCTGTGTGCCAAATTTCATTTAAATATCTCAATTTTTACTCAAGTTATCATGTCCAAGGACGGACGGACGGACATGTCTTAATGAATTCCTCTGTTCATTCTAAGAACTTTGTACCGTTACAAACCACCATTATATGACCAAAACTATAATACCCTGTGTATTAGTACACGCTGGGTATAGTAATCAAAAAACATTGTTTGACTACTTTTGATTACACTGTACAACAAGATTTTTAGTAATTGATGGAACCAACAAAATCTGAACCTCTATTCCTCTCGTATCAAAACCTCATACCAGGTTTTTTGCCTATAGGTTTGGTTTTTTTTTATTTGAGTGTAAAGTTTTAAACCCTATGTATAGGGGTTAAGTGAGGAAAACTTGATAAAATTAAGCAATTGGTTACAAAATAGTGGCTAAATTAATGTTTCTTGGGGCAAGGAATTCATTTTTGATGTTTACTTAGAAACTGTTAAAATACTCTTTTTTCATAAAAATTGTTTAAAAAAATTGTAAAATTGTACCCCAGCGCTACCTATCGTAAGATTTATTAAAAGATTAATGTCAAAAATGAGTTGCTCGACCCTAAAAGCATTACTTTAACACACATTTCGTAAGCAATTGCTACTATTTCTACTTAAAAACTATTAAAATACTATTTTTCCATGAAAAGTTGTTAAAAAATTTTAAAAAGTTTACCACAGCGCCACCTATCGTACGATTTATTAAAAGATTAATGTCAAAAATGAGTTGCTCGACCCTAAAAGCATTACTTTAACACACATTTCGTAAGCAATTGCTACTATTTCTACTTAAAAACTATTAAAATACTATTTTTCCATGAAAAGTTGTTAAAAAATTTTAAAAAGTTTACCACAGCGCCACCTATCGTAAGATTTATTAAAAGATTAATGTCAAAAATGATTTGCTCGACCCTAAAAACATTACTTTTACACATATTTCGTAAGCAATTGCTACTATTTCTACTTAAAAACTATTAAAATACTATTTTTCCATGAAAAATTGTTAAAAAATTTGAAAAATTGTACCACAGCTTCATCTATCGTAAGTTTTATGTAAAAATAAACATCAAAAATTAATTCCTTGCCCCGAAAACATTAATTTAGCCACTATTTTGTAACCAATTGCTTCATTTTATCACTTAACCCCTATACATAGGGTTAAAAACTTTAAACTTAAATAAAACAAAGCCAGAACTATGGGCCAAAAACCTGGTATGAGGTTTTGATACGAGAAGGATAGAGCTTCTAATTTTGTGGGTTTCATCAATTACTTAGAGATGAACCCTCATTTTGTTGTACAGTGTTATTTTTGATTTTTTTCAGTATTGTTGTAGAAGCACATAAGTATGCAAATGATGTCGCGAATATTCGCATTCGCAAAATTTCTGCGAATGTTTTGCGAATATGAATATAAGAAAAAAAGTTATTTAAAGATAATACGAGGTTAGTAAGACTAAAATCCATTTATAATGTTTCTTATCTTGGAAAAAACCCGTGAAAAGAGAATCGACACACATCATCTCTTTGTTGATTTTAAAGCCGCTTTCGATAGTACGAAAAGGAGCTGCCTATATGCCGCTATGTCTGATTTTGGTTTCCCCGCAAAACTTATACGGCTATGCCAAATGACCTTGAGCAACACCGCCAGCTCGGTCAGAATTGGGAAGTACCTCTCCGAGCCGTTCGAAACTAAACGAGGTTTCAGACAGGGTGACCCCCTATCGTGCGATTTCTTTAACTTAATGCTGGAGAAAATAATACAAGCTGCAGAACTTAACCGCGCTGGAACAATATCTTATATATAAATAGACAAGATGAATGCAATGTAGAACCGTTTTCTGCTAAACTATAATTCTAAGGTATACAAATTATATATGTATAGATAGGAAATTTTGAGGTGTACTTTTATCCGTAAATAAAAAAAATTTAAAAAATCATTTTAATATAAAAAATTTAACATAAAAGTCACACCACTACACATTCACTTATTCACACTATAGACACGCTGTGTGTGTGTGTACTTGCTTTTTGTGTACTATGCTGAATCGTGAGCATGGCCGAGGAGCTGCTTTGTAGGAAAAAATTAAGAGCCGTAGTAGTGTGAGTAGACTTGCCATGCATGTTTTTGTGTTATTCGTGTGGTCGGCTCTCACTGTGAGTGCGAAGAGTTGGTAGTGGACCAATGAAAAATAAGTATTCGCACTATAGATACTCTGTTGTGTCATGCAATTTTGCTTTAGCTGTTGTTATTGTATTGATTACTGGCTACGATGCCCAGTGTCAGCTGCTCTCCTGAGAGCACGAAAAGTTGCTTTGTTGGATACATTAAACAAGCAATGTAAAATATGAGCAAATATGTAAAATTCATTGCTGATACCTACAAACAGGGTTTACAAAAATAAAATAAATGATTACTCATAAAGAGTATGAAACACCGAAGAAAATTAAAGGAAAATAGAGGAAAGGAAAAGAATTGAAAGGAAGGAAAGTTAAAGGAAAGAAAAGGAAAAGGAAAGGAAGGAAAGGGAAGGGATAGGAAAGGAAGGAAAATGAAAGGAAAGATAGGCATGGTAAGGAAATGAAAGGAAGGGAAGGGAAAGGGAATTAAAGGAAAGGTAAGAAAACGAAGGGGAAAGAAAGAAAATAAAAGGAAGGGAAGGGAAAGGATAAGAAGTTTGAGGAAAGTAAAAAATAAAATAAGAGAGTAAAAAAAGAAATCAAGGAAAATAAAAAGATGTTAGAGGAAAGGAACGACACAGGAAGGAAGAAAAAAAGGCGGATAAAACATACCTACAGCAAAAAAATAAAATAAAATAAAATAAAGTTTATTGGTTGAATTTCAACCACTGGGCGAACTCTAGTTTTATAAAAGCGTCCAACTGTTGGCATATGCTGACGATATTGATATCATTGGCCTTAACAACCGCGCCGTAACTTCTGCTTACTCCAAATTAGAAAAAGAAGCGGAGAAAATGGGATTGGTGGTGAACGAGGGCAAAACGAAGTACCTTCTGTCATCATGCAAAGAGTCAGCGCATTCGCGCCTTGGCAACCAAGCCACTGTTGGCAGCAATAATTTTGAAATAGTAAAGGACTTCGTTTACCTGGGAACCAGCATTAACACCAACAATAATGTTAGCCTAGAAATCCGACGAAGAATTACTCTTGCAAACAAATGCTACTTCGGACTGAGTAGGCAATTGAAAAGTAAAGTCCTCTCTCGACGAACGAAAATAACACTCTACAAGTCACTCATCGCACCCGTCCTGCTATATGGTGCAGAAGCGTGGACACTAACAACATCTGATGAGGCGGCTCTGGGAGTATTCGAGAGAAAGGTTCTTCGAAAGTGTAGTCGTTGGCCTGTGGTAGCAAATTTAACGCATTCGCATAAATAAAACGCCATATATTTTTTATATTGAATTAACAAGTTTAATTATTAGTTTGATTTAAATAGATTTAAATGGTAGAATGGATGAATCGAATTAATGTCGAATTAATGCTGAATAGGTTTATTTTGCTTTGGTTTCTCCGATTGCTGGCCACCGACTGACTCGTGCCAAATGCAAGCAAACGGATCAAGCGCGTAGCGGCAAAAATGTATATAAATTTAAAGTATGAAATACATATGTATGCATGTATTTACGTACATACATATGTATGCATACGTGCAATGCAATTTCAACTGATGTTTAGTACATAAAGAATATGGCAAACATAAATACAAAGATAAATGAGGTTTAGTGAGGAAATGAAATATGAAGTTATGATGACCGTGTAGGAAAAATGGGCGTTCTGCGACATTCCCACCCCCGTGAATCAACCCAATTCACCAACATCAACATCCAGAGCAGCCAGTTTTGACACTGCACGACGCTTTACTCCAGATGTAGTTTTGATATCAGCTTGTCGGATCTCACCATCGCGCCCTGGATATACCTCCTCTACTACACCTCGACACCATTCTCTTCGGGGTACATTCGGGTCGCAGATGAATACTAGATCGCCTTTTTTCAACGGCGTTGATCTTTGGCACCATTTTACTCGGCGTGTGAGAGTGGGAAGGTATTCCATTATCCAGCGTTTCCAAAAGTGGTCTCTCATTTGACGAGCTATGCGCCACTGTTGACGTAAGGCATAGGTGGTGGCTATATCTTCGTTCGACCCGGGCGTGTTGGCGGTATTGGGTGAACCCAAGAGGAAATCATTAGGCGTTAGAGGTTGTTCTTGGTCTGCGTTGATCGGCAAGTGCGTAAGTGGCCGGGAGTTCACAACGTTCTCCGCCTCAATAAGGAAACAATTGAGCGTGTGTTCCCGTGGAGCGACCTCTTTGAGTGTTTGGCGTAGAACTCGTTTGACGCATTGGACCATGCGTTCCCACGCTCCTCCTTCAGCTGGGTTAAACGGTGAGTTGAATACCCAGTCAACACCCCTTTTTGACAATTCGGACTGTATGCGTTCGCAGTCGAAGACTTCGTTAAATCGTTTTGCTTCATTGTTGACTCCTACGAAGTTCTTGCCATTATCGGACCTCAAGCGTATAGGCACACCGCGACGGTTTACAAAGTTTCGGATGGCAAGGATGCAGGAATCTGTACTGAGATCGTGCGCTATTTCGAGATGAACCGCTCTTACGGTGAGGCATGTAAATAGGGCCACCCACCTTTTCTCTGTGCTTCTTCGCACTGTCACGTTCAACGGACCGAAGTAGTCCAATCCCGTGTAGGCGAAGGGCCTTACGTAGGGTGTGACCCTGTCGACGGGTAGCGGTCCCATGAGAGGAGGTTTCGGAACTGTCTTACGGAGGCGACAAACTTGGCAATTGGCGATGACCTTCCGTAGTAGAGTTCGCAAGCGAGGTATCCAATATACCCGTCGGATGGAGCATATGGTAGCCTCAATATTTTGATGACCCATGAGAACGTGGTGATGCGCGGCTAT
Organism: Merzomyia westermanni; assembly: GCA_949987695.1. Taxonomy (NCBI): domain Eukaryota; kingdom Metazoa; phylum Arthropoda; class Insecta; order Diptera; family Tephritidae; genus Merzomyia; species Merzomyia westermanni. The sequence continues at coordinate 67,462,291 of OX465290.1, forward strand.
TAGTTTTGAAAGCTCATTGTTTGATGGCAGTATTATCGGGTGTCTGGCATCTATCGGAAGCCAGCTTGCAGCGTCAATGCGGCCGCGCACTCGTAGGACACCTTCTTCGTCGAGAAACGGCGATAGTTGCATCAATGGACTACGCTGAGATATATCGAGCCCATCGCGGATTTGCTGGATTTCCGTACCGAACTCTTCACCTTGCGCGATTCGGCACAGAAGACGTGTTGATACTTCGAGATCACGGGCAGTTAAACCATAGGACTTGGAAACCTGAATACGGCGGCGACATAAATCGGTAAATAAAATGACCCAGGCTGTGGTTCTGACCAACCTGCAGAGAGACGAGAAGCGATTAAATTTAATGAAATCACTACTTACGATGATCAAGGCGTATTGTGGTCGGAGCTCATCCTCGGGATCTTCATGTTCGACTATGGTGACGTCTTCGGAAGGCCATGCGTTTTCTTTCTGTCGTAGGAACGAAGGACCACAAATCCAACGGGCAGTTGGAGTGAAGTTAATTTTGCTGTTAAACCGCGTGGCTTCATCAGCGACGTTGTCGGCGGTGGGAATCCACCTCCAGTTGGTTACTTTCGTGGCGGCTAAAATTTCAGCAATCCTATGCTGGACGAACGGCTTGTACCTTCTACTTTCACTGCGTACCCACTTGATGACTGTTTTCGAATCACTCCAGAGGAAGCAGTTATCGCTTTTGAGAGTGTGCTCTTCTCGGATAGTTTGCAGCAGGCGGGAGCCCAAAACGGCTGCTTGCAATTCTAGGCGTGGTATTGTTAACGGCTTCAAGGGTGCGCATTTGGACTTCGCACATATTAGTGTAATTTCTATTTCACCCTGGCGATTTGTGGCTCGCCAATATGCTACAGCGGCGAAAGCGTTCTCGCTGGCATCTACAAAGATGTGTAGCTGCAAGTCTTCTGGTTGACCATTGCGGAAGTAAAATCGTGGAACGGCAAAATTTGTTAGGTTTGGTAATTGTCTGCGCCATTTGTCCCATAAATCAGCAATACTATCGTTCACTGGTTCGTCCCAGCTTGCTTCGTGTCGCCAAACCTCACGCATTAACAGCTTAGCGCCTATGACGAAATGCGAAAGGAAGCCTAGTGGGTCGAATATCGACATGACGACACTTAGCAACTCTCTTTTGGTAGGGCACCTGTCACCACTCAGTACGGCTTCGCTTACTTTGTTGAATTTGATGTTGAAGTAGAAGCAATCTGTTTCAGGATGCCAAAATAGACCCAACACTCTCTCTGCAGTCATGCCTTCCTTCTTGTCGAGGGATTTGATGACACCGGCTCCACCCAAAGTATTGAAAACAGCGGGTGAATTTGAAGTAAAATTGCGTATTTCGAAGCCTGCATCCTTATGTATAGCAATTACTTGGGATGCGATGGCGATAGCTTCTTCCGCCGTACTGAAACTATCCACAAGGTCGTCCACGTAGTGATAGTCTACGATGGCCTTTATGGCTCGCGTCGTTGCGTTATCCCCTTTGTTATGCTCCAGCGCGTTTCGAGTTTTGACGTAATGTGCGGCACAGGGTGAGCAGGCTGCTCCGAACGTCATAACGCACATTTCGTAGATGTCAGGTTGTCTTTTCGTATCTCCATTTCGCCATAAAAATCGTTGTGCACATCTGTCCTCGGGGCGGATAACGACTTGGTGAAACATCTCTCTGATGTCACCACACACCCCAATTGCACCTTCACGGAAGTGGAGAATGATGGACGGCAGTGGTCTGTACTCTTGTGGACCTTTAAGGAGGTGGCGGTTTAGAGATACACCTTGGACCTCGGCGGCAGCGTCGAAAACGATTCGCAGCTTGGCAGGTTTGTTCGGGTTGACTACTCCGAAATGTGGTAAATACCAAGTTAGCGGCATAGTAGAGGTCACCTCAGCTTGTTTTAGTTTACGGGCGTAACCTTTCTCAACATAGGAATCAATCATGCGTTTGTAGATTTCGGCAAAGTTTACGTCGCGACTCATACGCTTCTCTACGCTCGTTAGCCTTCTGAGCGCCATACCATAGCTATCGGGCAGTTGAACGTTGTCTCTGTCCCAAAGAAGACCAGTTTGGAACCTCGAACCAACACGGACTGTCGTGGACTTCAAAATCGCTCTTGCGCGAACATCATCTTTACTCTCAATTGGCGGTGCGGATCGAACTCCAAAACTTTCCGTTTCGAAAAACTCGGCGACCATGCTATGAAGCTTTTCGTCCGGAGACATGTGGGTAAAAAGGCACGTTGATGGTGCTGGTAATTCTTTTCTGGTTGGGCCGAAGACAACCCATCCCAGTTCCGTGTTGGCAGCGAATGGTCCATTTTGTCGCATGGCAATTGTTGTGGACGCTAGACCCAAATGGCAGTTGTCTATACCAATAAGTAGTCTAGGTACCACGCCCGTTTGTGGCTGAATTGGCAATTGTTGCAAATGTTTATTATCGCACATTAGATCGTACTTACTCAGACTTTGGGACGGTAGCTGTAGGTTCTTGACGGCGTATACATTGCTCAGTTTGTGACGTTTGTCCATGGCGGTACCACTAATGAATAGGTCAACTAAGGTGGCAGGCTCTTGAGCTGTGTGACCCCCGAACCACTGGACGTGGAGATGGTTTGGACGTCCACGCAACTCAAGCTCATTTGCGAGTGTGTCATCGAGCATAGTAATTGATGAACCTTCATCAAGTAGGGCATAGGTATCAATGCGGTGACGTTTACCATACAGTGTCACTGGTAGGATGCGGAATAGTAGCTTACTCTCTGCGGCGTTTGTTGCACAGCTTAACACTGTAGCTTCTGACTCCGTGGACGATTGTTGATGATGATCGACTTGTGTCTGTTTCGACGACGGCTGTGATGAAGCAACACGATTGGTATTGTTTGCAGGTGGTGGTGCTGGCGGAGGTTGAGGTTTGGCTTCGTGGAGCAACTGGTGGTGGATACGTTTGCACCCATATATGGCGCACTCTTTGCGCTGTCTGCAGTTGCGTGTAGTGTGACCGGTATTGAGACAGGCAAAACATAGGTGGCGGCTTTTTACTTCTGCCCACCTACCGGACACTGGCTTCTCTGTAAAGCGTTTACATTCTGGTACTTTGTGCGGACCCTGGCATACAGAACATTTCTGCGGCTGTTGTCTTTCATCCACATGAAGAATCACCCGGCGCTTCGGCTCACGATTGATAACTTGACTTTCATCATATACGGTGCAAATAACGTTGGCTAGCAAAGTGAGCCATTCACTGAAATGTGACACTGTAGCGCGAGGCTGTATTGTGGCAGCATACCTACCCCAATCAATTCGCTTGCTCATCGGAAGCTTGGCAATAAGCTCATCGAGTAATATTGGATTTGAAAGGTGATGCTCGGCACTGGCTGACTGTAAGAACGCACAAATATTTTTTACCTTAATGGCAAAGGGAATCAGCTTACTCAATGCATTCTCGGAAATTGGCGAAATTTCTTTAACTTGCAACAGCTGGCTACGTATGAGCAGTTCCGGGCGACCATATCTGAATTTAAGCTGATCAATAATACACGGAACATTGCTAGGGTGAATAAGCAATGACTTGACAGTCTCACGAGCATCACCCTTCAAGCACTTTTGCAAGCGTTGGTTGTTGTCGAAGTGGCTATAATTATAGGCGGCAGTAGATTCATTAAATGCTGTATAAAACACAGGCCAGTCTTCTGGCTGGCCGCTGAACTCGGGAAGTTCCAAAAGTTTTCTTGGCATGAACGAATTTTGATGTGGATATTGCAGACTGTGCATGTAACCACTGTTTGCAACGGGCGGCATTGAAAAATTTGGCATTTGTGTTGGAATTGATGAAAATGTTCCATTTGTATGGAAGGCACTGTACAAATTATTTGTTGCCGAAGTTGTTCCACAAATAACTGGCTGATTCGTGGAACTGTTGCGTACTTCGGCGAACGGCTGGCTCGCGCTTGAATTTGTGCGTGATTGTGCAGCTACGGGCGGTGCTGCTTGCGTTGACTGTGGCGGCGGCGGCGCAGGCTGCGACCGAGCAACCATGCTGCTGGCGTAGGTGACGGCAGAATTTCTGCTGCTATGCAGCGCTGCTCTTAGGGCGTCGTTTTCAACGTCACGCTCGCGTAACTGTTCTTGCGTGGCTGATAGGTGGGCTTCCAATAGGGCTAGCCGTTTCTCCATGGCCAGGAGATCGATGGCTTCATTAGTTGCACTATCGTGCACGTTGTTACTGGGAGTTCCAGTGGCGCTGGAATCCTTGGCTGGCATATTTATTGCGTGGGCAGACGCTTCGTTGGCTGGTGTATTATTTGTTGGAACTTCGTTGGCATCCAATAACTCCTCTTCAATTGTAACCAAGTTGTTTTCCATCAGAGCACGATTTGTAGGCGCAATCAATGTGTTCAAGCGCGGACTCCTACGTGGTGGAGAGCGCAACATCTGTCCTTTGACGACGACAGTATCGAAAAATAATTTTTGAGAAATGGCGACTGAATAGAAACGCGAATACTTTTCGCGAATTTAAGCAAAATAAAATTGTAGTCGTTGGCCTGTGGTAGCAAATTTAACGCATTCGCATAAATAAAACGCCATATATTTTTTATATTGAATTAACAAGTTTAATTATTAGTTTGATTTAAATAGATTTAAATGGTAGAATGGATGAATCGAATTAATGTCGAATTAATGCTGAATAGGTTTATTTTGCTTTGGTTTCTCCGATTGCTGGCCACCGACTGACTCGTGCCAAATGCAAGCAAACGGATCAAGCGCGTAGCGGCAAAAATGTATATAAATTTAAAGTATGAAATACATATGTATGCATGTATTTACGTACATACATATGTATGCATACGTGCAATGCAATTTCAACTGATGTTTAGTACATAAAGAATATGGCAAACATAAATACAAAGATAAATGAGGTTTAGTGAGGAAATGAAATATGAAGTTATGATGACCGTGTAGGAAAAATGGGCGTTCTGCGACAGAAAGATTTGTGGACCTCTACGCGTTGGCGACGGCGAGTACCGAAGAAGATTTAATGATGAGCTGTATGAACTTTACGCAGACGCCGACATAGTTCAGCGAATTTTACGATTTACCGTTATTTCAAAAAAAAAAAGATGGCTCCACTTAATCATGTATATCTCAAGAACAAATTGAGCAATTCCAAAACGGTTTTAAAAATGTAAAAGCTAATAAAATTTGCTATAAACAATGCATACAAAACTAGGACCTGTAGGTTCGAAGATAATGAACAATCAATACGGACTTTTACCTTTATATCGAATCGAAATCGATAACTTTTCATTTTTTTCCACATATTTTTTTTCTGTAAGCTCTGTTTTATTAAAAAAAAAATAAGCTTTCATCCAATAAAATCGATGGACTAATACAAAAGTTATAAGCATTCAAATAAATATAGCCATACAATACTAAAGTACCCTACACGGACATATGTATTAGTATTCATATATTAGTTAGTACGTAGGTAGATTTTCGAAGGGTTATTAGATACAAAAAAACTGTTAATACCGTTTTCTCAAGTAGGTTAACTTTAAAATTTTAAACCCAGGTATATTTGAAGCAAGAGCAAATTTGTTAAAGCAGGTAGTATTTCCTTTGTATAACTTAGGAACTTTTTGTCTGGGTAGGCTTCGATTTTTACTTGATCTGAGTATAAATAGGAGTAAATGCGAATTGTTCCTTCATAATATCTGCAAGGCTCACCGGATACTGTTTAGTCTATATGTGCATTTTATAACCCGTCTTTTACTTAAAAAAAGAATATGAATAAAAGGGCGCGAGAGTTTGAGTGTAAAAGTGATCTAGATATGTTCTGTTTCATCTGGGGTCAATATATTGTTAAAAGGATGCGACGTGTGACACTGGAAAATTATGGACACCGAATGCTGTGTGCACCACATGTCGAATCGAATTGATTCATTCGGAATCCGGAACAAAAAGGGCGTAGTAAAATTTAGGAAGTTGCTAATTTTTAAAGCATATCTGACTAATATATATGCTATATTTGTACTACAGGAGTATTTGGGGTTGGAAAGTCAAGAAAAGTAACGCATGCCAGCGTAATTGCCAGTACCAGGGTTGGCAGATATATATCAAGCGATATATATCATGATATATATCACGATATATATCCGATATTTATTTCTGAAAAAATCTTGATTTATATCAAATTGGAAAAATTCCCCTTTCATATCGGACAACAGTGGTTTGGCTATGCACATAACAGGACTGCTCGATGAGCGCACTAAAAGTCTAGAACAGTTAGTGCTTTCCTGCACCAGAGTACTATAGTCCGTTCATCGAGCATACCTAACGCAACCGGGGAATCACTGCCACAATTGGGAACTTTCTAAAACGTGTAATTCGGTGATCCCCTACATCAGACAAATTTGATATTTTCTATTGCACGACGTTTTTATGAATTTTTTGATGATTACTATAGAGTAAACTGCCTTGAAACAGAATTCTTGTATGGCAATATTTTGAATCAAATCTAAGGAAGTAATAGTGGCAAATGGACAGTTTGTAAAAAATGTGGTCTTGAGATGAAAGATATTCCCCAAAGACTGACCAAAAATAAGTGGCAAGACAAACAAGAATTAGTTGACAAAGATATTTTCAAAACTATAAACGATATTATTTTTTCAACAAACGCCTAAAATTTCTTACGCCAAATGAAACCCATAGCCGTGGCTCTTGATAAGATGCAGAGGGATGGGACCACTGTAGATATGACGGTAAAAATATGGAAAAAATTTGAGAATGACTGACATGGCAACCATCGAAGGTATGTTAACAATTTAAGAAGCGTGAAGAAATTTCTCTGTCCCCCGAGATTTATTTGGTGATTCTCACACACATTTCGAGGAAATAACTTAAATTATGACGAAAAACAAGTTGCTTTGTAGTAGATACAGAGATAATACCAAGAGTTTGATCCAATAATTATGGCAATGAGCACTTCCATCATATTTATTTGGAAATCACTTTAAAACCATACTCCTTATGACTTGGTGGAAATCGCTAAACCCTATTGATGCAGAAAAATATTTTAGATGGAATGAAAGAATTTTTTCTACATTTGGTCTTGCCCATTCTAAACTTCGTAACAAATGAGGCAGTGAAAAAGCTGGAAACTTGACGGTCATGTATTATTATTTTAATTTAAACATTTACTTGTTGAATTTGTTTTTAACTCCATATAAAAGGATTTTATGTATGTATCTTTATTTATTAAGATCTTTTTATACATTCACTTGTGATATTTTTGCGATTATGAAAATATCCGATACATATCAATATAACCGATATATATCATAAATATCCGATATTTGGATATTTTCAGTTAATATTATGATATTTACCAACCCTGGTCAGTACCAAATTCAACGGAAGTTGCTTATCTAACTACATTGCCATTGCCACATTCAACTTTAGTTCCGGGTCCAGTTTCATTGTCAACAGCTGCATCTGATTGCGTGGCATCAAGTTATACTGAGCTTCACATGGAAAACGAAAGAAACGCTTTGTCACAAGCACAACTAAATGATTGGATAAGAGATTTGGAATTGTCCAAGGTAAAGGCCGAGCTACACGCCTCTCGTATGCAACAATTTAGCTTCCTTTCATCCGATGTTAAGGTAACATGTTATAGAACTCGTCACGAACCATTTTCCAAGTTTTATACGAAGGAGGACAGTGTTTGTTACTGCAAAGACATTACTGGCTTATTCAAACAGTTTGGTGAACCATATGATTCCAAAGAGTGGCGATTGTTCATAAACGGCAATAAAATAAGTTTAAAGGCCATATTATTACATATTGGCAACCAAAAATTACTTAAACTTATCAAATATAAAGAGCATGATTGGAAAATATGTGCCGATCTTAAAGTCGTTGGAATGCTATGCGGTCTACAAAGTGGGTAAACAAAATACTGTTGCTTTCTCTGCAAATGGGATAGCTGAGCTCGTGAAGACCACTACATCATAAAGGGTTGGCCAGACCGAATCGAATTTTAAGTTGGTGTGGATAACATAAAATACTCCCCTCTTATAAAGAAAGAAAAAATTATTTTACCCCTGCTCCACATCAAGCTCGGCCTTATCAAAAACTTTGTTAAGGCTTTGGACAAAGAAGGCGAAGCCTTCCGTCATTTAAAAACCACCTTTCCAGAGATTTCAGAAGCCAAGATAAAGGAAGGCATTTTTGTTGGGCCCCAAATAAGAAAGATGCTTAACAATAACCAATTCAAAAAACTATTGCCACCAGTGGAGGCAGCAGCGTGTGATTTTTTTGAAAAGGTTGTTGCTTCTTTTTTAGGCAAACGCAAAAGTCCTAACTACGAGATGATAGGGAACGACTTAATCAAGAACTATTCGAAAATGGAAAAATAAAAAAACATATTTAAGGCCGTTTTCTAAAGTAAACTTTAATACCTATCTGCCCGATAAACAAAAAATTTGTATGAAAATTTTAAAGTTTACATGAGAAAACGGCCCTAAAGCTGAATCCATCGTTCAGTTCCGAACGAATTTTTTGTTTACATTTTGCTCGTTCTCTTCTCATTCTGTATCAGAGAAGTGGAAAAATAACGAGTAAAATGTAAACAGCCTAAGAAAATTACACACACATGTGTCACTTATTTATCTAATTTACTTATTTCATTTCTTTTCAGGAGTAAATATGTCTTTAAATATGCATTTTCTGCACTCCCATATAAATTTTTTTCCGCAACCGATCCTAATCTAAATAAGCGTCAAAACAAAACAAATAACTTTTTCAAGTATAAAATAAGATCGACAAGACGTAAGAGCCAAAAAGAAGCTTTTACAGGAGAAGGATTTTTTTAAATAGTTTGGCATTCAGTTTATGTATTGTCATGAAATTAGGTACTTATCCTTTCTTTAGGCCACCCTATATAATGCAATCAATTTTAATTTAATATACGTAATATAAGCATCATTTTTGGCGCATATGTCTTTTTTGCCCTCACCATATCAGTTTACTTTTTTATAATTTGGCTGTTACGTCAAAAATGTGCTTTAACAAAAGTGGGTTTTCTGCACTTTTCTTTCGTTATTTCAAATTATTTTTTTTCACATACGTAAAAAACAGGGGGTACTAATGGATTGCCTGAAGAGCACGGCGGCGAGAAGCTGATAAAACGCATGCATTAGCTTCTATACAGAATATGGTAGGATGAATGTATCGTGCTAAGTGCTCTTGCCTGTTGCCTAGTGCTGAAAGCTGGACGCTGACACCATCTGTTGATAGGGTACTGGCAGTTTATATTGGAACGAATTTTCGTCATCCCTTGTCAATTTTGGTTTTGTAACGAACCGGTTTCGGCGAGCCGCCATCTTCAGTGCTTGATTTCGTTCCGATCTGTGTCTATCCGTTGTCATGTATTTATAGTCTGGATGCTGTATCAGGTAGTGTTAGTATTCGTGTATATGAGTCGTGTCTTACAAACGTATCCGAACGGGTACTTGCAATGAGGGTTGTTTTTAATTGTTTTAGTTGTGGTGTTATATCAGATAATTAGTTTGAGGATGTTAGGTCAGGTAATGTTAAGTGTATATTTAAGGGTGGGTTTTGACGCTCGTTAGTCATGTAGAAGTCATGTGGTTTTAGATCAGGTAATTAGGTCGAGGATGTTAGGTTAGGTAATGTTAAGTGTATATTTAAGGGTGGGTTTTGACGCTCGTTAGTCATGTAGAAGTCAGTGATTTTTGTTCACTGATTTGTTTTGTGTGTGTGCTCGTTTATTGCTACTCGTTTTGTTATTGTACCTGCGGTGTTGTTTGGTCCTCTGTAAATTAGTTTTAGCGGTTCAAATATTGCGTCAGAAATGGTGTTTGTTTGTTCGTTAATTCCTCTCCCGTCAAATGTCTTAAGTTTGTATATTTCCATGTTTTCTAGCACATTTAAGCGCCGCCCTTTTCTTTGTACGTGAAGTATTCTGGCTGTGTTTTTGATGTTGGTCGGGGTGCATTTGTTTTTGAACATGTGATTTGCATAGTTTGTTGTGATAGTGGGTTTCCGTGTTTTTCTGTTGTAGTCCCTGATGTGCTCCCGGAATCGTGTACTTATTTTTCGTCCTGTTTGCCCTATACTCGTATAGCTGTGCTGGCATTCGCAGGTAAGCTTGTATATTTTTTGTTTCCTGAATGGTTCTTCCGAGTTAGTGTTGGTTCTTAGTTTTTGTCCTCAGTTGTTCGATGTTCTGAACGCTGTGTTGATATCGTGTTTCTTGAAGAAGTTTGCCAATTTGTGTGTCGTTTTTCCAGTGTATGTCATTGTAGTCCAGATCTTGGATTTTTCTTCTGCGTTGTGTCTTTTTTGTGTTCCATGGTTCCTTCGGAGTTTGTCTATTAGGCATTTTTTGTATCCGTTGCTCGTGGCTATGTTGTATATGGTGGTTAGTTCTTTCTTGTATGATTCCTGAGTGAGGGGTGTTCTTTGAAGTCTGTCCACTAGGTGCCTTAATGCCGCATTCTTGTGCTGTTGGGGATGGTTTGACGTAGAATGAATTATAATGTCTGTAGGTGCTGGTTTCCTGTAGATGTCGTATTTAAACTTGTTTGTAATTCTGTCAATTCTTATTGTTAGGTCCAGGTAGTTCAGTTCTCCTTCTTTCTCGGTCTCCATAGTAAATTTTATGTTTTCATGTTGTCTGTACAGGGAGTATTGTAGAGAAATGTGCTTCGAAAGATTTATTGACCTCTACCAGTTGACAACGTCCAAAAAGGTTTAATGATGAGCGGTATGCAAACAGAATTAAAACACTGTGACTAGTAGGCAACCGGCTGTGGAATCTGAGGGAGACATCCACTCCTAAGGAAGCACCAAGTGGAGACCTATATACGATCCCGAGGTGCTTCCAATTGGCGTCAGTTTGCAAATCGAAGAAATGACTGAAACGATATATTGCACGGCCAAAACAGTTTAAACAGTTACTCTCCATTTAAGTTAGTAAGTAAATCCCCTTTTATGTGTTTTTCGAAATGTCGATATCGGTTCACAAACATTATATATATATATATATTAAAGGGGGAATATTTATTACTCGACTTTTTTGAGTTTTCGCACAGATATGCAGTGAGGTATAGGAAATATAATGTAACGTGTTTATATTATGTTGTTATGACACGAATTTCGCAAATCAATGTAGTTCGTGCTTATTTAAAAAATATCAATTTGGAAATAGTATACCAACAGAATAAAATTGGGAGAAGGGGTCTGATGAGAAGTTGGTGATCACGAAACATACAATCGCTGTGAAAATCGTTGTAATTTTTCTCTAATATCGATTAACAAATAAAAATTAAAAACTATCACTGCAACATTTACCTTAACCAAAGATTTAGTAAGGGACTAAGGCTGAGGAAGACGAACTCCTCTGATGACGAGTTCCTCTCCTCCAGTGAAGAGACGGACGGACTAAGCGTCGGAGCAAGTACCGTAGGAAACGGTACTCCGCCACGCAATCAACGTTCTTCGAAGGCTGCCAGGAGGCAGTCTTCTGTTAAAAAGACGCAGTCTAAAGCATCGTAAGGGAGAAAACGATACCAGCTCGCTCTGTCTGTCCTGGAGAAGATAGAACGGAACAGGCTGAATGGTACCGTTCATCCCAAGGATGCGGCCGGCCGCGTCAGTTTTCAAGCGGTGGTGGACAAGTACCGGGCGTACTTAAACACCCAGCAGAGATCCCCAGCAGGTAAACGGAATCGGTCTCTGGAAGAGGCCCCTGAAGCTCTAAGAGGAGCAGGGTTACCGGTGGGGAGGCCTCCACTTCAGCCGAAGTGCTGAAGGGGGCAAAGTCTTTCGCCGACATGGCCAGGTGCAACCTTCACGTTGCCCTCGTGGATGAGACCACAAACAGCGGCAAGCCCGTCCTGGAGAGGTGGGGGGAGATTGAGGCTAGGTTGTCTCAAATGGTCATTGATTTCGTGATGGCCAACCCGGAGGGAAATCTCCCCTCATTCGACTCGGCGGAGGTTGTCCGCGTTTACAGGGTGGTCAAATGCGAGGACCAACAATCGAAGGACTTCCTGGCGAAGTGCCTCTTAGATTTGCGCGGTGCCTGGGAGGGCTTACGGCTAAAGCTCGACGACCAAGAGCTCGGGTGTGGATCCCGAGAATGAAGATTGACAGCGGGACGCTGTTGAAATACCTACAGGTACACAAGCGGCAGGTTCCGATGGGTGACTGGATGGTCATCAAGGCCGAAGAGGCAAAGAGGAACAGCCTATCTTTCCTACTCCTCATCAACGAGGAAAGTATTGCGCCGCTGGAAAGAGCGGACTTCCTACTGAAGGTTGGCGTGCGGCGCGCCAAAATCAAAATACTTCGACCTCATCAGGGGGATGAGGAAGAAGTGGATGAGGTCGACGACACTCACAAGCTCCTGGAGGACTTGCAGCTCGCCGACCAAGCATCCGGACCCTCATAGGCATGATGGGTCTTAAGGTTGTCCAGATCAATCTCCAGCACTCCAAGCTGGCCTCGGACAACCTTGCCGTCTTCCTAAAGGAGGAGGACGCTGATATTGCCCTAATACAGGAGCCCTGGGTGGGGAACACTGAGGTGAAGGGGCTATTCTGCGTTTTACAAACGCGAGGACGGTAAGCCGAGGACATGCGTTTTGGTAAAATCTAACTACAATACTTTTCTTATTTCTTCCCACAGTTCTCTAGATCTCACGGCGATCACAATGGAGACAGCTGACGGAGTCAGCAAGGTTATTGCCTCGTGGTACATGTCACACGACAGAGAAACTCCGCCGGAGGAGGTCCGAAATTTGTTGCGGGACTGGCAGTCACATAACATCATAATCGGGGCAGATGCCAATGCAAGACACTCTCTATGGGGAAGTTCGGAAATAAACATGCGTGGTGAGTCACTTTTCGATTATATTATTAGTATGGATTTAATAGTTTGTAATCAGGGAAGCACACTCACCTTTGTATTTCCTAGCACGGATACTTTCAACGGATGGGAGGAGGTGCCAGATGTAACGCTACTAAATGGTAACAGTAGTATTCAGGTAGATAACTGGGGGGTATCGGAACGTCTATCTTTTTCAGACCACAGGTGGATACTTTTCGATATAGGTCTCAAATTAGAATCCTTTATTCCTCACCGCAATCCAAGAAGGACTAATTGGCATAAGTTCTGTAGGGTGGTGAGCAACAAGCTAGGTATATCTTCGGTTCAGGAAATCACATCAGTGGGTGACCTGAACGCAAGCAGTAACAAGCTAGAGAAGGCCTTGGGGTCGGCTCTACGGATAGCTTGTCCTAAAAGCTTTAGTAAAAAGTCTTATCCTCCTTGGTGGAACCCGGATCTCTTCAGGCTCAGAAGAGAGTCGCGCAAACTCCTCAATCTGAGTCACTCTACTGGTAACTGGCAACCATACAAAGAGAGTCTCAGGTGCTAGAAAAAGGCGATTCGAAAGGCCAGGCAGGAATCCTGGAGGGACTTCTGCTCATCTATCGAATCGACCAAAGAATCTTCGAGAATGGGAAAAATTCTCTCAAAAGAGAAGTCCTGTCCATCCTTCATCAGGAAGGATGATGGGTCATAGACAAGCAGCTCGGTGGAAACTCTTAAGTTGCTTATAAGTACACACTTCCCAGGCTGTAGCTCCATGGAGATGGAACCAAGGGAACGTACTGGGACAGTACCCTCCCCTCAGCTAGTGAATGGGCTTATAACGCAAAAGAAGATTGAATGGGCAATCAACAGTTTTTAACCATATAAATCACCAGGTCCGGATGGAATTTTCCCAGCCATGCTGCAGAGGGCAAGCTGGTTGGAACTTATTTTCAGGGCTTGTATTCGGCAAAATCACGTCCCTCTAAATTGGAGAGGAACCCGGGTGGTCTTCATCCCAAAGGTCAATAAGAGGGGCCATGAGAAGCCTAAGGATTTTAGACCCATTAGTCTATCGTCATTTGTTCTAAAAACCTTCGAAAGACTAGTGGATGTTCATATTCGCGGAAGTTTGGGTACCCCTGGGTTGTCAACAGCGCAACACGCATATCTCAAGGGTAAATCAACCGAACCCGCTCTTCATGAAGTAGTACACAAGGTGGAAGCTACATTGAAAGGAAAACAGTACATGCTGGCGGCTTTCTTGGACATAGAAGGAGCCTTCAATAACGTTCGATTAGAGGCGATAGAGGATTCGCTTTTTACACTTGGCATAGAGGACCCTATTGTAAACTGGATAGGAACTGCTCTGAGGTCAAGGTTGATAAGTGCCAAGCTTGGAGATAGTTAGGTCACTACGCATCCGTGGAGGGGTACTCCACAGGGGGGCGTTCTGTCACCACTTCTCTGGGTCTGCGTTTTAGACGGCATACTTCGCCAACTCAACAGGGGAGGAGTGAAGGTGGTGGCCTACGCGGACGATGTAGCCATAATGGTGTCTGGTCTATGCCCCAATGTGCTCAGTGGAATAATGCAGGGAGCACTGGCAAAGCTGAGCGAATGGGCACAGACTGCTGGGCTCAACGTAAACCCTTCCAAGACGGAGTTGGTTCTCTTCACAACTAGGACGAAAATCCCAATCTTTTCTCTACCTTCTCTCAACGGCCAGGAGTTGAATCTTTCTGACAGTGTGAAGTATCTAGGTGTATTTTTGACGCCTAAGTTGAATTGGAGACTAAATACAGAACACAGGGTCAAAAGATCTTATGGGGTTCTGTATGCGTGCAAAAGAATGCTAGGGAGACAGTGGGGTCTCAGGCCGGAACTCACGGCATGGGTGTACAAGGCAGTCATCCGACCGATACTTACTTACGGTGCACTTGTGTGGTGGAAGGCAGTCGAGGCGGACTACATAAGTAGCATGCTTGCCAAAGTTCAACGAGCTGCCTGTGGAGCAATCACAGGTGCCATCAGATCATGCCCTTCAGAGGCTCTGAACGTGATCTGCAACATGCTACCGATCGATCTTTTCATTAAGGAGACAGCATCACAGGGGGCACTTAGGCTCCGCGAGTTGGGACTATGGAGATAACGCACGTACGGACACGGCCGCATACTCTTCAATATTAACGACACGTACATTGCAACCAAATCGGGCTATATCTGTCCCAGGACAGCGATAGATATAAATTATTCGATTCTCTTTCCAACCAGGAAGGACTGGAATGAAGGCGAATTCACTCACAATTTCGACTTTTCAGTGTTTACGGATGGCTCCAAGATGGCCGGTGTAGTTGGATCAGGAGTATTCGCAACACACCCGGCTCTTTCCATTTCATTGCGCCTCCCGGACTCAGCGAGCGTGTTTCAATCAGAGATCTTTGCAATCCAGGAGGCATGCAAGGCTTTGCTGGAAACGGAAGGCATAGGTAAAATGATAGCAATATTTTCTGATAGCCAAGCAGCCCTGAGGGCTCTGGGGTCTGCACCGATAACATCGAGCCTCGTAAATCAGTGCAGGCAGTGGGCCACGAGGCTGGCTAGTCGGCATATCGTTTCTTTAATTTGGGTGCCGGGGCACCGAAATATACAGGGAAACGAGATGACAGATGAGCTAGCCCGAGGTGGATCATCTCTTGATGTCACAGGAGCGAAGGAGGTCCTCGTACCCCTGGGACTTATCAAGGGCAGAATCTCTCAGCACTGGTTTAGCGAGGCAAATAAAAGGTGGAAGCGTCTGCAGTCCTGCAGAGTTTCTAGGAGTATATGGCCATCTTACAACGAGGCACGATCCCTATCCATTCTCAGGATGATAGAAGGGACATTTACAGGCTGATAGCAGTACTAACAGGGCACTGGACTATTGGGGCTCACGCGGCGCGGATGGGGCTAGAGCACAACGTTTCGTGCCGCAGTTGCAATCTCCCGGGGGCGGAAGAGACGGTGGAGCACCTACTGTGCGAGTATCCAGTGCACTGGGGGAAGAGAACTAAATACCTTGGTAGGCCCTTTTTCGAAAGTCTCTCAGAGCTTAGGAACATGAAGCCTGGGGACCTCCTTAAATATTTGAACTCCACAGGGTGGATATAGTCGGATGGGATTCCAACTATACTCTATAAGCACATTCAAAGTTTTTTATAATACATCTTTCATTGGTTAATTCACGAGTTGTGGTATCAAAACGGCGCATCAGCGCTAGGTGGAGTCGGAGGAGACTCGCCACTAGAACCAACCAACCAACCAACCTAAACAAAGATTTTTCTCCTTTTCAGTAAACGTTTATGTAAAATTGGCGTGGTGGTCGAAATACGATTTAGTAAATTTTCAGTGATATGTTTAGTACCAAGTTTCATTATTCAATTGATTGTGAAGCCATTATTTGTTCATTAATATGTAGGCCGTGTCACTCCCATTTTCCAAAATTTTGCAGAAAGCAATAATAGGATGAAAAGGCCAATGTTAGCATTATATCTGCATAAGTCAATGAGATATAGGATGCTCTGTATTTCTTACACAATTTTCAGTAAACTTTTATGAACTTTTATGTGGCCGTGATCGAAAAGCTTCTTCTTCTTTAAATGGTCATCTAACCGCCTGGGCGATTTTGACCGTCCAACATAGCTCGCCAGTCGTTTCTTCGTTGCGCCAACTGGCGCCAATTGGAAACACCGCGGGATCGCAAATCGGTCTCCACTTGGTCCTTCCATCGGAGTGGTGGTCTCCCTCTTCCTCTGCTTCCACCGGCGGGTGCCGATAAGAATACCTTCTGGGCTGGAGCATCTTCGCTCATTCGCACTACGTGGCCTAGCCAGCGAAGCCCCTGTGTTTTAATTCGCTGAACTATGTCGGCGTCTGCGTAAAGTTCATACAGCTCATCATTAAATCTTCTTCGGTACTCGCCGTCGCCAACACGTAGAGGTCCACAAATGTTTCGAAGAACCTTTCTCTCGAATACTCCCAGAGCCGCCTCATCAGATGTTGTTAGTGTCCACGCTTTTGCACCATATAGCAGGACGGGTGCGATGAGTGACTTGTAGAGTGTTATTTTCGTTCGTCGAGAGAGGACTTTACTTTTCAATTGCCTACTCAGTCCGAAGTAGCATTTGTTTGCAAGAGTAATTCTTCGTCGGATTTCTAGGCTAACAAGATTGTTGGTGTTAATGCTGGTTCCCAGGTAAACGAAGTCCTTTACTATTTCGAAATTATTGCTGCCAACAGTGGCTTGGTTGCCAAGGCGCGAATGCGCTGACTCTTTGCATGATGACAGAAGGTACTTCGTTTTGCCCTCGTTCACCACCAATCCCATTTTCTCCGCTTCTTTTTCTAATTTGGAGTAAGCAGAAGTTACGGCGCGGTTGTTAAGGCCAATGATATCAATATTGTCAGCATATGCCAACAGTTGCACGCTTTTATAAAATATTGTTCCAGCGCGGTTAAGCTCTGCAGCTTGTATTATTTTCTCCAGCATTAAATTAAAGAAATCGCACTAAACTTATTTTCAGTGGATGTACTTTCCCCAACAATCATTATTCTAGCTTAAATGGTTTTAAAGTTATTAACACTCGAAATTTGAAAATTTCTTCATTAATATTTGGCCGGTGCCACACCCACTTTCCAAAATTTATAAAAAAAGATTCTTAATAGAATGATTAAGTCAGTATATTTACCAAATCTTACCATTTTAACTGCTTTTGTCACCGGAATATCATTTTTATCATTAACTTGAAAAGGAAAAAAGACGTAACAGCCACATTGCGCTCACTAAAAATGTGAATAAAACAACACATGTCCTTACGCCTAACTTGCTTTTGCTCTATCTTCAAAACGGTGCGTTTCACAGCTACGAAACTTTGGGAGGTTATGTGTGTAATAATAAGTGTTCGATCTTCATCAAACAGCTAAAATCAAAAATTATGGCTCTTACGTCTTTTTTGCGCATAGGGCTCGATATGCTAATATTTGTAGGGTACTTAAGTATTATATGGATATATTTATTTGAATGCTTATGACTATGAATGCTATTAGTCCATCGATTTTATTTAAATTCATTGTATTCTTTTAAGATACGCGTTTATTTGTTTGGGTGTGTTCCGTTTCATTTAATCTGAAACCAGGGCTGGGGAACTTAGGATTACGATTACATTTCAATTACGATTGCTGTAATTGTAATCCATACATTCATACTATTACGATTACAGTAATCGTAATCATGTTTTTGTCGGGTGTCTGTCTTGGATCGAGCGGCTCGCTATACAAACGTGAATTCAACCTCCCGTGAAACGGGTTGTGCGTTGGGTTTGGGACCCACCACATAAAACAACGTTCCAATGAAATTCAACAGCAAATCCTCGGATATGAGAACCCCTTTTTTAGATGACAACACCCGCAAACGAAATAAGGATTACGAGATAAGGGCATGTACCTGGAATGTCCGGTCCCTTAATAGGGAAGGTGCCGCTGCCCGGCTGGTTGAGGTCCTGAGGGAAGCAAAAGCTGACATCACCGCCTTACAAGAGATGCGATGGACGAGGCGAGGAAATACGATCAAAACACCTTGCAACATCTACTGGAGTGGGCATGAAGACAAGAGCAGATTCGTCGTGGGATTTGTGGTGGGCAGAGACTCCGTCACCGAGTACTGTCGTTCACGGGAGTCTCGCCGCAACCCGCATAAAAGTACGATTTTTCACCATATCGTTTATCTGCGCTCATGCACCGACGGAAGAGAAGGACGACGTGGAAAAGGAAGAAGCATACGAGCGCTGCCCCCGCCATGATATCAAATCGTGCTTGGTGACTTTAACGCCAGGGTGGGTAAGGAGGATGTATTCGGCCCCACTGTCGGGAAGTTCAGTCTCCACGATCAGACTTCGCCAAATGGATTCAGGCTGATCGACTTCGCCGGTGCCCAAAACATGGTCATATCCAGCACTAGGTTTATGCACAAGAAGATCCATCAGGCTACATGGCTGTCCCCCGATCGAAAAACACGCAACCAGATCGACCACGCTGTGATAGACGGACGGCATGCTTTCAGCGTTTTAGATGTTCGCACAATACGAGGACCTAACATCGACTCTGATCACTACCTAGTAGCAGCCAAGATTCGTACCCGCCTCTGTACGACAAAACAGGTGCAACAAAAAACGCAGGGAAAGCTGGACGTCGAAAAGCTGCAATCGAAACAGACCGCCAATTATTTCGCAGATCGCCTCTCACACCTGCTCTCTGAGAGCACAATTCAACCTAGTGGAATGCATGAGCAGTGGGTTCATATCTCATGAGCACTCCGTACCGCAGCCGAAGAAGTAATTGGATTCCGGCGAACGCGAAGAAACAACTGGTATGATGATGAAGAGTGCCGCGCTGCAACGAAAAGAAGGCAACGCTGAGATCGAATGCAACGAGAAGTGTGTGTGAACACTACCGCGAGTTGAAGAGGGAAGCGAGGCGGCTTCTCCGGGCGAAAAAAAGAGAGGCAGAAAAGCGTGAAATAAAGAAGCTTAAGAAATTCTATTAAAAAATTCGGCGAATGACAGAAGGTTTTAAACCCGCAGCTAGCGCTGATGGTTTGCCTGCTGAGCTATTCAAACACGGAGGCGAGGAGCTGGTCGGATGAATGCATGCCTGAAGATTGGAATCTAAGTGTTCTCTGCCCAGTCCACAAGAAGGACGATCCTGCAAACTGCGCCAACTATCGCGGAATCAGCCTTTTGAATATCGCATATAAGGTCCTATCAAGCGTATTGTGCAAAAGACTGAAGCCTGATGGGAACAGACTTATTGGACCTTATCAGTCAGACCTGGTAAATCTACCATCGATCAGATTTTTGCAATACGCCAAATCTTGGAAAAAACCCGTGAGAAAAGAATCGACACACATCATCTCTTTGTTGATTTTAAAGCCGCTTTCGATAGCACGAAAAGGAGCTGCCTATATGCCGCTATCTCGGAGTTTGGTTTCCCCTCAAAACTTATGCGGCTATGCCAAATGACCTTGAGCAACACCGCCAGCTCGGTCAGAATTGGGAAGGACCTCTCCGGGCCGTTCGAAACTAAACGAGGTTTCAAAAAGGGTGACCATGTATCGTGCGATTTCTTTAATTTAATGCTGGAGAAAATAATACAAGCTGCAGAACTTAACCGCACTGGAACAATATTTTATAAAAGATTGCAACTGTTGGCATATGCTGACGTTATTGATATCATTGGCCTTAAGCGGAGAAAATGTGACTGGTGGTGAACAAGGGCAAAACGAAGTACCTTCTGTCATTATGCAAAGAGTCAGCGCATTCGCGCCTTGGCAACCCCGCCACTGTTGGCAGCAATAATTTCGAAATAGTAAAGGACTTCGTCTACCTGGGAACCAGCATTAACACCAGCAATAATGTTGGCCTAGAAATCCGACAAAGAAAAGTAAAGTCCTCTCTCGACGAACGAAAATAACACTCTATAAGTCACTCATCGCACCCGTCCTGCTATATGGTGCAGAAGCGTGGACACTAACAACATCTGATGAGGCTGCTCCCGGAGTATTCGAGAGAAAGGTTCTTCAAAAGATTTGTGGGCCTCTACGCGTTGGCGACGGCCAGTACCGAGGCAGATTTAATGATGAGCTGTATGAACTTTACGCAGACGCCGACATAGTTCAGCGAATTAAAACACAGCGGCTTCGCTGGCTAGGCCACGTAGTGCGAATGAGCGAAGATGCTCCAGCCCAGAAGGTATTCTTATCGGCACCCGCCGGTGGAAGCAGAGGAAGAGGGAGACCACCACTCCGATGGAAGGACCAAGTGGAGACCGATTTGCGATCCCGCGGTGTTTCCAATTGGCGCAACAAAGAAACGACTGGCGAGCTATGTTGGACGATCAAAAACTGATTATAGTCCTAATTACTGTAATTATAGTCCTAAAACTTTACGATTACGATTACTGTAATTTTAATCCTAAAAAATTTAAGGAGTACAACTAATCAACAAGGAAAATTAAAATATTACACATCAACAAACAAAGTTAAGATAATTTTCATAAATCAATCACCCATATTTAGTTTCTAGTATTTAGCATACTTCCAAAAACTTGGTAGGTGCTGAAAATCCCGGGATTGGCATCCCTAATGTGTACATATTAAAAAACACACATATCTATGTGTACTGTCTTCAATGACGTACGAAAGCCTTCGGCGTGTTTTGTTGTTGTTGTTGTTGTAACGACAAAAACACTCCCCGAAGGTTTTAGGGAGTGTTGTCGAAATAACAGTCCTTGGCCGGATATGAATCCGGTACGCTCCGGTACTCCCTTGCGGTACTGCCCGACCGTCGTGGTAGCGATTTGGTATGACCAGTGGAACCTTCTAGGTCATGTCATCCCTCCTTCCGCAAGGAAAGTAGTATTTTATTAGCAAACACATTCTCGTTTTATGTTCATTGATTTAATTGTAATGAAAAGCTTTCGACAGAAATGAACAACGTTTTCGAATTTCATTTAATTTTTTTCGTAAATAGTAATAATTCCCTACCTGATTATGAGTAAAAAATTTTGAAATGGGCCACTTTTTTCGAAGTTCGACTTTCTGAAACTTGTTTGCATAGTTCACAAAAATAAAAAACTCGTTTCGGCCAGTTATTAGAAATTCGAATTATTTTCAAAGTTATAGCTATAGCTATTTTCGAAGCTCCCTAGTTTAATACATATATATCAGGTGGTATGTTCTACCAAACTGCATTTCGTTTTTTGGTATATTTATTTTTTTGCAAAGTTATTTGCGAATTTTAAGGCATTTGTGTTTTCTTCATACCTGTCATATTGCGCTTTAGTATAATGTTGTTGGGCATTCCATTAAACACTTTTAGCAGAAAATTTTTAGTACGTACTGTGTACTATGAATGCTGAGCTATAGCATTCATAGTACTTCGAATGATTTTTGATCACGTTTTGTCTAGCAAGAGTTGTCATTGTTACATCCTTTAATTATTCTTATATTCTTTTCTTTATAGCAGTGTCACAAGCAGAAATCCACCGACTTTATAAAAGTAAATAACTCCCGTTTCATTACAGGGCCTTAATGCTTTTTCCTTTTGCTAAAAGTTTGTAATGTAATGCACAACAACATTATCCTAAAACACAATCTTACTGCAATGAAGAAGTCACAAATATTTAAAAATTTGCGAGTAATAAAAAATATAATATAAATATGAAATAATAAAAAAATAAATATGGCAAAAAAATTAATAACGATTTGGAAGAAGATACCATCTGGTATAAATATTTTAAAAATGATACAAATCGGACAGGCCAATCGCGAGGAATTGAAACAAAAACTTTGAAACTTCTAAAATACATTTATAGCTATAGCTTCGAAAATAATTTTTATTTAATCGTTGTGAGCCATACCACCCAATTTCATCAAAATACATGACCTTCGGAAAAATGTTTTACCTTTATTCAAACCCTTTATTGAAAAATTTACAGTGGAATTCAAATCGGTTATTATGTGTGTGTGTTCTTTTTTTTTTTTGTAATCAAATTCAAAGTGTGTTTTGATTAAAAGTATGTTAGTAGTTAGCATTAGAATTTTTGTTAATATTCGCATCCGCAAAAGTCGAAATGGCCAAAAATATAAGCAAGGCCATGGCGAACACGGATGTTGCTTAAGTCCTTTCCAAAGAATACCATTAAGTAAACATATCGATCTTCAAGGCACATATTGGCAATTTTCCACGGGTAGCATACTATGTCCCGAATATTAGCTAAATCGTTCTAAGCATACACATTTTTGTGGGTAGTATGTGTATGTCAAATTTGGCAAATCTTATTATCATCAGGCTCTGAACTAAGTATATGCGATCTTTTTATTTAAAAATCTTCTATGCGCCCGTTGTCACTAAACTCCTTCTAAACGCCTGAACAAATATTGATGAAATTTTTTGTGTGTAGTCAAGTGGGCGCGAGGATATTTTAGATCCACAATCCGGACCAATGCATTATGTGGGCGTGGCACCTCCCATACAAATGATATTTTCCATACTGCATACCTCTGCAAGTATTTATGAAAGGATGCTGAAAATTGATGGGGAGTGAAATGAGATTAATCTCTAAAACCCCAAGAAAAAATGGTAGGAAGTGAGAAGTGTGCGTGGCACCTCCCATGCAAGTGAGATTTTTCAGACTGCGTATCTCTGAAAGTAATAATGCTAGAACATTGAAAATTGGTACGGTGTTACTTGAGACTAAACTCAATGTTGTTGTTGTTGTTTTTGTTGTGGTAACGACAAAAACACTCCCCGAAGGTTTTAGGGAGTGTTGTCGAATTAACAGTCCTTGGCCGGATTTGAACCCGGTACGCTCCGGTACTCCCTTGCGGTACTGCCCGACTGCCGTGGTAGCGATTTATGACCAGTGAAACCTTCTAGGTCATGTCACCCCTCCTTCCGTAGGGAAGGATAAGATGGTTAATGAGAGGTGAGAGGCATCATATCCGTAGATCAACCATCGAGTTGCACGTCATTACCTTTGTGCATGTTAGTCGCCTCTTACGACGTATGCCTACCTCGGGCATATTCTAAACCCCTAACCCGGAGGGGTTAACAACTAAACTCAATCACCTCACAGAAAAAGGTGTGTAAGAGAGAGAAATGTATTTTTTCCCTGCATGTCTTTGCAAATACTCATGGTAAAATGTTGAAAATGGGCTCAGAGAAATATGAGGTTAAGGTAAGGGAGGAGCTATGTCATATTTGGTATAAAGACCCTTTATATGTAGGATAAGAGTGGGATAGGGATAGGGGTAAGTACAGTGATAAGGGCATGACAGTACGGAATTTTTGGTTGAACCCGAACCGATATTTATTTTTATTTATTATTATTAGCACTCATGGGATATATGTGGGTTGATTTTTCCCCCCGAAAAACGTTTCAATGCATAGGGAAAAATTGTATGCAGTATTACCGATAGAAATATGCCGTTCAAAATTTCTGTTCGGCTGTTAGTCAAAATTTAAGTAGTTTTTGGTTTATTTTGTTTTGTTGATTTTCCCAACAGAGTGGAAAGAAGATGAATATTGCAACGATTTTCCGTCATCACTTGTCAAATTTGGTGAAACTAAACACTGAGGATGGCGAAACGCCGAAACCGGTTTGTTACAAACCAAATTTTACAAGGGATGACGGAAAATCGTTCCAATATACATTAGTTTTTAGGTGTTCATCTATATCAGCAATTTTTTAAGGGCTTTGTGTAGTTCAAAATAATAACCACACGAAATATTCTCTGTTGTTTCTTCAGCATGAAATAGATGTACTTGTATCAAAATAAAGGAATGGGTACCATATATCAAAGCCCTTAATATGTATAGAGAAATCGATTAAGCCATTCCGAAAATCTAAAAAAAGATATTTTATTGACTAAATTTGTTAGGTACCTTTATCGATTTGGTTATTCTATTGGTTTTTGCAAAATTTTGGAAAATGGGCATGGCAGAACCGATTACGATAGAACGACGAAACTTGGCACAAGACATATCACGGAGAGCACACAAGTTTTTCGAAAAGGAGGTAGCAAAATACTATGTCGTTACAACCGACCGTTATGCTAACTAAATTATATTAATTGTTTTGCTAATCACCACAACTATTAATATAAATGTGTGCCTATGTGTGTATATACATATACGTATTTACATTTGACAAAAGATAAAATGATCTGCGAAATTTTCTATTAGGTTGTTTTCCTCCACTGGCGAATTTAATGCATACACTCAACAATTTATTTTACTAAACGTATATGTATGTATGTATGTATATTATTTTATAAAGATTACTTTTTTTCCTGAGAAAAATATTAAATAAATTTTGCGTTGCTTAAACAAAGAAAAAGTTCTTTTAAGAAAGGCAAACGTCGATGATTTCTGAAACAAAAATTGCCAATGTTACAAGTACTAATTACATACATATCGTCGGACGAAGAACAAAATGGGCAAATTGCACCTCTTTAAAATCGCGGGCCGGCGGAGTCGAAAATATTCTCAGCCTTCTCCTATAAAGAGCTATGGATTTATTCTGACTCAAATCAATTATGCGGTATTGCAAACACAGCATAGCCAGTTTTGCGTTTTTGTCCCTAATATGTAATACATATGTATGTACCTATTAATCATCGCATAGTATATTTTTGCAAAAATCTCACAATTAGCAGAATACCTTGTTTAAAACATACCTTAATAACTCATTTTATCGTTGATTGTCCTACCCAGCGCCCGTTTTTATATTATTTGTTTGTATGTATGTATATAATGTACACCCTCACAATTGATTAACTTTTTTATTGCACTTGATTGTTTTATACCTGTATAATAAAAATAATGCGAATTAAATATTCCACTTATCCACTTGATTGTTTGCTTTGTATTAGCAGAAATACTTGACAATCACCTCCGGTTGTTTGCCTTTTCCCACTCGCTCGTTCGTTTGTAATAAAGTTGCCAGGGATTGTCTTTTATGTGCTTACCTTGGGGTTTATCTATAAATTTCTTGAGATATGAATTACATTTGGTGTTTACATTTCCATATTTATCAATGTGTTTTGTTTTGCTAACGTCATTTGGACTTTGGGCTGCTCTTACTGACAATTTTGTATTGTTCTTGACGAGCGTGGCCAGATGATCGAAAAAATTTGCCTTAATGGTTAATTGTGTAAAACGTAGTAACATGAAAAATTTTCGGTATATCGTCGCACTCTTGCCGGAAACGTGAACGTGGTGAAATTATTGGCATAAATGCAGTTCTTCAACTCCCAAATTAAATAAAAAAAGTATAGGGCTCTATACATATTATTAAGGCGAGTACAACCATATACTTTTTTTTTGGGGTGACACAAGAGCTATTAAGGGTCAATGTTCATATTAAGAGTTTTTTAGGGGGCAGTGAAATAACGTCCGGGGAAATAACGGCCGCATACGTTATTTCCTTTTTGAAAGGAAGCAATGCCCGCAATCAAACGCAGCAATCAAAAGGAAATAAGGCCCGCAGTAGTTATTTCCTTTAAAAAGGAACTAACGCCCGTCGAGAAAAGGAAATTACGCACACGGGCCTAGTTTCCCTTTTGAAAATTATATAAAAGGATTCTGTGCAGAAAAGCTGTGGATCGCGAAAGCGGTGTTGGATCGGCTAAGGGCTATTTTTTATAAGCGCGGCCAAAGGCCGCCTACACAGAAGGTAATTCCGCGCAAAAAAACTGGATATTGCAGTCAGTGGTAGACCGCTCGAAAGTTATTATTTTGGAAAGCGGTCAAAGGTCTCCCAAGCAGAGGGATCGACCCAGGCCACATATGTATATCCATATTCGTCTGTATTTCAGCGTTTTGAATCGTCTGCTTTTTGTCGGCATTTTGATTTGGAGAGATAAAATGAGAAATAACGCTCGGTGCAAAAAAGAAATAACGTCCGCGGGCGGTATTTCCTTTTTAAGAAAGAAATAAGGCCCGTGGGCGTTATTGCCTAAAAAACCAAAAAAACTGTGGGCGTTATTTCCTTTTAAAATGAGAAATAACGCCCGTCGACAAACAGAAATAGGGCCCGCGTGCATTATTTCCTTTTTTCAGCGTTATTTCACTGCACCGTTTTTTAGGTATACGTATTCTTTACGAGACAACTGCTAAAACACGTCCAAAAATGTGGGAAGTGGTGTCAAAAAACCATAAATTACCCAGCTCCGCTTCCGGATTATTGTTACCGATGTCAAAACGCGTACTTTGATACCTTTCTCGATAATTTCGGACGCGTTTTAGCAGATGTCTCCTTAACGAAACAATTACCTAAGTGCTCTTGACTGAAACAAAAATCCGCTTTCGATTTTTTGATACCTAGGTCAAAACGCGTCATTTAATACCTCTCCCGACATTTTTGGACGTGTTTTAGTAGTTATCTCTTAAACAAACCCATAATCTTTTTTTTAATTTAAAATTTTTTAAGGCCCAATTAACGGATCCCCAAAATTTTGGTATCATTGGTTAGGTAATTTAGTTATCTTCTATTTGATATATGTTTTGTATGCTAATCGTGTTAAGTTTTGTAAAAATTTGATTCTTTTTTAAAATAATACTTAAAGGAAAAAAACCATAGGAACGGTACGTGCCCGACTATAGCGGGAGCGAGTTAGTATTACCAGTGCAACCTTACAGGTGATGCCACCCCTCCTTACGTAATTAAGGAGAAGATAGTTAATGGGAGGCATCATATCCGTAGATCAACCATCAAATTGCACGGAATTACCTTAATGCATTTTAGTCGCCTCTTACGACCGGTATGCCTACCTCGGCCATATTCTAAACCCCTAACCCGCTGAAAGATCAAGTGCCACGAACACCGTCCTATGGTTTGGAGGATGTTGATTCAAACCATATTTTATCGTTATGGCATGCAAGGCAGATGTTGAGCTGTGTGACTTCCGGAAAGCATGTTGGTGTTCGGCCAATGGTATTTATTTCCTTTAAGAGACAACTGCTACAACACGTCTAAAAATGTCAGGAGAGGTATCAAAAGATGAGTTTTGACCTCGGTAACAATAATCCGAAAACAAAATTTTGCCTTTTTTTTTTGTCAAGGGATGTTTGCAATTAAAGTTGAAAATTTTCTTTTATTTGTTGGTTTGTGTATACCGAAAAGTGGAGGTGTGTTCTTCGTAGAAATCCTGGGTATCGCGTACCCGGTGTTGGACCGTCTGAGGGTTATTTTTTTGAAGCGCGGTCGAAGGCCGGCTACGCGGAAAGGTTTCCGCACATAAATACCTTGAATCACACCTATTTGGGATCGAACTCGGGGTCTTCTTATGATTTTTTGCCAATAACTTTTCACCATTGTTTACCCGTACTAGTTTGGCATCTTCTTTTGCGAATCGGAGTGGAAGGCAGTGGATGGATGTACTCCGAGAGAGTGGAATGAAGGAAATCGAGTTCAGAGTTGTTTTAAAGTAAAAACTACAACTAAAAATTTCAATTTAAACTGAAACTTACATTCTGTATGAACTGATAAGGTGTTATAAGTGCTTTATATTCAATAATTTGGGTGTTTTAAGTCTTCACGTTCAATATTGCAGTATTTAAATTTGATTGTTTTATTATTGCATACAGCGCGCCCTGTGTGGTTTGTGTGTGTGTGCAGATTCGGAGTAAGTTGCGCTACTAGTAGACATATACTATGCTTTTCACTGAAACATAAAATAGAAAATCCTCTTTCGGACTGTTGATACCGAGGTCAAAACGCGTCGTTTGATGCCTCTCCCGACGTGTTTTAGCAGTTGCTCCTAAATAACTTCGGATCCATTATAAACTGTCACCAGAAAGAACTCGCGCATCGCCTGGGATCCGGTTTGACACTGTCACCAAATGTAATGGCAATCTTGTCATTGTATTTGGTCGGATTTGATAGGGCCTTGACTGTTGACCATAATTTGCCGACTCCACTTGGTCAACTTTTAGGTATTGGCCGTCCGTCGGATTTCCGTATTGAGATCTTTAATTCAGGGGTCTGAGGGATTGAGAAGTCTCACTTGGTCACGTTCTCTTGCCAATGCCGCTGCTTCTGCAGGGAAATTCGGTCGAATTTCCGGTATTATTCCGGGGGGAATAAAGCGGCCATAGGCTGGATCTATAACCTTGCGAAAGTACGGGGCCTGTGGATGGCGGGGTTAAGCCCTGAGCATCCACATCTGTGAAGCCATCTCTTACACTTTACGTATTGGAAAGAACGCGACCGTTTCATGTAAATTTTCTTCCAGCAGACGCATCAGATCCAATCTCTTGGTCCGGAGTTGGATTCCATACCAACGTGTAACAAGAAAAAATGGAGCAACCCCCCTGCAAGGGTTTTCTCCGAGCATGACAATTTGAGGGTGGGACATGACGAATTAAACGGTTACACTGAAATAATAGTCCTTGGCCGGCTAAAAAAACCCGAGTCATTCCGGGTTGTGGGCCACTCTTACCAACCAACTAAAAAATATTTCTTCTCCAGAGGCGACTAATATGCACAAAGGTAATGACGTGCAATTCGATGGTTGATCTACGGATCTGATGCCTCTCACCTCTCATTACCCATCTTATCCTTCCTTACGGAAGAAGGGGTGACATGACCTAGAAGGTTTCACTGGTCATAAATCGCTACCACGACAGTCGGGCAGTACCGCAATGGAGTACCGGAGCGTACCGGGTTCAAATCGGCCAAGGACTGTTAATCCCATGCGGGGAGTGTTTGTTTCGTTACCACAACAACAGGTACCCATTGCGAAATTGTATTTAAAATAGGTAGTTAAAGTAAAGAATTACACATTCCCTACTAAACTATAGCTTGCTACTGTCATTGATAAGCAAAAAATGTTGAAAATGTTCACCATTTTTAATGATTTAAAATAAGTTTTTACATTTTTCTATTAACTCCCTTAAAAATGTTTGAGGAAATGTCTCCCAAAATCACTTCTCAGTTCTCCCATTTTTTCAACATTCAGACTACCTACTTTTCCTCCCAAATATATCTTCGATTTTTCGAAATTTTTGTGAAACGGGGAGAAAGGATAAGCGAAACAATTCCCAAAAAATGTGCGTTCATGATTGCGGGATTGGGAAATGGGAGAAATCTCCCAAAAAATTTCTGTTCAGAATCGCTCTGTATATATGTAATTTCTAATGATTTAAAATAAGTTTACATTTTTCTATTAACTCCCTTAAAAATGTTTGAGGAAATGTCTCCCGAAATCACTTCTCAGTTCTCCCATTTTTTCAACATGCGTTCGTGATTGCGGGATTGGGAAATGGGAGAAATTTCCCAAAAAATTTCTGTTCAGAATCGCTATGTATATATGTCTCTAGAAATTCTTTCTGTCATGCATGATCCAACTACACCAGGTCGTTCCATGTATTTTGTTTTTGGAATTTGTGAGTTGAACGTCAAAATCGTACTGAGAAATGAGTGTAATGTCAAAATTCGAGCCAAAAGTAAAAATCAGCTGGTCTATTAACACGACCTGTATTATTGGATCATGCTATCATGTATTTTAACTGGGTATGCACAGCTGACTCGAATTGTCAAATCTGAACTGCAATACCGAGACACTGCTTTATTAGCGTGCAGAGTGGACAGAAACACACAAACATATATTTGACATATAAAAAAGATTCACAACAGGAATCTTGGCGATTACAGAAAATTTTTTAATTGTAATAAAAATGTGTGTTGTATAGCTAAATATAACATAAAACGTTAAAATAATAATTAACTGCAATACTTTGATGTAATTTGAATATAAACGAACGGAAGTTGTAGAGTAACCAACTCGCAACAAAGTTAACGAGTATCGAGTGGCTAGAATTATTGTGGCGAGACTTTCAAAAACCGAGAAACCAGGAAACTATTTAAAATATCAAGTCAAACCACTGTAGCAAAATGCAAACAATAAGTGAGTACAACAAACTATACACCTGAAGAGGAATTCTCTCACAGGTCTGCGTCTTCCTTTATTCTAATTTTTTGTGCCGTTTTTAGAACGCGAACGTAAACGCTATCAAAAGGACACTGCCCCCGCAGATGATATAATAACATTGATAAACCTGGTACGCCAGAATCCAACACTTTACAATTATAAATTACAACCTAATCAGCGACGACGAATTGATGTATTAAATGGTTGGGCCGAAATTTCGGCAGCAATTGGTCGTAAGTACAGTGCTCGTAGTATTTGCCAGAATTTCATATGTACTTGGATATTGTGAGACACTAAATTTATGTGTGCTTCTGCGCTCAGAATTTCGTCTTCCCTTTGAACTTTAAACACTGCGGTCCTTTTTTGAATGACATTACTTATTTTATTTTAGCAGACAAGTACACAGTAGAGGAGTGCCGTCGCAAATGGAAGAACTTGCGTGATACATACCATCAATATCGGCTACGGAAACCAAAAATCGGTGATGGTCTATCGAAATGGCGCTATGCAAAAGAACTCGATTTTCTTTCGAATGTATATCAGCCAAAATTAAAATCACAACGTCACCAAAATTACATATTAGATACACAGCGCACAACATTACATGACCTTGGCAGTGCTGGATCAAGTAGTATATCAACACGTTTAAAAGAAAATGATCACACCGATAATGACATTGTACATCATCATTCATCTAGTCCTGGTATCACTTTGGTAAATGATGATGAAACTTTCATTCTCACCACATATGAAGAAAGTGTAACTGATGATGTTACCACTATCGATCATACTGGTCACGATGGTCCAAGTATATCAGCGCATATGGAACTAACACATGATGACGATGATGATGACGTACAAGAAATTGTTAAAAACGAAAATTGTTCATCATTAGATGCATCCGGTACGGAAGTACATTACGAAGAAGTTTGCATGTATGAAGAGGCTGGTAATGGACCTAGTGTCGATTGTGAGCAAATAATTGGTGCTGGCGGTGTTGTGCGCAGCTCATCCACGGATTCTAAAAATTATTCGTAAGTGTGATATATCGCTAATTTTGTATATAGAATGTACCTTATTGTATACTTTTTATTTTTAGCACCTCGCATCATCATCATACCCATTCCACAGCCGATTCGTTTACTTATTCGATGAATGACTTTTGTATTGAGTCTATACCCCATTTACAAGCTGCTAGCGGTGGTGGCGGTGGCGAAAGCGGTTGTGGCAGTAGTAATAGCAGTGTTATTGGTGGTACGAAGTTAAAGAATTTAACAACTTCAACAATTGTCACAACTCCTGTTGTGGTTAGCAGTAGCTCGAGTAATCAAAATTTGGTACAACAACAACAGCAACAACAAGCGATAACATCATCCATATTACAATTGCAAACCCCTAATTCTATAATGTACAATGGTCAAGCGCGCGAGGAATTGGATTTGTTTTTTGCCTTCCTTAAACAGAAAATGCAACGCTTCTCAAAAGAAGAAATAACATTAATGCAAGTAGAGTTTTTGAATTGTGTTCAAAAACGTGAAGCTGAGCGTAAATATAATGGAATTGACGGTGGAGATGCAACAATATTACATCAATAAGCAGAAAATAAAATAAATATAAATTGGTAACTTACCTATATAGTATGTATGCAGTACATATGACATATGTATGTACATAGGTATCAGAAATCAAACCAATTTTTTGTAGTTAAGAATTATAAATGTTTGGTGTATTAAAAATGCACATAATAATGATTTTGAATAGAGTATCAAAAAAATGGATAGGCAGCTCATATCTCTAATTATTACTGCATATGTAAGTATGTATATTTAAAAAAAAACGTAACCAAATATGGTCTTAGGTTGCTAACAGTTGAAATTTGCAGTAACAAAAATATTGTCTTAATGTACGCGTTTAAATGAAAAAGCATTGTTGCTCTTTGTTTAGTTTATTTTCCGAGAGGGTGGAAAGTTGATGTACAGTAGAACCATTTTCAGTCATTCCTTTTCGAATTTGGCTTGGAGACAACCCTGTCTAATTCGTCGTCATATTTTCATTATAGCGCGTTATTTTACCTTCCACAGTTAACTATAGAATCACAAGCCATTAAGCTATATATTTAGTGCCTAGTTGACATGAAAATTTTAAGTCGAGAGTTAACTTTGGAATTATGTTCCCACTGTGAAAGTGATCTTTAAACTACTTATCACTTAACTATGTACAGATTATATCGAACTGAAATTTGAGCGTTAAGAGATGTTGAAGAACGTAGTGGGATTTAGGGGTGCCTGTAATCCCTATCGAAGGTTTTGGGGATCAATTTATATTAGTCCTTAGCTCGATAAGATTCTCTGGCGATCCGTTGCTTTGGATTTGAACAGCG
This sequence comes from Merzomyia westermanni, assembly GCA_949987695.1. NCBI lineage: Eukaryota > Metazoa > Arthropoda > Insecta > Diptera > Tephritidae > Merzomyia > Merzomyia westermanni. The sequence continues at coordinate 67,495,131 of OX465290.1, forward strand.
GCTGATTGCAGTGGTTGAGTGCTATAGCGCTGCGGGAAAGAGAGAGTTTAAGTTTCCTTTGAAGAGATGGAAAAGAGAGGAAAATTCCCGATATTGCACGGTTCACGTACCGGAATGGGGCTTACCCTTATTTGTCCACATCAATGAATATGCGTGCTGGGTGAAGGACTGCTACAACAACAAGTAGAAAAAGTGAGACTTGATACCCTGCGGGTTAGGGGTTTAGAATATGAACGAGGTAGGCATACCGGTCGTAAGAGGCGACTAATATGCACAAAGGTAATGACGTGCAAATCGATGGTTGATCTACGGATATGATGCCTCTCACTTCTCATTACCCATCTTATCCTTTCTTACGGAGGGGTGACATGACCTAGAAGGTTCCACTGGTCATAAATCGCTACCACGACAGTCGGGCAGTACCGAAGCGTACCGGGTTCAAATCCCGCCAAGGACTGTTAATTCGACAACACTTCCGAAAACCTCCGGAGGGTGTTTTTGCCGTTACCACAACAACAACAACAAAGTGAGACTTGAAACGAATCTCAGTACCGTCAGGTACTTTGCCCATATCTGGCTAAAATAAATGAATAGCAAAAAACTGGAATTTGTTTCACTGCTCTATATTCACAATTGAACTTAAAAACTAAAATTTAAAGGTTTAGCAATAAACAGTAAAACAAATTACAACTTATCTCGTTTATGTGGAATCCAATCGTCAGAATCAGAATTGAACTGAGCTACAATATTTATGAAGGCTTGGGTTGATGTTCAAATTACAGCATTGTAAATCAATATTTTAGATCCATAGAAGAATTATTTATTGGTTTCAATTCTTATTTTGACCAATTCCACAACAGCCAGCTAATTATAAAAATTATAAACAATAACTTTCAAGGAACAAAAATTTCACTCTTTGAAACTGTTACAACAGCTAGCAGTTAATATAATTCTTAGAAGCTATATAATAACAATGACTAAACAAAAATACCTAAAAGTGGTCACTGTCCTACCACCTCATCCAAAGTATGTTTTTAAATACACGAATTGGCCGACACTACTCAGGCAACTTAAAACTTTGTTAACATAAATATTTTGAATCTCTTAAATATGTTGACGGAAATTTTCGATATTTCGTAATGCCTTGTTTGCCGGCTGAAGTGATAGGGTGTAGTAATTTTCTATGCGTGAGGATGGCATTGATTTCAATTTTTAACAAACTGCTTCATTGAGGTATGCTTATGTTTTTGAACATTTTATAATGTACATATGTACTATATAATAGTTTATGTGTTTCCATTTAATCTGGTTATGTATTCCGTATTAAAATAGATAACGGTAATAGTAATATCGTCACGATACAAACGTACCACATCCTGTGGTAATGTCAGATAATATGCGATTTTAGAGTGCTCTATGCCATAATCGGTGCCACCCAGCGCATTTCGTATCAAATGTGTTGCTGAATTTTGATCCAGAGGTTTGCGGGCTCGTCCAGCTCTAAATTAAATCAAACATGTGTGTAGAATATGTCGTTACCTTAATGTAGAAAGACCCTAACAGACCACTCATTTTATGTAAACAAAAATTTCAGATATGATTTAAGGGTACTCGCTTAATAAAAGCTCGTGTATTCATCTAAGGATATTCGAGATCAAAGGTCGGGAAATCTGTCGAAAGCGACAGATATTTGACAAAATTTTGTTCGGCTATGTGAAAAGTTTCAGCTTGCTGCAAGAGCTTACACATCAAAAAATAAATTTATACATACTTTCAAACCTTGAGTGACATACCCCACTCTATCCCACTTTTCCATTTATTTTTCTTTTACTTTGAAGTAACAAATATATCAGATATGGCCTTTTTATATTAAGGTAACTCGATTATAAAAATATTTTAGCACTTACTTCCTTTCGGCAAGCGTATTTGATACCTCCGATAAGGCAACATCACCACCTTGCAACTTCATGGGCTCTAAGACTTTTTTGGAGTTGAAATGTTCACCAACTAGACTTATGACTTGCGATGGCGTTAGGAAATCCCATAAACCGTCGCTAGCAATTACCAAAAATTTATCGTTCGGTCGCAGTACATGATGTTGAACTTCGGGTTGTGCTGTTAAATATGGTGGTGTATAATAATGCGGTGGCACAGCATGCTCACCAAATGCAGGTACAACGTATTTATTCATAATTTCATTACTCCATTTATAACGAAAATCGCCGAGTGCACGTAAGGGTGCCAACTGTCCTAACAAACGCTCATTGCGTATGGCAGTGTCATGTTCCTCTTTGGGATGCTGTTCAAGAATGCGCTGAACCTCTTTCAAATTGTCAGCATTATGTTCGTGATTTAATTTCTTTGATTGCCATTGTCCGCTTTCGGGACATTGTACGCCAAGTACTGCACCACAATCACCGGTACTAGCAACATGTAAATTTAGATGATCGATATGAGCAACGCATGCCACTGCACCTACAGTTGTAAAAAGATATAATTTAAAAAAGAGTAGCAGCAACAGCAAAGGACCCTAACGAGTGGTTTTTACCAAGTAATGGACAATTTTCAAAAATCATGGTTTTATTTAAATTTAGGTCCCAGGAACATGTCGGTTAAACCAAAGCATGTAATTTTTCGGTAACAAAGCAATTCCGCGGTGTGCCATCTAGAATTTTCAAATTTTGAAGCGTTTTTGACCCGCCTGATCTGTCAACACCGCAATTTCCTCAGCCTTGGGACATTTTGAGGTCTTCAGTAGGTGAGTTTGGAAGCTTTATTATTATTATTGTAGAAGAACTTCGTCCTTATAAGTCTGCGCATCCATTCATGGAATGGGTCGTGACCAACCAAAAAGGTTTATATTGATGTTGGCAGTCCTTTACCAGATATGGATGGATTCGGTATAAACATCTGGCGGCTCCAACCCAACTGCCATGGTAGCAATTTCGTGGAGCCCGGAAACGGGGTAAATGCGGATTTTAGTCACCTCTTACGACAGCCATACCTACCTCTGACATATAACCCCCTAACCCGAAGGGGGTTTTGGAAACTTTTGATAAGTAAACTTTCATGTTTGTGCTTTGAGTAGGTGCCCACCTTTTTTTCCGAAACTGAAAGTACGAGTACTCATCTCAGATATGAGATGTGTTATTTCAATCTTAATTGTGTCGCGCTGTCACCAATGCTCTTTGAAAACACCAGTTAAATAGGCTGAAGATCGTTTTGCGTTATATGAAGCCGTTTCCGTTTAATAAGACCTAGGTTCGCAAGAACCGCCTTTTATTTAAGATTATAGCTACTATACCCTTTACTTATCGAAGCCATTAATATATTTCCAGACTTCTAGATAGCAAAAGCTTCGAAAAGTTTCAATGCTCGACAGCGCTCAAAAATTATGACAAAATTAATCGTAAAGCACACGACTGAAAAAGTTATAGATACAAGATTGGCTATGGGTTGCTTAATCAAGCAAAGAATTTAGATGTTTATCAAGGCAGGCGATATGCCATTATAACATCTTATTTATGTAGGCCTTGCAGCCTTCTTATTTTCAGATTAACTTAAATTACCTGACATTGCAACCGCCATAGTACGCATATTTGTTTGTGTTAAGGCCTCTTTCGATAAATCGTCATCTAAGCGCATAAATGCATTGGTAATTTCATTTCCTATATCCACCACTGATTGACTATAAATTGTTTGCACATATTCCGTAAAGCTATTTTCATAAATGTTTTTGATTTCAGTAACGAAATCTGCCTATTGAAGACACATACATGTATTTTAGTTTCTTGATTTCTCATATAACATAGTTAATACAACTTGTGTAGTTTTTCCTAATATTTCTTACCGTATCATTATGACATTTTAAGAACGATTGACTATTATAATCTTTGGCAATTACATTTTTGAGTGCTTTCCGATCTATAACTCCTGCTGCAACATAACGTAATAGACGTTTTGAAATAACTTGAGAGCATGCGGGCCCCCCATGACCATCGAACACCCCACAAATAAAGCCTTTAAAATGTAATGCATATATTTATAAAATAAAGCTATCTAAAAGAAACAAAACTTTACCAGTCTTGTGTAAAAATGTAGCTTCCGTTCGACAATCTTCACATGGGCTATTAGAACCCAATTGATTTGATTCATAGCTTCGCACAATGCTGTCATCCTCCGCAAATGACTGTATATACTCATTTTCACGTAATATCAAATTGACCTGTTTAAATATCATATATTAATTTATTTTATTATTCCATAGAAGACTTTAAAGAAATCGATTACATCGTAGGGCGATAGGTTTGGTAGTTGTGATTCTTGGCGTTCTGGAATACGAAATTGACGTGCCGCATATCCAAGATTGGATCTATTTGACCGCCTTACGCAGACGACACTATTCCGTAAAAAGATTGTTAGCATTGAGGTTATATACGCCCTCTAAACTTAGAATTCCGCCAAATCGAAAATGCACAAAATATTTTTGTGCGAACTAATTTAATAGTTTTAAAATAAAATTTCGTAAATGCTACTTTTGTCCCGTTGAAGTAAATAAATTGACAGCAACCACAACAACAACAACAACCCAGCAAGAACTCTACCCTACTAGACAGGTGCCAGTTAAATGGTAATTCAGATAACCTCTCGGCCTGAAACAAAATATTTATTTTCCGCTTTTGGCTTATTGTTCTGAGGTCAAAATGCGTATTTTCAAACCTCACCCCTCCTATCGCATATAGTTGCGTTAACCTGACGGCAAGAGTTGACTCATGTCTGAATCATATCTGATAATTTTTCACATCAGGGAGAGAGGTTATATGACTTCCCTACTAGACAGGTACCAGTTAAATGGTAAGTCGATAACCTCTCGGCCTGACTTGCGTTTGCGTTATTTTTCTCAATTAGTTTCTGAAGACCAGTGTGCCAAATCTAACCATGTGTTTGCTGTCCGTGTGTACACGTACAGTATATGGCATCCCTTTCTAGCTCATGTGAAGCCACATGTTATGGAAGATATATCTGTACTCTTCACTCTCATTATCTATAATGAAAAGTATGGTTAGCGCTATCAGTCAGGTATACTGCAAACGCACGCCAGGGCAAATGGTTATGCATGACGCAAACTTCATATATACCTAACTAAGAAAACAAAATGCTTTTAGATTTCTTTTAAAATGTAATGTAATTAAAAACTAACACAACATTTGCATTTCAACTTATAACGAACATACACAGATACATAATTCATACCACTAAACAATTACAAAACTAATTTTATTCCAATTTTCCTCCGGTTGAACTTGCGTTTGCTCGGCCGGCTGAAAATACAAAATTTCGCATTTTATAATAGCTTCATTTTAATAACTTCCACATGAACATAAATAAGTTTATTTTGCGCTAAATACTTGCCTTATCTTGGTAAATCACTTGCAATTTCACTGCAATACTCCTTGTTTAATATTTTATAAATTTTTTAATGGCGCACTTACAACTTGCTCACAATATCAAAGAAGATACACAAAGAAAAAGAAAAACTTGACAGAATACTTTGTGTGTGTTAGTAATTTACAATTTTCGCTTGCATGTGTTAGTGAGTGTGGTAAGGTCCGTATAGTAGGGTGGTCTTCTTAAACTATTTGAGAAAAATAAGCAAAAATAACTCAAACGCAAGTCAGGCCGAGAGGTTATCGACTTACCATTTAACTGGTACCTGTCTAGTAGGGAAGTCATATAACCTCTCTCCCTGATGTGAAAAATAATCAGATATGATTCAGACATGAGTCAACTCTTGCCATCAGGTTAACGCAATTATATGCGATAGGAGGGGTGAGGTTTGAAAATACGCATTTTGACCTCAGAACAATAAGCCAAAAGCGGAAAATAAATATTTTGTTTCAATGAAATATCCCTGGTCCGATCCCAAATAAGGGACGTGATCTAAGTTAGGTAGGAAGTTGCTCTAGAGTGACAACATAATAGAACAAGCCAAGAAAGGGTAATTTTTTACGACCGCCACCTAGAGCTAATATTCATCCAAAAATGTCGAAATGGGTACAAAAGACGTGTTTCGGAAGGTCGTAAATAATTACCCAAGAAAGCAGCAGCGCCGTTGTTTTCCCGTCAGAGGGCTATTGGTGTCTCCCGGGGGTTCTCCGCTAAGGTGGCTTACTGGATATACACAGTCATTGTGCACCCGATGCTCCTATATGGTGTTCTGGTCTGGTGGCCTGCACTGGCTAAAAATACCTACCCCAAACTGCTGCAAAAAGTCCAAAGGAGTTCGTAGCTCTGCATAACCGGGGCTGTTCGTTCTACTCCGACATCGAAGAAAGTATCTGTCATCGCGACTCTACGTATTAGAGAAACCGGTTTCAGGTTAAATGGAGCTAGTGGACATGCCAAAATCTTCAGCACTAACGCTCCAGTTCCAATACCATCGCGCACTGATTATTGTACGTCAAGGAATGTATTTGTACAGAACTAGCCCTGCAAAAACGTACGGGTAATATGATGGGTAAATTTGCCCGGAGCCATACGGCAAGTTTCCGTATTTTTCCCATCACATTTATAAGGGCATCGGTAGACGTTGTGACTATTTCTTTCCTCACGTTCCTGTGTGTGTGGTTTTACATCTCGCCCTTTCTCATTTATTTTTTTATTTAAGATAAACATACCGGTTTCTCACACCGGTGTCACAGCTACTAGTCATTTGACTCGTATATAACACCTAAAATTACGGGATAGTTTACTGACATAAATACCAATTGGAGTTTCAGTCAATCGATTTTTGCAGGGTAAGTAGTGGGCATACCATCAATATACGATTGGAATAATAGACAACATACGGTCCCGGGTGCCACCAACATATACACCGATGGCTCTAAGCTTGATGGGAAGGTGGGAGGGGGCATCTTTTCACAGCATCTGGGTTTAGAGGTCTCTTTCCGCCATCCTTATCATTGTAGTGTGTACTAAGCGGAGAGTCGATCACTGAATGCCGCAGATCTCTTAACGAGATGGCTCAGGCTTATATGGGTACCTGGGCACAGGGATATTGAAGGAAACTGCACAGCAGACGAGCTGGCAAATAGAGGCATCTCCCGAGCAATTACTGTATACCCATGGTCACCTTCAGGCTTCGTATAAAAGCAAGCACCATAAGAAAGGTAAATGGGCTATGGGCAGCCATCTCGTCGTGCGAGACACCCATGCGAACTTAGTCTTCATATGAAAAGGGGCGTACAAGAGCGCTTCTGACTCTACACAAATCGGGCTTTGCATCTTTGATAAGGGTTCTATAGCGATATAATGTGTGTAACATCCCATGATTACCGTCGCAGTGGCAGATGTACCGAGGAGAAGAGCATCTAGTACCTGTTTTGTCAATGTCCAGCACTCAGCAGATGACGGTTGGCTATTCTAGGTGAAACGTTTCTCTACGACCTCACCGAGGAATCAAGAATGGGAGTTAAGGATTTAACCAAATTTATTGACTCCACGAAGTGGTTCAACCATCCGCTTTAGGCACAGAAGGGGCTAGAGACCGTGTAGATTATCACAACGGACGCATTGGTGGCCTAAGTGTCGGGCTGTTACCTTAGTGTTTCAGCTTATCCCTCGGAACCTTACCTAAGCTAAGGCATTTATTAGCAGAACACCATTCTGCGTAGGCAGCCTTCGGTCACGCTTCAGACAACTTATTTCTGTACATTTTGAAACACCCAATATACATAATTAAAAGAACCACATGAAAATGACAGAAAGTTTTTAACTTTGATTGTAAATATCTCTTTTGTCGTTAAAAACAACAACAAAGAAAAAAAAGAGACTCCCTTGGGTGGAGGGGGAAGTCTCGATATGTTGAAATTAATCAAAATGCGGGATAGGACACCACCCTGTGCCAATCCTGTTTAAACCTTTTTGGCTTAGATGCTTTTGTCTCTAGGCGGTTATTTTGATTAAAAAGTAGTAAAAGCGAGACAAAACTAACCAACATGTTACTAAAAATAATGGGTTCCCCCCACCGGATTAGGGTTCATGGGACCAAAACGCGTCTCTGGGTACCGATATCGACATTTTTAGTGCAGTTTTTACAGTTGACGTTGGATGTAAAGTATTACCCAATTTATTTTTGACATTGCTACGTTGAACTACAATCGCGTATACATGAATTGGTAACGATATTCGGTAACATTATTTTATATACGAATAGATAAAATATTGCGGGTAACGGCAGGAATAAGGTAGACAGGACTTGCTGGGTGCTACGGTGCTACTATGGTTTTCTTCGGCAGCACTTTTTCCGATCAAAACAAAACCCGCAACAACAAAAGTCAACCGAAAGCAGTCAGCGATAAATAAAAATATAATAAAGTAAACCGGCAATAAATATAACAAAGCGCAAATACGAATACATATAAGCCAGACGAAGATCATTTTTAAAAATTGCAGCGAAAGCTGGGAAATAGTGAAAACGCGAAAAAGGAATTAAAATATACAAGTTCATTCATTCATTAAGATAAAAGTGTTACTTAAAAAGACATACAAAACGTATAATTTATATATTGGTATTAATGAAACTACTAAAGCCTAGTTGGGTACATCATGACGGTAAGCAAGATGTTTTTAATGCCATGAACACATGGGTTTCTTTATACACAAATATCGTAGATTACGTATATTCTAAATTTCAGATAAGCCCATCTTCTCTATCGATGTGCACCAGGAATGCCTTAAATTTGCAACCGGTGGTCAAGGCTTGGATTCCGGCCGTGTCGTGATATGGAATTTAGTGCCAGTGTTATCGGAAAAAGTGGAGCAGGATGAAAGTGTACCAAAGATGCTGTGTCAATTGGATAATCACTTGGCTTGTGTTAATTGCGTACGCTGGTCACCCAATGGACAAATGCTAGCGTCCGGATCAGATGACAAATTAGTGATGATATGGAGAATGTCAAAGGTAAAAGTTAACAAAGTTGTAAGCAAGTATATACATATGTATTGCAAGATACTACTTGATTGTATGATATGGACATTCTCCACTGACTCCATTTAGCGCTCATTCATTGTTTTTTTTTTTCATAACCCCCTAAACTCATTGCTATTGTTCAATTACCTACACGAATTTTGCTGTTTAAATTTCATGCTTCTGCCCTCTAAAATTATCCGTGGCAACAGAAGGCTTTCTGAAGGCTGCTTATATCATTTTAAATACAAGTAACAAGCAAATAGAAAATTACCACTCTCTGATTTCTATACTCTATAGGGTCCAAGTGGGGTATTTGGTAGCGGAGGTCTTCATAAAAATGCCGAATCATGGAAATGTGCTGCAACATTACGCGGACACTCTGGAGATGTTCTGGACCTTGCATGGTCCCCTAACGAGCGCTGGTTAGCAAGTTGCAGTATTGACAATACCATCATAATCTGGGATGCGCAGACCTTTCCCAATATGGTCACCACATTAAGAGGGCATACAGGACTGGTGAAAGGTGTAGCATGGGATCCATTGGGCAAGTTTCTAGCATCACAAAGTGATGATCGAAGTGTGAAAATGTGGAAAACATCTGATTGGAGCTGTAGCACAACTATTACAGAACCATTCAAAGGTTGCGGCGGCACAACACACATACTACGCCTTTCTTGGTCTCCAGATGGGTTGTACTTAGTTTCGGCGCATGCAATGAATGGAGGCGGACCAACAGCACGTATTATAGAACGTGAAGGGTGGAAATGTGACAAAGATTTTGTAGGTCATCGTAAAGCCGTAACATGTGTGCGATTTCATGACACAGTGTTAACAGGACAAACTCCAAATACAGATAGAAAATTACAGTATTGTTGCATGGCAATGGGTTCAAGAGATCGTTCATTATCCGTTTGGATGACAGCACTAAATCGACCATTGGTTGTTATACATGATTTATTTAGTGATAGTATTTTGGATCTATCATGGGGACCAGCCAAATGTATATTGATGGCATGTAGCGGTGATGGGACTGTTGCATGCTTACAGTTCTGTGAAAATGAATTGGGTACACCTGTGTCAGATGAAGAAAAGGTCAGTTTTAGAAGTATAACATACACATGGTTATATTTTCCGTTAAGACATTTTTTTTTTTTTCACAATTAAAGTTTAATTAAGTAAAATTCATATTTTTCAGAATTCGCTATTCCAAAAAACATATGGCAAAAGTGTGACACTAGAAAATGGCACGGGAGGAGCAGCAGATATGCTTATTGAAAATCCTGAGTTGTTGGTAGATGCACATGAGAAGCCGAAAGCACCTACATTGCCAACAACAATAACAACAAACATAATTAGTTCAAGTACAGATGTAGCAGCGCAATGCTTAATGGAAATTTCTGAAACATCAAACGGTTATCATAATCCTTCTGCCACAAATACAGCAAGTTCTAACGGAAGTGACGAGCACACGAACGGTATTAGTGCGGTTAGGAAACAAACAGAGACCAGGACTGCTGATGGCAAACGCCGTATTACACCATTTTTTGTAGCGCCCAATCAGGATATAAGGTAGGTTGTCGTTTTTCCGTGAAACTTTCGCATTTATTATATCAGTAAGATAAATTAGATTATACATATAATATTAACTTTATATTAACGAAATTCATTTATGTATTTGCAGTGAGTCAAAAAATACCGCAGACTGTGTTTCGCATTCTCCTGCTGTCATTTTGAGTTCGAATACAGCAACAAATACACCAACACCCGTCGTACATAGTGCTGAAGTCAGCCAATCAGATACAAATACATTTGCGAAACCTATGATAACCCAGGCACAAGAAATGTAAGATTTTGGCAATCTATTATAACCACAGCAATTATTTCCAAACAACAGTCCACCAATGAGTGCATCCATGCCCTCAGTGCAAACAATAGTTGCCGATAAGTTCTATGTTGTTGTTGTTGTTGTTAACAGTGCTTCGCCCTGCCCAATGGGCTCGATCACTCTAAATTGTCATCAGGCTCTTCTAACGGAAGTCCGAGGAAATGCGCAGTTTCCACAGGGTTGGACCAGAGTGATGTGGGTGTTAGAAGAGTGGGTTCAACTGAACAGGAAAAGAGATGTATGGTATCATGAGGGGTCATACCACATGCAGGGCATGTATTTGGTATGTTGGGGTTCAGTCTGCATAAGTAAGAGTTTAACCTATTACAATATCCAGAGCGAAGTTGTGCTAGTATGACTCTAGTCTCCCTCGGAAGTACACGCTCCTCTTCAGCCAATTCAGGTGGTTGAGTATTAATAACGGGATTCACAGGCCGAGATCTGAGGGATCTGTCTACCGACTCAGTGTGGAGGTCATTTAGAGCCCGTCTATGGTTCCGCAGATCAAACGGCAAAGAGATATGATGCCGGATCTCATCGTAATGCTTACGGAGATGTCTCCTTATGTCTCTGGGGGGCGGTGCTACATCCAAAAGATGTCGGTTTGGATGACTAGGTTTGTGACAGTTCAGAAGGAACTGTCTACTCAAGAGTTCCGCGTGCTCTTGAACATAGAGCAATTTCGCCTCTTGATGGAGGTGAGACTCAGATGACATAAGCAGGCATCCCGTGGCAGTTCTGATGGCGGTGTTTTGGCAGACTTGCAATTTCCTCCAATTGGTGTCAGAAAGGTTGGGCGACCATATAGGCGCAGCATAGTCAATAACCGGCCGGCCAATAGCCTTATATGTAGCAAGCAATGTTTCTTTGTCTTTTCCCCAAGTACTGCCGGCCAGTGACTTGAGGATCTTATTGCGGCTCTGTACCTTTGAGGCTATTGCGGTGGCATGACCAGCGAAGGTGAGGCCGTTGTCAAATGTCACGCCCAAGATTTTTGGGTGGTTGACAGTAGGTAGAGGTACTCCATCTACGTGGACATTTAACTCTTGCCCCATCTGCGCATTCCATGTGGTAAACAGGGTCGCCGTAGATTTAGTCGGAGACAGGGTCAGATTACGCTCGGTGAAGAAGCTGGAAAGGTCATGGAGGTAACTGTTGATTCTTATACAGAGTTCATCAATGGAGGGACCCTTGCCCGAGGCCATTATCGTGCAGTCGTCAGCGTAGGAAACAATGGAGACTCCCTCTGGTGGGGGGGGAAGTCTCGAAATATAGAAATTAAACAAGAGGGGAGAGAGAACACCACCTTGCGGCACCCCTTGTTTTATTCTTCGTGGTCTAGATTTCTTGTTCCTAAATTTGACTGTTGCCTGTCGACCATTGAGGTAATTAGCGGTCCACCTCTTAAGGCCGGCAGGGAGCGGTGTCTCATCCAGGTCTCGGAGGAGAGTGGCGCGATTGACCGTGTCGAATGCATTTGACAGATCAAGTGCCACGAGAACCGTCCTATGGTTTGGTGGATTTTGGTTCAAACCGTTGTTAAACTGCGTTGTAATGGCGTTCAAATGGAGCTCGCGCATTTCCTGGCGTCCGATTTGACACTGTCGCCGAAAGCAATGGCGACCTTGTCTTTGTGTTTGGTCGGATTGGATAGGGCCTTGACAGTCGACCATAGTTTGCCGACTCCGCCGGAGAGGTTGCATGTCTCAAGGTGTTGTTTCCACTTGGTCAGCTTGTGTTCGTTGACAATCCTACGGATTTCAGCATTGAGATCTTTTATTCTGGGATCTGCGGGATTGATAAGTCTCACTTGGTCACGTTCTCTTGCCATCGCCGCAGCTTCTGCCGGGAAATTCGGACGAATTTCTGGTATTCTGCCAGCAGGAATAAAGCGGCAAGAGGCTGAATCAATGATCTTGCGAAACTCTCGTTCACCTTTGCGTACGTCCGTTGGAGTGGGTAAGGCAGCGAAGGAGCGCTCTGTATATTCAGTAAAGCGGTCCCAGTCCGCTTTGGTGAAGTTGATGTATGTTATTTTATCAGTCGTTATGAAGTCGGTCGGTCGTTCAACAGAGAGTAAAATGGGTAGGTGGTCTGAAGCTAACGTAAGCATCGGTCGCCAGATGACAAAGTTAATAAGGCCCGCGCTCGTTATGGAGATGTCTGGCGAGCTGTGACAGTTACCTGCCACCCTGGTGGGGGCATCTCCATTGACTGTACAGAATGCTGAGTTATCTATTTGGTCTGCAATTGCCTGTCCTCTACTGTCTGCTGGCAAGTTGGAGTGCCAGAGATCGTGATGTGCGTTGAAGTCGCCTAGGATTAGGCGGTTATCGCCCCTTAGCAACGCACTAATGTCGGGATGATAATCTCTAGGACAACACGTGGCAGGAGGAATATAGATGTTTATGATTTGCAGGTCGGCGTCTCCTGACCGGACTGCTATGCCTTGGCATTCTAAGGTAGAGTCCCTGGGGTCGACGTCAGGGGAAAATAGATTGTATTGTACAGAGTGATGTGTGATGAACGCAAGGCCACCCCCAAGACCGCTGGGACGGTCTTTACGATGTACATTATACCCATCACAAGTTCGTAAGTCCGATCTCGTGTTCAGTTTTGTCTCTTGTATCGCGGCGATTTTGATGTTGTGCGTCTTCATAAAGTCAGTTATCTCCGCGATCTTTCCAGCTAATCCGTTACAGTTCAGCTGCAGAATTTTGAAGTGTGTAGGAGGGGAGGCGGGGGACATACTAGGCGTGAGGGACGGATGCGTTTGCCTAGGTGGAGGTAGGCTAAGGCCTAAACTATGTCGCAGTCTAGAGTTGACAGCGCCATGGCCGATGTTGTCTGGCGTGGAGGGCGGCTGTGTACTGCAACAGGGGGCTATGAACGAATCCGTCCAAAGGTTGCCGTTTGCGAGCCCAGAGCACATAAGGGTGTGACACAGGCCAAGGCAACTGTTGCACTTGACCGATGTCGCAGGCGTATACAATCTTTGCCGACAAACGGTGCACGTAGTGAAAGGTACTAGGAGGTGGTGTTCCTGACCCACGTGCAGGCTGGAAGCAGGGGGGGGCATTGGAGGCAGAGACAGAGGGGACTGACGCTCGGCGATGCTCATATCTGACCTATTCCGGGGGGAGTAGGAGTGTTGAGCGGCCGTGTGAGATGGAGACGCTGGCGTGCGTGAGCGACAGTCGGGAGTGGGTGAGGCAGGGATGGCAGCGGTGCTGCCAGTCGTGTAGACTGAGCCACTATTGTGACTATTGGAAGTAGTTAGAGGCGGTAAGGGAGTGCCAGAGCGGCGGCTACCGCGGGACGTCCTAGGACGTGTACAGCAAGGTGCCTCAAAGGTACTAAAGAAAGTACGGGGTCTGTGGATGGCAGGGTTAAGCCCTGAACATCCAGATTTATGTAACCATCTCTTACACTTGGCGCATTGTACCGAATACGACCGTTTAATATAAATTTTCTTCCAGCAAACGCAGCAGATCCAGTCTCTTGGTCCAGGGTTGGGTTCGACCCCAGCCCGTAACAAGAGACAATGGAGCAACCCAGCTGCAAGGGTTTGCTCCGAGGACGACAATTTAAGGGTGGGACGGGACAGATTGGACAGGGTTACACTGAAATAACAGCCCTTGGCCGGGTGAGAAAACCCGGGTCATTCCGGTGCGATAGAACCGGCTGTTGTGGGAATGAGTTCTATATGGATGTTTACCTCCTTTTTCAAAAAACCTAACATTATATACTCAGCTATGAGCTTTTGCAACCCAGACATGCCGAAGTTTTGCCCGACATTTGGTGTGTCCCATCACGATACCACCCGCTTTTTTATAAGCACAACTTTATCAGCAAAGTTTTTTTTTGTCAATACTTAAAACTTTGAGATCTACTTTAATTGAGTTCATATATGTTTCAGAGCCTGTTGTTGTTGTTGTTGTAGCGACTACTTAACCTGTCCAGGGTGTCACCCCCAGCCAACACTGTCATCAGGCTCTTCTAACGGAAGTCCAAGAAACCTCGCGGCTTCAACAGGGGTGGACCAGAGTGAGATTGGAGTTAGAAGAGTGGGCTCGGTTGAGCAGAGGAACAGATGGTTAGTATCGTGGGGAGACACGCCGCATGCCGGGCAGACATTTGGCATGTCGGGGTTCAGTCTGGATAAGTAAGAGTTTAGTCTGTTACAATATCCAGAACGAAGTTGAGCCAGCGTGACTCTTGTCTCCCTGGGCAGTTCGCGTTCCTCGGCGGCAACAGGTGGAGCTTGTGCCTGTAGGACCACATTCACTGGACGAGACCTGACAAAGGAGTTTACCGACTCCGTGTGGATGAGGTTGAGGGCCCGCCGGTGCACCTCTGGATCAAACGGCGAGGAGATGTGATGCCGGATCTCATCATAGTGCTTACGGAGGTGACTCCTTATTCTCCTGGGAGGCGGATTTTCGTTGAGCAGGTTCCTGTTCGGATGCTGCTGATTATGGCAGTTGAACAGGAATTGTCTGGACAACATCTCGCAATGCTCTTTGACATTGAGCATTTTTGCCTCATTATGAAGGTGATGCTCAGGAGACATAAGGAGGCACCCCGTGGCGGTTCTGAGTGCGGTGTTTTGGCAGGCCTGCAACCTCCTCCAATGTGTGTCTGCTAACCCCGGCGACCATATTGGCGTCGCGTAGCTCAGAACCGGCTGGCCGATTGCCTTGTACGTTGCCAGTAACGTTTCTTTGTCTTTCCCCCAAGTACTGCCAGCTAGTGACTTGAGGATTTTGTTACGGCTTTGTACTTTGGTGGCAATCGCGGCTACATGAGCACCGTATTTGAACATGTTATCAAACGTGACCCCTAAGATTTTGGGGTGTGTGACAGTCGGAAGCTTGATGCCGTCGACGTAGACGTTTAATTCCATGTTCGCCTGCGCTGTCGACGTCGTAAATAGGGTGGCCGAGGATTTGGTCGGTGACAGTGTCAGGTTCCGTGCAGCGAAGAAACTGGAAAGGGTTGGAAGGTATGAATTTAGTCTCGAGCAGAGCTCATCAACGGAGGGTCCAGTCGCCAGGATCGTGCAGTCATCGGCGTAGGAGACGATCGAGACGCCTTCTGGTGGGGAAGGGAGCCTCGATATGTAGTAATTAAACAGAAGCGGGGATAGGACACCACCCTGTGGCACCCCCTGCTTAATTATACGTGGTTTTGATCTTTCGCCTCTAAATTCAACCGATGACTGCCGGCCACTCAGATAGTTGGCGGTCCAACGCTTTAGACAGGGGGGAAGGTTTGAATCTTCCAGGTCGTTAATGAGTTGTGCGTGATTAACAGTGTCGAAAGCTTTCGACAGATCAAGCGCAACTAGCACGGTCCTGTCATTTGGGCGAGATTGGTTGAGACCGTCACCTATCTGTGTGGTGATGGCGTTTAGCGCGGTGGTAGTGCTATGCATTTTGCGGAAACCATGCTGATGTTCGGCTAATCGCAGGTTAGCGGTATAATAAGGGAGCAAGACCGCCTCCAAGGTCTTCACTACTGGCGAGAGGAGTGATATCGGTCGATATGACTCCCCCACGTTAGCCGGCTTGCCGGGCTTTAGTAGTGGCACCACCTTTGCCTGTTTCCATCTTTCTGGAATGACAAAGGTGGTCATGGACAGATTGAAGACGGTTGTTAGGTACCTTACTCCCTCATCGCCGAGATGTTTTAGCATCAGCATGGATATACCGTCTGGCCCAATGGATTTAGAATTTTTGGACCTCCGTATGGCCTCCCGAACCTCTGTGGTGGTGATGACAATGGGCGCTTGGTTGTTTTTGCGTTTGTGCGCTTCCCTGATGGCGCGCCTGATTTCCTTGTCAACCGGAGGATGCAGTACGAATTGCCGGCAGAAAGCGCTCGCGCATCTCTTTGGTTTCGACTGTACCTTATCACCAAAGGTGATGGATATTTTGTCGTTAGGTTTGGTCGGATTAGACAAGGATTTGACAGTGGACCATAATTTGCCAACACCAGCAGAGAGGTTGCAGGACCTTAGGTGCTCCTCCCATTTGGCGCGTTTGTGTTGATCGACTAGCCGTCTGATCTCCGCATTGAGATCTTGAATTTGGGGATCCGTAGGGTTCAAGCGTCGCACGTGGTCACGTTCATTAGCCAGGGCCGCTGCCTCTGCGGGGAAGTACGGACGTATCTCCTTAATTCTGCCTGACGGAATGTATTGATTGGAGGCTGAAGCTATGACCATGCGAAACGCTTTTTCCCCTTCTCGTACATCAGACGGGTTGGGAAGAGCAGCGAAGGTGCTCTCAGTGAAACCAAGAAAACCAACCCAGTCAGCTTTGTTGAAGTTAGTGAAGGTGCGCTTCTCAGAAGTGACGAAGTCATTGGGGCGATCGATTGAGAGGACTATCGGCAGATGGTCGGATGCAAGAGTGAGCATTGGTCGCCATTCAACGCAGTTTATGAGACCTGCGCTGACAATTGTGAGGTCTGGCGAACTGGAACAATTTGCCGCAACTCTCGTGGGGGCGTCCCCGTTCACAGTGCAAAACGTCGAATCGTCTATTTGTTCAGCCAATTCCTGTCCCCTGCCATCGGCTTGTAGGCTTGAGTGCCACAGATCGTGGTGTGCGTTGAAGTCTCCGATAATTACACGGTTATCGCCCCTGAGTAACGCACTGATGTCAGGGTGGTAATCTCTCGGACAGCAGGTGGCAGGAGGTATATAGATGTTTATAATTTCAAGGTCGACGTCTCCTGTCCGGACAACCATTCCTTGACGTTCCAGGAGGTTGTCCCTCGGGTCGACGTCAGGCTCAAATGTACGATATTGCACGGATTGGTGGGTGATGAAGGCGAGTCCGCCCCCAAGTCCCCTCTCTCGGTCACGTCGGTGGATGTTATAGCCGTCACAAGTCCGAAGACTTGATCGGGCGTTTAACTTCGTCTCCTGAATGGCAGCGATCTTGATGTTCTGACGCTTCATGAAGTTCACTATTTCACTCACTTTCCCAGTTAGGCCGTTGCAGTTTAATTGTAGGACGCGAAAGTGCGAAGGGGGAGAAATATTCACGCTGGGAGTCAGGGACTGGTGCGTATGCCTTGGTGGAAGCAGGCTGGGTCGCACACTACGTCGCACTCTAGAAGTCGAGGGATCCGAAGCACCAGAAGGTGGCGAATCAGTTGACGTTGTAGGTTGCGTAGCTCGACAACATGGTGCAACGTACGTATCAGTCCATAGGTTCCTGTTTCCAAGTTGAGAACATATAAGCAGGTGACACAGGCCAAGGCAAGAGTTGCATTTGACTGATGTCGCAGGTGTATATAATCTCAACCGACAAACAGAGCACAAGGTGTAAGGGACCAGGAGCTGGTGGCTTTGACTTACATTTGTACTAGTGCTGGAAGAAGAAGGGGAAGTTGAAAGTGGGCGGGGGGTAGGCTGTCGCTCGGCATTGCTCACTTCTGAAACAGAGGTGCTACGTAGAAAGTAGCTGTGAGCGGCTGTGTGAGGTGTTGGCGCCTGTGGGCGTGAGCGGCAGCGGGTGTTACACACTTCTAGCTGGGCGTTGTTTGTGCTATTAGTCGTGCAGACTGTTACAGAAGCTTGTGACGGTGCGATACTAGATCGTCGTTGGCCACGGGACGTCCGAGGGCGTGAACAGCAAGGGGCCACGAAAGTTTTGTAGAAACTAGGGGGCCTATGTGTGGAGGGATTTAGCCCGGAGCACCTGGTTTTGTGCAGCCATCTTTTGCAAGAATTGCATTGGACGGAGTGTGAACGCTTAACGTAGATTTTCTTCCAGCAGACGCAGCAGATCCATTCTCCTGGACCCGGGTTGGATTCGACCCCAGCCCGGATAAGGAGGGTTTTGAGCAGCCCTGCTGCAAGGAGCTGCTCGGAGGATGACAATATTAGTGAGAAAGGTGACAGGTTAGACAGGGTAGAGTCGAAATAACAGCCCTTGGTCGGATATAAAAATCCGAGTCATTCCGGTACGTAGAACCGGCTGTTGTGGGAATGTGTTTCAGAGCCTCATTAGTGAAGCTGAGATTTACTTTCTTATATAAGTAATATACTCTACGAGCTGAGTATAAAAATAGAGTTTCACTAAATAACTTTACGCTCGAATTTTAATCTTTCTTAACTCCATTTTCGCATTCTAGTTCTATTCTCGAACAATAAAAATGGGCAAAATCAATAGCTCAATTAAAGGTCCACTTACTGAAATTTTTATAACAGGATCGAAATTTTCACACCTACTGTGACTTGAAAATACTATCAAGCATATTTTTGATTTTAAAAGCCATTAGGCATTAAAATCCATTTGCTTTCCTAGGTTATACTCCCATTTAGCTTAAACGAGATGTTTATCGTCACCGTTTTTGAAAAATAAGAATGTTTTAGCCGATTGTAGTAACTGAAATTCCAAAGTCATGTGGTTTTCATATAAAACATGACCCTCACGATTTTTGTCAAATGTAGAATAAAGTAAGCCTATTTACTCGAAATCGAAAATCTGCACATTCATGCCCTTGGCTTGTTGTTGTTGTTGTTGCTGTAGCGACTACTTAACCTGCGTAAGGTGTCACTCCACAACAACAACATGCCCTTGGCTTGCTCTAGTTTGATGAAAATTTTAAAAATGTTTTATGGCCACTATAATATTTCTTCCTCCAAAAATACTTTTGTACTTTATAAAATATTGTTTTCAGTTGCCTGGATGCCAGATTAGTTAAAACAACAACTTCAGCTGCAAAATTGCATCCACAAAAAGCTGATAATAGTTCTGTGAGAACATTTCCCCTTATTGTCACTACAAAATCAAGTACAAACTCCACCACAGCACCAACAACTTCATCAGCTTCAAATGCGTCAGTTGGCAATTTAAAGCCATATCAGGCATCAACAGCTGGACCTAAATTAATAATAAATCATAATACTAAATGTGAATTCCAAAAAACCGCTCTAGATCATAGGGTGCATGTTCATAATGGATATTTGAGTACGGGTAGTGGCTTCTTGGCTAAAGTAACCGGTTACAATATACTCAGGCCGGCTCAAATTGAAAAATTGTGGGAAATTTTAGTGGGTAAGTGCTTAGTTGAAGAATATACAAAGAAATTAAGAATTTTAATTGATATGATTTTGTTTTTTTTTTTCAAATCAGGTTCACCAATTGTCAATTTGAATTTTTGCCATAGATATGTGATGTTATGTAGTTTGGATGGTACATTGCGTTTAATGGATATGAAAACTGGTGTAGCTACACTACCCGTCATAAGTATAAGTACAGCTGCAGTGCAATGCGCTTTTGTAAGCATCATATAATGAATTTACATAGTGTGTTGTCATTATTTTGATATTGTTTCCAGTGTCCTAGCGGCCGTTTGGTGGGTGTGGTAGCAGATTGTGGCACTGTACGCATTTGGCATATTGCAGAACGGCGCATATTTTTAGCTGCTACATATAATGAGATTGGTACAAAGCTCGGCACAGTTGTACAATTTAATATCACCGAGGATGGTGTACCTATGATATTATTTGCTAATGGTAATGCCTATTCATATTCCGCGCAGTTGCAATCATGGCTTGCACTTAACACAAAGGACCCCATAATAAGGCATGGCGTGCAAACTACAATACCTAAAGATTTCCAGAAAAATTATGTTTCCTATCCGTTAATTTCTACGCAGGCAGCAACCAATACATTTGCTGCTAAGAGCACATCAGTTGACATGTAAGTACTAACTTTTTAATCACCCTTACATTGTAACTCTCCCCAAACCGAAAGTGCTAGGTTGAAGTCCAGGGACCGGTAACATCAAAAATGATTTAGAAGAAAATTATTTTTTTATAAACGAGTTGTTCGTCGGCAAGAGCTTCGAGCTTATTTCTTCCATGATAAACTTAGCAACAAAAATTCATCTTTCAACCGTTCCCAGTCGGTATTAAACACTAAAAGTAGTAGTAGTAGAAGACAAAGTGGAAAAGAGATGAATCCTTTCAAATTTATAACTAAAATTTTTTCTATCGAATAACAAAGTTCTGCCATGTAAATAAAAGTTTTAATTGGCTAAGTCGGGCACCTAGGAATTCTCTTAAGAGAAACTGGTTTTGGTTGTCGTTGTTTGTAACGACAAAAATGTTGTTGTTGTTGTTATTAACATTGCTTCGCCCTACCGTGAGCATAAGAAACTTTGTGAAGCGGCAGAACATCGGTATAGCCGGAAATTGAAGGCTGCAATTGTGATCCGCATTTTTTCCCTGCACTACCACGATGAAATTTCCTGTAGCTTGATTAAATTATGATCTGCAGAATTTCTGAAAATTTAGGTAAAGGTAAAAGTTTGCTTTTTTGAAATGAACACACATACCTTCAATAGTGCTTGAGTTTATACACCAATAGCAACGATGTAGCGTGAATGCGCGTTAGACCCGGAATTTATGAATTTTTGTTGCCAACAATTTAAAGGCCGAATAACAAAACCCATTATTTAAGCATTTTATTTGATATTTTCAAGTTGCGCTGGGACCTCTTGAGAATGAGGTTTTGGAAGTTAGAATATGCCCGAGTTAGGTATACCTGTTGTTCTTGTTAACAGTTCTCCGTCATGCTTAATGCGCACCATCATGCTGAGAATCGTCACCAGGCTCTTCAAACGGGCAATCCAAAGAAACAGGCAATTTGAACAAGGTTGGACCAGAGTGATATTGTGTTAGAAAAGTAGGTTCAATTGAACAGTTAAAAATATGTTTGGCATCATGCAAGTATTTGGTATGGTTTTGTTGAGTCTGGACAAATAATAGTTTAACCTATTACAGTATCCAGATCGAAGTTGTGTTAGACTGCCCTGCGGGTTAGGGGTTTAGAATATGCCCGAGGTAGGCATACCGGTCGTAAGAGGCGACTAATATGCACAAAGGTAATGACGTGCAACTCGATGGTTGATCTACGGATATGATGCCTCTCACCTCTCATTACCCATCTCTCCTTCCTTACGGAAGGAGGGGTGACATGACCTAGAAGGTTCCACTGGTCATAAATCGCTACCACGACAGTCGGGCAGTACCGCAAGGGAGTACCGGAGCGTACCGGATTCATATCCGGCCAAGGACTGTCAGTTCGACAGCACTCCCCAAAACCTTCGGGGAGTGTTTTTGTCGTTACAACAACAACAACAACAACAAGTTGTGTTAGAGAAACTCTAGTCTCCCTGTACAGCTACAATAATAATAGGGTTCCGGGTCAAGTTTTTTTTGGTCCTTATGAAAACAAACCTATCGACATAAGCATAAAATTACATGTTATTTTTTGGTTTGAATTCGAAATAGTACTATGTACATATGTAAATATGATTTTTTTCTTCTTCTGCAGGAATATGCACGATTGGCAATCGAGCGCTAAATTAAGTTTCATTGAAAATCAAATTATGTTATCAGAAGCCATTAATTCTCCCGAGGAATTGATATTCTGGTATAATATGTACGCTTATCAGCTTGCAATGAGTGGGACAGAACAACGTTTAAGACTGCTATTAGACGATTTACTTGGTCCATCACCACGTAAAGTTAGAGCCGAACATAAAATATTGGTTAGTTATGAGTACAATTAATCTTATTACACATGCTAATAATAGTGCATGAATTTATGATTTAACTTACAGTCAGTACCAAAACATCAGTTATTGGCAAGCGTACTGAACATACTTAAAACACACATAAAATGGCAACGTTTGTATATGGAATATCATGAATTGTTCGACTATGGTTCTAATAAAATTAACACAAATGCTGGTCATATGGACGTGGATATGCATTCTACGATTGCAAATGCTGAACCTGTGCTGGATAATAACTAACCAAAATAAAAGTGATCCCTTGTCACAACAAAATTGCATGAAAAACTCGAAAACTGCCATAAATGATAACGTGCTGCAATTGCATTTTAAGCAATATGGCATGCTTTTTTTTATTGTATGTACATATAAAAGAAACTATAATTTATAAAATAATATAAACACATAAACGTTACGTGGGATTGTATTCTCTTTATTTTAATAAAAACGCATGTCTATTGCATATATGCTGGACCTGGAGTGGGCACACTCTTAAGTGGTGAATCAAAATCGACCTCTGGCTGCTCTGGCATTGGCCCTTCATGTATTGTTGCGCCTATGCGATCCTGTAGTGTATCATATAATTTATGTACTGTTTCGTTATGACCAGCTGTTGGTTGTATAGCTTTCATAAGTGTGGCCAATCTACCCGCCGGTAGTTTATTGTGGACATACCACAACAGTTTTAGCATATGACGTGTAACATTATCGCGAGTTAATCCGGCAAAAAGAAACTCGTCAAAGAGTGTAGTACAGAAATCTTCGGTTTGAAATTCATCTGCCATGGGAATTAGCAAAGCAATCTAGAAACATGTGGCAATAATAAACGATTTTGGGTTATAATTTAGTACCGCAACATCATAATTTAACAAATTTATTTATTTATGTGTTTTTAATAATTTTCTTTTAAAATATAGCGATCTCTATAACAGGAAGTTTACACAAAGTTCAGTACAGTTAATCAAAGTTTGAATTTATTCATCGCTTTGGGAGATCTCACTTCAAGTTCTACTGGGAATTTTGAATTCTATAAACTTTCTTGAACTTTAAAACGTTCTATTATATTATTAAAAACGCATAAATAAATACGACTAAAACAATATTCAACTTTGACCTCATAATAAGCATTGTGTAAAAGCAAATTATTTTAGCCAACTAAAGAAAACCAAACTTGGAAGTGTAATGCAAATATCCTATATACATAAATATAAAAAAAATTTGACTTACAAGTGAATGTAGAAATGGATCTTCGTAAGCGCGATCATCTTTACATGCTGATAATATCGCCAAAACACGCAAAACGCCAACACGATCTTTTAGACGTGACGTATGTAACGTATAATACATAGCTAAAATGCTGGCAACCGAACTTTCCTGTATATATGCCTCCACAGCATCTGGTGCAGGCCCAGAATGTTCAATTGTACATAGGGCAGATTCACGTTCATCTGGTGGTAATTTTGAATGTAAACTACGACATTGATCATCTACCATGAGTGACATTAATGCTGGCAAAAATTTTGTTACTACTTGACAATCCAATTTGGGCTCCTTAAAGTCTTGTGAATCGATCATTACCCAAGCACTCAATCCTAGAGCAAGCATACGCAACAGCAATATAAGTATAGTATTATCACGGGGTAAACCTTCATTGTTAATTAAATGTTGTAAAATTTTTATAGCCGACGTAGCAAGGAAATTTATCGCATAAGGATCGCATAAAGTCATAGACAAATCACCCAATACTTGTTCCTGTCCACGTTTTATATTATCTAGAAATCCTTGCAATTCCCGTGAACGTTTTATATCCACATTCTTCTCACGTATACAAGCATCCAAACACCATGTGAATTTATGACAAGGATCCACTGATATTATTTCTTGTACTTCTAAATCGTGTAGTGCCATTAATAACTCGGCGCGTAGTGTACAATAATGCACATTTCGAGTACGTAGGAAAAGTGTACGTAAAAATTGTAAAACCATATCGTACAACTTCACACTTTGTCCAATCATATTCGCTAACTTTTGTACGACCTCACCCTGACGTCGCACCTTGGGCGATGGATGAAAAAATAGGTTGTTTAGATTTGTATGATCGAATAATACATGTTCCTTTTCTCGAATATATTGCGAAAGTAATGGTGAAACCTCGTCACCAAATAGTGATTGATTGTCTCTCCATATTTGTCTTTTTACTTCTGTATCAGTATCCGAATAAAGTTCTCGATCACGTACTAAAATTCGTAAGTATTTATCATCAATATGTTGGGTATTGCGTAGAATTGCCATTACTACTGGTCTGAGGGCTTTCACTCGTACAACGGGAAAGCTTTTTACCAGTAACTCCTTCAACTTTTTGTCACGTTCTCGTGGATCCTTTTGACCCAACTCATTTATGTGGGCAATTAACTTTTCCCGCAACTCCTATAAAGAAAATATAGTTCAATAAATATGCATATGTAAAGGTTGGCGCTTGGATTTCAGAAGTTCGAATCCAACAACTCATGGAGGTATAAGAAACCCCTATTCTCTTAAAGATCACACTGTAGCAGCAACAGCCACCGTACTAGTGTAAGTCCTTATTTACAATACCATTCCCTAAGGTAGATCTTTTTGATTAATGCAATTTACTTTTTGTTAGATTTTTCTTAATTTACACTACCAAAAGTTTTATCAATCCAGGTTATCACGTTTCCCAGAGGCATAACCTGTACCACTCACCTCCATAAGGGATGTATGAAAATCCAGTCGGCGCACGCCGTGCAAATCTAGTAATGGTAGCATGGGACGCAACGAAGGGAGTAGTACGCCATTTTCCAGCTAAATAGAGAAATTAATATTGTTATATTTATGTACAAAATCCTCAATTAACTTCACATACTTGAAAGCTTTCTATCGCCTTCAGAGGATCGGTACATGATGTAAGTGCTTCTCTGAGATATGCCTGTCCAGGAATATTTACTTCTTCTAGTCCGGTGCCGGCAAATTTTGGCGGTACTGTCATTTTGCTAGAAAGTTTCTCTTTTTAAAAGATAATATTTAACTTAAAGATGAAGTTGAACTCAGAAAATTAACATACGACTCCAAAGATGACATCGACGCAAAAGTCATATGTACATGGGTTTACCAATAAACACACTAACAAAGGTTGCCGTTTCGAAATTTTCTTATCAAATTTGGTATTTTATTTTTTAGCTCAGTTGCCGACTATCATTCATAGCGTTCAGACGTTGTTTTTCTCAGTGACTAGTTGTGACTTACACTTGTTATTGTGTTAAAGTTCCGTCAATCTTCTTAGTTTTCTCTATCCTCATTCGTACCGTTTGACATTTTGCTTTATTTTTATTTATTTTTTTTCATTAAATCCACGTGCAAATTAACTTTAAGTTTGCGTAAAAACAACTATAAAAATGTCGCCGGGACCTCCGGATAGGTCACCGAATCGCTTTGCTGTGCTAAGTGATTATGTCGACCTTCCAAGCAGGAAGAAACCAAAAAACAACCCTAAACAAGACAATTTTCCAGGACTTCGTCCAAAGAGCTATAACCCCAAATTCATCCTAATCTCGTCTGCGGATAGCACTAAACCACTATCTCAACTGAGCCCCTTTGCCATTAAAAAATCAATTGAAGCTATATCTACGGAAATAGACTCAGTTACTCAGCTCCGAGACGGCAATATGCTAGTATTGACACGCAACGCTCAAGTAGCAGAGAGATTCCAAAAAATCAAAACGTTCCCTAACCTTTGCCCAATTAATGTAAAGTTACATGACACCTTGAACTCAGTAAAAGGCGTAATCTACGCTCCTTGCCTTAAACACGTCGAAGAAGAGGAAATAATTCGTGAAATGAAGGACCAAAAGGTCACAGATGTGTACAAATTTAGGCGCCAAATTGATGGCAAAACCATTTACACTGGTCAAATGGTGTTAACTTTTGATCTTTATCGACTCCCTGATACCGTTGAAGTGGCCTGGTACAAAGTCAAAGTACAACCTTACATCCCAAACCCAATGCGGTGTAGGACCTGCCAGAAACTGGGGCACACGCAGAAAAGGTGCACCAACAATCCAACGTGCGATAATTGCAACCTCCCACCTCACAATCCTGACAAATGCGTCAGAACCCAATGCGCCAACTGCGCTGAAGAACACTCCTCATCAGACCGAAACTGCCCTAAATTCATCCAGGCGAGGAAATTCTCAAAATTAAAACCCTCAAAAAATGCAGCATGAGCGAAGCACGCCTTAAATATAAAAACAATTTACCCCTATCTCAACGCTTAGCCTCTTACGCCACTGCTGCAAAAAGTGGCACAACCTCCAACATTGATTTGACAAGTCCAAATAAAACCAATGCCGAAATAAATACCTCCACAATCCCCAGTTTATCAACAAAAAACACGCATACCATAAGAAATAACTCCACCAACTTACTTGAAAATTCTACTACTACTTCCTCTGAAACTCTTTCATTTCAACAAATCAATAAACCAACTATCCAATATAGCACAACATCTGAACAAAACTCAACACAACAAATGTCACCAATATCTCTTTTTACTCAAAATCTACTTAAAAATAACGAATACTACATCAAAAACAACGAAAGCAATAATAAAACCCCCTCGATGGATTATTCCATCGATGATTTATAAATCTAACCCCTCCCAAGTCCCTCGCTTCTGTAAAGTTCACCTTTACAAAAGACAGAGCACCTCGTCCCTCCCCCTCATGAACCTGAATATTCTTCAGTGGAATATGAAAGGCTTCTACAACAACTTATCTGAACTTCAATTACTAATCAAAGAATATAACCCAACTCTAATGCCAATCCAAGAAACACATGTCTGCCACAACTCCAATCCAACTTTTCTTAACAGCTACTCCACCTACTTTGCAAACTCTCCGGCCAATACAACATCCAAACAGGGCGTGGGTATAGCAATAAAGAGCTACATCCCACATAAAAAAATCGAAGTAAACTCTCAACTGCAAGCAGTAATGGTCGAGATTGAATTGAGTATAAAATTCACAATAGTATCCGTATATATTCCACCTTGTCAAAAGTTTAGTAGTAGAGACTTAACTGAAATTTTCAATTCAGTCAACACTCCAATTATAGTACTTGGGGATTTCAATGGTTGGAATAACCTATGGGGTGCCCCCTCCGACAATCATCGAGGACGTATTATAGAAAATGCCATAAGGTTATCCGATCTGAGCGTTTTGAATGATGGCAGCCCGACTCATTTTTCCACCCACTCTTCCTTCTCCCACGTCGACATATCCCTTTGCTCCCCTCCACTGTTCCCTCTTATAAAATGGCAGACACTTAATGATCTCCATAACAGAGATCACTTCCCAATTATCCTAAATTTCTCATTGAACCCTAATGTCTCTTATCGTACAAAAACCCCACCCAAATTCCTATTAGATTTCGCCGACTGGGAAAACTACAAAAAGGAGGTTCATTTCGAATTAAATGCGCGGACCGAATCAAACTATCCAAACCACGAAGCTTCTAGCATTGCTAAATCCATACGCGTAGCTGCAAACCACTGCATTCCCCAAGCATCGCCCTCCCGTAAAACTCACGTACCCTGGTGGAATAAGGAGCTTACGCTTCTCAGAAGAGATAAAATGCAAGCTTGGCATAAATTTAAAAATAATCGTACACCCCCAAACCTCATAAAATTCAAAAAATGCAACGCCCTATTCCGGAAGGAGATGAAAGCGCAAAAACAATTAAGTTTCCAAAAATTTACCGAATCTATTTCCCCTAACTCTTCAGTGTCCGAGATTTGGAATAAAATCAACAGACTATGCCATAGGAATCCACATACACCGGTAATTGCAATTAAAACCAACCACTACACATCCTCCGATCCATCCGTGATATCTAATGAATTCGGTAGAGTGTGGTCGAATCTTTCGTCCGACACAAACTTCTCCAGCCGCTATAGAGACGCAAAAAGTCACGCCGTACGCCATATTGAACCCCCTCGAGAGATACATCCAAAAGCTGCTCTCATCGAGAAGCCAATTTCAATGATCGAACTACGAACTTGCATTGGCAAAGCAAAAGGTAAAACACCCGGTTTCGATCGAATTTCGTATAAGATGATCAGGGAAATGCCGGCCATAGGTTTATCCCGCTTATTGCAACTCTACAACTCCATCTTTGACACGGGCATCATCCCTCAAAATTGGAAAATTGCTATCATTATTCCCATACCAAAGCCAAATAAGAACCCAATCTCAACCGATGGATACCGCCCTATTTCACTCCTTTCATGCCTCTCCAAAGTCATAGAGCGAATAATAGCAAACCGTATCTCCTGGTTTACCGAGACGCAACAACTTATTAATTCTAACCAAGTTGCCTTCAGACCCAACAGAGGATGCACTGATGCTCTTCTTCACATTGACTATTATGTCACGAAAGCACTCTCAGCACGCAACCATGTTTCTATTCTTTCGCTCGACTTTGAGAAAGCATTTGACCGAGTTGGACCACATGTCATTCTAAACCGTCTCCGCCTGTGGGGAGTAGGCCCCAAAATATTCTACTTTGTTAAATCTTTCCTAACCAATAGAAAGTTTCGAGTACGAATCAAAAATATATTCTCTGACGTATATCCGCTAGAAAATGGTATCCCGCAGGGCTCGCCATTGGAAACGAAAAAGCAGACAGTGCAGCTAAATCAGCCTCCCTAACTCCCGTAACAAAAGATCCCACACTTGAAAAGAAAGACATGCGCACATTTATCAAGCGATATCTCCACGCCAAGACGAAACATGAGTGGCAAAACTATACCCACCATCATTACACTGCCGTAAACAGAGACTTCACTCCGCCTCAATATCCAACCGACATATCAAAGTCGCATATAAAACTCTTCTCTCGGATACGCCTTGGGCATACTTCGAGCACGCATGAACATCTTCTCTCCGGTGAGCCAACCCCTGCCTGTGCACATTGCGGCGAAACTACCTCATTAAACCATATATTCGTGGAATGCTCTGAGTTGACAGACGCCAGAAACCATTACCTCAGAAGAAACTGGACTGAACTCCTAAAAAACCCCACCAAAGAGAACATCAACTCCATCTACAACTTTATGAACCACATCCGAGTCCGAATTTGAATAGTTTACAAAACCTAAAACACAACAAAAACCACAAGCAAAATCTACCCATTAAATATACTTGCATATCTTTCACCAAATCATTATCTACATAACGCAATAAATTCTAGCAATAAGACATTTTGTTTTATCTATGTATATTCACAGAGCTGATAGCCCTGGCAGCTAATGCTCACTTAATGTTAACATATTAATTAAGTTAATTTGTTAATAAATAATAATAATAATAATATTTTTTAGCTGGTGACAACCATGGCGGTACCATTTCAGTACAGTGCAATCTTCGAAGAAAATCGCGATTCGAATTCAAAAGAGTGGCAATATTGACTTTTTTCTCGGCATTCTCTGTCATACGTAAACATTCAGCAAACTTATACTGATTTCCAATTTCTAATTTAGCGCGCGTGTTGCGTGATATTGTTAAAATAAAACGATCTACAAGTTAATCTGATGTTTGCGAATGGAATTAATCGAATGATTTAATAAAAATGTGTATATTTTTGTACACGTACTGTAAATTTTCATAATCTCAAAAAATTTTTGTAAACAAAAAACATATGACTCGAACTTGCTAAATGTGCATTTACTAAAAGCGCCACCATGAACGAGTCCAATGTCCGAAAATGCAAAATGCATTTAAAATTCAGCCTGAACAGCACATTAGGGTAATTGTTTCCTTTAGGAGACAACTGCTAAAACACGTCGGAAATTATCGGGAAAGGTATCAAAAGACGCGTTTTGACCTCGGTAACAATAACTAGGAAGCGAATTTTCGAGTTTTTGTTTCAGTGAAGAGATATTTGCCATCAAAGTTGAAAATTTTCTGTCATTTTCATGTGGTTGTTGTAATCACAGATTAGGGTGGATCGAAAAGTGCAAAAAGTGTGTTCTGCGCAGAAATACTGTGGACCGCGTAGCCGGTGTTGGACCGGCTAAAATAAAACGATCTACACCGGTTAAAATAAAACGATCTACAAGTTAATCTGATGTTTGCGAATGGAATTAATCGAATGATTTAATAAAAATGTGTATATTTTTGTACACGTACTGTAAATTTTCATAATCTCAAAAAATTTTTGTAAACAAAAAACATATGACTCGAACTTGCTAAATGTGCATTTACTAAAAGCGCCACCATGAACGAGTCCAATGTCCGAAAATGCAAAATGCATTTAAAATTCAGCATGAACAGCACATTAGGGTAATTGTTTCCTTTAGGAGACAACTGCTAAAACACGTCGGAAAATATCGGGAAAGGTATCAAAAGACGCGTTTTGACCTCGGTAACAATAATCCGGAAGCGGATTTTTCCAGATTTTGTTGCAGTGAGGAGATATTTGCAACCAAAGTTGAAAATTTTCTGTCATTTTCATGTGGTTGTTGTAATCACAGATTAGGGTGTACCGAAAAGTGTGTTCTGCGCAGAAACATTGTAGACCGCATAGCCGGTGTTGGACCGGCTAAGGGTTATTTTTTTCCGCCTACGCAGAAAGGTGTTCTGCACATAGATACCTTGGATCAAGCCCCCTATTTGGGATCGGACCCGGGTCATTTTTGGGTTTTTTGCGAATAACTTTTCACTGAAACAAAAAATTGAAAATCCGCTTTCGGATTGTTGATACCGAAGTCAAAACGCGTTGTTTGATACCTCTCCCGACATTTTTGGACGTGTTTTAGCAGTTGTCTCCTAAAGGAAACAATTACCCACATTAGTGCACCGTAAATTTGTTTGACAAAAACAACGAATTTTTAAAAAGGTTTTTTGCAAATATTTTCCACAAAAATATGTACTCCGGAGCCGAGTTCTAATTCCTAGCACCGAGACGTGTATTTTGATATCAATATCGAAATTTTTTTGAATTTTAGCAGTCGGTGGTGTCCTTTTTGAAATTCAAACGCTGGCAACTATGAAACGAAGAATGCCACTGCAAAACGAATGCAACGAGAAGAGATTAGAGTCAATATAAAAGCACTGATAAATCGAAGGCGAAATAAGAAGCGAAAATTAGAGGTAAATAAAAAATGAAAAGGAAAAAGAATTTAAAAAGAGAAAGAGAAAAGAAAATCAACATAGAGAAAAGGCACAAATGAAAATTTCATTTCGCAGTGAATTCCAGCAGAAATGGTTATGAATTTGTTAATTGGTCAGCGTTATTTAAAAAAAATTGTGTGAACACATTTAAAAACTCGTAGTTTTAGTGATAATTTTTCTTTGAAAGTGTATTAAATGTGCAGAAAGTGTACCCAAATAGAAAAGGTGCATACATATTTACAATAGAAGCATATTTCGTATACATATTTAATAAAATAATTAAATAGTTCGTTTGTCAACATTATGTGTCCCAGGTGAGTTTTGCTTTTTATTAGATTTTGCATGTACATAAATATTATTGTATCAGTTGGTTTGATTAAATACCAGCAAAAACAGTCCCCGAACGTTTAGGGGAGTGTAACCGATGTGGACAGTGCTTTGCAGGTACCTCCTTCTAGCCCGACTGCGGTGGGAGATCAGTTTAGCTCCGACCGAGCTTCGGTCCCGGTTTTACTCGCCTTTTACGACAGGCATACCCACAGCAGGGTTTTTGAGTGTCGTGCGTTTGTGTTACCGGGAGCATGCGAATTATATACGTATAATATATACATATGTATGTAATTTTATTTATACATACGTTTTTCCATAATATATGTATATAATATGTATATATACTGTAATATATAACTAGTTCTTTTGAAATCATTGTATGAACGTCATTCTTGCGTTTATAAACGTTTATCAAGGTTTTTATTGAATTAGTTGTTTGGTAGGATTGGCATACGACATTCGCATGTATATATGTAAAACCTTCAAAAAGAAATATCCATGTGTATTACGGATGTTGCGGTTATTCGCATCCGACAAAGGCTCATCCATACAGGCGAATGCCTAAATTCGAGAAAAAGTTGCGAGCAGTCCAGTGTTTCATCCTTATTTGGTTTATAGGAAATGTAATCTAAATCTGTCTATTGTAAACAATGATTTATACCGTTCGGTTCATGCCCCACTATCGCGGGAGCCGTTTGGTATGACCAGTGGAACCTTCTAGGTTTCGTCATGGCATTCGCATAGTGGAATGATTTGTTGCGAAAAATTTGCAATCGGTTGAGTCATTCCGTAGCAATCACAGCATAAAAGGAACTATTACCGTCATTTTTGAAATATGCATTTACTTATAAAATTAAAAAAAAAAGAAAAAGAAAACTCTATTTTAGTTTTTAGATATGTTATATATATTAAACAGACCTTTCTAACAAAAAATTTTTTTTTTAAACTCTTGGCCAGTCTAAAATTTTATTTTAATACAACTTTTTTTTTAGTGTAATATAACATTTTTACAGTGTATATTTTCAAAAGCTGATTGAAATACGTTTCTAATGGTACAAAGATCTTTGAAATCGGTTCCTTTTTGAGCTCACTTCGCATGCTGTCGAATAAGTTGAGGTCATGGGGATACCTTGGCCATGGCATACAAGCGGTCTCAAATGAAGTTGGTGTTAGAAGAGTCTGTTCCGCCGAGCAGGCGAACAGATGGTTGGTGTCATGGGGCAGACCACATACCAGGCAAACATTCGAAATGTCGGAGTGCAGTCCGGCGAGGTAACAGTTTAATCTGGTACAGTATCCAAATCGAAGTTAGGCCAGTGTGACTCTTGTCTCCCTCCGAATTTAGCGATCCTTTTCGGCAACAGGTGGTGTTCGTGCCTCACTCTATGTGGATGTTTCTGAGGGCCTGCCGGTGCAGCTTTCGGGGAGGCGGATTCTCTTTAAGCAGGTGCTTGTTTGATGTTATGGTTTGCAACAATTCAACAAGAAATGCTTGCTACTGTGTAAATAATGTTTTGATATATGGAGGCATCCCGTGGCAGTTCTGTGTGCGGTTTTCTGACATGCCTCTCTCACTTGATCCAATGTGTGTTCGATGACCCCCATTAAGTTCGCAACAGTTTGCATTACGAATAACAATCTTTGGAGTGCTTTGACTTGAAAGCACTTTCAACTTCCTATCTTGTATGGATAAGTCATTTTAGTTAGACACCGTAGTTATATTCGCATATAACTTTCGTAACATCTCTAGTTAATACACAAGTAAAAAATTGTCATTTCTCTTTACAGTTACAAAAAAAAAAGAAAAACCATAAATGGGAACATAATATACAGTGTTGCCGGGACAAAATATAAAACTTTTTGGATTAAATGTATTAAAATTTCTAAAGCTCTGTACCAGTAGCTTTTCCTAATCGAATACAACAATCGTATGACCGGGAGTGTGTTGCGAGATAATTAGCCACACAGAGTTGCAATGTCTGAAAATCATCTATTGTGTTAGAGAAGACAACCCAAACTGTAATTAATCCACCCACAACCACTTGACCACTTTTGAATTTGCGCCTCACGATAGGTTTGTACTTCAAAGAAGAGTTCTCTTCCGCTCTTCGATTATACCTCAATACATACAAACATGCGTAAATAACCGAGGCCAAAACAATAGTACGTTACACTTATGGTATACTGGGACAACCCCAACAAGCGAATAGTGTTTGTTCCGCATTGTCCGTAGTAGAAGTGTTGTAGTAATTGGTCGTTCGTGTTGACGCAGGTACAGTTTTTGCGTTTCAGCTTGTAGAATATACGGCAGACAGCACGAATAGCAAAACAAAAAGCAATAAACCACATTAATACCGAAAAAGAAAGAAATGTGTAAAAGAAAATAAAAGATGAATAAAAACAAGAGCGTGATACAGAGAGAAATCCAAATAAAGAGAACATAAATGATAATAAAAAAATTAAATTCGAAAGCGCATGTCACAATAAAAATAATGCACACAGAATAACAATATGTAAGTGTGCTGCTAGTAAACGATTAAATATTTGAATATTGCAAGTATATATTTATATATGTATATAAAGAAAAAATTAGCAACAAGCAGTGTTATCAAATTATAAAAGAAATCCTGTAATGGTATCCTTACACATTAAATTCGGGTCAACTACACTACCAGCTCATTAAATAAATAAATTCAGTAACATTTTACAAAGTTAATGTATCATAGATATTAAAGAAAAAATATTTATCGTATTATATCAACAGTGGTCAATGGAATGGTGGGTAGGGTGCTTACCTACCCTAATAATCGATTGAGGATGAACCGAAATGGAAATAAAAGGGATTTTATAAATTTCATTAAATCCAAGAACGGATTGACACTGCTACAATGTCCGTGTTCAACAACGCTCTTTTCTAATTTATTGATATTACAGAGCAAAATTAAACACAATTTCAAGAATATTGACAAAGTCAAACTGCAGCTAATATAAAGTAATTAAGACCAACGGCTCCTGCGGGTTAGGGTTTAATGAAGTGCAACTCGATGGTTGATCTACCGATATGATGCCTCTCACTACCCATCTTCTGCTTCCTTACGGAAGGAGGAATGACATGTCCTAGAAAGTCAGCCACGTACCGCAAGAGAGTACTGGAGGGTAACGGGTTAATATCCGGCAAAGGACTGTCGCTTTCGACAGAACTCCCCAAAATCTTCAGGGTGTGTTTTTGTTGTTCTGTCGGTACTCAAAAAAACAAACAAATGGACACACAGGCGACTCGGTACCCGTCCCTTCCATCGGCGCTCTCCTACAATTTGCAAAAAAGCAACTCGTCGCCGTCAATTTGTGTCTTTGAGCACGAACAATTGAAGTTTCCGAATTTCTTTCGGTTTGCTCATGATCCAATAACTAGTTCCGCCATGGGTTTGCTTTATTATTAACGTTGCTTTTCCTCCGTATTGTGTAAGTTTTATTTAAACGTTTTTGCTTGAAATCAGCTGTTCACACAAATAGACCATAAAAAACTGAAAATTAATTTGCGACATTTCGTAGTTTCGCTTATATTTTAGTTCTCTATCAGCACGATTTTCATAACCGCATGGGTTCAGAGCAAAAATTGTGTATACATTGGGGTTATGCTAATGTTTATGGAGTATTTGTATGAACAAAAGTAGACCGAAATGTAATTTCGAGCGCAAGTCGAAATTCTTAACGTGAAACTTGCTTGCTGAAGGTGCATACATACATGCATAATAAGGTATCCGGATGAATTAACAATATCCCATGAATTTAAAATGCCTCATGATCATAGTATATGTCTACTACTAGCGCAACTTACTCCCAATCTGCACACACACACAAACCACACAGGGTGCGTTGTATGCAATAATAAAACAATCAAATTTAAATACTGCAATATTGAACGTGAAGACTTAAAACACCCAAATTATTGAATATAAAGCAGTTTTAACACCTTATCATTTCCTGCAGAATGTAAATTTCAGTACAAATTAAAGGTTTTAGTTTAAAACAACTGAACGCGATTTCCTTCATTCCATTCTCTCGGAGTACCTTCATGCACTACCTTCCACTCCGATTCGCAAAAGAAGATGGCCATAGTATATGTCTACTAGTAGCGCAACTTACTCCGAATCTGCACACACACACAAACCACACAGGGTGCGTTGTATGCAATAATAAAACAATCAAATTTAAATACGGCAATATTGAATGTGAAGACTTAAAACACCCAAATTATTGAATATAAAGCATTTATAACACCTTATCAGTTCCTACAGAATGTAAGTTTCAGTTTAAATTAAAATTTTTAGTTGTAGTTTTTACTTTAAAACAACTCTGAACGCGATTTCCTTCATTCCACTCTCTCGGAGTACATTCATCCACTGCCTTCCACTCCGATTCGCAAAAGAAGATGCCAAACTAGTAGGGGTAAACAATGAAGATGGCAAACTAGTAGGGGTAAACAATGCTCGTGATTCAATAACTAGAAGGTTAGCTCTCTAGTTGTTGTTGTTGTTGTTAACAGTGCTTCGCCCTGCCCAATGGGCTCGGTCACTCTAAATTGTCATCAGGCTCTTCTAACGGAAGTCCGAGGAAATGCGCAGTTTCCACAGGGTTGGACCAGAGTGATGTGGGTGTTAGAAGAGTGTGTTCAACTGAACAGGAAAAGAGATGTATGGTATCATGAGGGGTCATACCACATGCAGGGCATGTATTTGGTATGTTGGGGTTCAGTCTGCATAAGTAAGAGTTTAACCTATTACAATATCCAGAGCGAAGTTGTGCTAGTATGACTCTAGTTTCCCTCGGAAGTACACGCTCCTCTTCAGCCAATTCAGGTGGTTGAGTATTAATAACGGGATTCACCGGCCGAGATCTGAGGGATCTGTCTACCGACTCTGTGTGGAAGTCATTTAGAGCCCGTCTATGGTTCCGCAGATCAAACGGCAGAGAGATATGATGCCGGATCTCATCGTAATGCTTACGGAGATGTCTCCTTATGTCTCTGGGGGGCGGTGCTACATCCAAAAGATGTCGGTTTGGATGACTAGGTTTGTGACAGTTCAGAAGGAACTGTCTACTCAAGAGTTCCGCGTGCTCTTGAACATTGAGCAATTTCGCCTCTTGATGGAGGTGAGACTCAGATGACATAAGCAGGCATCCCGTAGCGGTTCTGATGGCGGTGTTTTGGCAGACTTGCAATTTCCTCCAATTGGTGTCAGCTCTCTAGTGACATATTTTGACAATTGCCGCAATCTTGCTGCCTGAAAAATTGTCATTTACATTCTGGGTTGCCTTTTACCCAAATTATGTAATAATAGTAGTAAAAATGTAATATTATACAAAAATTTATTTATATGGTTTCAGAAAATAGATTTATTTGCACTATTATTTAGATCGATTTTTGCGGATGTACTGTAGTCGTGGACGTCTTAAAATTTTGTCCCTGCATACTTATATACTTACTTAGGTCAATCGTGACTTCAAAGCTGTTCCTTATGTGATTTGAACTCTTGTAAAATTTTACTACTATTCTCTGGGTGTGATAATGAGTTCTGGCTTAACTTATGTACCTATAAAGCAACAGTTTTAAGTCAAATTTTGTTTGAAGTTTGCATGAATAATAGGAGCCAATCCTATCTTATTGAAACTTATCACTTTACTATCCACTTGGTAGACTATGTCCGTTTGTCTTTATGCCCTGAACACTCAGCAGCGAATATTCACATTACAAAATGCAATAGTTCTCCAACACTTTGCAGACAGTTTCCCTTCAAGAATCAGTTACAATCAATATTACTTTCCCATAAGCATGGCCGTTTTGTGTTAGCTAACACTTTTCGTGTGGTTAAAAGTTAGTGAATAGAGAAAAACGTTAAAAATGGTGTTAAGCGAAGTTAACGCTAACGCCTGGCGTTAAAATAGTTACAGAATAGGGCTACAGTAATGGAATAATTGTGTGAATGTACGGTAATAGAGCAAAGACGAACTTTCACGAAGTTTAAACACTACGAAGCAGAAATCATAGAAATTCTTTAATTACTACGCATATTGTCACTTGCGAAGCGAATGAAAATTTTGTCGAACTTCGCGGTCTCGAATTGCGAGATGCGAATCTCCAAAAGTCGAATGAGTGACGAAGATGAATTTGTCGAATTGCCAAAAGCGAAAAAATCATATTCGCTTCGCCAAATCTGTCAAAATTTGTCGAATGCTTATTGTGTTCGCGCTTAAAAGTAAAAAGGACGCATTTGCATGTATGTGAACGTTTTCAATGTAATAGACTGAATAAATAAATAAAAGTGAGTAATTAATTTAATTAAATTGAGTTATTTGTTTGAATAAATGAAGTTTTCAGAATGAGAAGAACAACGCCGCAGCAATTCCAAAAGCTGGTCGAGCTGATGGAAAATAATCCAGAGGCATGGGGAATTTTGGAGAGACCAGGAGGAGCAGGGCAGAATTTTCTCTTGAAATTGTCATCTAACCGCCTGTTCTTCGTTGCCAGTCGTTTTTCGTTGCCCCAATTGGCGCGAATTAAAAACACCGCGACATCGCAAATCGGTCTCCACTTGGTCCTTCCATTGGCATCGGAGTGGTGGTCTGGGCAGGAGCATCTTCGTTCATTCACACAACCTGGCCTAGACGGCGAGGCCGTTATGTTTTTTTTTATTGAAGAAGTTCAAATTTCGCGGTCATATGTTTGACATAAAAAATAGATGCCTACATGAGATCATTTGTTGCAAAAGTACATCAACAAGGCGCATTTAATTTTCACGACTACTTTATCTACAAGAAAACTCTAATTGTGGGCAGAGTTCCAGCAAATGTTCATTTCAAAAAAATCAACTTTTTTTTTTTGAATTTAAAATTCCAAAATTTTCTTATTTAGTGTTACTATAAAATAGTTGTGTATGTTTCTCTCTATCTCTATGGCGCGATATACAACAGGTATATCATCATAAACCTCCTAAGAGATTTTTGCGCCAAGCTTCTCTTCCAATTTGTGGTGTGCCGATTTGAATTTTCCCTACAAATTGGTGGGACCTACAGTTTTTTGCCGACTCCGAACGGCATCTACAAAGGAGACAAATTTTTGCTGAGAAGCCTGTCATGGCAGAAATACACTCGGAGAGTTTGCCAAACCACTGCCGAGGGGCGACCCCGTTTTGAAAAACTTTTTTCAAATCACTTTTGATGTTACCTGTACCAGGGCTCGAACCATGGACCTTCGGTGTGGTAGGCCGGCAACACTACCTTCACACCACGGCGGCCGCCGTTTGGGCCAGCTTAATAAATGTGAAGCGAAACTATTAGGAGTTTGACATCACGTATACGATATGTATAAGTCACATCAATATCATCCAAATAGGAGAGCCAAACCTGAATTTTGTTTTGTTTTAAGCTCAAAACATTGGTGCCGTTGGCGTATCGCTATAGTCGTATCCTTAACGTAAAAGAAAAACCAACACGCAATTGGTTGTTGTTATTGTGGTAACGACAAAAATCCTCCCCGAAGGTTTTGGGGAGTGTTATCGAATTAACAGTCCTTGGCCGGTCTTGAACCCGGTACGCTCCGGTACACCCTTGCGGTACTGCCCGACTGTCGTGGTAGCGATTTAGTATGACCAGTGGAAGAAAAGTGAGAGGCATCATATCCGTAGATCAACCATCGACTTGCACTCCATTACCTTTGTGTATATTAGTCGCCTCTTACGACCGGTATGCCTACCTCGGGCATATTCTAATCCGCAGGGGAGACATGCAATTGGTCGGTAAGGTAAGGGAATTACGATACAGCACCCATAATCGATTGCATTGTTTCTCATAAGGTTGGTAGAATCAGCTGTTTTATAAGGTTACCGATAACGCACCAATAACTTGAGCTTTACTTTTAGGAGCACTTTTGTTTACTATTTTCCATTTTTTCTGTATCTCGCTGGTATTTTTTATATCCATACACAGTTTTGCCATTTATTTAATTTAATTAAGTTATGAAGGAGCCGCTGAAAGATTTTGTAAGCTGATTTTTCAGGTTTTGGTGCTTAATCTTCCAGATTTATGTTGGGTCACCACTGCTGACCTCCTTTTTTTTTTAAGAATCGTAAAAAACAACGGTCTCGAATCGTTAAATTCCGATTGTAATAAATAATTTGTTGCATTTTTAAATTCCGAAACCGCATGCCCGGAAAATATTTGGCATGTCAGGGTTCATTCTGGATAGGTAAGAGTTTAATCTGTTACGGTATCCAGATCAAAGTTGGGCTAGTGTGACTCTTGTCTCCCTTGGGAGTAGCTTTCCTCTTCGGCAACAGGCGGAGCTTGTGCCTGAATGACTGGATTCACCGGGCGAGAGCTGACAAAGGAGTTTACTGACTCTGTGTGGATGTTGTTGGCGGAGGATTTGTGTTTTGAATAAAATAAGTTTAATTTTGTTTATAAGAACATTGGAAGATATGTATATATATATACATGGGTTAAAAGACAACATATATTTTATTTTTATTTTGCTACCTTATGCTGCCCTGATTGGCACTATGAAATAAGTTTGTTAAAAAAAACTTAAATACAATATTAGTAAAGAATTTATTTTCCGGGAAAAAGAATGTTGTTACCACATGAAAAATGTTGCGGTTGTGATATTCGGGACAATGGATTGGCTGAATTCCACTAGGAAGCTAAAAAGTATCGAGCTAAAAATCACAGCAGCGGGCAACCAGCGTCAAATGTAACCGTAAGAAACCATTTTCGGACAAATTGGCCGACTTGGCAACCGTGCTTGGCATATCCGACGTAATTGAAAATGCGAAATGTATGAAAACAAAACAGAGGGGACGAACTGATGAAAAATGTTTGTGTGTAGGTATTTGTTTATATTTCTTTTTTGCTTACAATTCTGATTATGACATTTGTTCATTTCATTTTAGCAGCGGTTTCTTTTATATTTTGTTTTACCGTCCATTCGTATGCGATATATACATGCATATAAAAAAATTTAAATTGCAAGGCGCATGTTTTCTCTTTCATCGCTCTGCCATTGTCCATTGTTAATGACGCCAAAAAATAACTTGTTCCATCTCAGTTTTTATTCCAAAGGGGAAAATTGATATACTTCAACTGCAAACATGTTGAATTTAAATCAATTCAAGTTTACTATCCCCATGTTAGCTGATATATTTCCTCCAGCATACATTTTTTTTTCGTTGCAATTTATATACATATACTAAATATATAGGATTGTAGATATATCTATACAGCTGTGATCATTGAAAATGCATTACTAAAAATATAGGTAACCCTTCTAGAGAGGCAACAGTTAAATAGTAAGTCATATAAACTCTCGGCCTGACTTTCGTTTGTTTTGCTTATTTTTCTTAATTATGTAAAACCTTATGTTATGAAAGATATATCTACACTCTCATTCTCCATTATGAAAAGTTTGGTTAGCGCTAACAGTCAGGTACATACCAGATGCCGGGCAAACATTTGGCATGTCAGGGTTCAGTCTGGATAGGTAAGAGCTTGATCTGTTACAGTATCCAGATCGAAGTGAGTTGGGCCAGTGTGACTTTTGTTTTCTTCGGAAAGTGGTGGAGCTTGTGCCTGAATAACGGCATTCACTGGGCGGGAGCTGACAATCAAATTTCTCGACTCTGTATGGATGTTGTAGGATTGGATCAAACGGCGAAACTATTTGGTGCCGGATTTTATTGTAGTGCTTGTTCGAGTGCTACGGCTTGGAACAGATGGACAAGAACTTCCATTTCATTATGCTCGCGACTGTATCTTTGCTTTCGCTGTTTATGGTGGTTACATACTTGTCGCGTTGTGGTATGCGTTGTGCATGCATTTGCTGTGTGTATTCGTAAGCGTGTTCCCGCAACTTCTCTTTGATTTGCTTTCCGTATTTACTACATTCCTCTTTGTTTAACGTTTCGAATTTTTGTGTATTTAATTTCATGAGGAGTAAAAAGTGGTGGTGTGCGATGGACAGAAAAATGTAGCAAAGTAGAAGTGGACTGGATTTGTGTATAGTATACATTGTATACACACGTAGCTGCAGATATGCCAGCAGGCATTTCAGTTTTACTTTATGCTTCTAATATTCGGACGTAAATTTTTGTTACTTAAGATCGAATAATAGCAAATATCAGTTTTTGGTGAAAATTATACATTGTTAAAAGTGAAATTAAGAAAAAACACTTTAAGCTAAACATAATCATTTTTCTGGTATGTATTAAATTTTTATTGGTCATTTCTCAGTTGGAAATGATTTTTTTTTTTAAATATGTGATAGCTTCTTTCGATGAGTGCATAAATATAAATGCAAAAGTTTTTTGTCCAAGTATTAGCGTTTCGCGTTGTCTGATCTTAATATGAAATTATTATTGTGCTTAATAATTTGCTTTATATATGTACCCATATCTGTATGCTTTCGTTTGAGATATCTTTTTTGCACGTAGTGGTATAATTCCTGTAATTTTCGCGACAGCCGTTTTTTCGGTATATTAAACTAACTTTTTTTCTCTCAATCTTGTATCGTCTCATTGCCCATTTAATTTCTTGCATTACCACCTTCTGAGGCAGGCGGCATGTTGTTATTGCATTGGAGCTAAATTTAAAAGTCTTGATTTGAGAATTGACGAGAGCGTGTCGGGTGGCACAAAAACACCAAATTTTACAAAGTATTCATATATACAATATAATGACATCCCGGTGTGTATGCGCCACGAATCAAAAAAGGCGCAAGAGAATGTACACATATACATATATAGTATCTACAATAACAACCACCGTCAGTAATATATATATACCATGAATATATATATACTTTTGTAATAACCTTCTGGTGTTAGTGAAAGCTAAATTATTTGTTTGCAAATACATTTATGTTTGCATAAAAAATAAAACCGGTCTTATTTATATAATTTTTTTACGTCCTTTTTATTAATTAAAAATTGTCAAAAATCGTAGTGAAATATGAATGTAAACTCTGTCCCGGGCTAGTGCTATCAAAAATTCCAATAATTACAAAAAGTGCACTAGATGATACATATCCATATCTATATGTAGTATGTGGATATCATAATACGCAGCTGCTGAAGGGGTGCTATGTACAAATTTTAGGTGCATCAACTCACTTCTATACATGTCCTAGTGCAAAACAAAACGTCATTGATAATTTCTGACTAGCAGGAATCGTGTGAAAGAGCAAAAGAGAGGGATATATGCTTCGAAAAGTCAAAACAACAAATACGAATTAGGAAATAAACGAATATAAAATAAATAAATACAAGAAATGCAAGAAGTGTAATAAAAGGAAAATACTAAAAGAGAATGCATGCAAAGCCTTGCCACTTCGGTATGAAAATTTTCGTTGTGTAGGTGTGCATTTCGTGCCTTAACCGCCAAAACAGTTTAACCCTTGATGCTATATTCATTTGAATGGCACTAAATTGTTTTGTGTTGCAAGCAACCTTTTTGTTATTTCAAGTTTTATTTGAAGTCGCTAAAAACAACAACAACAAGTATTTCAGGTCACCAAATGGCAGTCTTTTACCGGTATTTCGAAGTGGTCGTTGCTGTTTTGTTCCACTTGGAGCGTAATAGGTGGCGTATTCAACACTTTGTATGTTGTTATTGTTGTTGTTGTTGTTAACAGTGCTTCGCCCTGCCCAATGGGCTCGATCACTCTAAATTGTCATCAGGCTCTTCTAACGGAAGTCCGAGGAAATGCGCAGTTTCCACAGGGTTGGACCAGAGTGATGTGGGTGTTAGAAGAGTGGGTTCAACTGAACAGGAAAAGAGATGTATGGTATCATGAGGGGTCATACCACATGCAGGGCATGTATTTGGTATGTTGGGGTTCAGTCTGCATAAGTAAGAGTTTAACCTATTACAATATCCAGACCGAAGTTGTGCTAGTATGACTCTAGTCTCCCTCGGAAGTACACGCTCCTCTTCAGCCAATTCAGGTGGTTGAGTATTAATAACGGGATTCACAGGCCGAGATCTGAGGGATCTGTCTACCGACTCAGTGTGGAGGTCATTTAGAGCCCGTCTATGGTTCCGCAGATCAAACGGCAAAGAGATATGATGCCGGATCTCATCGTAATGCTTACGGAGATGTCTCCTTATGTCTCTGGGGGCGGTGCTACATCCAAAAGATGTCGGTTTGGATGACTAGGTTTGTGACAGTTCAGAAGGAACTGTCTACTCAAGAGTTCCGCGTGCTCTTGAACATTGAGCAATTTTGCCTCTTGATGGAGGTGAGACTCAGATGACATAAGCAGGCATCCCGTAGCAGTTCTAATGGCGGTGTTTTGGCAGACTTGCAATTTCCTCCAGTTGGGGTCAGAAAGGTTGGGCGACCATATAGGCGCAGCATAGTCAATAACCGGCCGGCCAATAGCCTTATATGTAGCAAGCAATGTTTCTTTGTCTTTTCCCCAAGTACTGCCGGCCAGTGACTTGAGGA
This sequence comes from Merzomyia westermanni, assembly GCA_949987695.1. Taxonomy (NCBI): domain Eukaryota; kingdom Metazoa; phylum Arthropoda; class Insecta; order Diptera; family Tephritidae; genus Merzomyia; species Merzomyia westermanni. The sequence goes on from OX465290.1 coordinate 67,539,608, forward strand.
TCTTATTGCGGCTCTGTACCTTTGAGGCTATTGCGGTGGCATGACCAGCGAAGGTGAGGCCGTTGTCAAATGTCACACCCAAGATTTTTGGGTGGTTGACAGTAGGTAGAGGTACTCCATCTACGTGGACATTTAACTCTTGCCCCATCTGCGCATTCCATGTAGTAAACAGGGTCGCCGTAGATTTAGTCGGAGACAGGGTCAGATTACGCTCGGTGAAGAAGCTGGAAAGGTCATGGAGGTAACTGTTGATTCTTATACAGAGTTCATCAATGGAGGGACCCTTGCCCGAGGCCATTATCGTGCAGTCGTCAGCGTAGGAAACAATGGAGACTCCCTCTGGTGGGGGGGGAAGTCTCGAAATATAGAAATTAAACAAGAGGGGAGAGAGAACACCACCTTGCGGCACCCCTTGTTTTATTCTTCGTGGTCTGTTGCCTGTCGACCATTGAGGTAATTAGCGGTCCACCTCTTAAGGCCGGCAGGAAGCGGTGTCTCATCCAGGTCTCGGAGGAGAGTGGCGTGATTGACCGTGTCAAATGCATTTGACAGATCAAGTGCCACGAGAACCGTCCTATGGTTTGGTGGATGTTGATTCAAACCGTTGTTAATCTGCGTTGTAATGGCGTTCAAAGCGGATGTCGTGCTGTGATTTTTGCGAAAACCATGTTGATGATCGGCCAATTTTAGATTTGTAACGAAGTAAGGAAGCGAAATGGACTCTAGCAATTTCGCTACCGGCGAAAGGAGGGATATCGGACGATAAGACTCTCCTAGGTTCGCCGGCTTCCCTGGTTTTAATAGGGGAACTACAATCGCTTGTTTCCATATCTCAGGTATAACGAAGGTAGTTAGAGAGAGATTGAAGAGAGCCGCTAAATAATTCTGTCCTTCATGGCCAAGGTGTTTGATCATCTTCATGGCAATTCCGTCGGGTCCGATGGATTTTGAGGGTTTGGCCTTCATTATGGCTTCCTTAACCTCTGCGACTGAGACGAAAATGGGCGCTGTGTAGTGTTTGTGTCTATGTGCCTGGCGGATGGCTCGTCTCTTGGCTCTTTCAGCAGGTGGATGCATTATAAACTGTCGGCTAAAGGAACTCGCGCATCGCCTGGGACCCGATTTGACGCTGTCACTAAATGTTATGGCGACCTTGTCGGTCGGGTTTGATACTACTGTTGACCATCCTTTGCCTTTCTGAATCGATACCCTTGGCGTACGTCTGCCGGTTTGGGTAGGGCAGCAAAGGAACGCTCTGTATAGTCCGTAAAACGGCCCTAGTCCGCTATTTGTAACCCTGTCTAATTTATGTTAGCGATGCTTCGCCCTGCCTAGTCGTCACTTTCCTTACCTAGCATTGTCATCAAGCTCTTCTAACGGAAGTCCCAAAGCCTTGCGGCTTTAAAAGGGGTGGACGACAGTGAGAAGAGTCGGCTTAAAGAGACACACAGCATGCCGGGTAGACATTTGCCACAGCCAGAGTTTAATATAGCTAATATATCGTGACGCCTCTGTGCAGTTAATAGTGTAAAAGAAAAGAGAGCGACTACCTTCACACCTTATCGTTATGAAGCACAATGTGATCGATTAGCAGGAATATCATTTTATACACACTGCGGCAGAGGAACTTTATAGGATAACAGCAAATCCGTAATAACAGCTGGGTACTGAGAAATGAAGCACGCAGTAACTGAACAGGGTAGAGTCCCACTTTCAACTTCCCCTTCTTCTTCCAGCACTAGCACAAATGTAAGTCAAAGCCACCAGCTCCTGGTCCCTTACACCTTGTGCTCTGTTTGTCGGCTGAGACTATATACACCTGCGACATCAGTCAAATGCAATTCTTGCCTTGGCCTGTGTCACTTGCTTATATGTTCTCAACTTGGAAACAGGAACCTATGAACTGATACGTACGTTGCACCATGTTGTCGAGCTACGCAACCTACAACGTCGACCGATTCGCCACCTTCTGGTGCCCCGGATCCCTCGTCTTCTAGAATGCGACGCAGTGTGCGACCCAGCCTGCTTCCACCAAGGCATACGCACCAGTCCCTGACTCCCAGCGTTAACACTTCTCCCCCTTCGCACTTTCGCGTCCTACAGTTAAACTGCAACGGCCTAACCGGGAAAGTGTGTGAAATAGTGAACTTCATGAAGCGACAGAACATCAAGATCTCTGCCATTCAGGAGACGAAGTTAAACGCCCGATCAAATCTTCGGACTTGTGACGGCTATAACATCCACCAACGTGATCGAGAGAGGGGTCTTGGGGGCGGACTCGCCTTCATCACACACCAATCCGTGCAATATCGTCCATTTGAGCCCGACGTCGACCCGAGGGACAACCTCGTGGAACGTCAAGGAATAGTTGTCCGGACGGGCGACGTCGACCTCGAAATCATTAACATCTATATACCTCCTGCCACCTGCTGTCCGAGAGATTACCACCCTGACATCAGTGCGTTACTCAGAGGCGATAATCGTGTAATCCTCGGAGACTTCAACGCACACCACGATCTGTGGCACTCAAGCCTACAGGCCGATGGCAGGGGACAGGAATTGGCTGAACAAATAGACGATTCGACGTTTTGCACTGTGAACGGGGACGCCCCCACGAGAGTTGCGGTAAATTGGTCCAGTTCGCCAGACCTCACAATTGTCAGCGCAGGTCTCATAAACTGCGTTGAATGGCGACCAATGCTTACTCTTGCATCTGACCATTTGCCGATAATCCTCTCAATCGATCGCCCCAATGACTTCGTTACCTCTGAGAAGCGCACCTTCACTAACTTCAGTAAAGCTGACTGGGTTGGTTTTCTCAATTTCACTGAGAGCACCTTCGCTGCTTTTCCCATCCCGTCTGACGTACGAGAAGGGGAAAAAGCGTTTCGCTTGGTCATAGCTTCAGCCTCCAATCAATATATTCCGTCAGGTAGAATTAAGGAGATACGTCCGTACTTCCCCGCAGAGGCAGCGGCCCTGGCTAATGAACGTGACCACATGCGACGCATGAACCCTACGGATCCTCAAATTCAAGATCTCAATGCGGAAATCAGACGGCCAGTTGATCAACACAAACGCGCCAAATGGGAGGAGCACCTAAGGTCCTGAAACCTCTCTGCTGGTGTTAAATTATGGTCCACTGTAAAATCCTTGTCTAATCCGACCAAACCGAACGACAAAATATCCATCACCTTTGGTGATAAGGTACAGTCGAAACCAAAGAGATGCGCGAGCGCATCCGCCGGCAATTTGTACTGCATCCTCCGGTTGACAAGGAAATCAGGCGCGCCATCAGGGAAGCGCACAAACGCAAAAACAACCAAGCGCCCATTGCCATCACCACCACAGAGGTTCGGGAGGCCATACGGCGGTCCAAAAACTCCAAATCTATTGGCCCAGACGGTATATCCATCCTGATGCTAAAACATCTCGGTGATGCGGGAGTAAGGTACCTAACAACCGTCTTCAATCTGTCCATGACCACCTTTGTCATTCCAGAAAGATGGAAACAGGCCAAGGTGGTGCCACTACTAAAGCCCGGCAAGCCGGCTAACGTGGGGGAGTCATATCGACCGATATCACTCCTCTCGCCAGTAGTGAAGACCCTGGAGTCGGTCTTGCTCCCTTACTACACCGCTAACCTACGATTAGCCGAACATCAGCATGGATTCCGCAAAATGCATAGCACTACCACCGCGCTAAACGCCATCACCACACAGATAGGTGTCGGTCTCAACCAATCTCGCCCAAACGACAGGACCGTGCTAGTTGCGCTTGACTTGTCGAAAGCTTTTGACACTGTTAATCACGCACAACTCATTAACGACCTGGAAGATTCAAACCTTCCCCCCTGTCTAAAGCGTTGGACCGCCAACTATCTAAGTGGCCGGCAGTCATCGGTGGAATTTAGAGGCGAAAGATCAAAACCACGTATAATTAAGCAAGGGGTGCCACAGGGTGGTGTCCTATCCCCGCTTCTGTTTAATTATTACATATCGAGGCTCCCTTCCCCACCAGAAGGCGTCTCGATCGTCTCCTGCACCGATGACTGCTCTGCTCGAGAATTAATTCTTACCTGCCAACCCTTTCCAGTTTCTTCGCTGCACGGAACCTGACATTGTCACCGACCAAATCCTCGGCCACCTTATTTACGACGTGGACAGCGCAGGCGAACATGGAATTAGACGTCTACGTCGACGGCATTAAGCTTCCGACTGTCACACACCCCAAAATCTTAGGGGTCACGTTTGATAACATGTTCAAATACGGTGCTCATGTAGCCGCGATTGCCACCAAAGTACAAAGCCGTAACAAAATCCTCAAGTCACTAGCTGGCAGTACTTGGGGTAAAGACAAAGAAATGTTACTGGCAACGTACAAGGCAATCGGCCAGCCGGTTCTGAGCTACGCGACGCCAATATGGTCGCCGGGATTAGCAGACACACATTGGAGGAGGTTGCAGGCCTGCCAAAACACCGCACTCAGAACTGCCACGGGGTGCCTCCTTATATCTCCTGAGCACCACCTTCATAATGAGGCAAAAATGCTCGATGTCAAAGAGCATTGCGAGATGTTGACCAGACAATTTCTGTTCAACTGCTATAAACCGCAGCACCCGAACAGAAACCTGCTCAACGAAAATCCGCCTCCCAGGAGAATAAGGAGTCACCTCCGTAAGCATTATGACGAGATCCGGCATCACATTTTCTCGCCGTTTGATCCAAAGGTGCACCGGCGGGCCCTCAACCTCATCCACACGGAGTCGGTAAACTCCTTTGTCGGGTCACGCCCAGTGAATGCAGTCCTACAGGCACACGCTCCACCTGTTGCCGACGAGGAACGCGAACTGCCCAGGGAGACAAGAGTCACGCTGGCCCAACTTCGTTCTGGATACTGTAACAGACTAAACTCTTTTCTATCCAGACTGAACCCTGACATGCCAAATGTCTGCCCGGCATGCGGCGTGTCTCCCCACGATACTAACCACCTGTCCATCTGCTCAACTGAGCCCACTCTTCTAAAACCAATTTCACTCTGGTCCACCCCTGTTGAAGCCGCGAGGTTTCTTGGACTTCCGTTAGAAGAGCCTGATGACAATGTTGGATGGGGGGTGACATCCTAGGCAGGTTAAGTAGTCGCTACAACAACAACAACAGTAACTGAAGGCACTATTCTTGTCATCGTTACGAGGAAGCAATGTACGAAGGGCTATGTTCTTCATAAAGAGAGAGTGTGTGCGAAAATTTCAAATACTAGGAGTTTGAGTGAAGTCCTTGAAGAGGAACAAACATAATACTCTATGCTGCAGAAGCGTGGTCAGTAACAACATCTGATAAGGCGGCTCTGGAAGTATTCGAAAGAAAGGTTCTTGGAAAGATCTGTGGACCTCTACGAGATAGCGACGGCGAGTACCGATGGAGATTTAATGAGGAGCTCTATGAGCTTTACTCAGAGGTCGACCTAGTCTAGCGAATTTAAACTGGGTCACGTTGTGCGAATGAACGAAATTGCTCCGACTCTCGGCACCCTACGGTGGAAGCAGAGAAAGAGGGAGACCACCACTCCGATGAAAGGACTAAGTGGAGACCGATTAGAGATCGCGCGGTGTCTCCAATTGGCGCCAGTTGACGACTGGCAAACTATGTTGGATGGTCAAAATCACTCATGCGGTTACACGACGATTTAAAGTAGAAGGGATTTTGAGGTAGGGTCACCGAATGGAATATTAGCCGAAAATTTAACCAAATGATTCGAACTATGAAAGAAATAGAGATCCGTTCGAGGAACTGAAAATGATTTTATTGGGTTGCCACAGCTCTGAAAGTTTTTATATTTTTATGTTTTGTTTTGAATCGAGTGAGGTAACATGGGTGGAGTTGCCACCTAACCTTAGTAATAAGTCATAAACAGCTATGTTCAATATAATAGTAGTGAATTTAAAATGGACATCGTTCGGCGAAATAAGAAGCTGTGATTTTTCTAATTTTCATTTATTTATTTATTTATTCTTCGTCTACAGATAACTAACTTTACAGACTACTTAATTAATTAAATATTTTAAATAAGTTAAGTTTGAAGGTATTTACACCTAAATTAAAATCAATAGCCTCAGAATATGTGTTGCATAATCGAATGCATCTCGATATTGGCTCATTATATGCATATGTAGATCTATGCGCAGGAACAGTAAAAGGTCTAACCTGTCTGAGTTCACGCGCTGGATAGTTAAAATTTATTGATTCATAGATTTGGGTACAATTTACTTTACCATTGATGATGTTATATACGAACATTATTAAAAAATAGCTCCTTCTGTCTGACAAGCTTGTCAGCCCCAACAGTTTACGCCTACCCACATAATTAGGCATGCCGTCAGGCCAATTTAATTTATATAAAGCAAACTTAGTAAAGATTTTTTGCACCCTTTCAATTTTGTGCGAGTGAACTTGGAAGTAGGGATTCCAAATAATGCAACAATAGTCTAAAAGACTACGTACCAACGAGATATATAGCGATTTTAAGGTCATTGGGTCAGAGAATTCAGTGGAGTTGCTACGTATGAAGCCAACCATTGTAAGATGGGAGACAGAGAGTAAGATGGGTAGGTGGTCTGAAGCTAATGTAAGCATCGGTCGCCAGATGACAAAGTTAATAAGGCCCGCGCTCGTTATGAACATGTCTGGCGAACTGTGACAGTTGCCTGCCACCCTGGTGGGGGCATCTCCATTGACTGTACAGAATGCTGAGTTATCTATTTGGTCTGCAATTGCGTGTCCTCTGCTGCATGCTGGCTAGTTGGAGTGCCAGAGATCGTGATGCGCGTTGAAGTTGCCTAGGATTAGACGGTTATCGCCCCTTAGCAACGCACTAATGTCGGGATGATAATCTCTAGGACAACACGTGACAGGAGAAATATAGATGTTTATGATTTGCAGGTCGGCGCCTCCTGACCGGACTGCTATGCCTTGGCATTCTAAGGTAGAGTCCCTGGGGTCGACGTCAGGGGAAAATAGATTATATTGTACAGAGTGATGTGTAATGAACGCAAGGCCAACCCCAAGACCGCTGGGACATTCCCACAACAGCCGGTTCTATCGCACCGGAATGACCCGGGTTTTTTCACCCGGCCAAGGGCTGTTATTTCAGTGTAACCCTGCCCAATCTGGGGCAGGGCGAAGCACTGTTAACAACAACAACCGCTGGGACGGTCTTTTAGATGTACATTATACCCATCACAAGTTCGTAAGTCCGATCTCGTGTTCAATTTTGTCTCTTGTATCGCGGCGATTTTGATGTTGTGCGTCTTCATAAAGTCAGTTATCTCCGCGATCTTTCCAGCTAATCCGTTACAGTTCAGCTGCAAAATTTTGAAGTGTGTAGGAGGGGAGATGGGGGACATACTAGGCGTGAGGGACGGATGCGTTTGCCTAGGTGGAGGTAGGCTAAGGCCTAAACTATGTCGCAGTCTAGAGTTGACAGCGCCATGGCCGATGTTGTCTGGCGTGGAAGGCGGCTGTGTACTGCAACAGGGGGCTATGAACGAATCTGTCCAAAGGTTACCGTTTGCGAGCCCAGAGCACATAAGGGTGTGACACAGGCCAAGGCAATGGTTGCACTTGACCGATGTCGCAGGCGTATATAATCCTTGCCTACAAACGGTGCACGTAGTGAAAGGTCATAGGAGGTGGTGTTCCTGACCCACGTGCAGGCTGGAAGCAGGGGGGGGGGCATTAGGGGCAGAGACAGAGGGGACTGACGCTCGGCGATGCTCATATCTGACCTATTCCGGCGGGGATAGGAGTGTTGAGCGGCCGTGTAAGATGGAGACGCTGGTGTGCGTGAGCGACAGTCGGGAGTGGGTGAGGCGGGAATGGCAGCGGTGCTGCCAGTCGTATAGACTAAACCACTATTGTGACTATTGGAAGTAGGTAGAAGCGGTAAGGGAGTGCCAGAGTGGCGACTACCGCGGGACGTCCTTGGACGTGTATAGCAAGGTGCCTCAAAAGTACTAAAGAAAGTACGGGGTCTATGGATGGCAGGGTTAAGCCCTGAACATCCAGATTTATGTAACCATCTCTTACACTTGGCGCATTGTACCGAATACGACCGTTTAATATTAAATTTTCTTCCAGCAAACGCAGCAGATCCAGTCTCTTGGTCCAGAATTGGGTTCGACCCCAGCCCGTAACTAGAGACAATGAAGCAGCCCAGCTGCCAGGGTTTGCTCCGAGGATGACAATTTAAGGGTGGGACGGGACAGATTGGACAGGGTTACACTGAAATAACAGCCCTTGGCCGGGTGAAAAAACCCGAAAACCCGGGTCATTCCGGTGCGATAGAACCGGCTGTTGTGGGAATGCAACACTTTGTATGTCATACTATAGCTGCTTCGTAGTATGTACCTATACCTTAAAATAATGTTGCTTTCAAGAAAGGGTTCTACTGAAAACTGATTGACCCTTAGGCTACATACATAAATTACGTGAGCTTAAAATGGGTGGGGGAGGCCTCCAACAAAATCTCACCAAACCTCACTTAAACCGTGGAGTTTAGTCGAAAATCTTACGTAAACTTAACAAATTATGAAATTCTTGAAAAACGGCTTACGTAATTTATGGACGTCCCCTTGTAAGTGGTGAAGCCTTATTCATGGGTAGCATAGTGAACACGATTGTATTCATTGAAAGTAACTCCTTTAGTGATTTTCTTTTAAGAATATTATTCAAACCGCTTCTTAAGAATCTGTCAAAAAAGCTGTAGTTACTTGCAGAAAGTTGGATAAGTTGAGAACTATTATAGGGCTAAATCGACGAAACTGCGGGTTAGGGGTTTAGAATATGCCGAGGCAGGTAAGTCTGTAGTAAGAGGCGACGAAAATCTACATCGACCCCGGCTACGGGGTCAACTAAATAGTTCCCACGGCAGGCGGGTTAGTACAACAAGATGCCATTCACCGAAGCGTACCTGACTCATATCCGGCAAAAGTCTGTCAACATCAGTATAAACCTGTTTGCTCCGTCATGTCCTATTCCATGAATGAATGCTACAACCACGACGCTACTACACGGAGATGGTCTTTCTCTGGTCCAGCCCTGTTGAAACTTCTCGTTTCCTCGGACTCCAGTCAGAAGAGATTGATGATGATTCTCATAGTGATCCTGCATTGCGAAGTACTGTTAACAACAAAAACGACACTTCTTGTTCTAGCTTAATACCCAAGTAATGCTTACAACTGTCTACTTCTACATGGCGATGTCATTGGTGGTGGCAATTGTCGACCATTACTTGACGCCAGTAGTCTGTGTCGTTTCGGGTTTTGCCAATTTCGACAAAACTTCCCAAAACCTTCGGGGTTGTTGTTGTTGTGGTAACGACAAAAACACTCCCCGAAGGTTTTGGAGAGTGTTGTCGAATTAACAGTCCTTGGCCGGATTTGAACCCGATACTCCGGTACTCCCTTGCGGTAGCGAGTTATGACCAGTGAAACCTTATAGGTCATGTCACCCATAAGATGGGTAATGAGAGGTGAGAGGCATCATAATATCCGTAGATAAACCATCGAGTTGCACGTCATTACCTTTGTGCATATTAGTCGCCTCTTACAACCGGCATGCGTATTTCGGGCATATTCTAAACCCCTAACCCGCAGGGGCAAACCTTCGGGGTCATGCAACCTGCTAGGTAATGTCATCCCTCCTGTAAGGAATGAGAAGATGTGTAATGAGAGGTAGAAGGCATCATATCCGCAGATCAACCATTGAGTTTCATGTCATTACCTTAATGCATTTTAGTCGCCTTTTACGACCGGTATGTCTACCTCGGGCATATTCTAAACCCCTAAAGCGCAGGCGTCATTTAATCAATTTTATTATTCTCATTCTACATTTCTAAGGAAGCTTTGATTTGGCTAGTTCCCTACCGGTTCCATTTCGAAAAGTTTAGGGGTAGCTCTGGTTCTGCAAGAGAGATTATCGATATCCGATACTTCAAAGTCTTAGAATAGGGAATTCCACTACTGTTCGTAAAAGGGCTACCCCTTGCTAGATGATATGTGGTTCGGGGTGTTCGAGCTCATAGTGCCCCTGATTGTAATACGTGCACACGATTGTACTGAATTTTAACACTTGACACCTGGGAACGATTTTATTTAAACACGTCGAACTGTAAGTCATATTAGGCTAGGTGTCTTTAGAACAACGACATTTTTACGAGATGATCTCAATTTAGATCTGCAATATTTATAAAAAAACAATCAAACATTAAATTTTAAAATTTACAAACATATATTTACATATATGCTATGTCAATGCATTTGTTATATCAAATTTTTATTTTATATTTCAGTCAATATACGCTGGCCAGAAAAATGTAAGCCAAAGTAGGAGTACAACGTTGGAAGCAAAAATAGTTCCATTGTGCAATGCAAATTTAATAAACGAGATTGAATACAAAAAAGAAATAAAGTTGTGAAATCAAACAAATCAAAGACAACTAGAAAAACTTTTTAGATAATACCAATAAAAATATAAAAGTAAAATGTTTTCGTTTCACAAACCAAGAGTTTACCGCTCGGCTGAAGGCTGCTGCATATGTCGTGCCAAATCGAGTAGTTCACGATTTACTGATTCACGTAAATATGAACAGGATTCAATGAAATGCTTCAATCTGAAATATCCTCGTCATGGAGAGATTTGTAATGCATGTGTATTATTGGTGAAACGGTTCAAACGTTTGCCAGTGGGCAGCAATCGTCATTGGGGACATGTAAGTTAATTTAAAATAGTGTTATCAAAGTAGTTTTACTCTAAATATGACATCCACCAGTAGCAGTTTTTTTTTTTGAGAATATTCTTATTACGGCTTATCTTAATTTTTTTTTTTTTTTTTTTTTTTTTTTTTTTTTTGTTTATCGATTTTCTGTCCCAACCGAAAGACTTAAAACTTGACATGGCAAATTCACCTATCATTGTTGTTGTATGGGGAGTGCTGTCGAACTGGCAGTCCTTGGCCGGATATGAATCCGGTACGCTCCGGTACTCCCTTGCGGTACTGCCCGACTGTCGTGGTAGCGATTAGGTATGCCCAGTGGAACCATCTACTAGGTTATGTCATCCCTACTTCCGTTATTAGGCATACCTGTCGGAAGAGCCGACTACCTTAACAGAAATGGCGTGCAACTTTATTGATCTACGGATATGATGCCTCTCACCTCTCAGGAGGGGGCGATGTCACCTAAAAGGTTCCACTAGTCATATCAAATCGTTGCCGCGGCAGTCTAGCTAGTACCGTAAGGTGCTCATAACGGAGTGTACCCCAAAACGTTAGTGGTGTGTAATTAGGGGTTCGTAGAAAAAAAAACATACAAATTGTTTTCAAATGCCAACGATATTGCTTTCTGAGTAAATCTCCAAAACTGTTAAGACCCTATTGGATGCGGTATTGTCTTTTCCACAACTGGCACAGTGGGTGGAAAATGTATCGCAATTCCAACATCACTTCCCGTCTTGTTGGTGGCCATTGGGACAAGTTCAAATCCTGTATTTCCTGAGATCAATACATTGTAAACTCGCATCCAAACTTTATTTTCAGAACCTTCGGGGAGTGTTTAGTCGTTACACAAACAATCAAACAGGAATATATAGACCTTCACTATACCACTTGAATTTAAAAGACTTTTATCATACAGTAAACTATTTCAGAACGCGGCCCCCCTGCCTCAACCACGTCTCGCCCCATGCTGATCCATTTCTACTGCTGAAAACAACCTTAACTACCAGAAGCCATGCGCACGCTGTTGAATGATTAGATATCATGTCTTGCCTCCAAGCAAGGAATATTTTCCCATAGCAGTACCCCACTATTATAACTTATGAATGTATATTTCAATCATAATTTATAACTCTGTTGTTCTAGCAGTTATTAATTAATGATTTCTGTTGTAGGTCGTGGATGCACGGGCTGGTCCTGGTACAAAGTCCATTTCGAAACACAAGAAAAATCGCGACGATTCTGAAAACACATCTCATAATGCTTCAAGCAATAACACAAGCAATTCCCGACGTACACAGAGTTCCAAATCTCTAATATCAGAAAAATTTACAAAAATATTCAAGAAAAGTAAGAAAAGCAAAGTTGTAACCGGACTAACTGATGATCAAAAAAGTGATCCGACTTTAGGTGGATTTCGAAATGCCGTTGGGTTACAAACATGGCCTGATCAAAACGTATCCGTACATGATTCAATGGATAGCGATTATGAAGATATAACTGATGGCAGTGCCATTGATGGTGGTGGTGGTGCCACAGAAGTCGTCAGACGAACTAACACAATTGTGCAATTTCAAACACAAACACGTGCTTCCGCATATCGCGCCTCACATAAGAGCGCAACACTGTCTGTTGGTGGTACTAGTGGTGTCGCTAATAATAACCATGCTGGGCGAAGAAAGCATCCTTTAAAGACTGGTACTAAACGACGTAAATTTATGCCACCAATACGAAATCGGAGCACACTAAAACTTTTGAATGATAATGCTCAGTTCTACGATGAATTGGAATGGCAGGAACGTAAATCTTGTTGCGGTAAAATATATGTATCTTCATCATTAGTTGGTACAATATTGCTCGATATGGATAATTTCAAGTTATGTGCAGAGCATCAGCGCACATCAAAACAACAGCAACAAAAACAGTCAATTGAGACACAACAACAACAACAAAAGACAATCATAGCTTCAGTGCCAGCAGTTGTACAAATATCAGCGCCCACAGCAGCAGCACAGCCGACGGCTCCATATTTACCAACCACACCAGCGGTTGTCTCCGCAGCAGCTATGAATTCGAATTCTACACCAGTATTAAAGAAACATCATTTGTTCTTTAAAAGGCAATCAGAATGCTTTCCACAATTGGATCTCTGTACGAATAATATTAGTATAAATAATAATTCAAATAAGACTGATTCGTCTGTGGCAGCAACAAACACACCGGTGATAATTAAAAGTAACAGCAATGCTAACAATAGAAGTACAATAGTAACAAACACACATCAAACAACATTATCGATATTGAGTGGAATTAATAGCACAACTAATGGAACAATAACGAACAATATTTGCGCAACATTACCACTAGCGATTAATACAACAACAAGCATCACTGCCATATCATCATCTATATCTCCATCTGGTAATGCCACCGGCGCATCTGCGCATCACACTATGCAATTGCCACGGCATTCTACAGCCAAAGTTACAACAATTTCACCACCTTTACCGACAACAACAGCGACAAATCTATCAAGCAATAATAGGCTATTACATAAAATAAGGACAGGTAAAATAATCAAACATTCACTTGAGAAAATAGGTGTAGTCCCAAGCATTAGCGGCACCGTGTCACCAACCGCGATTGAACGAATTAAAACAGGTGATTTGCCAGAGGTGAAACCAATAATGCGTGCTGTACCAAAATCATATGTGCTTACAAAACCCACGACGAATGGCGTCGGCGGTGTAACCAATAATCAATACCCACCAACAACACAATATTATGCGCCAGGTTCATCTCCAACATCGACATGTTCTAACTCGTCGGTCATATCAACTGCATCGTCGTCTTCGGCTGCGCCAAAGTTTAGCGACAACTCATCAGATTCGGGGTTCGATGAAAATTTACAAGATCGAAAATCGGCAAGTCCTTTGGTAAGTACATATGAATTTATTTAATGCTTTATTGTTAAATGTTTTGTTTGTAAAAGGCAATCACCGAAGGTTTAGACAGTGTTACAGGGCAGTCTTTCGCGGAATATAGATTCAGTACTAGCTCCATCTGTTATTATCCCGACTGTCGTGGAAACTGTTCGTTTGTTCTGTATAACATTTTAGTCATGTTTTAAGGCAGGCATACGTTATGTTTCTCTTCCTATAAATAGACGGAACATGTTTTCTTCATTTGCTGAATGAGATCATGGTTCAATGAATGAGATAGTTTTTTGCTGCCAAGCTTTTCAATAGGAAATTCCTATTTCTATCCCTATTCCGTTTTCTATTGGCGTTCCTATTACTATTCCTATATCCATCGCAGTTGCTATCCATTTCCGTATCCGTTGTCTATCATTATTTCTATCTATGAAAAGTAATAGTTGTAGAGACAGGGATAGGAAGAGCAACAGCAAGAATTTTGCCATTCCTATCCCTATTTCGATTTATATTCCTGTTCCTATCCAAATTCCAAATCATATATCTATTCCACTTCCAATTCCATTTTCATAACATTTTTTTTTTTGGGTAGAAGTTAACTCACTATTACAATTTTCTCAACCATATTTACATGAATTAATTTGTGTATTAATTTAATTCTTAATTTAGCAGGAGGACACAGAGAAAAAACTGGCGACTCGTGCAACAACAGGGAATGTGCATACAATGTTTTTGGCAAGCGGTGTTCAAATACAAGGTCAACACCAGAATTTGATGCTAACAGGCAATGAAATCGCCGCGAAATTGCTGCATAATCGAAAACAACAAATGTCCATGTTAGCGGCGGCAGCAGCGGCAAGTGCAAACAGCAGTGGAATGCATCAACATTATCAGCAGCAACAAACGCCAAATAACGTAAGCAATATACCTTTTAAAATGTTAACAAAAAAAGTATTTATTTTTGGCGGCTCAATTATTTTTCCCAATATGCTCGTACATATTTCAATATCGTTCGTTGATAGTCTTTAGAATATTTTAAAACTGTTGTAGTAAAAGTATGGGACGTGATGGGTCAGAAAACAATGTTATACTAATATTGACAGTTTTTTTGTCGGACACGAATCCTTTACCCTTTGGTACTAGCCCGACTGCCATGGGAACGATTTTGTTGATTCGTATTTTAGTGAGCTTACGACAGTTATACCTACATCGGGCATATTCTAGCCTCCCCTAATCCCATTTAGCTTTAAACTTCCTCAGAAGACGATCTCCGAAAAATTAAAGTTGTATTATACAATTGACCTTACACCGCCAAAAACAAATATTTTTCACTAAAATCAAATATGGATTTAAGATAATGTATTTTGATTTTATTAAATGTCACCAGTGTACGGGAACACGCATTGGCACAGCTACGCAATCATTGAAAATCTCACAAGTTACGCCCACAACAATCTCAACAATTCCAATCGGTGGCACCACCTCTGGCTTAGGATCTCATAGCAAGGCGTCAACGACAACAGCTACTATTACGCAATCAACTCGTGCAATTTATAATAATAATACAATACAACATGAAAATGGTGTAACGACAATTGTACCGGCCTCTTCATTAGCCGCTTCATCACAAACAGCTGCGATGAATGCACTTGCGCCGAGCACAGTTACAATAACGCCTGCGCCATCACATCATACGGCTAGCGGGGGAGCGGCAGCGCAAGTAGCTAGTGCGGCAATGAGTCTAACAAAAAAATTAACAACGGGTTTAGGTGTAAATTTAATTACGACTGGTAGTAATAATCAAAGCAATATTCTGCATACGGTCGCCAACAATGCAACGCATTTGATCAATCATAACAATAATGCAGCCCTAATTCAGCAACATCATAAACAACAACAGCATACGCAACATCAGCATCATCATCACCATCATCACAACACAACGACAAATTTGAATCAAAAAATTATACTTCTAAAAACTACTGGTCCAACAAAATATAATAATACATTAGGGACCAATTCTAATAGTTCTAAAATGGCAAGCACAGCCTCATCAGGCATGAACGTATCGACAGTAAATACAAATGTCTGTAAAAATTGACCAAATGCTGGTCGACAGAGATTAAAACACAAACAACATTAATCCGAATTTGAAAACCCAAATTTGACTTCAATGCTTTCAAGAGCTGGTAGTACAATAGCACTATAATAATTACATTGAAATAATTTATAGTTGACGTTCGATAAGACGAAAAACCACGATTGAATTAAATTTAATCAGGGTGTTATATTTTATTGAATTGTAGCTGTGATCATTTTGTGTATAAAGTAAGTGCTTTGTTTTACTTGTCCTATTCGTTATAAAATTCTCGTATAGAAAAGGGTAATTCATTGAAACTACTAATTGCCTCGTTACCATGAAAACCTTGTAAATAAAAAATGTGAGGTTTACATAGTTTACGATCTTTTATTAATTGTCATAATAATCATTAGAATAACCATAATGATTGCTAAAAAAATATCAAATCTATACCTATTTTATATACTTTCGTAACATTGTACAGCACTCCGTTGGGGATTAAGCTAAACCTATTTGCAGAAAAATTTCCAATAAATCTGAGTGGTAATGGAGATGAAGTTCCATTAAAAATGATAGGTTATCTCTAACCACAATTAACCGTGAATGATGGTGAAATAGTAGTTTCAACAAAAATTATAGTGAAGAAAATCATTTACTTTGGTAGATCCTGAGTAATTACTGTTTACTCAAAAAAATTATTAAAATACTAGTAACCCGGCCACGCTTCGCTGCGTCTCAGAACTTATAATAGACTGAGCCCGATTTTAATCATTATATATCCAAAACCAGTTGAGATATGGAAATAAATCACGTTCGTTTGATACCAGAAGCATAGAAACAGTCCAAAAACTGTTGCTATGGATTCTATTGGCTTAATAATGACTCCTCTTATTAATTTTTTTTGAATGTCTGCAATATACAGACGTCGACCTATTACAATTTTATAATATGTGCATGATTAATTCCTTTTTAGTATTTTTCTAAACAAATAAATCAATGAATATAAAACGAGCAGGAATAAATTCGGTAAGTTGTGAGTTTGTTAAATGCGAAAGAGGCTAAGCATCCAAATTTTCTATCGAATATAAATAAATTAGAATTCCATATATTCTATGAGAAATTATCAATCAAGTTTAGTTTCATTAGGATGTTCGACCAAATAATTACTGGTAATGGAAACTGCCCATCAGTGCTGAACGCTGGCTAGTTTATTGAAGTTCACTTTACTCAGAAAAAAGTATATATTTTTTTGTTTTTGTAATTTCTAAAGGAGTTTCTTTTGTATTCATATACTCGTATGCCATATTAGTAAAGGCTTTTCTATTAAGTTTGCTTCCATAAATTAATGAATCATTTGTTCAAATTACATCCAGACCATCAAACATTTAGGTTAGAGGACGTTTAGAAAACGACTAATGTATTTCTATAAGGTAGAAGGTTAGAGAACGGTTTGAGAAACTGTCGAGAATTTTAGCATTCTCTATAAAAAGGGGACTTAGTTCTCGATATCGAGAATTCTTACGTGAAATTCTAATAAGTTTCTAATGTGCACTTTTTTCTAGTGTTTTTCTAATAGCTCTCTAATCGACTTCTAGCCTAGTTCTCAAACCTGATTTTCGATTACATTAGAATTCTAATGTTAAGCTACAATATTTCTCTAACGTTTTAGACTGTGGTTGCTAGGAGTTCATGTTGACGCACATTCTATTCTTTAAATAAAAGTTCTTTTGCATTTGATATGGAGTACATGTACATTATTTTGCAAGATATCAATCCGTAAAGTGCAGGTCTAGGCTGCCTTCGCTTCACATTTTTTGAATTAGAATACTGGCTAAAATGTTTAATTTGCATACGTTACGGGGGCAGTCTTTTGGATTATATCCAAATTGGTGGGTGCCAGCACTTTCAGCGAATGTCATGTGAACGCTTTGATATGATTTGGAATTTTTTTTGGCAGAAATCGTTATTTATTTTTTTTTACGTTATTTTTTCTCTAATCATTTGTAACCATGCATTATAAAGCAATGAGATTATTCAAAAAAGTAGTTGACTTCATGCAATTGTATCAAGTTAATGGTGTTGTATGGAAACATATTTAAATGCCGGTTGCGCTCATTTGTTGTATTTTGTAAATTTTTACTACTATAACCCTAAATACTTACATACATAAATAACCAATAAAATCTAATATATATATTATAAATGAAATTAAAAAATAAAACGACAGTGAAATAAAAAAAATATACACTATATAATAAGCTCTGTTTTAAACCATTTTCTTAGTACATAAATCATTTAATTAAATTATCTAATTAAAACAACCAGCAGAAATTCTTTGTATATATGTAAGTAGTTTTATTTGAAATTTGAAAGTATGAATATGTATGTATATGATTAGTAATAAATAAAAAATGGAGAAGCAACACCAAATGTTCTTACACCCAAAAAACAAGTTTTACTGTTTTAAACGGAAATCCTTTATATACATATAAATATAATATATATCTATAAAATATTGAAAATATTATTGTATAAACAATCGTTAAGTATACACACATATATATACGTATATATTTAACAACAAAAACACTTACATATATGCTTAAAGAATAAAGAAAAACAAACTATATAAACATTGCATTTCATAGATCTTAGATAAGCTTGATAATTGGAAATTAGTTAAAAAAAACACCAGACTATACTGTACCCTAATGGTTAAAAGTAAATAAAAACATTTTCAAATACCATTCAATAAAAAATCATTACATGTACATTTATATAAGATCTAAAATCATAGCAACCAACAACAAAAATTCCATTTTATAGGCAAGTTATATAAAATAGCGTTGTTCTCGTAGCCTTGACAGCATAGTTGGTCAACTAATCTTAGAAAAAAGTCGAATTAAATAAAATTTTAATATATATGTATAAGGACATTTAAACATTTTACGCAGACTTTGAACAAATTAATAAAATCTGAAACAAAAAAATCAAGACTTAAGTTATTCACATTTTGAAATGTAAGAAAAAATCTCATTTGCGAATAGAGAAACGAAAGAAAACGGCTAAGGAAATGAAAGGGGGTATTATGGAGTTCGTTCGTAAATGCAGTTTTTTTGTGGAAACCTGCAAAACTTTTGCCAATGCACGTTCAACTGTTGCGTTTCATGTCGGCACGAAAGGAAAATGGAACTTTTAATTAACTTGACAATTGATTGTCAAGAACCGCACAGTGATAATCTGGTATTAAAATACAAAAAAAAAAAAAAGGTGGCAAATAAAAAAAATTTATTTTTCTAGAAAATATTATTAAAGAGATAAGAGCAGCAGATTATACTGCATTTACGAACGTACCCATGATTTATTAGTTCTTGTTAATTAGTATGTCTACAAAATTTATAGTATTTTCTCATACAAATTTTTTTACATAACCAGCAATTTTTTTTTGTTACCACTTATTTCGATGGTTACAAAATTGGCCTGCAACTTAAGCCGATCAAACACCTAAAGGGTGTAAAACTTGTCAACATTTTCTTTGCGGGTAAATAGCATGTTGTTACCACACTGGAATCAGGGTGTTACTCCAGCTTGAAAAATGATAGGGTGTGTTCTCAGAGGCACCAAAACTTCTTCCCCTACCTTTTCACTCCTTTCCAGCCTATCGTTATTAGCATCCCTTTTCATATTTTTATTTCTACCTGCCTATTCCCTTATCTTTCACCTTCTCTCACTTACGACTCTTTTTTTATTTATCTCCACACGCACCTAATTTGAAAACTTTTTTCAGGCTTTGCACCGAATCATGAACCAATCCGTTATTGTACTGAAATGGGAAAATGATTCCAAACCATACATCAGGCGAGGTATGATGAGAGCATTATAAAGCGGAATCTTCGCGCGTTAAGTGACAACCTTACTTCTAAGTCCAAGGAAGCACTTGTTGGCAAGAGAGATTCTCCGTTGAAGTTCTCGCCTGACATTCATTTCAATATTAATGATAGTCTTTAAATAGGCGAGGATCAGCACAGTTTAAAACTTATATCTGTCAATGGTGACGTGGAAGCCCAGGTGCACTGATTCTTTGTTTGACGCCAGAAAATAATTCATCTTGTCCTCGTTCACCGCAAGACCCACTTTTTTTTTGTTTCTTATGCAGGCAAGAGAAGGCAGAACTTACTTGTACCAGTTGGGTTTAGCTAACGATATTTGGCATAGTTTTGCAGGAATGTAAAATTAATTGGTATGGTAAATATGTATTCATTTTTTCAACTAACAAAGCAAAGTTTAAATAAATAATAAAAATGAATCGAACCGCGGTTCGCAGATATTAATGAACCGGTAAAAACTTTTCTAAGGGGTTGGAGCCACTCAACCGGCCGCATCCGTTTTTGGATTAGTTTGCAGCCCGGTTTTTTTTCCGAAATTTTGTGTCTTGTATTAATAAGCATGGGCAACAAATATGATATAAAAAAAAACCTTTTTTTCTCTATGATTTCTGAATTTTTCAAAATATTTTAGCTAAGGAGGAAGCGAAGCGAATTACAAACATACATTTTTCTTATATTTTATTTTTGTAATTCGTAGGTCTAATGTTAAAATCATACTGTGGCGAAATTTGTAGTGACAAAACCCGCTGATTGGAAAGTTTCACCTTGTACTCGATTCGTCTTGATTTTAGCAATAATATAAATATGTGGTTTAACACCTATACAACAATATATCGCTGATTGAGATCAAAGATAAAATAGAAAAGTTATAGGTCGCGGGAAAAAAAATTTTCTATTTTTGAAATCTCTAACAAGTAAGCATACGGAGGGGAACATTTTAAACTTTTTTTTTGATGATACGCTCTAATGTACATACATCCGCGGAAAGTTATGAAACACCGAGACAGCGACATCTCAATTACGAAGTTTTGCAATTAAATATCGTTTAATTTACAAATCTTATACTAATACTTTTCCGAACGAACATGTATAATATATGCAGATCTAAGGAGTGCGTTTGAAAAAATTGTCATTTACTAATTATGACCAATATCGCAAACTAGTAGTCCGATTTTGAAAATAAAACTAGCTGTTATTTGTCCTTTTAATTACAAGTTTTATTATATATCAACAACTTTGTCACTACTTTTGTTGTAAAAATCGTTTTAACTTTTCTGGCACCCTTTCCATTAATAATTTTATAGTAGTATTTGACACTTTTCGAGCTGCTGAACTCCACTTTTCCCGAAAGCCTTTGGCATTCACTACTTTTTTTGTTGCTTTAGTTTCTTTTTTGACCAAGTATCCAAGCCCAGTATCTTTCAATTTGCCTGAGTTCTGGACAGTTGGGCGGATTTGCTTCTCGAGGCACCAAAAGCACATTATTTTTTGAATACCATTCCAAAGCCAATTTGTTATAATGACAAGAAGCTCGTAGTTACAAAAGCACTACTCCTTTCTCCACAGCTGCAGATTGCTTGCCAAACCAGGAATTTACGAGGAAATTTTGACTGCCTTTTTGACTTCAACGTTTCGTCAACATTCCCGCGCGAGTGTGTAAAACTCCTGGCCTGGAAGATGCGAAAAGTCGGCTAAAACATACGTCTCGTCGTCCATGCTGCAGCAATTGAATTTTTCTAAGAAAAATTTTTTTAGTTTTTTGCGCGATTTTTTGCTTCCACATTCTTCACAGAGTTTCTGTCTGGAACTTTTTGAACCTTGAACGTTTTGAGACCAGCTTCCTTTTGCTTTACGGACAAAAAACTCGGAATATCCCACCGCCTGCGCTAGTTTTCTGCCTGAAATATTGGGGTTCTTCTGAAAAACGGTGATGAATTTCTTTTTCATGTTTTGGTCACTGATGTCCCTTTTTCTACTCGAACCTGGCTTACGGATAGCAGCCAATTTGTCCTTAAAGTTTTTTAACACCCTCGAAACAGTTTTCGGGCTTACTTTAAGTTCTCGAGCATTTTTTTTGAAAGTCCACTGAGGGTGGTCTTGAAAACTTTCAACAATAGTTTTTTTGTTCTTCAAATTCGCTTGCCATTTTTATATGAACTACAGCATTTAGCGAAAATATTTTCAAACAGTATTTTTCTGACATTTATTTCTAATCATACTACGAAAAAAATATTCAAATCAAATAATTAAGAAAAAACTTGTTGAATAAAATAAAGGTGACATTTTTTCCAAACGCACTCCTTAGGACATTATTAGAAACTATATAATAAAACAAACATTTTTTTTTTAGAAGTTTTCTTTGGGTGTGTGATATTAATTACAATCTACCTTTAGGCGAACAAAGCGGATACACTCGAAAAGTGCTAAGCACAGCTGAGCATAAGAATTTGGTTGAATTGGCATCCGATTCCGGTAGTCATGTTAACATCATAGTTTAGAAAAAAGTTTTTTAAAATAGGGTCTTGTAACCTCGAGGTTGTCAAATATTATTGAAGCTTTAATAATCCTTTTAGTTTTTCTTAAATAATTTTTATTCGTTATACATACAAATGTGAGAATTTTTCACGTGAAAACACTTGCACTTTTTTATAAAGAAATATCACAGAAAATCGTGTATAATTTCAAATAGACTGTAAACATTTACATACAAATATAATATATATAAGCAAATATGTACATGCAATGATAAATAATATATAGAAATCTTAAAATAGTAAATATACAGTAGTGGAATTCATATTTTGTAGGAAGTCGTCAAAATCAAAGTCACAAAAACGAGTAGATAACCCAATAATTAGTGTTATGGCCGACATTCAAAAAATATACAATTAAAAAACTCAAATCAATGTTAAAAACAAGTTTTTTTATAAACAGAGCTGTTAAGTTTTATTCATTATAGTCAAAGTAAGAATAAGATTACATTTTGAAGGACATCTGGCAACCAAAGCCTCAAACACGTGATTGTTCAAAAAGAGGGTTAAACTATTTTGCCTTTTTATAAATTCGAATTTCGATTACCCTACAAAAGATTTTCCTTGTTTAATTAAAAAATTAAAACTCTAAGTAATCTATTAGTCGTGCAGTACGTTAAAATTTTCAATGGTACTATTAAAAAGAAAAAATAATAAAATAATTTCCTGCATTCATTAGGATTTTTTTAATTTGTTGATTAGTTATAACGATTATTTTTTAATTATTTTATTAATGATCAAATGCTTATTAAAAAATAATTAATTCGCTTGGTACTTAAAGTGATAATTGATATTTAACAGCTCTGTTTGAAAATAATGTTATGTAACTAGATTTTAAAATATCAAATATAAGATTTCGTTAAACAGAACATTGACTAGTTTTACTGGTTAATTGTGGTATCGCGAAAGTGTAGCCTGCTCCTACCAAGAGTATTGTAAAGTGTAAATAAACACTACTATTTTGCTATGCTCTAACGTATATTTCACTGACCTGGACGAATTCAATTACATTCAAAATAATTGCTTATGCATATATATAATATAATTATTTGGGTACATATACATAAATATGTCAGACCTGGGCGTTAACGATTACTATGTTTTTCTACCTGTACAATTTTTAAAGTATTCATGACTTTAGATGAGCTCAAGGTCAATAATTATGAAATAAAATTAAATTAAATTTAGAGACAACCGCAATAGGTTTTCTTATAGAACCATTTCAGCAGTTGCTAGAATAAAAAATATTAAAAATGAAAATAAGAAAATTATAATTTTCATTAGGGTTTCAGAAGTCATTGTTAAATTTTTTTTTTATTCGATTACGCACGTAATGATTACAAGAGGATTACGATTAAAGCAATAGTAACAAGTATAATAAACATAACCAATTGAGATTACTACAGACCTATTAAATTGGAACTGGAATCAGTAATCCATTGACTACTTGCTCTTTTTAATAGACAAAAACTATTTCAAATGTTTTCAGAAATCAACAATTAATAATTGATTAACATTAAAAAATCATCAATTACAATTAATAAATATTTTTTAACAGGTTTAACCGCAATAGTAATTTAAAAAAGGTGAAATTACCAGCGCTATAATTTTAATCGCCATATTACAGAAAGCGTAATTATCAGAAAATGAAATTACCATTCATGTAATTGTAGATGAAACCGATTCCATATCGAGCCCTAACCACAATTTTCGCGAAAATCCATATCTTGACAGTTATCGATAATGCTGTGTATTTTAAACCATCTCACAAAATATCACAACTGTAATAAATTTCACTACACAAATAAGGCAAAAGCAATTATGATGTAAGTAACATTTTACCTTAAAATTTTTATATTTGTAAACAACAAACCTTCTGTAAAATTTTATTTTTGTTGGTTGTACTAAAATGGCTCTTAGGGCTCCACATATAATCCTTATCGCCCAGGAAATATGCATTGGTGATTGTAAAAAGTATTTAATTACTTAAGTTTAAATCGTATTTCAAGAATTAATTACATAGTTCGTAATTGTTGAACTGTAATAAGTTAATACTTATCATTACCTAAAAAAAGTAATTGAAAAGTAGTAGTTAATTTTTCACTTTCATTATTCTATAATAAAAAAAGCATTTATATATCATGCATACATATGTACATACATATATACCACATAAATACATATTAATATGTAAGAATGGCGCAAACGACATCTCCTTTTAAAAAGATTTTAATTTTTTATTATTAATATTATAAGTGTAATATATTTTATATTTGAGACTTTACCTATACTATAATAATATTTTATACAAAATATATTTATTAAATTATATTGAGTTTTTGGTACACAAAATGAAGAGGGAACATTGTATAAAGCGTGTGATGATTCTATTAACTACAGGAAAAAAATATGCATGCAATATTTGAATGAGAAAAATGTATAAAATAATTGCCATATAAAAAATGAACAATAAATATTGAAAATATTTGGAAAAATACTTTTTGTTTAATTTTTAAACGGAAATTATTTGTAAACAGCAGTGCAGTGGAAAAAGTTTTACAGCGGAAGAATCTCAATAGCGGCTAGCGGTTGATTGAATCGAAAACAAGAAGGCAGAAAAAAAGTGTAAAGGCAAATGTTAAAATAGACAAACGGTTGATGGCTTGCAATCAATCATGCTTAACCCATTGCTTTAGAACTCAACAAATCTTTTTTCTTAACCCTTCGCATTATTATTATTATGCACTATTCACCCCTATTATGGTTGTATGTTGATGTGCACAAATTGGCAATGCTAATTCAGTTGCTGGTTGTTTTTGTCATTGTTTTGACAACCATAATAGGGGTGATTATTTGGTATTATTATAATGATGTTGACAGTCCTTTGTCAGATATGAATCCAGTACAAGCACCTTGCGCCACCCGTACTACTGCTGTGGTGGCGATTTCGTGTGATAGCAACTAGCTGGACCATGTTGCGATAGACGGATAGCATGCCGTAAGCCTTTTAGGTGTTCGCATATTTAAGGGTCTAACAAATTCAAATAAATAAAATACATCGACTCGGATCACTACCTAGTCGCAGTCAAGATCCGTGACCGCATCTGTGCGATGAACAGTTGCATCAAAAACACAAGGAAAGATGGAAGTTGCAAAGCTTCAATCGCAACAGACCGCCAATGATTTCGCAGACCCCTTACCTGCTCTCTGTGAGAAGCCTTTTCCGGACATAAAAAAAGGGAGACATACATTTTCTACATTCATCAAGATCCCTCCACCTTTCACAAGTCAGATATCTTCTGCTAACTTGTGATCGCCATTTCTATATTTCTTCAATACCTCTTTGGAATTATCTTCCTGTAAACTTCAATTGTAAACTTTAAAATTTATCTGTTCGAAAACCACAAATTTTGTTTAAGACAGATAAATTTAAAGTTTGCATAAGGAAACGGCCTCAAGTTGAGTTTTAAAATCTAACCGAATTGGATACTTTTATAAATGAAAATTTGTAATATTTTTGATTATTGGTATCAAAGCTGAAATTTTCTGTTAAAAAATTGGAATAGAAATATTTCTGATCCTCCATCGAGTGTGTCTAGTGAACAATTGGTGAGGATGTTTATGTTGTGAACTGAAATGAATGTGTTTAAATCACATTCGTACCTTTTTTTATAAAAATAATAATAGTAAAAAAAAACTTTCGGTTCGGCTTCGGTCTTAATTGGGCGAACTTCGGTTTGGTTCGCCATTAAAAATCGATGTTCGTCCGTTCTCTAATTCCTACTGATAAAATGCTATTTTCATATTTTTCTTTTTCTTCCTCCCCGTGTATCTATATTTCTCGGTCGGTGAGGTATACAGAAAAGCTGAAAAAAGTGCAATTATGACCCATCCTGGGTATCTTACTGCCTCGAACTTGTGATTCGCTTGGGTGCCTTCTGCCCATGTGCCCTCCAAGGTTAAATGAACCTTTTCTGGATACTAGTTTAACAACTCAATTTTTTTAGCTCCCTTACCCGGATTCGTTTTATGACAATGTCTTCTACTAACTGTTCAGTACTATAGTTGTGTTACCTTTCCAATTCTTTCTTCTTTAAATGGTCATCTAACCGCCTGGGTGATTTTGACCGTCCAACATAGCTCGCCAGTCGTTTCTTCGTTGCGCCAACTGGCGCCAATTGGAAACACCGCGGGATCGCAAATCGGTCTCCACTTGGTCCTTCCATCGGAGTGGTGGTCTCCCTCTTCGATAAGAATACCGATAAGAATACCTTCTGGGATGGAGCATCTTCGCTCATTCGCACTACGTGGCCTAGCCCGCGAAGCCGCTGTGTTTTAATTCGCTGAACTATGTCGGCGTCTGCGTAAAGTTCATACAGCTCATCATTAAATCTTCTTCGGTACTCGCCGTCGCCAACGCGTAGAGGTCTACAAATCTTTCGATGAACCTTTCTCTCGAATACTCCCAGAGCCGCCTCATCAGATGTTGCTAGTGTCCACGCTTCTGCACCATATAGCAGGACGGGTGCGATGAGTGACTTGTAGAGTGTTATTTTCGTTCGTCGAGAGAGGACTTTACTTTTCAATTGCCTACTCAGTCCGAAGTAGCATTTGTTTTCAAGAGTGATTCTTCGTCGGATTTCTAGGCTAACATTATTGTTGGTATTAATGCTGGTTCCCAGGTAAACGAAGTCCTTTACTATTTCGAAATTATTGCTGCCAACAGTGGCTTGGTTGCCAAGGCGCGAATGCGCTGACTCTTTGCATGATGACAGAAGGTACTTCGTTTTGCCCTCGTTCACCACCAATCCCACTTTCTCCGCTTCTTTTTCTAATTTGGAGTAAGCAGAAGTTACGGCGCGGTTGTTAAGGCCAATGATATCAATATCGTCAGCATATGCCAACAGTTGCACGCTTTTATAAAATATTGTTCCAGCGCGGTTAAGTTCTGCAGCTTGTATTATTTTCTCCAGCATTAAATTAAAGAAATCACACGATAGGGGGTCACCCTGTCTGAAACCTCGTTTAGTTTCGAACGGCTCGGAGAGGTACTTCCCAATTCTGACCGAGCTGGCGGTGTTGCTCAAGGTCATTTTGAATAGCCGTATAAGTTTTGCGGGGAAACCAAATTCAGACATAGCGGCATATAGGCAGCTCCTTTTCGTGCTATCGAAAGCGGCTTTAAAATCAACAAAGAGATGATGCGTGTCGATCCTTTTTTCACGGGTTTTTTCCAAGTTTTGGCGTATTGTAAAAATCTGGTCGATCGTAGATTTACCAGGTCTGAAGCCACACTGATAAGGTCCAATCAGTCTGTTCACATCAGGCTTCAGTCTTTCGCACAATACGCTTGATAGGACCTTATATGCGATATTCAAAAGGCTGATTCCGCGATAGTTGGCGCAGTTTGCAGGATCGCCCTTATTGTGGATTGGGCAGAGAACACTTAGATTCCAATTAAAGTCTCTTTAATTTTTTAATTTTAATTATTTAACATCTATATTTATTAATTCATTAGTTAACTATTTAATAATTAAATATTTTAAAACTTATGGAGTGACGACTAGCGCTATAAAATGAATTTTTCAAATTGTTGGCAGGAAGTTCAAAAAAATAAATAAAAACACAAATTGGAGCGACTATGATGAGGTACGATGAGCAACATACCTATTAAAAAACAATACAACCATTGTGACATCTCTGTCCTCCCTGATGTAGACGTCAACGAGATAAATATAAATTTTGTAAATCTGCCAATTTCAACTGATATCATATGTGCTGATAATTATTGTACTCGTGCTAATGTCGATGTTGGTCCTCTTGAGTTTGTTAGTATCGATGACTGTGATGTCGTTCAAGCCATTCTTTCTGTAAAGTCTAATGCTATGGGGTTTGATGATTTCCGCGTTATTCGGGCTCGCGACCACTTCTGAATTTGTGGTACATCTCTTCATTTTTAAATTATACACAATATATTTATATCACTGAAGTAGGTCTTTCTTTTTCTTCTATATCTTTTTAACTCCCTATTATTTTTTCTTCTTTTGAATAATGTTTCTTTGAATACATAATTTTTTACAAGTGTTAGAGTGTTACAGTTACAGTGCTACACTTCCTAAAATCCTTCCTCACTTAACCTGCTTAGTTAACTGTGTGCTGACGACCTGTGTCTTTCCCAAATGTTGGAAAGCTGCTAAAGTAATCCCAATCCCCAAGCAAAACAAGGAGTATAGACCTATAGCCATTCTGCCTTTCCTCTCCAAGGTCGTCGAACGAATTTTGCACTGCCAGATAAATACATATGTTCAGGATAATAAACTTCTCACAGATTCCCAGTCTAGATTCAGGTCAAATCGTAGCTGTAAAACAGCGCTCCTATCGGTTATAGAGGATATTCGAGAGCAAGTTGATAAAAATTGTACTGCTTTCCTAACTCGTCCTGTCGACCACACCGTTCTCTGTAAGAAGCTGGACAACCTATTTAATTTCTCCAATTGTGCAACAGCCCTCATCAGATCCTATTTGGCCGACCGAACTCAAGCAGTAAGTGTTGGTAGCAGAAAGTCTGACTTTATTAGTGTTTTAAGAGGTGTCCCACAAGGCTCAATCCTTGGTCCCCTGTTATTTGTTTTGTACATAAACGATTTGCCTGGTGTTTTTAAGTATTGTAATATTCACATTTATCATTCATAGAAAGTCACTAGATAAAAGTGGCTTGGAAAATTTAATTTTAGACAACACTATTATAAAATACGTTGACACGGCTAAACATCTAGGTGTAGTTTTCAACAAAACTTTGACATGGAAAGATCACATCTTCCGCACGGTGGGAAAAGTGTATGGGATGCTTCGTACACTCTGGCTAACACAATATTTTACTCCGTTACATATTCGACTACTAATAGCAAAAGCGTACTTAATACCTACGCTCCTTTATATTTGTGAGATTTACTCTAATTGTGACTATGTATGCAAAAGAAAATTTAATGTTGTATATAACTACATTTCTAGATACGTTTACGGGTTGAAAAGACTTGACCACGTGTCTCATCATGCTCACTACCCTACACAAATTAATATATATGAAGGAACTTGACTATCTATATCAGAGGCTTAATTTTCTTCATTCATCTAGATCGGTGCTTCTTACCCACTTCAGATATTGTATGCTAATATCTGATCGCCAGTTCTTCATAACTTCCATACGTCTTTGGAACTCACTCCCTGCCAGACAAAGGCTTATAAGCAATGCACTGCACTTCAATAAAGAATTAAAAAGTTGCTATAACAACCAAGACAATTAAGATGTTAATTTCTGACTAATTAAATGTACTCTAACGCTCATTCTTTTTTGTTCTCCCTCTACTTTTCTATTGCTGATTTTCACATGAGGACCTTCTAACCAAAGCGCAACATGTGTGCACTAATCCAGTGTACACTTGTTGCCTTTTGGCTTGGAGCTCCTCATATCTATCTACTCATATCTATGTATTTATTGTTATAAATTTTCGATATTGTGACCTTTTTCTTAGATATATTCATTAGCATTAAGTATCAAGTTTAAATTGTTTCTATTTTTATGCCTTTACCGACTAGCACTATAAAATAATTTTTGTCAAATTGTTGTGCTAGGATGAATTGCCAAATATATACAAATACAAATTCGAAGAAATTCAAAAAATTACTTGTTGATTATTCCAAATATTTGAATTTTCTGAGTTGATTCCACATTGTTAAAATACTTCGGAAAGGATGCTACTTAACAGAGATCACAAAATTTAGTGGGCATGAGTGCATAAAGTTAATGTAAGTTATGCCAGGATCTAAGAATTCTTACTTTAATTTCTAATCGTGGGGATCCTGCTAATTTAAGCTTTGTTATTGAAGCAGGACGAGATATTTCTATCGCAATTTTCATATATACCATCGGTATGGATATAGTTTTTGAGAATCATTTTTGTAATCGAAAGATTTTAATTAAAGCGGTTGAAATGACAATTTAAAATTTAAATTCAGATTATTATCGGATTATTGGCCTTGAGTATTCCACCTATTTTAGGTTTTCAGTTCCTTGACATTATCTTTCGGTTATTCAGACCATACCTCTTTTTTACGATAAGGCTATTGGAAGCGTTCGAGTGATTTCATTGATGTTTTTTTTTCACACTTGTAAGCCAATTTATGTTTGCTTGAATTGTTTTTTCTAGCCAAATTTATTTTCGGTACGGTTCACCGTTTCATTTTGGCAATTTCGGGATCATTTTGCGATTGTTTTCATTGCATTAAATTATATGCAGTAGTTACAAAAACATACAACTAGACGAAAACCCTCTAAAATTTTTAAGCTTCTGTTGCTCTGCTAGAAATTGCCCCTTGTTAAATTTATTTCTGTAATTTTCACATATCGGCCTTTTTTAGGTAATTGTTTCCTTTAAGAGACAACTGCTAAAAAACGTCCAAAAATATCGGGAGAGGTGCCAAACAAAGCGCTTTGACTTCGGTATCAACAATCCAAAAGCAGATTTTAAATTTTTTGTTTCAGTGAAAAGTTATTCGCGAAAAACCCAAAAATTACCCAGTTCCGATCCCAAATAGGGGGCTTGATCCAAGGTATTTACGTGCAGAACACCTTTCTGCCGCGCTTCAAAAAAATAACCGTTAGCCGGCTCAACACCGGCTACGCGGTCCACAGTATTTCTGCTCAGAACACACTTCTGCACTTTTCGGTACACCCTATATCTGTGTCTACAACAACCACATGAAAATGACAGAACATTTTCAACTTTGATTGCAAATCAAATCCGCTTCCGGATTATTGTTACCGAGGTCAAAACGCGTACTTTGATACCTTTCCCGATAATTTCGGACGTGTTTTAGCAGTTGTCTCCTAAAGGAAACAATTACCCTTTTTTATTGTGTAGACTAAGGTTATGCTTATATCAAGGCGATCCCTGTGCTTTGTAATTTTTGGATAAATGCTGAATGTATAAGCATTCTCATTCGAAAAAGTTCATTTTGATTTTTAGACATGCCTCCTGGCAGAAACATAAATTTGTAAAACTCAAGTTATAATATTATTGTTTTCTTGTGACAACCCAAGGCGAATTTATATCAGGCGATATCACGGCTGTACACACACACATACTTCATGTGTTTTGTTTTTCCTTTGGCGGCTTCTCCTGTCAGATTGCATAGAATTTTTTTAATTTGACAGAAGAAGCCACTGCTCATATGTTCGTATGAGATCACCTATAAGTGAATTCGCCTTGTGACAACCGGTATGTTTTAACTAATTCATAAAGGGTGTTTTTTTCAGGGGTATAGAACTTCGAATTGAAATAAAACACAAGAAAATCGTTTTAAGGTCCATCAATTTGGCTTTATTGGAAGGATAATTTTATGCCATTAATGTTTAAATATGATTTCGGGCATGTGGCCGCCGCGGCTGACTCGAATAAAGCCAATTCTACAGGTCTAATTTTCAACCACTTTTTCGAGCATATGGGGCCGTATGTCGGCAATAACGCCACGAATGTTGGCTTCCAATTCCCCTAACGTTTCTGGTTTGTTGGTGTAGACGAGCGACTTCACATATCCCCAAAGAAAATAATCCAATGGTGTCAAATCACACGACCTTGGTGGCCAATTGACAGGTCCATTCCGCGAAATTATGCGCTCATCGAATGTTTCCTTCAATAAATCGATTGTGACGTGCGCTGTGTGGCATGTAGCGCCGTCTTGTTGGAACCACAACTCATCCACATTCATGCCATCCAATTCGGGAACAAAATAGTCGGTTATCATGGCTCTATACCGGTCTCCATTAACGGTAGCTGCCTCTCCAGCATTATTGCGGAAGAAGTATGGCCCAATGACTCCACCAGCCCATAGAGCACACCAAACAGTCAGTTTTTGTGGATGTAATGGCGTTTCAAGGGTCTCATGTGGATTCTCTTCACTCCAAATGCGGCAATTTTGCTTGTTGACGTAGCCATTCAACCAAAAATGAGCCTCATCACTGAACAAAATTTTGCGATGAAAATCAGCATCGAAATCAATCTCATTTTCGGCCCATACACCAAAATCACGACGCATTGCATGGTCTCGCGGCTTTAATTCTTGCACAAGCTGGATCTTGTAAGGTCGCAAGCCAAGATCTTTGCGCAAAATCTTCCATAAAGTTGATGGACAAAGCTCCAATTGCTGTGCACGGTGGCGAATCGATTCATTCGGGTCCTCTTCAACACTTTGCTCTACAGCGGCAATTGTTTCTTCGGTGCGCACTGTTCGACGTCTCTGCGGATGCGTATTATCACATAGAGTAAACGTAGTGCGAAAACGATCCATGGTTAACCGAATTAATTGCTCTGATGGACGATTATGTCGACCATAAAATGGACGGAGCTCACGGTAAACTTCGCGAACTGAACCATTATTTTCGAAATAAATTTGCACGATTTGCAAGCGTTGTTCTTTTGTCAACCTGTTCACGATGAAATGGCAAACCAAACTGAACATAAATGACATTAGAGTTGCCAGATTTGATCACAAAATGCCAGTTTTATCTCTATTCGAAAAACAAACCTGTAAAAAAACACCCTGTATAAGCTAGATTACATGGTATTCTGGTTTTCTGGGATTTTGGTCAAACATGGGCATTTAATGGTTTATACAGTATGACCATGAAGGCGACGATATAAACATGTCTGTGTTGATTAAAATAATTTTATTTGAAAAATTTAAAACTAGTCACCTTTTATTTCACCGTTACAATATTTTGTGTCTACGTTTTTTGGTTACTACTGTTTTCTTTATTTCCTTAAAACTTTTGCCATGCGTATTTCTTTCCATTTTAAATGTCTTTAATTTTGCATTATAATCTTTTTCCAACTGTTTTATTGCTTGCGTTGCAATGGTCCAATCGTGATTTTGTGTTGATACCGTGCTTGTAGGATCTTCTGCAGCATTATAATCTGGTATTTCAACGCCTAAACGTTTACATACTTTTTCCATAATATCATCTACGTAGGTAGAAATTATTAAGTCAGCCTTTTTGTTCTAAAATAAATATAAATTAGATATTACTATTACATATTTTGATACACATATTAATTAGTCAAGATCCAAGAGCAGATAGGTACCAGGACGCTACTATGAATCTGTTCCATGTGCCGAAATTTCTGGTGAAATCGAGAATCCTACCAACGGAAGCTAATCGGACTCTCGAATTTTGGACAGTGGTCATATGGATAACCATAAATTGATCGTTGATCTACGGATATGGTTCCTCTCACCTCTTACTACCAACGTTCTTCTTCCCTAAGGAAGGAGGAGGTGAGATGACCTAGAAGGTTACACTGTTCATACCAAATCGCAAGGGAGTACTGGAGCGTACTGGGTTCAAATCCGGCAAAGAATTGTCACTTTCGACAACACTCTCCAAAACCTAACCCACAATGGCGAGATATATCGGTCGGCATGACTACCATTGAATTACTGGTTTCTAAAATCCAGCATTGGTATCGTTTTTGCTTGTTTTTAAATATCAACTTAACAATACATTTTTTTTTGTCAGAGTCTAAGTAGATTACGACGGCTCCCGAACCTTGACCTACATAATTTTGTTAGAAACTTGCATGTTTTGTTGGTTGTAGATTACAAATAATAAGCTTTCCCCCGTATTTTTTGTTTTTTAAGGGTAGATTGCCACTTGGTATGATTTGTAGGGTAGTACCTAGTGTAATATTAACATCAGCTAATCTAAAAACAAGCATACATAGAAAAATAGATATACATACATAATTAAGTATACAATTTAAAATATGCACCAAACATCTTACGTGGAATGCAAAAAAGCCATATCTAAATCTCTTTCTGGCAAATCAGCTTCCCAATCCAAAACGTTGTCTACAAGCACTCCGCCACGACAAGCACGTGTCCCGTCGCCGTTTTCACCAGAACGACACATACCGCCACATGGTTTTTGACCAACTGTCTTTGCTGCGGTTTGTCGCACAAACTGCCGTCTACATTTGTTACACTGCTCTATAAACATATTTCCATGCAATTCAGCTAAATAATGACGATCTAGTCCTGATTTCAAATGTAATCCATCAATATTTTGACTAACAATATATCGTACAAATCCTTGTTCAACCAACGCGCGTAGTGCCATGTGTGTTTTTGTTGGCTTTGCATCGTTAAAAGATATATTGATATTTGGCTTCTCACCTTTCTCCTCTAATGTCCACACACCTTTTGGACCACTATTTAATACAAAATTTAAACAATAAATTTGATTGAGCTAAAGAAAGTTTATAAAAATAAAAAGATAAAAAAAATTTCAAAGACTACCTTTATTTTAAAAGCAGCAGCAAATATGTCCTTAATCAATTTCTGAAATTTGAAAATATAGAGGTGGAGTGCAATTAATGGGCTTTAAATGTTTTGTCAATTGCCGAACTTCAATTTGGCCTTGAACAAATTCATTGCCTTAGCTTGGAAACTTGCACTCCACCTTTATATTTTAAAATTTCAGAATTTGATTACAATGGGTTAAAATTCCAAAACTAAAACTCACTTGTTTAAAGACAAATTTGCTGCTGCTTTTTGGCGACATAAATATAAAGTTACTCCCATATTCATGAAAAATAAAAAAGGTTTATAAAGCTCTTATAATTCAAAATGTGTATGGAAATGTCATTTTAAAAAGCTTTATATTAAACCAATTACCTTAAACCTTTAAAATTTTTGTATCACCTTTTTATTTTCTATTTTTTAGTGCGACCTAAAAAAGCCAATTGCATATGTGATTATTTTTGTTTAAGGTGCATATGTACATATGTTGCAGCCTACTTCGCATTAAAAGGATTCGAATTCACCCGAAATAGAAGTTGGCACAATGCTACTATGAAAACAGTTATTAGTGGATATGTTATGTAACATGGGTGGCCATATGTCAAGTTTAAGGTCTTTACCTCACCGTTACTCAAAATTGATCGCAAGATTCCCCCAGTTTTTCACCTATCTCGATCACAGTGCCACCTAGTGGAGTTTTGATTCCTACAACTTATATCGTCATCGTGTCCTGAACTATGGTCACCAGCAATTTAGTTAAAAATCGATCGAATTTTGAAAACAGGGTTCTGAAGCATGTGTCAAGTCTCTAGGTTACCTTAAAGCTACTCAGAAATCGATCGCAAGACTCCCCCCACCCTGATAGTTTTTTTCATTCACATAGCATTGTCATGGATTCAGTACTATGTTACAAACTTCGGTGTCTAGCTCACCGGGAAGTTACCTGAAAAGACTTTGCAAGATTCCGAAATTTCATGTGGAAATGAGCGGGCAAACAAGAAAGGGACTTAATATAAAGGTAGTAATAATTAAAAAAAGGTTACCTGCAAATAGGGTTTTGGGGAGTGCTGTCGAATTAACAGTCCTTGGCCGGATTTGAACCCGGTATGCTCCGGTACTCCCTTGCGGTACTGCCCGACTGTCGTGATAGCGATTTATGACCAGTGAAACGTTATAAGATGGGTAATGAGAGGTGAGAGGTATCATATCCGTAGATCAACCATCAAGTTGCACGTCATTACCTTTGTGCATATTAGTAGCCTACCTCGCAGGTGTTACAGTATTTTCCTAGACCTGATAGGCTACACCTCGCGGCATACATTTGGTACCATTTTACAAGACATTTTTTTTAAAAGTTGGTGTTATGATTATGAATTAAGCGATTAACTTTGCTATAAAGTGGTGACCCCGAAGTGATAAAGGGAATAGGAAACTGATCTGGAGTGGTTATTTGATTTAAAAATCGATAATCGCCACAAGGGCTCCAGTCTCCAATTGCTTTACGTGCCATATGAAGAGTGTTGAACCATAATTTGGTTGTCTAGCATAATATTTAAATCTCTTTTTGCAAAGGCTAAACGTTTTGAATTTAAAGGTCCTACTTTCTCGAATTGAAGGGCCTAATATTTCAATATGTTAAAAAACTGTGTTCTTTTTACTGCATTGCGAAAGTGTTTCGTTGTGTATCTCAGGAAATTCTAACAATTTATGATAGAAACTATTGTCCTTTAAAAACACCAAACGATGGCTTTTTGGAATTTTGCGGGTGCTGCCAAAAGTGGTTTTCCGTCTACTAATTAAATAAGCAAATGGTGTCTATAGATAGACCTAAACGGTGTTTTCTGAAATAAACGATTTAACCCAAAACTTTTTTTTTTCCAACAATCAACGGTACAAGAAGAAATAACATCACAGGCCTCAAAAAGGAGAAAAGTCACTTTTCGCTAGGACATATATATTTTTTTTAAATATAGTTCATATTGACCTTCTTATATATTTTCAATTCATTAACATTTTTTTTCCTGAGTTTTCCTGTCGTGTCAATTGTTTTTAAATATTATAAAAATATTAAATTTCTTTTTTTTCTAAGTTGGTGTTATAATTATTAATTAAGCGATTAATTTCGCGATCGGTTCAATGCCTAATTTTGTTAGCTATTTGTTTCCTTTAGGAGAAAACGGTAATTGTTTCTGTTAGGAGACAACTGCTAAATCACGTCCAAAAATGTCGAAAGAGGTATCAAAAGACGAGTTTTGACCTCGGTAACAATAATCTGGAAGCGGAATTTCGAGTTTTTGCTTCAGTGAAGAGATATTTGCAATCAAAGTTGAAAATTTTCTGTCATTTTCATGTGGTTGTTGTAGACACAGATATAGGGTGTACCGAAAAGTGCAGAGGTGTGTTCTGAGCAGAAATACTGCCCAACAAGCAAAGTAAACTTTCCGAAATAAATATTAAGCTTGCAAAATTCTGATTTTTTGTTAATAAAACGTTTGAAAATAAACGTTTTATAATTGAAACGACACATTGATAAAAAGCTTATTAATGTAAGCCTATGAAAAAATTTCAAAGAAAGCTTTTTATAAGTGTTTTTGTAAACTATATTCAAACCATGTTTTCTATATTATTTAGCTATTGTACTATAATAAATAAATAAGTTGTAATCATACATTGAATGCTGCAACTTAAACCAACTATCAGCAGATTGCAGAAGTAGTTAATATGCAGCCATGATTTTTCGTCCACATTCTCATGTAAAATTTCTTATGAAAAGAAATTGAAAATTTTTTAAGTTGAAAGAAAAAAAATTGACAAATTGTTTTCTCTGGATTTTTTGTAAACATTTGCACTTCACTTTCAATGTGAAATGATTTATAACAGTTTTTTGTTGTAGTTTATAAAGGGGCGGCCGCCGTGGTGTGAAGGTAGTGTTGCCGGCCTACCACACTGAAGGTCCATGGTTCGAGCCCTGGTACAGGTAACATCAAAAGTGATTTGAAAAAAGTTTTTCAAAAACGGGGTCGCCCCTCGGCAGTGGTTTGGCAAACTCTCCGAGTGTATTTCTGCCATGACAGGCTTCTCAGCAAAAATTCGTCTCCTTTGTAGATGCCGTACGGAGTCGGCAAAAAACTGTAGGTCCCACCAATTTGTAGGGAAAATTCAAATCGGCACACCACAAATTGGAAGAGAAGCTTGGCGCAAAAATCTCTTAGGAGGTTTATGATGATATACCTGTTGTATATCGCGCCATAGAGATAGAGATTATAAAGAGTTCACTTTAAACTTTCAAATAAATTAAAATTGAAAAAGCTTATTTATCGCTTGTTGTAGCAAGCTTACTTTAAATAACTTTTAGAAACATTTACAGAAATGATTGCTGGGTGGGGACTGCGTAGCCGGTGTTGGACCGGCTGAGGGTTATCTTTTTGAAGCTCGGCCGAAGGCCGTCTACGCACAAATGTGTTTAGCACATAAATACCTTGGATCAGGCCTTTATTTGGGATCGGACTCGGGATTTCTGCCGGTTTTTTGCCAATAACTTTTCACTGAAACAAAAAATTTAAACTCCGCTCTCGGACTGTTGATACCGAGGTCAAAACGCGTTCTTTAATACCTCTTCCGACATTTTCCGATGTGTTTTAGCAGTTGTCTCCTAAAGGAAACAATTACCGGGAGAACTGCTAAACCACGTGCAAAATTATCGCTATCAATAATCCGAAAGCGGAAATATTTTATTTTAGTGAAAAGTTATTGGCAAAAACCAAAAAATGGTCTAGGTATTTATATGCAGAACACCTTTCTGCGTAAGCGGCCGGTTCAACGCCGGCGACGCAATCACCAGTATTTCTGCAAAAAACTCACTTCTGCCCAATATGTGTGATTACAACAACCACATGAAAATGACAGAAAATTGTCAACTTTTATTGAAAATATCTCTTGATAGAAAAATATAATCGAGTTTCCGCTTTCGGATTATTGATACCGAGGTCAAAGCGCGTCTTTTGATACCTTTCCCGATAATTTTGGACATGTTTTAGCAGTTACGTACGGTCGTATAGAATTACCAAGTTGTCTTCTAAAGACTGATATTACATATATAGACATGAACATTTTGGTGAAAACGTAGGTTTTTCAGCAGTATATCGGGCCTTACCGAAAATCAGGTATTCCAGCGCTGGTGCTTATGCCGGCCCCAGTATGCACAACTATATGCCCTCGCGCTGCTAACATCCATTCTACAAGTTCGGTACATTTTTCATCTACTTCTATAGGGCTATCGAATATCTGTGTTAAACGTTTTTTAAACTATGCGTTTAGAAAAATTACACTGAGCTTACCTCCGGTACTCCTAAAATTCCTTTATTTTCATATGGCGAGAGGCCATCTGCATAGTTACAGCTCATAACTTTTATTAAATACAGGCCCGTGAATAAACAAATCCAAAACATAAAATTTAAATGGCGATGCTAGTGATACATCGATAATTGGCTAGTTTGCGGATAAGTCGATGAAATACAACCCGGTCGTGTTTTTATCCAGTCAAATACAAAATAATTAAATATGGGTTTAACATTCCATCATAGCGGAGTTATCAAGTAGTTATCATGGTAGTAGTAAATAACAGACCTATTTTTTTTTTAATTTGATAATTAAAAAATTTGTATGATTTTGACACTAACGGGTCAGTTCTTTACGTAACCGGTAACTTTGTACCTGGAAGATTATCTAACTGTTGGCAATACAGTTCATGTAACCGCTATTCTAGCGTACATGGAAAAGCTGTCAAAAACAAACAATGCGCAATAGAGAATAAAGTCATTCTATACGACCGTTCGTAACTTGTAAAACACTTCCAAAATTATCGGGAAAGGTATCAAAAGACGCGTTTTGATCTCGGTATCAATAACCCGAAAGCTGAAAAGAAATATTTTATTTCAGTGAAAAGTTATTGGCAAAAAACCAAAAAAATGGCCTGGGTCCGATCCCAAACGGGGGGCCTGATCCATGGTATTTATATGGATAAAACCTTTCTGCGTAGGCCCTTCAAAAAATATCCCTTAGCCGCCCTTCAAAAAAATATCCCTTAGCCGGTCCAACACCGGCTACGCGATCCCCAGTATTTCTGCAAAAAACTCACTTCTGCACATTTCGGAACGCCCAATATGTGTGATTACAACAACCACATGAAAATGACAAAAAAAAATTTCAACTTTTATTGCCAATATCTCTTGTTAGAAATATAAAATCGAGTTTCCGCTTTCGGATTACTGATACCGAGGTCTAAACGCATCTTTTGCTACCTTACCCTACAATTTTGGACGTGTTTTAGCAGTTACGTACGGTCGTATAGAATTACCGAGAATAATATGCAAACGCGTACGAAACTTCGTGTAAAAAAGTGCTTATTTTGTTTATTAATTGTTGTGAACTAGTATGTGTACAAAATTTGCGGTATTTTCTGTCCACAAAAATATTAACAAAACACGTGCAACTCGTCGCGGTTACGCAACGTTACCAACTATTTTTGTGGTTACGAAATTGAACTGCAGCTTAAGCCGGCAGAATACCAAAAAGTTGTACAAGTTCCCATAACATTTATTTGCCAGTAATGCCCGTCTGACACGTTTTTTTCTTGTATTTCATGTTGTTTTTTACGCAAAACAGATAGTCAAATACAGTTTTCGAATTGGTGAAAACGGGCAAGCTATGTAAAAAAAACTAACGATATACAGCCAAAATAAAATCTAGGA
The DNA here is from genome assembly GCA_949987695.1 of Merzomyia westermanni. Taxonomy (NCBI): domain Eukaryota; kingdom Metazoa; phylum Arthropoda; class Insecta; order Diptera; family Tephritidae; genus Merzomyia; species Merzomyia westermanni. The sequence continues at coordinate 67,579,916 of OX465290.1, forward strand.
TGTTAAAAACAAACGAGCCTTTGTATTTCGTTTGTTTTTTCTGACAACTGTCAAATTATATGTAAATAATTCAAAAAAAAAATTTACTACAAATTTTGAATATAGGCAAAAATTGTATATTAATAGCTTTGTTGTTGTTTATAAAGACAAAATCACTCCCCGAAAATTTTGGGGAGTGTTGTTGAAAGTGGCAGTCCTTGCGGCACATGCCCGACTGCCACAGGTACGATTTAGTATGACCAGTGCAACCTTCTAGGTCATGTCACCACCGCTTCTGTAAGGAAGGAGAAGATGGGTAATGAGAGGTGAGACGCAACATTGAAGTAGATCAACCATCGAGTTGCACGTCGTTGCTTTTGGGCATTTTGGTTGCCTCTTGCGACAGGTATGTCTAGCTAGGGCATATTCTGTACTCCTAAGCCGTAGGGTATTATTAAACCCTTTTGAATTTAAAATTAAGAGTTCCTGTTATTTTTTTGCATTTCGTGCACTGATAATTCCTTGCAGCGGGAGTGTTTTCCATACTCTTGCGGACTCAAAGTGCATCCCTACCGCCCCCCTCGTGCTCTAACAGCTACAATAATGTCATTGTCTCCTCGGTTATCAGCACGTCTGCAATGCCCGTCAAATTAAATTCAGACTGGCGCTACCACCTTTCACTTCCGCTCAACAATCCTACTTCCTTAGGAGTAAGACGGATATGAGCAATGGCAAGCGTCCGCCTACCCTCTTTCTCAACTCCAAACGACCCTCTTCTTACAGCCTTCTTCTTGTTCCACAGGCTAGTACTCAAAATAACATGCCCATGCTAGTTCTACAGCCTAACACCATCAAGGTGTACTCACCCGTCCTTAACGCCTATAGTGACATCGACATCTAACCACCGACGCACTTCAAATTTTTACAGCTTAATGGTATGGTACTAACTTTGTTGAAAGATCACGGAAATTAGGAAATTCATGAAGGATTACAACATAAAACTGGCCGCGATTCAAGTGATGAAATATAATACATAAATTGCATCTTTCTGAAAGTGCGCAATACCTGGGGTTCTTTTGACACCTAAGTGTAATTTGAAGCTTTATACAGGATTGATGTACAAGCAGTCAATCGACTAATCTCAGCCTACAGGACAATAGTGCGGTAGACCGCAGTCGGGTTGACTTACGTGAGAAAAATGCTAGGCAAAAGTTTCGATTATATTATACGAGTATACCAGAGGCTCTGCACGTGATATCCTACCATACCAAATACTGAGTTCACAAATTTACCACCAAATTTGTCTGTACAAAATATCCTTTTGGGGAGAGGGTAGAGACCCGCTTAATATGTTCCGATCCGGAGAGCAACCACTAGATAATATTTGCTCAGCACCACCCGTGCAAATTCAAATTTTTAAATTGTTTAGTTTTAAATTTGTTTATTTTTAAATTTGATTTTCGTTCAGCATTCAAAAAAAGTCAACCAAATTTAAATTAAAGGCATTGTTTGTCCGCCTTCAACAGCTGCAAAATAGTTTTTGTAAATTTATTTTCCTTAATTTTTCGTCAGTATTTTAAACAATGAATACAGGAAAAATACGTAGTGTCATACGGGCATAAAGAGAATGTTGTTACCACACTAAAATTAGGGCGTAAGGCAACATAATCACTAAACCAAGTTCATGTATGTCCATCTGATACCAACTTATCATACTATACCGGAACAGTTAACTCCAAAAGGTGTTTGAATTTTTTTTTTTTGAAGTGTCGTCGGAAACTTTTATTTTTATAATTGTTGTAGCACCACTTTATCCTTTGTGATGGACCAAACAGGGTTATACTAAATTTGGCAGTAATTTGCCAGATTTCAATCCGGTTCAAGCACCTTGCGCCACCAGCCCGACTGCCGTGGCAGCGATTTGTTGCATTTTAGCAGGCTCTTACGCAAGGCATACCTACCTCGGATATTTTGTAACCCCCTAGTCCGCAAGTGAAACTCTTGTTGTTGTTGTTGTGGTAACGACAAAAACACTGCCCGAAGGTTTTGGCGAGTGTTGTCGAATTAACAGTCCTTGGCCGGATTTCAACCCGGTACGCTCCGGTACTCCCTTGCGGTACTGCCCGACTATCGTGGTAGCGATTTATGACCAGTGAAACCTTCCAGGTCATGTCACCCCTCCTTCCGTAAGGAAGGATAAGGTGGGTAATGAGAGGTGAGAGGCATCATATAAGATCAACCATCGAGTTGCACGTCATTACCTTTGTGCATATTAGTCGCCTCTTACGACCGGTATGCCTACCTCGGACATGTTATTTTATGGAAAGTTATAAGCAGCTTACCACAAGTTGAAAGATAGACTCGGCCTTAATTTCTTCCGGAGGTGTAACGCACAAAAATTCTTATATCAAGCCCATTCTTAAATAATTTTTGACTGAGATTTTTTTCTCACATTCATTTAAATTGTGTATAAAATTGTATGAAATTATTTAGATTGGCTTATTGCTACCTTATCTTTTTTGTGGCAGCCGCCGTGGTCTGTCCGTAGTGTTGCTGACCTACCTCTCCAAGGTTCGAGTACAGGGGGAAATGCACACACGTACATAGTGTATACACATCTACGCATTTAGGGCAGCTTCAATTAAAGCCGGTTAAAGTCCTAACTAACACTGTTGTTGTTGTTGTTGTAACGACAAAAACACTCCCCGAAAGTTTCGGGAGTGCTTAAGTACTGACAGTCCTTGGCCGGATATGAATACGGTACGCTTCGGTACTCCCTTGCGGTACCGCCCGACTGTCGTGGTAGGGATTTGGTATGACCAGTGGAACCTTTTAGGTCATTCCCCACCTCCTTCCGTAAGGAAGGAGAGATGGGCAATGAGAAGTGAGAGCCATCGTATCCGTAGATCAACCCTCGAGTTGCACTCCATTACCTTTGTGCATATTAGTCGCCTCTTACGACCGGTATGCCTACCTCGGGCATATTCTGAATTCCTAACCCGCAGGGAGTTCCTTACTAACACTAAAATAATTTTGTTAAATTGTTGTGCGAAGAAATTCAAATAAATAAACACAAAAGTTATCGGTCCCTTACTCACCCTTCTTTTTTTCCAAACAGCGGGCCAAAACCGCATTTGATGAACATAAGCACGGTCTAAATAAAAGCGTTGAAACAAGCGCAATGATCAAGATACAGATGTTCTAGTTGGAAAAATTTGCTCATTTAGGCCTATTAAAACGGACACATGTGAATTTGGTGTAATATCTAAATATTGTAATAGAGTTCTCTATACACCTGTTTCTGTCACAATATTCTGAGGGTGTTTACACATTTTCTTCTTCATTGATGGATGAAAAAACGGAATTCGATTGGAAAATTATACAAAAAAATATAAGCACACACTAAGTAGAAATGCATTTAAAAATTGAATAATTTCCGTGCAAGTGAGAAACAAATGTAAAGTGTAATATGAAAAGTTACAATAATAACTAATTATATTCAATAGTTGCCGTGATAACTTGAATTTCGTTCGCCTTCTTTTTCGTTGTCTACGTTTCTATGTGCAGATATATCTTCTTCGTGAGTGTCGCGAGTTGAATTTCTATTAATTTTCTTCATATATTTCAAGGCGAAAAAGTGAAAAAGAAGAATTTTAATAGAAATGATATTTTATTGTATAGCAAATGATAATAAGTTGATTTATTTGGTGAAATAATGCCGTTCAAGTTGTTAAAGTAGCCACAAAATTGCAAGAAAAAAAGTAAAAAATCTGATTTGCATTTCATGAACACATCGAAATAAAGTCGGAGATAGAGAAGTAGATGAAGTAACAGCTGCATCCGTGTATCATGAGCAGAGCAGTAAGCAGATTACGAAGGCATTTTGTGCAGCAATAACGGAAGCATCAACGGTGGACATTTAATGTGGATGAGAGTGCAAGTGTTGTTGGGCAATGGACCATGGGTATTTTATATACATATGTGTGAACATGCAGAAATCCTGCACTTTCATATTTATTTACATTTGTACATTTGCTGACTAAGTATTTAATTGTTTTACTGCATAATTTATTTCGTTTATAATGAATAGAACAAAAATTTATAAACTTTATATTCAATTGATATATTTGTAATGTTAGTTTGATGATGTTGCAAGGTAATACATTTGTATGTATTTATAAAAAGTGACCAAACACGTCGGCTATTAACTCAGTGAAAGCTGAACAGAAGCATATGCATATGTACGCATGTACATATACACATCTATATATGTATATAAATATATATTCGAAAATAAGTTGTAATAACTTATCCAGAAATTTAATAATTTAGTTCCGATATTTACCCTTTAAGGCCTCTTGTTACTTCAAATTAATTGATGATTTTCGAATTTTTTCGTTATTGTAATCTCCTAAGGTTTTTAAGTATTTCTTTAGGTGGGTACGCACTTCACGATTTGAGTCTTGGTACAAATATCAAGCTTTTTTATCGTAAATACAAACAGATCTATGGATATGAAGCAGTCGATCTCGTAGGGATTTGGACAGTGTTGTCGAAATTACCGCCATTTGTCAACTATCAATCAGGTACCAGCACTCAAGTCGAACTTCAGGTCATGTTGTTGTTGTTAACAGTCAGGTCATCCCAACACCCACCTATCATCCTGCAAGGATTTAAAAGTCGCCGTAGGCAACCCTGCTAAATACATGGAGGTGTACATTGGACAGGGTTACAACAAAAACAACAACAACAGGTGTATATTCAATTTGTAACAGAATTATTATTACAGTAGCACTACTTTGTTGTTGTTGCTGTAACAACAAAAACACTCCCCGAAGGTTTTTGGGAGTGCTGTCGAACTGACAGTCCTTGACCGGATATGAATCCGGTACGCTCCGGTACTCCCTTGCGGTACTGCCCGACTGTCGTGGTAGCGATTTGGTATGACCAGTGAAACCTTGTAGGTCATGTCACCCCTCCTTCCGTAAGGAAGGAGAGATGGCTAATGAGAGGTGAGAGGCATCATATCCGTAGATCAACCATCGAGTTGCACGTCATTACCTTTGTGCATATTAGTCGCCTCTTACGACCGGTATTCCTACCTCGGGCATATTCTAACCCCCTAACCCGCAGGTGGTACGAAGTTGTGCTAGCATGACTCTGGTATCCCTCGGAAGTATGCGCTCCTAATCAGCTTTTTCGGTTCGATGTTGATTACGGGGTTCACAGGCCGAGATCTGAGGGATCTGTCTACCGAAAGGAGGTCGTAATGGGTTACCGGATATCTTCATAGTGTTTACGGAGATGTTTCCTTATATCTCTAGGAGGCGGGGCTTCATCCAACAGATGACAGTTTGGAAGGCTAGGTTTGGTGTAGTTCAGAAAAAACTATCTGCTCAACACACTGTTGGCAAAGTCAGCTCGCGCATCGCTTGGGGTCCACATTGACGATGTCACTAAATGTAGTTGAGACCTTGTCGGTGTGCTTTTCGGGTTTGATAGGGCGGAGGGGTTGCATGTTGGTATTGTTGTGTTAGCGACTACTTAACCTGCCTAAAGAATCACCTCTCATCCAACACTGTCATCAAGCTCTTCTAACGGAAGTCCTACAAACCTCACGGCTTCAACTAGGGTGGACCAGAGTGAAATTACTGTTAGAATAGTAGGTTCGGTTGAGCAGATGAACAGATGTTTAGGATCATGGGGAGACACGCTGCATGCCGGGCAGACATTTGGCATGTCAGGGTTCCGTCTGGATAGGTAAGAGTTTAGTCTGTTACAGTATCCAGAAAGAAGTTGGGCCAGCATGACTCTTGTCTCCCTAGAAGTACGCGTTCCTCATCGGCAACAGGTGGAGCTTGTGATTGTAGCACCGCATTCGCCGGACGAGAGCTGACAAAGGAGTTTACCGACTCCGTGTGGATGAGATTGAGGGCCCGCCGATGCACTTTTGGATCGAACGGCGAAAAGATGTGATGCCGGATCTCATCATAGTGTTTACGGAGGTGACTCCTTATTCTCCTGGGAGGCGGATTTTCGTTGAGCAGGTTCCTGTTTGGGTGCTGCGGTTTATGGCAGTTGAACAGAAATTGCCTGGTCAACATCTCGCTATGCTCTTTCCCACCGAGCAATTTAGCCTCACTATGGAGGTGATGCTCAGCAGACATAAGGAGGCACCCCGTGGCAGTTCTGAGTGCCGTGTTTGGAAGGCCTGCAACCTCCTCCAGTGTGTGTCTGCTAGCCCCGGGGACCATATAGGCGTCGCGTAGCTCAAAACCGGCTGGCCGATTGCCTTGTACGTTGCCAGTAACGTTTCTTTATCTTCACCACAAGTTGGTCGGTGACAGTGTCAGATTTCGTCCAGCGAAAAAACCGGATAGGGATGGGAGGTATGAGTTAACTCTCGAGTAGAGCTTATCTACAGAGGGACCCGTTGCCAGGATCGTGCAATGATCGGCGTAGAAGACGATAGAGACGCCGTCTGGTGGGGAAGGGAGCCTCGATATGTAGTAATTAAACAAAAGCCGGGATAGGACACCAGCCTGTGGCAGCCCTTGTTTAATTTTACGTGGTTATGATCTTTCGCCTCTAAATTCAACCGATGAATACCGGCAACTCAAGTAGTTGGCGGTCCAACGCTTTAGACAGGGGGGAAGAGTTGAATCCTCCAGGTCGTTAATGAGTTGCGCATGATTGTGAGGTGTTGGCCTTCGACAGGTCAAGCGCAACTAGAACGGTCCTGTCATTTGGACGATGTTGGTTGAGACCGACACCTATCTGAGTGGTGATGGCGATTAGCGCGGTGGTAGTGCTATGCATTTTACGGAATCCAAGCTAATGTTCGGCTAGTCGCAAGTTAGCGGTGTAGTAAGGGAGCAAGACCGTCTCCAAGGTCTTCACTACTGGCGAGAGGAGTGATATCAGTCGATAAGACTCCCCTTCGTTGGCCGGCTTGCCGGGCTTTAGTAGTGGCACCACCTTTGCCTGTTTCCATTTTTCTGGAATGACGAAGGGGGTCATAGACAGTTTGAAGACAGTTGTTAGGTACCTTGCTCCCTCTTCTTCGAGATGTTTTAGCATCAGCATGGATATACCGTCTGGGCCTATCGATTTGGAGCTTTTGGACCTCCGTATGGCCTCCCGAACCTCCGTGGTGGTGATGGCTAGGGACGCTTGGCTATTTTTTCGTTTGTGCGCTTCCCTGATGGCTCATCTAATTTCCTTGTCGACCAGAGAATGCAGTACAAACTGCCGGCAGAACGCGCTGGCGCATCTCTTCGGTTTCGACTGTACCTTATCACCAAAGGTGATAGATATTTTGTCGTTAGGTTTGGTCGGATTTGACAAGGATTTTACAGTGGAGCATAATTTGCCAACACCTGCAGAGAGGTTGCAGGACCTTAGGTGCTCCTCCCATTTGGCGTGTTTGTGTTGATCAACCAGCCGTCTGATTTCCGCATTGAGATCTTGAATTTGGGGATCCGTGGGGTCCAAGCGTCGCACATGGCCACGTTCATTTGTCAGGGCCGCTGCCTCTGCGGGGAAATACGGACGTACCTCCTTAATTCTACCAGACGGAATGTATTGATTAGAGGCTGAAGCTATGACCATGCGAAACGCTTTTTCCCCTTCTCGTACGTCAGACGGGATGGGAAGTGCAGCGAAGGTGCTCTCAGTGTTGCTAAGAAAACCAACCCAATCAGCTTTGCTGAAATTAGTAAAAGGGCGATTCTCAGAAATGACAAAGTCATTGGGGCGATCGATTGAGAGGACTATCGGTAAAAGATCTGATGCAAGAGTTAGCATTGGTCGCCAGTCAACGCAGTTTATGAGACCAGCGCTGACGATAGTAAGGTCTGGCGAACTAAAACAATTTACGGCGACTCTAGTGGGGGCATCCCCGTTCACAGTGCAAAACGTCGAATCGTCTATTTTTTCAGCTAATTCCTGTCCCCTACCATCAACCTGTAGGCTTAAGTGCCACAGGTCGTGGTGTGCTTTGCAGTCTCCGAGGATTACACGATTATTGCGTCTAAGTAACGCACTGATGTCAGGGTGATAATCCCTCGGACAGCAGGTGGCAGGAGGTTGTTAATTATATTCGATTAATAAACGCAAGTTAGTTTAATAATAAAGTATTTTATTATAATAAGAAAAATTCCTGTTTCTCTTCACGTGCGTGTGGCTCGAGAGATAATAAGAAAGAAAAAAAGGAAAAAAAATATAAAGATGGTAGAAAAAATATCGGATGTATAACTTAACCTAAGTAGTGTTGCCTTATAAATAGAATATAAATGTACCATATCTCAACAGAGGTATATAAATGGTTATTATTTCAAGATCAACATCGCCTGACCGGACAACCATACCGTGACGTTCTAAGGTGTTGTCCCTCGGGTCGACATCGGGCTCAAATAGACGATATTGCACAGATTGATGGGTGATGAAGGCAAGTCCGCCCCCAAGTCCTCTCTCACGGTCACGCCGGTGGATGTTGTAGCCTTCACAGGTCCGAAGATCTGATCGGGCGCCTAGCTTTGTCTCTTGAATAGCAGCAATCTTAATATTTTGCTGCTTCATGAAACTCACTATCTCACTAACATTGCCAGTTAAGCCGTTACAGTTCAATTGTAGGACACGAAAGTGCGAAGGGGGAGAAATAATCACACTGGGAGTCAAGGACTGGTGCGTATGCCTCGGTGGAAGCAGGCCGGGATCCGGACCACCGAAAGGAGGCGAATCGGTCGACGTTGTAGGTTGCATAGCACGACAACATGGCGCAACGTACGTATCAGTCCATAAGTTCCTGTTACCAAGTTGAGAACATATAAGCAGGTGACGTAGGCCAAGGCAGGAGTTGCATTTTAATGATGTCGCAGCTGTATATAGTCTCAACCGACAAACAGTGCACAGGGTGTAAGGGACGAGGAGCTGGTGGTTGTGGCTTACATTTGTGGTAGTGCTGGAAGAAGAAGGGGAAGTTGTAAGTGGGAGGGGGGTGCGCTGTCGCTCAGCATTGCTCACATCTAAAAGAGAAGTGCTACGTAGAAAGTAGCTGTGAGCAGCTGTGTGAGGTGTTGGCGACGGTGGGCGTGAGCGGCAGCGGGAGTTACACACCACTTGCTGGGCAGTATTAGTGGTATTAGTCGTAGATACTGTATCTGGAACTTGTGGCGCTGCGACACTGGATCGGCGTTGGCCACGGGACGCCCTAGGGCGTGAACAGCAAGGGGCCACAAAAGTTTTGTAGAAACTGGAGGGCCTATGTGTGTAGTTTTGTGCAACCATATTTTACAAGTATTACATTGGACGGAGTGTGAACGTTTGACGTAAATCTTCTTCCAGCAAACGCAGCAAATCCATTCTCTTGATCCCGGGTTGGATTCAATACCAGCCCGTTGCAGGAGAGTTTTGAGCAGCCCTGCTGCAAGGTGCTGCTCGGAGGATGACAATGTTAGGGGGAAAGGTGACAAGTTAGGCAGGGTACTGTCGAAATAACAGCCTTTGGTCGGATATAAAAACCCGAGTCATTCCGGTACGTAGAACCGGCTTGATAGGGCACTGTTGAGTATAGTGGCCGACTCGGGCGGAGAGGTTGCATGTCTTAAAGTGTTGTTTCTACTTAGTCAGTTTGTGTCCGTTGACTGTTGTAAGAGGCGACTTAAATCCACAATGACCCCGTTTATGAGTTCAACGAAATCGGAAGCCGGAGCGTACTGGATTCATTTCGGACACAGGACTGTCAACATCAGTATAACCCTACTTGGTCCGTCACGTCCCATTCTTTGTTGGTTCGCACTTGGTCACGTTCTCTTGCCAGAGCCGCTGCTTCCGCAGGGAATGAATTTCGGGTATTTTACCAAGGAGCGCTCTGTGTGTTGCGTAAATTAACCTGGTACGCTCTGGTACTAGCACCTTGTGGGACTAGTCCGTATGCCGCGAGAACGATTTGGTATGACCAATCCCATCTTATACGTAATGTCATCCCTCCTTCCGTTAGGAAGCCGAAGATGTGTAATGGAAGGCATCATATAGATCAATGATCGAGTTGCACATCATTAGCTTTGTGCAATTCACGACTTCGGGCATATTCTAACCTCCTAACTCGCAGGTGTCTATAGTTGAACCGCATTTTATTCACTGCCTAACTATCTTCTTCAAAGTAGAGCTATTAGATCTATACTTAATAAGCGTTAGAAACACCCTAATAGGCATGCTCACATAATTGAACTCGTTGAGCGTATAACAGCAAATATACAGGGTGGCTGATGAATTTTGCTACATTAAGAAACTCAAATAATTTTTTTTTCAGTGTATGGAATTCATTTTTCTTTTATTCATGTTAAAGCTCATTAAATTTTATTAAATATAGCTTAATTAGTTTTAAAAATAATGGAATTTAAATGCCCCCCCTGCTCGTCGATGCATGTGCGGCATCTTACCAAAAAGTTGTTCATTACTGCTTGGAGAGTTGAGGCAGGAATAGCCGCAATTGTTTCTCGAATGGATTGCCTTAGTTCATTCAAATTTGTTGGTTTTGCTTTGAAGACTTCCTGTTTGCAATAAACCCACAAGAAAAACTCAGGTGCAGTAAGGTCAGGCGACCTGGGTGGCCAACGGAATGTGGAGTTTCTGGATATCAGCTTATTGGGAAATTTTCGTCGCAATTCTGTCATACCAGGTTGGGCTATATGAGGAGCTGCACCATCTTGCTGAAACCACACAGAGTTGAAAGAAATTCTCATTCGGCGTAATTCTGGATAGAAAAACTCTCTCAACATGCTCAAGTAACGGTCTCCAGTAACCGTAACGGTGTGACCGTTTTCTTCGAAGAAGTAGGGCCCGACAATGCAGCGTGATGAAACTGCACACCACACTGTGACACGAAGTGGATGCAATTCCGTCTCATGGAGTATCTGTGGGTTGGAAGCACTCCATATTCGACAATTTTGTTTGTTTATGTTGCCGTTTAAATCGAAATGGGCCTCGTCAGACATGAAAAGACAGTTCAACATGTTTCCATCCTCTTCCACCATTTGAAGCATCTTCTGGCAAAATTCCAAGCGAATCGGCAAGTCTGCAGCTTTCAGTTTGTTGACCATTTGAATTTTATATGGGAATAAGTCCAAATCTTTGTGCATAATTGACTGTAATGACTGTCTGCTTACACCCATTTGAGCAGATAAGCTTCTTGTCGAAACACGTGGATTGTTTTGTATGGCAGCAGCTACAGCAGCGAATGTTTCCTCCGTTCGAACTGAAGGGTTTCGATGGTAAGGTCTTCTGTTGACTGTCCCATGCTCGGCAAAATTGTTTACAAGTCTTATTATGGTCCATCTGCTCGGAGGATTGCCGCCAAACGTGCGCCTATACTCTCTTTGAACCGAAACTACGGACTCCAGTGCGTGATAGCGGCGGACAATCCAAATTCTTGTTTCAGTGTCCCAGTTATCCATTTTTGTTAAATGTAAAAGTCAATCTGCAAAATAAAAAAAAAATTAACCAGATTCATTAAATAGAAAAAAAGTTATTTAATTTTTTTTTGGTAGCGGCTTTCATTAGCCACCCTGTATTACCATGCAATGAAATTAGTATAGAATATAAAGCACGACAGGCTATCGATATATAAACGGAACCCATTGATATTTGCTCAGGGAAATACTAGATTCAGACTGTCGCTGCACATAGTTAACTGTATCCTTGTTTGTTTGAGTAGCGATCCTGATCGGATCAGTAAGAAAAGGAAACAATAAAACATAATACAATAAAGTAAATTAAAAATAGAGACTTTAAAGAAGAGAAAACCAATAAGAGGAGAATATAGCAAAGAAAGAAAACAGCAGGAAAAAGAACAGAAAGAGAGTGAATCAAAGGAAACGTGGTATGTTTCCTGACTCATTTGGTACTTCACTGCAGGGCCCTTTCCGTTTTCTTTCAATCACCCTCTTTCTCTTCTTTTTCCTGCTGTTTTCTTTCTTTGCTATATTTTCCATTATAATTTTATGACTGGTATTGAACAATCCAAAAAAAGGCCTAAATTCAAAACCAGTTAAAATACAAAGTTAAGCAGATTTCTGAAATATGCGGGGTTGGAAAAAACCCGAGGAGAGCAATTTTTTTATAATTTTGCTCTAACGCTTACCACGATAGAATTCAATTTGTTTAGTGTATTTGGAACTAGCTTGAGACTGGTATGTTCGAAATATGGCCATTGTTGGTTATATAAAGAAAGACAGTTGGCTGACTAGTTGGGATTGTTGTCCATACTGGTTTTGAAGAAGTTTGCAACTAGTTGGCTAGACTGTTCGTGGTCTACTTTAAATACAGACATATGTATGTATTCATATAAGCGTATATGATTTCGCAAGTGATTTGAGTGGTCAGTAACAATGAATTACTTACGTAGTTCATAAGGGGACATCCATAAATTACGGGCCTTAAAATGGGGGAGGTCTTGAACAAAATCTCACCAAACCTCACTTAAACCGGGGGGTTTAGTCGAAAATCTCACGTCAACTTTAAAAAATATGAACTAATTCCAATACGAAACCAATTTTTTTTAACGAGAATCTACCATCACGATTCAACCAACACGTGTGGTGACTCGCCGTGTTAAGGAGCTGCGTATACACTTCCAAACACAGTCTTGCATATATCAAACATGTTTAGCGTAAATCTTAATTAATGGACGTCCCCAAAGGTCACCTACGAATCTAACACTCTTGTTAATATATTTTATGATGCCTTAAATATTGCGCATACCACTGACAGTATTCCACCACCAGCCCTCGTTTTCTTATCTAAATGGTTCATGTTCGATGCGCATACACTTATTTCCACGATCTTATCTGTGTTTTATTTAACTTGATGCTAGATCATAGAGTTCGAGCAGCAGAACTAGAGCTGTGTGACTGTGCTAATACCCATAACTGCGCTGCACACATTTTTTTGTTGAAACTATAGCACAATAACAAATTGAAAAAATTCCACTACAATATAACACTAAACCCTGAAAAAATCATACGAAAAGCTTCTGTAGATATGTCAGAAATAAACTTTCGTTTATCGTCCTTCGTATGGGGTTGACAGGATAATGCTATTTACACTGACATTTCAAAAGCTTTAGGTCATACCTTGACAACAGAGTTAATTTTGCAGAAGTTGATATTGCTAGATCACCTCCTTACATTGCAACTTCTGGGGTTCCCCAAGGCAGCATGTTAGGTCCATTGTTTATCGTAATCTTCATCAATGACGTTAGTTCCTCTTTCCAAAACTGTGATCATCTCATATATACAGGCGAATTAAGTTGACTCTCAACATTGAGAAGTGTTGCTTTGTAACTTCCCATAAATTATTTCAGTTGAAATCTGTCTAATACGTCTGTAAAATCTTATACTAAAATCAAAGACTTGGGTGTAATTTTTGATTAGTGTTTCACGTTTACGGAACACTTACATTTTATTATTCCTAAGGCATACTCTTCGTTTGCTTAAGAGAAATAGCCGTAAGTCGAAGCAGGAATATGCTGCCATTGTATGGAACCCATTTTACGCTAATCATTCTAATAGAATTGAGCCCGTTCAAAGAAAACTTATGCACTTTGCGCTTTTCCGAATAAAGTTTGACCTTCCTACTCCCTCATATCTTTCTCGCTGTAAACTGATTGATATGTAAACTCTTGCTTGTAGGAGGATATTAGCTGGTATATTGTTTTTACTTTTTTACTAAATAGAACGACTGACTGCCCCCCTTTGCTACAACTCGTAAAACTTAATGTTCCAAGTCGATCTCTACATCATGTTGATTTTTTGTCATTGAATGTTGTAGGAGTAATTACGCTCTACACGAGCCCTATCACTGTATCTGTATTTAAGAGCTCTGTCTCTTGCATCTAACTTCTAGTCCTTAATTTTATTTTGATTCTATACTTAATTGTTGTCTAGTCTGTAAGCTTTGTAACACCATAGACTGAAATAAATAAATATCTGTAATAGCTGCTGGAAATCTGTTTTATATTTCAAGATAGACCTCCAGCAATACATCCGTTAAGAAACCATTAAATTTTATAATATTTAGATATTGGTCTGTTTATTACAAATTATACTTATATGGATGCAACATCGATCATAAAACAATCGATGCTTAAGCTTTGATGTCGGAAATATTGACGGCTTTGATTACAAAGGCGGACAATTTCAAATCAAGCTATACTTTTCTAAAGATTTCGGCACGCTGAATAGTAAATTGGTCACTTTCTAAATTGCTTCTGGATTTAGAAATATTGTCTAAAAAGTGCGAAAAACGCGTCCTGTTCATATACGAGTATTTACTTTGCCGTTTCGACTGGAAACCCGGAAGCATCCAATCGCGACTGTCTGTTCGGAAACGCGCTATCTAGTAATATCAGAGTTTGCTTGAAGAAATCCCTTTATATGAATTTTTTTTTCGAAAATTCGATGCATTTTCAATCAAAAGAGGATATAAAAGTTGGCCGCTTAAACTTTAAGTCAAGTCTTCTTATTTTATGTTACGTTAAGCTAAGCTATGTTATGCCCCTGCGGGTTAGGGGTTTACAATATGCCCGAGGTAGGCATACCGGTCGTAAGAGTAGTCGCACAAAGGTAATGGAGTGCAACTCGATTGTTGATCTACGGATATGATACCTCTCACCTCTCATTACCCATCTTATTCTTCCTTACGGAAGGAGGGGTGACATGACCTAGAAGGTTTCACTGGTCATAAATCAGCGCGTACCGTGTTCAAATTCGGACAAGGACAGTTAATTCGACAACACTCCCCAAAACCTTCGGGAAGTGTTTTTGTCGTTACCACAACAACAACAACATGCCAGTTTTTATAGTGTGAACCCTTCCCATTTTTCAACTGTAATTTAGAAATACGCATATGTATTTCTGATGTTCCAATTGTATTTGAGAAAAGCTCAGTTTTATTTCCGTAAAGATAAAATGTATTCAGAAAAAGTAAAATGCATAACAGAAAAATTGAAATGTACTTCAGAAGAGCGAAAAACTATTTCAGAAAAGCCAAATGTATGTTAGAAAAACATATAAGTAGGTCAGATAAGAAAGATGCATGTAGAAAAATTCTATGTTGGTAGCCTTGCTGTGGCTAAGAAGCTAAAGGTCTGTGAAATCTCTCCAACGAGAAAACTAAGAGGAAAACCTTTCATTTCCGATGTCCTACCAATTCAACGGTTTTAAATAATTTTCTACCCGAGAATGTAGGGATGGGCAAGATCGCATCCATCCATCTAAAATACATTTGAAGTTTCCTGAAATAAATTGAATCTTGTCTTTCAAGTTCAAAACGGTGCAGCTTATTATTACCGAATGTCTGGGAATTTAAATGCAATTTGCAATTCGACTGTACCTTTATATTTACTGGGTTTTATTTCTTTTCAGAAATTCGGCATATCGGTATTATGCGCAGCTGTAAAAATTTTCAAATGAGCAAATCGTCGCCAGCAGTCAATTTATAAAAAAATATCCTTAAGGCGAATAGTGGCGCTAAGAAAAAAGAGGTTCATGGCAACGTAATCAAATATCAACTCTTTTAAAATTCGTGCGATCAATCGCTATACAAAAATGGGTGCGTCTGCTTCAAGCGGCGGCTACCCAATGGCGGCCACTACTAGCAATAGTGGAGGAAGTTCTGGCCTTTTATTACCCACCTCAACCGCATTAACAAGTAGTGCTTCTGGTAGTGGCGGTGGTAGCTCTTCAATGATGGGCGCAGCTGGCGTAGGTGTGCCACATTTTCGAGAGCAACGTCGGAAACGAGTGACCGGGTTTGCAACACTCAAACGAAAATTCATAAGACGGCGACGTTCTTCAAAAGCCTGTGATCATGCGCGTGTTTTGCGCGATTTTGTATCCGATTGGACACCGTTAGAATTGGCAGCATTATGCGAGGAATATGAAGCGTTAGCAGCACTAAGGGATTTATCGGTAATAATGCAATAATAAACTCGAAAGCTTAACAAAGATTGGAATTAATCGAATATTTTTTTGTTTCATATTATTTTAGGTTCAAGCGGAACTTGCTCGTCCACCTGCAACCACATTTAAACAAGATTTGGCCGCGCTTTATGATATGAAGACTTGTACTGACTGTGACCTTGTATTTCGTGGTTCTATTTTTCCGGTTCATCGATCGATACTCTCCTCACGCTGTTCATACTTTCGAGATTTGTTAGCGGGTTGTCCAGGATTTGGTGCACGTATTTGTCTTGAATTGCCCTCGTCGCCCATAGATGTACAAATGTTTTCGTCGTTATTGCGTTACCTGTACACGGGCGATCTATGCCCCCATGATCCAACTATTGATATTAGTTTACTGCGTCAATTGGGCGATGACTTTGGTACACCGAATCCACTAGAGCATGATCTACGATACTTACTTGAGACTGGGGATTATGCAGATGCGGCATTGGTATTCACAGCTGAGGGTAACGATTATCATCGACCTGATTCCGGTAGTTCGGAATATGGTTTTAGACCAAAACTAGAATTGCCCTGTCACAAATCAATACTCAGTGCGCGTTCGCCGTTCTTTCGTAATCTTATAGCGCGTCGTACGCGCAACGTTGATGAATACACAGAAAGGGCATTGCACGTGCCGACACGTATCGTGCTTGATGAGACAGTGATACCGAAAAGATATGCACGAGTGCTGTTGCATGCCATCTACCTGGACACTGTTGATTTAACGTTAATACTTCGTGGTGCTGGGTCTGGAAATTCGGCGGGTTCGTTAGGTGAGGTGCATGCATTAACGAATACGGGACGTGCTCGTCCAACCCCGTTGGAGGAGGCTATGGAACTGTATCAAATCGGCAGGTTTCTTGAATTAGATATACTAGCGCAGGGTTGCGAGGATCTAATATTGGAGTGGCTAACGTTAGATACACTGCCTACGGTGCTAAAATGGGGCTCACAGGTTTGTACAATGATAGAAAGCAAAATAAAATGCCTATATTTAAAAAATTAACCAGAACAATTCCATCTGGCGGGACTGCTGGCATATGCAGATATTGATTGACATCAATTATGTACATTTAACCAGCAGACCCGGCAGACGTTCTTCTTGGGGTTGGTACCGCCTACTTTTCAAAACCATATGTATATATGAAAGGCTGGAAGTAAAAAGTAAACTTATTTTTCATGTAAGTAAAAGGGAAACTTATAAAATATTTAATAAAAAAGCGTACAAAAAAAGTTGTTCAGTAAAAGATAGACAAATCGTGTTTGCTATTAAAAGGTAGAAATATCTTGCTGAAAAATAAAAGCCGTTCATATATCCTATGCGTTATCCAGTGCTCACATGCATATACTGTGAAAATTTTATGAAAATCCATTGATTACTTTGGGCGTCTTAAAAAATAAACAAACATAGAGAAATGGCGGCGTTTGACAGCCCACGTTTTCAAAGTTTGGGGCTCAAGCAAAATATTAATCTACATGTAGAAAAAAATTCTCACAATATATCAGCCCTTAATATTAATTTTAAGTAACTTGTAATTTTAAATTTAAATTGAAAAAATATGTTTTATTTTTATTTCGAATGCTAAGTCGCCTTTACAATATTGTGAATTGTATCTTGTGTATTTTTGTACCGCAAGTACTTAAAATTAGCATTAAGGGCTCAAAATTGGAGAGAAGTTTTTTTTCATGTGGATTAATAATTTATTTGAGTACCTAGTTAACATATACTCGTATTTCAATATCATTAATATTTTCATTACTTCCCAAAACTATATGTCCCTTTCCGATCTAAAGCAAACCTTGCCAATAAATGTGTATGCATTTTGGAGCCTATTACTTTGACCAGTGTAGAAAATAGCCAAAAAGTTTGTTTTACAAAATTTACAGTTTATCCTTTATTTCCACATCGTGCCTCGTACAATTGCGTATGCCAGTTTAAATTGCATTTCGATTAATATTTCCGGAAATATTAAAATTTAAACTTACACGCACAATTGTGCGAACACGGTCGGAAAGGGATATATCATATGATGAGCCCACTGCTTCCATAAACCTATTGTGAAAATTTCGTAAAAATTAGTTCAGTACTTTGGACGCCTATAAAATACAGACAGACCATAAAGTTCATTCATTTTTCATCTATAAGATTGAAAATATCTAACAAACTAATTTTCTTTCACAGCCTCATGGCTCAGCATGGGTATACAGACAAGCGTGTCAATATCTGCGAGAAGAATTCTCGGCCGTTAGTGCGTCACCGGTGCTCCATCAGCTGGACAAATCTCAACTGATACATGTGTTGCAGAGTAATTTCTTGCAGGCATCCGAGCTGGAAGTACTGCAGGCTGTGCTTAAATGGGGCGAACAAGAACTTATAAGACGTATGGAGGATCGTGAACCAAATATTTTGTCACACACTGCACATTCGGTAACACGAAAAGGCGTTAAAAAACGCGATCTGAGTGATGTCGAGCTGCGTGAGATTCTATCAGAGCTGCTGCCATTAGTGCGTATGGATCATGTTTTACCGCCAAATAGTGAAGTATTGGCGCAAGCTATCAGACGAGGGCTTGTGAGTACACCACCATCGCACATGATAAGCGATGATAGAGATAATTTACGTGTGAATGCTTGGATACGCGGTGGGAAAAATCAAGGTTTATTTGTACGCCCCCGCCTTTTTATGCCATACTTCGAAGAAGTTAAAGTGTTATTAGAAGATCGTATGGCATCATCACATCATCAGGCGGAATTGATGCGCATGCGAAGATCACGACATCTACCCGACATTCCAGATACCCTCTATATGGTATCGCGTATAAATGCTCCCATCAAACCAAGTGTAGCCACTGCAACAGTTAGTGGAAAAGAAAGTGTTAACATATTGGCAGCTGCTGCTGCTATACCGCCTCCCGACACGCAAACGCTGGCAGCATTACTTAAGCGGGAACATAAATTGCATCAGTCACCGATGTGCCAACGTGCGCTATTGTTGCCGCTTTCATCGAAGCATGAAATCGATCGGCAGATACGTTTGCGCGTAGTTCGCGAATTCAATTTACCAGATGCGGTGTCAGATTTACTTGAAACATCGTTGCTAAGTAAACAAAATGCTGCAGCAGCTGCTGTTACAAACATGACTGATGATAGCGTCGGCGGTGTCGGAATTACGTCGACCACACAAACCGACACTGATCTCATTGAGCATGAAGATCAAACACCGCCACCATCACCAGCGGCAGCAGCAGGATCTGTGCCAAGACTAACCACAGCAGGTGGTTTTCATTCGACTTCAGTAGGTTCATCGGCTGCATCCTCGACTTGTGGTGGGGAAGGCATACAACCATGCTATAGCCGAAATTTAACTTTTCCACGTCAACATCCTGGTGGTTTGTTGGGCTTAGGTGGCACTCTAGGCGGTGGCATGCCCACAAATATTGGTGGTGTTGGTTTGCAAGCAAACTACGCGCGACTCTCAACATCGGTACATCATCGTAACGATTTACCTGCTCTTATCACTGAAGGAGACTATCGCTTTCCGCATGGCAGTGCGCTAGGTATCGATGTCGGTGGTGTTGATGGTGGTGCCGGTGCAGCCGGTTGTGGCGGTGATGGTGTTAATGGTGGTCATTTGTCAGATATGATGCCCGATGTTGCAATGGCTACCGCTTCGTTAGGCCAACTGCATTTGGCGAATAACTCGAATAATGGTAATAATGGTGATATGCATGAAAGTCTGCAATTGGATTTAGGTGATGGGCCGAGTCATATAATCGGAGGTGCGGGTGCATCTGCTGGTGCTGCTGGACCGATGGGATTGCGTGGTTTACAGGTGAGAGTTGCACACTTATTTTGAAATAATATTAAAATAAAACATTTGTTTAATTTTATAGCATCAACTACCGCCTAGCAATTATCATCACTTCATGCAACGTTCCAACTCGCCATTTGATATGTTGCGCCAGGGGCAACATTCACCAGCACCACATCCTCCACCGGGGACTTATAATTCCGGGCCGCCTAGATTCTTATAGAGTTTGCGAGTGGCCCCTGATCAGGGCCTTTATTTTAGCATGCCTTTTTGAGAGAGAAAATACAGTTATTATTTGCAACAAAACTACGCGCAAATGCAAGGCCTAAACCTAACAATACAATAAACGAAATTACATACAGTGTTGTGCAACACGAAGTACTAATGAAATGCTAGGTACACAAATGAACGATTCAGATATAAAGTTGTATTTACCAAGTGATGTGGTTCCATCTGTTCATTTGTGCGCTCTTCTATGCAAGAGGAAGCTTAGGCCCTTATCGACAGTAAGTAATATTATTGCAACTGGTGCCTAGTTCCCAATATCATAAAGTGAAAAAGTAAGGAAATGGTTTTGATGTTAAAATATTACTAAATACTAGAAAAATCGAATATATCTCAGTAAAGCCTTATTCACAAGTATTGGAAAACTTTCTTTAGCAGCTTTTAATTTACTTAAAAAATGAACATAGAACTTGAATAACACATTTCGAGTGGAATATAAAAATATTTCAAAATGTTTTTTAAGAAAAATGAATGCATTGAATGTATTTTTTTAGTTTCCGTTGAGATAGGACAAGGCATTCTGATTTCGAAAACATACTGCACATCTACATCTGAAAAGCAGAAGCTAGAACCCTGTTGTTGTTGTTGTTTGTAACGACAAAAACACTCCCCGAAGGTTTTTGGGAAGTGTTGTCGAAAGTGAGTCCTTTGCCGGATATGAACCAGGTACGCTCCGGTACTCCCTTGCGGTACTGCCCGACTGTCTTGGTAGCGATTTGGTATGACCCGTTCAACCTTCTAGGTCATGTCATCCCTCCTTCCGTATTTTGAAGTAATGAGTACTAAAGGCGGGTCCGTATAAACGATTCAATAACAACTGTACCACTCAACGAGAAAAGGCTTAACAAACACTAAACCTTCCTGTTTAAATCTGGGTGTAGCATATCTAATAATAAATCTATAATAAAATTGTAACAGGCCGATGTCATGTACATTGCAGATATTTAAGAAAAATCGATACGAGGGATCCTTATTAAGCCAATAGGAGCCAAATCAATAGTTTTTAGAATTTTTGTCTGTCTGTCTGAACGTTTGGTCGCGCATCACACAAGAACTGTTGAATGGAATTAAATGGAACTTTTACCGTTGCATTACTAGACGTTCAACTGAAAATTTAATATATCATTTGTTCCGATAGCTCAACCAGGGTATTAAACGAAAGGTGACAATGAGTGCTGCAATAAGCGTCGTAATTAAGTTCCATATCTTATCTGGTATGGGATATAATGATGAAAATCAGACTCAGTCTATTATTAGTTCTGGACGCAGCGAACGAGGCCGGGTTTACTAGTATTAAATATATTTTGAACCATTTTCGAAAGCTCATGGAGGACAAGGGTAAAAGAATTTTGAGTATTTTTGTATTGATATGCAGCAGTTTGTTGAAGCAATTTTGTAGAAAAATTATTTCAAAATGATCACAATTGGTTTTATATTTAAAAAAGTGCTTCGAAAGTATTCCAGAGCTATCAAAACAGTTTCTATTGTGAACATGGCACCACAAGAGCACAGGCGTTATCAACAGAATTCAATCACCTTGAGCTCGTACTAATCTCTTTATCCTGAGCATACAAGTTTTATTTCCGTCACACGATTTTGCACACTATGCTGAAGATAGCGATATCCTTGAAATTTCACTCTCAATCTAAACATTACTTCGCTGACTAAAAAATGCAGTAATTCAATTTTTTAAAACAAGTTAATAAGTTAGCTCGTAAATGTTTCGTGTTGGTATTTTGTTGCACAATACTGTATTACATTAAAATGGGGCATTTATGCATGCTATTTGCACTCAAAATTCAAATTAAAGCTAAAATAAGGGATACCAAAAGAAAATATAACAACAACAAAAAAAAACACTCTCACATAATTAAATTTGTATCTAAAATTTTTAAATAATTTTTAGACAATGCACACGACGGCAAAATGAGCGTTTTACCTATTGCCACTCTTTTTAAGCTGAAATAAACAGTAAAACTATGTTTTCTGCAATCAGTTTTAAATTTAATTGTACCATTATAGGGCTGCCATAGTTCGTCAGGCGCTCAAAGCTAGTAAGCTCTTGTCTTAATCAGTCCCATAATTGCTTTTTAAACCGTCCAGTTGTTAAATAAAAAGGGAAAGTTCGGTTGAGCTTCGGCTAAAGTTACGACTGAAATAATAGCCCTTGGCTAGGTAAACCCCCAGTAATTCCATCACGCCCTAGGGCTCAGCGACGGTTCCTCCAATAAGGCTGCAAAAGAACACGGTCGTTCTAGGGAAACGCAAGTCAATAATATAATAGTAATAGTTCAAATTCTTACCTATGGAGATCAAACCCCCTCATATCAAGTTTATGCTCGGCATGCGGTATACCTCCCCAGAAATCATCCTTTTCAACTGATTGTTTCCTAGAGTTTTTGGTAACGTGTCTGGGAAAACAGAGACACATGGCAGTCCTATATTGGTAGAGTAAAGATACATATTCGGGCGGAAAGATGTAAAAAAAAGTTATCTTAAGTTATAGATAATTACAAAATTTTCAAAGAATAACGTGGTCTTATTCATGACGTGGCACATTGACTTTGAAAATCAGAGTCAAAATTTTTGGTTTTATGACAAATTGATAGTCATAGACCTACCATGTTGCGGTACGATCAGAACGATGATATTAGCGGATTCAGTTGTATGTCTGTGGTATGGTGACTAGCTTCCTTGCGGTTCATACAAAAGGTAAAAGGTTCGATTTTCGGACAGGTGCAATAAAAAACTAAAATATTTTAGACTCCTCGGCATTGGTCGGCAAACCATCCCAGTTTAAAATCCACTTGCCTTGCCACATAAAACTGTACATCCAGACAACTTATAGAAACATTTAAAAGTAGCCAAAACTAATTGGAGGAGAAATTCGACCTAAAATTTTCATAGATAAGGTCCCGTAATTAAAAGATTTTCGAAAAAAAATCGGTGGGCTCAAACGATATGCTTTGAGCAGGTTCATTCCCAAATTGATGGTTGGGGCTGACAGTACTTCCAAACTCGGATGGAACGCAGCATATTGATAGTGCGACGTAAAAGTTGTCTTCTTAGTGGATTCACTGTCGACCTCTTACAGCCGGTTTCACGAAAGTTATTTAAATGAAAAATAATTTTTTTACTCGAATTTTATACGAAATCTGACAGCGGAAAAAATAATTTTTCACTTAAGGCGCTTCGTGAAACTGGCTGTTAGACATTTTACTTGAAATCAAAATTTTTGACTCATGATTAACTTAAAAAAGTAGTGTACTACTGCAAGATCTCGGACACTTTTCTTAGGAATGAGTTGGAAATTCTACACCCTAGTTAGGGAGAGTTTTTTTGTTTTGCTAACAAATTTAGTTTTTAATTTAATACAAAATAAGAATGAACGGTTGAAAGACAAATTTGTATATTTCGAATCTCAAAATGCGATCACAAACAAAAAAAATAAAAATAAAAATTACAATAAGCTAAAACAGTAATCAACAGATAAATTTACCATAATATCTAATGTATAATTTTCCACTGAATCCATATATATGTTTATTTTGTAAATAATGCACAATATGAAACTGTAAGAGCTCAAAGCACTTTATACATTTTCGACTTTTCCCAAGAAGTTTTAAGCGAATTAAAGAAGAAAACTCACTGATTTCGAAGAAGTATGTTCAGGACGTAAATAATTCGATTTTTCATACAAGCTTTTTCTGGTTTATAAGCTTGCGAAAAAGTCGTATTTCGATGTGTAACATTGTCTAAATAAACCATTTTTTAATTCATACCAAATTCATATAGAGTTTCAGAAAAATAAATAGGATCTTCTAAACTATTTAAACATCGAAAAAATCTAATTTCGAAAAAGGTTTTCATATAAAATATTTGCCAATATACCTTTTTTTTTTTAAATTAAGCCCCCGATTCTATGTTTTTTTACCAACTGTCAGTATTGATAAAAAGTCGAGAAAAAATGCAAATATTTGGTATTAATAATATGGAAAATTTGTCAAGAGCACGGAATCGCGGTGTAACAGCTCAACCATATCCAAACGCACAGCGTAAATTTTCGGTCAAAATATCGCATGCCAATACCACATGTATGAGAGCAACCGAGATTGAATGCCGTGCGTTAAAAGCTTACACAAAATCTGAAATTTGTTTTGCATGACATTTTTAATGCGGTTATGTTATTGTGGTGAATTTTTGTTATTTAAATAAATTGTTTTATGCAAATGAATTTATATAAAAGTCAATTATTTATATACTTCAACTTGCATTCATATAAAAACCATTGATTTTTGGACTCAGAAAATTCACGCTAAGACTTTAATTTCGGTCGCTCATATACAGGGTGGCGCAAAAGTAATCCTAATTTTGCGATTGGCCCCTAAAGTCAGTTCTGTTTTGACATTTGTGTAGTAAACACATGCGAAATACACGTTAATAAACAATGTTACGCTACACTGCTCCAGAACGCGGAATATTGCTGACTATTTATTTGACCAATAATCGGTCGGGGCCAAACGGTTACTGTGAATGGTGAGCGCTACAGAGCAATGATCAACGAGTTCTTTTTGGCGCAACTTGATGAATTGGGATTGGAAAACATGTGGTTCCAACAAGACGGTGCAACAGCACACACTGCACGTGCCACAACCGATATGTTGAACATCGGAAGCTTACTTTTGCGCCACCTTGTATTTGCTTGTAGGCTTCTGCACTTTCTTTGAAAATAGTCGAAAAAAAGTTCGCATTTAAAACATTCAGACAGAATTCATTTATATTCAGCTTCAGTGTAAAATTTTTGCTTACAAATCATATAAAGGGTGTTTTTTTTAGGGGTATAGAACTTCGAATTGAAATAAAACACAAGAAAATCGTTTTAAGGTCCATCAATTTGGCTTTATTGGAAGGATAATTTAATGTTTAAATATGATTTTGGGCATGTGGCCGCCGCGGCTGGCTCGAATAAAGCCAATTCTACAGGTCAAATTTTCAACCACTTTTTCGAGCATATGGGGCCGTATGTCGGCAATAACGCCACGAATGTTGGCTTCCAATTCCCCTAACGTTTCTGGTTTGTTGGTGTAGACGAGCGACT
The DNA here is from genome assembly GCA_949987695.1 of Merzomyia westermanni. Classification (NCBI taxonomy): domain Eukaryota; kingdom Metazoa; phylum Arthropoda; class Insecta; order Diptera; family Tephritidae; genus Merzomyia; species Merzomyia westermanni. Next base: position 67,605,096 of record OX465290.1, read on the forward strand.
TCACATATCCCCAAAGAAAATAATCCAATGGTGTCAAATCACACGACCTTGGTGGCCAATTGACAGGTCCATTCCGCGAAATTATGCGCTCATCGAATGTTTCCTTCAATAAATCGATTGTGACGTGCGCTGTGTGGCATGTAGCGCCGTCTTGTTGGAACCACAACTCATCCACATTCATGCCATCCAATTCGGGAACAAAATAGTCGGTTATCATGGCTCTATACCGGTCTCCATTAACGGTAGCTGCCTCTCCAGCATTATTGCGGAAGAAGTATGGCTCAATGACTCCACCAGCCCATAGAGCACACCAAACAGTCAGTTTTTGTGGATGTAATGGCGTTTCAAGGGTCTCATGTGGATTCTCTTCACTCCAAATGCGGCAATTTTGCTTGTTGACGTAGCCATTCAACCAAAAATGAGCCTCATCACTGAACAAAATTTTGCGATGAAAATCAGCATCGAAATCAATCTCATTTTCGGCCCATACACCAAAATCACGACGCATTGCATGGTCTCGCGGCTTTAATTCTTGCACAAGCTGGATCTTGTAAGGTCGCAAGCCAAGATCTTTGCGCAAAATCTTCCATAAAGTTGATGGACAAAGCTCCAATTGCTGTGCACGGTGGCGAATCGATTCATTCGGGTCCTCTTCAACACTTTGCTCTACAGCGGCAATTGTTTCTTCGGTGCGCACTGTTCGACGTCTCTGCGGATGCGTATTATCACATAGAGTAAACGTAGTGCGAAAACGATCCATGGTTAACCGAATTAATTGCTCTGATGGACGATTATGTCGACCATAAAATGGACGGAGCTCACGGTAAACTTCGCGAACTGAACCATTATTTTCGAAATAAATTTGCACAATTTGCAAGCGTTGTTCTTTTGTCAACCTGTTCATGATGAAATGGCAAACCAAACTGAACATAAATGACATTAGAGTTGCCAGATTTGACCACAAAATGCCAGTTTTATCTCTATTCGAAAAACAAACCTCTAAAAAAACACCCTGTACAATTTCAAAAGCCAGACAATTTTATTAATATCAATTAAATGCTACATTTTACTATTCTTTTTCTAAATAAAAATCATTTTATGAATCTCGCTTGCAATAACTTTCGTGTGCTTTAGCTATTAATTAATTATATTAATAGTAACAAACGAAAAAGGAGAGAGACAGGATTGAGCAACTTAAGGTTGCGCTATTCAATGCTCTGTTGTAAACTAATGTAAAATGCAAATTCAAAAACAAAAAAAAAAAAAAAAAAGAGTTCAGTAAAATAGCTATTGATTAAAAAAAAATATTAAAACATGTAACTAATTACAAAAATCATAAAAACTGTTAAAAACAAAAAAAGTTTATGAACAAAACTATTGTGTATAGTTCAAAATACGAATATAAATATCTAAACCTGCGTCAATACACAAAATTTACGTAAATCATTTGGTTAGATATTATGAAAATTTAGAATAGTAGGTAATAAGTATTGTATATTGTATGTATGTAAATGTGTACAAGCAGCTAGCAAAAAGGAATTCTTTTTAACATTTGAGTGAAAATTAAAACATAAAAATTTGTGTCAAAAGGTGCGAGTGAATTGTTAAATATTGTTCAAAATATTTGAAAATTTGTAGCAGTAAAAAAAGTCTCTCAAGTCTATCAACATATTTTTCACTTGACAGCCAATATTGTTAAAATTATTTATTTCTCAAGTATTCATGAAACGAGCTCAAGGCCAAGAATAATAATTTTCCACTTTTTGAATTTTTAAGAAAATTTTTTAATAATCATTTTTAATTAATTATTAAAAGTTATTTATTTCTGGTTCATAGCGCAAAAAACTACAAATTCGAAAATTTATGTCGGATTTTTAAAATTCGAAATAATTGTCGCTTACTTTATTATTATTATTATTTTATTACTTGTCTTTTTTCTTTTACTGTTTCCAGCATTGTTAGAATTTAAAGTTGTTCGAATCCACATTTTTTCTAATTGAATAAAACTTCCTTTCGTGAGATTATTTTTATACTTATTTTTCGTTTCACCGAAATCCATTGGCTCTTGTTGTGACGGTTGTCTTGGAGATTTTGAACGTAACGGTTTCTAGCGTTAACTGACGTTAATTTATAAACAACAAACGAGGCCAAGTCATCCTACACCTGTTTTTTCCCAACTCATTGTGTGGCCTACTTAATTGATGGAAACCTTAGCATGCTGGTAGATAATTCTTTGAAACTGAACCGCCCCCAAATATAGAAATAAATAAGGAGAATAACAACTCCATTTCATACAAAGCAGTCTTTCAACAACAGCCATACAGAGTTGCTACGCTCCTTTGTGAACGCTGTCATACACACAAGAGCATCACCTGTATCTGCAGAGGAATGCTCTTCCAAGGGAGACGCCAGTCACTCTGGCTCCCTGGTTGTTCCCTTATGACACAAATCATCCTCCTAACGGCAAAACTAGCTATGGTCAAACCCTTTTGAAACTGCCAGTTTGTGCGACTTTCGTTGGAAGATATGGATGACAGAAATACGTAATGAACGTTACGATTAGACAGGGCGAAGTACTGCTATAAAAACAACATCTCTGACCATCTCCGAGGTAATTATGGGACATCTGCACAAACACTGATGAGATCGGGTCAATGTGAAATACAGCCATTTGAACACCACTATCTTTTAAATTATTTACCACTAAACTTTCTAGAGCAGCCTTATTGAAACTGCAAGTATCCTATCTGTTGCTATGTCCCTGCCTAATGGATATGCTCATTCTAAAAATCGTAATAAAAATCTCCGAGGAAACTGACCGTTTCAACAGGTTAGACCACATTCAAAAGTGGAGTCAGGAGAACACGTTCTATTAAATAGTTAAATGGATGTTTGGTGTCAAGGGGGACATACCACATGCAGGGCATTTATTTTACGGGGTTCACAGACCGAGACCTGACAGAGATATTTACCGACTCGGTGTGGAGGTCGTTGAAAGTCCGCGTATGGTTGAGTAATGTAATGCCGGCTACCACTATAGTGCTTACAGAGATGTTCGTTAGAAGAATGTTATATTAACTCTTTCAGAGGGTATGCTGACTAGGCAGTACGAAATAAAACAACAGCAAGTATGTCTTGATATTTTATATTATTAGTTTTAGTAAACGTTTCACATTTTAGCTTTGATTTAAAAAAAATAATTCTTTTTAAGGTACCTAGTAAATAGTTATGAAAAAATAAATCCTTAAAATCGGTAAAATCGTTGACATAATTAAATTTTTACTAGTACTAAGTATGCTTATTAAATGTGTAATATATTTATTGTTTTTGGTTTTGTTTTAATTTTGTTTAAATGACAGTTAAACAATACATACTACTGAATAAAAAATATTGACTAATAATGAAATAAATATGTATGTATTCAATTAAATCAAAATATGTATAACGACAACAAAAAAACAACAAAACAAAAATAATATACACGATTTCGCCGATGTTATAAGTTTTTAAGCGCAATGTAAGTAAATAAAATCTCAATCCATTCAAATGGAATAATCTAGAATTAAACAAGAAACTAAATAAAGTTGAATATATTTAGCGGCGCTTAAGAGGGGGGGTAAAATTAGCATATAAATATTGAATTAATAAATTATATATACAACATATTAATATATGGAATTATAATGCATTGATAAAAATGAACATACAAATAAAGATGTGAATAACAAAAACAAATACGGAATATCGTTTAAGAAATGTTGTATTTGAAGCGAAAAAATAAAAATAAAAACGTCATAAGCAATGTAAAAAAAGAAAACAACGCGTGTTTATGTGCATCTTATAACGAGATTGGGAACGTCCATACAATTTTAGGCAAATTGGGAAAGTTCCTGATCGCCATTTCTTTTCTTTGATTTTCTATTTTCTAGTCTCTTAGTGCGAGCAAGTCCCCCGCCCGTGCAAGAGTGCCCGAGGATGACAATGGTTTGAATCAACACCCACCAAACCATAGGACGGTTCTCGTGGCACTTGACCTATCAAATGCATTTGACACCGCTCAACCACGCCACACTCCTTCGAGACCTGGAACAGACGCCGCTTCCTGCCGGTCTTAAAAGGTCGACAGGCATCAGTTAAATTCAGGAACAAGAAATCTAGGCCTCGAAGAAGGGGTGCCGCAAGGTGGTGTTCTCTCACCCCTTTTGTTTAATTTCTATATTTCGAGACTGCGCCCGCACCAGAGGGAGTCTCCATTGTTTCCTACGCTGACGACTGCACGATAATGGCCTCGGGCAAAGGTCCCTCCATTGACGAACTCCCACAACAGCCGGTTCTATCGCACCGGAATGACCCGGGTTTTTTCACCCGGCCAAGGGCTGTTATTTCAGTGTAACCCTGTCCAATCTGGGGCAGGGCGAAGCACTGTTAACAACAACAACAACAACAACGAACTCTGTACTAGAATCAACAGTTACCTCCGTGACCTTTCCAGCAACAACAACCTTAACATTGTACTAGAAACATTAAAGTCTATGAAGCCAAGAAGATCCGGAGTATCAATGGAACTGCTAATTATGCCATAAATGAACATAAGGCATTAGCAAGTGCCTTTACATCTATGAACATTCACCGGTCAGGTTAAGATGGAGCAAGCTTCTCAAAACCAAGTGACTGCAGAGAAAACCTTATCAAACATCTCTGCACTCTTTCCACTCTTAAAGAATGTGATAATTCCTTTGGATTTAAACATAATCTGGGGCTGTCCCCAGATAGAAAATTACCAAAAAAGCAGATCGACTAACCAGCGTTTTAGATGTTCGATTCGAGGACATAACATCGACTGGGATCACCCCCCAGTGATGCCCAATATGGCTGTGGCAGCCTTCAAGCGACGAAAAAGTGCATAAAAAACACAAGGGAAATTTGACCAGCTCGAACAAAGACCTGAAGCGATGAAGAGTACCGCTTTGCAGTGGAAAGAAAGGGCGCTATCTACAGTTTCGCTGCGAGAGACAATGCAAGGAGGAGAGTGTGTGAATACTATAATCAAAACTGTAGCAAAAAATTCGGCGAATAACAGAAGGCTTTAAGTCCGCTGTGATCTCTTGTAAAAATGCAAATGGTGATGCTCAGCTTAATTTGGGATCACTTCCCTGCCCTCTTAAAAGCACAAATCGAGCAACAATCCAGGAAGACAACGAAGCCAATAACAAAATCGAAGACGATGGATTAACGTTCCCCCACCCGACTATGACGAGGAACTTGTTAAGCGCATGCATGAGCTCCAATGCATAATATGGTCGGAGGAGTGCTTGTCTGCGGATTACAATCTCAGCTCTCGTTTGCTCGCTCAAAGGCAAAGAAAATGAAAATAGCATATCACATCCATGTACTTACATATGCACTATGAATGAATATACAAATATACATACATATGTTCATACTATGTGAAATGTATTGGTCAAAAAGGGAAGTTTGCATGGATGTCAAGGTTAATTGCTCACCACTCCAAATATAGCACTCGTTATAAATAAATAAATAACTTTTTTTTTTTGGAAATTTTAAATGGTTAATTACAAAGCATTTGCAAAAGCTGAAATATTGGTAAGTTGTGAGTTTGATATTGCTAATAAAATATTTCAATATAAGCGGACCATATTACCATATTCTTTCAACACTGTTCATGATTCCAAGGCATACATCAGACAGGTATGATGAGATACATATAGAAAGTGATCTGTATTCCCCGGCCGATGATTTTACTTCTGAATTGCCAGTCCAAAGTAGCATTTCTTGGCAATAATGATTCTTTTGGGGGAGTTTTTCGGCTGCCTTTATTTTCCCCGCTAACGCTGGATTCCATATATACGAAGCCCCTTACAGTTTCAAATTTGCTTGAACTATCTGTAGCAGCACCAAATTCAAGAAATCTCACCATAAGGAGTAGCCATGTCTGAATCCTCGTTTGGTTGCGAATGACACGGAGATGTCCTTTCCAATTCTGACGAAACTGTTGGTACTGCCCAACGTAGAGTTTTATAAGCTTTTCAGGGAAGTCCAACTCAGACACAGCAAAAGCCATGGTCGATGGTAGACTTACCAGTTCTGTAACCCTGCTGATACGTTCCAATCGTTTCACTCAATACTCTAGAAAGAACCTCATATATGCAGACTGATTCAGTGGTAGTTGGTGGGATTTGCGGATCGGGCAGAGCACACTTAAGTGCCAAGCTGTAAGCAAGCGCTTGACTGAGCATATCTTGAATAACAGTTGAGGCACACTTTTTAACAACTCTATACCCTGCAGTAAAATTACAAACATGTCTCCAAAAGATACAGTCTTGAGCTACACTCTTTGTGAATCGTCCTGCGCCGGTTACAAAAGTGATAGTTTAAATACAGTTTGAAATATCAGATACGATAATCACAATCAAAACTACCCCCAAACTTTGAGAACAAGCCAAAGCCTAACTATCTTAGAACTGTCGAAATGGAAAACGGTTAAGGACGAGTTGCAAGGTAATGCACTGGTGACAATTGCCACCACCAATGACATCGTCATGTAGAAGTGGACAGTTGATAGCATTGCTTACATATTGAACTAGAACTGGTGGTGCCGTCAAACGGTTTAGCTCCGGGATAGTTCTGAGCTAGTCTAATTTTCTGCAGGGTACCTACATGTTTGAACTGCTCACTTGATCATAAATTCAGGTGGTTAACGTTTTTTTATATCGCCAGGGATTGGCCTAATGTTATCTCTCGAAATTTACGGCGACAACAAGTATTCTCTCCTTAACTGTATATATATACGCTCTGAGCGTCAATTAAATGGTCCACAATATAATCCCTGTTGGCACTAGCCCAGGTATTGAAACCTCATATGATGTGTTTAGACAGTAGTAAGATTTGCCTATCATACCGAATCTATGATCGATTCCTAGTGAGGCTCCGGCTCCGGCTCAGAACGTATTCTTATCGGCACCCACTGGTGGAAGCAAAGGACGAGGGAAAACACCACTCCAATGGAAAGACCAAGTGGATACCGATTTGCGATCCCGCTGTTTCGCAACGAAGAAACGACTGGCGGGCTATGTTGGACGGTCTAGATCGCCCAGACGGTTATATTGCCATTTAAAAACAGGGACTGCAAATAATGTGTTTTTTTTATTTTTTACTCATTCTTGAGTATTATTTTAATTTTCAAATAATAAAACTCAAAACATCATATATCGTGAACTATACCGAATTTCGGCTGAAACATTTGAACTAACCAACTTCTCACTCCGAAGTTCTTGGGCCTAAAGATAAATTACTGAAAATTCTACTTGAACGCCCTAATTCTAGTGTGGTAACAACATTCGTTTTAACGGCAAGTAAATAGTTTGGAAACTTTTACACCCTTTTGGTATTCTGCCGGCTTAAGCTGCAGTTCAATTTCGTAACCACCAAATAGGTGGTTACGTCGCGTAGCCGCGAAATATTGCACGTGTTTTGTAAATATTTTTATGGACAGAAAATATCGGAAATGCTGTACTATACTAGTTCACAAGAATTAATAAACAATATATAAGCACTTTTTACAAGAAGTTTCGTTCACGTTTGCATTTTATTCTACATTGCGCATTGTTTGGTTTTGACAGCAGTGCCATGTACGCTAGAATCGCGGTTACATGAAATGCATTGCCAACGGTTACGATTTTCGGTTAGATAATCTTCCAGGTACAAAATTACCGGTTACGCATAGAATTGACCCGTATATGGAAAAATAAAATAATCAGCCTTGAGTAAAAAAATAAAAATTATCATTATTTGCGGTTCTTGTTTAAAAGAAAGATTCAGAAAAGAGATCTTGCCCGTCTATGTAGCACCCTAATGTACATATGTGTCTGGTTATATAAGAGATACTTTGTTTAATCATCTATTTGATTTGTTTGTTTTGCAAAGACGTGCAATGTCAAGGTAAAAGTTTCTCTTCTGCCGGTTAATGGAGTTCTTTAACATGTACTTACTTTATATGATTGTTTACAAACAATTAAATAAATTAACAAAACGTGATTTTGGGAAAAGGTTTACGAGAAAATTGTTGTCGTTACAACATACTGCTTAATCAAGCTGTTTATAAATTGTGCAAAGCTTTAGAATGTTATATGTACCGAAATGACTTAGATTTACCCGAACCGAGATCAAGAGCCAGCTTTTTTTCCTATTTGCAGAGTGCGACTTCTAAGTTGACCTACAAAATGCAGATTGTGAACGGGCCTTGCGAGGGACTCCTCGGCCGCCTTTACTTTTCCTAGAAGATTTTGACTAGGTCTGGAAACTTTCAATCATAGTCATGTAGCACCTCCAGACTCAATTTAAAGGCGCCTCTCTTCGCTTCTGGATAGCGTTTATTGACATTGCGCCCGTACGCATGATTCTTTTTAAGGCAGCGCAACATTCCTCATCGTAACAGTTGTTCTTCCGGGTTCGTTTGATTCTTTTACTGTACAAGCGCTAGAGTCAAATGTGTAATCAATCAGCCGTCCATTGGGTGAATCGCTTCTACAGTGTATTTGGCCGGTGAGAACCTTCACAGCTAAGATTTATCGGCTTACCACAAATTGGAATATAGGAGGTAGATACATATATTGGGCACAATTATTAGGTCAAATGGTGTGTTCTATATCTTCTTGTCGTAGAGCTCGATTCACCTAACTGCGGACTTATTTTAGAAGGCTGACAGTACACTAAGCATGATCCTTAACCAGTTGCCCGACCACCTGTACATACATTACAATGCTTCCTCTTCGCTTCCAAATCGGTATGTAGTGACGCCATCGCTGACTTTTGTAAATAACTTTAAGGTGAAATGCCTCTCACGTATGGTCTAGAGAGAAGAAAGAGTTCACGCACTATAAGTCTGCACGGACAGGCCCGTAAGAAGCTGGGATATTATCTGGAAAAGGTATTCGAGAAAAAAGTTTTCTTGAAAACTCGTAGCTCTGAGTTCTTCCATGTTGGTATTTTTAAATCTCTTTATGCGAGAAATGCACCAATTACTAGAGTCTTAATTGAGTTCAACAGAATTTATAGACTTATCGAGATAGATTTTTCAGGTTCGAAAGATCGCTTTTTGAGTTCTTTAACTACTTTTTATAAGTAATAGCAATCAAATATTGTATTATTGCTTACTATATATATATACCACTAACCCTTTTTTTTTATCGATATTCGTTTATTGTGTCGCTAAATAAACCACACATAATTTGAGGTTAGCGAAAACTAAAATTAAATTATTACTATATTGATATTATTACTATATTGATATTATTATTATAAAATAAATGGCATTTGAGTATTTTGTGTACGTTTTGTAGCGATAATATAGGCGACAAAATCGTTGGTTAAAATCTAAAAATCGCATCGTTACAAGTTAGTGAATTCCACCACTGATATACAAATGATGGTATCGAATAAAATATAACGATAAGTTGTAAGAGCTTTATGCACATCTGTAGTGGAATTCACTAACTTCTATAACGCCATTCGCAATCGACATTTTGTCGTAACGATATTTATAACGATATCGGTATTCACTAACCATTTTTTATCGATATTCGTTTATTCGCGATCAGCTGTGTCTTTAAGTAAGCAACACACAATTTGGGGTTGTTATCTGTGTCGTTAAGTAAACAACACATAATTTCAAGTTTTTAGCGAAAATTAAAATAATATTACTGTAACTTTGGTTCTTGCTTCGGAGAATTCCGCTTTTATAGCGTGTTAAATAAAACTCAGGTCGTTCGATGAAACTCGCTTTTAAAGTTTATTTTATACATGTAAAGATATATATGAAATGATAATTCAAAATGATAAACCAAATTACGAAAGTGACACGATTTCTTTTCAATGGCGAATTAAGACGGGTAAAGATTATCGATATACGATATGTTTTATGGTTAGTGGCGGGGTTGCAAGACTCCCACCGGTTGTCCCGAACTCGCGAATACCCAAGGAGGAACAACCCTAGTTTGGATACGGGTCGGTAGTACTCTCCATTCCTTGTTCTCACTGTTGCGCTCCGGATTTGCCCGTCTTTGGATCGCACAGTGTTAGTGACTACACCCTTGGGCCAGCAATGCCTAGGTAGGTCACCGTCCACTATTTTTACAATGTCCCCAACCTGAACTGGCTTGGTTTTGTCAAACCATTTTGTACGTTTTGTTAGGTCTGGGAGGACTTCGGCTATCCACCGTTTCCAAAAGACGTCCGCTAAGTACTGCGTATGTCGCCAATAGCCCTTGACGAATGCATCCGACTGGTCGAACTTACCCGGCAGTCGATTACCAGATGATGAACCCAGTAACAGATGATTGAGTGTCAGTGCCTTCTGATCAGCTGTTTCCAATGATAGATAGGTTAGTGGTGGTTGGTTTATGATGCTTTCTACTTCTAGTATCAAGTTTAGGGGTCTCTCATCGTTGAGTTTAGTTTCTGGCGTGACAATTTGGTACAGAACTCGCTTGATGGAACGTACCATACGTTCCCATGCACCTCCCATATGTGGGCGCGCGGGAGGAATAAACGTCTATTCAGTGTTGGTGCTGCTAAATTCACGTCTGAGTTAATCAAAGTCGATTTCGTCATAGGTCTTGCGTAGTTCCTTTTCAGCTGCCCGTAGATTTGTACCATTATCGCTGTATATGTGACTGGAAACCCTTCTTCTCGCTATGAAGTTCCTTATCACTATTAGACAGGAACTCATTGTGAGGCTGTGAGCAACCTCAATATGAACCGCTCGACATGTGAGGCAGGTGAACACAACTACCTCTTCTCGGTGCCTCTTCCCATGGTTGCAAACAGCGGTCCAAAGAAGGCAATGCCAACATTTGACCTTCCGATGGTACTAGTCTGCAATCAAGTAAGTGATGCGATGTTGTCTTGGTAGTATTATAGGGTTTTTCATGGCTTCTGAAACGTGTGCGTTATTTTCGAGTCGACTTCTCATAAGAACCATCTTTAAGTCATCTAGAAAAGGGCTGAGTTTTCTCAGAGAACTGTCTTTTGCGCGAGTTTTAGGAGATATTGCTCACTAAAATGTAGCATACTTCTGGTTGGTCCGACATAATATTCTTTTCGTTCGGGATCTCCTTTTGCTTTCAAATTTTCGATGAACAGTTTTGCGTAAGCTAGTGATCTAAGTAAACGCTCCCATCTAGAGAAGCGGCTAGCGTCTATGACAACTTGTTTCTGAATGTTTACGGCGACCTTGTGCAGCTCGAGATCTTCATGGCATACCAGTAGACTTTCAGAATTTATTACGTTGATGAGGCCACTCACTTTTTGGTAGGTTCAGGAACGAGGGTCCTGTGAACCATACGAATTCTTTGTAGAATTCTGGTGACTCCACACCTTGCTTATCTGCAATTCTAAAATATGCCACCGTTGCGTATGCGTTCTCACTGGCGTCTACGAAAACATGTAGTTGCACAGAGTTTCTTTCGCTATTTGTCCGTGGAAAGTAACATCTTGGTATACGGACCCGGTCAACCTTCATCAATTCTGCCAACCATCTCCGCCAGTCATCGGCGAGCTCCTCTGGCATCATATCGTCCCAATGAATTCGATTATGCCAAACGTGGACAAGGATTTTCATGTGGATGGTGAAATATGAAAGCAAGCCTAATGGGTCGAAAAAGGACATCAGTAGCCTCAGCAGCTCTCTCTTGGTAGGTAACCTTTCACCATGCAATATTTCGGAGCTAGCTTTCGTAAAGTTCAGGTTGAATGTGAAGCAATCCTCCCGCGTTAGCCACCACATTCCAAGTACTTTATCGGCTTCAATAATTTGATCGAGTGTGCGGCCTGCTTTACAAAAGCTCTCATGGGTGCTACTCTCACCCAGTGCCTGCAATACTTTTGTCGAGTTACTCCGTTTCTGATTTCGAAGCCTCCACCTGCATGTATTTCGCGTACATCCTTAGCAAGTTTAATCGCATCCCCGACCGTACTTGTACTGTCGAGCATATCATCAACATAATGTATTTTTATTATGCATCGCGATGCATCTGGAAATTCATTTTCAAACTCTTTGGCGTGTTTAAGCTTAAAACTTGTAATACATACTCGTCTAGCTGTCGTCTTGGGTCACAATTGGGTCTCCATAGGCAACGTACCTCGTCTTGATCCATTTTGGTCACACCCACTTAGTGGAACATATCGCTTTTATCACCGCATACGACTATCTTCCCTATTCGGAAGTTGTATAGCACACCTGGTAAAGAAACTATCAGATCAGGACTTTTATCAAGTTGATCATGATCAAGTGAAACGCCTTTATATCTTTCTGCTGCGTCCCAAGCAATTCTTATTTTTTCCAGTTTGTTCGGGTTGGTTACGGTAAACATCGGTAAGTACCATACACGTGTTCCAATTTTAGTTGTATCTTCTTACCTTAGTTTTTCGTTTTTAAGGAGTTTTCCTTCAAAGTATATTAATTAGCCTTTGCAACGCAATGCCATAGTTACGTGGCATGACAACATTATCGTTCTTCCATAGCAGCCTCGCTGTAAATCGATCGCCATCCCGCACTACTTTCCCTGCCAGTTCGACAGGCGTCAGGTCTTTCGTTTCAGTATGATCTTGATCCAATCTTATGGCATCAAGCATCAATCCTTCGAGACTTACGTCGTTACTGCATTGGCAGATATGCACTCTGATGGTGCGATGGAAGTCGACTGTGGTCGAGGGTACCATAAATAGCCCAGCCAAGCCTTGTTTTTGTTGCTGCCGGCTCCTTAGCTTTGCCTTCTTTGTATTTCAACGGCATGGACAAGTTTCTGTTATTGACACCTATTATTATTTTTGGAACAACGTCATAATAAGATTCTAGAGGGACCTCCCTTATAAGTCTGTACTTTTCAGACAACTCTTCAAGGTGTAAAGTCTGGCTCGAGCGTACATCGACAAGTGTATATTTACGGTTAGCCTTATCTTTGGGCGATACATACAGATTGAACCTTGTGAAGCCACTTCTTTTCGTGTCGTTCCATCTGCCCAACTAAGACACAGTTCACTCTTACGACCCTCGATACCAAGGTCATTTAAAATACTTTCATCAATTAATGTTGGTCCAAAACCATCGTCTAAAAACGCAAAAATATTTGTACTTTTATTGTTCCCATAAATTGTGATGGGTACAATCCTAAACAATACATTTGAAGTACGCAAGTGGTGCACAGCTACTGTCGCTTTGTTAATTTCAGCACCCGTTTTCTTGTCGTTGTGCAAAAGTGGATGATGCATAAACGTGCATCCGTTTTCACCACACAGCTTTCGATTTCGACATGTTCTGAAATCGTGTTTTACCACTCGGCCATGTCAAATAACCGGTCGCTTAATTGATTTAGTGTACAGAGAGGTTCGTTTCGTGCAAACATGGCCCACTGCAGCCGAATTTGTGCTGGCAGTTTCTCTATTAACTCCTGTATTAACGAAGGATTGTTCAAGTGTGCTGTCAAACCTGATGCTTCAATGGTCGCTGCTAAATTCTTCACTTCCAAAGCTAAATTTATTAAAGAGTCAAGTCTGTTTACATTCACTACCGGCGTAGCGCGTATCTTTGTCATGGCCTACCAAAAACCATCTTGAGCGTTGCAATTATTTCAGGCACAAGATTGGGAATCATTAATTTGCTACTTGCGTACTCATAAGCTTTACCTTTTAAAGCACGCTGAAGACGTAATACATTTTCATCGTTACTAAATTTTGCATATACGAGTACGTGTAGAATTCTCATAACTGCTTAGGAATAATGGCCATTCATCTGGCTTTCCACTAAATGTTGGGAGATCACGCGCAACAACCTGTCGTGAGCTTCTTTGTAAAGCCGTTAATGTACCATTTTGTTTAATAGTATTTACATTTGCTAAGTCCGTTTCCTTAACCCATTAGTGCATACAGTTTATCCATGTACTTATAAAGAGTTTAACTGAAAATTACGGGCTTTGGAGATCATTTTTATAAAATAGTGAGAGAGAAATTACAAATTTTTCTGTAGTTTGTTGTTTACAGCCCGTCCGATTTATCGAACGCTATGCACACTGGCATTTTTAGCCACCTTATAAGAAATAATAAAGTGATAAAGCTTTTGGCGAAATTTATTTCAAAAGTTAGTGAAAATGAACAAATATATGTATGAGAACGTTGAGGAATGTTAACCCCGAATCGTTATAGCTAAGTTTAGTGAATAGCACAGTCGATAATTCAGAATACAAAACCGTTAATTAAAATCTCGAAAAATCGCATCGTTACGAGTTAGTGAATTCCACCACTGAGCATAGTGCAGCGGACTGTAGTGCAAGGACTTTGGATTATGGTCAAAGGCCTTCGCTGGCTAGGTCATGTTATGCCAATGGATGAACACGATTTAGACCAGAAGAGTTTCCTATCTTCTTCTGAATTCAGCACTAGTGGAAGCGGTCTGGAAGAAACTATTGGAGGAAAACTTGGCCTTCCTTGTTGTTTGTTCTTTCTGTAATTGTTGTCTGAAGAAATAGGAGAAAGAGGAATATTTTGCTACGCTGCACTCACTAAAGACAATGCACAAAACTGTCCAGGTGTAAGCAATGACATTAACGCGCACTTCACTTCCCCTGACAGCTTTCAAACTTTAATAGAGCCAACGTATTTAGTTAGTTATGTAGACTGAAACAGTGAATTGAGCAGTAAAATTCATAAAATCATGGACACCTGCACATATGTAAATATGTATGACTTAAACTCTGTGTGGGTAACCAAGTGTTCTAAGAGCTATTAACGATTTGCTTAAACTCGGCACAGTTGACGCATGGCGGCTGTAAGAAAACAAATGAAAAATCTAAGTTCCACACAAGCCGAGCTTTGATTTGATCGCCGACGAAAGTCGGCACAATTTAACGAGCGTGTTTAGTTTAACTTGGTTTTAACCGTTTGTAGCGATTAACCGCAAGATTAGTTATATTTGAAAACTCGCTACGTACGGTCGATAGTGTAGAAGACCTAGCAATAGGTAATACTCACATAATATAAACGACCGCCAGTTGCGCGAAAAAGAAGTTAGATAAATAAATAGAATTTAATTATTTTTGGATAATTTATAACTAACTAATAGCACTTAGTGCACATGTAACGGTAGCTGACGAATGAGTTTTAACAGCAATGCGTAACAGCGAATTTGCAATTACTAAAGTGCAACTACAATAAAGCAAACAAATCGCTATTAAGTGAAAATTATTTGTGAAAATACTTGAATAGTTGTGGCAATAATTACCTGTAAATTTAAAAATAACCAAAAAAATTAATACAACTTAGTTGTGGATAGTACGAAAATTAAAAAAATAACACCAACTCGTATTTCGAAAGAAAAAACCCTACCCAAAGTAATGAAGTTGTTCGGTTGGCAACGAATGTCTTCTTCATTAGCTTTTCTGCTATGCATCCTGGGATGCGCTTGCGCGTTAAACAAAATAATCGATCGTCCGCCAAAAGTGATTGATGCCATTGCAATGAATTATCCTTATGCACCTGACGGCGTTGATGTGGTTATGACGCCCAACGAACAGCAACTATTTGCCCACAGCCTTACAAAAGTTCAAGGACACCGATGTCGAGAGGATTTGAATTCGACGCTGATCGGCATTTTAAGCGGCCAAAGATGGGCTATTGCAAGTAAGTTTTGAATGCGGGCATAGTGCAGCGGATTGAAACATAGAAATAATATTATCTTATAAATAAAAATGAATGTGTGTCTGTGTGTCCTTTATGGTATAAGTATATTCTTTGGATCACTGCTTAAAGCAAAGGCTATGTAACATTCTGGAAAAGTGGGCGGTGCCACGCCCCCAGGAAATATAAAATTTAAATTCATCATAACTCTGAACTATATGGTCTAAATTAATGATATTTGGATATATGTATCCTTTAGTCAAGATTTACATCATTTTGAAAAAGTGGGCCCGCACATGTTTGTGTGTTGTTTGTTCTTCATTCATGTACAAAGGTAATGTTGATCTCAATGAAACTTTCACAGAGGGTTCAGGAGTTCACTGGGGACGACGCATGCCATATAAAGTTTTTGTAGCAATTCAGCATAGCTGGGAATTTATTTGGTTCACGTTATGTATAGATAAGTGTTCTATATTCTAAACTTTCACGATAGGTTTAGAAGGTCGGTGGGTATGACATAGGCTATATAAAGTTTTGGAAAAGTGGTCAGTGTCACGCCCCGAGAATATATCAAATTTCAATTCGTTATAACTCTGAATGTGTTGGATCCTAATTAATGATATATGGATATAAGTATCCTGTAGTTAAGATTTACATCACTTTTAAAAAGTTGGCGGTGCCACACCAACATATTTTGTGTTTTCTTTGTGCTTCAATAATGTCCGCGGTTTATTATCGATGTCTCTGAAACCCTCACCGTTAGTTGGGCACGACACAGGCTGTATATAGTTTTCGGAAAAGCCCCCAGGTTATATAAAGCTGCAATTCGGCAAAGCTAGGAATATCTTGATATGTGTTCTATATATAGAAAAAAAACCTTGGAAGAGGTAGGCGTTACCAAGACCAAAAAAAAATTAAACAGCTATATCTTCGAAATTATGTACATATCAGTACCCGCATAGGAAAAGGGGGTAGAAGAGGAGTAGGAATGGAGAATTTGATAACACTAGTCAACAAGAGAAATTACTTTGAAGTCCAACTATTTAATTTCGATGTATTATGACCCCCAAGTACAAAAATACCCAAAATTTAAAATTCTATGGATACGATTTTTTTTTTCTTTTTCTAAAATCACGAATTTTCACAGAGGTCTTTCCATTTATTTTATCTTATCTTGGAAATTACTTATCTAAATTCGTTGAGAGAAACACCAGTGGATTCACCGCAAAAATTTTCTTGAAGTCTTGATAAGAAATTTTTTTTTCATTCAATTCATAAAAAATTGAAGGTTTCAAAAACTTACCATTTTTATTTCACGATCTTAAAACTGAAAACATTATAAATAATTGAAACCTTATTTCGTTTTATTGACAATAAAGTGAAAATACCCAATTTAGCGAAAATTTTGCATATTAAGCCTATTATTGTTTTTGACAAACAAATTATTTAGGTATGACATTTTGCGCAACTTTGTCTTTTTAAAGCTTACTACGGGCATCGCCAGAAATGAGAAAACTCCATAATGACACTCAAGAAATTTTCCCCCGTAAATTTTTCTTAAGGCAAAATGCAGATAATAAGAAAAAATGCCTCATACTGTATGGAAAATTTAAGTTGCCAACGCGGGTTTTCGTAAGAAAGAAGTATGGTCATATATATTTGTTATCAAATATATACAACTTTTTCCTTGAGGCATTTCTTGCGATGCGCTAAACAAAAATGAGAAAGCATTCGATTATATTCAAACAATATTTCCAAAACTATCCGCTTCAAAAATGTCTGAAGGTGTTTTTGATGGTCCACAAATCCGAAAACTACTACAGAGCTCAACATTCGAGACGTTACTATCACCCGATGAAAAGGCTGCTTGGAACTCATTTAGGCTGATTGTTTCAAACTTTTTAGGAAATAGTCGGGGTCCAAATTATAAGGAAATCATTTCTGATTTACTAACTAACTATTCGAAAATCGGTAAGTAGAATATGATATGATTTTTGTATATTCATCAGAATTGTAACCTCTAAATTACATATACGATACATATAGTTTCAGGTGCAAACATGTCTCTAAAAATGCATTTCTTACACTTCCATTTAAATTTTTTTCCTTCAAATCTTGGTGAAGTCAGTGGCGAGCATGGAGAACGATTTCACCAACAACTTAAGTCAATGGAGGAGCGTTATCAAGGATTCTGGAACGAAAATATGATGGGGGATTATAATTGGTTTCTTATACGAGAATCAAATTCAGAAAATTACAGTAGACAAGCAAAAAGTAGAAATTATTTTTTAAATATTTCAAGTACTAAATTTTGTAGAATTTCTTTAATAAAGGTATCTTAAATAGCTAAATAAACAAAAATATTAAAAATAAGTATTTTCCCTTCATTCACTTAATTGTTAATAATATTACCGTTTATCCATGGATTTTCATGAAATAAAGCTTGCCTTATTTGGAATGTTCACAGTTTTACGATCATCTAATAAAAGTTGTAAGTTTTTGTCTTTTTCGATTTTTTACGAATTAAAGAAGAAAAAAAAATTGAAATTTTTAATGCAAAAAATCGATTTTTTTATAATGCGATGCAAATAACTCTGAAACCAATAAGTATTTAAAAAAATGGTATTTAAACAATTTTAACGCAATTTCATTTGCTATTATATGCTATTTTCTTCAACAAAATCGGACAACCCGTTCCAGAGATATGATAAAATCAATAGATCTCCCTTTTCAAAAAAGGCAAATTTTAGAAAAAAAAACAAAAAACAAAAATGTATCCATAGAATTTTAAATTTCGACCATTTTTATAATTTGGGGACTATAGCAAATAAAAAAAAATAGTGGTGATCCAGGGTAATGTAAAAAGTTTAATTTTGTAGAGCAGTGTAATTAGAGGAGGTGTTAGAGGAAAATGAAGAGGGTAAAATAAGCTAATGGAATATGGGGTGGGGGAAAGGCAAAAGTAGAAAGAAATATTAAGATATAGGAATTAATTACGAGGAAGCGCCAGTGGGGAGGGGAGAGAGTACGATTTCTTAAATATAAGCAACCCAAATTTTAAGCAGGACAACGTCTGCCGGGTCTGCTAGTATATGAATATACACGAATCTCTGTTACCGCCTGTCATGCTACCACTCTAAAGAATTTGTTTTCAATTTACTTTCGGAACTTTGCATCATTGGTAATTGCTTTATATGGCGGCACACACTCCCTTGACTAGGGATTTGACGGTTGGACTGTGCCAGACCAAAGCAGGGATAGATGGTTAGAACAATAAATGCTATAAAGCTATAAGAACAATCTTGTAGACACTCAGGCCATATGCATAAATTTGGCATAGGGTTATGAACTATTTCTATGAGAAGACAAAATATCCTCGGAATTCTACGACTAGAGTGCAGGAAAATACATACATCAACTAAAAATGACGAATTTGCTCGTCGCCATTGATTTCTGGTAAGAGTATTCAAAAGTTTCTGTAACTATCTTGTACTTT
The DNA here is from genome assembly GCA_949987695.1 of Merzomyia westermanni. Lineage (NCBI taxonomy): Eukaryota > Metazoa > Arthropoda > Insecta > Diptera > Tephritidae > Merzomyia > Merzomyia westermanni. The sequence goes on from OX465290.1 coordinate 67,624,279, forward strand.
GGTGTCGATAACATGACTCAGACAGAGAATCCTTTATGATTTAATTCGCTGATCGTACACCTCATCGCTAAATTTCTTTCGATAGTTGTTGTTGTTGAGTGTTGTCGAATAACAGTCATTGGCCGGATTTGAACCCGGTACGCTTCGGTACTCCCTTGCGGTACTGCCCGACTGTCGTGGTTGTGATTTATCAATAGTCGACGTTCTTATCAAGGGAAGGACCACAAATCTCCCGAGAACTTTTCTCTCAAATACTCCAAGGGCCATCTCAACTTGTTTCGACACTGTCCATGATTCCGGGCCATACAGCAGGACAGGTATGATAAGAGACCAACAGATCGTGATATTTTTTAGTCGAGAGAGGATTTTAGTTCTCAGTTGTCTACTCAGTCCAAACTAGCACTTGTTGCTAAGGTTACTCTCCTTTGAATTTCTCGATTGACATTATTTTCGGTGTGTTAACACTGGCTGGCTACCAAGAATACGAAGTCCTTAACAGCTTCTGCACTGTAACATTATTTGTGAAGCGCGACGTGCGTTCCAAAGCTCAGATGCGCCCAAACACACTTTCTTCGGTTTTAGTTAGGTCAGGCCAATGATTTCGATATAATCAGCATACGCCAGCAAATGCACACTCATTTAATAGATTGCTCCTCGTATTATCTTCTCATAAGTTAAAGAAATCGCCTAATGGTGAGTCCCTTGTCTGAAGCCAATCTTGACGGAAGTTAAGGCAGCACCTGATGCATGATTTTTAGCAACTTTTGGCCTTCTTGTTTGAACAGCGGCAATTCTCCACATCCCTCCACTTAATTATTTTTAAGGGGTGGATATTGCATTTCTCACTTCGTCATAATCAGGTAGTGGTATTGTTAAGTTGTAGATTCATCTTGTACTTATATGTGCATAGCCTTAGGGTTTACACAGTGACAAATCACTATCACTTTTGCATATACCACATCTCTAGGTTAAGAAACTGTCCTTCTCTACTAAGCGATAAGAAAAGCAAGACACAATTTTGTAAGATCGAATATCTTTATTACTTATGTAAATAAATACAACTTTATATTAAATTGGAAACCTCGTAATTTATTGTGGAAACCTCGGAATTTTATATGGTAGCAGAGCAAGGTTCGTAAAGAAGTTGTGAAGCTGTAAATTGACGAAAATTGTTGTCACATACAAAAAGAGAGAGAAAAAAAAAAGGGCACGCGGTAAGAAATTAAAATGGCGGCGAAAAACGAAATCATAATTCCCGTGTTCGATGGGGAAAATTATAAAATGTGGAAAAAGAGGATGCTGATGTTTTTGAAAATGAAAAAGTGTCAAGACGTAGTAGAGAGGCAAAAGGTCGCGTCCGATAAAGAGGATTGGGATGAAAAAGATTTGCGCGCTGTAAATTATATATATAGCGCAATTTCCAACAAACAGCTTGAATTTGTGTGTGACAAAGACTCCGCATTCGAAATAATGAAAAAGTTTGATGCGTTGTACATGAAGGAGTCTACAGCACTACAAATCGTCTGTAGGAACAAGTTAGAGCGGTTAAGGTTACGAGAGTACTCCGACTCAGCTACATTTTTCGGAGATTTTGAACACTGTGTGAACGAACTGAAAAGCGCAGGAGCAAACGTGTCGGAGAAAGAAAAATTGAACTACATGCTTAACACGTTGCCAGAATCCTACAGTTATATTGGTGACTTAATAGACACGCTAAAAATTGAGGATCAGACGGCTGATTACGTCAAAAACAAAGTAGAGATGGCGGAGCTGAAAAGTGGCAAGGAAGAATGCAGTGGACGGAAGTCAAACGCATTTTATGCAATTAAGCGCCAAAAGTGTTTCAGTTGTGGCGAAACTGGACACTTCCAAAGAGAGTGCAAAAATAGCGAAGGAAATATATGGCGAGCAACACGAGGGCGGCAAGTGGCCGGAAGAGGCGGTTATGGCAGAGGTCGTGGCAACTATCATGGCAAGAATAACGCAAATACACATAAAGCGAATAAGCAAGCCGAACAGAGGAACGAAGATAGAAACAGCGCGTGGGTTACAACAATTGCACGTCATGTGGCGGCAAATACAGAAGCGAGGAGCGTAAAAGGTAATGAAATAAAATGGTTACTCGATAGTGGGTGTACGGACCACATAATAAATGATGATAGGTATTTTAAAAACTATAAAGTTCTGGAGAAACCTGTGAATGTATATTTAGGGGATAACAGAGTTGTGCAAGCAACAAAAATTGGAAATGTATTCAGCTATTTTGAAGCTTTTGGAAGAAATAATTTCATTGAAATGAAGAATGTATTTTTTATAAAAGATATGAAATCAAATTTGATTAGCTACAGTAAATTAACAAAAGATAACGTAGTGGTCTCGAAAGGCAATATGACAAAAATTATTGGTAGTCATGGTAAAGTAACTGCAGTAGCTTTTAAAATTAATGATCTGTATATCATGAAAAGTAAATTAAAACTATGTGAACCTGTGGTGAATATTGCACATAAAAATACGGAAAATATGAGTGAAAAGGAGAAGTGGCACCGAATGTTGGGTCACGTAAATTTCAAATATTTAAATAAAATGTCAAAAAAACAGATGTTAAGAGGAATGCCAAATGAACTTGAATCAGAATTTATGAAATGTAAGACATGCATTGAAAACAAAATGCACAATATCTCGTTTGAAAACAATAGGCGAAAAGCAAAGGATTTGTTGGAAATTGTACACACTGATGTGTGTGGACCATTTTCAACAATCGGCTTCCAAGGTGAAAAATATTTTGTCTCTTTCATTGATGACTATAGTAAGATAGCAAAAGTGTATGTTATGAAATCCAAAGCGGAGGTATTTGATTCTATTGTTGAATATGTAAATGAAAGTGAAAATTTGACGGGAAAAAGAGTAAAATTTTTGAGATGTGACAATGGCTCAGAGTATTTGAATGGAAGGGTTTATAATTTCGCAAAAGAAAAAGGAATCATTATTAATAATTGTCCAGCATATGTTCACGAACTGAATGGAACTGCGGAGAGATTTAATAGAACTATAATGAATATGTCCCGTTGTTTATTGGCTGAAGCAAACGTGGATAAAAGGTATTGGCCAGAAAGCGTTTGTGCGGCAACTTATTTGAAACATCGTACTATAACAAATACTATAGAAAATAAAACACCATATGAGATATTTTTTGGAGAAAGAGCGGATGTTTCAAATTTGAGGTTATATGGGAGCAAAGTTTTTGTCAGGAAACCAGAACAAAAGAGAACAGCCAAATGGGATAAGAAGGCAGAAATGGGTATTATGGGTTACAGCAGGGTTGGTTACCGTATACTTTTGAATAATAAAGTCGTAGTCGCTAGGCATGTAGAGTTTGTCGAAGAAGGAGTCAAATGTATTGGTTTGGGTGAGGATGAGCCCATAGACGAGGGTGCAAATGTTGAGGAAGATACTAATGATAAATCTTTGGATGAAAGTTTTAAAAGTACAGATATAAAAGAAAACGAAAGTAGTGAAGAAGCGGAAACGCAATGTGATACTAGTGAAGGAAATGTAACTCCATCTGAGGTACGCAGATCGAAGCGTGTGAAGAAGCAGCCAAAGAAACTTGAAGAGTACACATGTAATAATATTTATGTAAATCTTTGTAGTATCGATACACCTAATTCGTTCGAGGAGGCGATAGAGTCAAGTGAAGCTGCATTTTGGAAAAGAGCTATGAGCAAAGAAATTGACTGCTTAAATAAAAATAAAACTTGGAAGTTAGTTGAACAGGTTAATAATAACAAAATTTTGGATGTAAAATGGGTCTACAGCAAAAAATCAGATGGGACGTACAAAGCGAGATTGGTAGTTAGAGGGTTTCAACAAACTGATGAGATTGATGACATTTACTCTCCTGTTGCTAAAATGCAAACATTAAAAATTTTATTATCGTATTGTTGCCAAATGGGGTTAGAGATTGAGCAAATGGATGTAGAAACAGCATTCTTGAATGGCAAGGTACAGTCCGAAGTTTATGTTAGGCAACCAGAAGGTTATGAGGATGGTACAAATAGAGTGTGTAAATTGGTAAAAGCATTATATGGCTTAAAAGAAAGTCCAAGAGCATGGTACGAATGCCTTGATAAATTTCTGACGGGTATTGGGTTTGAAAGAAGCAAGATTGATTCTTGTTTATATACTTGTAAAATTGGAAAAGGGGTAATTTACCTTTTAATTGTTGACGATTTATTAATTTGTGCTAGAGATGAGAGCGAAATTATTAAAGTAAAAGGCCAATTATCTGAAACGTTCAAAATGAAAGATCTTGGAAAAATTAAAGAGTACCTTGGTATAACCGTGGATTATGAGTCCAGTAAAAATGAAATGAAATTGAGCCAAACAAAGTACATTGAGTTGTTAGCTAAAATTTATAATATGGAATTGAGCAAATTATATAAAACACCTATGGAAGTGAATTTGAAACTAGAAAAATCAGATATATGCGAAAAGAGTATTAAATATAGGAATTTAATTGGCGCCTTATTATATATAAGTTCAGCTACAAGACCAGATATAAGTTTTAGTGTTAACTATTTGAGTAGATATCAAAATTGCTACGACAAAACACATTACAAATATTTACTACGAATCTACTACTATACTAAAAACTTTAAAACTCACTTACAAAAGAAGAGAAAATATTAATATACTTGATTGTTATGTCGATGCCGATTGGGCTGGTGACACTTTGGATAGGAAATCAACTACAGGGTATGTAATAAGATTATTTGGAAATGTAGTATATTGGAAATCAAGAAAACAGAAATCAGTAACAAAAGCTTCAACTTTTGCGGAGTATGTAGCATTGTCAGAAGCTGTAAGTGAATTAAAATTTGTAATTGAATTATTGAAAGCTTTTGATTTAAAATGTGAAAAACCAATTAGTGTATATGAAGATAACTCAGGAGCAGTTAATATAGCAAAGTATGGTAACTTTACTAAGAATTCTAAACATATTGAAATTCACTATCATTATGTACATGAATCTGTTGAAAGAAAGATTATAGATGTGGTTAAAGTAAATTCAGATAATAATATTGCAGACATTTTTACAAAATCATTGTGTCAAGAAAAATTTGAAAAATTTAGAAATATGATAAATGTAATTTGATTGCAATACAAGATAAATCTAAAGAGGCGTGTTAAGTTGTAGATTCATCTTGTACTTATATGTGCATAGCCTTAGGGTTTACACAGTGACAAATCACTATCACTTTTGTATATACCACATCTCTAGGTTAAGAAACTGTCCTTCTCTACTAAGCGATAAGAAAAGCAAGACACAATTTTGTAAGATCGAATATCTTTATTACTTATGTAAATAAATACAACTTTATATTAAATTGGAAACCTCGTAATTTATTGTGGAAACCTCGGAATTTTATAGGTATGTTTCCTCGTCAGGGATTTGGGTATCAGTTTTTTAACTTCACCCTAGCAATTTAGCAATGAGGAGAAGTGTTAAGTCCATAATTTAAGTACGATCTGTACGTCGGCTACCATGCTGCCAATATCCGCCGAATTTTTTGGAAATTTGGAATGGGCATCATATCGATAATTATCATTCGGAATCGTGTCCCCAGCTGTTAATTAATATGTATTTTACATTTATGAGCATGCTTTAATTTAATGAGATTTCGATTCCAAAAATATGTAGATTACTTCATAGACACAACTTTATGCAAAATTACAAATGTATGTGTGTATAATTTACCTTTACGGTGAGCTTACAGCTAAGAATATTTGTCAAAAACTAATTATCATAATTTTAAATTTCGGCGCACGTGCGAATTTCTTTTTTTCAACTCTTCGAATTAAAAAAGATATAAAATTATTCAAAAACGTGGCTACTTTTTCATAAAATATACATATATTAATTATACATTGGCGGCCGCCGTGGTGTGGCGGTAGTGTTGCTGGCCTACCACACCGAAGGTCCAAGGATCGGGCTATGGGACAGGTAACATCAAATGTGGTTTGAAAAAGTTTTTTTAAAACGAGGTCGCCCCTAGACAGTGGTTTGGCAAACGCTCCGAGTGTATTTCTGCCATGGAAGGCTTCTCAGCAAAAATTCATCTGCTCTGTAAAAAACCTGTAGGTCCCGCGAATTTGTAGGAAAAATTAGAAGCAGCACACCACAAATTGGTAGAGAAGCTCGGCCTTAATCTCCTCGGAGGTTTATATCGCACAAATTATTTATTTATTTTTGGTTTATTATACATACATACATCTACAAAATTTTGATTTTTGGCACAACAACTCAGCTAGGTTCTTGTAAAGCAAATCAAACGCACCCAAAATATTAATTAAAACATTAATTCCTTCTTTATCTCCTCTACTTTTGTGTGCTTACCGGCGAGAGATAAAGTACAAATAAAAGCTTGATATAACTTCCACGATCAGTCATCGAAGGCGCCATCAGAAGCTAAGCGATTTTGCGCTGACAGTCCCCTGCAAATCTTGAAAGTCCGAAGGAAGCGTGAAGGCAAATGTAAGTGTGGATAACTTGTGGGCAGACCTGTTAGGTAATGATTAATAATCATAATCATCACCGGTTTGATTGATTTTTTTTTGGAAAAGCATTTTAATGATTGATTACCAATTGTTTTCGGGTCTTAATGATTATTTTAAAAAACAATCATGATTTTTTATGATTTAAAGAAAATAAAAAAAAAACAAAAATAATCAAAAACAATCGAAAATTTTTCTTTTGATTACTTTTGATTGTTTTTGATTATTTTTTGTATTGTTTCAGACACATACATGGAAATATGTCTTTATACAAATTTAACACAATTAGGAATATACTCGTACATATACAGTTGTGTTCATGAAAATAGTAGTGCAATTGCTACTTATATTTAAAACGCTATTCCGACATATTCCGACGTACAAGTTGAACAAGTGTGCAGTGGTTTAGTAGAATATACTGTCAGGGATGGATAAGCAAAAAAATCCTATTAGATTTGCTTTTATTGTCTTTGTGGTGACGCAATTGTTTATATTCTCCAAAATAATATGTTCATTGAAATAGTAGTGCTTGACGCAATTGGTTCATAATTAAAAAAAAATTAAAAATATCAGCAAATAGTAAGTATATTTAAGTAATTTTACAATTTTCTCGTCAAATTTATTGACATAGCGTAACTTATTATATTTTAGTGGGTCGAGGAAAGCATTGTTCTGTAGAGAAGCGAAAATTGATTATTAAGCTAAGGGACAAGGGAAAGACGTATAAACAAATTGAAGAAATTATGGGATGCACTGCTACAATGATATATAACGCTATAAATTATACGATAAAGCCTGAAAATCGTCGTGGAAAACGAAAAACAACCGCATTAGAAGACAACCGAATTGTTCAATATGCTAAAACCAAGCCCACAGCTTCTTCAAAAATTATAAAAAATGAATTAAATTTGCCAGTAAGTGCTCTGACAGTTCGGCGACGTCTGGTAGAAAATAATTTGAAAGCCAGGAGTCCGAGGAAGGTACCGCTGTTGACCAAAAAACATGTGGATGCAAGAATACAATTTGCCAAAGAATATTTAAATTGGCCGGCTTCTAAATGGCGCAATGTGCTATGGACAGATGAAAGCAAAATTGTTTTATTTGGTGGAACAGGATCAAGAAAATATGTCCGTCGCCCACCAAATACAGAATACCACCGAGGTACACAACTAAAACTGTTAAACATGGTGGACTTAGCATTATGGTTTGGGCGTGTTTTTTTTACGATGGTGTTGGTCCTATCCATTAGATCGATGGCATCATGGATCGAGTAGCGTATGTGAATATAATGAAAGATGTTATGTTACCCTTTGCGAGGTGGGAAATGCCGATAAGATGGACGTTCCAACAGGATAACGTCCCAAAACACACTTCAAAACTGGCTACAGAGTGGTTTGCTTCCGAAAAGATCGATGTGATGCGTTGGCCAGCTCAGTCGCCGGACTTGAACCCCATCGAAAATTTATGGGGAGATGTCAAACGAGTTGTAGCAGCAGCAAATCCTTCAAGTAGAACACACCTTTGGCAAGTGGTTAAAGAGGCATGGACACAAATCCCCGTGAAGCGTTGTAAGGATCTTGTTGATTCTATGCCACGTCGATGTATGGCGGTAATAAGGAATAAAGGATTTACCACGAAATATTAGGCTATAGAAAACACGAAGAACGTGAAATATTAACGTCATCTGCATTTTTGCTCTGTTTTTACTTTATTAAAATAAACACTACTATTTTCGTGAACACACAAATTTAAAAATTTTTTTAATACGCCCTAGTGTGAAAGAAACTAAATATTTTTAACAATTGAAACTGCCAATATTTTTAGCATTAATAATAAATACTTTCGTTACAAATTTTAGTATGACTTTATATTTATAATTTGAGTTTGATACTGCGGAAGTTAGGACTCATGGGCACTACTATTTTCATGAACACAGCTGTATGTCCGCTAACACCACTACAGCAAAAGGTTTTATCTGAAGAATATTGAATATAATTGAACTCCTTACAATGAATTATAAGAATACATTTTTTGGCGAACAAATACTAAAGTAAATTTTTCTCAAGTGTTTATTATAAAGCATACGCACACAATAGGCTGAGGCGACAAATAAATTTCGTTATTTTTATAATTAATAAGTTGAGGTGGACCCCTAATGCAATGTAAAAAATAATAATAATAATGTAAAAAATAATAATAATAATTTGGCGCAATATACCTCCGAGGAGATTAAGTCCGAGTTTCTTTTCCAATTTTGTAGTGTGTTGCTTCAATTTTTTCCTGCGAATCTTTTTTATGGAAGCAATCAATTGGTGTGTTGCCGACCACTGCCAAGGGCGACCCTGTTTTAAAACCACTTTTTCCAAACATTTTTAAGTTCCCTGTCCCGATATTTGACATGGGATCTTCGGTGTGGTAGGCTTGCACACAACCACCACATACCGCTATTTCATCAATTGATCACTCAATTATAATGGGAATTTAACAGGTCTGCTTGTGGGTACCATTATAGGTAGCATTTGGAAGCAAATAACTTTTTCTGTTTGTTATCACACCTGGTTTTATACATGACGGGGAATGATAGACCTAGGGAACATCAGATAAAATGACATCAATACAGTTATTTACTCAATTGGTCGTAGCTCTTTCAACGGCTCTGGCCGTCTAGTACCATCGCTTCTTTGAAATTAAATAACGGCAATTGACTTGCCAGAAACACAGTCGACACGTTCAGCCATGTTATGCCTTTTCAAGGTCTTGAAAGGTCGACAAGCAATTGTTGAAGGTAGAAGCGAATTATCTATGTGAGTCAAAAATGTTTAAAAAAGAGATTGGCTATACTTACTTTTATTTAACTTTCACTCATGGACGTTCCATTTGAGATGGTCACTGACCAAGAATACCCTATTCACGCAAAGGAGGTGTGATTATTATGTACCTCGATGGCTGTTGACTGTCAACCACCTTCGACCTCAAAATCCTTAAGTCACTTACAGGTTGGTAATATACATACATGGCAATCCTAATGACGAGGAGATTAAGGTATAGCTGTTCTTCTTGTCGTCCTTAACACAAATTATTGGAAGAAGTCGGAAGTCTGTCAGAATACCGCTCGAAAAATAGCTTCGCCATTTCTTCTTATACCGACTAAACATCTTTTTGACAGCGTGCCACAGATTAAGAGCGCCTAACGACATGCTCAGCACGTAGTTTCTTACTGGTTTTGAAGCCGAACCACTACTTTGGCAAAGAAGGTTTGATCTAACTATACCAACTTATCTAACTGGAATATCATCTATTAACGAACCCCATTTAAACCTCAAATTTCCTAGAAATATAGTTAAATGACATCGATGACAATGGAATGCTTGTGGCGCATGTCGGTGGTGATAGTGGAACCGGAAAGCTGCCATTGCTTTGAAAGAAATAGGTGGAACCAACTTCCGGTGTGCACAATTATTACTGAAAAATATTATTATTGTCCTCACAAACTGAAGTTTGAATAATTCGAATAGGGGCAAGATCATAGTTGATAACGGCATTCAAATCTACACCGATGGTTCCAAGATGGACTTAGTTGTAGAGCATGGAATCTAAACGAAGTCCATGGATATTTCTTCGTCATTCAGATTTCCGTAGCATGACAGTGTCTTTAAAGAAGAAGTTTTTGCGTTTTAGTAAACTTGTAAATCGCTAAAGGGCAGAAATATAATTGGTAAAGTAACAATTTCCTCCGACAGCGAGGCAGCAACAAAAGCAATAGCAGCGCCACAACTAGCTTAAATGTAGTACATGCATTTAAACAAATTTAAGCTCTGTTAACCGATAGTCTAGAAATACCCATTAGCCGAGTTCCTGGTCAATGAAGGACAAGGTTGTTAAGCTGGAAGGTAGCAGCTCATTAGAAGGAAATCAGGGAATAATTAGCTTCATAGTAGGTACACCCTTAGAAGTAGTAAAAGGGATTAACAAATGAAAAAAAATTAGAAATCCGAAAACCCCCTTTTCGAAAGCCTAAATCCGCCACTGGTAAGTACAAACAATGTTTTTGTTGGCAAATATTTGTTTAGTGCAAATCATTTCCTTCAGATATAAAGTGGTTTATTTACAACAAATAAATAAAGTTGAAAATATTTGTAAATACTTAAGTAGGCTAGGAAATGGTCTGACAAATAAGCAATGCATTTATTTATAGGAAATTAGCATATGTACATATATTTATATGCTTGAATGCTTATACTCGTATGCACATTCATTTGCATCAGTGCGGATGTGCCTTAGACATATAAATACAATGCGATCATATAGTTAAGTATTTCCCAACAAAGGAATCTAAATAAATATTTATTTGGGTTTTTTTCTCATTATTAACCAATATCAGGCTAAGAGAAGGAAATAGAAGAAATTTTTTAAGAAAGTTCTTATGAGAAAATTGCACTAAGTCTTTTAATAACAAAGTTAATCTATATTTCGGTTGCAAAGAACAAAAGTGCCAGAAAGTTGTCTGAAGTAAGGAATTATTGTACAAATTTCAAGTTATCTGTCTCCCGTAATAGCAGTTATTGACTGAGGGCCCTTTAGATCTCGACTTTGTTTACCTAAATGACGTTCCCTTTTACGTATAGTTAGAATATTACATAGTTATCGACAATTTTCGAGGTTGCCAGACAATTTAGTTTGTCGTAGATACTCATCAGTAAAGACGTACTTGTAATTTTAATATATGGCTTTACTCACCAAACGAGGTTATTAATTAATTCGTTCAGTTATTTTTCTAGATAGTGGCGGATATCGAAAAAGTATACGCTACCAGCCTAGCTAGAAATATTTTCGTTAAAATACGATTTACGGGTAAATTCTGTGCGTAACCGGTAATTTTGTGCCTGGAAGATTATCTAACCGAAAATTGTGACCGTTGGCAATTCATTTCATGTAACCGCGATTCTAGCGTACATGGCAACGATGCCAAAAACAAACAATGCGCAACACAGAATAAAAGGCAAACGCTAACGAAACTTTGTGTAAAAAAGTGCTTACATTGTTTACTAATTTTTGTGAACTAGTATGTGTACAAAATTTGCGGCATTTTTTGTCCACAAAAATATTTACAAAACACGTTAAATTTTTCGCGGTTACGCGACGTAACCACCTATTTCGGTGGTTACGAAATTGAACTGCAACTTCAGCCGGCAGAATACCAAAAGGGTGTAAAACTTTCCAAACTATTTATTTGCCGGTAAAACGAATGTTGTTACCACAGTAGAATTATGGTGTTAAAATACCATTTGTTTGATACCCACTTTGCCAAATATATTTAGATTTTTTTTTTAAATTTTAGGTTGTTGACAACTCGGTTAAAGCCCCCTGAGTGGGAACACTTTCATAAGAGAGCGATAACTTACACACGTAAAAAAGCAGTAGACTGTAAAAAAGTGCCATGATTTCTTTTTTCTTTAAATGGTCATCCAACCGCCCGGGTGATTTTGACCGTCCAACATAGCTTGCCAGTCGTTTCTTCGTTGCGCCAACTGGCGCCAATTGGAAGCACCGCGGGATCGCAAATCGGTCTCCACTTGGTCCTTCCATAGAAGTGGTGGTCTCCCTCTTCCCCTGCTTCCACCGGCGGGTGCCGATAAGAATACCTTCTGGGCTGGAGCATCTTCACTCATTCGCACTACGTGGCCTAGCCAGCGAAGCCGCTGTGTTTTAATGCGTTGAACTATGTCGGCGTCTGCGTAACGTTCATACAGCTCTTCATTAAATCTTCTTCGGTACTCGCCGTCGCCAAAGCGTAGAGGTCCACAAATCTTTCGAAGAACCTTTCTCTCGAATACTCCCAGAGCCGCCACATCCGATGTTGTTAGTGTCCACGCTTCTGCACCATACAGCAGGACGGGTGCGATGAGTGACTTGTAGAGTGTTATTTTCGTTCGTCGAGAGAGGACTTTACTTTTTTGTTGGTGTTAATGCTGGTTCCCAGGTAAGCGAAGTCCTTTACTATTTCGAAATTATTGCTGCCAACAGTGGCTTGGTTGCCAAGGCGCGAATGCGCTGACTCTTTGCATGATGACAGAAGGTACTTCGTTTTGCCCTCGTTCACCACCAATCCCATTTTCTCCGCTTCTTTTTCTAATTTGGAGTTAGCAGAAGTTACGGCGCGGTTGTTAAGGCCAATGATATCAATATCGTCAGCATATGCCAACAGTTGCACGCTTTTATAAAATATTGTTCCAGCGCGGTTAAGTTCTGCAGCTTGTATTATTTTCTCCAGCATTAAATTAAAGAAATCACACGATAGGGGGTCACCCTGTCTGAAACCTCGTTTAGTTTCGAACGGCTCGGAGAGGTACTTCCCAATTCTGACCGAGCTGGCAGTGTTGCTCAAGGTCATTTTGCATAGCCGTATAAGTTTTGCGGGGAAACCAAATTCATTCATGCCATGATTACATTTTACTTAAAAATTTACTTTATTATATGGTTTTATACGAAATATCAAGGATACCAAAATAACTTATTAATTAGGTGTCCATCTCACAATGCAATTCAAAATGGGCGAATAAAATGATAACCATGAATACTATTTATGTATCGAAAAGTTCGAAAGCACTAAAAACGATTTTTTTGCTTATTTTTATTTGGCAATCATTCGTTGGCCTTGGGGTACCGAATAAAGTCGACTGGCCCATAGTGCACTGTGCGACGTAGGACCAATACCTACATACATATGTTCGTATGTTTGTTGTTTCTAACACAAATGACTACTCACCGTAATGCATTGGATAGCAAGAATTTAATTAAATTTTATTTATTCGTTGCAAAGCAATATTTTAACACTTAGCTATTTGAAATTAATTGATCGTTATTTGCGCATACAGTGGTTGGTTTTTAAAAAAAATTAAGCATTATTTTGTTTATGCTTAAATTTGTTAATAGTGTAATTTGTTAATATTGTTGTAAATACATACATACAAACAAACGAGTATGGTCTTGAATCTCACGTGAAAATTCGATACTGGTTTCACCGCATTTTTAATCAATAAAAGGTAGGCTCCATATTAGCAATATTATTTGCAAAAACACGTGTGTATGCATGAAAATCTGTACAAACATACATATGTATATTTTTATGTATGAATAAAACATGCCCACTAAACCAAATCGGTTACATGAATTTTAATAATAAAGCTTTCATTAGTCAACATATATGAGAATTAACTATTCAGAATTGTTGTTATATTTACATATATTACGGTGTCTAGAAATTCTTTGTTTTTTAATCTATAGTGATATTATTTTTCAGGATGGTGGAAATCAATACTTGTAAATCTTATGTCGTATGTTTCGTTTATTAAAGTAATCTTAATGTAAGTTATTTTTTAAAACATTCACAGAAATGCTTTTCGGAAACTTTTTAATACTTCCCAATACTTCACAAGGACCTACATGTACTTGTACTTTCGAATTCGAAGTTACTTGTACTTTATACTCAATTTTTTAAGGTATTTAATACTTGTACTTATTTGGTAATAGAATAACTATATACTCATTACTTTACAGGTATCGTACTTCCTAGCTTTGATAAGTAAATCCTTTTTTTTTTAAATAATAATCAAAAAACGTAGAACAACAAGAAGGTCCAACAGCGAATGCATGTGGTCGCTGTCAAATCTATGGTAGGTAATTCACCCCTGTACCTGCCTGTAAAATGCTCAAATTCACTGCGTTTTAAAAAAGTATTTGCAAAACAGATTATAGTTAAATTTGCAAAAATATTTATTTGTGAGTATTATATAAAAATAAGTGTGTCACTAGCATTAAAACTAGCGAATTAGAAGCTTATTTCTCCAGTGGTGAATTACATAACTGCTAATTGACGGTTTACGCCCTAATTCTAGTGTGACAACAACATTCGTTCTCCCGGCAAATAAATAGTTCGGAAACTTTTCCACACTTTTGGTATTCTGCCGGCTTAAGTTGTTGTTCAATTTCGTAACCACCAAAATGGATGGTAACGTCGCGTAACCGCGAAAAATTGCACGTGTTTTGTAAATATTTTTGTGGACAGAAAATACCGCAAAATTTTGTACACATTCTAGTTTACAAGAATTAATAAACAATATAAGCACTTTTTACACGAAGTTTCGTTCACGTTTGCATTTTATTCTACATTGCGCATTGTTTGTTTTTGACAGCGTTGCCATGTACGCTAGAATCGCGGTTACATGAACTGCATTGCCCACGGTTACGATTTTCGGTTAGAGAATCTTCCAGGTACAAAATTACCGGTCACGCACAGAATCGACCCGTTAACGTTCCCACTATTCGTCGTGTTGAACCTTATGTTCTATGTTCTGTGTTACAATCCATTTCTTCTTGATCGATTTCGTAAAAAGCAGATAATTGGGGTTGCTGGGTAAACAGCATTTGGATGTGCAAGCCCACACCTGTTTTTTTTGTTGTTTGTAACGACAAAAACACTTTTCAAAGGTTTTAGGGAGTGTTGTCGAAAGTGATACTCCTTTTGCCGGATATGAACCCGATATGAGACCAGTGCAACCTTCTAGGTCATGTCACCCCTCCTTTCGTGAGGTGAGAGGCATCATATCCGTAGATCAACTATCGAGTTGCACGTCATTTTAGTCGCCTCTTACGACCGGTATACCTACCTCATTATATATAATTACTTTATTGGAAAATTGTTTCTAATGAAAACTTTTTTAAAAACATGATTTATGTATTTATTAATATTCATAATTTAAATATTTGATTCAATGTGACAAGATGTTTTTTTATACCTTTCATGAACATATATTTATTATAACTTTGGTTCGATGTCTGTAAGTATGAGAAGAAGAGATAGACCCGCCAATAAGTATACCGAAATGATTTGGGCGATGAGCTGAGTCGATTTAGCCATGTCCGTCCGTCCGTCTGTGTGTCTGTTTGAACGCAAACTAGTTCCCCATTTTCAGAGATATCTCGCTGAAATTCGGTATGGAGCCACCCTTTTGTGATATATTAATCATTTGTCGGAACTAACAAGATCGGATCAATACAACTCATAGCTCCCATACAATCGATTGATCGGATAAATGGGGTTTTATTGCGATTAAAGAGCTAGGAACCTAAAATTTTTGCAGATTTGGTACATGTTATATACGTAATGTGCCGAATGAAAATCAGCCAGATCGGGCCAACATAACATATAGCTCCCATACAATCGATTATTCGGATAAATGCAATTCAATAGCGAGGAACACAAAATTTGGCAGCTACAGTACTTATTACATATGCAATGCGTGTAGTAAAAATCGTTAAGTTTGGACCAATATATCGTATGGCCACCATACAACATATTTTCCCCCATTAACGGGGTTTGGGCTATGTATCTTTAAACTAACAGGGTAAGACCATCACATTTTGCAGAGTTTGTACATATTGCAAGTAATTTTCGGACAACTAAAACCGCGATGTGCATTCATGAAAGTATAAAGCCTTTCGGCACAGCCGAAGACAGCGCTTTCCTTACTTATTATTATCTCACATTGTTTTGTTAACGTCATATAAAACGTGCACACCCCCTTTCCCTTATGCCCACTTTTCTGTATTTCTTCCGTTCTTGAGGTATATTGTTGCAATTTTTGCATTCAAAAATCCTATTTATGTGGGTAAGGACCACACCCCTTTTTGTGGAATAACATTTTCTATGAGTTGTTGGTGATTAACCTTATATACCTCCTCCCCGAATTTGATTGTTATTACGTAAATATTTTTATGAATATTTACATTAAAAAGAGAGAGAGATTAATCTCGTTTGATTTTTTGAAAAAATCGGAAACACTCCGTTCAATCATCTAAAGAATACTCCTTAAGGAGTATCAGAGTACTCCAACACTTATTCTCATTCATATAAAAAAAATGGTCCAAGAAATGAAGAACTCCGAGATGGAGCAGGTGATCCATCCCTGGCCATCGCCATATAAATTAGACAACCTTTTTTATATGAAAAAGGATTTCGTGTAAGTACTGTGATACTCCATAGCTTGTGGCAGGGGTATAGTAACGCCACGTGTCACTGAGAAAAACAGTTTAGTTATATATATATATTGAATTAAATTAAATATAATTTATATGGTAAGTTTATATGCTTTTTTAGAGCATTGCTGCATAAAAAATTGACAAAAGTTTTGTATTAGCTCGAAACTTAATATGATAAATAAACATGAACCCGGAAACTAGCGGTAACTACGGGCTTTTCTCATCTTTAAATCCACTATGCCCAACCTTGCATAAAACAATGCACTTTAAATATACGAGGTGTGTTCAAAAAGTATCGCGAATTTTGTGTTTTTTCAAAAATTATTTATTTATTCATGAATATCTATTTTGTCCCCTTCAAAGTAATCCCCATGAGATATTATACACTTGTGCCAACGGTTTTTCCAATCTTCGAAGCACTTCAAAAAATCATTTTTTTGTATCTTGTTCAGCTCCTCCTTCGATGCCGTCTTTATCTCGTCAAGAGAAGCGTAACGTCGTCCTTTCATGGGCCTCTTCAGTTTAGGGAACAAGAAAAAGTCACAGGGGGCCAGATCTGGGGAATACGGTGGCTGCTGCATCATTAGTGTGTTGTTTTTGGCCAAAAAGTCGCGCACAAGCAACGATGCGTGAGCAGGGGCGTTATCGTGGTGCAAAAGCCAATTTTTGTTCTTCTTTGCACATCTTCTCGGCCTTCTGAGAACATTTTGTACCAACGATAAACGCTGCTTCGGTCCAAGGTAGCTTCTCCGTATGCCACAGTCAACATTCGGAATGCATCCGCGCACTTAATTTCGTTTTTCACACAAAATTTGATACAGATTCTTTGAGCCATTTTTTTGAATAGGTAAAAATCGAAGACGATCCAAAACACGTGCAAGCAAAGCAGCTGTCAACAATTAACTGAACATTCAAAATGGCCGAGCTTGTCGGCATAAGTGAGAGACATGAGTACCAACATAACGCCACAAAAAATTCGAAATTCGAATATACGTAACCAGCGAAAATTCAAAATTCGCGATACGTTTTGAACACACCTCGTAGGCAAACTTTCTGAAGTGCTCAAAAACAAAGCTCAAAATTAAATATTGTTTTACCAGCGGTTTAAGTATTTGCTAAAATATTACATCTCTCCAATTCAATAATGAAAGTTTCTTTTCTAAATGAATACCTACTTAATTTAAAAAACCTGTTTACAAACTAAACAATTTCTTCTTTCTTCTCCTATTCTTAGTTGTAATGTAGTATTGCTTAGCATATTTGCATCTTCAAGTGCTTTCAAAAAAGCCAAGTTGAGTATATTACGAGAGTTGTTTTCATACTTAGGCACTTAGGAAAGACGTTTCTATACAATGTTGCGCCAATGACCGATAAAAGAATATTTGCCAAGTGCTTTGCTCCGACTTATTTTCCATTTACTACCTATCGAATTCTTGTCTTACGGGGATTACTGAACCTCTACAACTTTTAGCAGTTTCTGTTTTCCTTACAAGCTACCAAATTATCTAATAATTGTGTGTTGGGAATTGATAGCAGATAATGAATGTTCTATTGTATTAGGAGGATGGATTTATGCAGAAGGGATCATTATGGGTCTTGGACTGTTAACAGAATGAATTGGCTATGGGTAGTTTAGTTTTTGTTTGCGTACGGACAGGTCGAAACAAAATTGCTGGCGTCGACCGTGTACGAGGTGTGTTCAAAAAGTATCGCGAATTTTGAATTTTCGCTGGTTACGTATATTCGAATTTCGAATTTTTTGTGGCGTTATGTTGGTACTCATGTCTCTCACTTATGCCGACAAGCTCGGGCATTTTGAATGTTCAGTTAATTGTTGACAGCTGCTTTGCTTGCACGTGTTTTGGATCGTCTTCGATTTTTACCTATTCAAAAAAATGGATCAAAGAACCTGTATCAAATTTTGTGTGAAAAACGAAATTAAGTGCGCGGATGCATTCCGAATGTTGACTGTGGCATACGGAGAAGCTACCTTGGACCGAAGCAGCGTTTATCGTTGGTACAAAATGTTCTCAGAAGGCCGAGAAGATGTGCAAAGAAGAACAAAAATTGGCTTTTGCACCACGATAACGCCCCTGCTCACGCATCGTTGCTTGTGCGCGACTTTTTGGCCAAAAACAACACACTAATGATGCAGCAGCCACCGTATTCCCCAGATCTGGCCCCCTGTGACTTTTTCTTGTTCCCTAAACTGAAGAGGCCCATGAAAGGACGACGTTACGCTTCTCTTGACGAGATAAAGACGGCATCGAAGGAGGAGCTGAACAAGATACAAAAAAATGATTTTTTGAAGTGCTTCGAAGATTGGAAAAACCGTTGGCACAAGTGTATAATATCTCATGGGGATTACTTTGAAGGGGACAAAATAGATATTCATGAATAAATAAATAATTTTTGAACTGCCGCACACTCTAAGGTGTTAGTTCCCGCTGAAGTCGGGCTATTACGTGCTAGTACCTGAGCGTACTGGAGTCACCCCACGAAGGACTGCCCAATTCCTTTTTTATACCTAGTAGTGCTTCGCACACAAGGCATATTAACTTTAGGCGTCTAACGGTGGTATGTAACGGCATAAACGTATCGAGATAGAAATTGACTTATATATATATCAAAATGTTCAGAAGGAAAAGAGAAATTGATTAAGCCATGTCCGTCCGTCCGTCTGTGAACACATAACTTAAGTAAATTTTGAGATATCTTGATGAAATTTTTTATGCAGGTTCCTTGTCATTCATCTCCGAGCGCTATTTAAAATTTGCGAAATTTTCGAAAATGGGCGTAGCCCCGCCCCTTTTCCACAAAACTTTTTATGCCATAACTCCGCCAAAAATTGATTTATCGAAACGATATTTGGCGAAAATGTTGAATATATAAAGGTAACTGTTTGTTGTAAAAATGGGCGAAATCGGTCAACCGCCACGCCCAGTTTCTTAACATAGTTCTGAAATTTTTTTTTGTAAAATGTAAAACGCGATATTTCTATAACCATGCAAGCTATATCAATAAGATCTTGCACACATAATAAGGGTTTTAAGCAAAACTCGACCGCAAAAAAATTTTGTGGATTTTGGGGAAGTAGGCCGCCCACTTTTCAGCATAAAAATTCTGCTATTTTCAAAGGCGATTGCTTGTAATTTCAACTAGATACTTCAATTAAAATTGGGCAGCTACTTCCCAATAGTATGTACTATACTCCTGCCAAAAATTTATCAAATCGGATAACACACAAGTAAAATATGCGGTCAAGTTGTTAATACCCCACTGCAATAGGGAAGTTATATACTTTTTTTGATTTTCATACCTTTAATAAACATGAAAGTATGAGAAGAAGTAAACTGAAATAATAACCCCTGCGGGTTAGGGGTTTAGAATATGCCCGAGGTAGGCATACCGGTCGTAAGAGGCGACTAATATGCACAAAGGTAATGACGTGCAACTCGATGGTTGATCTACGGATATGATGCCTCTCACCTCTCATTACCCATCTTATCCTTCCTTACGGAAGGAGGGGTGACATGACCTAGAAGGTTTCACTGGTCATAAATCGCTACCACGACAGTCGGGCAGTACCGCAAGGGAGTACCGGAGCGTACCGGGTTCAAATCCGGCCAAGGACTGTTAATTCGACAACACTCCCCAAAACCTTCGGGGAGTGTGTTTGTCGTTACCACAACAACAACAACAACATGAGCTGAGTCGATTTAGCAATGTCCGTCTCTCCGTCCGTCTGTCTATTTCAAAGCAAATTTTTGAAACAAAAAATGTGTATGAATTGGTATTTTGAAAAAATGTGGTTAGCAGTTGTTTGTAGGGAAGCTATTTATATATAAATAAATTTATGGCGGCCGCGGTGGTGTGGCGACAGTGTTGACGGCCTACCACACCGAAGGTCCAAGGTTCGAGTCCTGGGACTGGTAACATCAAAAGTGGTTTGAAAAAGATTTTCAAAACGGGGTCGCCCCTCGGCAGTGGTTTGGCAAACTCTCCGAGTGTCTTTCTGCTATGGAAGGCTTCTCAGCAAAAATGCATCTCCTTTGTAGATGCCGTTTGAAGTCGGCAAAAATCTGTACGTCCCGCCAATTTGTAGGAAAAAATTCTAAACGGCACACCACAAATTGGAAGGGAAGCTCCGCGAAAAAATCTCTTAGGAGGTTTATGATGATATACCTGTTGTATATCGCGCCATATATTAATATATTTTTAAAATTAATTTACCCCTCAAAACTCATAACAGAAGTGTTTTATTGAAAATAATCAGCTGGCATGCCATAATAGATCACTATAAGTTACATAATTTTCGCTTCCACTCGAACTTAGACTTCCTTACTTGTTTCTCTATAATTTCTATGTTTATGTGTTTAGGTAATTCTTTTCAAACTGCTGTAGGTCCCGCCAATTTGTGGAAAAAATTAGTAGCAGCCCTCCACAAGTTGGTAGAGAAGCTCGGGGAGGTATATCGCGCCGGCACTAAAAGGGTTAATCTGTCGGATCTGCTGAATATGTGACACGTATCCTCCCTTATTTTATTACGTAACGCGGGCATGTTGTTGCATACAAATTGCGGTAAAGTTTTTTGTTGTTCCCTACCGTATCAAACTCTATTTTGTCTTCGATGATCCAATAACAACAAATAAAATATATTCACTTTTACATTTTATTGTAAATTCCAACTCAAAGACTGAGACTCAGTCAATCACTATAGAGATTATTAAAATTATTCGTCTAGTGTTATTATTAAGTCCATGGAAAACTTGTTAAAATGGTAATTTATTTTATTTATAAATGTTTAATTGATATGAAAACCACGACGCGCCTCTAGAAACTATGTTAATGCTCAATACATACAAATATACGTACACACTTCAAATATATAGAAACGTAATTGACGCATAGTGTTGCTTTTGATTTGAGTTTATTATATTACGTGATCAGCATTTGAGTTAAATAATTTAAAAGGCGTTGAACACCCTTGCGCATGCTTAACTTTGCATACATACATACAAACATTCAGAGTTCTGCTTCATCTGAATGTGATAAGGTAAGGGAAGGCGGCTAAATACTAGGGCTCTGGTTTTCAATCAATTATCCTGTTAATAAACTTCTGCGCTGTTTGAAATTGGAATAGGTCATATTTTCCCCCACGGGCAGTAACGATATCCATTTTAATTACACTACTATAATATTGAACACAGCTGTATATTAAAAGGCTTGGCGGCTAGTCCGCGTGTTTACAGTAGCTTTATTACGTAGTATGATGTTTTGGGTACAAGTCTGTACTTTGCCGACCACCCCGACTCCAGTCACAAAATTCTAGTTTTACTTATAAAATTAATTTTTTTCATACTAGGTACTTTGTTTTTTTATCTGCAGTGAATAAATATGTATGTACACACATTAGACTGGACCAACAAAATTTGGTTTTTGAAGTATATTATTATTATTTTTCAAATTGGCGAAGAAATATACCGTAAAAGTTGCAGACCTCAATATTAACATTTAGATTTCTATCTTTGTTATGTAGTTTAGATTTGTTATACCTTCCATGAACATTAAATTGTATTATACCTTTGGTCCGCTGTTTGTAAGTATGAGAAGAAGAAGAGATAGACTCACCAATAAGTATACCGAAATGATCAGGGAGCTGAGCTGAGTGGATTTAGCCAGTTCCGTCCATCAGTTTTACGGATATTTTGATGCAGTTTGGCATGGGCCACCATTTTGCAATATATTAATCATTTGTCGGAACCAACAAGAGCGGACTAATAAAACGCATAGCTCCCATACAATCGATTGTTCCCATAAATGGGATTTGGGCTATAAGTATTGCAATTTAATAACGAGGAACACAAAATTTGGTAGCTATAGTAGTGCAAATCATCAAGATAGGAACAATATATATAGCCCCCATACAACACAGTTTTACGATAAACTTGGCTAGGGCTATGTATCTTTAAATTAACAGGGTAGGACCATCAAATTTTTGCAGAGTTTGTACTTATAGCAAGTAAGGATCGGACACTTGAAACCGTCATACGTATTCATGAAAGGTATAAAGCCTTCGGAACAGCCGAAGACATCGCTTTCCTTACTTGTTAGAACTGATCTAATTTATGCTTTTGAAGTTTGAAAAATTTAAACTGTCAAACTAGTGAAGTAAAAAAATATGCTGTATATAGTTTTATAGGAAATTGAATTTCCCACAAAACATGTGAATGAAAATTTTCGTCAGCTGGGCCCTTCCAAAGTAACCAAGCTTTAAACATTGGTGTAGTTTTCTGCTTTCACGTTTTTACTTTCGAAACTTGTAAAAAACGAATAAATTAGTATAAAAAAAAATTAGTACAGAATTGAATGCTGACACCGAATACGCCATATAACTTAATGCAGGGTCTATGTTAGGCATTAACCATCCCAAAAATGAGCCAGTGCTTTGTTTTCGTTTTTTGAGGTTAGGCCCGAACCACGACTACTTAGGTACTTTATGATAGCTCGTCAAAATATATGGAAATGCATTCATCGAGTTACCAGATTTGTCAACTTTTTTGGCGGTGGTATTTAAAGAGAGTAAAATTATTTTTCGTACAGCTATTGAGTAAGAATAAGCTTGAATATTGCGAACTCACGAGAGTTTAAAAACCGAAACGAAAGAAAGCACAGACAATTCGATTAGTAAGAAATGAACAAATGAGTTTGTTTAAAAGAATATAATTATATATACAAATACAAATATGTAGGCGTACAAAGGAGTATATGTGTTACCTGAAATTGAAGAGGGTTGCTGGATGACGATGGCTTGAAACGCTGCTGATGCTAGTTGTTTAAAACTAACTTTTCAAACCAATCATCGAGTCACTCTCTCCTAGTATGCTAATGTCCACCTGTGAATTTCCCGTCATAGTGTCGCTTTATAGTGAACCGCTGTATCGACAGACCACCAGCGATTCCCAACGATTGCAAGCCTTTTTGGCTTCAACAATAATAATTTTATATTTTAGTCACCATTTTGATAAAATAGTATTTCTAGATGATAGATAAATTCATTCTATTGCTAAAAAACAATTGAGACAACAAGAGAAAAAGCAGAAATTTTATTTTTTTACCTATAAGTGAATGGCTTGAAAAGAAATTAAAAAAGAAGTTTGACACATATTGTTTAGGCCATACCATAGTGTAATAAACAAGGTGAAGTAAATAAAAAGACACGGAAAAAGTACGCTATCTGAAATGGTACGGGTATATTTTCCAAGTACGCAGGAGGGTAACATTTCAAAGAAATTTTGCCCCTCTTTGTAAAAAAGGAGTAAAAAAATTAATTACTTTCTAACATTAACAATAGCAGAAATTATGTTTTTGTATTTTAATCTAACGTGAAGAATAAACAGGTGAGCAATAGCGAGAGGTGAACGGGATAAGCCATTGACTGGTACTTTACTACCTTTTACGACTCTTGAATGGTTTCCTGCCTTTCACTCTGGTATGAAAAATTTTACAATTAATATATGTAGCTTTACAGAGGCTTCTCGGCTGGAATCGATCCTAATGGTTTCTTACTAAAACAATTTGAAGAAAGGTCTGCGGAGATGGTAGATCTTGTTCTGAGTCGATAATAAACTGTATTTAGCTCTAATCTTTGGCGGAAACTAAAGAACATACCACCACAAATTTAATAAGAAGCTTCTCCATTAAAGTTGTCACACTTGTCTATTACTTATTACTTTTTTTTTGTTTTATAATTATTTGGTTGTTTGCCTTATTGGTAGAAAATATTTCTGACTCACTTTTTACATCAGCTTTTTCATATATAAAGCGTCGTTTGAAAATTTTGTCTTTGTGAGGTACTGTTAAGCGCATCGTCAAAGATGCAGGATAGGGCTACCATATTCTTTGGTTGTATATGAATCGAATCGTTGCACCGTTTAGGTCCTGTGAGATAAACAAATTTGCTTTTCTAAAGGATAGATACATTTTTTTATAAACAAATTGAACTTATGTCATAGCGATATCACCAATGAAAGCATTGATTTTACACGGGCCTTACTATAGTGATATGTCAGTAACTGCATTAGTTGAAAACTCCTTAAAACCTCGCAGAACCCTACAGTTTTGTGGTTTCATTGAAGGATATCTCTAAAAATAAATAGCCTTTTTTCGTGAAAATATCTTCCACGATATGATTTTGCTGAACTTTGCTTTCAAGAACTACCAAAAAAGCTATGACCCGAAAATAGGACCGTTCACCTCGTATATTTATATAAAAAATAGTAGTAAAATAGTAATAAATTTATGTACTTAAATGTACTTCTTTTACACAAAAACCAACACTTTTGCGGATACAACATTTGCTCCACATTTTCAGATAGCCGAATGACAGAACAAAAGAGAAATTCGAGCGAGACAACTGACAGCTTACTTTACCTTGTTGATTACACTATTACGCCATACAATTTCCTTGAAGAATTTCGTTCTAGTTTTTTCTATTTTGATTTTTGTATTTTTGACTTCAGAAACCATACCAATGTTTAGAGATTGAATACTCTGGAGCGGCCGTCCAGACTAAAACTTTTGTTCAGAAAATTTTACGGTATTTTTTATTTTGTCATTCTGGAAAATTTTATCAATATAACCAATTGTTGGATTTCGATATTTTAATTAAGTAATACATATAATAATTACCTTACTATTTGAAAACATCAATATTCATAAGTATTACAATTACAATTCGTTTGTAAGAACAAAAATAACTACTATAATGTACAATATTATTAACACCGTAAAGTTGACACTTATAATTGTTTTTATAAAGCAACCGAACTTGTTTAATATGAAATAATATGTAAGGGGGTTTAAGTACGAACGGAACTCAGAATAATCAATGACAAATTATTGAGCAATGATGTTTTTTTTTTTTTTAAATTTTTACAAGTAAACCCCGCTCGACCCGTTGCGTCTCAGAACTAATAATGGACTGAGTCCGATTTTAATCATTATATCGCACACCAGATAATATATGGAACTTAATTACATCGCTCATTGCAGCACTCATTGCCACCTTTCGTTTGCTACCCATATTGTACTAACACATTTTTTGTCAACTTGGTCCACATGTCGGTCGATATTTTCCTAACTGGTAGAGCTATCGGAACAAATGATATTTTAAATTTTAAACTAAACGTCTAGTAATACAACGGTAAAAGTTCCATTCAATTATATTTCGCAGTTTTTGAGTGATGCGCGTCCAAACATACAGACAGACAGAAAAAACTTCTAAGGACAGTTATTTGATGAATGATCCCTGCTATAGATTTTTCTTAAATATCTGCGATGTTCAGACATCGACCTTTTCCAATTGTATTATATGTAGAGATAATATGATATAAAGAGAAATCACTGAGTAAAAGCAGCGGTTGAGAGTGTCATAACTGAATATTTCTTTCCTCTGGAAAAAAAAATATGGCAGCGAAATTCTCAGTGTGCAAACATTTAGTTCACAATGCTCAACTGTGGTTATTGTTGTGTTAAAGCGGTTGGTGGGAAATTCGGCATGCAATTTGTAAAATTAAAGTTTTAGATTGCAAAGCGCACGCTATTGACGCATTGCCTTATGAGCTACTTAAGCACGGCGGCGAGGAGCTGGTAAAGCGCATGCATCAGCTTCTATGCAGAATATGATTCGATGAATGCATGCCTGAAGAGTGGGATCCAAGTGTTCTCTGCCCAATCCACAAGAAAATCATTGAAAAGAACTCGTTGATCATTGCTCTGTAGCGCTCACCATTCACAGTAACCGTTTGGCCCCGACCGATTATTGGTCAAATAAATAGTCAGCAATATTCCGCGTTCTGGAGCAGTGTAGCGTAACATTGTTTATTAACGTGTATTTCGCATGTGTTTACTACACAAATGTCAAAACAGAACTGACTTTAGGGGCCAATCGCAAAATTTATAGCATTTTCTGATAGGAGGATTACTTTTGCGCCACCTTGTATAGGCTTCTTATAAAATAGTTCATAGGAGTGAAGCCAAAGTTGACCAACCCCGAAAAAAGACGAAAAGAAACGTGTTTGTGAGGCACCTTTCCTACGTTTTTCTAAATGATATATATATCAACATAAAATCGGGTTATAACCAACTAAGATACAGGTTCGTAGGTACTCAAAGGTACGACAAACCGGTTTTTGACCCCTAACTTAAGATTTTGGAGGTTTCCAGCAAATTTCTTGTATACAGTATTTTTCAACTCACCGAGAACTACAACCAAACAGTATCACTTCCCAATTATTTTAACTTATGTCAATTTTGCAACACTGTTTTATTAAAAAAAAATCTTTATTAACAATAAAAAGAAAAAAAACTTGATCAATGATTCAGTTTTATAGCTTATATCTATTTTTATTTCTCATAAATTTCTTTCAGTGTATGATGCAATGGCCAAATCTCCATCCGGTACTGATAGCGGTGTCCTGCATCAGTTTGGACATTTCGACGAGTGCTTAGATCAGCAACGTTTCTTTTTGAATACCAGCGACAATAATATGAACGAGCTTATGGTGCGTTCAAAATATTGTTTGGTAGATATACAAATGAATGGATTTGCAATGCAAACTGTGGCCAGTCGACAAAAAGAGGTAAATGGCATATTTATTTGTTTTATTATTGCAATTTAATATAGAAAACTATAAGTGTGTACTAGGGTGTTGGATTTGTAGCGTTTTTTCACGGCACGCCACTTATGTGAATCCCAAAACAGTTTGTCAATATTAATTTGACTGGATATGAACACATTTTTGGTAAAAATAAACATGCAAGGAAGTTTAGTTGTAGCAAATCGAGTATTATAATACATCTATTTGTGATATATTGTGGCATTCCAGTTTATACCTGGAAATTTTAATTGTTTTCGAAGAGAATAATTATTATTCGTTAGTGCTGCGAAATATGGCCCCTGATAAGTGCCAGTGGCGAAGGACCTCCTTTGCTTGTGCGGAATCAAGCGCAGATCCAAGATGAGGCTGCTCAAGAATCGGTATTTTGCAATTCCCTGGAATCTATCTTGGAGAAACGATATGTCGACTTACCAGCTTCATGGTCCACTCTCTGCACAAACCAAGAAGACCTATGTTATTATAGCTGACCAGAAAGAGGGAAGAGCCACCTGGCTGCCAGAAATAATAGCTATGGTATTAGCTGTGTTCGGTTAGGATAAAATTTTTAAAATTTTTTTAAAATTTTATAAAATTTTTACTATGAAGTGTTCGGTGACACAAAACATTTGCAGCGAGAGAGCGCATTTTGACATTTCATTGAGAAAGAGAGCTGCAAGTTCTCTGGGAGTATTCGAGAGAAAGGTTCTTCGAAAGATTTGTGGACCTCTACGCGTTGGCGACGGCGAGTACCGAAGAAGATTTAATGATGAGCTGTATGAACTATACGCAGACACCGACATAGTTCAGCGAATTAAAACACAGCGGCTTCGCTGGTTAGGCCACGTAGTGCGAATGAGTGAAGATGCTCCAGCCCAGAAGGTATTCTTATCGGCACCCGCCGGTGGAAGCAGAGGAAGAGGGAGACCACCACTCCGATGGAAGGATCAAGGGGAAACCGATTTGCGATCCCGCGGTGTTTCCAATTGGCGCCAGTTGGCGCAACGAAGAAACGACTGACGAGCTATGTTGGACGGTCAAAATCGCCCGGGCGGTTAGATGACCATTTAAAAAAGAAGAAGAAAACTTGTAAGTGAAAAACAGTTGATCGTGACATAGGAAAGCAACAACAAAAATTTTTAAATTTGAACTATTAGCCAACTAAAAAAGCAACAGTTTTTACTGACTCCTGTTCGGCGAAAACTTTTTACTTTTAGTGTTTCGAGAGATATTTACGTCATTCTCCCTTTACTGACAGTTCCTCGCAAGTGTTTGCAAGTTTTGTCCCCGAACACAACTATTACCGGTAACATCCGCCACAGTAATTACCGACGTTAAAACTAAAATGTGAAATTTCTGGGTTGGTTCCCCGTATTTCCAATTCTTCCTCGAAGGAGATATATTTCTATCAAAAGCAGTTCTGGAAAAGATGTAGTGCGTTATCGTTTTAATAAGTGTGTCCTTTCCAAAGTCTCAACTACCAAAGCTTATGTGAGATGCCTTACTAAAAGTATAGATCGGCGGAATGTTACATATCTAGTTCAAAACCTCTACAGGGCCTGAGATACGGCAGCTCGCTAAACTTGCCCTAGCATGTTGATCATGTAATTCAACAGCCTATCACCGCACCAGTGCTCAGATCGGACTTTTTCAACTTTCAACTTAGGTGTCAAAAGGACGTATAGGCATGACGCAGTATCGAAAAAACGAAATTCTACACCATTAAGTGAAAAAAGGTTAGAACTTGAGATTTTCGCCCTAGGCTCTGTCTTGCTCCTATGAAAATCTTGACTTGGCTTTTATAAGGCGGAAGCTTTGGTTTCCTCGAAATCTGTGCCGGCATATAGCGATCGTAACTTTGGGGCGGAGAACGTTGTCAAAAATGCGGCAATGTTAAAGCAATATTGTGGGAAGTCACCGTAACGGTGACGTCACTGTAACGTAATATAGCGGCAAGAAAAAATATATTACGTCCGTTATGCCGGTACAAACTCGGTGTTTAACTTTTTTCTGACCGTAATTTTTAAAGCGGTGAAATCAAATGTGTGTAGGAAAGTTAGAAGAAGCACACCACAAATTGGTAGAGAAGCTCGGCCTTAATCTCCCCAGGAGGTATAAATAGCGCAAATTATTAATTTATTATTTTTAAATCAAATATTTCAAATTAAACCAGCGGTGCCACAGAGGACGGTGAGTATAGCAGCCAATATGTTGTGGACGTAATATGGCGGCACCGTTTTTCGAGTAAACCAAGCCTTAATAAATAAAAATCCAGATTCACATTGTTTGTTATTTATTCGATTTTCTTGAAATTTGGTACATTGGTTAACCTTTTTTTAATTTATATTTATGATTCCTTTTTTGTTATTTTGTGGTCCCGAAACGGTTAAGCTTTAAATCGAGACGCTTTCCCGGCCAACCGGAGATAAAAACTGAGTTCTTTACTAAAAAAAAACTAGGATTTAAAAAAAAATCGTCTTTAAATGTATGAAATTCCCCCGGTTTGATAACTTCAACGCACAGTACGCATGCCCCAAAGTATTTTTAAAAAATAATTAAACTTAATGTTGACAATTTGGCTCGGAAGCTCTATTATCGAATATTAACGTTTTTTTATTAGCTTACAAATGTTATTTATTATTAATATAACCTAGTTTATAAAGTTAATAGTACCTGTTAAGCTTAAAAGGTTATTTACTTTTGGTATTGATGAGTGATTATGTAACTGTACAAATTTAGTGATTAATGAACATCGTATTGTGTACGTACAAAAACCAAAATTTCATTACCAAATTTGCGCGTGCTACCGTTGCTACCGTATTCGGATCTTCAAGTGCACAAATTTCCGTTTTTTTTTATTTTGTTATTTTTTTTTATAAAGCTTATTCAGTTAAAAGCAGTAGGTGATGTGCTACAATGGTTGAATACTAATGTGACTTGCCAGCCATTCGTTATGCCAGTCAAGTCATTTTGACGCACGTTTATGCTAGCTCGAAGGTAAATTATTGTTTCCAAGTTCTTGAGAGTAAGAGAAAATAGGATGTGTTTCATTGTGATATCATTTTAGCATAGTTGAGAAGTATAAGTGGGTGTGGTTCGGATTTAGAGAATGCGTTAATGCGATCAATAGCAATATTCCTTATATTCTTCTTTTTTAACCCAAAGGAGAGGTTGGAGGAGGGATCTTCTCTTGAGACCGACATTCTCTTTTTGGATAAATAATGATTGTTGCATCTTTCAGGCCAATATAACTTTTCTTCGGCCAATTTAACTTTTGAAGTGGGCTGTTACAACAACAGCCTAGTTGATGGTCTAAATAGAGACAGCAACCAAGTCCAAACATTACTTTCGTCGTTCCCTCCTCTGGCGCCAATTCAAATTTCAAAGTTACGGCATTCTACAATCAATATTTTCCAAGCCTCCACTATCTAATTTTACCTCTCGACGATAGAGGACTATCTTCTTAACCTGAACATATTCTTTTCTTGATGCCATACGACTCAGCTAGCTTAGCATTTGGTTTTCTATTCGCTGAACTAACAGCTAATCGGTATTGCCAACTAGTAAAACCTCCATAAATATTTGGAAGTACTTTTCGCGCGAATACTCTAAGGACCATTAAGCGCTAATAGAATAAATATTAGTATGTATTTGCGGTTACATTTCTAGACCTTCATTGTACTCTCTTTGGACGCATATATCATCGTTCTTTATTTATTAGGGCTTAACCGACTAGGCGACTAAGTCAATCGACCCTTTTCTGCGGTAGCTGACACCGATTGGGAACACTTTGGGAGCCCAAGTCATCCTCAACCTGGTTTTTCCATCTCAGTCCAGGCCTCCCACTTCATCTGCTGCCGAATTCGGATATCGATAGGAAACCCTTTTAAGCCAATGCTTCTTTGTTCAATCCCGTTCGTTGGGATTTAATTCGCTGCACTATGTTCATATCTTGCGGCCACTGTGGTAGTGTACTGGGCTACTATACCGAAAAGTGGTTTGAAACAGTTTTTTCAAAAACGGAGTCGCGCCTCGTCTGTCATCGGAAGCCCTACGAGTATATTTCTACCACGAAAAAGCAACTCAGTAAAAATTCACCTGCCTTGATAGATGTCGTTCGGAGTCGACATATGAGATGTCGTGCGATCCCGCTAATTTGTAGGAAAAATTAGAAGCAGTACTCCACAAATTAGAAGAGAAGTTCGGACCTAATCACCTCGGAGGCACATGGAGGAAAATTGCTATTATTTTTATTATGCTCCCTAATAGAAGTCCTTTATAGTTTCAAATTTGTATCTGTGAACGGCGACATGACTCTTGAGGCGCAGCTTAGTTGATGTTTTATTTCATGACAGCAAATGCTTCATTTGTTCTCGTTGCACCACAATACCCACAATTTTCGCTCCTTTATCCAGTTCAGAGAAGTCGGAACTTTTAGCGATGCATAGGATATAAAATGGTATTGGTTTGCCCACCACTGCTCTAATTCAATTGACTTCAATGTTAATACGTGTATTTAGGTATGCATATGGAACTTTTTGACGATATCATAAATCTGACCCATATATCTATTAGCGCACAAAATAATATTAAAATAGTTATTTAATTGCCTATTAAATATTATAAAATTTCAGTGCCCAATTGTGACGCGACACGACAATTAAAAACATGTTTCTATTCACGACTTAATACTTGCTTAGAATATTCTAGAAGCGATTTTACGTACATCCTTTCAGTCCTATTCATTTTTAATCCCCATGCTTGTTGAACAAAGCAAGAATGAAAATAATTGCTATGCGAATTAAGTGTTATTATCAAAACATAAAATAAAACATTCGCATAAACTTTCATTCCTTAATGATTACAGTCACTGTCACGTAGATTATTTTTTTTGATCAAACGTAACTCATAACTTGTATTTTTGATGTAGTTGTTCTTACTGTGAACTTTTAAAGTGTCACCACTATATCCATATACAATCGATCTTGCATATACAAAATAATATTTTCTTTAGCGTGACACAGCGTCGACTTCTCTAATTCCAGTTTTACAAAGACTTATTGTCACATAAGGACAAAGGGGTATTTTTATACCTAGTAGTGCTATGCACACAAGGTATATGAACCTCATTCGCCTAATAATAGTATATAACGGCATAAACGAATCGAGATAGGTATTGACTTGTATATGTATATCAAAATGTTGAGAAGGAAAAGAGAAATTGATTATGCCATGTTCATCCGTCCGTCTGTGAACACGATAACTTGAGTTAATTTTGAGATATCTCAATGAAATTTGGTATGCAGGTTCCTTGGCACTCCTCTCCGAGCGTTATTTAAAATGGGCGGAATCGGATGATAGCCACGCCCACTTTTTATATATCGAATATTTTCGAAAATACAAAAAACTGATTATTCAGTACATAACATTAACAATAACATTAAGGCAAGATATCGAAACCAAATTCGGCACAAAGATTTCCATGAATACAAGGAATGTTCCGGGGAAAAATGGGCGGAATCGGTTAAAGTCCACGCCCACTTTTATATGAAAGATTTTGAAAAGAATCATGGATATATTTAATAGGCAATAACTTTACCTAAAATAGCTTTATATCATTTATATTTCACTTTTAAAGTGTCCGTGAACGAAGAAATTTGAAAACTATAAATTTTCGAAAATAGGCGAAGCCCCTCCCCTTTTATAGTGGATTATTACACAAAACTTTTTATGCCGTAACTCTGGCAAAAATTGATTTGTCGAAACGAAACGAAATTGGGCGAAAAGGTTTCTGGAAGAAATATACAGCCAGCTTCCTACATAATCAACAATAATAGTCTTGAACAAGGGCATGATTTTGTGGACTTGGGAATTACGATGGATTGTAAACTTAGCTTTAATCTCCATATTAATGTAACTGTCAATAAATCTAGGGGTGTTTTATCATTCGTTTAGCGATGGTCGAAAGAATTTAGCGATCTGTACGTAACTAAAGCCCTTTTTACAACATTAGTAAGACCGATATTAGAATATGACTCAATTATTTGGAATCTGAGGTACCAGGTCCACGTAGATCAAATAAAATCGGTTCAAAAAGAATTCCTACTTTTCGATTTAAGAAATCTTTCATGGGATTCCTTGTATAATTTGCCTCCCTATACTAATCGCTTGAAACTTATTAATCTTCCTACCCTTGCTAGTCGTAGATAAATGCACTTTACGCTTAACGCTCACTTCAGCACATTTAATATTTCTGACTCGCTTTTTAGCATTGAAAAATCGATACTGTCCTCGCTTAATCAATAGTTACTTCACGAATATACTTTTTACAATCAAACAGAAGGCAAATCGGATAACGAACAAGCAAAATATCCGGCCAAGTAGTATATATCCTTTTTTGATTTTCAGAAGAAAAGATAGGCCCATCAATTAGTATACTGAAATGATCAGGACGATGAGCTGAGTCGAGTTAGCCTTGCCCGTCTATCTGTCTGTCCGTCTGTCTATTTGAACGCAAACATTTTTCAAACATATAATGTGGTTAGTAGTGGTTGGTAGGGAAGCTATTTATATACAAATAAATTAAATTACCACTTAAAACTCATACCCGAAGGGTTTTTATTTAAAATAATCAGTTGGCTTTATAATACGAGCTGAAAAGTATTAAAATATACCTGCGTAAATTAGTATGCCATAATAGATAATGTTCGGTTTCACCCGAACTTAGACTTCCTTACTTGTTAAATATAAATTTCAACCACAATTATGTATAAATAAAATATTAAATTTTTCAATAATGCCCTTTCTTCGCTGAGAGCTAGAGAGTGGCACTAGAAAGGATGATACACCAGAAATAAATCCCGTACTTTCTACGATGCGAAATAAAGTCAATTGACGTTATTTCCGTTGACCTTGCTATCTATCACCCTAGAAAGTACGGGATTGACTTCTGGTACAACATGTAACGTCTGGCAATTTCAAAATAAATGTCAAAATGTATTTACAAATGACTGGAAGTTAAATCACATCAGTTCAAAAGCATCTATACTCTCAAAACTTTTGATATTTTGTAATCTTTGAGTGTTTTCTTCAAACTCCCTCTTAAGATATTTAGAAAAAAGAAAAAGAAGAAGGAAAAGAAGAACAAGGGAAATTGGAAGAGGTAAAGGAAGAAGGAGAGAAAAGGAACATTCTCTCTGTGTTGTTAAACACGTGTTTCCTCTCCAAGATAAATCTTGAGTTAGAACGTCAAGCAGTTGCCTGTAGAGGTATTCCGTTTGGTTAGGAGAAATCCAGTGACGGTTAAAAACACTCAGCCCAAATGGCGCTTTGACCTAAAAAATCCTGGCTACAGCCCTGTAGTCTAGGAAGAATCCCAGATAAGTCGCAGAGGAGCTTGAGATTAATGTCAGTTTTGATCTCTTTTATTTAAGCAGGTCCTATGTTGGCAGGGCCGTGCGAAAAACTGAAAAAAAATTTACCTAATTTACACCATTCTGCGAGGTCCGAGAGGAAAATGACTATATGTCGCCTGTAGCAGAATCTGGAAAACCACGCAGGTACACGTCCAGTCTTAAGCGCTGTCAAGGAGAGAATTATACAAGTCGCAGCCTGTACCTATTTGCTTATGCCGCAGTGGGAGTGTAACTACATTATTCCACTTTAGGCCCCTTCCACAATTAGGAAATTTCGCGCACGCGCACTTTAAGACGAGTATACACAATATTAAAACCATTCAGTTGGTAAAAACCCTTTGGGGAGGGTTTGAACTCCCAAAACCCCCCGTGCGCACGGGCCTGTGGCATGTTCATCATGAATTGTTTATAAAGAATATACCAAAATTTAACGTTGTGGTTGTAACGACTAAAACTGCACACAAACTGTCTTAGCCATAAATTCATAATAGTAAACATACCATTTACTTAACCATATTTATTGTGATCGATTATAGGTGCCATAACCTCAAAAATATGGTAATTCCATGAAAAGTAAAGTCCAATAGTAAAAGTTCCAAATATTTAATAAACTCGCCAACTCAAAAATAAATAGGCTATAGATATTGTGGAAAACCCAAATTCAATTGGTTGGCTATGGTATGCTTATGACCTTGCGGCTATGTTATGGTACCATTACTCGATTACATTGATTTCCATAAGATTGGTTGGATCAGCTGTATGTCTGTATCTATGCTCTGTCATACTCAGATATTTTTGTCGCGTTTACTTTGTAACGGCGCATTGAAAAACTTATACATGAAGAAACCCGTATTAATGTCATCGTTTTACTGCTTTTAATTACAGGCCTTGAACCGTAATGGCGATGCAGTGGTTGTCGCGCTTTGGGGCGCATGCGTGCCAGCAACATGTAATTCGACAGATGTAGCGGCATTTTTCCAGAACTACATCCAACGCCCCGTTATAAATGCTAACGAGTCGCATTGC
This sequence comes from Merzomyia westermanni, assembly GCA_949987695.1. Classification (NCBI taxonomy): domain Eukaryota; kingdom Metazoa; phylum Arthropoda; class Insecta; order Diptera; family Tephritidae; genus Merzomyia; species Merzomyia westermanni. Next base: position 67,659,971 of record OX465290.1, read on the forward strand.
CAGCTGAGCAACTTTGCAACCGGTAATAACAGATTGCAAGTCGATCGCGCTATGTTTGTTTATGCGTAAGTTGGTTAATAACAGTATAACGGTTTATACTAGCTAATCTAATATATCTTTTCGTTTTTGCTATTTTTGTTTTATTTATATTTATTTTTTTACTTAATACAGACTTGTAATATTTGTATTTATATTATTGGCGATATTGAGCACAGCCTTTCATGGCTACCTAATTTATGCATCTCAGCAGGCCGATGTATCGAAACGTGCATTATGGCAAGAGACCTTAACAATTGCATTGCTCTCATTCTCAGTTATAGGTGGGTGTTGAGCGTTAAATATTTCATGTAGATAATATGTATACCCAGTAGTGTTTAGCTTTGGTGGGTAATAATGGTGTAAGGAAGTCGAGTCTTGGATATTCCAGAAGCAAAAAAGAAAAGCGTAGCAGTCACATAGCCACGTGCAATTGCATATGAAAGCACGATAGTCATTCATTTTCAGCGAAAACTTACGCCAAATAGAAACACTAAGGGCAGGTTTCACGAACGCGACTAAGGCTAAAACTTAATCGTGACTTAACTTATCACAGATTTGGGACTTAATATCGGGTTTTACCAACTGTGCGACTTAATTAATTTTGAACACAACAACCCGATCAGCTGTTTTATACATACTAGTATTTTTTCATACTTTACAACTCTGCGCATCGTAGTACCCCAGTGTGAAATGGTCATGTATAGGCGTGCACCAAAGAATGTATTAATCTTAGACCGCCATTTCTCTTTGGTTGGTAAAAATAGAGCTTAATCGTAATAGTTGCATTCTTGAAAACAAGCGTTCACATGCAACTTGGTTAGGTCGAGTTGGTGAAACCGGCCCTAAAAGATGTAAAGTCATCCTCCACCTGTTTTACTTTAACAGTCAGGGCTACCCCCTCCTCAATAACCTGTCGGTGAAAAAGTGGACTACTTCAAAAGTTCAATGTTGCTAAAAGTCACTACTGGTTATATAATATTTCATTCTAGCCTAGACTTACTTACTTATTCAAAAACATTTTTTTCATATCTCATAAACGCAGAGAACACAAAAAAACTATTTCAGGCCAGTAAAGATCAAATTGGTCTCAATTCAATTAATGGTATCAAAGCTATAGCAATGCTGTTAATACTTGCGGGACATGCGCTCTCCTTCATCTATGGCAGTCCCACATATAATGAGGCGTTCGTAGCTGAGGTAATGACCACAAATGTTTACGAAATGCATATCAAATGTTTCACTTTCAAAAAAAAAACTGGTTTTACTGTTAAAAAACAGCTAGTTTAAATAACTAGTACTTTTTTTCAATTTTTACTAGTTTTTCTTGCTGAAGTTTTATCAATGTAATTTTTCTTCTTCTTCTTTTCTTAACTAACTTCATAATTTAGCAAACCAAATCACCAACATTTGCATTCCTTTACAATTCGTTGTTGTTTGTGGATACGTTCATGTTGTTGAGCGGTTTCTTGTTTTGTCGCATTCTATTGATCGAACTCGAACGTCGTCGCGGTCATGTAAATCCATTGGTACTGTACATTGGTCGTTATATTCGTTTGACACCGGCCTACATGGCGATAATTGGTTTCTACATGACCTGGTTTCCGAGCATTGGCAGTGGCCCTCTATGGCGGGAACGCATTGTACGTGAACAGGAACGTTGCCAGGCATCATGGTGGTTGAATATACTCTATGTGAATAATTACTTTAATACTGATAAATTTGTAAGTACTCACACTATCTGTGTATTGTAGCCATTTCTATTCGGAGAACTAACAAATTATCCTCTGCATTATCACCTATAACTAACAAATTATCCCCTTCGGAAAAAAAGTGTTGCCAGAATGTTCGCCAAAACTTAAGCGGTCTTTTTAAGAGCTTACCCCGACAAGGAAACTTTCAGTACAATTCGACAGTAGGTAATACATACGTTTGTTCTGATGGTGTACTGGCGGGCCATCAATGACATTCATTAAGAGCTTGCTCATTGTTTTGTCAACTTCCGATAGGATGGGATAGGGATACCCTGATATGTAGATATATATGTAAGTGGACTTCCGCTAAAAAATTTGGGTGAAAATTCCATGAGTGGATGTGCTGACTGAGAAAAACGAAATGCTCTATTAACAAGAACCAACCTGTATAAAAGCCGTCTTCCTGTCACTTCATCAGTGTCACTTCATCGCTGTCTTCGGCTGTGCCGAAGGCTTTATCTCTTTCATGAATAAGCATCACGGTTTTAAGTGTCCGATCCTTACTTACAATAAGTAAAAACTCTGCAAAACTTGATGGCCTTAACCGGTTAATTTACAGATACATAGCCCAAACCCCGTTTATCGGAAAAATGTCTTGTATGGGGGCTATACGATTTATTGGTCCAATCTATATGATTTTCACTACACACATTAGATATGTAATAAGTACTGTAACTGCCAAATTTTGTGTCCCTCGCTATCGAATTGCAAATTGTAAAGTCCAAAACCCATTCATCGGAACTACCGATTATGTGGGAGCTATATGTTATGTTGGTCCGAACTGACTGATTTTCATTCGCCACATTACGTATATAATATGTAGCAAATCTGCAAAATTTTAGGTTCCTCGCTCTTTAATTGCAAAATTTATAGCGCAAACCCCATTTATCGGAACAATCGATTGTTTGGAAGCTATGCGTTGTATTTATTAGTCCGATCTTGTTGGTTCCGACAAATGATTAATTTATTGCAAAAGGGCGGCTCTATACCAAATTTGATCAAGATATCTCTAAAGCGGAGAGACTAGTTTGCGTTCAAACAGACAGACAGACGGACATGGCTAAATCGACTTAGGCCCTGTAGCCCGATTCTGTAACTTTTAACCACTCGCCGAGCGTTAAGCTTATCGCCAAATTTCGGTGTTTGTTCTTAACGAAAGTGCGATTCTGAAACTCTCCTTTAACGCCGCTAAACAGCTGACGGTGATAAAATATAATACTTCCCTTTTCGCCGTATTTTGCACTAAATTACATGCAAAAAACTCAAAACTAATTTTTTTACTTTTTCCAAACGCTAAAACACTTGCAAATATATTAACGCTTTTGTTAACACCTCGAAAATAATTCGCGACAGCTAACCACACAAAAAGTGTTAGCTAACACTGTGTGGTTAAAAGTTAGCGTTAAAAATGGTGTTAAGCGAAGTTAACGCTAACACCTGGCGTTTAAATAGTTACAGAATCGATCGCTGATCATTTCGGTATACTTATTGGTGGGTCTATCTATTCTTTCTTGTCGTACTTACAAACATCGGACCAAAGTTATAGTACCATTTCATGTTCATGAAAAGTATAAAAAGTGTGGAAGAGATTGACCGAAAATTAATACTCCAAGGTTTGGGGACGTTTAGTACGGGAGCCGTAAGATCGGTAGAGTCTTCGCTGCTAGGGGCAGGTGTGAAATATGAAAATATGAATATGTTCAATGATTTAACAGTGCAATCACGAGATCATGCCACCCACTTTACATACATCAGGAGTAATGTAGGCTGCTAACACGGTAGGGCTATAGCTTTAGGAGCTTTGTCGTCATGATAGAGATAAACCGATGTGTTTAAGCGACATAAGCTGTAGTCATTTCCTTCGTTTATTTCATTTGTATTGCATGCAATTCGCAATCAGCTAATGAAATATTCGAAAGATATAGTTTATGCTTTGCAATCCCAAAGCGGGGTTTTTCACAACGAAAATGAGGAAGCCAATCCCGCGCAATGCCTCAGAGCCAACAGTGCTCGCCCCCAATTAATAAATACAAGGTGTAACAGGTGCAACGCACCCCACTTCTATATAGAACAACTCATAATATATAAATAAAATAATTAAATAAATATTCTCAAAGGTTGCCCCTTATGCAACATGTGCTCCGCACCCCCCGTTCTACTCTCTGAACAAATAATAAAATAATATACAAAAAACTAACTCAAAAAAACTACTCGCCCTCCATAAAGCTTAGACATGGTCCTTCGAGCCGGATTCGAACCGGCGACTTATGAATCTCACTAGACGACTAAGCCGTCTAGGGGGGGAGTATGTTTAAGCGACATAAGCTGTAGTCATTTCTTTCGTTTATTTCATTTGTATTGCATGCAATTCGCAATCGGCTAATGAAATATTCGAAAGATGACTAGATTTTGTTTTGGCATATTTGAAGTCATACACCTCTATTGTGAATGTCGAACAAGAAAAGATAATCGACTATTAAGCGAGCATTTGCGAGTGTCGAACCGATCGCTTAACGAGCGACTGTGAATACTTAATCGATCATCTTTCTACTACCATTTTGCAGTCGCTGGCGTGTCGATGTGATTTGAAAAGTGCTAATAAAATGGATAAAAAGTAAATCGTTACAAAAAAAATTAAAACTATGTAAACAAACATTAAAAATATGCACTTTTTGTTCGATCAAGTTACACAATCCCAAAATAAAATGCGATCGATTCAATCGAAAAATTTCTATTCTACTGCGAATCGCCAATCGCAATAGGAGTGATAAATTGGCGTCGATATAAACTAACGCATCTTTTCCAGTCCAAATAACCGAATGTGAAGGATAGGAGTTGTTCAGAACTTGCCTGCTCCCGGGGTGACCTATCTTAAAATATTTGGATTAATTAGAATTAGGATAAAATATCCTCTATGAGTTCACCAGAATCCTTTCAAGCTTTTACCCCCTAAGACATTACACATCTCGTTCGCTCTATTTACAGTGCATGTTCCAGTCCTGGTATTTATCCGTCGACACACAGCTATTCTTTATTGCGCCGATTTTCATTTATTTACTGTACAAATTACGAAAATATGGTCAACGTTTGCTGATTGTCGCTGTTGTTTGCACTACAAGTTTACCGTTCGTGGTGACATTTGTGCGAAACTTGGATCCAACGTTGCTGGTCTATGCTGAGTGAGTAAAAAAACATGTTTCAGAATTTAACTAAGAACTTGAGAATTTAGGTTTTCTTATCTTTCATAGCGAATTAATTGACTTGGCTAGTAATAAATATTACATTGGTTATTACATAAAGACACACATGCGCGCCTCGGCCTACTTTATTGGGTTGTTGACTGGTTTTCTGGTGCATGTCATGCAAGAAAGAAGGTAAGTAAATATTATAAAATAAGTACTAAGCACTTAGATACCAGACACCGATAACTCTATACTTGTCTATTTTTGTTATGTAATTTCAGCACAAAACTACCTAAAGCTTTTGTACGTCTCACATGGTTGATATCAGCTTTTATTGGTGTTGCGTCCATGTTTTCGATATGTCGCTTCTATAGGAGTCCGTTCACAATTGTTGACAGTGTTCTCTATGCGGGCTTTCATAAAATAGGCTGGAATTTGTCTGTGGCATGGCTGGTGCTGGCCGCTACAACAGGTCATGCCGGTTGGTTACAAAAGTTTTTGAGTAGTCGGGTTTTTGCGCCCATCAGCCGTCTCACCTATTGCGCTTATCTGTCGAATGGCATTGTAGAGTTGTATCACTCCTCGGTCGTGCGTTATGCCAGCTATCAATCCTATGTCAATTTGGTAAGTACTCGTTATGGTGTTTATTGTGTCTTCTTTCACCTAAAAACCGTGTAGATCGATGCTATGTGGGGGGATACTTTACGGTGAACGTGAGGCTTTGATGTTGAGATCTCAAAAAGATTTCTTATCACAACAGCATGATTGCCCTTTATATAACTTTCGTATACTTTCGATTTCCTAAAATTATCAAAAGATTTTCGACTAATAACGTGCACCACATCGGGTTAGGGAGCTTAGAATGTACCTGCCGAGTTGTTCATACACGGAAGCAAAATGCTCCTAGAAATCACCATCACCAGACAAAATATGGCCTTTGGAGACTCCAGATTATATCTTAAGTGTGATAATTGCTGGCATTAAATAAAGAATCGGCACACCTTGGTAGCCATGTCACTGTGATTGGCTTACTTTATTTGGGTAGGCTAGGTTAGGTTAGGTTAGGTTAGGTGGTAGCAGCCCACTAGGTGGGCCGCTCACTTGGACACTTTGAAGGTCCGTTGTGATACCACATTCTGAACGGTGACACTAACTTAGGATCACTTGGCAAATCGCTGCGTAGCGACAATAAAACTCCTGATTTGGGACACATCGATTTTCGACACGTCTTCCGGAGACCTAAGAACATCCGAACCGAGATACCTGCGCCTAGTCCTAGCAAACGCTGGACAACTGAGCATGAAATGACTTGATGATTCCACCTCGTCGTCCTCCATGCAGCTTACGCAGCTCGGGTCTTCAAGAATATTTAACCGCACCGCATGGACCCCCATCGGACAGTGCCCTGTCAACACCCCTATCACCATGGAAAGATGTAACTTGGGGAACCTAAGTAATTCCACTGACCGCCCGGAGTCAACTACTGGCCAGAAGGACTTCGACACCTGACATGAGGTGGTGTCAGCCCAGCGTTTGCTTAACTGTTCCGAGGCCCACCTGCCCAGAAGCAAACTACAGGTGGTAAGGGGAATACCCAGTGTACTGGAGTCAGCCACATCTGTGTCACGCGTGCCAGCTCTGGCCAAGAGATCCGCATGGCAATTGCCGGGAACGTCACAGTGGCCAGGCACCCAAATGATTTTTATTTTGAAGTAGTTGGACGCAACCGCAAGCGATTCCAGACAGTCGCTCACTGTCCTCGATCGAACGTTGCCTGCACTCAGCGCCCTAATTGCCGCTTGACTGTCGGAGTAGATGTTGAACTCCTTGACAGTGAATGCGCTCGACAGCATCCCATCTACCGCATCCTTAATGGCGGCAACCTCCGCTTGGAAAACGCTACAATGATCAGGTAGCCTAAATTTCGTGCTAATCCCGAGTTCCTGACAGTATACACCCCCCCCCAACACATCCATCCAGCTTTGACCCGTCCGTAAACAGATTCGCCAAGGCCTCCCCCCAGATAGGTTCTCCGCCTGTCCACTCATCCCTTGCGGGAATGTAAGTCGAAAACCCCTTCGCCGGAGAAAAGGTCGGCGCACAGTAATCTGTTCTATTGGGAATAAAATCAAAGCCCGATAGTATATTGGAATGGCCATACTGAACTAGCCTATAACCAGCGTCTCGGAGCCTAATTGCAGCCCGAGCTGCGCCTATTTTTCCTACAAAGTCAACTGGGTGCAGATTGAGCATAACGTTCAATGCCAGGGTAGGAGTGGTGCGCATGGCCCCACTGATCCCAACCATGGCCATTCGCTGCACCGTGACCATCTTCTTCGTGGTGGAAGCCGTGTCTAGTGCGCCCCACCAGACCAATACCCCATAAAATAGGATAGGTTTCACTACCATCTCATATAACCAATAAACCACCCTAGGAGAGAGACCCCATCGTTTGCCGATGGCCCCTCTGCAGCAATACAGAGCGACCGAAGCTTTCCTAGCTCTATCCTCTACATTCAGCTTCCAGGACAGCTTCCTGTCCAGAATAACACCTAGGTACTTAACCTTTTCAGAAAGCACCAGCGGTACACCCCCAATAGAGGGTAGTACAAAATCATCAATCTTATACCTTCTCGTGAAGAGGACTAGTTCCGTTTTACCTGGGTTAACAGCCAGTCCACAAGATTCGGACCACTCTGTTACAATACCCAGATACCCTTGCAGAACATCCCTTACGGTACTAAAAAACTTTCCCCTGACGAGGATTGCCAGGTCGTCCGCATAGGCTATCACTTGACAGCCCCTACGCTCGAGGTCCTGGAGCAAGCCGTTGACTACAATGACCCAGAGAAGTGGAGAAAGAACACCTCCTTGCGGCGTGCCCCTTCTCACCCCTATCTGAGCCCCAGCACCTCCCCACTCCGCCCTGACAATCCTGCCACAGAGTAATCTGCTGATAAATTCTATCAAGCTTGGTTCAACTCTTAGGCTTGCTAAGCCCCGTACGATGGCAGAAGGCAAAACATTATTGAACGCTCCTTCGATATCCAGAAAGGCCCCCAGCACGAATTCTTTGTGCTGGAAAGACCCCTCTATTAGTTTTACAACGGAGTGAAGCGCCGTTTCAGTTGATCTGCCTTTGCAGTAAGCATGTTGCGAAGCCGAAAAACGCTCCCTAGGGACCCTGCTGCGTATATACAGGTCAATCAGCCGCTCCAACGTCTTTAAAAGGAACGAGGAGAGACTGATTGGCCTGAAGTCCTTGGGAGATACGTGAGAGCACCTCCCCGCCTTTGGAATAAAGGTAACCTTGACCATATTCCAAGAGGCGGGGATATAGGCCAACCTCAAGCAGTTGGCGTAGATGGGAGCCAGCCAGCTACAAGAAATCCCCAGCGATCTCTGTAGTTGCACAGGAGTTATGCCATCAGGCCCGGGTGACTTGTACGGCTTAAAAGAATTAATAGCCCATACAAGCTGGCTTTCATCCAGGCAGATGGCTGGCCGAGCCCCCTCGCTCACACTAGTGGGCGATGGGGCATCGCGGTCCTGTGAAACCGGGACGTCAGGGAAGTGAGCATCCATGAGAAGTTTGAGGGATTCCTCGCTACTCATAGCCCAGCTGCCATCTACATTCCTCAAGTAACCCAAGGGAGCAGGATTCCCGGAGAGAATCTTCCGGAATCTCGCAGACTCATTACAGCCTTCCACGCTTTCGCAGAAAGTCCTCCAGGAGTCTCGTTTGGCTCTCCTGATCGCAGATTTGTAAATACCCAACCCAACTTTGTAGAGCTCCCAGTCAGGAGGTAGTTTACTCTTCCTGGCCCTGTTGAACAGGCGCCTACTGGAAGCCCTAAGGTCGTCTACTTCCTTAGTCCACCAAGGTGGTTTACGCTTTCCACTTACGGTTTTCAGTGGGCATGCGATTTTATACGCTTTATTACAAGCAAGGGTGAATCTCTCCACCAGAGCATCAATAGCGGTCTCAGATAGTTCTGAGTCCGATATGGGTGCTCTTGGGAGAAACTCATCCAGCTTGCTACAGTACCGGACCCAGTTAGTACGCCTAGGATTTCTAAACATGGTTTTACTGGGTCTAGATTTAACAAGAGAGAACTGAATATACCTATGATCCGAGAAGGAGTGTTCCGGAAGAACACGCCAGTCGGATATAAGGGGAAACAGGTCTTCTGAAACAAGAGTGAGGTCCAGGACCTCCTCTCTAACTGAGGTTACAAAAGTGGAGTCATTACCCCTGTTACAAATACATAGCCCTTCATTTAGAATAAAAGCAAATAGTGACTCACCTCTTGCATTCGTATCCGAACTTCCCCACAGTGAATGATGCGAGTTCGCATCCGCTCCGATGAGCCCTACACCTCTTCGCTTTGCCTCAGCGGTAATCTTGCATAGTATTTCAGGAGGCGGCCCATAAGTATCATCATGGGCCATATAGGCCGAGACCAGCCACGATCCCTTAATACCTTCCTCAAAACACACAGCCGTTACGTCATCGTCACTGAAATTGGAAAGAAGAAAGGCTTTAATATCCTTCTTGACCAGTACACATGATCTTGACCTACCTGCCGTTCCGTGCACAAATAAGTTGAAATTGCCAGTCCTCAATCCACATATAGGGTGTTTTTTTTAGGGGTATAGAACTTCGAATTGAAATAAAACACAAGAAAATCGTTTTAAGGTCCATCAATTTGGCTTTATTGGAAGGATAATTTTATGCCATTAATGTTTAAATATGATTTCGGGCATGTGGCCGCCGCGGCTGGCTCGAATAAAGCCAATTCTACAGGTCCAATTTTCAACCACTTTTTCGAGCATATGGGGCCGTATGTCGGCTATAACGCCACGAATGTTGGCTTCCAATTCCCCTAACGTTTCTGGTTTGTTGGTGTAGACGAGCGACTTCACATATCCCCAAAGAAAATAATCCAATGGTGTCAAATCACACGACCTTGGTGGCCAATTGACAGGTCCATTCCGCGAAATTATGCGCTCATCGAATGTTTCCTTCAATAAATCGATTGTGACGTGCGCTGTGTGGCATGTAGCGTCGTCTTGTTGGAACCACAACTCATCCACATTCATGCCATCCAATTCGGGAACAAAATAGTCGGTTATCATGGCTCTATACCGGTCTCCATTAACGGTAGCTGCCTCTCCAGCATTATTGCGGAAGAAGTATGGCCCAATGACTCCACCAGCCCATAGAGCACACCAAACAGTCAGTTTTTGTGGATGTAATGGCGTTTCAAGGGTCTCATGTGGATTCTCTTCACTCCAAATGCGGCAATTTTGCTTGTTGACGTAGCCATTCAACCAAAAATGAGCCTCATCACTGAACAAAATTTTGCGATGAAAATCAGCATCGAAATCAATCTCATTTTCGGCCCATACACCAAAATCACGACGCATTGCATGGTCTCGCGGCTTTAATTCTTGCACAAGCTGGATCTTGTAAGGTCGCAAGCCAAGATCTTTGCGCAAAATCTTCCATAAAGTTGATGGACAAAGCTCCAATTGCTGTGCACGGTGGCGAATCGATTCATTCGGGTCCTCTTCAACACTTTGCTCTACAGCGGCAATTGTTTCTTCGGTGCGCACTGTTCGACGTCTCTGCGGATGCGTATTATCACATAGAGTAAACGTAGTGCGAAAACGATCCATGGTTAACCGAATTAATTGCTCTGATGGACGATTATGTCGACCATAAAATGGACGGAGCTCACGGTAAACTTCGCGAACTGAACCATTATTTTCGAAATAAATTTGCACGATTTGCAAGCGTTGTTCTTTTGTCAACCTGTTCATGATGAAATGGCAAACCAAACTGAACATAAATGACATTAGAGTTGCCAGATTTGACCACAAAATGCTAGTTTTATCTCTATTCGAAAAACAAACCTGTAAAAAAAACACCCTATATTTTGCCGCTACTGCTTAGCCACGGCTCTTGGATAAGGACAACGTCCACCCCGCCTTGCTCCAGGCAGAGTAGGAGGCTGGCGGAGGCCGTCTTAGAGTGTTGGAGATTAATTTGTCTGATGATCATGATCAGACAAATCCATCTCCTCCACCTCAGCGGCCTCCCCCTCCGAAGCTAAAAGCCTCTCCTCCTCCACCCTGTCGAACAGCAGTCCAACACTACAGACAGATCCCGCCACAGACGGGATGCCCGCAGAGCTAATGCTGTCCGACCTTGCAGGCATGGGCACCGTGTTTGCGGCCGTCGAGGCCTCCTCAGGCTCTCCTCCCCCCCGCACCACAACCGGAGGCGAAGCGTCATCCCCCCTGGCATCGGCGCTGTAGATCCTAAGAGTCACCCGCTCGATACCATAGGAGATAACACCCCTCGACTCAGAGATAGGACCCACGGACTCTGCATTAAGCAGCAACAGCACTTGCCGTCGGGACCCCTCGGGTTCCTCAGCCTTAAGAACCCTCCAGTTGTGGGTCGGAAGGTTCTGGTTGCAGTACCGCAACTGCTCCAGAATTCTCTCTGGCTGGGACGGTTCGGCAGGTAGCCCCACCCGAGCCCTTGGTCGAAGAGGGAGATCCCTCCTATCCACGGCCTCGAGTCTAGCCCCCGCCACAACTCCCCAACCAGCGAGACAAGGCACCTAAAGAAGCTCGCTGACCGCTCGTCAGCGCACTCCACCAGCCTGAAGCCATGGTACCATCCCATATGTTCTATGGATGGCTGTGGCCCCGGATACCTACTAGCGGCAGTCAAGTAGACCGCAGAAAAGGCGTTGACCACCCAGCTCCACTCTTCCCTGGAGATGGCCCCGTCTTCCCTGCTTCTGTCGACTACCCCCAGGGTGATGGAGCCGGCACGTCTAGCGACTTCACTAAACGTACGCTGCACAGCTTCACCACCCCGGGCCCTGTGCTCTCCATTACTCGGCCTCTTCGGCTGAGCGTCGTCACCAAGCGGGACCGACTCACTTCCCTTCTTAGGTGCCGGAGTCTGGTCAGCGCTGCTCATGACATTCCTGGCCCACTCCAGCGTACGGGAATGCTTCTCAGAAAGCTGAGAACCTTCCTGACCGCTGTAGCGTTCCAGGATTTTGGCAGCCAAGCGCTGATCGCAGATGGCTTTCCTTCGTGGAGTCGCTCGCTTGCTTCTTCCAGACCGCCTCCGCTTCGCTGTGTTTACAGGAATGCTGGGGGACAATCCTCTGCTGGTGCTAGCCATATTGTCCAGGTTGCTCACCAAGTGAACCCTCTGCAGCTGAGCACCTAATTGTGCACTGGAGCAATGTCCAGTCGCGGATGTCGATTTCGACGCTCCTTTATTGCCAGCGGAACCCGCACTCGCAAGAGCGCCAGCCCCGCTGCACCCTAAGGGGGAAGTTGTTTCTAGGTTTCGAAGCTTGTCCGTCCTTTTCGCCCTGTTGTCACGTCGCGCTTGGGTGTCTCTGCGGCCTGATTTCAGGCCTCCAGCTATGTCTGGTCGCGTCCCCTCAAAGTGAGTCCTCTGCCTCCGATTCGGAGACACGAGCACCCTGTCAGGTCTGCGACCCTGTCCCGTACTTGTAAGCCGGTCAGCAGCCGAGCCACTCCCAAGCGATACGCAAGAGCGAGCCTCGTTGCTGGCCGGTTTCCTGTCTCCGTTGTCCTCGTCCGTCTTCCTCCCGTTTTTCTCCCCCTCCTTTTCTTCCTTGTTTGGGTAGGCAATTTAGAAGAAAAGTGCTCTCTCGACGAGCAAAGATCACGATCTATAAGCCTCTCATCATCACTGCTGTATGGAGGGCCGAAAGAATATAAGATGGTCTGTGGAGTTTACGAGAGAAAAATTCCCTGGCAGATGTATGGTCCTTATGTATGTATGGAATTTACTGGCAAGCTGCATGAATGGAAGGATGACAGATAGTGCTGGTGCTGGTCGATATCCGACTTTGCCAGAGGAGGAACTGGAGGCACTCACTGATCTGGTTAGAGTGGAGCAGTTAGAGAATGACTTCATGTTCTTTGGTGTTTCCAATTGGCTACAGTCACCGCTAAGAAATTATCAATATCGTGCCTAGACGGTTAAGCCCTAATTAAGAAGTGATTGAATTTAAACTTTGTTAGTTTGTAGCTGTGTTTAGTGAGGATAACATTTTTTTTAATTCTTACTTTCAACAAACCTATATGTACATACTTCGAAATGAATACATAATCCACAATCTTCAAACCACAAGAATTATATCCAAAAACAAACAATCTGATCTTTTAATACTCGAAAATTCAAATATCTCCATTTTTTATATTCAAAATTCCAAAATAACACGCATATTTTTTATTTTAGGAAAATGAAATATTCAGTCACATAGTGGATACCTTCATATTGGCCTTTGTGCTTTGTTTGCTCTTTGAATCGCCCATACACGCCTTGGAACGGATATTATTACGGAGCTCAGGACGTCAAGAGAAACGTACAAAATCAGGGGAACATCAAAGTCCCAGCACTTCGGAAGAGCATGTCGCGTAGTATTTAAGTTTACAATGAATACTCTTAACCAAAATAAAATGATGAGGTTTCGCTTATAAATTATTTTTATTAAATAAGTTTGTAACAAATGTGTGAATTATAGTATTTAATATTTTTTGTGATGACTCGCTTGATGAAGCTTTTTAATCTGAGTTCTTTAACAATTAACATACTTTAGATTGTATTTACATATGAAGTCGTGATTTGTAATATTTTAAGCAGGGTTGATCATATTGCACTAAACATTAAGCACTAAGGGATACTTTTTTAGAAAGTTTTCGCTTTTTTATTTGGTAAAATTTTTTAGAATGAGCTCAGATTGAAATATTTAAACCTTTTTTGGATAATGCGCGTATTTTCGGTATAATTTCATGATTATTCTCAGAGATTTCACGAGATGTGCTTGGTACCATTTGAATATGCATTTGGGCACATTTTGAGATTCTTTTCCGGATCTTTCGAAAACTTATCTCAAGAGGTGGCAAGTTATAGTGTATAGTACGTAGTACTCATACAATTTTGGCGTGCTCTTAATTTATAGTAAGTTGTCTGAAAGCTACGCTGAAATGTTTCCCGAAACTTTCGAAAATCATCCCAAAATTGTCTTGAAATTATACAGAAAATATTTCCAAACGAATAAGAACTTAGAAAAACTAGTCCAGAAAATGGTGCCGAAATTATACGCAAGTGGTCCCGAAATTTAACAGGGATTTTATTTGATATTTTATTGGGAACTTTAAGCATCACAAAAGATTTAGAGCTTTTTTATTTAAATTTTTCGGTCATTTGTGAAATATAGTTCCAAGTCAGCATTAACTGAAAATGGCGAAAACGGCCCTTAGCTATAGTGCTACTTAGTGATAGTACGAATATAATCAACCCTAATTTTAAGTACTTTTAAAGAAATATTAATGAATCTTGCCGCATTTGATTTTATAAAATGCTTCTTCTTTCTTTTTAAAGCATAAAATTTCGGTAGAACGGTATAAAATATTTCATAGGATTTATTAGTTTGGAATACTCTTATATAAGCGTGAATAATAAATATATAATTGTAAGTAAATACTTTTTGGTAGGACAGGTTTCAATAAAAGTTACACTTGGATGTATTTAAATATGATTACTTAACTAAGTAACTAGGTTTTTGATAAAGTAGTACTTTTTCAATAAATAAATATTAGTTATTCTTCAAAACATTTGGATTTCGGGTTCGTTTCATCGCATGGTCGTTAAATAATAAGAATTGTTAATGGTCGATTGTGGATTTTCTACCTCTCTGTAGAGTCGGTCTTAAATAACTATTTGTTCGGCTGTCTATTTTCTCAGCTGCCACATCACAAATAGCGATGCGATTGTGGTAATGTGGAGAAGTTAAAAACGGTGCTAAATAATAATTCTGAAGTATCAATAATCTCAAATCAGTATCTTCACTACTGTTGCCATGGGAAGATCCCCTCATCTTATTAAATCTTGGGAATGAACTATGAAGATTATCTTCTGCTAATCATCAAGTTAATTCGAAATGAGTCAGTTAAAAACGAACTAGTGTATCAACCTTATAAAATATTAGTTAGATTCAGACCTGTTAAATAATGATTACTAATCCTAATGATTACCGGTTTGATTAATTATTTTCGTGAGAATTTATTTAATGATTGATTACCAATTACTTGAAATTTTTAATGACTATTTTTGATTATTTTAAATGTTTTTCTAATTTTTTAGTATTGTTGTAGAAGTATATAAATATACTACACATCAACAATACTGAAAAAATTCAAAATTAATCAAAAAAAAATTTAGCCAAAAAAATTTTAAAAAATCAAAAATGATCAAAAAAATTAAATAACTTAAAAAAATCAAAAGTAATCAAAACAAATTTTTTTGGATTATTTTCGATAGCTTTTTTTTTTGATTTTTTCTAATCGTTATCAATTGGTAATTGCCTTTTCTTGAAAAACAATTAAAATAATTATTATCAATTAAAAACGCCGTCTAATTAATTGATTACTAATTAGTAATCAAATTTAACAGGTTTGGTTAGTTACGATATTAAGTTTTTTATATAACTATAGATTTTTATGTCAGTGAATTGCGATAGTTATCTGTAAGCGTTGAAACACAGCAACACAAAATCCCTTTTAACTAATCACGCAATTCGATAAAAATTTGGCCAAATTAGGCCCCTGGTGGATTAAGAGCTTAGAATATACCCGCGGTAAGAAGTGACTTAAATCCCAACGAATAAACCAAACCAATGCTCGGGCGGCAGTCGGGATAGCACCGGATTCATATCCACACATTTTGCTAATAACAGAAACATGAAAAAATTTAATGTAGCACATCACTAATTAGAAGAGAAGCGAGGTATAATCTTCTAGCAGTTATATTGCGCCAGATTATTAATTTTATTAAAGCTAGTTAATCCGGATTAACGTGCTGTAATTGCAAATTACTTAGCATGAGTATGGTAGCTGTTGATCGACAACAATATTTTTCAAAGTCGGTTAAACAGTCACTAAGGTCGTCAATCTACAATCGTTATAGAAGTGAATAACATAAAACTATTAAGAGCAAATTTAGTGACTAGAAAGGACGGGTGATAAAAATTCCAAACAGTTGTAACGGGTCTAGTGGGGAAAATGCGCTGGCACACGCTCGCTACGTGTGAAGCAATGTTGATAATGCAGTGATGCCTGTCTTAGAAATGCCTATGATTCCTACACCGGAGATCATGATGCTATAGAATTAATCTTTTGATGCAATATTCTTCAAACTGACAGAATGATTCAATGACATCGTAGAAAACTTCAATGCATGTATATCTCTAGATCTGATTATTAAACAAAATCAGTGAAACATTTCGCTTAGACCAGAATCTTACATTGTTGCTTATGTAATAATTGTCTTTTTTTGTCTACTGATATTTCATAACTCAACCAGGTCAACAAAACTATTTAATCATCACTGATGCGCCGCCGTTTTCGTGTAAAATCTACTGTCTCTTCTGCGCTATCACCTTTTTCTGGCCGTCTTTCTTCATCTTCAGTTATCTCATCTCCCTTATCATCCACTTCATCGCCTACCATAATAATTTCTTCCTCCTCTTCCTGTTCTTCCCCTTCTTCTTCGTTCAATTTAGTGTTGCTTGCAACATCTTCCGCGTCATCTCCGGAAGTCCAAATAACGCCCACATCTTTTTCTGTTTGCTCTTCTTTGTCAGCTTCGATTTCAGCCTCGTTGTCGGCTTCGCCTTCAGGCTCAGAAGCTTCAGCACCTGAACTGGGCTCCACATCTTGATCGTGTTCATGTGCTGGTCGTTCTATGAATAAACGATTAATAATCATTTTTCGAATGGCTTGCGCTGGAACATCGATGAGAAAGGCCAATATAATGCCGCTTGCCAAAATCACACCGATTTCATTTATGTTCACCTGAGACAAACAAATATACATATAATTCGTAATTATGTAAATCCCTCTCATTCAAGTACGAGCTCTTACTCACCATATCACTTAATTCGTATTTCCGTGGCTCGCTCACCGTAGCTATATTGTAGAGCACCACCACGTAAGTCATCAATTGTATTGGGAACGTAATCCGTGACAGAAACAGCACTGGTCTCATTGTGGTTAGGAAATGTAAAATGGAGTTTTCATTTTTAGGAAACATAAAAATACACCACGCCAAAGCTAATCCCATAATAAGTGGACACCAAGCGGCATAAGAGGCTGCATCTCCGGCTGTATAAACGAAATCGGTGCGCATTCCTACTGAGGGTGACCAGAAGCACCAGATTATACTTAGTATGGCGCAAATCCATCCGACGGGTATGAGTTCACTAGCAATCTCAATCGCACCAGCTTGAGACCGATGCAACAACCCTGTGCCGATACCAATTAGATATGGTGTTGCACGGCTTATGGGTGAAGAAAAAAGTAAATTTGCTGTGCGATAGAATTTGCTGACACTGAGAAGTGGAAAAAAAAGAAAATGAGTTAGTAATTTTTGTAAGTAAAGGGGAAACAGAAGGAACACGGTTTTGTATTGTTTTGCATATAAAACTATGCGAGATGCTTAGAGAGAGCTCTACTCTTAAGATACCATTGCAAAGACAGTTTGGTACTAAGAGGACGCATTACCAAAGACATCCTGGCCCAAGTTTAATTCTACCCGTACATTACGTCGAGTTTAAAGCTTCGGGTTCTATAATAATTTGTGACTGTAACTTATCAAACACCTTATTTGGGGATGGACAAAGTGAAAACCGCGAGAGAAAAAGATACACTGTTAACAACAACAACAAAAGAATAAACTACTGGACTAAATTTTTTCCCCCGATCTGGTTATAAAGCATGTAGGCAGCATTTGTACCAAACCTACCCAAATCTAAAAACAATCACAGAAGCGACTTAGGGGATATAATTTAGGGCTGGGCTGCGGTCTCTTTCTTGTTTGCATACACAAGAGCAGTAAGAAGACATCGACCACTCAGTGATCATACTCAGGACTGAACCACGAAACTATTCTAATTCTCTAAAAAATTGCTTGTTGGGGAAGTATGCCCTCTAACATAAAGTTTGAAGTGGAAAGTGCTGTAGAAGGAACTTCTTAATATGGCGTTGAAAGACGAGGGAAATGAAGATCGAATCATATTATGGAGAGGGACTATAAAAGACAAACGCGTTCATCAAAATTGAAGGTCGCTTAGGGAAAATGACTGATGACTCCTATATAATGAAATGGAAACTCACAAAGTGCTCAAAAAGGCCCGCTTTCTGGGAAGCGAGATCATTTCTGACACAGATAAAGATATGTAAGTTTTCGGAAGTGGCGAAAATTAATATATAGGGGTAAATATTTTTTTACTTGTAAACTATGTCTAAACATATTGTTTTACTTTATGCAATTTATACTTTGTACAGTTTATACTTTGTATGTTTGGTATGCGTTGTAGCAACCATTGTTGTAAGTTTTAGAAATGTTTCTGAAATCATAAAAAAAATTAAATTATTATTACGATTGATCGTGACAAGCAAAAAAGATCTTTTAAAGACTACCTAGATGTCTAACCTTTATAATATTCTGATTCTCGTTAACTATATGTTAACGGATGTATATGGATTGAAGCACCTGACATAGGTTCGACGTGGTCTATCCACTTTAGATACAATACAAGATCGTAACGGAAACATATTCGAAAAAGGAAAGTCACTGTTTACCCTCAGCGGGCTAAGCGGATTTGAATATACCAGCGGTAAGCTATGCGGGGTCGAATCGCTATCTGGTCAGTCGAGCTAGTAAAGGCGCGTCATCCATATCAGGGAAACGGACCATCCATGAGTGTTTCGTCGCAACAAACAGCAGCAACAAGTCACTTCTAAAAGTTTTAGCGATAAAAAATGCGCTGATGGCGGC
Source organism: Merzomyia westermanni (assembly GCA_949987695.1). Classification (NCBI taxonomy): domain Eukaryota; kingdom Metazoa; phylum Arthropoda; class Insecta; order Diptera; family Tephritidae; genus Merzomyia; species Merzomyia westermanni. The sequence goes on from OX465290.1 coordinate 67,678,852, forward strand.
ACATCAGTTCGTCGAGGAGTTACTTTGTCCTTTCAAATAACGTTTATATGAAAAAATAGTTAAACTTACTTCATGCCATGGAATATGGTCATCGATAGATATTCTCGTTGTGTGCGTGAATAACGTGCTGCTACAGACGTTGCATGTAGAGCGCCATAGATGAAGAATGCCGCATCCGCATCAGTGTAATAAAGCCACACAATCAATGGCCCCAAAATATAGAGTTGCACTTCGAGTGCTAACTGTATGGTCATGGGTGAGCACTGGAACAAAAATTCAGTTTCATAAATGACAAAAGTATTAATTTTATTCATAGTTACAACTTACAGTCTCTTCGAAATCGATTGCATTTTGAACGCTGAAAAAGTTTCGCCACATTTTTTGTTCACACAAACGACTATTTTGGCCGATCAAATTTCTCCAAAGTGGTCCTGAGCCAAGTAAAGGCAGTACATAAGTTTGAAAGAACAAAACCACAAACAAAGTTGGCAGAAATCTAATCATGATAAATAATTGAGCATAAGATATATGAATTCCGATTGAAACACCCTCTATCTGTCTGCATACCTTGTTATTTTTAAAGTCATACGCTTGAGAAGTTGAATATGATTTTTTTGTTCCATCTCTTCGGCCAATTGGTAGGCAATCAAGAAACCGCTAATCATCAAAAGCACATCCATAAAGATCATTGGTGAACGCAAGAGTATAGTTTGTGATTGATCGAAGGCCTGCACAAGTTTATCGCGGTTCGTGATAGGCAAATGACCAATCATTAAATATTTTAAATTAACATAAAGTGCAAATGTAGCACCAAGTTTGAGTATGTTTAAGATCGGAAATTTTGTTGGATAGTGATCGCCATTGAGTAGCTGGACGAATGTGCGTTGAGGTGAGAATGTATCGATGATTTGCCTCAGCATGGCTGTAAGCGAGTGGATCACTGAAAGAAGAGGCAATATTTTGATTTTTTATACATAAGTACTCTAGCTGGCAGTTGTTTTCCTACACAAAAAATTGTATTATCTCCCCCTATAAGATCACACATCCTATTCCTCCTTTCCTATTACTCTTCAACTACTTGTTTAAAAAAGCATGGCGACCATGGAAACCGTTTTACAATGTAAGCGTCCGCCAAAGCTAATAATAAATTAAATGCTATCGTGTACGACAAAACTAAAGCACCAAAAGTCCCTCTGCTAAACATGATTAAATAAAATCCTATGCGCAGGTTTACAATTTTGTAGTTGTTTTTATTGTTAAAGGCCATATCAGTTATTTGAAATATGAAACAAAAAAAAAACTATTTTCATGGTCCCTTAAAAAATTATTTGCACTTTTCAGCCTAACTAAAAAATGTGTGCGATAAAACTAAATCACCAAATCAAGGTCTTGCTTTTCTTTAAAAGTGTTGTAAAAACCATAAAATCGTGGTAAACGTGAGCCACAATAACCACCTCAATGTATTTCGAAACATTTCAAACAACGGCGCGCTTCTTTTATTTAGCCGTTAAACGAGGTTGGATGATCTATACAAGTCTAAAAGATTTGCTGGAAATAATTTTTTTGTAGTGCTTAGCGAAAGAATTTTACACAAATTTAATCAAAGAAAATCTATTTTAACATTTTTCATGGCCTTATTTTGCGTCTACAAACGTTTCTCCATACAACTGGCTCCGTTAGCACTGTAGAGGGAGGTGATAGTTCTCCAAAAACACCGAATAGTAACGATAGAGCAATCGTTCGTAGACTAAAAATATTTCTTATTGTTTCCACACAAAGTTTTATAAAAGAATTTGTGATATCCACCCCATGTAGGACTATTTAAAGACGTGATCCTTAAGACTGATTACTTCACTTTTTGAACCCCCTTTGATTTTAGATGGAAGAGAAATAAGGGTTTTCAAGACTCAGCAGCTTGTTCCCAGGCTTAAAAAACAACGCTAACTAACTTTAACTATACTTTTTGATTGGTGAAATACGGTTAAAGGAGTGTAGGGGTTTGTAAACGTTTCTCCGGTCATGGAGTGGGTCCAATTTATACGAATGAACTGTTATTAGATCGTTTCATGTACAAAGATATTTATAAAATCTTCATACTCTTTCTTGAGGGGGTAAGAATGCCATTAAGGTGAATCTATCAGGAAGATATTCAGCCGAAACGTATAGCGATTTGCTTAAAAAAATAGTTTAGGGCTTATAATGTTGACGTTTTGTTGTGGTCCGTGCTATATAACCGAACAGAGAATCTATGTGACTAAAAGGGTGGATCCTAAAAATCCAGAGGAAAATTTGAGCAACATGGACTCTCTATTTGGACAAGTTGAGTAGGCGTGGAAAATTATTTTCTAAGATAATTTTCTTAAATAAAATACTCAAAGCCAACACGATGTGAGCCTGCCATAAAGAGTCACGGATATGCCACGAAATAACGAAAAATAAACATGTTTGTTCCATATATATTTGATGGTGCTTTAGTTTTGTCGCAACACTTTTGAGTTCATCGGAATCTTTGTACAAACATGATGAGCGGATAAACTTCTTCTATTTATTAAAATTTATAATACCTAATATGTATTATTCCTGAATAAAAAGGACTTAACAATAGAACTTGTACCTACAATTTTTTTTGATAAAAATGTTTTAAATAGAACTTCGGTGCTTAAGTTTTGTCGAACACTGTATATACGAGGTAGTACGAAACAAACTAAGCTAGGATAGGAAACCCTACGTAAAAGTTGTAGATCACATACATACATAAGATCACATACATATAAATGCTAAGCATAAAATTAATAGAATAAAACTTACCACTCTCGGGCTTTTCATGTGCTTCAGCTTCGGCGTAAGAGTCCACAGTAACTGCTGCATCCTGGTCAGCAAACGATTCTTCTGCAGCAACTGTCTTATCTGTAGTATCTGTAGATTCGTTACCGACCGTTTCTTCATCATTTTCATTTTTGCTTTTTAATCTGGTCCTCACCATTTTGACAAGGTCCTTTAGAACAGATTTAATTTTGGCGTTGTGTTTCGTAATTAGTGACGTCACACATAACATTGTGAGCACCCAGAAACAGAAGCTGTTTTATACGAAAATTAGAAACGAGAGCGAAAATTTGTATTAATAAAGAACTTACAAAGCGTAAGTAAGAAAAAGAAGGTTATATAGAAAGTGTTGTTTAAATTTGTTTGAGTAAAGGGCATTGTAAAGAGCAGAGGTAGTGTCCACTGGGCGGACATACTTTTTGTGGTGTTAGAGTCTGAACTAGATAAGCAAGTTGTTAACTCAAAGATTTCATGGTGGTTTGTGGTCGGTAATTAGATTTAGGACTTAGTTGCTGAAACTATCCAAATTGTATGTTTTCATATTTTAGAAATAACAAGAATTAACAGACAGGTGGCAACTAACCGCTTGCGGTCAAGAAGCCTCAGAATCGCATGTGCCTACCTGATGACTTTCTTATCTTTCTTCAAAGACTGTCTCAAAGATTTTAGGGTGGCTCATGGTCGATAAAGTAGTGCTAAATACATTGATGGTTAATATGTCTAATAGCAAAGGTGGTCAGGTGGAGCATCCTTGATAGGAAGCTTATCCCTTGAGGTCAAAACATTTCACCATCAGCCGGGAGATGCCGTCGAGGCCGCTATCCTATTCACTAATTAAGGTTTTGATCATAAAGACCAAAGTTGTTGGTTTCGATCATAAAGACCAAAGTGGTTAGTTTTAAACATAACGACCGAAGTTTGAAGTATTCAAGAGTTTTGGAATTAGTCGCAATATAAAACTTCTTGATAAGATGACCAAGTTTATAAGATGACCTAGAAGGTTCGACGTGCTCAAATGAAAGCGTTAGCACAACCGTCGTGCTGGTAACACAAGGTGCTAGTACTAGCTGTATAATCTACGGCAAATGTTTTTGGTAATTTAAACACAAAAAAAGTTTATTTTAAGATAATCATATGAATAGATTCTTTCTTACATTGTCATTGCGAACTTCCGATCCTTTTTAATTAATCGCATGATCTTGACATTGGTCCGCGTATAACAATCTTCATCATCGACCTCGACATGAAACTCCACACCGGACGTATTGTAGCTTCGTAAGTTTGCTTCGATAGTTTGCTGTACAATCTCCCCACTGCAAAGATGAGGTACGCAAACTCCCCAATTGGCGATGCTATAACGTGGTACAAAGTGGCTGGGCTGCAAGGGTAAAAACGCATTAATAACCAAACCTTATATATGCTTTAGAAAATGTTATATTTTATTTGGATGATTTGACTGAAGTGAAGGTAAGTCAAACTACTCTTACGGCTTTAAAACCTCAGAAGAGATTGGAGGGTGAATATTTGGACCCGTCATTTATACTCTATATCGCTGTGAAAATACCCGAATTTCATTTACGCCAGCTTATTGAGTGCATACTGAGTGAAGCCACACTCAAGACCACATCCTCTTGTGAGATAAAAATCGTCCGTATGCGCAATACTGCAGAAGAAACGCTTCCCGAAATAAGTAAGATAGGAGATCGGAATTTCACAACTAAACTAATAATTTACGAACAGGCCCAAAATCCGCATAGTACTCGAGCGCGTGAAGAGGCTAAACAACTTAGTAAGTTGCCTAGGTTTCAGTTCAGCGGACAAGCTAAACAGAGAAACTACAGGTAAAAAGTCTGTTGGTTTTAAACCATTTCTAGTCATATCACAACTCATAAAGGAAGAGTTAAGAAGTGAGGAACACTTGCGTCAGAGGGGCGGACTACATCAAGCATGCTCATCTTAATTCATTAGCGCTCAATCGCCTAAGCGATTTTGGCCGTTTCCATATCCTTTTTAGCGATGGAGCCAATCGGAAACACCAATGGAGTTCAAATTATCCTCTTCTGTCCCAGAGCTTCGTTGTCCATTCGCATAACATGACACATCCAGCGGGGTTTTTGGGCTTTAATGCTCTGTACTATGGTCATATATGCGTAAAGCTCGTACAGTCCATCGTCGAATTTCCTTTGATACTCGCCATTAGCATCACATGAAGGAATTTTCCCTAGAATAAGGGCCAACTCATCTTTTTTTGATATTGTCCATTATTCCGAGCCCTACATCAGTACAGGTATGATGAGAGTCTTATAGAGAGTGATATTTGTTCGTCGAGAGAGAACTTTACTTCTCAGTCAACAAAGAAATGGCTGGCAAAGCGCAAGCGCGCATATTTTTTATTTGATGAGAGCAAATACTTGTCATGCGATGCCTACCATGAAGGGCGACTAAAATTTACGGCCCGAAGTTCTACGGGTCAGACAATTTCCTGCCGCTGAAATCGGTTTAACACCAGAAGTTGTTAGCAACAGAGCGTACCGAATTTATTCCAGCAAAGGACTGCTCATATTCGTAACACTCCAAAAACCTTTGCGGTACAACAACAACAACGACATGTGTGTTATCAAATCAAAATTACTCGCGGCAAAACTTACATTTCCGAAATGGCTTCTCCACAGACCCCGGCCTTGTGCATAATGCAGAGGCACTTTCAACTGTTTCGTCGTCGCCTGCATTTCAATGTGCGCCAAACAATATTTACCGCGTATACGAACTGGATTTTCCGGTGTTACCTTGACAACAGTTCTAACTTGCATGCACTGATCAAAATCCCCAAATTGATTGATATTTCCACGCAGGATGCCCGATGTAATTTTACCTGTGGCGTCCAACACTGGAAGTACAAAAGTGCAGATAATGAACTTAGGACGTTAGATAAATCAGTTTATTCAGCATACTTTGTAAAGTCCATAATTTATTGGCGCGCAATTGGCGATGAAATATTTGCAATTGTTGTCGACACTCGGTGTTAGTAACATGCGCTGAGCTCGGCACAAAACTGGGTAATGTATGTAGTAGGGTTTCAAAGCTATCCTGCGACATTGGCGTAGCTTCTCCTTCATCTGAATCGTTATTTTCTGCCGATGCTTGCGGTTTTTGTTGTTGTTGACGACTATTTCTTGGTATAGCAATGGGTTTTGGTGGCTTGCCAATAGGAAAGAAACTATTGATAGGCCAACGATCAAGATAGGAGAGAAACGTCTCTGCAGATTCAGCCGATTGTGGAGTTTCCTGTTGTTCAGCGCTTTCATCACGTTTACTCAACCATTTCAACCAATCAATTATACTATTCGTAGATTCTTTTTGCTCAGTGGATTTGCTTTCTGCGCTTGTGGCTTTTTCGGGAGCGCCATCGTCGGCACGCTCATTGCTCGCACTTTTAAAGAGATTTCCAAATAACGAGCTGCCGAAAAATGCTTTAGACTCTTCAGTTTGATCAACTTTGTCGTCGGCACTATTACCGGCAAAAGTGTCAGTGGATTTCGGTTTGTTCACGTTAGCACTCTTCTTTCCATTTCGTGTTGTGGGGGCGATAGCTGCACGTCCCTCCTTATGAGCGGTGCGTGCACGTTTAAATGGCAACTCGTCTGATTCACTCCCCTTCGTACTGGTCATCTTCCTCTTGCTGGTATCTTCGTCGTTGTCATCCTTGTTTCGTCTTTTGCCTTTGCTCTTTTTGTCAGCTCGTTCTTTTTGGTCATCGTCATCATCTTCACTGCCACCGTCATCTTCGTCAACACCTTCCTCGTCCTCCTCATCTTCAATTTGTATGCGTTCAATTTTGTGAAATTTGAATTTTTTCTCAAAGGGCCGTTTTGCTATTGGTTTGTTGGCATCATCCGTGTGCCCAACCTCACCACCCTTGAAATCAAAGAATGCATGTGAAGTATGCGAAAAAACGTACAACAACAGAAGTAGACAAAAGAATATATTTTTTGCGCTGAATTTCGATGCTATCAAAGTTGATCGCATTCGACTGTGACCATGACCGTTACGGCCAGACATGCTGGGGTGTCAATGTTAATCCACTTAAGACAGATGTTGATACAAACATTTGTCGAGTGCTTTGGAGATGGCTGATATTTTGTATCGACCGTAGAATATATATGTATGTATGCGTATCCCAAAAATCCGTATTTTGGTATTTTGTCCGTCACTACAATAGCACTACATACATCTTTAAGATTTATGCGAGCTCTCTAAAGCCACTTTACTGGAATTCCTAATTATTTAAATTCAAAATCTTTGTTTTAATATCAAAATATAAATTCTTTTTTACTACCGTATATGTACGTAAGTATGTACATATGCCTATAGTAGCCCAGGAACAAAAACAATTTATTTATGTTTAATTCGTTCGCTGGCAAAGTTTTCTAAAAATATGCACACAGCTTCAGTGATCACATTAAGGCAGTGTTGGCGTATACTTTTGCTAGCGGCTATGTAACGTTCGTTTCGAAATATTTAAAGAGACTGGGTAACAGCAAAATTGCTAAGTTTCAAAAACGCATTTTTGAACATTTTTGATAGTTGATCGTCGTGGGATTTCGTTTAGCGTCGCTTCTCTATTGTTAATACATATGCATATTTGTTTACAATAAGTTCAGCGAGACTGCTGACACATGTTGCAACTTAAGAGCGTACCTCATTCGTTTTGTTATTTATAAGAGAAATTAATACTAAGTTGAAGGAAAGCAAGATACGGATAGTGAGAAGTTTAACCCGTTATATCCGTAAATCAGCCATCGAGTTGTATTTCACTCCCATTTGTGGCTAGCCTTGCAGTCGTTGTTTTTTGAACAATACTTCTCCCTACTGACACTTACTCCGGATTGTCAGAGGTAAACTTACCCGAAATCGAACTGTTCGTAAATTAATTTTAAATAGACATGGATGGCGGTTTTAATGTAGGCGCCAGCCTTATTTTAATTATAAATTTTAATCTTTAATACACACATAGCTATATTTGAACAGGCGTTTAAGATTTTATTTCAATGCGTACTTCTCTCGTGCCAAAACCCGACTCTCCCGAACATCTTTCAAAATTACCGTTTTTAGTTGTAGAATGTAGAGATGTATTTTTATGGTACCTCTGAAGTGTTGTATTCTCATCAGTGGTGTGTAATTATGTACGTGACACTACCTATTCTACATCCCGATTAGAATGTCATAGGAAACTGGTAGCTTTATTAGGGTAATACTATAGAGTGCTTACTGTTAAAGAGTTAGCTTGACCGAGCTTTCTATAACTTTGGACGCATAACTTTGTTTGCAAACGGGTGGAACTCAAAATTATATCAGTTTAAAAACCTTAGTTTTATACTTTAAAACATTTGCATTATAAAAAGTGAAACTTAAAACAATTTTTAATATGGCACGGTCGTCTATAACTATCAAGGAATTGTAACGCGTTTTGGTTTGGTTATTGTTCCATAGGTAAGTAACGAAACAAAACTGTATTGCTACATTCTATACCGAAAGGTGCAACGAAACTGTGCGAAACGATATCCCTTTGCAACAAAACTAGTAACAATTTTCTGAAAACGGTTCCAGCAGAAACATAACTATTATCGAAACGCGAGGTATGGAAACAAAACTACCAACGCTACCTCAGTAACGAAACGTTCAGGTATAAAAACAAAACTTGTAAGAAAACTACAGGAGCATTTGAACATTCTAGGTGCAGTACAATACATGAAAAATCACAAAATTACGTAGAGCTTTTTGCGATTACGACAAACATTGGTAGTTTCGTTACAATTTTGTTACGCAAGGTTCCGGCAGTTTTGTTACGTGAAGTTTCGTTACTCTTCTGTTACTCGTAGAGAACTGTTCCAATCATTCGCTTTCCAATTGCTTTTCAATATTTATATGTTACTTGGAACAATAAAAGTAGAAGGTTTTGTTAGAAGTATTATGACTAAAGTTTGATTAACATTTTTTATAATTAAATATCCTCTTTAATCATTACTAAATATTTACACTATTTGTTTTGAGTCCAGTTAGATAAAACATTTTTTTTTATTAAAATTCATATTTTAAAATGCGGCACATAAAAACAAACTTACATAAAATAAAGCAAACAGCTTAAAAACCATACAAGTGTACATATACGAAAGTATGTATAAAAAGTGACTCTAAAAATTTTTGGACGCTTATATAAAACTTTCATTTTCATTTGCAAGCTAGTTAAAGAAAAAAGCAATAATAAACTGAAAACATGGATTGTAAAACGAAAACAAGATAGACTAATCACAAGATTTTACATACAAAACTAAACTAAATACATCAAATACAACTTAAACCTCTTTAAGTTAAATCAAATATTCACGAAATCCAATAATATAAATAGCAAAGAAATTTAAAAACTGAGAGTATAACTTTTCTTCAATCGTAAACTACATTAGAGAATTAAGGTGGCACCTAGGGCGCATGCGTAACGTTCTGCATACGCAAAGTTGTTTGCGTTGGCATCCCAGGCAATGCGGAAGTGAAACTTGTAGCACCATAATTAACAGGCATATAAGAGCCACTTGTTATTATATTATATTGTTGTTGCCCTTGCGTTGCAAGCTGTTGCTGCTGCTCAGCAGGCATAAGTCTTTGCTGTGTTGGCTGTTTTAGTGATTTTGCATATGAACATCCGTTTAACCACATAGGTGGGAGATGATGACGTTGCGAAGGATGGAAATATTCTAAATTACCAAACTGTATGTGATTGAGTACGTAGTGTACCACAAAACGTGATTGTGTAACGGCAATAGGTAAAAGTTTTAGTGATACGAAACGTAAACCTTCATAACCGCTATCGAATAGCGAAGCGGGATAAGCAAGGTATGGACGATGTTGTAGAGCGGTATTCGTACCTGTCGTTATATAACACAAGGCAAGTACTATTTGTGTATCATTCAAATTATGCTTCAAAGGTGGTTTATTACGATACTTAGGCATGATTGTGCCAAATATACGATGGCCGGCCACAACATTTTGTAAATATGTTGCAGTTGTGTGTACTTGAAAACTTTCGTGATAAGACTGAAGTAGAGCATCCTCAGTTATGGCAGACAAAGTAGCTACCGCCCAACTCAGATCAATAATCTCATTTAAATCGAAACTCAGTTCTTGCGGGACTTGGTGTGAAGCAATAAAGCCAACGGAATGTGCATCATGTGTAACCATGCCCACTGAAATGCAATAGACATTTTTTAAATTATTTATTAGTGATTTTAAAGATCCTTTTTTTTTACTTACAAAGGTGTGCATTATCTTTTTGTACAAAAAATACATAATTATAATCGGGAAATGTGCCAATTGTTTCCAAAAGTACGCAAACAACTTCACATATACGTGAATGTATATCGACGAGCTCATGAGATTGTAATACACAGAATACGGCGCGTGCTGTACCGTTTGCATTGCGCAACATCACTGCTCCATACTGCATGCCTTCGCTTTCATAGTAAGTGCCAAAAATTATAACAGGTATTTGCCAACTATTGGCTATACATTTTAGGCGCAGCATAGCATCGAAATCCGTCTTGCACATGCGATGCAACGATTGCCTTAAAAATAATAAATAATTAATGCAAAACGAATGTTTTTACAGAGCTGTTAAATTTAAAATTTTAAACCAATTTCTACTCCTTTCATATAATTTCTAGTAAAAATGTGCTTTAAATACATGTTCAGTGTATTCTCTTAATCAATTTGAAAAAAAAACTCTAGTAGTTTTGTTTTTAATCTTTGATTTAGCACACCCCAGGGTGCGATTTTAGAGTAATACCAAAATTATGACAGCTGTGTTTACAAGCAAACCATCATACTTACTGCTCTGATGGCTTGGCCCATTCAAGACCAAGACGTTGACCACGCAACACAGTGCCTTGCAATTGTTGTAAACATTTTTCAGCCGCTTCACGAGTGGTAAAATCAAAGAAGGCTGTTGTACGTACTTTAGAAATTTTACGAATCTCTTGGCGCGGCACGCAATTGACGAGCAAATCAATAATGTCACGATTATTTACTGAAAGGTCAACATTGCGCACGAAAAGAGTTTTATTCTACAAAGAAAAAATTAAGAGTAAATGTTTTGGATCCAAATAAATTTAAAATTTTAGAGTTTACCGATTTCGACATATCAGTATCTCGTTCGGTGTTTGCCCAAACTACTTTCAAGTCACGATCCCACATACGTATTACTCCTGGTGTTGTGCTTTTCTTTGCTTCTAATGCCTCTAAATGTGATGGGAAATGTATAAAAACATGCCCCCGGTTCTTTTGCTCATAAAAACCTCCATTCATTATAATTTGAGGCGTTCTATCAAATCGCTCCAATTTTGCATTATTGCATCCATCACCTTCGCCCACTTCACCATTAGCACGTTGAGGAATGACTGTACTACGGGAATATATACGCTGCATTGTTGGAAAGACAGCACGCAACTTGTCTTCAATCTCTGCTTCACTTAAATGCTTTGGGATGTTGCTTACAAACAAACAACATTTTTCATATGAATGCAAAATCTCTAATTTACGATTAGTTGTTACATAGAAGTGGCGCAGCACTTCCATGGCACAAGCTGCATCCTCTTCTGTGGTGTACTTGACATATGCGTACCCACGATTTGCCTGTAGAACATATTGTTAAATTACACACCCCATGTTAAAAAAAAATTTCAAACACCTACCTGATTAAAATCCATAGGCAAACGTATTTCATAAATGCGCCCGAAACGTAAAAATGGTTGTATTAGTTTTTGTTCGTTTAAATCTCGTGGTATACGACGCACAAACAATTCACATGCACTTGAGGGCGGTGGTCCTTGCCAACCTTCAGGCGGACCAAGTACCTTGCGTCCATTCATTTGCATAAGTGTAAATTGTTGTTGTGTGTGATTGATATGCTCTGAAGGCGATGTAGACATTGTCGACTGAGGTGGTGATGGGGTGACATTGCTCGGACTACCACAATCCGATGATGAAACTGGAGAAGACATTGGATAAGTGAAATGCAATGGTGTACACATTGTTGTACAAATACGCTGGTTTACACCATTAGCTGTTGTATATTCCATTTTATTTCCAGAAACACTAATTTTAAATGATGGAAATAACTCACTTAAAAGTGGAACTCTCCATAAATAGTTTTTCCGTTGAATGACAGTTCTGCCTGGAATATTTTCATTTGAATTTCTCGCAATTTTCATTTCCCGTTATAGTGTTAGGTATAGGTATTGCCATGTTAAAATTTCGCGAAAACATTTTAAAATCAGAGTTGGTTGCGGGATGAGCTAAATGTGTCATTTAAAAAATATGTGTGTGCATGTGCATTTGTCGTCGGACGAGAAACATTAGTGGCAATGGGAGCACAATCTTATTTCAGTCCGCTGAACCAGGGTTTTGGATTTTGGTTGCTACGTAAGACAGGCATATTCTACCAAATTCACTGAAACAAAAACTCGAAAATCTGCTTCCGGATTATTATTACCGATGTCTAACATAAATAGAAACTCAGTAGCTACTTTTTATGATCCTAGTTATTTTCCAATTTCAAAACCTGTAAGTCCTATGAACTCTTCTTTGTTATACAATAACAATAATTATAAACCAAAATCAAATCAAAATACCTCTACTCAATTTTCATTTCCACCTAATTATTATAATCAAAATACTTATCCAAATCACCATAGCTATCAATTTCCACCAGTTAACTATAATAATGTCTCTTATCCAAACCTCAATCAGCAATTTAATAGAAATCATCCAGGTAGACAAAATTCGCACATAGATGGAATTAGACGATTTGCTAAGCCTGAGCCTATGGAGCAAGATCCATCAAATTTTCATTTAATGGCCTCGGAAGCTTACCCACAGTAGTTTTAAAATTTGGAAATATGTCTCTTAAGTTCTTGGTTGATACAGGCTCATCTGTTAGCTTGATTCGACCCAATACATTTTGCAGTGAAATCATTCATGTTAATCCAATAATTTTAAAAACTGTTGCTGGAAAAATTACTTTAAACAGGATGCAGGTAATAACTTTCAATAATGACCAAAACACATTAAAGTTTTAGATACGCGATTTTTCAAACACTTACAATGGATTACTAGGTTATGATATATACGGTGAGCTTGATGCTAAAATTAATGTTAACAGAAAAAACTTAAGTCTTGAATGATCGTTCTTAAAAAATTTTCGATAGATACTAGTCTGACAAATAGTATACAGGAAAATCACTTTAGGTTTGGCCATTTGAATAATTAAGAGCTTAGACAAATAACAACCTTAATTAGGCAGTATAAAAATTTGTTTTATAAAGAAGGAGATAATTTATCATTTACTAACAAAATTAAACATAAAATTAAAACTTTTCATGAAAACCCAGTTTATGTTAAGTCATATAGATACCCTGAAATACATAAAGAAGAGGTAAACCGCCAAGTAAAAGATATGTTAGATCAAAACATAATTTGTCATAGCGATTCTCAGCACCAATCTGGGTGGTACCTAAGAAGTTAGATAGTTCAGGCATACAGAAATGGAGAATCGTAGTGGATTACCGGAAGTTGATTAATATCACTGTGGATGATAGATACCCCATTCCTCACATAAATGAAATTTTAGATAAGATCGGCAAATGTATGCACTTTTCAACAATTGATTTAGCTAAAGGTTTTTATCAAATTGAAGTAGACCCCCTTGATAGGAAGAAAACTGCTTTTTCAACACAAAACGGCCATTATGACATTTTAAGAATGCCATTTGGGCTGAAAAATGCGCCTGCAACATTCCAAAGATTGATGGATACAGTCTTGGAAGATCTTATAGGAAAATATGGCATGGTATACATGGACGATATAATAATTTTTAGTACTTCGCTTCAAGAACATGTTGAATCGCTCAACAGAGTTTTTGCAAAACTATCTAGTTCAAAATTAAAAGTCCAAATAGACAAATGTGAATTTATGAAGAGAGAATGTGAATTTTTATGCCATGTTGTTACACCAGATGGAATCAAACCGAATCCGAGTAAAGTGGAATGTATTTTAAATTATCCAGTACCGCAGACAGAGAAACAAATTAAGCAATTTTTAGGTTTAGCCGGATTTTATCGAAAATTTATAAAAGATTTTGCAAAAATTTGTAAACCATTAACAAGTTGTTTGAAAAAAGGGAACAAAATGAATAGTCAGGACAAAGATTATATTAAAGCAGTAGATACGATAAAATTATGAATAACCAAAGAACCGACATTGACGTTTCCAAATTACGAAAAGTTGTTCACTCTAACAACTGACGCTTCCGCTGTGGCATTAGGAGCAGTTTTAAGCCAGCAGAGACATCCAATTTGTTTCGCAAGTCGCACTTTAAATGAACATGAGCTTAATTATTCTGCTACAGAGAAAGAACTGCTTGCAATAGTATGGGCTACGAAGTATTTTAGACCGTATCTTTATGGAAGAAAATTTTTGATAAATAGCGATCATCGACCGTTACAATGGTTGCATAATTTAAAGGAACCTAATTCAAAATTACAGCGCTGGAAAATTAGGCTAAATGAGTTTGATTTTGATATTAAGTACATTCCCGGTAAGGAGAACAAAGTTGCAGATGCCTTATCTCGAGTTAAAATCGAGGAGTGCAATGTAAACGAAATGCATGTCGATACCATCTATGAAGATAGTTCTTCAAGTGTCGCTATTATTCATTCAGGAGAAGAAGATTCTTCAGACTATATTTTTATATCGTTAAGGCCATTAAATGTATTTAGGAATCAGATCAAATTAATAAAACGAGATCATCACAAGGTTTCGAAGGAAAAAATATTTTCAAACTCTTTGGTAACGATCACCTACAACAATTTGACTGTAGATTTCATAAAAATATAATTAAAAATTATGCTTTGAATAATAACACCGCAATTTTTATGCCAGATGATAAAGATTTCCTTCTTTTCCAAAATGTTTATAAAAATTTAGTCGCATCAAAAGGTAATAGAGTTTTAAGAGCCACGCGAGTCTTAGAAAATATCTGAGAATTTCAGGAGTTTAAAACAAAGGTTATAGAAATTCATCTTGAAGGGTTGCATCAGGGTATAGAAAAAGTTGTTAATTGTTTTAAGGAACGCTTTTATTTCCCCCTGTTATGTTAGGGAAATATCCAAAATTATAAATCAGTGTGAACTATGCAATAATTGCAAAAATGAGCATATTAACCCTAAATTACCTTTCAAGCTTACACCCCCAATTTACGAAGTTCGGGAAAAATTTGTAGTTGATTTTTGGAAATGGGAAATGAAGAACTATTTAACATGTATTGATGTTTACTCAAAATTCGTAATGGTAGAATATGTTAATGCTTTAAATTGGCTAGAAGCGAAAAGAGCTCTGATTAAGATATTTAACGTGATGGGGCCACCGAAGGCAATGAAGATTGATCAGGATCAAGGATTAAATAATGTTAACATCAAGCAATGGTGTGAAGAATTGAATATTGTGGTCGAGGTAGCTACAGGTAAAACCAGAGTATCTGATATTGAACGTTTTCATAAGACCTTAAATGAGAGATGAAGAATAACTAACACGTCACATGATAGAGAGGTAAACTATTTTGGAGTAGAACAAGCTATATTTATGTACAATCATAACATAGTTCATTCTACTACTAGCGAAACACCGTATAATATATTTTTTAATAAGATTCATCCAAAAATAAATCCTCAAGTTGTTAAAGAACAGAGAATTAATTATTCAAACAGAAACAGGCAAGATATTCCTATTGATTTAAATTTTGTTAAAGCAGATAAATCCAGGAAAAGGTTAAAGAAAATTTGCAATCCCTGTAGCAAAGTAAAGGTTGTGCAAACGGACGACGATAAGGAACATTATTTAGTAAAACACAAAACTAGAAATGTTCGAAGATATAAAAGTCAATTAAAAAAAAAGAAATTATAATTTTTTTTTTTTTTAATTTAAATTTTGTTTTAAAATAGTTTTACATTCTATTAAAAAAAAAAAAAAGATATAATAATGATGAATAGTTTGTCACTTCATTATTCACGATTCTCACATTGGAAAAAAATATATGCATAAAAATATAAATATTTTTAAACTGTCCTAAATGTTTAGCTAAGTAGTTTAGTAATACTAATACATTAATATGTTATCAACAATGAGGGCATTGTTTTTTTGGAGACGGAGGAAGTAATATACTTTATCCTACCTTTACTCTCGTAAGCTATTAAATATAAACTGTTTGTAATCAAAAAAGGCTTTTGCCTTTACTTCTGAATATTTTAAAAATTTTCAACTCTGTTATTCATTCTAGAAAATTTTTCAAACTACAAACGTTGTTTAAATAAAACTGTGAACTTATTGAAATATAAAATAAAACTTAACTTAATTAGTGTGTATTCTACTTATAATTTTTCATACACTTTACGAGGTTTACCTTAGATGTGTTCGGTGAGGATACAATTTTTTAAAATTTTTTAAAATTTTTACGGAAAAGTGTTCGGTGACACAAAACATTTGTAGGGAGAGAATGCATTTCATTGGGAGAGAGAGTTGCAAGTTTCTGCTGGTGAAATTTCACTCCGTAAAACTTGCAAGTGAAAAACAGCTGATCGTGACAAAGAAAAGCAACAACAAAAACATAAAAATTTGAGCTATTAACCAATCAAAATAGCAACAGATCTTTGCTTGCCAGCTTTTACTGATTCCTGTTCGGCGGAAACATTTTACTTTATGCATTTCCAGAGAGTTCAACGGCATACTCACTTTGCAAGTTTTGTCACCGAACCCAGCTATTGTATACAAGCTTTACGAGGCATATAAGAAATTAAACGATTTACCTGATTATATGTATGTGACTGGAAGAATACAATTCATTGAAAAAAGGATTTTCTATTAATTAAGTATATAATTTCCTATAACAAATTTCACAAGCTTTGCTCATATTTTTATAATTTTTGTTGTTTTAGAACCGAAATTTAATCAAATATATCAATATTGGCATTTATAAAGCCTTTCAATTGTTAGAGTTTTCTGTCAAAAGTTGGTCATGCTCATACAACTTGCATGGGAGCAACCGAAATTGAATTTCGTGCGTTAAAAGCTAACTCAAAATCCAAAATTTCTTTTCCGTGATATTTTTTATTCACGTTATGTCACTATGGTTTGGTTATTTCTGCTATTTAAATAAATATTTTTTTCTTTTCTTTTTTTAAATAAACTAATTTCAAATGTGTAAGTGTATTAGTTATACATTACAAGTTCCATTTAGATGAAACCGTTTATTTAGAGAAGCCACGCACAGACTTTACTTTTGATTGCTCATATGTTTAAGTGAAGGCTTCTGCGCGTGAGAAAACGCTTTGCGTTTTTATGGTTGAGCTGTTAGAAATCTATTTATATTTTTATGAATATGGAGCTAAGCTTGTAGTCTTA
Organism: Merzomyia westermanni; assembly: GCA_949987695.1. Lineage (NCBI taxonomy): Eukaryota > Metazoa > Arthropoda > Insecta > Diptera > Tephritidae > Merzomyia > Merzomyia westermanni. The sequence goes on from OX465290.1 coordinate 67,696,177, forward strand.
TTAAGTGAACAACAGCTCAAAAGCATAACGTTTGCTGAGACACAGCAGCCTACTAAGAGCAACCGAAATTAAACTCTATGTGTGGCTTTTCTGATCCCCAAAATCAATGCTTTTTATATAAATGGAAATTGTAATTTATAACTAATAAGCTTAGTACACGTTTTAAATTAACTCATTTGTATAAAATAATTCATTTATATACCATAATATTTCCAAACAACGATTCATCATAATGACGTGACGTCAATAAAAAATCAAACGCAAAAGAAATTTCAGATTTTGAGTTAGCTTTTAACGTACGGAATTAAATGTCGGTAGTTATTAAACAAGTTATATGTATGTATATGAGAAAATTTTGTGCGTTTATATATGACAGCTGTAATTTTCAAAGCTGTTATTTAGCGAATAAATTTAAAATCTCCTTCAACTGTTAATTTTATATCGTAATGGCAACACTCTTTGGACAAAATAAGCTACGTCCAGTCTCCACTAAATTTCCACGATAGTTTTTTCGATAGGATATCCCTAGAATTATGCTTTAAAATGGATTCATTGCCCAACATTTTGCGGATCAGTGCTCCTTCACAATAAATACATAATTCTATTGAAAATGGCAAATTAAAAACAGTTGAAGTAAATTGTGTTATACGAACGCTAACTCTGAATGAAGTAAAATTTGATTTACTTTAATAACTTATTAACGATTTAAGCTTCACCAACGTTGCGATTTGTCAGCAATGTCCAGTTCGTCGCTAATATCCAGCTTTGGTTCTCCGTCCTCCGCCTGCTGGTCGCCAAGAACCCTTTCTACTTCCTCAACGACGGATAGTTCACCAAATCGCAGCGTGTTTAGAGCAGAGGAGCTTTTCGAAAAAGCGGCATCTTTACCAGCTATATTGGAAAATGGGCGCAAAGTATTTGGCCCATCAGCAGACTATATCGGCCCACGTCCATCCTACATAAGCGAATTGTATGTTGCAAATTTGCCCAAGTCATTGGATGAGGTACGTTTTATCGCTTGGCTATATCGTTGCGGTGTTGTTTATGAAATGCGTCTTATGATGGAATCATTCAGCATGACACGTGGGTATGCATTTGTGCGTTACGCTCAAGAGTATGAGGCATTGGCTGCATACGAATTGTTGAATTTTGTTTTCCTTGACGGCGAACGTTTGAGTGTCTATCGTTCACAAGGAAAGAATCGGCTCTATATAAGTAACATTCCAAAGCAGTTGCCTCTAGAATTGCTAGATAGTGGATTTAAGAAAGCTTTTCGTGACATGGAACGTTGTACTGTGCATACATCAAGAGCCGAGGATGCTGCCAGAGGTGAACTGAATCGTGGTTATGCTTTTATTGAATTTTATGATCACGAGACAGCCCTGGAGGCAAAAAAGCGCACAACACCTGGACGTATGCGCATGTGGGGCAATGATTTGAAAGTGCAGTGGGCTAAACCGAAATCAATGCAGTTGTCAGTTGACCGTAATGTTGGACAAAAGGTAAGTGATCGTAGGGTAGAATATGCATGGCTTGTTTATCTCCCTTTGTCTGATTGATTGAACACTTTAGAAAACGCGCTCAATGGGACAGCAAGCAACGTAAGTAAACCGCGACGCATGTCTTCATTATATGTTTTGATTTTGTGTTTAATTAATAATTATTGGTTGCAGTGGACAAAATGATTATTGTGCCAAATTACGTTTATTCTGTTTGGCTAACAATTGGAACATACCTTTGGTTGTATACGGACGTTGTATTCGTCAAAAGGGCATTCAGTATGGCGGTGTAAGTATAGCCCATAGTACATATACTAACAACTGTATTGCAAATGATTTGAAGTATTGCTCCGGCTTTGCCTATAAGGGGGGTATCGCGATGCGAAAGCAAATGTCATTCGAAAGCTGTCAAATTACTCAGTCCTAGAAGCGGGTGCCTTTGACCTGCGAAAAAAGGAAAACCGAGCGGTGTTTTGACAGAAATGGAAATTTTTTTTCTAAAAATCCTGTTGATAAATTATCTGAGTCTGACTTACTAAACCAAACTAAATTTTTATTCAGATTCTATTGAAGGACTTCGCAACAGGAGAATATAGTTGCATGCTAATGGAAGTGGCAGTGGAACGCGAAGTACAAGATGTGCACCTGGCTATGTGCGAAGTTGCCACACAATTGATTGAACAAAATAGCGGCTTTCCAAAACAACATTATCTCGTAAGGCTTTCAAATGGATTTCGAGCAGAGATAGGTAAACTTGAAAAATTTAACCAGATTTTCCTAATTTTTCTCATTAAATAAATTATAGTTTTCAGTTGCGCTAACAATTTGGATATTGCTGCACAGTTGACGAAGTGCATAGTTCGTTTGGTTAGTTCGTCATCCATCATTGAATTAGCTTTAGCTTTGCAGGTGTTGGCTCAATATTCAACTGAAAATATTGTAAATTTTTATAAGCGCAGCTTCTTAGTTTTACAACCTTGCTTTACGCTTAGCCGACATTCGCTTACTGCACGATTTTACAGTATCTTTCCAAAATTCCGTAACAATCAACCACTCAACTTTGGTTTTAATGATACCGAAATAATACTGATTTGTTCTGAAACTATGACAGTCCAAAATTATAATGAAAGCTTCGCTATTAATACAGCTCTGCATGCCCAGAATGGTACAACGAAACCGAATTACCTACTTTTAAAATCGCAACGCATGCGAAACACTTTTGGTTACACCTTGCGATATATTGATTTAACACAATTAGAGGATCGCCAATTTTATCATCCAGAACAGCGGGTTAATACGCCACCAATATGGATTACCGGTCATTCGTATCAAAAATCAATTTTCAAATAGGCAAATTTTTTCAGCTTTCAATTATTAGAATTGTATTTTTTTCCACTTTCAAGTGAAATTAATATTTTTATTTTAAAAGTGCATAATGTATTTATTTATCAAGTGAAAAATCTATGAAATGTTATTTCCTTTTTTGCCATTATTAGGTTCGATATATTCTTTTTTATGATATATACTGCCAATTATGTTTGAATGCCATAATTATGTAAAGCTTAAGTGCAAAAAGTTTTAATAAAGTTCCATGAGTTTGAATTAAATTCTTTTGTTTTCAAATTTCGAACTTACTACTTATTAGTTCGGTAACACATAAGTTAAAAGAAAATAGGACTAGGTTTTAGAAAATGGTAGTATCCTAATTATGAAGATTAAAAAAACATTGTTGGCTTTCCATAATTTGATATCGATAAATTATAAGTTACAGTCTGATCAACGGAAGCCTCCGTTGCCTTTATCATGCAAAGTCACCCGTTATTTAATCCTACGGGGTTTTGAACTCCACAAACAACTTCCAGCCACTCAGGTAATTTGGGGTTAACCTCTTTAAGCAGAGGGATACTGCAGTGCTTTATTGACTGTCAAAGGTTTTTAGTCTTTTGGTGGAGATCGCGTTCAACGCTGTGCATTTTAGGTATTCCATGCTGACGCTGCACCCTATGTAATTCGCCACAACATCGGGCAAAATTCACGTTGGCAGTATAGCAAGGGAGTAGGATTCCCTCTAATGGTTTGACTACTGGTGAGATTAGAGATATCGGTTGGTCGGACTGACCATCGTGACGATGATAGGGTTGCACTGAAGTAACATCCCTTGGCCGGGTAAAAAAAAAGCGGGCATTCCGGTACATAGAGGCGACTGTCCTTTGCCGGATATGAACCCGGTACGCTTCGGTACTCATTTGCTGTACATGCCCGACTGTCACGGGAGCGGCGTAGCATGACCAGTGCAACTCTCAAGGTCATGTCAACCCTCCTTCCGTAACGAAGGAGAAGGTGGGTAGTGATCAATCCGTAGATCAACCATGGAGTTGCACGTCATTACCTTTGTGCACTTTAGTCGGAAATGGGTATGAGCGGAACACGACAAAAACACTCCCCGAAGGTTTTGTCGTGGTAGCGATTTATGACCAGTGAAACCTTCTAGGCCATGTCATCCCTCCTTCCGTAAGGAAGGATAAGATGGGCAATGAGAGGTAAGAGGCATCATATCCGTAGATCAACCATCGAGTTGCACGTCATATTAGTCGCCTCTTACCACCGGTATGCCTACCTCGGGCATATTCTAAACCCCTAACCCGCAGGGGGTGCGGAACACCCTTGCCTGTGAGCAGCAAGCGGGGTTAAACTCTTACTTATCCAGACTGAACCCAGACATGCCGAATGTTTGCCCCGCATTTGGATGTCGCTCACGATACCAACCATCTGTTTGACTGCTCAACGGAGCAATGTGTTCTAAAACGAATTTTACTTTGATCCGATTCTACTATGACTTTCCTTAGAAGAAATTGATGACAGTACTAGGCAGGGCGAATTACCGTTAATTCAACAACAATAACACTGCAAATTACCGACAATTGCTTCCTTCATATACATACCATAAATGAAAAACTCGCTTATTTAATTTATCCAAAAAGTTTGTTGGTTTTTTAATTTTATTTATAATATTAAGTTAAAGTTCTCAAATTTATTAGTATAATATATATTTACAGGGTGTCGATTATTTGATAAATCAAATATTGTTTTAGCCAAAATTATTAATTTTTTTTTATGTAATTTTATAATTAGTAAATTTATTTTCATGAGAAGTCTTGCATAAGCTTATTTGTTAATAAAAAGGATAGCAATTAAAATACACACATACATATACAAATTTCTTATAAAATAAAAAGTATTTGTTCAAGCGCTATGTTCACGTACCAGGAATTGCCATGCGGAGCCAGGGCAACGGCAAAACCACCGAAACCGCAATGACGGATTATATTGGTTGTTCTTAGCTTGCTTATGTTTTTTTTTGTTTGTTTTGATTGACCGCCTTTTTTTCGTTAAAAGGAGAAGAGGCACATGGAATATACATATATATGTATTTACTATACATTCGAAATTATGTACTATAATTTTTGTATGTCTGATTTTTTATTCAAATATAATAAGGGTTTTAAAAGAAAAGAAAAGTGGAAAGAGATGATACTTTCGCATTGGTTTTACACATTTACTGAATCCCATTTATTTTGCCTCTATACCGCTTTATTTTTTATTTATTTTTTTTAATTTCTAACGTTAAAATTGAATCAAATTCCTCAGTGCTTGCAGTGCGTTGTTAAAGTTGTTGCTTTTTTTTGCTTTTAATAAATAATTTAATAATTAAAGTATTTCTTTAATTTTGAGTTTGCCTTTTTTCTTACTTAATTTTGTTTTACATGTTTTGTTTTTATTTATATACCCTTAATATTTATATACCTTTAAATGAAATAAAGTCAGTTAATTTTTTGTTTTGCTTTTTTAGTCAATTTGTATATACATTTTTATATTCTTTTTGTACCTTATCTCTAATTCGTTAATTTTTGTCGTTTTTATAAATTGGAGAAATATGCTGTATACAGTATATTCTCTCTTATCTTACTATGATGATTTTAACTGTCAGACTTGGGTTGCACTTTAGTAAAAGTATTAAATTGTGGTGCTGCGAATTGAAAGTGCTGACCATTTGTTGCTTAAAAGCTAAATATAAAGGATTTATAAGAATAATAAAGAATTTATAAAATCAATAAATAAAGATCTAATACATATTCTAAAAGCTAAATTTTTGCTGAATTTCTAGCTTCTTATCTAGAGCAGAATAAACTTGAATTTCTAATGGTACTAGGAATATTTTCTTTTAATTTTTAGATTTTAGTTTCAAAGTTTTCAAAACATTTTTAATACCTACTGACTTTTAAATTAAATAAAAAAAGAAAACAAATATATTTAATAATAGCGGTTGTGGTAGGCCCAGCCAGTCACGCGAATAAACTCAGTGTATTTTATTTCAGGATAGATTGCCCCAAAAAAAACTTGTTATATACAGACCATTTCACGATTTTTATAAAACGATATTGAACCTAGCTGTATTGCCACCACTGTATACAGCGGAAACAAAATATTTCCTTCTCCAAAATCGTCCTAAACCTAAGTTAAAGATCTAGCAATATATTAGTAAAAATTGCAATCAATTCTATGCAGCAGATTTCGAATGTTGCGAGTACAAACATAAATACAGACGGACACAAACAAGTTTTACTTTAGATTGAGTACGCAATTGTAGAGTAAAGTATTCTCCTGGCAAACGAAAAAATTATCAATATCATCATACTCAGCAATTGCCCACTTTAAACGACAAACATAAATATATTATTAAAAAGATTCATACTTTGTCTTATATAACTAGGAATCATAAGACTTGCGTTCCAAAATTTCCATTAGCTTTTTGAGTATTTTTTCAACTACAACTACTATAATTTACAAATGTTTCGTTAGGGTCATGTTACCTCTAAGGGCTATTCTAGTGAAAAACTGTATCGGTGCCATTTGTTCCCTAATTACTTTCAAACATTTCGGTGTGTATCCGCAAAAGGTGCTTCAATCTCAAAAACAATTCAGCATTTACTTATGGTTCAGACATTATGTAAAGGTATAAAGTAATTCCATATTCAGTGCTTCTATTTTCGTTAGTAATATTTTAATTTTTTTTTTAAATTTTTTTTTTAAAGAAATATGTATTATTTGCTATTTCTTTTTTTACTCAGAAACTTTTATAAATTTCGCCTTGAGTTCATAAAATATTTATCTCCATATTCATAAAAAGAAATAGGTTTCTAAACCGAGAACGAAATTAAACACTCAGGAGGGCGGAATGCCGAAACCGGTTTATTACAAAACCAAACTTGACAATGGATGACGGAAAATCGTTCCAATATAACTATCCACCCTGTCGGAAAATCAACAAAGCAAAAAAAAAAATCAGCTTATAAACCTCTTATAATTGAAAATTTGTATGGAGATGCCATTTTAAAAAGCTTAAGATAGGTGTTCTATTTTTTATGAATTAAATTTTTTAATAGATGCTACATATAAAAGAATGTTTCCTTTATTTTCTCGTTTTATGATCTAGGACGTTCTTTCTTTTCCTTGTACAACGCAAGCAATGAAACGTTTGCAACTTTAACCACCTTGAAGCGTACACCGGGAATATCACCGACGGCATGGCCTTTACGACCGAAACCAGCAACCAAAACTTCGTCATTCTCTTCAATATAGTTTAAACTACCGTCACGGGGAACGAATGCTGTAATTTTCTTACCATTTCTGATTAGTTGCACTCTTACGCACTTACGAATGGCAGAGTTAGGCTGTTTGGCTTCAACACCGACTTTTTCGAGCACAATGCCTTTGGCATGTGACGCTCCTCCAAAAGGATTAGCCTTCCATCTTGTTCCCAAATGCGCTTTTTTGTAATCTTTATCAGCCCAACGCTGATCACGACGATGATTCACATGCTTTCTAGCTGTGCGAAGACCTCTTGGCTTGCCCAAACTATCTCAAGCAATGGCGGAAATTTGGGGTTTAAAATTTAATTATGATATAAATTTAAACCCGATATACCTCCGAGGAGATTAAGCTCATCTTCTCTTTCAATTTGTGGTGTATTGCTTCAAATTTTTATCCTACAGATTGGTGGGACCTACATATTGTATCTGTCAACGTCTCGGGGGATTTTTTGGAAATAATTCGATGTTACTTGTCTCTGGATTTGAACCTTCGGTATTTTAAACCAGGATACTTCCACCATTGAAGTCCGCCAATATTTGTAAGTGCATTACAATAAATGATTTTAACTTTGCAATTCCACCCATCCTATTATGTATGGGCTAGGCCAGAACCGTGGGGTAAGCATTACAATTACTAGGCTGTTATGATTACAGTAATGGTAGCTTGAACTTTTTTTAAGTATAGATAACAGCATTCGTAATCGTTTAAATCAATTTACAACGGCCGTAATCCGAATTTCAAGTTTTTTTAAATTCGCAGATACCTAAAGAAACTAATGATTTCAGCAAAAGCAATTAAAAACTATGTAAGTAATCTTAGTTTAAGAAAAGTACATAGCACACTTTAAGGAGTACGATTACATGACAATTGAAATTTAAACAAATAAAACGTTTGCAGTAATAATATTGTGGGCAATCGATTACACAGTGCTGGGATTACAGTTAATAAAATAGGGGTTACTGTAATTCAATTCAATCAATGTAAATCCATTGTATTTAAAAAAAATATATTTGAAATCAGGTTTAACACATTGAGTGCCATGTGAGAACTTGTTTAAACGATATATTCTACTAGCCATAACGCCATAATAACATATAATGGCTGCAATTTTAATAAGTTAAATTTTAAAAATTAAAAATAAACTTAATATTGAAAACGTGAATCTATCGTTAATTAAGCAGGCTTTATGTAAGTTAATTTTAGAACATTTACTGATGAACATTTGGGATGATGTTATTACATACTAGGTTGTATTGAAATATTTATGGTGTTTCGCTTGGAGGAGAGTTTGTATTTTATGGAAACAGAAAATAAAAAAAGGATCTTTACTCAACATTGTGAGCTCAACTACTCCATTTTTAAATAAGTAATTGATCAAATGAAAAATAAAGCTTTTTAAATGTGTGTTTAGAATCTTTAGCGTGCCCTCTCGAAAGCCAATGGAAAGTCAGAAGTTCAACAAATTTTTTTTTTATTATTTTTATCATTCATACTGTTTACATATTAGATCATGTTTTACATTGCTTGCTTAATATTTTCAAGAAAGAAACTCTTCCTGCTCTCAGTGAGTGCCGCTCACACTTGGCATCGTATGCCAGCGATCAATACAATAACAACACGTCAAGCGAAAATGCATGATATGCCTACTTACACAACAACGGCTCTATACTCTATAATCTATAGTGTGAATACATGTTTGGCGGCCGCCGTAGTGTGAAGGTAGTGTTGCCGGCCTACCACACCGAAGGTCCATGGTTCGAGCCCTGGTACAGGTAACATCAAAAGTGATTTGAAAAAAGTTTTTCAAAACGGGGTCGCCCCTCGGCAGTGGCTTGGCAAACTCTCCGAGTGTATTTCTGCCATGACAGGCTTCTCAGCAAAAATTCGTCTCCTTTGTAGATGCCGTTCGGAGTCGGCAAAAAACTGTAGGTCCCACCAATTTGTAGGGAAAATTCAAATCGGCACACCACAAATTGGAAGAGAAGCTAGGCGCAAAAATCTCTTAGGAGGTTTATGATGATATACCTGTTGTATATCGCGCCATAGAGATAGAGAGAATACATGTTTGGCATTTGTAAAGGTGTTATATTTAAAGTGATTTTTCTATATGATAATTCATTTTTTAAAATTTTTTCTTGATTGATGGCACTGCAGCTTAAGCAGACCTATCGATCCATATGTAACTGTTTATACCTTAAATGTATACTTTGGCCGTAAAAGACGACAAACATGGGATCAAAAAAACTTTTTTTCTGTTGGTACTACTTGTAATTTATATATTTAAAAATCGAGTGGCTACCTTCAAAATGTTGAGTGAAAATTTTTTATTTTTGTTTTAACTTTTTTAAGTACAAATTCTATCCATGCTAAGCGAAATAAACCGTAAAACATATATCAATAAAAGTTGTATACTTATTTATATACACATCAGAGAAAATGTTTTAACATCTTTATACATTGTGCGAATATATAAAATTCGCTGTCGTAAAATACAATATATATCTAAAAGGCATGCTATAATTTAAGAGTGATTTTTTTTAAATTAGTAGTTGTCAAATTAAGTGATTTATACATTTATATTATTTATTTATATTTTTTTTAAATTTGTCAGAATCCGAATCGAAAAAAATTTATATAATTTTTTTTGTGCATATTTTTGTATGCATATGTAAATTTTTTTTTCATAAGTACTAAATGTCATTGCTTTTTTGTGTACAAGTTTTTCTTCATTTTAGCTTACTTTTCTAATTTTTTTATTTACATTTTGCCGTTAAATTTTTAGTTTGTACAATGTACAAGATATTTCATGCATCATTTTTTTCAAGTTTTTACGTTGTACAATATTAATTTTGAAATTTAATCCTACTAAGTGCAGAAAAATAAAAATATATTTTAAAGAATTTTAATATTTAATAAATAAACAAAATGGTGCATTTATAAAAATACTTATTTAGTTAAATTTTCTGAACTATATTTATTGAGATTGTCATTTGCTTTTTAGTTTAATTTGCTTTGATTTCTAAGTACATTCTTTTGCTTACATTTTTAAGTTAAGTTTTTTAAACAATTAATTTTTTCAATTTATTCAACTCCTTTTTCAATTCACCGTTTTTTATATGTTAAAACATTTCTAAAGTAAAATTTAAATCTATATTTATAATTTAACTATTCAATCACTTCTAGCGAATTGCTTGTATTCTTCGACAATTTATTGCAAATTTAAGGGGCTTGAATAAAAATGCAACAAATTATGTAAATGTTTTAGTTAATCCAAAACATAAATACCAATTGTCTTTTAATTTTGTGAAATAAGTGGTTTCCTTAACATATTTGTATGCCGTGTGCAATTGTGTTTAATTTTTCATAGATAATTTTGTACTCCATTAATAAAAACATTATTTGTCTAATACCTTTTATTTTAAATCTCTTCTAAAAAATAAGTTTGGTGCATGCATTTTGCTTACCCAAAATTTTGATTAATCATATCTACAATTAATTGAATAATAAAAAATTTTCGTAATCATTTTCAAATAATTAATTATAATTTTTGATTAAATAAATAAAAAAAATGGGTTATAAATAAAAAAGCAAAATTTAATTTTGATTAATCACACGCAGACTATTACTATGTACAACATTAATTTTATTTTTTAATTTCAAATATTTCTCCTTAAAGACACGTATCACTTGTCAATCGAATAATTGATCAATCGATTACTAACCGACTAACCTGTTATAAACGACAAGTTGACGAGGTTTTCTTATTCAACTTACTTTTCCGCTATTTCTATTTGACACTCTTACAAAATTAATCTCATGTTTTAGTTAACTCAATTATACAGCTCCTCATATCTGTCCTATTATGGGTCGAACTCTAATGAGCTGTTACAAACGGTGTCTTGTTGTTAGAAATCACACATTTTTTCGATTTATGATAGTTAATCGATTGTACGAGTTCGACTATTTTATTTTCGATTTTTAATCCAAACAAGTTGATAAGAAATTTTTAATGAGCAACTCTTGAAATTTTTTTGATCAAACAATTAATCGATAACTAAGCAATTGATTAATAATTAAAGTCGAATTTAAGCAGAACTTTAACTATAAATTAAGCATACAAATGTGTTAAGCAAACATTCTACTTAACCCTCAATTAGGCCCATGGGGTCAAAGCTACACCAAAGTACCCGAACAAATTTAAAGTTTTTGGAATTCGGTAGATTTTCTTTGAGTACCTAATTAAGGGTTAATACCTAATTGTACATCATTTCTACTATTTCTACTTTTAATTTGAATCTTAAAATTAACTTTACGTTAGTTTATAATTAAATAATTGACTTGATTTTTATACTTAACTACGACTACTCATTTAATTTTTAAAGTAAATACTTTTTATGTAAAATTTTTAAGAATTGGGGGAGTTGAATTAAAGAAACGATGTAATAACTGCTTTATGCAATGGAACTTTGTTTATGACTTAACAAATTTAGTGTGAATGTTTAAAAGCACTTAGATATGCTTTTATAAGTTTGGTAGCTAAAACTTTGTTTTAATATATACAAGCTTTTTACCTAATTTATTATTAACACCCAATTTACCCATACTTTTATACCTCTTTTAAGCAAAAACAAAAAATACCGTCAGGAAATAGTTTGCTCTGATCATGAACATTAAATCATGTCTCGTCTGACTTTCAGTACCATTTCAAACTTGATTTATGTGTATCATTTATAAAAAAAGGTGTTTAATTTTTAGCAATTGTAACAGTAGAATCAATTACTAGTATTGAAATTATGTGTAACGACTAAACTTAGTATGAAATTCTTTAACAAAATAGTTTAAAAGTAAACTAAAAAACATATACAAGAGCTGGCCGATAAGGATAACGATTAAAAGACGATTACTAATACAGTAATCGATATTTCAACTTTGGTAAAATTTTGATTTCAGTAACCATTAATAGAATAATGTTTGTGTTAAAATTAAATATAAGTGAATGCGACTAAAACAGTCACGGCTACTAACCTAATTAGCTCTACAGCTTGAGGGCTCACTGAAGTTGCCCACGAAGTCCTGCCGCTGAAAGGCCGTTGCTGTTTTGGAGCACGCGGCTCGATTCAGTAGCCCGAGTTGCGCGCTGGGAATGAACCCAACATTCATGCCCAATAAATGCGTATTTTTTCGTTTATAAACGGAATTTTCAAAGTATAATTTTCTCATTCTATCCGTTTTTTCACTATCTAATAAAGCTGGCTGTCTAATAGAGCTGCAAAACTTTCGATGGTTCCTCTATTCGATGTTTTCGCTAGTTTGCGCGATACCATTCGATAGTTTTTAACATGAAATGCACGAAGAAAATAGGGTGTTTATAAGACATATTCCCCAAAACTAAAGATTTAAGTCGTAGGGTAATTTTAAGTCTGCTCTAACGATGAAAGTAATTTCGTTTTCTGAAAATTTTGCGCCTATATCTGCTTGAAACAAAGCGGAAATCGTCCTTCCTGAATCTCCTTACCAATCTTTAGTCATGAAGGTGCAAGCATTTAACGATTCTTAATTTTTCTTAAAGTTATTTTTACAGTTTTCTAGACTGTAAGATATCGCAAATTAGGGGAACTACTACTGAAATCGTCACAGAAGAGCTTTATCATACTAATCCAGTCGCTTTTGGTGTATTCAGAAGTACTAAGGAAATATCATCCTTTGTAGTTAAAATTCTCTCTATCATCTTGTATGCGCTGCTCCAACTATAACGCTGTTAATACTATTTATCCATTGCAGCACCGTCAACAGCAAATTTTATTTCCTAGTCGAAACACATTTCCAATTTTAAATAAAGTTTCGGAATAGTATTTACGAACCTTGTATTTCACAATAACTATCGATAGTGGGTAGGAGCCATTCGATAGTGAGACAAGTTTAGATTTACATAACACATTCGATAGTTCTAACTAAATGTGGCGATTATTCTCAAGCATGTACCATCCCTAACTCAATAACACTCCCAGCACTAGTTAAACACAGGTGAGATAACGATGGCTACGCTTATGCATGCAAGCGTGTAACTAGGAAGAGGAAGAGAGATGGCGCGAGTGTTTGCGAATACGATGCAAAGAGGAGATTCCAATAAATAACACCGACCCTTCCAGAACACGAAAAGCGAATAACCAAGAAAGTTCTCGGTGCGTAGGCAAGTACCCTGTTGGACTATATAAGGCGGTGACCAAGCAAGGCAGGTTGTTCAGTTTATTTTCAAGCGTTCAATAGTGAACTACTGTAAAGTTATCAAACTCTTAAAATTGTTTTGCGTTTATTACTAGTAAATAAAACTAGCTATTACTTACATTATTTGTGCGTGTGTTTATTCGACTTTATAGTGATCGAACCCAGGATTGATAATCAAGGAATAATCGAATTCGTCACAATTGGTGTCAGAAGCGGTATTGTTGAATAAATACCAGTGAATTTAAGGATAACAAGGACATGGCGAAGCTTAATGAATTAAAGATTCAGCAACTCAAAAATGAGTTGGAACAACGGGGACTGAACACTACAGGCAATAAATCAGAGTTACAGTCACGATTGCGAGAGGCTATGGAAGCAGAAGGAATCGACGTTGATGATCATGTTTTTCATCTTGTGGAGGAGGCACCAACAAAAATGGAAGAAAAAAAGGAGTCTCCGAATCCAGTAGCAACCGTCGACACAAACATGATATTGGCTGTATTGACTCAGATGTCATCTAGCATTTCAACACAGTTGGAAGAACAAAAGACACACATGGCATCTCAGCTGGAAGAACAAAAGACACACATGGCATCTCAGCTGGAAGAACAAAAGACACACATGGCATCTCAGCTGGAAGAACAAAAGACACACATGGCGAGAATTGCATTGCAGCTGGAGGCACAGGAAGAACGAATGGCATCACAGCTAAGAATGCAGGACGCAAAAATAACTGAGGAACAGGAGGTGGCTTTTCAAACATTGAAGGAACGACTATGCACTGCCCCGATGTTAGCATATCCAATTCCAGGTTCAAAGTTTATTCTGGATACAGATGCGAGTGGTTATGCTATAGGAGGTGTTTTGTCTCAGATTGTTGATGGACAGGAGAGGGTAGTTGCATACTATAGCCGAACAATTGGGAAGCCTGAAAGGAACTATTGTGTAACCCGGAGAGAATTGTTGGCATTGGTAGAGTGCGTTAAGCATTTCCATAAGTATCTCTATGGGCAGCGATTCCACGTCAGGACAGACCACGCAGCGTTGAAATGGCTCTTACAGTTCCGTAATCCGGAAGGTCAATTGGCACGGTGGATAGAGCGACTGCAAAGTTATGACTTTTCCATAGAGCATCGCAAAGGTAGCACCCACGGAAATGCTGATGCAATGTCACGAAGACCATGTAACTTGGAATGCAAGCATTGTTCCAAAGCTGAGGCCAAGGAAGACATTATAGATGTGCGGCTCATGACTATAACATCTTCGGACGAATGGGAAATGGATCAATTAAGGAGGTTTCAGCACGAAGATTCAGATCTTACTCGTGTAATGCAAGGAATCGAACAAAACGAGCGACCATCAAGAGAGGAGATGTCAGCAGAAAGTCCTGTTGCCAAGTCATATTGGGCACAGTGGAATAGTTTGCAATTAGAATCCGGTTGTTTGCATCGAATATGGGAGAGTGAGGATGGTCAATGTGTTCGAAAGCTGATAGTCGTCCCAAGGAAGAAAATCCCTGATGTACTCAATCAATTACATAACGGTCCAAGCGGAGGTCATCTTGGAGTCACCAAGACCTTGGAGAAAGTCAAGCAAAGATTCTATTGGGTTGGTTGCCGTCAATCGGTCGCGGAGTGGATTGCCAACTGTGAAGTATGCATCAAAGCTAAAGGACCGAAATCAAGGAGCCATGGCCAAATGAAACAGTATAACTCAGGTGCGCCATTTGAGAGGATAGCTATTGATGTAGCTGGTCCGTTTCCTACTAGCAAACTCGGAAACAAATATGTACTGGTGGTTATGGACTATTTCAGCAAATGGCCAGAAGTGTACCCTATTCCAAATCAAGAGGCAGAAACAATAGCAGAGGTGTTTACTAACAATTGGGTAGCTCGTTTTGGTGCACCGATGGAGATACATTCTGACCAAGGCAGAAATTTCGAATCAGCTGTGTTCCAGGAAATGTGCAAGACATTGAGCATTCGGAAAACTCGAACAACTGCACTACATCCTCAATCAGATGGCATGGTGGAACGATTCAATAGAACCTTGGAAGAGCACCTGAGGAAAGTAGTGGATAAGTTCCAGAAGGATTGGGATACTCACATCTCCTTATTCCTAATGGCATATCGCTCTGCAGTCCATGAAACAACTGGTCAGACTCCTGCAAAGGTAGTTTTCGGGAATGATCTTCGATTGCCAGCTGACTTAAAGTTTGGGATAAACGCTGATGCAGGAGTGAATGCTCGGAAATCTACTAGCGTATTGGAAGAAGAAATGAGAGAAATTCACGACCTTGTGAGAAAACGGACTAAGATCATGAGCGATAAAATGAAGGCCAGGTACGACAAAGCAATAAATTCGGAAGGTTTTATAGAAGGAGATTTAGTGCTGCTATACAACCCACAGCGTAGGAAAGGTTTGTCCCCAAAGCTACAATGTAACTGGGAAGGCCCATACAAAGTCATAAAACGGATCAACGATGTGGTATATCGCATACAAACTATGGGAAGGCCAAGGAATAAGATGAAGGTGGTCCATTTGGAAAGGCTAGCTGCGTTTGGTTCCGACAATGTGTCTGATCGGGACGATCAGACTTAGGTGGAGGGCAGTGTGGCGATTATTCTCAAGCATGTACCATCCCTAACTCAATAACACTCCCAGCACTAGTTAAACACAGGTGAGATAACGATGGCTACGCTTATGCATGCAAGCGTGTAACTAGGAAGAGGAAGAGAGATGGCGCGAGTGTTTGCGAATACGATGCAAAGAGGAGATTCCAATAAATAACACCGACCCTTCCAGAACACGAAAAGCGAATAACCAAGAAAGTTCTCGGTGCGTAGGCAAGTACCCTGTTGGACTATATAAGGCGGTGACCAAGCAAGGCAGGTTGTTCAGTTTATTTTCAAGCGTTCAATAGTGAACTACTGTAAAGTTATCAAACTCTTAAAATTGTTTTGCGTTTATTACTAGTAAATAAAACTAGCTATTACTTACATTATTTGTGCGTGTGTTTATTCGACTTTATAGTGATCGAACCCAGGATTGATAATCAAGGAATAATCGAATTCGTCACATAAAGTATTGGATATATCGAAAGTGCCGTCGATAGTTTTGCAGTTTATACTGTCTAAGCGAATAGGCACTATGTACATATGTTTACTGCATGGTAGATGGGAAAGCAAAGTTTTTAAAAATTGTTTGGACGGTTAGACATAGAGGTAGAGGAGAGGTAGTTTTTGTTAAGTGGTAGGACCTTATAAAACGAAATTATTTTCGTCTTGTGAGAATTCAAGCTAACGCTATTTTTTGCAATACGTATAAAGATGATGAGAGCATTAAAAACAATAGGGAAATCATTCAAACTGGGGAATGCCTTGTATGCAGCGAAAGTTTTGTAGGTTCACGAGGCATATATTTACTTAAATAAGATTTTGAATCGGGTTGAAGGAGTTGCGAGTGTCGATTGGCAAAATAATCGACTTCTGTCGAATGAGACAAGTGCGCTTTATTTATTATTGATCTTCAAATCTTTGAATAATTTTAGATGTTTAGCTTAATAGAAGTGTTGAAGTGTTTTTTTAATTTTTCAACACTATTATTACTTTTTCTCCATTATAAAAATAAGCGATTATCGCTTAGCTTTCGATGATCTACTGCGAACCACACTCGCAGTAGAGGGGTATGTTTGTTAGATTCAGATCTGTTAAATTTGATTAGTAATTAGTAATCAATTATTTAGACAGCTTTTTTAATTGGTAATGATCACTTTAATTGTTTTTGAAGGAATGGCAGTTAATAATTGATTACGATTAGAAAAAATCGAAGAAAAAAATTATAAAAATCTAAAATAATCAAAAAAAGGTGTGTTGATTACTTTTGATTTTTTTCAGTATCGCTTGTGTATATTTATGTGCTTTTACAAGAATACTGAAAAAATTAAAAATAGTCAAAATAATCAAAAAAAAAGCAAAAAAAAAACTAAAATAATCGATCATAACAAACAACTTTTATTTTGATTATTTTTGATTTTATTTAATAATCGTAAAAATCATGTTTTTTTAAATTATTATTTTTAAATCATGTTTTTTTAAATTATACTTAAAAATTGAAAGTAATTGGTTATCAATCATTAAATGGATTCTCAAGAAAGTAATTAATCAAACCGGTAATCATTGCGATTAGTAATCATTACGATTAGTAATCATTACACTGTACAGCACCTGGATGGGTATTGGACCAAACCAAGAGACATAAGAAAAAAATATGTATACGCCATTTTTCGAAGTTAGCCTCCAAAATTTAGTAATGGGCTTTCGAATTTCGAAATTTGACCCTCCCTAATTTGATTGCAATGTTTAAAAAGTTGAAAAATAAAAAATGTGGGTGTGATCCGCCTTATTTTCGAACTCGACTGGTATACATTCTTTTTTTTTTGAAAGCTTATGTAGCAAATGTTATAAGGGGTCAAAGGTCAGATCTTCGAAAAAATTAAAAGTCGAATATATCCATTTTTTTGCAACCGATTTCGAAAATCTTCATAGCGTTGTAAAGGTGATTGAATTTCCTTTCTTTTGATATGTCCACCTTTATCCTTTTTTAAATAAAAATTTTATGAAAAAACAATTTAAAGAAAAAATTTCAAAAAAAAAAATGTTTTAAGTAGTATATTTGAACTTTTTGTCACCGATTTCGAAAACTTTCACGCTGTTATATAGGTGCTTGAATTCCCTTGCCTTTGATATGCACAGCTTTATGGTCGATGAATGAAAATTTTATAAAAACAACACTTAAAAAAA
The DNA here is from genome assembly GCA_949987695.1 of Merzomyia westermanni. NCBI lineage: Eukaryota > Metazoa > Arthropoda > Insecta > Diptera > Tephritidae > Merzomyia > Merzomyia westermanni. The sequence continues at coordinate 67,714,355 of OX465290.1, forward strand.
TACCAAAAAAACTAAAATATTTAAACACATACTTTTATCCACTGTGCTCACCAACAATCGCAATTGATGCCGGTCAAGTGTGCCGTGATTTTAAAGTGTGTAAATGCGGACAATGATATTTAGTATTAAATCAATCGCATCCGATTTTACTACGAGTTAATATTAGCAGCTTTTTAATTAAAAAAATGGCGGATAAGGTATGTCAAGCAATTCTGCAATCGAATTTTGGTTTTGTTGTGCTAAATTTAATATAAAAACAAGCTTGGTTAATATAACTCATGAAAAATTCCGTGAATACGTCGATAACCTAATGCAAGCATTTTCAAAAGCAAACGTTAATATGTCTCTAAAAGTCCATTTGATGCATGCTCATCTTGACTGGTTTGAGCGTCAACTCCCAACTGAATCCGATGAACAGGGAGAACGCTTCCACCAAACAGCTGTTTCAATGGAGGACCGTTACAAAGGCAAAAGGCTAAACGCTATGATAGCTGATATATGTGGGTGGCTAAAAGTTACTGATGAAAGCTTGGACGAGGACGACCAAACCGACGAAAATGAAGGAAATGATCTTGTTTCTAACTCCACTTCAAATTAACGAATGTAGATATATGTAAATTTGAAAATGTTGTTTATAAACTTTGTTTGGTCTGCCTACATTAATGAATTTGGCTATGAACGTGTTATAAATTGAATTAAACAAAAATAATTAAACAATTAAAAATCTGTATTTTTCTTTAAACTGTTTTTTTGAAATATGTTTTTGCATCATGCGCTAAGATATGCATATCAAAGGCAAGGGAATTCAAGCATCTATATAACAGCGTGAAGGTTTTCGAAATCGGTGACAAAAAGTTCGAAATATACTACTTAAAACATATTTTTTGGGCATTTTTTCTTTAAAAGTGTTTTTTCATAAAATTTTTATCTAAAAAAGGATAAAGGTGGGCATATCAAAAGAAAGGGAATTCAATCACCTTTACAACGCTATGAAGATTTTCGAAATCGGTTGGAAAAAAATGGATATATTCGAATTTTAATTTTTTCGAAGATCTGACCTTTGACCCCTTGTAACATTTGCTACATAAGCTTTCAAAAAAAAAAATGTATACCAGTCGAGTTCGAACATAAGGCGAATCACACCCACATTTTTTATTTTTCAATTTTTTAAACATTGCAATCAAATTAGGGAGGGTCAAATTTCGAAATTCGAAAGCCCAATACTAAATTTTGGAGGCTAACTTGAAAAATGGCGTATACATATTTTTTTTTATGTCTCAATCTCTTCGAAAAAATTGGTTTGGTCCAATACCCAGAAAAAAAGTTGATTTTGTCGTATAGTGTTATATAGCATGTCGTAAAACCTTTTATCTTTATCATCGCAATATCCCTGCAGTAAAATAACAAAACCAGTCTTCAAAAAAGATAGTCTTAGAACTACCCACTCCTTGTCTCGTTCTGTGCCGGTTACAAAATCGTTAGTTAAGCGACACTTTCAAGTATCGGATTTCGATAATTACTTATCCACAACTACCAAATAACTGCAGCTAAACTATACGAAATGTCAACGGCTGAGAACTATTCAAAGCTCAAAATAGTTCCGCTAGCCTTCCGGTGCCTTTCTGTTCCGGTCTGAGGTAGCTACACTAACCTAGATTTTTGTACTTTCAAAAGTTCAGCAAAATTTGTTTTTAACTTTCCAAAGTTCTTTAAGCGCTTAATCGGCTCCCGGCATAAGATTTGCTCTACTGGAGCTACTTTTCGTTATTAAAGTTTTACATTTTGGAACAAAACACCGAGAGGTTCTATATTCGAGCGCTCCATCACTTTCATAATAGCCTCGTTAGCGTTAATCGTGCCGACAACTGTCAATCATTTTTTATGCAAAAAAAAAAAAAAATTCAATACGATACAAACTCATAAAATAAATCCTCGAAAAAAAAAATAAAAGATAACCAAAATTAAATAAAAACAAAGTGTGTGTATTTTCTTAAATTTGTTTATTTGATTATAATTCATCTTCATTAAAACAGTTTTTAAATTCAAAACGAAAGTAAATTCAAATGTGTATGATGAGGGGATTTTTTTGAGTATTGTTGTTGTTGTTCTTGAAACTTATCTGTCAGTTTCATTGTAACAGCTAATGTAAAATTACTTCATCGGTTGAGTGGAAAATGGAAATTTGAAAATGCCTCAATCACAGCATAACTGTGAAGAGCAGCTTCTACCAGAAGTATTTTCAAAAACGCCATACATATGACAATTCTCAACTGAGAAATTCAATGAACCGAGTTCTAAAATAGTATGTTTCTGAAAAAGAAATCTCAGGTAGGGTGTTCTTATAACACATTCTGCTTTTGAATTCTGACGTAAGACGCCTCTTACCGGCAGCCAGAAAAAGGCTACCTTGCACTCAAAAGTCCATTTCTAATTTAGACACATTTGAAGTAACTTTTAAGCATCTTAATCATAGCTGCTACAAAGAAACATCATATTCCATAATTATAATAATATTGATGGGTGTTTAAAAGAGTATTTGATATAAATAACTGCGTATCTTTGTATAAGGCTACATTTTCATACATATGTTCGAAATGTTTAGTAACTTATGTATTAGCGTAAATTTCTTAATTTATACAATTTACTTAAAATAAAGAGAACTTTATTTAGTTTTTTTTTTTAAGGTGTCTGCGTAATTTTTATAAACCTTAAACCATAAAAGGGCGAATTTATGAAATTTTAGTTGCAAAAAAAACTTTTTGTATTTAGTTTAATTTTCATTGTATTTTCTAATTTTCATAATTTTTTTTTGCCATATCACAATTGAATTTCGCTTTCGTCCCCAGGCTTCCTTTTTTTGGTTACTTCTTATTTCGTTTGAAATCCGTGGAATTTTTTTTTTTGCAATTACATAATTTGGTTTATATGCGTTACACATTTTGTTTCATTTGACTTAAAGTTGTTAATTGTAAATATAATTAAGTTTAAATATATATAATTTACCGTTAATGCATATTACATATTTTAAAATACTATTTTAAAAGAGTATCCAATAATTAAAGTAATTTGAGTGGTTTTTATGTGTGTTAGGGTGGGTCAATTGTTTGTTCGACATTGAGGTTCATTAGACCTCCACAAATTTTAAAGAACTATCTTCAAATACGAAAGCGGACGAAACGAAGCACTGAAGATGACAGGACGCCGAAATCGGTTGGTCACAAAACTAAACTTGACAAGAAAAATCGTTCCAATATATGTACAACAATCTTTAAATACATTCTTAAATTTTTTATGTCAGAAAACGAAGATTCCATAATATCGAGCCCTAACAGCAATTTTAGTGTAACCAACAAAAATACAATTTTACAGGAGAAGGTTTTTTAGTTTACAAACATAAAAATTTTTTAAGGAAAATGTTACTTACATCATAATTGCCTTTGCTTTATTTGTTTAATGGTACATATTAGAGCTGTAATATTTTGTGAGATGGGTTAAAATAAACAGACATATCGATATCTGTCAAAATACGGATTTTCAGAATTTTGTTGGTTACGCCAAAATTGCGGTGAGGGCTCGATATCGACGCCACCACGGAAGTAAAACACTTTTGGAAAAATACAACTTCAAAAAATGTATGAAAAGTTTTAAATCTATACATTTTCAATAGCAAAATTTTGAAATTTTCAAGGTTGAGCTTAGTTTTATTTCAAAAAAGTTTCTTTGTTCACAAAAAAGGAACAGATTTTAATATTAAATTGACCCATATTAATGTGTGTTCTTGGAAGGTTTAAGTCGTGTGTATATGCGGTGCAGTAAGGTGTTAAACGGCATTTATTTTTTATTGAAATGATTATTAGATATCGAGTTAAATCACTTATTAAGTTTTGCGTCAGTTACTTTTTAATGTGCAGTTTTTATGTACATAAATTCTCGATAAAGTCGTTGCGAATAGAGTTACCTAAACTAGCTAATAAATTATTTATATTTGCTCTTAGTATGAATAATTAATTTCTTAATACAGTTTTAGACGCCTGTGTTTTTTCAATAAAAATAAAAATTTTAGATTTATTTGACGTTACATAGTTACGACATACAACTACATAGGCGTTTCCTTATAATAATTTTCTCATAGTTTCTTATATTACTTCTACTTGACTTCAGTTTCTTGCTCGGTGTGAACATCAGCTTAATTGCGCTACTGTCGCTCCATTAGAAGAAAACGTTCTTGACCTTTGTAAATCATTGGAATGTTTGTGTGTCACATTTAATATTTTGCCATTTTTTTTTGTTTGTCACCATTTTTGTAATATTCGTAGTTAAATTATAAAATATTAGCAATAATTTAATATTAATAAAAATTCAACCTTGAACCTTAAATGTTTTTAGCTATTTTTACTTCTTAGTATTTTGTAATAATTCAAACAACATATCTAAAATACATTTAAAGGTGTTGTGTCTGCAATTAGCACTAAAATTATTTAAATTAAAAATCACGACTCTAAAAATATGGTTATTAAAATAAATGTCACAAATAAAGAAATTAAGAAAAAGCGACATCCAAAAATATCGAAAATAAACTACATACTAAACTATTTAACTATAATAATACAAAGATAAAATAATATTCCAGTGCCGTTTTCTTTGCTTAATTTTTCTGTAATTTTTTTTAAATTTTTGCAGGGTTTCACACATCATACTCAAGTTATTAGCTCAGCTGAGCATCGTTTGAGCTGAAAATCATTTAACTTTGCTCATAACTGAGATCATGTTTGAACTATGCTTGTATGGAATCGTGCATTAAGGTTTTTTTGTTTACAAGCTACTCTGCATTTCACACAAAAGGAAGAGTTTTCGACTAGACAAGGACTACACAAATATTCTCTATTTAGCTTCAGTGGTTTGTTTAGTGCGGGGGTTTCTTGTTTTATGTCTATTTTCTTAACTTAATTTATTATATAGCTGCCTACATAAATAGCTTAAATTTTCGTTTAGCTGCTCAATTAGTACGTTTGTTTGTTTTTTCTTTCATTTTCTTGTTACAAATTATTGCTTGTTTTTGTATTACTAGCTTGTTGTTGTCCTATGTATTTTACCGCAGAACATCTTACTTTCCAAATATGTAGCTATCTCTGTAGAATTCTTATTGAAAGCCACCATCATTGGTGTATTGCCGCATAGATCGCGTGCTTGTAGATTTGCACCAGCCGCCACAAGCATAACGCAAAGGTCGCGATTATTGTGTTCGGCAGCAATGTGTAGTGCTGTTTGTCCCCTGTTGCAAGTAGAAAGTGAGAGAGAAAGAGAGACAGAGAGAGAGTATTAGATTTGCGTTATGTATTAGAGCTCTGGATTATGATAGTAGTCGACTGTAGTTATTAGATTAGCAATATTCGAGTATTCGAAAGTTGCCGACTAATCGATTAACCGCTCGAATTGTTTAACCGTACTTCTTAGTCCAATATTTACAATTATGTAGATTTTTATAAATCACATTTTCCCATATGCGCCTCAGAACCTTTAAGTTTCATCAAGCATTTTATCTGTTTTTGGTGGAGATATTATTTATACAATTATAGCGATCAATTGGTATTGAAATACGGAATCCGATGGTAAACATAACTTGAACGATATTATGAAGATGGGTTTGGGATATATGAGTGGTAAAATGACTAAATTCGTGTGGAAGTTTGCTTTTATGAAGGTTGTCAGGACCAAGACAATAACTTCAAGAATGTTATATAAACTCCATTGCTGAAGAGATAGTTTGGATTTTAATGTCGGATAAACTTATTGTGCCACTTTCTCTTATCGTTGCTCATTTTTCTCAGCACTGTACAAGACTGCCGCCCTTCAGACTGTAGATGTCTGTGTCCTTTATATAATGAAATATGGCTTTTAGTCATTCTTGTGATACATAGTAGGGATATATGTAGATTTCCTGCGATATTCTTCTGGCATGCCATTGTACAGGACCTAATTTAGCAGCGATTGTTCTACATACTGCCTAAGTAGAAAGAAATTCTTGCAAAACTCTCAGAGCGCGATGACATCAAGACTGGGGAGCTTTTGGATTTCTACCATGATTCAGCTGAATTTTACAAAATCATTCAAAAACTATCCCTACCTTGAAAATATCATTCAAAATTTCACACTAGGTGCCATATCATGATACATAAATCTATTTCAGATAAGAGGAGTGCGCACACAAAATTTCAACTCGTATAGAAGCCGCCAATTCCTAGTTAAATTCTGTGCACGTTAAATTTTTAACATGGTTTTTTTTTAATTTCTCACAGAAATTTTAGAGCGAAATTGATTACTGAAAAACCATTTGTTGTAATATTAGAGTAGTCGAAGCAAAGCGACTATTCGATTAATCGAAACTGAGCGACTATTCGAAAACCATTAACCGACTAGTAAATATACTAACGGGTACAAGCGGAGTAATCCGTTAACCGATTAGGGGAATAATCAAATAATTTCAAGAGCCACATTATGTTTATGTACATTAGGGGGAGCAAAAAAAACTGATTTTCCTGTTTTTTTGATTGGATCACGGATAATCGCATCCCTAGTTACAAATGGAGTATACTGACCAATTACTTATGAGTTTAGAATAATAATGGAAAGGAGAAATCACATGTTTATCGAAGTTTTTTATTTTCGCTATAGACTTCTATGAAAATGATATTAAAAGATCGTTCAGCCAATTTCTTCTTCAATACTGGTAGCAAATTGAACGTTATACAAGAAGATCCTATTTATTTTATCATTAATCTGACCATTACAAAGCTAGCCAAATCCAAAAAATTTACAATTTCTGAAACACAAAGTTGAATCTAAAAGTGTGCTTACTAAAAAATAAATATTATCAAATTAATTTTAGGTATTTATATTGAAAATATAATGCCCTACAAAAGAGGTTTTTGAAAAGTTCTTACATTCTTTTCTCATTTGTCTAACCATTTCATTGATTATGGGGAAAATTATATATGAGCAAGAGCTAGCAAATTTCTATGAAAAATATTAAACTTTAAAAGCAAAAATTTTCCCAAACCTTAGGTTTTAATAAATGGGCCTTTTAATTTTTCTCTGGTTACCCTAATGCAGGTTGCTACATTTCTATAATAACCACTTACCTATCCTTGTCTGCTAAATTGATCAGACGTTTTGAAGCGCACGATATTATATATCGGACTATATCTTTGTGATTGTATTTGCAGGCGAAATGCAGTGCCGTCTGCCCATTGTTGTTTATTGATTGTAATGAGTATCCTTGTTCATGTAGTGCACGTAACTGTAAAAAGTAAAGAAAGTAAGATAAACAATTAATTATGAGCTACGTATATTATTTCAACAAAATCTCTTCAAAGTAAGATGGTATAGTAAAAATTTAATTTGATTTGCTTAAGCAATTTGCGCTCTGTTTGGTAAAACAAATTTTCGCATTAGTGAAATATTTACAAATGCCTTGGGTGAGAGTTTTAACTAAATGCAATATATGTATAAATATTTACAAAGAGACGTACATATAAACATATGTGTGAAATATATTTTACATATGGCTATGAGGCATAAATAAGTTACTCTTAATTATTATTATTAACATTATTATTAGTACATTTAGTTTTTCCAAGTTAAAAAAAGAAAAGTAAATGTATGAAAGAGATTTCTAATATGAACATTTTTAAACTGAATTTAAATGTTTATTTACGGTATATTTACAATTTTCGCGCTAAATGCTATTACACTTTCGCAGGTAAACTCAAAAAGTGTATTAATTTAAAGTTTCCTATCTATTTTATTGAAATCTCACATCTTATTGAAAGGCGAGGGTCTTTGAATGGAAATTTTTTAATTATTTTCTTTGTTGATAATAGAAATAGGGGTTTAGCTACAGGACCCATCGTTCTGATAGCGTAATGGTTAACAGAAGTGCCCATTTTTTTTATGAAAAAGTCTGGCAGCTTCCGAAATGGATCTATTAGAAAAGCTACAGCTTTTGGCTCTAAATTTTCTTTTTCTTTTCAAATAAAATAAAATATGTAGTTCACAGGTATAAGGTATGTTGAAATTTGGAAAAGTGGATAAGGCCACGCCACTTCTTACTAGAAGAAATCTATATATTTCCAAATATTCAAAACACCTTTCCAATATTTGGTATTGATATCCCATATAGGATTATATAAAGATGAAGGGGGAAATAGAGTAGAAGGGGAAGAAGTTAAGGAAATAAAAAGGGAAACATCTCCATCGATGGAAAATTGTGCTATCTCAGAATTAGTTTGCAGAAGAGCCTACCTCAGAAACATTTTCAAAAACACCCGATCTCAAAGTAATTTTAATATATTTTTATTTTTGTTTTCTTAATTCGAGCTCGAGGCTATATGTATCAAAAAAGCCAAATTTCGAAGTTTCTTTTCTATATATATGTATATATTTATACGTGTCTCAAAAGCATTGTTTACCCATTGTTTACACGAATCGGAGTGGAAGGCAGTGGATGAATGTACTCCGAGAGAGTGGAATGAAGGAAATCGCGTTCAGAGTTGGTTTAAAGTAAAAACTACAACTAAAAATTTCAATTTAAACTGAAACTTACATTCTGTATGAACTGATAAGGTGTTATAACTGCTTTATATTCAATAATTTGGGTGTTTTAAGTCTTCACATTCAATATTGCAGTATTTAAATTTGATTGTTTTATTATTGCATACAACGCACCCTGTGTGGTTTGTGTGTGTGTGAAGATTCGGAGTAATATTCTATATACGATATATTTTATTATATATTAAACTAAAACATATATATCGCACCGCTTTTTATACGTAGCTCTATGACCATTTTTGAGTTTAGCATACCAAAGTGTAGAGACCAAATCATTAAAATTTTAAATATTGTTATATCTATCTATATTATAATTGTTGTTATATGTTTTGTTAACTGATTAGTATAAGAAAGGGTTATAACAACGTACTAAATCCAAATAAGAGTGTAAATATAACATATGTAAGTACCATATTAAGATCGCCTTGATGTGCCGCTAGTAGTACGGCATCGGAAGTTTGCTCCAATATAGGGCTATTTTTTTCATTTGCAGACACAATGTTGATTCAAACATATATTTTATATATATACAGTATATATGCAGTGCATTTTACATCATTTAATGTTGATAGCATTGAAGTTTTTAGTTTTGAAGCACACGCATATATTTTTGCCGCATTTTTTTATTTTTGTTTGGTTACGTGCGTTTTTTTTTTAAAGTAAATTCAAAAAAAAATATACATACAAGAAAGAAAAGAAAAGCGAAAGTGAATTACTGATTTTATAAAATATTAGCAAAATTTTGTTATAAATTTAAATTAGCGATAATAAAAAAATTACGGTCGTAAAGCTTTAAAAAATTATACTCTGCGTGAGATACCTGAATCCATAGCCGAAGACATCTTCGTTGAAACTAAACAGTCGGTCTTTATTGCTGCATGCAAATTATTTAAGTTTTTAAATCAAGAAGTGAGTGTGCAGTTTGTTTTATAAAGAGCTTGTAGTTTATATTTGTGTTAGTTTAATGTGTAAAGGAATCAAAAAAGAAAAGTAGCAATTTTTTTTTAATAGGGGAAATTTTATTTCAATATAGTGTTGTTCCGATGTGTCTCAATATGAGTCAATAATTGGTTCTTGTACTGAATAGTCTGAGTCGAAGTCATCTTAGAAGTAGAGTAGAGTACGTTGTTAAAAGTGTTTGCTTTTTCAAACTAGTGGACGATTTTTAGAACGGGACGGAGTATTGTTCCGTCATATGCACATTTTCTGTCGTTATACAACTCTCTCTGTATGATCAGGACTCAATGCTGGAAGAAGATGCGAAATGCCTTCAGGAGCGTGAAAAACATGACGAAAAAACTGCCTTAAATGAAAATATTTGAAGCGCCCGAGACCTCTAAATATTTTAATTACAAAATCTAAGTTATTTTTATCTTTCAACCAATTGAAAAAAATCCATAAACAGCTACAGTGACTCACAATAAAAATTATCCTTCTAATATTTTATGCAAACTTCTTCAACTAAAATAAGTTTTTTAATTTCATACAAAAACAAAGAATTTCAAAAATGCCTGAAAATTTCAAGAAACGGGGTTTGGTAATTTTTATTTGTTTATTAATTAATTTTGTTTGTTTGGTATTTCATTCCATAAGAGTTTGTCATAGTTATTCAATTTGTATTTCCAATTTGTTCGAAAAAAGCATTTTTATTAATGTTTTTTTTTTAATGATAATTTAATTGATACACATTATTAGTATTTTAGAATAAAGAATAGTAAGTACCGAGTACTTGTCTCCAATATTTGTAAGCATTGCTATTTTTTCCATGCTAGTATCGAGTACATTGGCATCAGAACAACACTATTTGAATATTAGGCTTTCATTTACTACGTGAATTTATGAAGGTATGCTTGATTGACTGCAGGAAATGGGTTAGCTTTATCTAAAATAATTTTAGGTTTTCTAAAACTGTCGAATTAAGATTTTTAATATTTCTTATTTAAAATGAAAAAGATGTTGATGCTATTTAAGGATGATTGGAAAGGGCTTCATTGTTATCGAGTTTTCTGATTTTAATTTCTTTATAATTCTCAGAGTGTTTCCATTTATGCGACAGTTTAGCTGCTTGATTTGTAATCACTGAACTATGTGCATTGCCTGTATGCAGTCAAGAACTCAAGGTAGTGCTGGAAACCACCGAACATCGATGTTCGATTTTTTAAAATCATCTTTTGAAGCTTTTTTTTGATTTCATAAACGCAGACTTTAATTGCTTCAATTTACACTTTAAAAACGGTTTATAATGCATTATCGTGTTTTTGAACACAGACACTTTTGTTATGCTTTCGAATTCTCCAATTTTTTTGAGTCAGAGTAATAGGAACAATTTTTGTTGGAACGATTTTCCGTCATCCCTTGTCAAGTTTGGTTTTGTGACAAACCGGTTTCGGCGTTCTGCCATTTTCAATGCCTAGCTTCGTTCTGGTCTGTGTCTATCCGCTGCGTTGTTTTTATAGTCCGTGGGTGCTGTGGCAGGTAATGTCAATCTATGTTTCGTGGTAGGTTTTAAGGTTTCAAATATTTCGTCAGAGATACATAGGACAAACAGGAAGGAAAATAAGCACAAGATTCCGAGAGCGTATTTTAAATGGATTTTTGTAAATAGTATCATCTATGCGACGGAGTAAAGACATTGCAGCTGTAACACATAGTTTCGTATAAATCAGTTCTAGGCAATGTTGATTCTAGCCAAATGTTAGGCGACACTGAATATTTGTGGCAATTATTTATCTAAGGTTTATTATTTAAAATTAAAGTTTTAAGGGAAACCTGTTGTATTTTTTAATTTTAAGATCAAATGATTCCGGTTTTAGTTGTTATTAATGTTCATCAGATGATCAATGTAGACCATAAACCTGGCTAGTCGGCATATCGTTTCTCTAATATGGGTGCCGGGGCTTCGTCATATACAGGGAAACGAGATGGTCAATGAGCTGGCACGACGTGGATCGGCTCTTCATGTCTCGGAGGCGAAGGAGGTCCTTGCACCCCTGGGACTTATCAAGTATCGGATCTCTCAGCACTGGCTTAGCGAGGCTAAGGATAGGTGGAAGCGTTTGCAGTCCTGCAGAGTAGCAAGGAGTCTGTGGCCCTCCTACAATGAAACACGTTCTTCGAACCTTCTGAGGTGAACAGAAGGGACCTTTTCAAATTAGTTGCGGTGCTCACTGGGCATTTCGGGAACTTCTCCGAGCTTGGAAATATTAAACCCGGGGAGCTTATAAAATTTCTGAACTCAGCGTCATGGACATCTTGCTAGCTTTCTTCTATAGTTTTTCATTGGTTAATTCACGAGTCGTGGTATCAAAACGGCGCATTAGCGCTAATTGGAGTCACATGGGACTCGCCACTCTAACCAACCAACCATAGTTTTACTAATACATCGCATAAGCATTTCTCTTATACAAAAATCGATGTATGAAGAAAAATCGATTACATTTTTAAATCCGATTTTTAATTTATCCCTTAACGAAATAGGCGATATTGAGGAAACAATTTTTTCGACTTGCCGTCACATCCCTAGCTCTTAGATTGATAGCTATACAAATTTTTGTGTAACTAATCATAAACAAAAATTGTTGATTTTAATATATACAAGGTGGCGCAAAAGTAGTCCTCCTATCAGAAAATGCTATAAATTTTGCGATTGGCCCCTAAAGTCAGTTCTGTTTTGACATTTGTGTAGTAAACACATGCGAAATACACGTTAATAAACAATGTTATGCTACACTGGTCCAGAACGCGGAATATTGCTGACTTTAATATAATCGGTCGGGGTCAAACGGTTACTGTGAATGGTGAGCGCTACAGAGCAATGATCAACGAGTTCTTTTTGCGGCAACTTGATGAATTGATGAATGATTGGAAAACATGTGGTTCCAACAAGACGGTGCAACAGCACACACTGCACGTGCCACAATCGATATTCTGAACATCGGAAGCTTACTTTTGCGCCACCTTGTACAATCATTAAGAAGTAATCAGCTTTGATTGCAATCAAAACAGAATCTGTGGGTTTTGTGATTGCAAACACAAATTTGATTGCAATTTTTTAAAGCTTTGCTCAGTAGTTCCAAAAGATTAAATTTAATCACCCAATAGACATCAACTTTTTTTTACTTATAAACTGCGTTTTTTATAAAGAGAAGTGCGACTGAAGTTTGGATTTATGGTGATGTATATAAAACGAGAAATAATAAAAGAGTTTAATACCAATTTTAGATAGGTTAAATTTCGAGAAAAATGTATTCGTTTAAAATTTGAAAGTTCGGGGTAATTGTAAAAGCTTTGTGAGTAAAAATGTTAAGAAGGACGCTTCAAGCGATCTAGGTGGCATGATTGAGCAGAAAAATTTATTCAGAGATTAGCCTCTGCCATATAAAATCGTACGTAGATTACCTCTTCCATTTCGTGACTTTAATAGGCCTGCCGATTTGTAAATCGTCTTTGGTATTATGCGCAAACGTTTTTTTTAGATGAAAAAAGCAAATTAAATTAATATTTGTTAATACCCACAAATCACAAAAGTAAAAAAAAAAAAAATTTTGTAAATTTTGTAATTAAAACGAAGTAAATTGCATAAAAGAATTCGATAGAATTAAAATTACATAAAAAGTGAAATAAATTTCATGGATTATACACGTACCACATTGCTTTAAGTAAATTGTGTTTCTAGTAAATTTTGTGTTGTTTGGGAGCTGGCGGTTTATGTCTTTGAAATTTTTGTGGGTTTGGTTTTGGTTTTGATATTATATAATTTTTATTGTTTGTTGTTGGTGGTGTGAAGATATCGGAATACGGTTTAGTCTTTGCTGTCAATATAAGTTGCACTAAAAGTATGTGAGTGTTAATGGCCTTTTGACTATATATATAATTTGTATTATGCTTTATATATGTGTACTTACAGATTTACGGCAAGGACTAAGCGGTATTCTGAAATCTTGTTTTTATTTTGCTTTGGTTTGGAAGGTTAAGAATTTGCTAGCACTATGTTTAAACATTCAATATATAAGCATACATACATATATGATTTGCAGGCAATTTATAGTTAAGCAGGCAAAGTGAATGATATCATAAATTTAGCTATTAAAATTGAAAGAAAATATTAAAAAAGAAAAAAGTCTTGCAAGGAGAGGTTAAATAATACTAACTAAGGCTATGCCGAAGTATGTATAGACGCGTATACCCTTCAATAAAATGTTCTGTTTTAGATATAATTTCGGAAAAATCAATTTGACCAATGCCATTTTAATCAAAAATTTCCTTAAATTCTTACCCACATATTCATATAAAAAAAGGTGTAGAAAGCTCTTATAATTCAAAATTTGTATGGAAAACCTTTATAAACCAATTTTTTTTTTTTGAATATGGGGGTTAATATTTTGCAACAAATCAATAAATTCAATAAAAAAGTATAGATGTTTGTCGATAACATAATACTCGACAAAAATTGAAATATTAATCATAAGCTATCGACTTTCAACCGATTAACAAGGTCAAGTAAAACAATCGATGATTTTCGATAAGAATCTGCCTAAGCCGGTAACAAACGATCAAATTCTATATATTACTCACAGACAAAAGCTTAACTGACCTTAAGTAATTTCCAACAAACTAATTATTAAAGTAAAAAGCAAATTGATGTATGTCAATAAAAATCTGCTTAAGTCTATAAAAATCGATATATTAATTATAAAATATGTTGTAATCGAACTTAAGACTTTCAAAAGACGAATAAAGTCAAGCAAAAAAAAAATAAAAGTTTTCAACCGATGGAAATCAATGTATTACTTACGGATCCTAGGATAATTGGCGCTCTATGTATACCTCCAAAGAGGTTAAGGCCGAACTTCTCTACCAATTTGTGGTGTGCTGCTTCTAATTTTCCCCACAAATTGGAGGGACCTACATGTTTTTTGCCGATCCCGAACGGGGGGTTGCCGACCACTGCCGAGGGGAGATGTTAACAGTCCCGTCACAAAGGTCACACGCCTAATTATTATTAACAACTATCTGCCCTGTAAGACGTCGCACTATGATGGCTTTTGAAAAAAATTGTTTCAAAATTAAATACACCGACAAAGGCTAGAGCTAGATCATGTACCGAAAACTATTTGAAAGCACAAATGCTTGTCAATGTGAGAATACGTAATCCACAGAACACTCGAATATTAGTAAAAAGTGTTGTGATTTTGAAAAACGGTTTTCAAAAATAAATTTTTCTCGGTTTTTTACAGTTTTTTTATTGATAAAAAAAAACCAAACATTATTGCAACTTGAAGAAGGGGTAGATCACTCTATTTCAAAATATTCCAATTTTGTTTCAAAAACGCCCTAACTCAGCTTAAAATGTATTGAAATTTCGTTTCGATACACGGCTAAAAATTTGAGCCTAAATTTTAAACCATTTGTCGGTTTTTTAAACGTTTTTGTAAGAAATTCCAAACCGTTAAACTACCTACAACAATTTTGAATTTATTGCGAACAAGATTTAAAACTGAACTAAAAAAACAACAAAAATTTTTTTAATTTCTTTTCATTTATTTCTGAAGGTTTTTTCAAGTCATTGAATTGTAGTAGCTGAATGGAGAGAGCAGTAGACTCTGATGCACATGTTTTTTAATTGTTAAGACATTTCTGCTTTAAAATTTTAACTCTTTTCTTCACGGTTATTTTCTCGAAAACTGGGACAATTTTAATTCTAAACCAAATTCGGTTTGAACATATATGCAGCCCAGAAAAGTTTTAAATTTAGGTTAAAATTTTAAACCGTGTAGTGCACTTTTACAACTCATTGAGAGATAGGGCGTTATTTAAACAACTTCTGAGATAGGGTGTTTTTAAAAAACATTTTGAAATGGTGTTATCTTGAACTCAGCCTTTGATATACAAAACTGTTTTGAAACTTTCATACAGAGTATTAAAAACCATTTTCCATAAATATCTGTTTTTCTTGTACAACTTTTTTAATTGTAAAAGGGCAATCATTGTTTTAACTGGAAAATCTCATATCTTATTGAATGAATTAAAACTAGATATTTTTCTATGCCAAAGTTATGAAAATTGGCTGCATTTCACAAGAATTATCGACTATAAGTTGAATGCTGAATTCGTATATGTATAAGCCAGACGTCTTACATTTGATTAGTAATTAGTAATCCATTAATTAGACGGCTTTTTTAATTAGTATTGATTATTTTAATTGTTTTTCAAGAAAAGCCAATTATTAACTGGTTACGATTAGAAAAAAAAAAATTAAAAATAATCAAATAAATCAAAAATAATCCAAACAATTTTTTTTATTACTTTTGATTATTTCTCTTTTTTTTTATTTCAAATTTTTTTTTTTTTACTATTTTTGATTTTTTCAGTACATATTGTTGATGTGTATACTTATGTGCTTCTACAACAATACCGAAAAAAAAAAATAAAATCAAAAATAGTCAAAAGTTATCAAAACAACTTTTTGTTGTTTATTTTTGATTTTTTTTAATAATCGTAAAAAATCATTGTTTTTTTTTTGATTATTTTTTTTGATTAATTGGAAAGTAAACATTAAAAATTGAAAGCAATGGGCAATCAATCATTAAATGGGTTCTTAATACAGTAATTAATTAAACCGGTAATCATTAAGATTAGTAATCATTATTTAACAGGTATTGTATAAGAAAACTTTTAAACTTTCAATATTGAACCGTTTTTGAAAAATTAATAATTTTCTCTTTTAGGCGTTTTTTAGTTGTAAAAAAAAGCAAAAATTATTTTCATTAAAACTAATTAAAAATATGGTTAATGCTTTTGCAGCATGCAATCTTCTAGCTTTTAGTACAGCAAAGGGTATTTTATTTGGAATTGCTGAAGTACTGTAAATTTTAATAACAGTTTCAAGTTAAAATTTAAAATCATAGGTTCGCTTTTTTTGCTACTATATTTTTCAATAACTTAGTATTGGAATACTTGCTCTAGATCTGGCCGTTGTCGAGATATTAGCACTCGACTAATAAAGAAAGTTCTACTTTAAGTAGTTAGTTGCTCTTATTAATTTGCTTTTCCACTCACTGGATTCGCCAATTACTTCAGTATTGATGTTTACACATCGCATAGTTAAACAATAAATATGATACTTATTACATTTATCAATCACAGAGTGCCAAGTGCAGCGTGAATATGTACAGTGATGGTCAAAATATTTGCACTGTTCCTGTACAGTTGCTATTATACTCAAAAAATACATTTTCGTTTAAAATCTTTCGCTTTTTGTATCTTTGTTACTACCATCTCTGGATATAAAAACACAAAATTTGCTTCTTTTAGCCTACAACAACAAAATATTAGAATTGAATTACTGTTGGTCAAAATATTTGCCCCTAATACTTTTTCGTACTAGGATATAGCGGGAACTGTTTAAATTTTTTGCTTTAATTGGCATTCAGTTCTCCATGTTCATAAACTTGAAACAATTCGGCTATACAGGTGATTTTTGCAATAACTTTCACTGAAAATGTAAGGAAATAAGCAGAATAATACAAAAATGGTGTAAGTAATACCGATTTCAAAAAAATTTTGCCAATGGATTTCACAAGCAAAATAAGTGAAAATTTTCGCTTGGTCTTTAGTTTATGGCTAACTAGTCGCTGTTTGGTCAATTAGATGATCTAAAAGCTAAAGCTTACATGAGTGGGTGACAATCCTAATATTTTTCAGAAAGTTAACGTTCAGAATTGCTCTGAGCGAAACAAACTAGAGCTGGAAATCTAATAATAATTTTCGATATTTATTACTAACTTTACCTATCCGCCTATTTTGAGTGCATAATTTGAGAATCATGCAGTGAACTTTTAGTAAGTTCCGGTTAAGCTAGAGACAGGGACCTTGGAACATTGCTCAGAAAGCGATAACTATTAAATATGAAAGGAAACCATTCTAATAGGTGGCGCATGGGAAAATATATTTGAAGTATTCGTTCAAAATTTAGTAATTAATCATGAGATCGACTGTTAACTAACTTCTCAGTTCGATTCTTCAGAATGGGAACATGGTTCACCCGATGACAAGGATCGCGAAACATATATGTAAAATTATTAAAAATAACTGTGGAATCTTGTGATTGATTAGATCAGTAACTTTCAAGTGAACTATAGAAAATTTCTCTGCAATTCGGAATCTACGGAAAAGTTGTTAAGTTTCTATTCAGTCAGAAGCACAAGAATTTAATACAGTTCAAAACGTGTTGACAATCCCATATAAATGCAAAAAATTAAGTTCAAAATTAAAAATACCGCTAATAAAATGTAGAAAGAAAGGACGTCTTTGCTGCCTTTCCGCCTTTTATAGAAACTTTAATATATGGACACTAAACACTTTAGTGTTACCATTAAAAACTAACGATCTTATGAAAACTGGCTAGAAAAAACTTGAATACAAAAAGAATTATAAGAAAAAAAAAATTATAAAAAAAAAAAAAAATTAACAAAACAAAACAAAAATTAACTAATAAAAAAAAATAATAAAAGGGGAAAAATAGAAAAAAATAAATTTAACTAATAAAAAAAAATAACTAAAAAAAGTAAAATTTTAAAGTACAGTATATAATATGGAATGTGGATCGAAAAATTGACCATTAAAACTAAAGTTATTATGAAAACTGCCCAGTTCTTGAAACTTGCCTAGGAAAAAATGCAATAAAAAAAAAAATTATAAAAGAAACAAAAAAATTATAAAACTAAAAATAAACAAAATATAATAAAAAAATGTAAGTAAAAACAAAAAAATTTAATAAAACAAAAAGTTATAAATATAAAATACAGTATAATTCATCTATAGAAAAGCTGGAGAGCAAAAAGCTTATGAAAACTGCACAGTTCTGGAGTCTTGGTTAACAAAAATCCAATAAAAAACAAAAAAAATTATAAAAGAAATAAAAATATTATAAAGCAAAAAGAAAACAGCAACAAAATATTTAAAGTAAAAACAAAAAAAAAATGTAATAAAAAAAAACTGGTAAATATAGAATACAGTATAATCCCGATGTATCGAAAAACTGACAAACAAACAGCTTATGAAAACTGCACAGTTCTGGAGTCTTGGTTAACAAAAAATTTAACCAAAAAAATATAGAAGAAAAAAAAGTTAAATAAAAAAAAAATTACAAAAAACAAAAAATGTTTAGCAAAAAAAAAATTTAACAAAGGAAAAATTTTTAACGCAAAAAAAAAATCTTAAACAAAAACATAAAAATTTAAATCTAAAAAAAAATTATAAAATAATAAACAAACCCGATATATACAAAAATGGTTGATATCGAATTACTCCTTAGTGGCTTCAGTTTAGCAAAGGTGCTTATCATTTTATTGAAAGGTATACATAAAAATTATTTTTGTATATTTTATTTTTACATAAAGAATTAAAAATCAAAATCATTCCATGGATAGCGAAAAATTAACTTAATTGTTAGTTGGTAGTTTGCAGGTTTATTTAAATCGCCAGAGCCTACGCCCTTCTTTTTATCTTTTCAATAACATTTTGAAGTACTCGTAAGTGTAAGACGTGCTTCGGTACGTGATATTTTAGCAAACATTACTGATGATGTAAGAGAATACTGAACGACTTCACTTGCTGCTCC
This sequence comes from Merzomyia westermanni, assembly GCA_949987695.1. NCBI lineage: Eukaryota > Metazoa > Arthropoda > Insecta > Diptera > Tephritidae > Merzomyia > Merzomyia westermanni. Next base: position 67,733,583 of record OX465290.1, read on the forward strand.
AATCAATAGTGATAGAATTATGACCCCAACACCCGAATATGACGAAGTAAAATGACAATACCATCGTCATCTTTAATACGCGCTTAACACCCCAACCTAATATAACCGCACAACGTTTTTTACCGCACGAAAATAAACGACTTTTTTGGTTCTAACCGAAATAAATTTGCGTGCGTGAGTAGCTCTCATATACACAAACGACGTGCCAGCTGAGCGTAAATGTCAAATCGATATGTGACGCAAAACGAAAATTGGAAATTTAGTTAGGTTTTTACGCTGTGCGGTTAGTAGGTTGCTTTCATACAATTTGTATGTGAATGAGACATTTTTGACAGAAAATTGCCGGAGTGCGTTTATATTAGGTTGGGCTGTAAGACCGCTTGGATTTTGGCCGTTCCGTAACAAAGTATGAATGTAATCCCTTCTCAGTGATACGCCACATGGAAACACAAAGGGAACCTTCCACTTGTTTTTTTTTCGTCCTGTAGGGGCCTCTCCTAACTCTGCGAAGGAGTTCGGGTGTCGACTTAAAAAACCTGCTACGCTAAAGAACCAAGTCCAACTTAATTACGTGATCTAGACTGATTTGAAAACGCCCCCACAACACCAACCAAAAATTTAGTACTTTTATCCTCTGAGGACGCTGTAGAAATATTTTACTTATAAATAAAAAGTACTTAGTATCTAAATTAAAAAAATAATACTGATAATTATGAAAATAATCTTAAAAGTTTAAAAACAAAAAAAATTCTGCAAGCCAAAACGAATGAAAATCTATTTCACAAAAAATAAAAAATTGAGGTTTTTAAAGATATTTGAACTAAAAAAAATTAATAAATTTTGTTTTTTAAATTGATTTCAATTGCATTCGGTCTACTTAGTATACACGGCTATCTCCAAATTATCCCAGCCTAATTTTGCTCCAATTTGCTATTTTTTGCAATTACCGTGCTTTGACATAAATCAATGCCACAAAAGGGTTGTCTCACGACAATCACAAAAAAAAAAAAAAATATAGTTATATTAAATAGTAGAAAATAATAAATTTTTTATAATTCAAAACGCTTCTTGCGATAATAATAATTACAAAACATGCGTTTACTTATGTAAGGTAATTGCGTACCAGTGCTGCCAGATCGGCTTTGTTGATCCATATTGCGACGATCATTGCCCATACGTTGTGAGTAGGCGGAAAATGAGCGCTCCTGATCTGGTGTCTGTGGCATAGTTGCAGCCTCATGATCCAATATATATAATTCATCGATGGCAATATCGCAAATATAATGTAAGTGTTCTTGGGCGCGATCAATGCGGAAGTAATGCTCAGCTGTGCAGGCTGAAAAAAGAGTAAAGTGGAATACAGTTTTGTTTTTATTTGCACCATAAACCAATAGTTCTGGAAAGCTTACAAAAAAAAAAAATAATATTTTCTGAATTTGAATTGAAAATTTTTGAACTTGAATTGATTTCTCTAAATTGAAAATAAGAAAATCAGAATTTGAAATGGAATTCAATTATAATTTTTGGAAATTGAAATGAAACTTTTTGAATTTAGATGAGAGCTTCTGAATTTAAAATGAAAATGTCTGGGTTTTCAAATGAAAATTCTAAATTTGAAATAAAAGTTACTGCATTGAGATGAGGATTTCTAAATTTGATATGAAGATTTTTGTTTTTGGAACAATTGCAGTAAACGTTTCTGAAAATGAGAATATCTGAACTTGAAATTAAAATTTCTGTTTGTAAAAAAATTCTGAGCTTAAAAGAAAACTTTTGAGTTTAAAATGAATATCCTCAATTAAGATAGAAGTTTCTGAGTTTTGAATGAAAATTATTGGGCTTGATAGAAAAATTCTTTATTTGAAATAAAAGTCTGAATTTATGTAGATAAAATTCACTAAAGCTGTTCTTCAGCATTTTTTCAATAAAGCCCTATTTCAGAATTTTGTTGAAGAACGTCTTATCCCAAAATTTTTTCCACACAGCTGAATATGTATGTAATAATGGTTCATATGGAGCGTTTTTGAAACTCATTCTAACATAAGGCGTTCTTTAACTTAATTCTGGAATCGGTCGTTTTTGAAAAATCAAAAAAAAAATTTTAACATTTCAATTTATGAATACAAAGTAAGTAGTTTTGGGTATAAATTTAAAATGTGTATTTTGAAATGAAAGTCGTGATTTAAAAAAAAAATTGATTTGAATGAGTTCAAAAGAAAACTTTTGAATTTGAAATAAGAACTGATGAATTTAAAGTGAAAACTACGGACTTTGATATTCTGAATTTAAAATGTACATTATAAAAAGACTGAACTTGAAATGGCGGCCGCCGTGGTGTGAAGGTAGTGTTGCCGGCCTACCACACCGAAGGTCCATGGTTCGAGCCCTGGTACAGGTAACATGAAAAGTGATTTGAAAAAAGTTTTTCAAAACGGGGTCGCCCCTCGGCAGTGGTTTGGCAAACTCTCCGAGTGTATTTCTGCCATGACAGGCTTCTCAGCAAAAAAATTCGTCTCCTTTGTAGATGCCGTTCGGAGTCGGCAAAAAACTGTAGGTCCCACCAATTTGTAGGGAAAATTCAAATCGGCACACCACAAATTGGAAGAGAAGCTTGGCGCAAAAATCTCTTAGGAGGTTTATGATGATATACCTGTTGTATATCGCGCCATAGAGAGAGAGAACTTGAAATGGAAAATTTGTTGAGCTTGAACTATTACTTTCTGATTTTGAAATTATAATTTTGAAAATTCTGAATTTGAATGAAAATTTATGAATTCAAAATAAAAAATATTTCAATAAAATAATACAAAAAATGCTTCTGAACTTGAATTGCATGGTATAAAAAAGAAGGCAGTTCCAATGTCAGAAATTGGTTGTCAAATCTAATTTAATTTTCGCTTGAAAAGGAGATTTCTGACGTTCTTTTGGTGTCAAAATTAGACATAGTGTGGCCCAATCGGATATACGGTAAAGGGAAATTTTTAACCATATATTGGGGATTTTGCCAGATTGTTGTTTGTGGAAGCTTATATAATAAAAACTTCCCTTTAACGATACAAATATACAATTTTTAATTGAACCTCTAAAAGAGGCATGTAAAAGATCAAGGATAATAGAACTGTATTTCTGTGTTTTAAAATTGGGTTTTTATTAATTTAAAAAGTCTTAGAATACTTACTGGACAGTGGGTGACCCCTTATTGACATGTCACCAAGAAATGGGACGTTCTAAACCAGTTTAAAAACAAATCCCTTTGGTGGAATAAAACCTGGTAATTTCGGTGCATTGTTGTGTTTGTCGAGATATAACACTAAATATATGTTTACTGTCGGGATTATTGTGCCATAAACGGCGATGGTCAATTGTAATGTAACTTTTCAGGCGTGATGGGAGAAAGTTGAAGGTTTCTGTCACTGAAGTAATGGGCTTTATCGTAACGCGCTACCGAAGTGGCTACGCCACTGCTGGCTGCAAACAAATAATATCAGAGTGTTTAATAAGCTCAATACGAGCTGGTCCTCAATATTACAGAGGGAGATGTTGGTCTATATGATTTACCTGCTTTAGCAGGTCTACCCTGGTGTTTGAATTGTGAAGCAGCTCAGAATCATGGGTAATATATCAAAAATGTATTCCTTGAGGGCCAGATCAATATCAGAATTTCCTTCTCGACCGTATTGCATAGATATTTAGTTTGTAATTAAATTAACATCTCATACTTTCTATTTGATACTTCTTTTTCCATAGCGAAAAGCAAAGATTTTTAGCCTACACAAAACTTTTCAAACCATTTTTTGATTTGTAAACAAACAAAACGACTCAAACAATACTTTTTAATCGAACTGGTAGCACAAAACGTCATAATGTCTTTAATTGTCATGTAGCTAACATGGCGACCAAAAATTGACAATGGAACTACCTCTTTTTTTCTGCCATGTTGAATTATAATTTTCTTGTTTTGAAAATCGACGTTCTGTTTTTCGGATTATCTGTATGTACTACAATTACAGTAATTGAAATGATTTTAAAGATTAATTTACTCACAATCGATGAAGCACCAATCCTGTGACACCTTCGGATAAGTAATCGACTCCTCAAATTTGGTGTTAAGCATATTGCGTACTTGTTCCAAATCGCATTGTGATTCGATTTCCATTTTTCCCAATTTATTGGCCAACTTGCGCAGCATATCCTTATCGTAGTGATGTTGTTCGTATTGTTGCATTGTTATGCGTAAGATGGTCAGCTGAAGTTTCTCCAATGGATTCACCCTAAAAGTGATGAGAAAGTTTTCAAATTAAAATGATATATCAAAAAAAAATCAAAAAAATTATAAAAAAATGTAAAATAATCAAAAGTAATCAAAACTTCTTTCTTTTTGATTTTTTCTGATCGTAATCAATTAATAATTGCTTTTTCTTGAAAAACAATTAAAATAATTACTACCAATTAAAATAGCCGTCTAAATTATTGATTACTAATTTTTGGTGTGCTAATATTAATTTTTTTGTAGAAATTGGTGCAACGTACATGCTTTTTGCTAACTCTGATTAGATGAGTTTTTCTGAAAAACTTTCCTTTCACAGACACCAAGCACTCCCAAGGGACTAACGAATTTTTCAAGAAACTGTTTCATTTTTGATGTTTCTTGTCCAGTGGCTTGAACCTAAACCTTCGGTATAGTAGGCAAACATACTTTGCTCTATACATATTTCGAAATATTTCATGGAAGATAAACATTTCGGATTTTTTACATATACAGACGAGATTCTGACATGCAGTAGCCTTCCAATCAATAATTCGACTCCACGCAAGAATCTGAAAGATTATTTCTCCACATATTTCAACTCATAATCCTTAAAATGCCATTACTTTTATTTCGATTTCTCTTCTTATTTCGGAAAATTCTGTCAACCCTATGATATTTGTATGCGAAAACATGCGGTAACATTAGGGACCAAGAGTTTGACAATACTAAAACTGCGTACCTGCTGATGAATATGGGGAAGTGCTTTAATTGTTGTTGCTATTTTAAAATATGTTCCAAAAACGCCCTGGCTAAGAATGAGGAACAGTCCATCCCTCCAATGCGGGTTAGGGGTTTAGAATGTGCCCGAGGTAGGCATACCGCTCGTAAGAGACGACTAATATGCACAAAGGTAATGACGTGCAACTCGATGGCTGATCTACGGATGTGATGCCTTTCACCTCTCATTACCCATCTTCTCGTTCCTTACGGAATGAGGGGTGACATGACCTAGAAGGTTACATTGGTCATAAGAAATCGCTACCACGACACGGGCAATACCGCAAGGCAGTACCGGAACGTACCGGGTTCATATCCGGCCAACGACTGTCACTTTCTACAACACTCCCTAAAGCCTTTGGGGAGTGTTTTTGTCGTTACAACAACAATCCATCCCAGAAATAGAACAACTGAAAATTAAACTTTGGGACTTTGTGAAAAATTCCGAACAATTGGACGAATTTTTATAAAAGGTTTAAACTTTTTACCAAGAATTTTTAGATTTTTTCAAGTAGGCAGTTTTGTAGCTCATTCGATTGAATACTTGAAAAAAAGTCTAAAAATTCTTGGTAACAAGCTTTACTTAATTAACTTTTATGATGGCTCATTAATAGAAATTTTGTTTTTTTTTTAGAAGAGACAGGGTATGCGCAAATATGTATAAGGACATTCTCAAAACTCGGGGTAAAATTAAAGAAGGGTTTAGAGGCAATCCAGTATGATAGCAGCGGCTTCGCTTTATTTTGTTGATTTTCCGCCAGGCTGAAAAGCTGTTGTATATTGGAACGATTTTCCGGCATCCTTTCTTGTGACATTTGGTTTGGAGGCAGATACGGATCATATTATACAGGGTGGCGCAAAAGTAATCCTCCTATCAGAAAATGCTATAAATTTTGCGATTGGCCCCTAAAGTCAGTTCTGTTTTGACATTTGTGTAGTAAACACATGCGAAATACACGTTAATAAACAATGTTACGCTACACTGCTCCAGAACGCGGAATATTGCGGACTATTTATTTGACCAATAATCGGTCGGTGAAAAACGGTTACTGCGCAAAAGTAATCCTCCTATCAGAAAATGCTATACATTTTGCGATTGGCCCCTAAAGTCAGTTCTGTTTTGACATTTGTGTAGTAAATACATGCGAAATACACGTTAATAAACAATGTTACGCTACACTGCCCCAGAACGCGGAATATTGCTGACTATTTATTTGACCAATAATCGGTCGGGGCCAAACGGTTACTGTGAATGGTGAGCGCTACAGAGCAATGATCAACGAGTTCTTTTTGCCGCAACTTGATGAATTGGGATTGGATAACATGTGGTTCCAACAAGACGGTGCAACAGCACACACTGCACGTGCCACAACCGATATGCTGAACATCGGCAGCTTACTTTTGCGCCACCTTGTATTACCTACAAATGCCGATTCGGGTACATGGGCAAAAGATAAATATGAGGTTCTGCAAATACTTTAAAGACTACAACTAAAAGACACGGATACTCACTATCATACTAGAGTCCTATGGTCAACAACTGAACAACCCAATACTAAAATTACTGACTTCTATCTGCCTAAACTTTTTATATACAAATCAGAATGAAACATCACACTCAAGATGGCGCAAACCGAGACCGTGTTGTCTTTGAATAAAATTTGACGGAAATACACTAACTGAGGGTTTGATCTCTTTATTTGGGTCGAACTGATCCCTTTTGTTTCAGCATGTCCTATCAGGAGACTAATCACACTTTTTTATGCTTGAACGGTTACTGCTGGACATATCCGCTTTGCTCCCTTTTGACTACGGTCCGACATGTTTACTTTCTACCCCTATAAGTATGCTACATAAATTAAGTCCAACTATGCCCATAAGGCAGATCTGTAAAAAGATTCAATCCATTCAGTGCGCATTCCCCCGACATTTTTTTCAAAATTTTAAATTTTTGATTGTGTAAAACAACATCCATTCCTGAACGGCTTTAAAAATTTAAGCCCAAACAAAGAGTGTGTGTGTTATTGAATGCTAGAGTTAATTTCAGTACAGAATGGTAATGAGGAAAGTATTCCAAATTTCATATGATTGTAAAATTGAAAAGAATGCATACTTTTTTACCATTCACTACTAATGCTTTTTTCAGGGTAGATATTTTTGTAACTTATTAGCTATCCAGATATGTTAAAAAGATTCTTTTCCTTAAAAGTTAATAAATCAGCAAAAGCAAAATTAAATTTTGCTTGGGTGATTTACGGGCAGTTTCGAGAAGTGAAAAATAATTGTTTCCGCTGGCAAGTCTTGGTATATAACTTTCTTCTGTGATTAAATTCCCCCTAAACGGCTTGACTGATTTTGTTTAAACTTGTTTTGCGTATCAAATTCAGTTCGGGGATGGTTTAGATTTACAATTTGATTTGCAAGGTGACTAAGGTCTGGAGATTTGGACTAAAATCTGGACAAAAGATATTGACCTCATCACTTCGTCATTTCTATTTTTTGGCAGAAATTATTCTAAAAGTCACTCTATACTATAAATGTAGCTAACAGAGGTATCGATATGCGGAGAGGAATATCAAACACGAATAGTAGGAAAATAAATAGTAGAGTCAGCGGAGATATGCAGGCAGTGGAAAAATGAGAGTTAGATGAAAGGGCACCGGGGAGAAAAAGGAAACCAGAAAACGGGGGCCTCCCCCCAGAGTCAGAGTGAGAAGAATCTACAACGGCTGCCATTATTTAAGTTTCTCGTATGAAAGCATGCCAATTTCATAATTACCTACCTAATTAAATTGGAAAAATTCATTCAAAAGTTCACTACGAGTATAATCCAATTTATGAAATTATTCAGCTGACTTTCCCAAATTAAAATTCGATGCTAGAGTTTGAAGTGCGAAATCAAGTAACAAAATATAAAAAATATACAAATTCGATTACAAAAACTTTCGATTCGACATACTGCATTTTTTTTTTACATTGAAGTTTCTAAAATAAGTCATTGCAAATTAGAAAAAGAAATTATTGGGCTACAGTTTTTGTCGTTGTTGTTGTGTCGGTACTTCGCCCTGCACAACTCCAATTTAGTTTGATGCCGCCCTTTTAGCGATGAAAATTTCTGTTCGGACGTTACTCAAAGCGAGAGTGGTTTTAGCTTATTACACCGCGTTACACACATTCTGTCCTATGAACCAAATATACTTTTTCGGAAAGGGGAGGTAAAATAAAAATACACGTGTATCGGCTAATTTCATGTACACGTCAGAATTTTTTTTTTTATGTATAAAGCATAAAGCTCGTAGTGTCCGTCTGTCCGCCTGTGTGAAGGACTGGATCGATTTTGAACCCTTTTGCAATTCATTTGTGCAATTCAATGTTTCATCTGTCATACCAGTTGTAAGTGTTGTCAAAAGCATAAACAGTTTAGTGTTAAAAAGTTACTATTGATAAACTACAAATATATGGAGTAGGATGGGTCGAAAAACAATAATTTTTTTTTCGGAACGCTTTAGTAGTTTAAAAATTTGGAGTCCCTTCAAGTTATGCCGAAAAAAGTGAAAAAAATAAAATAAAATTCAGGAAAATCTGAGAATTGATAAAAATCGATTTTTTAAGAAAATTGACGTGATACAGACATTTTCACGAGTCTGCCTGCCAACAATTCAGCTCGATTGGATCACGGAAAAAGGGTTAAAAATCGATCCAAAGTCTTTCACACAGGCGGGCAGACGGACACTGTACATGAAAATCGCCGATACACGTGTATTTTTATTTTTTCTCCCCTTTCCGAAAAAGTATATTTGGTTCATAGGACAGAACTAAAGCTCGTTTTTGTAATGCAGTGTTATCTATGTCAGCAATTTTCTACGAATTTTGAAGTGTAAGAGGTAAAAGATCAGTAAGGACTGTTTAAAGATAAGAGTGACTGTTGCTAAAAATCACTTCAAAAATAAATCAAGAATAATATTAGACAAGTAAACATCGAAATTATTTATTTAAAGGTTACGTGGGAAGTGAAATGTTGGTTTACTTTTTCTGGAAAACACCCATAGACTAAATTGAAAACAGGGAATAGTAAAAAAATTGTTCAATGAACAATGCAAAAAGTCCTGTTAATGCCATATTTTAGAAATTTATTTTTACGGACAGGGAACGTATATGTATATAAATATATGGATATGAGTACATTTTAAGAACATAAATTTAAATAATACAATGTTAATAATTATTTAGAAACCTGACAATTTTCAAAACAGAGATCTTAAAATATTTGTTTGTATTTGCATGCTACAAAGAAAAGGCGCTGCAATCAATTGAATGCTTATTCCGTGTTAAAAGTTATTTCTTCTTCATTCAATATTTTCAATCTCTCTTTCAAACTCCTCAAGTGTGCAGACTTATTTTTCTCTCGTCAATGAAGAGTTGGGGAAACTTAAAGTTACATTATTTAATAGGGTAAATTGAATTGAAAAACACCAGTCCCAATTAGACGATTTATAATCAAAAAAGATTGCACACCTTTACAGCTCTGCCATATGGAACTATTTGGGCTCAATTATATAACCCACTACAGACATAATCTATTAAGCCCGATAAGTTAAATCCCTTTCTATAACAATTTGATTATTACTCTCGTGCTTGTAATATGTAATTATATTACAACAAAATAAATATGTAAACTATATACCGTTATACATACTTGCACATATGTACATAATTGTTTTTTAACTTACTGCACATCGCCACGTCCGTGTTTGCGTTTCGCTAGCATAACCGCCTTATTTAACAAACTCATTTCGATAATTGATGGCTTAACACGGCATGCCTCGCCATCCACCTGCATTGGTATTGTCTTCTTGGTGACGATGCGCGCCGACCGACACTGGCAAATGCATGTACCATGTAAGCCTGCCTGCAGCATGGGCAATTGATAGGTGGTCAGGCCAACGACCTCAATCATGCCGTCATCGATGGCTGGCTTAGATTGGCCAAATGAATCGTTCCACGGATGGGTGCCGCCGCCATAGCTAAAAGTGTAAAGTTAAATGAATTAAGGAAGCACACGCATACATACAAGAAAAAAATTAAAATCATACAAGTGAACAAGAAAGTAAAAAACGGAGTGGCATTTGTGCTGCAGCAACTATCCATACGTGTGCATATAAAGGGTGTTTCATGTTAAAAGTGGTATTTTTAGACATCTTTTGGTTTTTTTTAACGGCCTCAAATTGTAATAAATGGTACAGGCGAGCGGCTAACACGGAGTTGTTTTATACACAGATCTGATTTTTTTCCGCTCGGCTTTCTCATCCGCTCTGTTGTTGTTGTTGTGGTAACGACAAAAACACTCCCCGAAACCTTCTAGGTCATGTCACCCCTCCTTCCGTAAGGAGGGATAAGATGGGTAATGAGAGGTGAGAGGCATCATATCCGTAGATTAACCATCGAGTTGCACGTCATTACCTTTGTGCATATTAGTCGCCTCTTACGACCGGTATGCCTACCTCGGGCATATTCTAAACTCCTAACCCGCTGCCCTCATCCGCTCTGTAAGAGTAAGCTTCGACCGAAAGATATAACCGCGCAGTAATGGTTCTTGGGAATGCCATAGGATCAATGTGTGCACGGAAAAACCACTGGTACGATTAGGTATGTCGTACTGCCTCAGAAATGTAAGATGTCTTCTACAAGGGCACTTTGCTCGCAGTGATAGTGCTCGATACAATAACGCTTAGATGGAAGGGAGACCGCAAGCGAGATTGCAATGGCTGGGTCAGATATAGCGACTTACCAACTAACGATCAAACTTCTCCTTCTGCTACAGTTCGAAGAACGAAGTTAAGAATTTACAACCCAGATCAAGAACAATGGAGTTCCTCACCGAAAGAGGAGGTTTCGAAAAGGGTTATCGTATCGCTGATGTAAAACATATATTTGGAAGAAGATAGCCAAGGTGCGACGTCAGATAAGGTAAAAAAAATCGTTGGCATGAGAGTTAGGATATTTAAAGAAGGCAAGTGAAGTAAAGTTTTCCTTCGACGAAAAAAGATCACGCTCTATAAGTCTCACGTCATAGTGTTTGGATCAAAATCATGGATAGTGTCAAAAGAAGATGGGATGGCCCTTGCAGTAAAACAGAAAAGTTCTTCGGAAGAGTTATGCTCCTTCCCATGATGCCAACTGTTGTGCATCGATGGAGATTTTTCAACTTTCAGCGGGCTAGAGGCTTCGAATATACATGGGGTCGGGTGGAGGATGCCTTGGATAAATGTTTCAAATGAGCTTCAGTTATCGCTGATAGGGGATGAATTGATTGCTTTTTCACGCATCGGTCAAATTGCCTAGCTGGGTACGCAACAATAAATGGCTGGTTAGGTTAGGTGGCGGATGCCCCACGTAGCCGTAGCCAACGGAATCCCATAAACCCTGCCGGTAGCTATCTCGGCCGGTTACACCGTTAGTTCGGAAATTGCTCTCAAAGAGCAGGTCTAAGAGCCGAGCTGAGAAATTATGAGTTGTCGGTTGCTTTCCTTAGCTGCACAGAGACGTGTGTGTGACTTGTTTGCCTTAAAGTTATGGTCCGAGTGGATGTTAGGTAAAGCCAGGTGGCGTCGTGAATCTTTTTATACTTGGATCTAGTACCTACTACAGATGAGTTTATTTCGAACGGCGGCGAACTCAAAAAACTTAGTCTCTTTTGGAAAAGTTGCGGCGTGGATAGCGAGTTGTACGACTGAAGGGCCAAATACTAACATTATGTTTACATTATGTTAAAGGCAGTCATCATATGTTTGTCCTAGTCTAGTTATCACAGAAGTAGTCCTTATCTGAGAACGATCGCTCACCGAAGTGAACTACACTACACAGTAACCAATTCGATGGCAGTTGGGATGGAAATAACCTCGACATTCTTCAGCGAAGAAGGATCCATTAAGTTTGTTGAGCTCGTCTAGAATCGCCTGGGCGGTTAAGCGCCCATTACGAATTAAACCTGATTTCTTTTTTTTCGGACCGAGGTTGAATAGAGATTTAAAGTTTAATATACCTCCAAAAAGAACACCCTTTATATCTCATGTTCTCATGTCCAGCACAAAAATAGCTATCGCCGCTGGTTGCACTTAAAAAAGGTATGTAATTTATAGCTGAGTGATTGCAGTTCTTGCTGCCAGGCATTTAGGACTGCCGCCGCCCAAGCAATTGTGTTAAATCGTAGCGTGCCATTTGTGGCCAGAGTGCACCATTATAGTGCTGCCATATTTTTCATTATATTAGCGTGACGTGTTTTTACGTATATATGAATGCATATATGTACGTTTAGCGTACACTCACCTGCCAATATTTAAAAAGAGCACCGCATGACAGCCGGCGTCTCTTAGTTTACCCGTAAAATCCTGTCCATCGCATTCAAGCGTTACCCATTGTGATAGATTTCGATATTGACGTAATATAAGATCCTTGCCACCCATTTGGCCATAATACATTTTATTGCGTAGACGTGAATTGAAACGTTCTGGATGAGCTTCGCGTGCCTCATGAAATTCGAGTGCAATATGGGCATCAACCCCAAACGAATAATAGTTATTGATCACATTTAATGGTACATTATCTTTGCTACGCGGCACATTGTCGTCCTCCACCTCACGATTTGGTATGACATTCAAACGCCAACGATCCATTAGCACACACTGTGACATACCAATTTCTCGTAATATTTTGCTGATTGGCTCATCAGTATAGCCCTATAGAGTGGTAAGAGATTAAGGAGTGAGCGAGTGGCGAAAAATATATGCGAGCGCCAAAATACTTACACCACCCCAACCCAAAGCGCGTGCGAGATCATTACCCGTACCCAACGGTAATACACCGACTGCAGGAGCTGGCGTTATTGGTGGATTAATTATATCCAAGATAGAGAGCACCCAACCAACCGTGCCATCGCCGCCACATGCCAGTACGCGTAGATTTGGCGCTTTGCGAAATAACTCCAATCTAAAGGCGAAATAAGACAAATGAAATGTGAGCAGTTGCATTTAGAAATATGAAATTATAGTTTACTCTTACTCACCCCATTTTGGGTCCACCTTGCGTCAAATCGAAAACTTGTCTTGGATTGAGTAGATGTTGAAATTTGCCTAAAAGCTTAACACCTTGATTGCCACCTGACTTCGGATTGATGAACACAATCACAGGGATGACATCAGGTGATGGTATGGGCTTGACAATGAAAGCGCGTGATTCCTTTTTCTCCTCCTTCTGTTTTTGTCGTTTACTCGCACCCTTCTTCTTGCTGCCACTCATAGGGACGTTTTTGTTATTGACGCGTATTGATGATTTGAAATTACCCTTGGTTGGCAACTTGACAATCCAAGAAGGTGGCACGATGATGGGTGCATAATTGCCTACGAAAAGAAGGAAGAAATTTAATTAGATGACTTGAGAGTTTCGAACAGTACAGATTATTTTAAATCAACAGGCAAATAATGGCTTTGCCCTCTCCACCATGGTAGGTGATGTAGGTCAAAGCCTTGAAGTTAAAGACATCTGATGACGTCCTGTTTGCTGAAAAATTTCAAGACCTTGCCTATTTAATGAAAAGTATCAGTTATAGGCAAAAGTTATCCGCCGTTGAGAGGAGCAAGCCACTATCAGAGAAAATCGTTTGTCCATGCTCCATCTATTCTCACTTTTACGTATTTCAAAAAGGCCCTCCTCACGTATACTGATGCTCTTGTTGCCCTCGGGATTCAGTTGGCATATCGGTCTTCGACTAGCTCAGAACTTACCTTAAGCTAAAAGATTTGATGGCAATATATTGTGTACTTCAGAATAGTCAGTTGTCGGTCAGATTGACGTAAAATGAGCTTCATAAGAGTCAATGGAACTTCAGAAATAGGAAAATGCATTTCAGAATAGTCAACTGAACCTAAGAAACCGTAAAATTATTTCAGAATAGTCAACTCACCGTCAGAAATTGTAAAAAGAGTTTCAGAAAAGTCAATGGAACTTCAGAAATTGTAAGATGAATTTCAGAACAGTCGGTGGTATTTTAGAAATCGTAAAATGGATTTCAGAGCAGTCAAGGAAATTTCTGAAATCGTTAAAATGAGTTTCAGAACAGTCAATGCAAACTCAGAAATTGTAACATGAGTTTCAGAACAATCAGTTGAAATTCAGAAGTTTTAAAATGAATTTCAGAGCAGTCAGTTGAACTTTAAAAATCGTATATTGAGTTCCAGAATAGTCATGTAGTCAAGAGAACTTCAGAAATCGTAAAATGATTTTCAGAACAGTCAATTGAACTTCAAAAATCGTAAAATGCATTTCAGAACAGTTAGTTAAGCTTCAAAAATTGAAAAATGAGTTTCAAAATAGTCAAGTGAACTTCAGAAACTGTAAAATGTAGTGCAGGAAGAATCAATCTTACTTCAGGTACTACAACTACTCCACATTAGGGTGGTTCAGGTTATTTAGCAAATGGTGCACCAGCCTATTCTTTTTTATTTGAAAACATTTATTACAATATTTGGTATAAGAAAAACTAACAACTCAAACATGCATAAAGGCCGTTCAAGTAAAAGGTTCCACGTATGTCAATTACCCTGTTAGGTTTCTTCTTATGAGCTGTATTTTAAGATTCTGATGTACAGTTTAACGGTTCTGAAATAGATTTTACGGCGTCTGAACATATTTTAAAATTAAACTGACTATTCTGAAATACCTTTTAGAAGCGGTCTTGGCTTAGTAGAAGCAGTCAACTAAATTCTAAAAGCCTTCCAGATTGAGGATGAGCAGATAAGTGGCTAACCGCAAACTACTACATTGTGTTTAAAATAACTTGATAATCAAGTTAATCCGTAATAAACTAGAGTCAGTCTTTGACTATGTGAAATATTTTCTTGCCGACGACGTCAAGTGCAATCGAAGTTGCTGAACAAATACTTGGATATATACATATGATTTTACTTTATATATTGAACACTATGTCAACACTAGGGATGAACTTTTTTGGGACTTTAATAATTCCTGGTATTTCGGGATCAAGTTATACAATCCCGAGATCCTGTGATTAGTTCCGGTATTGGAAAGATTGCTATTCTCCAAAGTTATAGGTGAAATAAGGAGAAATTGTTTAAGAAAATATCTAACCTTAAGATATATAAGAAATAATTAAATTTATGTTTTATTTTTGACGTTTTGTCATTTTAAAATTAAAACTCCGTCTTAGACATAAAATGTAGTTTATTTAGTGTTTATATTTTTATGAAAAAAAAATTGTGTTTATCAAGCCGACAAATTTTAAATTGTCACGAGACGGCGGCACTTTTAAAAGTTTAAAATGTTAATTAATTTATTGTTTTAGAAAATCAATATTGAATAAACCGAAAATTTTCGTTAGTTTGTGGGGTAGACCTACAATTTCTTGTGAGTTACTAAACGGTTCCAGGGTTATGGATAAAATATAGCTTAATCGTTTTTTGTTGTAGATTTAGGAGAGTTGAACGCTATCAGCTGAAGAAGGCACTACGCGAGTGCCGAAACAATTGTATTGTTATTATTATTTTTGTAATAATAAATTCCAAAAAACATTAAGTGACTTAAAAGGTGTTTGCGTTTTAATTTCTACTGCATCTCGAGATGGTAAGAAATAATGCCCGATTATTTTCGGGTCATGAATAAGCACGGGATGCTCGGATTTGCATCCCTAGTAAACATCATATGTACACGGCTAAAAATTTGAGCCTAAATTGTAAACCTTTCGTCGGTTTAAGCAATTTTTTAAACGTTTTTGTAATAAATTCCAAACCGTTTAAATACCTAAACCAATTTTCAATTTATAGCGAATTAGATTTAAAACTGAACTGAAAAAAACGTCTAACGCTGTAGCTCAGTGGGTAGAGCAGACGACTCTGATGCGGGAGCGTCGTCCTGGCAACTGATACAAATGTTTTTCATGTTTTTTAATTGTTAAGAAATTTCTGGTTTAAAATTTAAACTCTTCTTCACGGTAATTTTCTCGAAAACTGGCACAATTCAAATTCTAAACCAAATTTGGTTGGGACATATATGTAGCCCAGAATATTTTTAAATTTTTACTTTTAGCCGTGTATAGCTATGAATGCATGTGTGAAGCTATTCCCATTTGTAATCTTTGAATTGCAATCACTTCAAAGCAATGCGGTTCAATCTGCTGCTTTTATGTACAAACTTGCTGGTTTTGTAGTTAAGTATCACATTGCAGAGGATAGATGATACATTCGAGTGTGCGTTATTACTACGCCTCTTAATGTTAAGTTTTTCGTTTTATTCAAATGTTCAGTGATACAAAGTACAATAGAGTTCGGCTTTCGCTGTTATAATTACATCTTGATTTTCGCCAATTTGTGTAATGTTTAGTATCCAAATTGCTTAACGTTTCGATGTACTCGACGAGTATGCAATACCAAGCATATGAATGTACGGCGGGGCGTATGAGCAACATTTGACTATATGCTGGTTGCAATTTTTATACCTAGTAGTGCTACGCACACAAGGTATATTAACTTTAGTCGCGTAACGGTATAAACGGATCGAGATAGATATTGACTTATATATAACAAAATGCTCAAGAGGAAAAGAGTAATTGATTAAACCATGTCCGTCCGTCTGTTAGCACGATAACTTGAGTAAATTTAGAGATAAATTTGGTATGTAGGTTCCTTGGCACTCCGAGCGCTATTTAAAATGGGCGAAATCGGATGATAGCCCAGCCCACTTTTTATATATAGAATATTTTCAAAAATACCAAAAAGTGATTATTCAGTACATAATACACATATGAGGATTAAATTTGGTG
The DNA here is from genome assembly GCA_949987695.1 of Merzomyia westermanni. Classification (NCBI taxonomy): domain Eukaryota; kingdom Metazoa; phylum Arthropoda; class Insecta; order Diptera; family Tephritidae; genus Merzomyia; species Merzomyia westermanni. Next base: position 67,750,439 of record OX465290.1, read on the forward strand.
TGTACATTAATGTTAAAGCAGAAAATACATTTTTCAAGAAATTTTTGAAAATAGGCGTGGCACCGTCCACTTTTGATTAAGTCAAAATTAGAAATAATATTAATCATAAATCAAACACCGTTCAAGATATCGAAACGAAATTCAGCACGCAGGTTTCCAGGTGTGCAAGGAATGTGCGGGGAAAAAATCTACGAAATCGGTTAAGGTCCACGCCCACTTTTATATGAAAGATTTTGAAGAGGATCATAAATATATTTAATAGGCAATAACTTTGCGTGAAAAAGCTTTATATCATTTATATTTCACTTATAAAGTGTCCGTGAACGAGGAAAGTCGAAAAATGTAAATTTTGGAAAATGGGCGTGGCCCCGCCCCTTTTATAGTGGATTATTCCACAAAACTTTGTATGCCATAATTCCGGAAAAAATTGATTTATCGAAACGAAACGAAATTGGGCGAAAATGTTGTACATATAAAGGACAATGTTTCTTGTAAAAATGGGCGAAATCGGTGAACGGCCCCGCCCAGTTTTTTAACATTGTTTTGAAAAATTTGTTTGCAAAATGTGAAATACGATATTTTTATAACCATGTAAGCTATATAAACAAGATCTTGCACACATAATACGATTTTTAAGAAAAACTCAACCGAAAAAAAATTTTGTGAATTTTGAGGAAGTAGGCGTGGCGACGCCCACTTTTCAGCATAAAAATTCTGGTATTTTCAAAGGCGATTGCTTGTAATTTCAACAAGATATTTCAATCAATGTTTGATGAGAAGAAGAAGAGATGGGCCTATCAATAACTAAACTGCAATAATAAGGACGATGAGCTAAGTCGATTTAGTAATGTCCGTCTCTCCGTCCGTCTGTCTGTCCGTCTGTCTATTTGAACGCAAATTTTTCAACCATAAAATATGCATGTATTTGTATTTTGAAAAAATGTGGTTAGCAGTTGTTGAAGGGAAGCGGTGGGGCGGTAGGGTTGCCGGCCTACCACACCTGTCTTGGGACAGGTAACATCAAAAGTGGTTTGAAAAAGTTTTTCAAAACGGGGTCGCCTCTCGGCAGTGGTTTGGAAAACTCTTGGAGTGTCTTTCTGCCATGGAAGGCTTCTCAGCAAAACTTCATCTCCTTTGTAGATGCCATTCGAAGTCTCGAAGTCGGAAAAAATCTGTAGGTGCCGCCAATTTGTAAAAAAAAATTCAAATTGGAAGGGAAGCTCGGCGCAAAAATCTCTCAGGAGGTTTACATGTTGTATATCGAGCCATACATTTATATTTCTTTTCTTAATTAATTTAACCCTCAAAAATCATGACAGAAGTGGTTTTATTGAAAACCATCTCTTTCTCTCTCTTTATGGCGCGATATACAACAGGTATATCATCATAAACCTCCTAAGAGATTTTTGCGACAAGCTTCTCTTCCAATTTGTGGTGTGCCGATTTGAATTTTCCCTACAAATTGGTGGGACCTACAGTTTTTTTCCGACTCCTGCCGAGGGGCGACCCCGTTTTGAAAAACTTTTTTCAAATCACTTTTGATGTTACCTGTGCCAGGGCTCGAACCATGGACCTTCGGTGTGGTAGGCCGGCAACACTACCTTCACACCACGGCGGCAGCTGGCTTTATAATACGAGCTGAAATGTCTTAAAATGGACCTACGTAAGTTGTGATGCCATAATAGATCACTGCTAGGTATATAATGTTCGGTTCCACCCGAACTTAGACTTCCTTACTTGTTATGTTTACTTTTGATGGGGACATACCACATGCAGGGCAAGTATTTGGTATGGTAGGTTTCAGTCGAGGTAAGTAGGAGTTTAACCTATTACAATGTCCAGAACGAAGTTCTACTATTACTACTCTTCAGCTATTCCAGGTGGTTTGTTATTAATTAGGGGGTTTACAGGCCAAGATCTAAGGAATCTGTCTACAGACTCGCTGTGGACGTCGTTTATAGCCCGCCTATGGTTACACAGATCAAACGTAACTTGGTGCCGGATCTCATCACAGTGGTTACGAAGATGTTTGCTTATGTGTCTAGTAGGCGAAACTTCATCCAATAGATGACGGTTTCGATGACTAGGTTTGTGGCAGTTCAGTTAAAACTGTCTGCTCAACAGTTCCGCGTGCTCACGAACATTGAGCATTTTAGTCTCTTGGTGGAGGTAAGCCTCAGATGATGTAAGAAGACATCCCCTGGCAGTTTTAATGGCGGTGTTTTGGCAGACGTGCAACTTCCTCCAGTTGGTGTCGATCATCGTACAGTCGTCAGCGTGAGAAACAATAGAGACTCCCTCTGGTGGAGGAGGAAGCCTTGAAATATGCCCGGTGGCACCCCATGTTTTATTCTTCGAGGTCTAGATTTCTTGTTCCTAAACTTGCATGACGCCTGTTTGTCGTTTTGCTTAGCTCTTAGGCCTTCTCAGTGATCCGGCTTATCCTGAAGATCCGGGCGATAGTAGATTACCAGTAGAAGCGGCACTCGTATAGTTCAATAAGCTGGTTAATGATGATCTTCAATGCTTGGTGAAGTACTGTGGGCTTTTAACTATTTTTTTTGAGCTCCGTGCGGAACAGTTTGAGCTTCTTCATATTTGGTGTTGGGACGTCTTTTTCATCATCAGGGAATGGAGTATCGGGTTGTTGTTGTGGTAGCGACAAAAACACTCCCCGAAGGTTTTGGGGAGTGTTGTCGAATTAACAGTCCTTGGCCGGATTTGAACCCGGCACGCTCCGGTACTCCCTTGCGGTACTGCCCGACTGTCGTGGTAGCGATTTATGACCAGTGAAACCTTCTAGGTCATGTCACCCCTCCTTCCGTAAGGAAGGATAAGATGGGTAAGGAGAGGTGAGAGGCATCATATCCGTAGATCAACCATCGAGTTGCACGTCATTACCTTTGTGCATATTAGTCGCCTCTTACGACCGGTATGCCTACCTCGGGCATATTCTAAACCGCTAACCCGCAGGGGTATGGAGTATCGGGTGTAACATTTCCCTTGCAATTTATTCACCAATTTAGTCATTTCGAACTTAGACTTGCTCATTTTTTTTTAATTAAATTATTTATAATTTATTTATACTCAATTCTTCTTCACTCACCCAAAGTACACTCTTCGCCAATTTTCGCTTGATTGAAGCAAGATTCCTTGTTATGATAAACTTCATGACACCAAGCACAGGACAATGCAACTATTTCCTTCGAACCAAAAAGTTTGCCTTGGACAGCCTGAAAAATTGTAAATCAGAAAGGACATAATTTTTAGGGAAATTTTTAGGGAAAAATACAAAAATGGATAATTGCCTTAAAATACATTTTTATTTGTGGTCTTCAGTTTGTGAAATAATTACGATTGAATGACAAAGGAATTGTCTAACGGCCGCCCTGTTACCTGTCCCTGAACATTAACCGACGAACTTAACTTTAATTGGACAGCACCCTACCACTCTACCACGGCTGTCGCAAATAACTTTGTATTTAATCATTGAGTACATTTTTCTACTAAATATGGCTATTAAGGCATCCAATGCATAGGGGGGGGGGCTAAAACTGTTCAAATTGCTGAGTAATTTTTTAGTGGAATTAGAAAAATTTATAGCACATGACATTAACTTTTTATTTCAAAAGCAGCAAGTGGTATACTTAACTGCACCACTTTGTATCTTCGAAAACTTTCTTTTCATGATAATACAATTAAATTAGTACGACTTGCCATAAAAATCACAACAATGTTGTCACATGGACAAATTGGATTTTTCACCACACACATTCCTTGTAACTTTTCAAGGGCTTTAAAAAATGAGAAATGCTCTAAAAAGGGATTGGTACGGTGGACGCTCAGATAGTGGCATAAGTTTATTAGGCGGTTGGTTCATTTGTCTGTTTAGTTGTTTGGTTGTTTAGTCTGAGACGAGAAGACACAGTCAACTCCTCTTACCGATAACTGAAGCTAAGTTATCCACCTCGTATTTTTCTTACCCCACCCTCTGCTACTTAGAACGGGTGCAGATGGATTAAAATCAGTGTCGGCGGGTCATCCATTTTCCTTGCGTAACCCAAATAAGTATATCTAATAACCCAAAAACCTAAACAGCGATGCCGGAGGGCATTCATGCGCTTCGCCAGGGGTTGAAGAGTAGGTTCGTTATTAGTTGCACCCTGGATAACGCTAAATGGCCTGCGAATGAACGGCATTGACGGGGAATTTTGTTTCCTTTGTACGATGATTCTGAACTGTTTGACTTAAGCTAGTGGTTGTGGCATTCTGTCTTCGCAGTATATTGTGGTGAAACTTAATCGAAATCTCAGTTGCCCACTTCCCGTTAAAACTTTGCAGCTCCCCTGCTTGCAAGAACAACCGCGAGTGAGGAGTGACTACTTATCCGGGTGGATAGGTTGTAGGACGAAACTAAGAGGTATGGATATGGCAAGAACGAGAGGCTGAACTACAGTAATGTCCATGCGGAAGTGAGTTTCACAACGATGGACAAGGCGTACATGTCTTCGAAATCGAACTCTAGTAGCTATCTGACAGGGACGAGATCGGCCAAGATTGGGGCCCTGAAATCAGGTAATCGACACGCCCACATACGACGTACCTGAAACTGAATGACGAGTTTCGTGGATTCAGAACTCTTCCCTCTACAATTTGGAACAGGGCTGCTGCTCATATTGCGGAAGGATCTGCCAGCTGTAGAACGGTGTTAAAAGCGATACCCAGGACTGCCGAACTGCTGCGGCAAGTGGAGGGGGTTAAGGGCGAACAGGGCCTGGAGAAATTGACAGAAATTAACAGTGCTGACCATCCTACCTGCGGAAGAGGCAGAAGTATCGGGAGGCGAATACATCCCATAGTAGGAGAGCCCTACTGCCTTGGGGCGGCCGAAACTATCCCTTAATAACGTCGAATGGTATTATAGTTAGAGGCTAGTGGAACTTTTTTAGATGTCTCAGCTCTCTATTGGGCGAAGGGTACGTGGGAGCTAGGCTCGAGGCCGTAGAAAGAAGGGACCTTCCTCTTCGACTAAGGGCTCGTGTGTGTCTACCGACTGTAGACTCTTTCGACAGGCATATATTACCGTGAGCTTATTCTAATTCCCCTCACCCGCTGGGAAGTTTATTATATGACTTGCAGTCTGGAGTCACTGTAGAGTGACATAAACCCAATTGTTTTAGCATCGGATTATGTTGCCTGCTATGGACTAAAAATAAATCATTTAGCCTTAGTATACTTTTCGTTTATATAAATCCAGTCAGCGGATGTATTTATTAAACCCAACTGTTAAATATAGTCTAGGAGTTCTAATTTTTGAGTCTCATCTGTAAATAGATTTCCAACATTTCCAATACTGCACATTATGAATATTGAATTGAAATATAATGTATCTCAAGTATGCATGCAAGAATATGAGAAATCCCGTATCCGTCTGGTAGCACTTTCGCTGCTGGAAAACTTAATAAAAGTATTAAAGTGTTTAAGTTGAAACGTGTGTGCAGGCGAATAGCGTTTCTCAGGGGATATCTTGTGTTGGATTTAAGCGAAATTATATATTTCGTAGACTAGTAGGAAGAGAGGCACTAGTATTGCCAATACCGGGACTTTTTTCTTACAATACCGGCATTGGAATATGTTACTAGAACCGAAACGAAACACGTAAAATTTATTAAAGAAAATTATCGTAATTTTTTTGTGAATGTGCAATAGTTTTGAATATTTTAATTTTTTTAAATTTTCCATTTATAGAACAGAAACCACATAAAAAGAAATTTCGAAACTTACACAAAGTTCGGGAACGTTAATCAAAGTTGGAAATATTGACATCAAAATTCCTATATTTTCGAGCAGAATTTTTAGAAAAATTTTGAGTTTAAGTTAAAAGCACGTCAAAATTTCGCCAGGGGTTTTAGAATTTTTCTTGTCAAGAACTCAAATTTACGAAAAACAATTACCAAAATCCTTGACAAAAAAAAAAAAAATTCTAAAAATTCACCGAAAGTTTTGAAATACCCCTAACTTGCACATTATTGTGCTAAAATTGAATGAGCTACTGCGCACTCTAACATTTTTTTAAAATTCTGCCTAAAAATATTGAAATTTTGATGTAAATTTTTAAAAGTTTAATTAACTTTCCTGAGCTTTGTGTAAACTTTGAAATTTCTTTTTATGTGGTTTATGTTGTGGAATTTCCTATATATTAAATGAAAGTTATTAAAACCACAGCTTTTTCTAATTTCGGCGAACCATATCGAGTTTAACTTTACTGCTATTATTATGAACACAACTGTATATTTTAAATCCATTAAAAATCCAATTATTTTTTAAATATTTTAAGGTTAGAAAGTTTCTCAAACTATTACTTCACTTTTTTTTAAACTAAACTGCTGGAGAAATCGAATTTCCCAAATCTGGTACTATGATCGGCATTTCCCGATTATAAAATCACATCCCGAAACTCCCGCGATTGTAAAATTAAAAAAATTGGCTTCCCTACTATGCACGTACTTATGTGGAATGTGTAATAACTAACAATGTTGGCTTTTACTTTGAAAGTGCACGATAAAAACTAAACGCTAAAACCCACCATGTAACCGAAGAAAAATGTGCGAAAAATCGCAAAGGCAATATTTGTAGTTGCAAACCAAAGCACACACTGCACCTGCAGAACTAACAAGAAGGATAGTTGTAGTTGAGCACGTATACATACCAATGAACAACTGTGTTAGAAATAATACCCATTACAATGTATAATTTCTAATTAATATTTAATAAATAAATTGTTATTCAATCGTTTTTTATAAAAAAAAATATATTTGTAGTACCATAAAATGTAACGTCTTTTTACACTAAAATACTACTTGACCAATACATTTTTGTATACCAGAACATAGTCCGGCCTAAACTGTTTAGACGGTTAAGCATCATTTAAAGAAGAATAAGAAGAAAACTTAGCTCTACTTATAAACATTCTGCATTTAGCTTAATTTTTGGTTTGCCAAAATAATCGGTAGTATAAAAGTGGGGGCCCAATCACAAAAAAGAGACACAAAAAAACTGTTTCGTAGCAGAAAATATTTTATATTCTATTCGAAAAACAATCTTTTGTTAAATTTAATGTAAAGTCAACCATTACTGCTTTGGTAATCCGATGAAACGAAATTCATTTTGTTAGGCTCAAATAAAAATAAAGTTTCATAGAAGAAAATGTTACTTACATCCTAATTCGCTTTGATTTAGTTGTGTAATGGTAAATATTACACTTGTTATATTTCGTGAGATTTTAAACCAATAAACAGAATTATCGATATCTGTCAAACTAAGGATTTTCACAATTTTGTTGGTTACGCCAAATTTGCGGTAAGGGCTCGATATGTTTCCCAAACGAAAAATATTTATGTGCCAAAATAATTGTGTGACGCTGCTTCTTTTACTTCAACACCTATCTATACTAATAAAATAAAACCGAAGTCTTTGTAAGAGCAAAGCACCCGATCCAGTAGTCCAATTTCTCAATTAAAGTTTTAAAACAACACATTCGTAGACGCAATAGGTGATAGGGGTAATTTCAAATAACATTTTTAATAACAAATAAGTTTAGTTAAAGCATTAAATGTATCGATACTGTCACATATTTCTAGACCATTAGCTATTGTTCTCTAAAAGAAAAAAAAAACATCATGAGCAGTGATCAATGCCGACAGGTGGCGGTGCACGCCTAATGTTTGGAAAATGAGAATAGAATAGGAATTTAGCTGACACAAAAACCAGAGCTCTGTTAGCTTAATAAATAAAATTTTCCTCTTCTATTCTAATAAAAACTTTCAAAAATCAATTAAAAATAATTATTAAAAAAGATAAAATAAAAATGTTGTGGCGGATTACTTGCTGTTGAGATATGCGGGTTGTGGACTGTATGTTGTTGTAAAATAGTTGCGGCTTACCAATCGTAGTTCCAAACGAATAACAACGTTTTGTTGGCTTAACTTCAATTACTTTAATTATTCACTTTAAATTACGAACTTTAAACAATATTTTGATAAATTAGCGGGCGGTTGTCTCAGCAGCAAGAACAAGAAGTAGATAACAAGAAGAACAAATATGGTAAAACAAACGTCAAACGCAAAATGCTTGACTATGCTTGTGCATTAACCCTTGCGTTGCTTTAATACATATTTAGTAAAACTTATGCTTATTCGAACTCAACATACCGCCGCCCTTGAACTATCTAATTTACACAGGATATGTTCAACTTAACAGTATCAGTACTTTCTTATTAAAAAAAATGTTAATATGAATTTTATAAGGCTACGCTTTGTACATATGATACAGAATTCAGTATAAAAAAAAGGTGCAAATTTAAAGTTACTTAATAATAATCTTTAATGCAAGTGATCTTAGCTAGTCATCCTCGCAAAACAAGTCCTCTTTCGTCGGTAGAAGGCACACTCTTACTATTGGTCGGTTTAGCTCTCCATGTGGTGTTTTCAAAGTAACTACTCGAACATGCCCATCAGAGCCAGGATGGCACTTTACCACGCGTGCAAGCGTCCACTTTGTGGGAGGATTAGAATCGCTGAAGACAGCAACCACATCGCCTACCTCAATGTTACGGGAAGGACGAAACCATTTTGTGCGGCGTTGTAAACTTACGAGGTATTCGTCTCGCCAACGGCGCCAGAAATGTTGCCTCATGGCTGAAATCGCTTGCCATCTCTGACGAAGATTTCCACAGAACCCTTGACCCTCAGGTTCTGGGATTGATTTAAGCGGTTCTCCCACAATAAAATGTCCGGGAGTTAGGACCTCCAAGTCCCCTGCATCCGAGGAATTGTCGCATAGCGGGCGGGAGTTCACGCAAGCTTCGATTTCTGTCAGCAGCGTGCTAAACTCTTCATACGACAGTAATGTTTCATTCAGGGCGCGTTTCAGGTGGTACTTGACGCGTTTGATGCCAGTTTCCCAATACCCGCCCATATGAGGCGCAGCTGGTGGGTTAAAACGCCATTCGACATTTGAATCAGCAAAGAACAATCGGAGTTTTTCGTCACTTATACACCGCTCAAATGCAATGCGTAACTCTTTCTCAGCTCCGACGAAGTTAGTGCCGTTGTCTGACACCATTACTTTACAAAACCCTCTGCGATTTGTGAATCTTTTGAACGCATTAAGAAACGAAGGCGTTGACAGGTCACCGACAAATTCGAGGTGCATCGCACCAGTGCACATGCACACAAATGAGCAGACGTAGCCCTTGGTGGCCTTAGCTCCTCTTCCGTGAGTAAATTTGTACATAAAAGGTCCAGCGAAGTCGACCGCGGTGCGGGTAAAACAACGGGAGTATGTTGTGCGAATTGCGGGTAGATTACCCATAGCCTGGGTAGCAAGATTTCGATTTAAGTACGTACATTTTACGCACTTACGATACACGCTGCGGATCAAACTACGAGCGCCTATGACCCAATATCGGCGTTGCAAGATAGTCTGCATTATGCGGGGCCCAGCGTGCAAGGTGAATTTGTGTATTTCGCAGACTATTAGCCTTGCAAGTGGGCAATTCCTTGGCAGGATGATTGGGTGCCGTACATCAGGGGTGACCTCAGCGTTTTTTAGCCTACCTCCAACGCGTAAAATGTTGCTGTCATCCAAGAAGGGCTGTAAACGCAAAAGACAACTACGAAGCGGAATCGGTTTTTTAGCACTACAAGCAGAGATTTCATTAGCCAAATAGAATTGTTGTGTATATCTGATTAGATACAGCTCAGCTTCCGAAAGCTCATGCCAATTTGGTGGGCCGAAACGCTTAGTACCACTGTTTTGGTTGTAAGCTCGAATATTGGAGACGAAGCGTAGCACGTAAGCCATAATACGACGCAGTTTGGAATACGACGAATATTTCGTTATTACCGACCAGTGGTCACTGGAACTGATTACGTGGACGCGAACGCTGTTTCGAACCCCTTCCTCTGTCGTATGCTCTTGCGATGATGGTTGCTTCCAGTATTGATCAGCGCCTTTCAGGAACTCAGGACCACTCCACCACAGCTGATGATGTAACAATTCGATGGGTGTTACGCCCCTCGAGGCGCAATCTGCAGGATTTTGTTCAGAGCGAACGTGGTTCCAGCACTCCGGTGGTAAGACGTCCTGAATGTCAGCTACACGGTTTGCGACAAAAGTTACCCATCTACTAGGATGCGCTTGCAGCCACGCCAGTGTGATCGTAGAGTCCGTCCATGCGAACAGCGAGTAGCTAAGATCAGGGCAGCTGTGTAATACACTTCGAACAAGTTTAGCAGCGAGATGCGCGGCACACAGTTCAAGACGCGGTAACGTTGTGGATTTAAGCGGCGCCACCTTAGTTTTGGACGAAACCAACGTAACGTTGATGCTACCATCGCTGTAGGTCGTGCGCGCGTACATAACGGCTGCATAAGCGGCCTCCGAGGCATCGGCGAACACATGCAGTTGCGTAAAGGATCCAGCTACTTCTGTGCCAAGCCAACGGTTTACCTTCAAGGGTGCGAGCTGCTGTAACTCCATTCGATGCTTTGACCACTTTTCTGAGATGGATTCAGGGATAGGGTCGTCCCAGCCTACTTTAGTGCGCCAGATGTCTTGAAACCACATCTTTGAGTTTATGGTTGCCGGTGAAAGAAGGCCTATTGGGTCGAAGAGCGTGCTTGCATCCGATAAAAATGATCGCTTGGTTAAAACAGCTGGAGGTTTCTTTAGGTTGGCGGTGAACGTGAAATAGTCTCCTTCCGTGTTCCAAATAAGCCCCAAAGCGTGAACATTCTTATCGTCGACGACGTAATGCGATATGGCTTCAGACGCCTTACACATGCTTTCATTCAGTTCCTCGCAGTTTGAGGCCCACTTCCGGAGCTCAAATCCGCCTTCCTTCAATACAGTGGATACCCCTTGTTGCAGTGCCTGAAGCCCTTCCTTGCTGGATGCGCCGGTAAGTAAATCGTCCATATAAAAGTCGTTCAGTATTGCATTAACGGATCTTTCGCAGTCTAACACTGAATCCCTTGCCGTCTGTTGAAGCGATCGCACAGCTAGATGAGACGCAGCTGCTACTCCATATGTCACACGAACCATCCGAAAATCCTGAATCGGCAAAGATGGGTGGCTACGCCACACGATGCGTTGTAGGTCGGCATGTTTCGATGAAACACAAACCTGACGATACATCTTCGCGATATCTGCGGTTACTGCAAAGCGGTGAGTTCTAAAGCGCGTCAAAATGGTAACGAGGTCTTGCTGAAGTTGAGGTCCGAGGAACAACGCGTCATTCAGCGAATTTCCGGAGGACGATTTGGCGGATGCGTTGAATACTACCCTCAACTTCGTTGTAATACTACTCTCCTTCACAACGGGATGGTGCGGCATATAATAGACGGCGTTGTCCGTAGTCCGAGGTACAGCTTCCATATGGTTCATCTCCAACAGCTCTTGCATGAACTCGTTGTAACGCGATTGTAAGTCGTTGTCACGAGCCATTTTGCGTTCGATTTGTAGCAGACTGCGAACAGCGAATTCCCGCGACTCACCCAATGGTACGTCCACTTTCAGCGGTAACTCCACTAGAAAGCGACCATCCGGGTTTCTTTGATGGGTTGAAGAGAAGTGGTCTTCGCAGAAGCGCTCTTCCATGGTAAGATGGTGTTTTTGCGGAGACTCTTCGAGTTCCCATAATCTCGTTAGCGCGCGATCAAGTTGGACATCAGAAAGCAGGGATAATACCGTAGGTGTTGCCGAAGACGGATTATCGACACTTCCACACAAAGCCCAACCAAACACCGTTTTTTGTGCCATGGGGGTGCCGGGTGGACCCTTGCGAATTTCGGGACAAAGGAGACGACTCATAACATCCATTCCAACCAAAATATCCACACGACCGGGCTTCATGAACTGCGGGTCGGCCAGGAACAAACCCCGAATATGTGCCCATTCAGGAACGTCTAGCGTCTTCGATGGCAAGTCGCTTGTGATTTTTGGGAGGATTAATGCGTCAACAGGATAGCGTTCATTCGAAAAATTGGATGAGAGCAAAAGCGATGTCTCACCCCTACAGCGACCTCCTTGTGAAGAACCGATCCCTGTGACGAATACTGAAGACGATGTGCGGGGAAGGCCTAAGCGTTGTACACACGCCTCGGTAACAAACGTGGCATGGGAACCAGAATCGAACAACAGGCGAGCTGTCTGCCATCGATCGGAGAAATCGCGAACCTTTACTAGGGCTGTAGACAACAACACGGTGCGTTGCGTTACAGGTAGTGAGTTGCCTTCCGAACTTAGGCAGGATGACATGCATGCAGAATCAGCTGATTGGTTTACCGGGGAAGCAGTTTGTTGATTGGTGTTCGTTGCGGTGTTCGGGGCATTGCGGGCTGTGTCGGCGACGTGGGCAGTAGCGGTGGTAGCGGTTGATACTGAGACACCATGGAGCAGCGTATGATGACGTTGGTGGCATATTCGACACGCGGATGTACTGTTACACCTATCTTTAAAATGGCCTGAACTCAAACAATTCAGACAAACCTTAGCTTCCTTGATAAACTTGCCTTTCGCTGATGGATCTAAGTTTCGAAACTTGTCACAAGAATATATCCTGTGAGCAGCATTGCAGTACGTGCATCGGGACTGGTTCTGATCAGACATCGCGTGAAACACCTTCGTGGACTTCGCAGATTTCGCCGTGGTTGACTTGCTTGGTGATGGTTCAGGCGCGGTGGTACCCAACATTGAAAGCGAACGACATCGTACCTCTAAAAACGTTGCTAGTTCTTCGAAGGTAGGAGGCTCGTCGCTGACCAGTGAAAGCTCCCATTGCTTGCGAGTCTCAAAGGCTAACCGTTTTACCACTTCATGGACCAACCAATCGTCCCAGAACTCTACAGAGCGACCTAGTGCCTTGAGCTCACGAACGTGTTGCTGAAACCTATCGAGAACACTTTTGATAGCTTCGGAGGTGTCTCCAGCAGCCTTGCGGATGTCATCCATCGCCGTGAGATTTGCTTCCACTATGACCCTTATTACCTTGTAGCGAGACTTCAATAGATTCCAGGCTTCAACGTAATTCGCGTCGGAAATCTTGAAACCATTGATGATGCTGAGCGCGTCCCCTTTTAGACAGCTACGTAAGTAATGCAGCTTTTGTCCGTCCGATAAAGTAGCATTTCCATCCACCAATGTGCAAAAGGCATCGTAGAAGGCGACCCACTCTGTGGAATCACCCGAAAACGTTGGTAAGTCCATTTTAGGCAAACGTATTGCAGCGGATATTGACGCGAGTGCAGGTGCGGGTTGCGTTACCGGTTGCGCCAGACATTTCTCTACACGCTTAAAATTTGCCAAGGCTGTCGCGTACCAGGTTTCGCATTGTATGCGAACATTGTCCTCTACGTCGGCGTTGTCAGCTCCACAGGAATTTTCGACGGCGTCTTGAGCAGCACTGAAACGCTCCCACTGCTCGTTGAGGATTTGCAAATAACTTGCAACACTAGCGGCGTCCATGGCAAATGCATCGTCTATACTCTTCGACATGTATCTCTTAATAGCTTTTAGGGCAGAGTCGCGCGTTTTTACGGAGGTGGACATTTTTATTTTTCTATATAAATTTTGGGTACTCTAATGTCAGTTTCAATTACAGGCACGAACGCTGGTAAAGGGTACGGTGAAAAAGGTACGGCGATTTTCAAAGGGCAAATGAAGGTTACTTGAATGCACAAAAAATGTCCAAATTGGCGATTTAAGGCAGAAATAGTATTTAATTGAAGTTAATATTAAATTTCGTTTGTATAGCGGCAGGCTTATTAGCAAAATATATACGGCAATGTGCGGTGCGAGCGTAGTGAATGCGGCTCGTAGGATCAAAAAATGTTGTGGCGGATTACTTGCTGTTGAGATATGCGGGTTGTGGACTGTATGTTGTTGTAAAATAGTTGCGGCTTACCAATCGTAGTTCCAAACGAATAACAACGTTTTGTTGGCTTAACTTCAATTACTTTAATTATTCACTTTAAATTACGAACTTTAAACAATATTTTGATAAATTAGCGGGCGGTTGTCTCAGCAGCAAGAACAAGAAGTAGATAACAAGAAGAACAAATATGGTAAAACAAACGTCAAACGCAAAATGCTTGACTATGCTTGTGCATTAACCCTTGCGTTGCTTTAATACATATTTAGTAAAACTTATGCTTATTCGAACTCAACAAAAAACAATAATAATTTCCATAAATAAAAAGAAAAATTATTATTATTGGCCTTGAGCTCGTTTATAGTCAAAACAACAATTCCATTTAATTGTTGGTATACCAAATATTTTATTTTATTTTATTTTAGGTATTTTATTTTATTTCATTTAAATTATTTTCTTTTATTTTAAAATATTAAGAAATTAATTATATATAAATTAAAACAGCAAAAATTATTGTTTTTCATATATAATATATATGAGTCGACAATACTAATTCGACAATACTGCTCGATACAATTTCTTAATATTTTACAAAACAAAGGCCGATAACAAATAAAAGTAATTATTTTATTTTATATTATTTTATTTTAATTTATTTAATTTAATTTAATTTAATTTAATTTAATTTTATTTTATTTTATACGTCAAAGGGTACAAAACTTAAGTATCAGTACAATTATTGTGAACACAGCTGTATAAAAATACAATAACAGCAACTAAAGAAAGTATGTCAACCCCTACTATTTATGACTAAACACGTCTACCAAGGTGAAAACCAATACAAATAAAATTTTCTCCTGAATACTAACCCCAACGCATATTTCTGTGGCAATAATCGGAGAAAGCCAAACTCAAGTTTGGTCGAAAATGAGATAGTACCACAATTGTGTTGTCCGTGCTAGGAGTTATAATCGCACAAAATTTCATGGCTCAATTTGGATTTTATGGACAAAAAACTATATCTCAATTCCATACATTTACACAACAATTTCAACTTTCAAAGCGATCTAATGCAATATTAAAAAAAAAAAAATACTTTGGTAGTTTTCCCTTATTGCCACAGATTTATAGAACTTATGTGGAAAAGTGCCTTAAAGTATGCAACCTCTTAGCTCTTACACTCACATCATGATTAAAAAGGTGAACCTCTCCAAACAAATTACCCACTGTCTTATCGACTTCTTTGGTTGGTGCGACCATGTTTTGTAGTGGTGTTACTTTTAAGTAGATTTTTTCATAAATAGTTATTAAATTTTTTTAGCAGACCTATCGATATATATATAATTGTGTTTACCCACGACTTATACTCATAAATAAGGTGAAGAATGAAAATAAAAAGAAATTATATTATGTAGAACACAACTTTATGTTTGAAAAAAAAAATTAAGAGAATACTATTATGTGATGAACCAGCCTCAAAAGCAAATTTGGGCTTTTTCCTTGGTGTTAAGTATCGTTGGGCTCTTGTGTGCACACTATTTGTTGGGGTTGTGATTTTTTTTAGATTTAATTTTCGAGATCTGATTTTACAATACCAGCATCTCGGTATTAGTACCGGGATTTGGGTATTCCTTATTCTTCAATAATTTTCCGAAAAACTATCCACTTTTAAAATATTTATCAAATAATTGGATTTTGAATACGAATTTTTATTTAAAACGAAAGCTATACACTGATTACAAAGCAAAATAAATAAGTTAAATTATTTTTCAAAACTTCTGGATTTTTTTTCAGCATACTTTTCGAATTTTTTGAGGAACGTTTTTTAAGCAATCGTTTATGAGTCATCACTGACACATGCAATGTTTGTGAAGAAAGTTTGTGCTATCAGACTGACAAAATTTTAAAATTGACTTAAAAAAAACCAAACTTTTGTAAAGATTCGTGTTATATCAACACTACACTCAACGATTTTCTGAAAGTTGAAGTATTTTGGAAGAATTTTTTTTAATGTCTTGTAATTTTTTTGGCGAAGGACTGATTTAGGCTTTCTGCCATCTTCAGTGTTTACTTAGTTTTGGTTTGTTGGGAGATGTAAGATTTTTATTAAAAAGCGAATATTAAATCTGTGGGAATAAGGGAAAAAACCAAAGCAATTTTTTTGAATTTTTTAGTGGACCGTTTTGAAAGTTTAAATTGTAGTGTAAATATATGGAATTGAGATATGGTTTTTTGTCCATAAAATCCACAATTTTTGAGCAAAAGTCGTGAAAACTTGTGTGATAAGAGATTTGTGTATACACAATGCTGTTACCACCTTATTTTCGACCAAAGTTGTGTTTGGCTTTTTTCGCTTATTGCCACAGAAATATATATAATAAATGAATAGAAAACTGGCTATATTGGGTCGGATAAACTCACAGCTTGTTGTTAGTTGCTGGGAATGCTCATGTTACTTTAAGCAACACAATCAAAAAATTAAAATATTTAAAAATATTGCTATTAAAATATAAATCACACAGATTTACCTCCAAATTCATAAAAAATAAAAAGGCTTCATAAATATTTTTAAAATTACATCTCTCTGTTACAAGAGCTTTTCTGTTTTGTATTTTGTTAATATGAGAGTTAGTAACATATTACCGTTTGGTTTTTGTCGTAGTTTGTGTGTTTGTCTATCATAATTGTCTTTTTTTTTTAAATGATGTAGTCCCTCGTCAAATGTTAGCTATCCAACGTGTACCATCTTCCGTGTTAAAGTGCGCTACTATATTATATATTTGAATCGTATATACTCTTAAGGCAATTGCATTTGATAGTTATAAGATCATATCAGCTAATATTGCATTTTCAATACATGAGTTTTCGAGGAAATGAGAAATTAGAGTATTGTGGCTCGCAGCAGCGTTGACTGTGTTAAGTGTTGTTGTTGTGGTCTTGAAATCCAATTACTTGGTATGCATTGCTTTTGCATTGCATTGTGATTTAAAATGCTGTTCATGCTCTGCCAATTTATTATTAATTTTGTGTTTAAATAAATGCCGTAAAATTCCGATGTATCAAAAGATAATAAATATTTGTTTTATATGAGTGTGTTTTATTTTGAGTACAATAAACAAATGGGAATATTTTTGGAAAACATAAAGGTATGACTTATCAAAGAATTTTTTTGACATTTAAGTTCTTTCGAAAATTAAATAAATAAATTTTCCCCATACATAAATTACGTGGGAAAGATTTATTGCTGCTTCAAAAAATCTTTCGCCATTAAACTTTTTGTTGAAATATTTTGTTCACAGATTTTGTAGGTCAATTTTCATTAAATTTGACAAGTTTATTTTGGCAAATGTTGTCCGACAAACATTTTTTTTGATTTATAAACCTCGATAGGTAATCGTTCTATACAAAGCCCGTGAACCCGTCCCGACCGGTTTCGAAGTTGTTGTGCAAACGTCGTGCAATTCCGCTTGCTTGTCGGACATAGTGAAGATCAGATGTTAAATAATGATTACTTATCGTAATGCTTACCGGTTTGATTAATTACTTTCTTTAGAATCCATTTAATTATTGATTACCAATTACTTTAAGTTTTTAATGATTATTTTCCAATTAATTAAAAAAATTATCAAAAAAAATAAGATTTTATACGATTGCTAAAAAAAATCAAGAAAAGTTGTTTGAATTACTTTTGATTATTTTTGTTTTTTTTTCTGAATTTTTTTGGTCATTTTTGATTGTAATAAATTTTTTTTTAATCGTAATCGATTAATGATTGCCTTTTTTGAAAAACAATTAAAATAATCATTACTCATTAAAAAAGTCGTCTAGTTAATTGATTAGTAATTAATAATGAAATTTAACAGGTCTGGTGAAGAAAGGTAATACGGTATCGATTTCTCAAAGATAGCTTCATAGTTTCCAGTTCATGTTTTACCATCATCCCGATTCGATTCATTAGTTTATGAGTCAAGGTTAGTACATATATCCCTGTTTCCCAGAGCACTACATCTACAACAAATACCTTAAAGTTCTGTGATGCCATTACCGTAAGGGTTATTGCATCATGTAGGAGTTTTTTCATTACCTGCATATATTCTGCAATATTTCCTATATTTAGATCGCCTATATTTTAAACACTTTCGAGGGATTAAGAGAAATATCAGTTTTTGGGGGTGGCAATAGAATGTGTATGACTATGTTAAAGAATAGATGACCATTTAAAGAATAGAATGTGTAGCCTGGTGTGGGCTACATTAGGGATGGAAATCGCTAGAGGTCCCGGAATTCCGTATGATTTTAGGTGCCGAAAATCTCGGAAGCTATTTTATACAATCCCGGAATTTTCAGTATTGGAAATATATTACTGAAATACGTGTGATTTAGTTATAAAAATATCTTTATTTTTTTTAATGATGTGATTTTTTAGCACTAAAAAAAACTTTTGTAAACAAAACTTTGGTACCAATTTTACAATAAATAAAAAAAGACGTGAGTGCCAAGTACTCGTGGAGTTTGATGTGTAGACATGTGTATCCTGTACATAAATTTTATTAAATTAGACATTGCCCAGCGATTGAATTTCAATCACACAACTTTATTTTATTTTATCTTGTTTTATTTTTAATTTTTTTTAGTTCAATTGAATTTTTTTTATATTTTATTTATTTAATTTTTTTAATTTTATTTATTATTTTATTTTATTATATTTTCTTTAATTTTATTTTCTATTATTTAAATTTTTTTGCATTTAATTCCATAAGTATTTATGACCACAAAGATTACACAAACAAAACCAATTAACTACCGTGCTGAGTATTCTGAGCTGAAATAAATTTAACATTAATAATCATTTGTTTGTATATTTATGGTAAACACAATTGCCTTCCTCTTTTGCCGATTGATGGCATTCATCGTGTTTGGGCAAGATTACAACAATCAGCAAAGCACTTGCAAACACATACCCACATAAGCAAAGCGTCACATAGATATCAACAAAGCAGTCAAACAAGATTTCTATACACAAGGCACAGACAGAAGCACGGTTACAAGCATCGACGTTTTACTTTGCTGGATTGCTCTACTTATGAAAGTTGCTCCACACATAATAAGAAAATGGTTAAGGGCGAAATAGTGTTTCAATCGGCTAGGCCAACCACAGACAAATTTGCTATTCAGGGGATCCATTATGACAGCAAATTGTTAGTCTCATCAAAAGCAACTCACGAAGTTTAACAAATCATTCAAATTTTTTAAGCCAATGATAATGACTGACCGCCTTGAAGTCTTCCGCGCACTCACTAAATATACGAGCTTCTGATGCGAATTACAAAATGTACTAGGCTTTCATGGACATTTTAATCATGCTAAATTTCATCGACGAGGTGCGCTTTATTTGCTACCTCTATTATTACACTGTTTAGACTATTCTCGCTGCGATTACATGTTAATGTACTTGTGGGTAAAATTACATCAATACAACTATTATTGATAACTACTCACTTTGCCACAATGTTTGCATTTGCCCTTCTCCATTTTACGATGCACCCAATGATGGTGGGTCGTCGATTGTTCCCTGTATTGTCTTACGCCTACGTCTCGAAATGTTGGCTTACACGCTAATTGAGTCTTTTCATTGACGATTGGAATGCAATTTTGATGCGCAATTAATTGGCAGGCTGAGCACTTCATGCGTTGACCACTTTTCTGTTGTTGGAACAATAAAAGAAATAAAATTTTGTACATAAATAAATATTTAATATGATGCGATGTGCCAATACATAACTTCGGTAGGTAAAGAGTAATACGAAAACTTAAGCAACATAATTGCAATTGTGTGGCCTTGGGATGGGTATTTTATTGAAATTTTATGCTATTAATTGTTTGCTCTTTTGCTTCTTATAATTTCAAATGAGAAATATTTTGATTTATTTTGTTGCGTTGATCTTCCGACAGGGTAGTAAGCTGATTTTTGTTGGAACGATTTTCCGTCATCCCTTGTCAAGTTTGGTTTTCTGACAAACCGAAACTAGGCATTGAAAATGGCAGATCGCCGAACCCGGTTTGTCACAAAACCAAACTTGACAAGGGATGACGGAAAATCGTTCCAACAAAAATCAGCTTACTACCCTGTCGGAAGATCAAGTTTGGTTTTGTGACAAACCGGGTTCGGCGATCTGCCATTTTCAATGCCTAGTTTCGGTTTGTCAGAAAACCAAACTTGACAAGGGATGACGGAAAATCGTTCCAACAAAAATCAGCTTACTACCCTGTCGGAAGATCAACACAACAAAATACATCAAAATATTTCTCATTTATATTCAACAAAAATGAGAAATATTTTCTTTTTTAGTTAGGAACAATCATTATCAAGATTTTTTTTGTTCATTCGTGACTAGATGGACAGGATTTTTTTGGTTAGTTATGAACTCTTCATAAGTATTTCTGTAAAACACTTTATGAACTCACATATATAACATGATAATTTTGTCCTGAAAACCAATGTTTGAATAAAAAATCCTGACCAATAAAAAATCTTGATAGTCGTTATTTTTAACAAAAAAAAAATATTTTTCATTTATATTGGTTATATTGGCGGCCGCCGTGGTGTGAAGGTAGTGTTGCCGGCCTACCACACCGAAGGTCCATGGTTCGAGCCCTGGTACAGGTAACATCAAAAGTGATTTGAAAAAAGTTTTTCAAAACGGGGTCGCCCCTCGGCAGTGGTTTGGCAAACTCTCCGAGTGTATTTCTGCCATGACAGGCTTCTCAGCAAAAATTCGTCTCCTTTGTAGATGCCGTTCGGAGTCGGCAAAAAACTAAAGGTCCCACCAATTTGTAGGGAAAATTCAAATCGGCACACCACAAATTGGAAGAGAAGCTTGGCGCAAAAATCTCTTAGGAGGTTTATGATGATATACCTGTTGTATATCGCGCCATAGATAGATAGATTGGTTTTAAAATGTCTCTGTACGAAAAGTCGCGATTTTTTTCCGTGTCCTAATGTACATTTATATTTGGGTTAACGGTGATATCAAATTAATACATGAAACTAAAAGTAATTGATTATAGTGAAATTATACTTTTGTTCGGATACGGCTTTTAACCTATAAGAATTTTAATAAAACAGTGAATTCCCAATAGTACACATTTTCCCCAATACTTCTGCATAACTTATTTGCCTATACTCGTATGTATGCATGCAACATATTCAGGGGCTACACACACATCTACAATTGTTTTTTGTTGTATACCAGGGATCGAAATATTGAAAATTTGGTTCAAAAGTTAGTTCGCTTTTTAGCACAACATACTAAATCGAGAAACCACCGCTAAAAATTTCACCTTTTCAACAGTTGTAAGAGTGAAACTTTTGACTTTTATAATAAACTAGAATTTTTATTTTAATTGTTGTAGTAATTAAAAAACTTAATTCTAACTAATTTTTAAGCTTTATAATCAACATGTAGTCTGGGTTTTTATTTTGACTGTTATAATTACTATTTTTTATGATAAAAATAACTCTATTCAATTTGTATTCCTCACTGTCATTTAAGCTCTAACAAATATCTAATTTGAACTTTTATTTTTTACCTTTTCAATAAAAATTATTTGAAAAAAATCTAATTTTAGTTTTTATTCTTGAATTTCATAATATAACTCAAATTTCAACATTTATTCTTAACTTTTATAATAACTAATTTTTGACTTTTAAAATAAAACTAAAATGTTTATTCTGCCCTTTTTTTTTAATAATTTTTACTTATTTCTTTTAAATCTTTTTTAACTTTTTTTTTGAAATCTAGTTTTAAATTATAATCATCAATAACACTGGTCTACAAATCCCAACCTTTTTTCTCCATCAGAGAATTGTATGTAAAACCACCCCCTGATTCCGAAAATCGAGGCTATTTTTGATTCTATGGTACCGTTTTTGAGATATTTACGATTTACCGTTATTTAAAAAAAAAAAGATGGCTCCCCTCAATCAAGTGCATCTCAAGAACAAATTGGGCAATTCCAAAATGGTTTGAAAAATAAAATTTGCTATAAACAATGCATGTTCAAAGATAATGAACAGTCAATAAAAAATATAAAAAAATTTGTACTTTGCGGGGAAGGTATCTGTAAGCTCTGTTTCATTACAAAAAAAAAAATAGCTCTCATTCAATAAAATCGATGGACTAATACAAAAGTTATAAGCATTCAAATAAATATAGCCATACAATACTTAAGTACCCTACAAATATTAGCATATGTACATATGAGACGATAACAATGTATGTAAGTTTTGTTTTAACTCTATCTCATTTTATACTTAAAAAAGTTATTTGGTTTTGTTTTGACGCTTATTTAGATTAGGATCGGTTTCTCTTATGAGAAACCAATAGTAGTCACCCATCATTGCGACATCCCAGAATGCTTGATACGGACTTTCAATTAACTTCATTTGCTGAAGAAACCGTTCGCCATGCTCGTCACAAAGATTTTGCGAGAACAAATTTATATGGGAGTGCAGAAAATGAATTTTTAAAGACACTTTACTCCTAAAAAGAAAATAAATAAGTAAATTATATAAATAAGTGACACATTTGTGTGTAATTTTCTTAGGCTGGATTCATCGTTCAGTTCCGAACAAATTTTTTGTTTACATTTTACTCGTTCTTTTTCCACTTCTCTGATACAGAATGAGAAGAGAACGAGCAAAATGTAAACAAAAAAATTTGTTCGGAAATTTAAAAAAATCATGTAAATTTAAAAAAATTTTCATACAAATTTTTTGTTTATCTGGCATATATGTTTTAAATGTTTTTTTATTTACCCATTTTCGCATAGTTCTTGACTAAGTCGTTCACTATCATCTCGTGGTTAGGACTTTTGCGTTTGCCTAAAAAAGAAGCAACGACCTTTCCAAAAGAATCCCACGCTGCTGCCTCCCCTGGTGACAATAGTTCTTTGAATTGGTTATTGCTAAGCATCTTTCTTATTTGCGACCCAACAAAAATGCCTTCCTTTATTTTGGCTTCTGAAATCTCTGGAAAGATGGTTTTTAAATAACGGAAGGCTTCACCTTCTTTGTCCAAAGCCTTAACAAAGTTTTTGATAAGTCGGAGCTTGATGTGGAGCGGGGGTAAAATAATTTTTTCTTTCTTTATAAGAGGGGAGTATTTTATGTTATCCACACCAACTTTAAATTCGATTCGGTCTGGCCAATCCTTTATGATATAGTGGTCTTGACGAGCTCGGCTATCCCATTTGCAAAGAAAGATACAGTACTTCGTGTACCCTTTAAACTTAATTTATTGCCGTCTATGAGCAATCACCACTCTTTGGAATCATATGGTTCACCAAACTGTTTGAATAAGCCAGTAATATATTTGCAGTAACAAACACTGCCCTCCTTCGTATAGAACTTGGAAAATGGTTAGTGACGAGTTCTATAATATATTACCTTAACATCGGATGAAAGGATTTTAAATTCAACTTCCGTTGAATTTTGTAGATACGCTGGCATGCGTTACTTTTCTTGACCTTCCTACCCCAAATACTTCTGTAGTACAAATATAGCAGTCCGTCGAATGGCAAGTTGGTTCACTCCACTTCATTGGTGTCAGATATGCATTAAAAAGTAGCAAATTACTGAATTTTACCATGCACCTTTTTGTTCCGGATTCCGAATGAATCAATTCGATTCGACATGTGGTGCACGCAGTATTCCGTGTCCATGATTTTTCAGTGTTTTTAGGCCGAATGCCAGAATACTTATAGCATGTAACTTTCAAAGGATTTGAAAACACACGTCGCATCCTTTTAAAAATATATTGACCGCAGATGAAACAAAACATATCTGGATAATTTTTACACTCAAACTCTCGCGCCCTTTTATTCATATTATTTTTTTAAGTATATGACGGGTTATAACATGCACATAAGTCTATAAAGCCTGAACAGTATCCGGTGAGCCTTGCAGATATTATGAAGGAACATTTCGCATTTACTCCTATTTATACTGAGAGCAAGTAAAAATCGCAGCCTACCTAGACAAAAAGGTTCTTAGTTATACAAAGAAAACACTCCCTGCTTTAAAAAATTTGCTCTTGCTTCAAATGTACCAGGGTTTGAAATTTTAAAATTTACCTTCTTGAGAAACGGGCATTAACAGTTTTCTGTACCTAATAACCCTTCGAAAATCTACTTATGTACTAACTAATATATGAATACTAATACATATGTACGTGTAGGGTACTTCAGTATTATATGGCTATATTTATTTGAATGCTTATAGCTTTTGTATTAGTCCGTCGATTATATTGGATGAAAGCTTATTTTTTTTGTAATAAAATAGAGCTTACAGAGCAAATATCTGGGAAAAAAAAAGTTTTCGAAATCCTTCCTCGCAAAGTACACATTTCTTTATATTTTTACAAAAAAAAGTTAAAAACCGTATTGATTGTTCAATATCTTCGAACCTACAGGGCCTAACGAAAGCTTTTAAAACTTTCAAACCATTTTGGAATCTCTCAATTTGTTCTTGAGATATACATAATTAAGGGGAGCCATATTTTTTTTTGAAATAACGGTAAATCGTAATTATCTTAAAAACGGTACCATAGAATCAAAAATAACCTCGATTTTCGGAATCAGCGTCTCTGGTGGGTTTTGCCTGTAGACCAGTGTAATTATTTAAAAAAAGCTTATTTTAGTTTTTATTCTTGAATTTAATAATATAACTCAAAATTTCCACTTGTATTCTTAACTTTTATAATAGACTTTTGAAATAGAACTAAAATGTTTATTCTGACTTTTGAATTTTTTTTATACATTTTTTTCTAATTTTTTTTAAATCTTATTTCAACTAATTTTTAGCTTTTTTTCAAATCTAGCTTTAATAACTTTTAATAAAAATAAAACTGCAACTTTTTGCATAATTCTTATAATAAAACTCTAATTTGAACTTTTATTTTTAAATTTTAGTAATAAAACTAAAGTTTAAACTTAAATTTTTGTCTTCAGTAAAATAAATCCAATTTTAACTAACCAAAAAAATATAATTTCAAACTCTATAATACTACGTAAAACAAAAGATAAAGTAAAAAGTACGCAAATCACGAACACGGTAAGAACCACACTACGTCAAAACTATTTTCAATTCAACAATAAAATATACAGACAAACAAACGGACTTGCGACGGGAAACCCAAAATCGGCTATTCTTATGGAAGCGTTTATGCAAAACCAAATTCCAAATTAGGAGTGTTATTTTACGCAAGGTATGTGGATGATATCATATGCGTTTTAACTACCAACAACGAAGAGCAAGTACTGGAGTACCTCAACAAGCAGCACGGGAACATAAAATTCACAATGGAAACCGAAAAAGACGAAGGAATCAATTATCTGGACCTCACAATAAGTATTGATAAAGCTAGAAATAAATTCAACTACGACATATATAGGAAAGCAACGGCCACCGACACAATAATACATAATACCTCGAACCACCCACAACAACATAAAAATGCAGCGCTAAGGCACTTAGTACAAAGATTGGAAAGAACACCTCTTACACAAGAAGCATATAGAAGAGAGCTTGGAATAATATATAACATCGCTACAAACAACGGATATAAAAAAGCACTAGTTGATAAACTCAGGAGAGACCTTAGAGAACAAAAAAGAAGCAATGGAGAAGAAAGTACACAAACCTGAACGACAATGACATATACTGGAAGGGCAACATATAAATTAGCAAATTTCCTTAGAAAATACAACATCAACACAGCGTTCAAAACATCGAACAATTTAGGACGGAAGCTAAGAACCAAAACTAACTCAGTAGATCCATTTAGCAGCCATGGTGTATACAAGCTCACTTGTGAATGCCAGCACAGTTACATAGGACAAACCGGAAGACAAGTAAGAACGAGGTTCAGAGAACACATTAGAGATTACAACAAAAAGATACGGAATCCAACCATCATACCAGAGTCCAACTTTGCGAATCACATGGCGGAGAATAAATGCCCCCCCGGAAACATCAAAAAAACAGTCAAGGTCCTACATGTACAAGCAAAAGGCAGACGTCTGAACGTACTCGAAAACATGGAAATCTACAAACAAAAAACATTCGACGGTAGAATAATAAACGAACAGACAAACACTGTTTCCGACACAATATTCGAACCTTTAAAATTGGTTTACAAAAAACAAAGCAACCACTCAGGTACAACAAACACACACGCACCGACAAATAAGCACAAAACAGCAAAAGATCAAAAACAACAAACAAGCAAAAAAGGTCAAACAACAAAAATCACCAACTTCTACCTGCCTCAGTCAACCACAAAAAAACCGATCGATGCAAACCACCCCCGTTTCTGAATGTACACACACAACACATGCACACACGTACACAAACAGACACCCATGCTGACGTTACCTGCTACCTACTATAAATACAAGACAAACGACCACAACATATCAGAACGAAAATCGACACTGATGATGGCACAACGCCGAAACCGGTTTGTCTCAAAACCAAATTTGACAAGGGATGACGAAAAATCGTTCCAATATACATCAATCATTCACCCTGTCGGAAAAACAACAAAACAAAATAAAACAATTTCAACTGAGTTGATTTGGTTTTGTGTTTTTCCGACAGTTTTTCGTCATCCCTTGTCAATTGTGGTTTTGTAACAAACCGGTTTCGGCGAACCGCCATCTTCAGTGCTTGATTTCGTTCTGATCTGTGTCTATCCGTTGTCATGTATTTATAGTCTGGATGCTGTATCAGGTAGTGTTAGTATTCTTGTATATGAGTCGTGTCTTGCGAACGTAGCCGAACGGGTACCTGCAATGAGGGTTGTTTTTAACGCTCGTTTATTAGTTGTGGTGTTATATCGGATAATTAGTTTGAGGATGTTAGGTCAGGTAATGTTAAGTGTATATTTAAGGGTGGGTTTGGACGCTTGTTAGTCATGTAGAAGTCATTAGTTCTGGTTTTAGATCAGGTAATTAGTTTGAGGATGTTAGGTTAGGTAATGTTAAGTGTATATTTAAGGGTGGGTTTTGACGCTCGTTAGTCATGTAGAAGTCAGTGATTTTTGTTTTCTGATTTGTTTTGTGTGTGTGCTCGTTTATTGTTACTCGTTTTGTTATTGTACCTGCGGTGTTGTTTGGTCCTCTGTAAATTAGTTTTAGCGGTTCAAATATTGCGTCAGAAATGGTGTTTGTTTGTTCGTTAATTACTCTCCCGTCAAATGTCTTAAGTTTGTATATTTCCATGTTTTCTAGCACATTTAAGCGCCGCCCTTTTCTTCGTACGTGAAGTATTCTGGCCTGATACAGCATCCAGACTATAAATACATGACAACGGATAGACACAGATCAGAACGAAATCAAGCACTGAAGATGGCGGTTCGCCGAAACCGGTTTGTTACAAAACCACAATTGACAAGGGATGACGAAAATTCGTTCCAATATAAATAATTTCAACCTTTATTTTCGACCTTATATAAAACTAAAATTTAAAATTTTTATTTTTGACCTAAATAAAAAATTTCATTCAATTTAGTTTTTGACTTTTTAATAATAATAATAATTAGAAGTTTGAACTTTAATAATAAAAATCACAATTTTCACCTCTACTTTTATGTTTTATAACTATTCTAGTTTTCCCTAATTCTATAATAAAAGTCATCAGCCTTACGATCCCTGTCCTGTATACTCTCGCATTTACGCTTGGCTGAGCATATGGCGCTTAATATTTGCATTTGAATTGTAGGCTGTGTCTGAGTGCACGCATTTGCGTTATCTTCCTTTGGTTGGGTTTTGCTTGGAATAAGCCAATTTTACGCTTGAGAATATAACTCATTGTTGTAGTAATGATGATTATGAGTATGGTAATAATTTGTAGATTACATAATCGTAGGGCGGGTACGCAGGCGCAGTAATGATAGCAACTTAGTTTGTAATGGAATAATTACAAAAGAGCTTCTCATAATTAGGTACATACATTTATATAAATGGCCATTTTGGATAAGGAAGCAGGAGCCAAAACACCTTCATCAACTTCTTGCTTGATTGCAAATTAGCAACTGTCATTACAAGCGTGACATTGTGCTACGAAAAAGCATTGTCTAGTTTTGGCATCAGTATCTACCACCTCCATACCATTTGTTCGGTTATTTTGAGCCTAGGAAACATAAGCGTATTTAGCTGCCAGCAGTTCCTGAGACGGCTTTAGTTGCTTTATATTTGAGCAGCCCCTTCTTCTAAAAGTTGACGGAATTCTCTTATAGTCTTCCTGCTTCTCAAATATTTAAAAAAGTTGAAGCTATTCACAATGACAAGTCCAAAACTTCACATGTAGTATCGACCATGTAAAATATCAAATCGTTGGCAGGCTTTTAAGGCTTCCAAACCCTTCTAGCCTAGAAAAGATTTCGCAGTTTAAAAAACCCCGGCGAAAACATTGAAGTGAAGGTTTATGGTTTTCACAATGACAATGTTCAGGTAAGCCGGATTTTTTTAGAACGACTCTTTTTTCTTGCAGTCAATAGATTGCGCCAAAAGATCTATAAACCAAGGGTATTTTTCACTGCCAGCTGCCCCTTTTTAAAAATTGTCCGCTTAAGAAAACGCTACACCGTTTCCCAGGGGTTTCAAGTTCAATGGACTAAGAAGGCATGCATCAAGTACAGCAGGTGCCGGGGTGCCGGGGAGACTGCAGATTGGTTTAATCTACCTTCGTTCGTGCATACGTCGATCGAAATTTATGATGATATGGAAAGTGTATTTGATTTCCTAAGATTAACCAACTTAAAACTTAAAAAGTTCTCAACTCGTTCTCAACCGGGCCCCGTTCGTACAGATCTTAAGTAACCTAGCGTGGCTAACTCTCAACCGGTTCCACGGCGAATGAGTGCTTATCGACGGGATGAGTTATTATGGAGATCCGATAATACTAAAGGCCTTTTAACTAATGCTTCTATAACCGGTACAGAACTAGATAGGAAGTGAGTAACTGTTCATAACACCAACAACAACAACCACATAGGAAGTGTATAGCTCTCAGCGTATGTTTTTGGATACTACATAGCAATTTCGCCGAAGGGTACACAAATATCATACGAAAATGTTGCAAACATATTTGTAAAGGTGTGTGCGTGCCTCGCATATACACAGTGTCGTACTGACAACTATTTCACTACAATTTACTTCGTGAATTTTCAACTATAAGCACGAGGATGTCGTTTCTTAATTGGTAGTTCCAGGGCGACCAGGCATTTTTATAGGTTGCCATACAATTTAGTTTGCTTTAGATACTTATCAGTAAAGATATTCTGGTTGTTTGTATGAATAATTTTACTAACCAGCAGCGGAAATTTTCATAATAGTAATACTTTTTTTTATTGGTAACAAATTAATGGCAAATTTTGGCCTTACTGGAAATTGATGCCGTTGCATGGTACACCCTAGAGAGTGATTCTCGGTACATTTCCTTCTTTGCCGGATTTTTGTTGTCGAACAAACGTGGCAACCCTACTTAGAAAAGTTTTTTCATAATACGCAGGAAAATACCTTTTGTATTGTACCCATATCGGCATATTTCATTTCATTAAAAAAAAACAAATAAGACAGGT
Organism: Merzomyia westermanni; assembly: GCA_949987695.1. NCBI lineage: Eukaryota > Metazoa > Arthropoda > Insecta > Diptera > Tephritidae > Merzomyia > Merzomyia westermanni. The sequence goes on from OX465290.1 coordinate 67,780,016, forward strand.
GGTAACTCCGTAAAAACATGCTATGTGGCAACACCTAGCTAAAAATTCTTACTCTATGTACACACTAAATTGCATCCAAATCGGTTCAGTTATTGACGGGATAGATATAAAAATATACGAGAATGTCTCGTTAAAAGTTATAAGATATAATAAGCATAGATGGCAACCATAAGTGGCAACCCTACTTCGAAATGTTGTTTTTTTAATACGCATTACATTTAAAAAAAATAGTCAGATAGATGGTAACCCCGTAAAGACATCCAATGTGACAACTTTTATTTAAAACTTCTAAGAATGTGGTACACTGTATACATACCAAATTTCATACAAATCGGTTGAGCGGTTTTTGAGATAGTCTGGATATACAAATATACAAGAATAGCTCGTTTAAAGTTAGAAGATAATAATTTTATTCCGGTGTTTGTTAGTTTTTTGAGGAGAGTAGATGGAGCCATCAATAAAAACACAAAAATGATGTTGTTGTTGTTGTAACGACAAAAACACTTCCCGAAGGTTTTGGGGGTTGCTGTCGAACTGACAGTCCTTGGCCGGATATGAATCCGGTACGCTCCGGTACTCCCTTGCGGTACTGCCCGACTGTCGTGCTAGCGATTTGTTATGACCAGAGGAACCTTCTAGGTCATGTCACCCCTCCTTCCGTAAGGAAGGAGAGATGGGTAATGAGAAGTGAGAGGCATCATATCCGTAGATCAACCATCGAGTTGCACATCATTACCTTTGTGCATATTAGTCGCCTCTTACGACCGGTATGCCTACCTCGGGCATATTCTAAACCCCTAACCCGCAGGGGGCACAAAAAAGATCAGGACGATTACCTGAGTCGATTAAGTCATGCTCTTCTGTCCGCCTCTTCGCCTGTCTGTTTGAACGCAAGTAGTCCCTAAGTTTTAGGGATATCGTATTCATGACAAGTATAAAGCATCCGGCACAGCTTCCGCAAGACAGCGCTCTCCTCACCTGTTTTTATTCCGCATAACTTCCAACCACTCATTTATAGAAGCGGCAAATACGTAACTCAGTACGAGATGGCTTTTACGTTGCTCTTTGCGATAGATTAACACCACCTTGTCACAGTGCTTTGAATTTGGTTAAAATATCTTTGAGAGCATTTCTTTCTACGCATGAACTTCGACTTGCTCCATGGCCAGATAACATGACCAAATCATTACCCTCTCAAGACCCTGGGTGCACCATACTTTCACCTCAATTTTATTCAAATTTAAACAAGTAGCGGCATCTTATGGCAAATGCTAGTACTACAAATACTTTCTAAAGCTAACTAAGTGCACTATATATCACTATGTGGCCCTAAAAGAAACATTTAATAAGTATTTATTTAATTTGAATTTGGCAGTTTAAAATTTTTGCGATCGACGGCTACTTAGGACCTTTTCAATAGAACATACAATTGTTTAGTTTTTATTTGTACTTCAAGTGAATAATACAGGTGAATAGTTGGAATTTCGTGTGCAAAAGTAAGTTTTACATTTTTCTTAATTCTTGGCGTGCAACTTTGCCTTATTTTCTGTGGTGCACATACTCGTATGTGTACCTCAGGACCAAACATTATTTTTCTGTAATATATAACCGATTTTCAGTTTGAACATGGCTGACCAAGAAATTGAGGCTTTACTGATTGTTAGCGACTTTGACTTCTCTGCAGATAGTGATGATGAGGAGTACTTAACTTGAGATGTAATGGAAATGGACAGCGAAAAAGATACAGGTGTGGGACTGGGAAAGAACGGGAAAAAATCCGAAGAGAACTCGCAAACTTTGACAAAGATGTTCCAGTATCGGAGGGTAATTCAGGCATGAATAAATTGTACTGTTTGTTTTGAGTATCTGGGCCTAGCATTCTGGAAATTAGTAGCAGAGCAGAGCAACCTATATTCGGAACAAAAGCGGCAGTTAAAATCGTTGAACATGAACGCTATTGAAATGATTCACTATGCCGGCGTGCACTTGATGGGAAACCTCCAATATCCTCAAGGTAAGCTTTACTGGAACAGAGATTTATGTGTGCCTGTTATCAGGAATACAATGAGCCGAGATAAATTTTTTGAACTTAAATTATCTGCACTTAGTAGATATAAAAAAGCCAAATGCTGATGACAAACTGTGGAAAATAAGGCCGGTAATAGCAATGCGAACAAAAAAACCGGCAGTTAGAACTTTCTGTCATTTTTTTGACCTGATGGCCGTGCTGTACTGAAGAAGACGTCAAACGCAAGGACAAATTAGGACTACTCCAATACAGGCTAAATGTGGGCACAGCGATGATGAAGTATGAAGGCGGAAGGGCTGAATTAAATTCTTTGCATACTGGAACTAGTTCTCGTCCCAGAGCTGGTGGCTCGACAAGAACAAGTTTGAATGTTACAAACGACATTTTAGAATCTGCCGATTTGCCTCCGGCAAAAGAAACACCGCCCGATTGTGCCACACCCACAAACCGAAATCAGACTGGGCAATGCGTGTCATGAGCCGCGATTCGTAGACAACAATTTCGCCTCAAAATGTCACCATCCGACATGCTCTTCACGCTGCCACACCATTTGTGTGAAATGCAATATTTACTTGTATATTCCTAGAAGTAATTGCTTTGAAAACTATCACACCGTGAAAAATTTCAACTCGAATTAACATAACTGAATCCCGATGTGCACATATGTGCAACCGATATTTTTACTAATTACAAATAAAAAATGAAATTTCTTTCAAAACATGTATTTTTTTATACCTCCCCAAACGCCATAAAACACTTTGAAACCATATTTAGATCATGCTCAGGTCTTAAAAGGTTACACTGCCTTTTACCAATTCTATATTTTGTTGTTGACATAAATGTTCCTGCTCACTGGATGCAATGCTTCAAGCTATGTTCTTCTTCAATTACAATAAACGTAACATTAAGAAAGTATAGTAGGAATTTAATTTCATCAGATATATAAACGGGTGACTTTGTGTGCTTCGGTTTTGCTCTACTGTATATGTCTCTCTTACATTAGTGTGTGAATGCCTCTACTGGCATGCGTATGAGTGTGCCACCACAACTTGTAATGCGCGTTAAACATGCAATAAATGAATTACATGAAACAATTTTGTAATTGATTTAAAGTGTTTTATCGACACCGTTACGTGTTTCATAAGCACGAGAAATTTACATTTTAAACAGTTTTCAATAAGTTCTATTCTAAGGGCTCAGCATGAAGTTGCTCATACTTCAATTAAATTAAATACAGATGGGTATGAGTTATTGAATAATTAGTTTAAACATTACCTAATTATCTTTCAACTATGTCCATGGTAGCTGAAATATACATATATACAATCATTTGACTTTGGTTGAGCGTTTTTGTTGTTTTTTGCTTCATAATACGTTTTTGCTCAAATTTTGAGATGGACTTTCAAAACCTACTTTTTAAATTCAGAATGCTTTGCATTTCTAAGCTTCTATGGAGTAAGGCTAAAGGCGTGGTTTCCTCGAAAGCGGTGCCGCTATATAACGGCAGGTACATAGCGGTAGAGTAGGTTGTCAAAAACATTGCAATGTAACATGTAAACAAGAAGACGGTGAAGTTCATCGGTGGCAAATCTTTCGTCAACTTTTTCTTCCACCGTCATATTCAAAACGGTGAGAATTCAATGAAATATTTCAAATGTTTTACACACAGCAACAGTTGTGACATTCCTGTTGTTTTGAAAAAAAATATTAAAAATAAACAAAAAACCAAAAATGCAGAAAAAGGCAGCAAAATAGTAAACAAAATCGGCTCAATTAACAGCAACGCTCATCGAACTTTACAGGAAAGCGAAAGTTACAGTGCGAAAGTTACAGTGCGGCACTGCTTTCCGAGGAAACCAAAGCTTAAAGCGCTCTTTGCAGCTATGTCGAATACGAATCCTTAGAATTTTTGCTCAAAATATGGTTCGAAGGTGTCCAAACATATAGCGCGTGGGTCATTTTATGTAGGTCAAACTTCTACTTAACAGACTACAAATATTTATGCTAAGCTTATTCGAATTATTGATTTATTAGTTTCTTGATACTTACAATGCACTCCTCGTTTAAGCAACATAAATCGCCCGACACTGAGCTTGGCTTCCAAAAGTGTTCACCCTGCACCGCATTCTCGGTCCAATCGGGTACAATCCGTATAGGTCTTCGTGCATTACTCGCTGAAGCTGACCGTCTGCAATGACAAATTATAGAGAAAATATAAGAAAAATCAAAATGCGTATAAACAACAGCGATATAAATAAATACATTGCGTACAAATGTATTTTATAAAAACAACTTTGGCCTTTTAACAGTAAATTTTCGATGCGGTGCCGTAATTACTTGTTGCATACTTTAAGGATGAGTAAAGTATGTATATTCACAAACGTATACCCAGAAACAGTTGTTCAGTAATATATTTTTAGAGTTGAAAATAAGTATTTTGGTTTTTAAAACACATTCACTCTTGCTCTTTCTGCGAATATATGACTGGCAAATTAATTTAGGATTAAAAGTCGAATCTATTAACGGATATATTCGTAATTGATGAATTATATAATACAAATAAATTCTTTAAGTAAGTTAAACTACACATTAGACCCAGCCAAACAAATGTGTTTTTTGTTTTGAAATTTATATTGAAATTACTATCGCAAAATTGAAAGCATATAGGCGCGTTATTTTGAGAAGAAGACAGTGATGTATGGAGAAATAAAAGTGTCCAAAAAAGTAAAGGGTAGTCAAAAAAAATTAAAGGGAAACCAAACTTCGTTCAAAAGGGTTCGAAATATACTTAGATCCAAATAACCTAAAACTCGGTCTAACAAGATGTCGCCAGATTCTCCTTTAAAAGTCGCCAAAATCGCCATATTTTACTTAGATGTCGCCAAATAAGTCGCCAACGTAGCAACTCTGATAGCTAGTTAACCCAGTTAACTGCCACTAACTTACTCCACTCATTTTTAATAGTACTCAAAGCTTTTTCATCGCTCATATTTAATTCCAGAAATAGCAAATCTTTGGATTCAAGTCGATTTTCATGCAAACATATTTTTGGGGGGGAAAAAATCTGATTGTCTTTAAATTTTTCAAACTTGTTGGCAACCGTTTAGAAATTTTGAACGTTGAACTTTTCTCTTTATAATAAAGTATGCCAAAATTTGCTTCCTCAGAAGACAGTACGTTAAGTCATTGTCAATATACTTAAAAATTTACTCAAGCTTTATTATATGTGCATAATCGCCATAGGCAATTTTTATAATTTGGTCGCCAAAGTTTGTAAAAATTCACCAATACTAGCAAGCCTGTTCGAGGGAGATGATCAATAAAATTACTTGAACGGTTCCAATGGGCACAAAAGTTTGATCGTAAAGTCGTAGGCATGGTCTGAGGGCCAAAGTTAATACCAAGGAACTGAAAACCAAAAATATGGAGAGGACCTGAGGACTTATTTTTATATATGAAACTAAAAAAAAATCAGAATCTTTAATAATTTATTATCTGAACTTAAAAGGTAAATGGTCCTTGTAATAAATTTCACTGAAATCCTTTGGGCAAGGTATGAAACAAATTAAACTAACTTTCCGATTTTGGTTTCGGTTTCGGTTTGCGTATTTCGACGGAATTCGATAGGTCTGTTTATTTTAAACCATCTCACAAAATATCATAACTGTAATATATACCATTACAAAAATAAAGCAAAGACAATTATGATGTAACCAACATTTTGCTTTGAAATTTTTTATATTTATTTTTATTGATTACACTTAAATTGCTGTTAGGGCTCGATATATTTCGGTTTCGTTCCGGTTTCGGTTTCGCAAAGATGTTTGTGAACAAAAAAATGTATTAAGTTTATTGCTTAGCTACAAAATTCGAAGGATTTAAAACGCCCTTGCGGGTTAGGGGTTTAGAATATGCCCGGGGTAGGCATACCGGTCGTAAGAGGCGACTAATATGCACAAAGGTAATGACGTGCAACTCGATGGTTGATCTACGGATATGATGCCTCTCACCTCTCATTACCCATCTTATCCTTCCTTACGGTTGGAGGGGTGACATGACCTAGAAGGTTTCACTGGTCATAAATCGCTACCACGACAGTCGGGCAGTACCGCAAGGGAGTACCGGAGCGTACCGGGTTCAAATCCGGCCAAGGACTGGTAATTCGACAACACTCCCCAAAACCTTCGGAAGCTGTCTTTGTCGTTACCACAACAACAACAACAAGGATTTAAAATAGGTATGATTTTTTAGAATGGTTTGCTGCGGACATCATGGATTTTATAAAAAATATTGTTCACGCCATGTATGGATAAAATTTAGCTGAAAAATTTAAAATTGTTTTATTAGTAGAGTATTAGATTTTTTTCGATTGTATAGATAAAATTCTCAAAATCATATCTACTTCTTATTTCGTCGAACGATGTTCAATTTCATTTCACTACTATTATATTGAACACAGCTGTATGTCCACAAAATGAAGTAAACAACTAAAATAGCAAAAGGAAAACCCATTTGGAACGGTTCCGCATTTAAAACGGTTTCGTTTTAATTATTTTTTAGATCAAAAACGGTTACAGATTCGATTTCGAAAAATGAATCGGGTTTAATCGGCAATGGTTTCGGTTCGGTTGCTTTTGAGATACAAATTTTTTAACCTATCCTCTGCTAAACCCATCCACTTTACAACCGAATTCCCGAGATCAGTAATTTATAAAATCGGGATACAAATACATTTTTTAATTGAATTTTAAGTTGATGATTTGCTGTCAAGAAAAATAATTAAATATTTCCACTAAATTCTTTCAGGGCGTGTTTGATAAAAATGCGGAAGTAGGGCGTTTTAAGTAATATTTTGAAACAGTATGATATATGTATATTGTTGCATAATTGCATGTTAGTTTGGCGAGCATTTGAAGTATGCTACGGTAATTTCTCTCCAACTTCATTTGCCTTGTATGCCCTTGTAACTCGCAATGAGCGATAGACGTAGTCTATGTTTGCAATCATAAATCAAGGATTTTCACAGCAATGAATACTCTCCTAGCAAACCATAAAATGATGTAACATGAGAATAAAATTAACTTAAACAAAGGGATTTTTTGTTGTTGTTGTTTGTAACGACAAAAATACAAACGAATCGTCCTCCAAAACCTAGATATTAGATACGATTTTTTATATATATTTTCAATGGTTTTGTACACATATGTTTAAATTATTATTATTTTTAATTTAAAACGTCAAAGCTTATATAGCAATAGGACTGTCTAAATAAATACTTCACGTATATATCTCTACCATTTGTGTGCTACCAATCATTAGTTTGAAGAGTTTTCCTCCTCCTGGTTGCATCTAAATAGAGCACGCCAGTTTATCGTCTATGATCACCAAAGGGAAAATTAAAAGCAACAAAAGAGCAATAACAAAGCGAAAGCACAACAATAATATTGCTATGATGATGATGGCATGCTGAAATGGATAGTGAAACATGAGCCACTTTCATAGGAGACACGCAAATAGGGCAGTTGAATGAACAGCATGACAGCCATTGGACACGCTGGTAAGCTGATACTGAGTTGAAATGAAGTTGGGCGGCAAAATCTTTACATTTGTAGTTGTATATACATATGTGTATATGTATCCCTGAAGCCACAACAACACAGCGCCTCTCTAATCATGCGTCTTATCCATGATGGCGCACCCTGAAGATCTAGTCGCCGGTAGACTTACCAGCTATGAAGCCTCAGTGTAAGTCACAATGAGTGATATTGAGGTGATTAATTCTGTGGGCCTTGTCTAATCTTCGTCTTTCGACGCATAGTTTGGGAGAATTTTTGGGTATTGAGCAAGCATTTTAAGCTTCTGTCTCCGACTCACGACTTTCAGCCATTCGCCTGCTGTTTCTGAATAGCCGTCTTTCTTTATTCTTCGCCTCTCGTAGGCCATGCCCATGGTCAAACTACAAGTTGCTGTATGAAAAGACTCACTTGGCTGACTAGTTAGTTTCAAGCTACCTTGATCTACTGCAGGGTTTATTATAATGTCATGCTATGTGATACCGTGTAAAACATAAAACGTGGCACTCCAAGCTATACATAACTCATCAGCCATCCGTTTAGGATCAGCATTGTATATGTAGGTGTTGAGGATTTGACTGAATGTCAAAACTGTTTTTGCTGTTGTCAGTTACTGTCATCGCAAGCAATACATTGCGCATTACTGTCCCACGTCATAGAGATTTGAGTGTAGCCAGGTTTGTGTGTTTTGCTTATTTGTTGTACTGAGATCAGTTGTGCAATGGAATCACATAGTTTGACAATAATAGAAACTCAGTTCCTACATACAAACATGCATGCAGTTAAGCGTGGTCTTTATCTGTATTCGGATACCCCGAGGCTAAATTTTTTCTAAAGCGCTTTGGTACTAATGGCATGGCTAACAAGACAAGCGAATTATGATCCAGTTCATTCTGATAATTTAATCCCACTCCATCAACAATCAAAAGACCTCTGCTTGCCTCGGTTTTTACTCAGAAGACAGCTTACTTACCTTGAGCGTAAGGCTAGCGAGCTAACAAATTTCTTCAAAACAGCCTTCGTATCTTAAGTCAATAAACGACTAAATAGCATTGGCGAGAGACTCCGAAATACCCTTCGACTTTATCAGTAAAGTTTGAGAATTGTTTTCGTTTACCTCACAGCGTACCGAATCCCAACATACCATTGTGCTGCGTTCTGCGTTCTTTGTCTTGGACTTCTTTTGAGCTCTTTCTTTTATTCCCATTCCAAAGTACTTAGTTTGTGCTCTTTTGCTGCTTTTATTCGTTTCTCTTTGCTGATTATAAGTGGAGGGCGTGTTTGGTGTAAGTCGAAGGCAATTTTTGGCTTAACAGAAAGGTAATTCCCCAGACGCAGGCTGGTAGAATGTACTTTATGAGTAGAGGATCCCACCTTAAGGATACTTTTTGTGGTACAAACTATAGTACACCATGCTCCCCCGAAATCCTTATAAGACCGAGTCACCGGAAACTGCAAAATCAGATGACGACCTACTTGAAACACACCAACTACATATAGGTATAGATACTCATTCACTGTCCAAATGTCGACCCCCTATCTGGTATACATCCACCAGATTTCCAAATTTAATCCATACGAATTTCCAGTCACACATATTTCGTGTTTTTATGGCTCACTACTGCTTGGGAAAGTGTGCAAGTTGATTCAGATTCAACATGCACTCAACAAGCAGTGAAATATTTTTCATAGAGATTACCATATATTAGAACAGCTCGTCCATTCAAGTTAAGTGCAATTGATGGCTTCAAAGGTACTCATATTTTGTTTTTTTCTATATCCCATTTCTATTTTGATTGAAGTGTGAAAAGTGTTTTTTCCCCCTCCAGTCATATGAAGTTCGTGCATTCAAGTTGGTTTGATTGCAGTGAATTTTGAAAGGGTGAATTTGATTGTACTATACGAGGTGTGTTCAAAACGTATCGCGAATTTTGAATTTTCGCTGGTTACGTATATTCGAATTTCGAATTTTTTGTGGCGTTATGTTGGTACTCGTGTCTCTCACTTATGCCGACAAGCTCGGCCATTTTGAATGTTCAGTTAATTGTTGACAGCTGCTTTGCTTGCACGTGTTTTGGATCGTCTTCGATTTTTACCTATTCAAAAAAATGGATCAAAGAACCTGTATCAAATTTTGTGTGAAAAACGAAATTAAGTGCGCGGATGCATTCCGAATGTTGACTGTGGCATACGGAGAAGCTACCTTGGACCGAAGCAACGTTTATCGGTGGTACAAAATGTTCTCAGAAGGCCGAGAAGATGTGCAAAGAAGAACAAAAATTGGCTTTTGCACCACGATAACGCCCCTGCTCACGCATCGTTGCTTGTGCGCGACTTTTTGGCCAAAAACAACACACTAATGATGCCGCAGCCACCGTATTCCCCAGATCTGGCCCCCTCTGACTTTTTCTTGTTCCCTAAACTGAAGAGGCCCATGAAAGGACGACGTTACGCTTCTCTTGACGAGATAAAGACGGCATCGAAGGGGGAGCTGAACTAGATACAAAAAAATGATTTTTTGAAGTGCTTCGAAGATTGGAAAAACCGTTGGCACAAGTGTATAATATCTCATGGGGATAACTTTGAAGGGGACAAAATAGATATTCATGAATAAATAAATAATTTTTGAAAAAACACAAAATTCGCGATACTTTTTGAACACACCTCGTATTTGGAAGCTGAAATGCAAATTTTAAATTTAAAAAAATCAGAGTTTGAGATGAACATTCGGGAAGCACTACGGAGTGGTCAATACCGTCTTGAGTATGACTGGATAACGTCTTTCGTAATATGAAAATCACATATGTACTTTGAATGACTAAACACGTTTCCACCTATTATCAGCCACGTTTTTATAGTACTAACAGACGCGGCTTCTGCGCCCCTCGACTGTGGTTTGGCAAACTCTCCGAGTGTATTTCTGCCATGGAAAAATGTTGGCAAAAATTCATCTGCTTTGCAGAAGGCGTTCGGATTAGGGAAAAAAAACTGTAAAAGCAGCACACCAGAAATTGGTTGAGAAGCTCGGCCTTAATCTTCTCGAAGCGCCAAGTATTTTTTTTTATTGTATAAAATTTGCTATTCAACATTAAAACCTAAGAGATCTACGCTGATAAGAGATTTATTACTAAATATAAATTTATTTGAAAAAGGAAGTTTTGTAGATATTCCCCTTATTCAGTACTAGCAGTTTCGGCAGAATTTGTTTCGTCTAAACATTTACTTTGAACAATTTTAATTTTAAAAGATACATAAATCTAAATAATACTATCCACAGTTTTTCGGAGCAGAATCACCTTCAATAGAGGTATATGGCTGGCGTAAAGGTGCGGAAATGACGATCAGCACCACACACGTGCACACCGATGGCTCCAAATTAATGGAAGGTGTGGAGTCTGCTGTGTACTGCGCTGATCCGGAAATTGACAGATCCTACAAGCTGCCAGAACACTGTAGTGTCTTTCAGGTGGAGGTTGTAGGCGGAAATATTGGAAAAGCCTCCCTAGCCAGCATTCCTACATTGATAGCCAGACGGCTATTAAGGCAATAATCTCGCACACCACAACAACTAACAGTGTCCTAGAGTGCAAACAGGCGCTAAGAAGGATTGCGACGGAGAGGAACTTACATCTATATTGGGTCGCCCCCCCCCGTTGGAAATAGATGGAAACGAAAAGGCTGATGCTTTGGCCAAGAAGGGGGCGGCCCTGGACGAACATACTGTAGAAGTCCCGATCAGACTGGGTTAGTTAAAACGTTGGCAAGTTTTGCAAGTGATCGACCAGGCAAAAAAAGGCGTGCAAAGTTTCCAAAATCATGTGTAAAGCATACGCCATGAGGTCAACTAAACTGCTCTTATCTCTAAAAAGGCAGGACTGCAGGCTCATGATGGGCGTACTTACAGGGCACCGTCTATTGGCATCGCATGCGTATAGATTAGATCTCGTCGGTGACAACGGATGCAGGAAGTGCGGGCTGCAGGAGGGGACGGTTGAACATGTCTTGTGCTCCCGTCCTGTGCTCGCTAGATTAAGACTCAAACTATTAGGAGCTCCACAACTTTTAGATCTCGAAGCGCACAGTGGGATAGGGCCTAGGGAAGCTTCTAGTTTTTGCCGAGAGGACGGAGTTATTCCTTAACGTGGGTCTTGGTTATTGATAGGGTTTTCGTTTCTGGTCTGTGAGGTCTTGACAGTCCGGTCTGTCAACCGGCCGGTCGGCTCAACTTAACCTAACCTGGCCTGCGGCCATTTATATAAAACAAACTCTTAGCTGATCCAAACACCGGCAGCACACTAGCATAGTCCTTTTGCACAGAAGTAGAAACCCGTTAATTATTTTCGATTTTTTAAACACAAACAAAATTCTAAAAATTCAGTGAAGATTTTGAAGTACTTCTAACTTGCCCCTTATTTTGCTAAAAGCAAATTTTAAAAGTTTATTTAACTTTCCTGAACTTTGTGTAAACTTTGAAACTTCTTTTTATGTGATTTCTGTTATGTAATTCGCTATGTTTTAAATGAAAATTATTAAAAACACAGCTTGTTTTTATTTAGTGGAACGATATCCAATTTAATTTCACTACTATTATATTAAACACAACTGTTCCTATCTAAATTTTTTCTTACAAATGGACTTTGAATGAAAAATGTATTGATTATATTCACCTATTATCTTTTATATAAAAGTGGGAGTGGTCATTAATCGATTTCGTCCATTTTTTCCTGGAAAATTCTTGTAATAAGGATATCATGGAAGTATTAACTCCAATTTAAGCGAAATTGAACCCGAAAGTGGTTACAACAGTTTAAAAAAACGTCTATCTCATTTCGAATGTGAGTAACTGAGAAGGTAATTAACATTGTTACGCATATTTACATAAGAATATGGCAAAAGAAAATAGATGAAACATTTTCTGTGAATATTATGATCTCGCAGATTTAACATTTTCAATTATTCCTTGTTTACTTGTGGCAACCAACCGCATACATATACAATCACGTTACATATACCTATACATTGCCGTGGAGTCCAACCAGTTAGTTTTAGACTACTTCACTGCCCTACTCGGAGAGTAATATACGAATGCATCAAAATAAATAATGACAACATCTGATAAAAAGGCGAGAACCGAGAAAATTTTGTTTAAGCAAAGAACGTGGGAAAATGTTTGGTAAGAATTGAGACATTCCAGCTGTTGGGCGAGATTCGCTATCCACTTGGATCACTCGGGAGTATTCGAAGCAATGAAAAACACATTGTATTTTGCATATTTCAGGAGGAAGGGAAGAATACCTTCAAATCCCTCCGTGAACATGGCCCTGCATGCAGAAATAGGTAGAGGTATGGGATGCAAGAAACAACTAGGTAAGGGTGACGATTTTAGGAAAATGAAGAAGGGACTGGCCAGCTTGGTTGGGCATCCAAACAAATTTTTATACATACAATTCTATAAAAATATATTATTATTATATTTTTTGTATTTTTTTAGGCTGTTATAGAATCTCTAGGATGCCCCCCGAAAGCCAAAGGAAAATAATAATTTCACCAAATTTAGTTAGTATTGCTTCTGTAATTTAAGTAAAAAATCACAAAAATTAAATGCACTTTCTTTCGCATTAAAATTGGAGAGAGTTAGTAAATCACATTCGACATTTTTTCCATGTTTTTACGATTTGGAACACAAAAAACAAGCGGAACTGTTATTAGTTTATTTAAAAATCGGGGTGGCTCTTAAAATCTTGGTCAACAGAATTTTTTTTTTTTTGATAAAGTGCAAAATCTACTAGAAAAAAAGAAAATTGAACCCACCCAAATATGGAAGTTGATATCTATCTCAAGCTTATGCCGCATTACCTTGTGCGCTAAATACAAATAAGTATAAAAACTTTCGAATTTTTTCAATACTCTGAATTCTGGTGGAATACCCACCCAGCAAACCATAGGAGTCCTACATTGGAGCATTTACGATTTTTATGGGCTCATTTATGAGTCTAAAATGAGGGTATTTCCCTTCTTGTGATGGTCGTCCGATTTGAACGGAATTTTATATATCATATGACTCTGAATAGGAGTCATATATGATACCTTTTCGTCTCATAATCAACACATATTGCACTCCATAACGACTCCTATTTGAAATTTTTCGTAGTGATTTATGTCTCACACTCTGCTCTTTATAGACCCTTAAAATATAATTTCTGGAACTGAAATTCAGGCATGTGGATTGGCAAACATTGTTTGAGGATATGTTTAGCAAAATTTTGATAAAAAATATTTGGGAGAAAGATTCATTTGTGTATATTTCCAGAATGTTTCAGAAACAAAGCTACACAGAATACCACCAATACATTGGTATTGTATATAGCTACAGTCACAATTTTATGAATTAACATTTTTCGTTGCAGATGACTTGAGATGGCGTACGAGTACATAGTATGTTAGGAACAGCAAAAGACATGTTGTACAAATTTTGTGTGGAAAAAATTTTTTTTTTCAAAAACAAACAATATGAACATCTGCTCCAAAGTTGCTCTGTTAAATGAACACTCTACATATAAGGCTCATAATTTTCATCACATCGAAATCCTGAAAGACTCCTATATGATCGTTTTTCTGAGGTTCATATTTATCATATGTAGGACTGATATCGGACTTCTAAATTTTGCAGTTAAACCAAGTATGATCTGCTTCGGTCTAATTAAGTTACTAGTCAGTCAGTTGTATCCTTTTTAACTCGTTTCGTTTTCAACTGCAAGGCTATTGATATGCATATTCGTACAAATGTGTGTATTTACATATTTCCTTCCGTTTTGTATTATTCTCACTTACCGCTTCCGCCACGTGCCCAATGAATCCAATTTCCTTTGTCGAAATGCTGCCTGACGCTGCATACCAATGGATGAGCGGCGGAAACGTCGTAGTAATGGCGCACGGCTAGTTGTTGAATCGACAGTTTGTGTCGATTCAGTACCACTGTCATTATCCACGTCTCTCGTCACATCAGCGCCATTGTCATCTTCATCATCCTCCGTTTCGGTTTCCTCACAAACGGCAAGTAGCAATTGCTCCACGGACATTGTATCGCTGTGGCTACTTTCGCTATCGCCTTCGCTATTCAGATATGATATAAACATAGTTGAATGTGTTTGTTGTTGTTTTTGTTTGGCGTTAATGGAATTCCGTAAAAGTAACCGACGCAATATTGCAAAGCACACTCGTAAAGGGAGGGTAATATAAACTGAATAAATGGTAATGGTTGTGCTGGTTGGTTTGTAAAATTTCGTTAGTTAGATGATTTTTCTTGTTATTTTTGTTTGTAGTTTTTGATTTTGTTATGCGCTGAATTGATGGCGTGTGACCAAACCAATAAAATTTTATGGTTTAAATCCTACAACTTTTTGTTGTTCTAATTTTATGTTTTTGTTTGGTTTTTTTTTCTTGTTGTTGCTATTGTTGCCACGTTACACCCACCTAAATTTTTGCCTAGCGATACGAAAAAATATCACTTGTTGCTGTTGTTTTGGTCATTATTTGTCACTTGTTGACTTTATTTTGTGTTTTTGTGAGTTTCATTGTTGTGGTTTTTGTTTTTGTTTTTATTATTTTGTCTGGCAAGAAATTTCAAATTCATTAATTTCCATGTCAGTCAGTTGTTATTGGTTTTAGTTTACTGCGAAGTTGTTTTGCTGCACTGTTTATTATTTACCGTTAATATTTATCTTTGCTTTTTTATCTACAATTATGCGTTAAAAACAATAACAACCACAGCGCACAAAATAATAAAGATAGCTACAATGTTTAAATATTAAAGTGAAAATAGCAGGTCACACACTACTAGAGACGTTGAGAATATTCGCATTCGATTTTGTAAAAACGGAACTTTTACATTTATAGCCTTAACACTATCTAATAACCTTAGCTAAGTAAGAGAAGAATATGTTGCCTGTGAAGAATTTCCTTTTGTGGATTCTCATGCTTAGATCTCTTTCTTTTCATATTGGTAATAAGTATGCTACATCCTGACTGGGATCTCTCTGTTTCTCCATGTGTTCCAAACAATATTTGAAATATATTAAAAATCCGTATGCTCACGGGGATTTACATAAGAACTGAATAATGTTTATAATTTTACTACAGAAAAGTTATGTTAGAAATGATCTACTATAATATCCCACTTTACGCAGGCCTTATCTCTCTCTCTCTATGGCGCGATATACAACAGGTATATCATCATAAACCTCCTAAGAGATTTTTGCGCCAAGCTTCTCTTCCAATTTGTGGTGTGCCGATTTGAATTTTCCCTACAAATTGGTGGGACCTACAGTTTTTTGCCGACTCCGAACGGCATCTACAAAGGAGACCAATTTTTGCTGAGAAGCCTGTCATGGCAGAAATACACTGGGAGAGTTTGCCAAACCACTGCCGAGGGGCGACCCCGTTTTGAAAAACTTTTTTCAAATCACTTTTGATGTTACCTGTACCAGGGCTCGAACCATGGACTTTCGGTGTGGTAGGCCGGCAACACTACCTTCACACTACGGCGGCCGCCTTATCGTTTCACTAGAAAACATGAAATAGTGGAAAATATATATATATGTTCCGATTTGCTTAAATTTTGGTTATTGTCTTCGAAAACAGTAGAATTTTTATACTGAAAAGTGGCCCGCGCCATGCCTACTTTCACAGAATACAAATTGTTTGGATACGAGTTTTGCTTAAAAAGACTTTTAGGTGTTCCGAATCTTGAATGTAACCAGACCTGTTAAATAAAGATTACTAATCGTAATGATTGCCGGTTTGTTTAATTACTTTCTTGAGAATCCATTTAATGATTGATCACCAATTACTTGCAATTTTTAATGATTATTTTAGAATTAAAAAAATAATCAAAAAAAAACCGAAAAAAATGAAAAATTATCAGTTATAACAAGTTGTTTGATTACTCTTGTTTTGATTATTTTTGATAGTTTTTAATTTTTTTCAGTATTTTTATAGAAAAACATAAATATACCATGGACCGATTTTAACCGTTATCTTCTAAAATTTCAATTCAAAAAGTCAGATAGAAAGAATATCTCTATTTTACATTCGAATGCACAGAAGTAATGCCTGCGAGGCAGAGAATATTTATCTGAAATTACTTTTATTTTGTGATTTTTATGAAAAAGGTAAAAAAATAGCGGTTGAAAATTAAATTAAAATTAATAAAATTTTTGTGCATAAAAGTCAAAAATAACGGTTAAAAATGATTTTTATTATAAAAGTGAAAAATAAAGGTTAAAAATTATTTTTATTATAAAAGCCAAAAATAACGGTTAACAATTATTTTTATTATAAAAACAAAAAAAAACGGTTTAAAATTTTTACTTTAATATCAAAGTTAAATTTAATTATAAAAGTCACATATAGGTAATATTTTTTCTAGTTTTGAGTCAAAAGCATTCATTTTAGAAGGAAATTTCCTAAAATCCACATGTTACAGTGGTAAGATGAATTTTGTTGTCCTGATGAATTTGATTATTTTACTGAGGTGATTTTTAATCCATAAAAACTGATTGTTTATAGTATTTACCTTTCGCTGCAGATTATTATTAGGGACACAGGGGCACTTAATATTTTTGATCACTTCTACCCATGGCCCCGTAAACTACAGAATTGTTGAGTATGTCTATACATATCATATACTACTGTTGGTTATGATAAACGGTCTTTCCGGCATACAACTTTTACTCAGGCAAAACACAATTTTGCAGGTTTTCTTATTTTATATGAGAACGCATTGTTACATGTATAACGAGTGTGCACTGAATTTTAATGTTATTTCGCTCGCAAGTTATCGCTTAATACATAAAAATCAAAAAAGTAATTTTGACTTTAATTTTTTAAACTTTATCATAAAATTAAAATTGTAACCGTTATTTTTTTCTTTTATAACAAAAGTAATTTGAAATTTTTTTTACTTTTATAAAAAAATGATTTTTAAGCGTCATTTTGGACTTTTATAATATAGTAATTTTTCACTGTTATTTTCTGACTTTTATAATAAAAATCATTTTTAACCGTTATTTTCTGACTTTTATAATAAAAATCAACAAATAACTAACTAATTTATTATAAAAGTCGTAACCGTTACGATCCCTAAATTATACACCCCAACAATACCGAAGGAATAAATAACAAAAATTAAAAAAAAATAAAAATAATCAAAAGTAATCAAAAAAGCTTTTTTTTTTGATAATAAAAAGTAATTAAAACAACTTTTGTTTTGATTATTTAAGATTTTTTTGACTCCTTTTTGATTTTTTTAATCGTAATCAATAAATAATTGACTTTTCTTGAAAACAATTTAAATAATCATTACCAATTAAAAAAGCCGTCTTATTAATTGATTACTAATTACTAATCAAATTTAACAGGCCTGCATATAACTTGCAGTTACAGAAACAGTGAATTTTAAATTTTACAAAAAATTATTTAGAAGAACGATAGTGATTTTTAAATTAACATTTTAAACAAATTTCGATGCGACAAAAAACTTTTTATTCGAGTTATGAGATCAAACATTTTTTGGAATAATCCAATGTAAAAGAGGCGCGGCCAAGCACATTTTCAAAATGTTTAACTTTCGAATTTATTGGAACACAGACAGTTTGAAAGTGATTTGATATAAAGTTGTTTTCAGCAGCAATCTTTTCTATATTATTCGTCGATAGTACTCTTAAAAAGCTTGTATATAAAATGGGGCGTGTCCCTTAACAGATTTCGCACTACTGAAAATTCCTTGTGGTAAGAGGAATATGCATGCTTAATTTTTTATGATAACCTTTATATTTGTGTGTCACGCCCATTTCCCTAAATTTGCAAATAAAATTTACAAAAAATTAATTTTAGTTTCCACACCAAATTCTCTCCCTGTGGGTATATTACTGATTTATCACTTTTATGTTTTTTTCAAAATATTCGATATATAAAAATTGGGCTTCGCTAACATCCGATTTCGGCCATTTTAATAGTGAAAGTTGCCACAACTCCAGAGTTTTATTTTTTTTGCAATAATATTTAGTATGTCAGATATTTGTTTTTAAAGAAAGCCATAACACAATTTTATATCTTATCTGCGTCCAAGCGCCGACGACAGAGAAGAAAGTAGTGATCTTTGTAGACATAGCTTATCGTCTTGCTTGCACGCACTTTAGGAGGTCAAGTTTGTAACCATTCAGAGAGGCCAAGTAATCTTTCATCTTTTTGTTCAGCTAAGGGTCTTTTTAATTTGCTCATGAATGAAACCGCCGTCGAAGTTTTCGATATCGATATATAACTATCTCAGTTCCTTTATGCCGTTACTACTTTCCGCTATTTGGAAAAAGTTGTAATACCCTGAGTAACCGTAAAGGCGAGTATAATAACTTACAATGTTACTAACAGCTCTAATATTTTGGTTCGGAAACCAAGTCCC
Organism: Merzomyia westermanni; assembly: GCA_949987695.1. NCBI lineage: Eukaryota > Metazoa > Arthropoda > Insecta > Diptera > Tephritidae > Merzomyia > Merzomyia westermanni. Next base: position 67,799,076 of record OX465290.1, read on the forward strand.
CATTATATATCGCATAAAAAAATATTACAGCTCCTGATAAAGATTTGCTTGCGCTTTAATGACCGAATTAAATTCGAATTTTTGGAAAATATCTGATTAAAATTAATTTGTAACTCGTACATACCATTCCCCTCTCTGTCAATTTTTTACTTTAGTCATTTGATTCTGTTGCATTTTACGCTTAATTTTCTGTGTAACGCGGCGTTCGTAATTTCACTGAGGGTGCAAAGTATAGATGGGCAATTATTTCTTGCCGGCCAACAGCTGGTTGTGGGCTCACTCTCGCGATGTTGTCTAATCAGCGCAAAACAAACAATCAACGTAGTCAAACAACAAACAAAACCAAATTCTTGGGATTACCGCAACTACACGAGCAATCTGTGAAAATAGTTGGAATTTCATGTCTTTAGAGCACATTAAGCGTAAACAACGGATTTCAAATGGATTTTTAATTCAAAATTTTAATTTTTTATTACGATAAGAATTTAAAATATTAATAAATTTTCAATAATTAAAAAAAGCACCGCAGGCGAAAATTTGGAATAAAAAGAAGCGCGATTTTGCCTCTAGCTTTTTGTTCCCGCGTCCGCCACAACGGCAGCGTCTCAGGAAAATGATGTTTGATTAATGCGATGTCGTTGAGATGTCATGTCATACATAAACATCACACGTGATAATAGAAAAAGTGCAATAATGCTATAATGACTTTATTTCATCACATTCATTGTGGAAAGCTGACTGTTTTCAATAAAAACACTTCTTTTATGACTTTTGAGTGGTAAATTAATTTATTTGTAGCTTCCCTACCAACCACTGCTAACCACATTTCTTAAAAATGCCAATACATGTACATTTTATGATATATGTATAACTTCCCTATTTCAGTGGGGTAATAACTACTTGCCCGGATTTTTTGCTTGTATGTTATCCGGTTTGCCTAATGTTCGGCAGCAGTATACTACTACTACTACTCTCGCAACTGACCAAGTTTGATTGAAATATCTAGTTGAAATTACAAGCAATCGCCTTTGAAAATAGCAGACATTTGATGCTGAAAAGGCGGCGCCACGCCTACTTCTGTAAAATCTACAAAATTTTGTTTCGGTCGACTTTTGCTTTAAAAGCCTATTACGTGTGCAAGACCTTATTGATATAGCCTGCATGGTTATAGAAATATTGCGTTTTTCATTTTACAAACAAATTTTTCAGAACTATATTAAAAAACTGGGCGTGGCCGATGATCGATTACGCCCGTTTTTACAACAAGCAGTTACCTTTATATATTAAATATATTCGCCAAATATCGTTTTGATAAATAAATTTTTGCGGGAGTTATGGCCTTAAAAGTTTTGTGGAATAATCCACTATAAAAGAGGCGGGACCACGCCCATTTTCGAAAATTTTTATTTTTCGACTTTTTGCGTTCACGGTCCCCTTGAAAGTGAAATAGAAATGATATAAAGCTATTGTACGCAAAGTTATTGCCTGTTAAATATATCCATGATTCTTTTCAAAATCTTTCGTATAAAAGTGGGCGTGGCTCTTAACCGATTTTACACATTTTTTCCGGGAACATTTCTTGTATTAATATAAGCATGTGTGCTGAAGTTCGTTTCCATATCTGTAACGGTTTTTTATTTATGATCAATAATATTTCTAAGTTTGACTTAATCAAAAGTGGGCGGTGCCACGCCCATTTTCAAAAATTTCTTTAAAAATTAATTTTTTGCCTGAATTTTAATGTACACAATTTTTATACTTATAAGTGTATTGTGTACTGAATAATCACTTTTTTTGTGTTTTCGAAAATATTCTATATATAAAAAGTGGGCGTGGCTATCATCCGATTTCGGCCATTTTAAATAGCACTCGAAAATGAGTGCCAAGAAACCTGCATTCCAAATTTCATTAAGATATCTTAAAATTTACTCAAGTTATCGTGTTAACAGACGGACGGACGGACGGACGGACATGGCTTAATCATTTTTTTTTTCCTTCTGAACATTTTAATATATATAAGGCAATATCTATCTCGATCCGTGTATGTCGTTACATGAAGTTAGAATGAGGTAAAAATACCGGGTGTACGTAACGCTACTAAGTATAACTAAGCGATTTATTTTTAACGGTAACGAAATGCCGTTGATGTGTTTATTTAATGGTTATCCCATCTGTTGTGTCTATGATGAGAATGGTTTCCATTGATATAGTTAGAGAACCAAAGTACACCCTCAAAGTATTAGTTCCTCAAACAATTTCTTCCCTTCCTGCAAGCAAAACTGTTGGATAATAACTAATACCCAAATTCCGGGAATAATCACATGTCCCGAAATTCCCGGAATTGTAAAAAGGGAAAAATTGGCAACGCTACTTGAGATAGATCTAACCACTTCACTGAAATGCAATAAATAATTACTCACGCCCTTTATGAACTATTGCGGGTTGGTCTCTGCTTCTAGGATAGAAATTCAATGGTGGTCTGTAGCAACACATGAGCTAGGTTTACATAGGTGACATAATTCCAAGTAAGTAGTGTCGCACTCCAGGGAGAGGGTCATAAGTGCAATTGGAGCGATGACACCTGTGGGCTTAAAAAATCGGAAAAAATTTAACAAATCTTTGCCCCACCCAGAAGCGGATCATGTGCAGAACAACTGTGGATCGCGAATCCGGTGTTGAATCGGCTTTGGTCGACTGCAGTTTGAAGTTTCAGTACTATATACGTATTACGCTTTATATGCTTCCAATATTGTTTGGAGTTTGCGGTATTTGATTACTTTTGGATTAGGCAGAGAACATTTAGATTACAAGCTTTACATTTGTTGGACCGCATACTGCATAGCATGCTGATATATTCGTTTTACCAACTCCTAAATGCCGTAACAGTTCAGCTGGTAACTTGTGATAGCCAGGAGAGGTTATATTGTAATCACCCCTCTGGATGGTTCCTCGCTTTCTCTGTTTAAAGTTGCTGGCAAGGGCTAATAGTATAACACGTCTCGCTTCCATCTTTCGTTGCCATTCGATCTGAACGTCGCTCTTTTGGCAGTGTCCCACTATCTCCTTGCTATCAGTGTTCTCCATCGAACCAGGTCTTGTGTTTTTTCTGTCCCATACCTCGATGTAGTGTAGTAGTGTCAGTGCTCTGCCAGACTGTTTCCTATCAGCATGACTCTACTGTCCTCTTCGAGTATAGCCACAGGCGAGCGTGCTGCTGTTATTTTTGCAGCAGTGCTTCGTCCTGTTATTCGTAGCTTCCATTTAAGAAATAGTCATCGGTATCTTCTAATCGAAGTCCCACTATATTGATACTTCCAATAGAAGCGTCTCCTCAGTTAAGTGATTTATGTATTAGGGGAATAGCACAGGCATACATTTGGCGTCTTGCGTCTCCCTGAGAAGACCGCGTTATTCTGGAGCTACAGGTTCCCCGCGCGGGAGTCATCAAAAGAAGTTTAATTATTCTGAGTGTAACATGACCAGGCTAACTTAACGGATGGTGGAAATATATAAATTTAAGTAGATGTTCCGGCCCAGAAGGTACTTTTGTTACCAACGCCCGGTGGATTCAGAGGAAGGAGTCTAACGTTCGTTGGAAGGACGATTTGAGATCCCTTGAAAACGAAGACTTGACTGGAGCGCTTTGTAAGACGGTCAAACCGGTTTAAATGGATTTAGTTGAATATGAACTGGCTGAGTTTTGCCCCCACCAAGTAAAGTGCTTAATAATGTTCATAGATAGTTGATTTAATTAAAGTTTATGAAGACTTCGCTTATTATCTTGCTAACGCTCAAAATAACAACGCGATGATTTGTCCCAAAAATTACTGCAGGAAAAGAAATTCAAACATTTCAATTTCCTAAACTTCCACTGCCATTCATTGGAGTAGAATTAATATTTGTGTAGGTATGCATGTGAGTAAGAGGCAGACAAACCCGCGAACCACCATATCCTTAGACAATTCAATTTAGATACGTCGTTAAATGACTGCTCAACGTCGAAATGCCAGTTTGTTTGTTTATTGTCACATGCAATCAACTGTTGTTACCACAGCCATAATCGGTTCATGATTTTTTCACCCAAGACTTGTCAGTGAAACGAGATTTTGGTTGAGGACGTAAATACATAGCGATGTGCGATGTGGCTGGCACAATTTTCGACGCTGTCATTTAGGCGTGTCATGTGCGTCAAACAAAAAACAAAAAACAAGGAAAGCAAAACGTTTAAGAGGCAAACAAAAAGTTAAGGAATCTCTGAAACCATGAAAGACATACCAAGTTGTTAGGTATCCTATGAGCATTGAATGTGGGTGAAAATAGTTCTGTGCACAGGTATGCATTTCACAATGACATTTGACATTGTGGTGCGTACAGCCATCTGTCATCCTAGAAATAGTTCAACGTGCTTAAAGCACTTAGAATTCGTGCAAAACACGAAACAAATTAATTTGCAATCAAATATTTATCGACCCTCGCACATCAAAATAATGGACCAAAGTAACCGTGCGTGAGTTGTTGCTATTTTTCTCATTGGCTTTAAGCGTCCAAGTCTTTGGCAGCGATAACTTGATTAAAAATATATATAGTTGTATTAAACTTTGTTTACGGGTTAATTTCTGGCCAAGTTTGGTTGCTATTCTAAATTGGAAAAATCAGACAGTAACCGCGCCCCTGTTGTTGTGATAGCGACTAATTAACCTGTCTAAAGTATCACCTCTTTTACCCGACATTGCATCAGGCCGACATGAAGCCACAGAAACGTTGCGGCTTCAACAGGGGTGGACCAGAGTGAAATTGCTGTTAGAAGACTAGGCTCGGTTCAGCAGATGAACAGATGGTTAGTGGCACAAAGGAATGATATGACGCCTCTCACCTCTCATTACCCATCTTATCCTTCCTTATGACCTAAAAGGTTTCACTCGTCATAAATCGCTACCACGACAGTCGGGCAGTACCGCAAAGGAGTCCCGGAGCGTACCGGGTTAAAATCCGGCCAAGGACTGTTAATTCGACAACACTCCCCAAAACGCGTAACTGTTTTTGATCTCTTCATTTTTATTTTTTCAATTATTCAATTCGCAAAGAAGTGACACACGCGCACAAATATATTTCTATAAATTGATAAAAATTACAAAATTTTTAAGCAAAAAGGGTAAATATTTTTTTTTAATTGACATTCTAACGTCAAGAAAAGAGAGAACTGTCAAGTTCACTACCACTTTGTTTATAATACATTGGTAAATACCTCTGTATAACTTGCTTATTTTACGACGAAAAAATTACGACAATCTTTTTCAAAGATTTAAGAAAATTAAAATTGTCCATAATTATACATCTCTGAAGTTGGCAAGACAACTTTTACGTAGCAATAAATTAAGTGTTGGGCAATTTGCCGTAAATTATCCGTGAAGCAAACATTTTTTTTTAAAATATCGTTTGTCACGCTATCTTCATGTGGGTGGGCAAACTCCAAAAAACTTGCTTAGAGAGAAATTACGAAAATAATTCTTGCACAGGAATTCGCCATAAATTAATCGTAATTAAGTGGCATAGTTCAAAATTAAAAGAAAAACAAGTAAGGAAAGGGCTGTCTTCGACTGTGCCGAAGACTTTATACCTTTCCTGAATACGCATCACGGTTTTAAGTGTCCGATCCTTACTTACAATTAGTACAAACACTGCAAAACTGTTAACTTAAGGATACATAGCCCAAACCCCATTTATCGGAACAATAGATTGTATGGGAGCTATATGTTATGTTGATCCGATCTGGGTGATTTCACTACACACATTACATATATAATATGTACCAAACCTGCAAAATTTTACGTTCCGAGCTTTTTAATTGCAAAATTTATAGCCCAAAACTAATTTATCGAAACTATCGATTGTATGGGAGCTATGCGTTGTATTGATCCGATCTTGCTGATTCCGACAAACGATTAATCTCATGCAAAGTGGCGGCTCCATACCAAATTTCATCAAGATATCTCAAGAAATGAGGGACTAGTTTGCGTACAAACAGACAGACGGACAGACGGACATGGCTAAATCGACTCAGCCCATCGACCTGATCATTTCGATATACTTATTGGTGGGTCTATCTCTTCTTCTTCTCATACTGACAAACATCGGACCAAAGTTATAATACCATTTCATGTTCATGAAAGGTATAAAAACTAAATTTTTCCCCATATATTTCTAGCAGAAATTTGCTGTAAGTAGTCCGTTATTTGTACCGTATTTTGTAACTTCATTTAATTTTTACATAAAGTAACAACTTAGGTTTAATTGTTGTAGTTTGCTTTTTTCTTTTTCTAATAAGTCGTCGTACAAAATCCAACCTCCTCTCCTTAGACATATTGCTGCTTAATGTCCCATGTCATTAGGTGTTTTCTGGATTTCTAAACCTTCGTCTGCTATTGCACCCACAGATAAAATAAACTCCCCTCCTCGCAGGTGAATCTTCTACAAATACGGTCTGGAGTTTCATGTAAAGTTAGCAAAAAATTAAAATATTAATTTTTTATGTATTCCCTTTTGGCTCGAAAAAGCTTTGACGCATTTCTACTAAATTTTGTATATACATAGGTTATCTGCCATAATTCAAGGTAAGTTACTTACACAAAGACTGCTTTCCAAGGTTGCCACATGTTAAATATTTTTTAAAAATAAATTTGCATATACAAGAAGAGGCACTTATTAAATAATACTTTGCTAAAAAAGAGTAATTCCCGTTTTTAGTAAAAAATCATAATAAAAATTCTAAAAGCTAAACTCGTTTGCAAATCTGATCCGGGAAACCTCGGAATTACAAAAATCTAAATCAAAATAATCGATACATAATGTCGATACCACTTCCACAAGACGAAAGAAAGTGAAATATTGAGTTTAGTTCTTCTTGAGCCGAAAGAAGAAAGTATTACTCGTATAGTGGATGGGATCAATGGGCCTACGACCAAGCAGTTTTTGTAGGTACTTCATATAGTATTCTAAGATAATGTAGGGCTGGATTACGTATTCCTAATCTGCGGCATCGCATTGCTTATTGCACCAAATTTTTTTATATGAATTGTGGTTTAATTTGCGAGTACTTTTTTTTAATAATAAGAGAGTACTCTTTGCATACGTGCATGGAGTACTCGCGAGTTTAGCTGGGCTACGCAAGTACCTTTGCGGTTTTTGGTAGTTGCTGTGATCAAGCCCTGGTTCTCCAAACAGCTTGCGAAACTCTGCAATAATAAGTCCAGGCTACATAAGCTTTTTAAGGGATCAGGAACATCTGATAATTATTCGAAATATTTGGTTGCTTACGCAAATTTTCAGTTGTTCAATCAGCAGTGCTATAAAGATTACTTAACGGGTTGCAAAACTCAATTTTTCAATAACCCGAAAAGGTTCTACAATTTCGTTAATTCAAAAAGGAAAGCCTCCGTAACTAAGAATGCCAGTTCTGATCAGGACATTGCGGAATTATTTGCAGATTACTTCAAGTCAACCTATACATCTAATAGGTTCCAACAAATTCCATATCCTATCAAATTAGAAAGTTCTAACTGCATTCTCAATCCTGTTATAGATAAAAATACCGTTCTACAAAGATCTATACACATCAATACCACTAGCAGAGACATTGAACATAGTAAACTCTATAATACTACGTAAAACAAAAGATAAAGTAAAAAGTACGCAAATCACGAACACGGTAAGAACCACACTACGTCAAAACTATTTTCAATTCAACAATAAAATATACAGACAAACAAACGGACTTGCGACGGGAAACCCAAAATCGGCTATTCTTATGGAAGCGTTTATGCAAAACCTGGAAAAAGAGTATATACAGGATTTAAATTCCAAATTAGGAGTGTTATTTTACGTAAGGTACGTGGATGATATCATATGCGTTTTAACTACCAACAACGAAGAGCAAGTACTGGAGTACCTCAACAAGCAGCACGGGAACATAAAATTCACAATGGAAACCGAAAAAGACGGTGGAATCAATTATCTGGACCTCACAATAAGTATTGATGAAGCTAGCAATAAATTCAACTACGACATATATAGGAAACCAACGGCCACCGACACAATAATACATAATACCTCGAACCACCCACAACAACATAAAAATGCAGCGCTAAGGCACTTAGTACAAAGATTGGAAAGAACACCTCTTACACAAGAAGCATATAGAAGAGAGCTTGGAATAATATATAACATCGCTACAAACAACGGATATAAAAAAGCAATAGTAGATAATCTCAGGAGAGACCTTAGAGAACAAAAAAGAAACAATGGAGAAGAAAGTACACAAACCTGGACGACAATGACATATACTGGAAGGGCAACATATAAATTAGCAAATTTCCTTAGAAAATACAACATCAACACAGCGTTCAAAACATCGAACAATTTAGGACGGAAGCTAAGAACCAAAACTAACTCAGAAGATCCATTTAGCAGCCATGGTGTATACAAGCTCACTTGTGAATGCCAGCACAGTTACATAGGACAAACCGGACGACAAGTAAGAACGAGGTTCAGAGAACACATTAGAGATTACAAAAAAAAGATACGGAATCCAACCTTCATACCAGAGTCCAACTTTGCGAATCACATGGCGGAGAATAAATGCCCCCCCGGAAACATCAAAAAAAAAAAAAAAAACAGTCAAGGTCCTACATGTACAAGCAAAAGGCAGACGTCTGAACGTACTCGAAAACATGGAAATCTACAAACAAAAAACATTCGACGGTAGAATAATAAACGAACAGACAAACACTGTTTCCGACACAATATTCGAACCTTTAAAATTGGTTTACAAAACACAAAGCAACCACTCAGGTACAACAAACACACACGCACCGACAAATAAGCAAAAAATAGCAAAAGATCAAAAACAACAAACAAGCAAAAAAGGTCAAACAACAAAAATCACCAACTTTTACCTGCCTCACAGCCGGTTTCACGAAAGTTATTTACAGGGTGTTTTTTTTACAGGTTTGTTTTTCGAATAGAGATAAAACTGGCATTTTGTGGTCAAATCTGGCAACTCTAATGTCATTTATGTTCAGTTTGGTTTGCCATTTCATCATGAACAGGTTGACAAAAGAACAACGCTTGCAAATCGTGCAAATTTATTTCGAAAATAATGGTTCAGTTCGCGAAGTTTACCGTGAGCTCCGTCCAGTTTATGGTCGACATAATCGTCCATCAGAGCAATTAATTCGGTTAACCATGGATCGTTTTCGCACTACGTTTACTCTATGTGATAATACGCATCCGCAGAGACGTCGAACAGTGCGCACCGAAGAAACAATTGCCGCTGTAGAGCAAAGTGTTGAAGAGGACCCGAATGAATCGATTCGCCACCGTGCACAGCAATTGGAGCTTTGTCCATCAACTTTATGGAAGATTTTGCGCAAAGATCTTGGCTTGCGACCTTACAAGATCCAGCTTGTGCAAGAATTAAAGCCGCGAGACCATGCAATGCGTCGTGATTTTGGTGTATGGGCCGAAAATGAGATTGATTTCGATGCTGATTTTCATCGCAAAATTTTGTTCAGTGATGAGGCTCATTTTTGGTTGAATGGCTACGTCAACAAGCAAAATTGCCGCATTTGGAGTGAAGAGAATCCACATGAGACCCTTGAAACGCCATTACATCCACAAAAACTGACTGTTTGGTGTGCTCTATGGGCTGGTGGAGTCATTGGGCCATACTTCTTCCGCAATAATGCTGGAGAGGCAGGTACCGTTAATGGAGACCGGTATAGAGCCATGATAACCGACTATTTTGTTCCCGAATTGGATGGCATGAATGTGGATGAGTTGTGGTTCCAACAAGACGGCGCTACATGCCACACAGCGCACGTCACAATCGATTTATTGAAGGAAACATTCGATGAGCGCATAATTTCGCGGAATGGACCTGTCAATTGGCCACCAAGGTCGTGTGATTTGACACCATTGGATTATTTTCTTTGGGGATGTGTGAAGTCGCTCGTCTACACCAACAAACCAGAAACGTTAGGGGAATTGGAAGCCAACATTCGTGGCGTTATTGCCGACATACGGCCCCATATGCTCGAAAAAGTGGTTGAAAATTGGACCTGTAGAATTGGCTTTATTTGAGCCAGCCGCGGCGGCCACATGCCCGAAATCATATTTAAACATTAATGGCATAAAATTATCCTTCAAATAAAGCCAAATTGATGGACCTTAAAACGATTTTCTTGTGTTTTATTTCAATTCGAAGTTCTATACCCCTAAAAAAACACCCAACAGATCAGAACGAAAATCGACACTGATGATGGCACAACGCCGAAACCGGTTTGTCTCAAAACCAAATTTGACAAGGGATGACGAAAAATCGTTCCAATATACATCGTTCTACAAAGCCTTCTAGCATTGAAATCTACATTTTCTCCAGGTCCAGATGGTGTCCCCAGTTGTGTGCTGTAGTTTTATCTAGCCCGGTCTTTAAATTACAATTCCACAGTTTGGAAATAATCATTTATTATAGCCTTGCATAAAAAAGGTAGTAGGTCAAACATTAAGAACAACAGGGGAATAGATAAGCTTTCAGCTATTCCTAAAACCTTTGAGCATATAATCACATGCCAACTGCAATATCTGTGTAGCTCTTTATTATCACCGTGTCAACATGGTTTTGTGCGCCGAAGATCAACCACAACGCACTGACTTGAGCTCACCTGTTTTGTTATGGATGGATTCGTGAATTGTATGAAAACTGATGTAATATACACAGACTTCAGCAAAGCATTTGACTCTGTCAACCATAAGCTTCTAATTCATAAACTTGATTTATTAGGTTTTCCGAATCATTTATTAGTATGGCTTGAAAATTATCTTCTGAACAGGTCTCAACAGGTTTTTTTCAAGAATACTTTGTCCACGTCGATCAACGTAACCTCTGGTGTGCCTCAGGGTGGTCATTTAGGCCCCTTGCTTTTTACCCTATTCATAAATGATTAACCTAAATTATCTCTTATTCCCGTACTCTCATGTATGCGGATGATGTAAAACTGTGTTAGTTACTCATTTTCCCCTACTGAACCATCTCTAGTAGATCTCCTTCAAGCCGATTTGGAGTCATTTCGGAACTGTTGCACAGTCAATCTATTAAACTATTAAATACGAAAGTTCTTTACACATCGCTGGTACGACCAATACTTGAGTATTGTTCAGTCAGTACAAAAGCAATTTTTGATTTTTGCTTTGCGTGATCTCAATTGGTATCCAAATATACACCTGTCCTCATATAAAAATGGGCTTCTCCTCATTAGTTTACCTTCTCTGGAAAATCGTAGAACTTTATTAGGCGTAATGTTCCTCTTCTGATCTTGTTAGTCGACTGAATTTCGCTGTTGCTGCTAGGACGTCGAGGCACTATGTACCATTTCAATTACCCATTTATCGTCAAAACTTTGCCAAAAACAATCCTCTGAATGTCTGGTGTTTACACTACAACAACTTATATAGCTGTATCAGCTTGGAATGTTCTTTTGCCTCTTTATCTAATGCAATACTTGGATTCCTTACCGCCGGCTGATAAACAAAAAAAGATTCACCTGCTCCTCTTACGTAAATGTCACGACTGCCAAGTTATTAAATCGATCTAATAAATTGATGAAAGAGAGGGTGGATTGGAGACACGGCCTCTTTAACCATACGGTTAGCCACACACAAATAATATTTAGGCCCGGTTTTTCAGTACAAGTTCAACTCAATTCGTCAGTTAAACTAAGCTTAAACTTGTTACGCAGTTTTTCAGTCAACTTTAAACGAAGTTTAAACGTAGTTTAAGCGGCCAATTTGGCAGGGTTAAACTCTAGTTAACCTGTCAGATGTTTGCATATTTGATGGTTTTGGTTGTGAAACAATAAACTGAACGCAATTAAAAAGGGACGATATTTTTATATTTAATTAAATACTGGATATATCATCTGACGAAAGTGATTATAGTGATGCAGAAATTAGCGAAATCCTAACTATTACAATACTGAGGTAAAGCAATGGCGTTGAATATGTAAACAAATGTAATCTTTTGCCGTATCTAGATAAAAAAAAACCAATTTTGCCGTATGAGAGGTGAGAGGCATCATATCCGTAGATCAACCGTCGAGTTGCACGCCATTACCTTTGTGCATATTAGTCGCCTCTTACGACCGGTATGCCTACCTCGGGCATATTCTAAACCCCTAACCCGCAGCGACAGTGACCAAAACAAGGTCTTATACCCTGACAGTGGGCGGGAGACCGCCTTAACACTGACAGTGGACGTAAAAGTGGCAGTGAACTCCACCATAATACTGGCATTAGCTGCCAGCCTGACAGATGCAGTGACTGGAAAAGGCCAGTGATGGTCCATCTTGTGAATTTGATTGTCATCTACTGTCATCAGAAACAGAGAATTTGCATCTTGGTAACCACGTCACTGTGGCAGCCCCCTAGAAATTCATTAACAAATTTCTCTTATCACATAAGTGCCTCTCTCGGCGAATGAAAATCACACTCTAAGGGGCTGATTATGTAATTCACTGTGACACATTCACTTTAACCCTTATATAATACCAAACAAATTCTCATAGCAACTCCCATTTACTGAAAGTCAATATATAATAAGAAGTTTAATTAAAACGAGAAAAAGTAGCACGTTGGGTCGCGTTGCATGAGTCAATTATCGTCAGTTCTGCTATAAGTTCTCTACCTTACCGCGACTCTGCCAACATCTGATAAGATAGCTCTAGGTTAGCTTTGAGCAAACTGAGCGCAGTGGCATATTTAATGAAGAGCTGTATGAACTTTAAACAGACATCGACATAATTCAAAAAAATATAAAAATACATCTATCTGGGCTAGACCATATTATGCAAATAATTGGAAATGCTTCGTCCCAGAAGGTATTTTCATTGGCACCAACGTGTGCAAGCAAAGAAATAGGAAGGCTGCCAGTGCGTTTGAAGGAGCATTTGGCCAGTCGTCAATTGACCAATCGAAGGGGGACTGGCGCTCTTTTATCGCTTTAACGCCTAAAAGCCAATCAATCATGTAATTAAACTAAAGAATAAAAGTTATTTGGTAGCTCTTCCTACATATAATTTCTCTAATTAAATAGTAGTCAGTAGTTAGCTTAAAACATCGAAAGATTACAAAAGATCTAATCTAAAAAAGTAGTTTGTGTGAAGGCCTTAAAATTAATCTTTACGTAATTTTCCATTTTAATTGAATAAAAAAGTCGGTTTATTGCATTTACTCAAGCAATGCAAGAACATAACAACAACAAACTATTTTGTGTTTCTTGAACCATTTTACCAGTGAACAGTAAAAATTTAACAAGCCATAAAATGAATGAAATTTTTTTGAAGAAATAAAATGAGATTTGCAGTGAATCAGAAAATTTATTTTTCTTGCAAAAAATATTTTAAAGAATTTGAAAAAATGTTTCATTAAATAGAGAATTGAAATGAATAAAAGAATGTGAAATAGTATGTCCATAAAAGTGTTTCAATATTCTCCCTTGTCTCCCAATACTCTCCCTTGTTTTCGTTTCCATGCGCATATTGTAGAGTGAATTTACTTACTTAGCTGGCGATAAGTGGGGTAGTTGTAAGCAGGGGGTATCGATTCTGTATAGTCATGAGATTTTCCCGTCTAGTACTGATCAGATTTTTCTAATTTTAGAGAAGGGAATCTAACTTGGGTTTTCATATGGAACTTATGCGACTTTGCCAAATGATGTTGAACACATCTCTCGAGTCGTCTATTAGGGCTTGGGAATGTACATATTTCTTCTTCTTTAAATGGTCATCTAACCGCCTGGGCGATTTTGACCGTCCAACATAGCTCGCCAGTCGTTTCTTCGTTGCGCCAACTGGCGCCAATTGGAAACACCGCGGGATCGCAAATCGGTTTCCCCTTGATCCTTCCATCGGAGTGGTGGTCTCCCTCTTCCTCTGCTTCCACCGGCGGGTGCCGATAAGAATACCTTCTGGGCTGGAGCATCTTCACTCATTCGCACTACGTGGCCTAGCCAGCGAAGCCGCTGTGTTTTAATTCGCTGAACTATGTCGGTGTCTGCGTATAGTTCATACAGCTCATCTTAAATCTTCTTCGGTACTCGCCGTCGCCAACGCGTAGAGGTCCACAAATCTTTCGAAGAACCTTTCTCTCGAATACTCCCAGAGCCGCCTCATCAGATGTTGTTAGTGTCCACGCTTCTGCACCATATAGCAGGACGGGTGCGATGAGTGACTTGTAGAGTGTTATTTTCGTTCGTCGAGAGAGGACTTTACTTTTCAATTGCCTACTCAGTCCGAAGTAGCATTTGTTTGCAAGAGTGATTCTTCGTCGGATTTCTAGGCTAACATTATTGTTGGTATTAATGCTGGTTCCCAGGTAAACGAAGTCCTTTACTATTTCGAAATTATTGCTGCCAACAGTGGCTTGGTTGCATATTTAGGTGCCGAAAATCCCGAGATTTCTTTTTCGGGACTTGCAAATTTTTATATATAAAAGTCTACTGTGCGTCTGTTGTTACTAAACTCATTCTAAACGCCTGGAGAGATATTTATGCAATTTTTTTGTGTGTATTCAAGTGAGCTCGAGAATGGTTTAGAATCACAATGCGTAACACTGGATGATTTGGGCATGGCACCTTCCATAGAAATGAGAGTTTTCGTACGGCATTGAAAATTAGTAAGGAGTTAAAAAAAAAAAATAAAACCAATCTCTAACACCAAAAGAAATAATTAGAAGAAGGGAGAAGTGGGCAGGGCACTTCCCATACAAATGATAATGGAGAAGGAGGCCTGACACCTTTTAATATAATCAAAATTTATATTACTCCGCAACTATTTCTACGAGCTTTGTAATATTTGGTATACAGATACTTTTTACCAAGGAGAAGGGTGAGAAAGGGGGGTAGGCATAGGCATTTTTATTAGATGCACGCAGATAAATTTTTGGGCAGGACAACGGCTGAAGGCAGGGTGAAAAGATACATATTTTACATTTATACATAAAGCAGTGTGTGCTCTTCTAGCGTTCTTCGCTCTTAATAGCGACTTTCGCTTTCTCCCTTAACCACACTCTCAAATGAGCTGAGAAGGCTGAGAGAGAGGCTCTCCAGAGGTAATTTTGACCACCACTGATTTAGTAATTTATTTATTTACTTCGTCTATGAACATCAGAAATATTCTTACAGACTATGGGAAAATGTAATTTAAATAACTTAAATATTATTAAATTATGGAATCATATTTAAAATATTAACAAAATTTTTATTTAGAAACAGAAAATCAAGATCGATAGAATTATAGATTATGTTGAATTCAATAACAGCTCGTAATAATAACAGCTCGGTATAAAAAATATAAGAATACCATAATGATCTTTGCGGGATATTAAAATTTATTCGTTCCAAAAGGTAAGGACAATCTGCAGTTCCTTAAATAATGCCAAAAACAATTATAAATTGATGGAACCTGCACCAAATAAAAGATGCATGCTCTAGATGAGGATGAACAAAAGAGGTGTAAATCAATTTTAGGATATAAGGATTTGAGAACTCTCCACTATGTCTCCTTAGGAATCCTAGCATAGCATACGACTTCGAGATTATAAAATCAATTCGCCAATTGCAAGAAAGTTTGGCATCAAAAATAACGCCGAGATCTTTGATTTGATAACACGGCTAAAAATTTGAGCCTAAATTTTAGACCATTAATCGGTTTAAGCTGAAAGCTTTTTCATGTCATTGAATTTTTCTCTCAACAGTTTTGCATGCGCAGTAGCTCAGTGGGTAGGGCACACGACTCTGATGCAGGAAGCGTCGGTTCGAATCTTGCCAACTGATACAAGTTTTTTTAATGTTTTTTATTCGTTAAGACATTTTTCGTTTAAAATTTAAACTCTTTTCTTAGCGCTACTTTTTTTGAAAACTGGCACAATTTAAATTCGAAATCAAATTTGGTTTGGATATATATGTATCCCAGAAAAGTTTAAAATTTAGGTTAAAGTTTTTAGCCGTGTAGTAGTTTTCAGTTGTTGAGCGGAAGGTGCGACTTTAAGCATTACGAGTATAAACTATCAAGGTCCATTTAAATTTTTACCACTTTAGCAAGATTGCCTACTTTCAAGAATATCTTTAAGTCATCAGTATATAACAAAAAGTGGCATGACTGAAAACACAAATAAATATTATTGCTGAATAATACAAAAAACAAAGGACAAAGTATGCTACCTTGTGGGACCCCAGATGTTGCAACATAAACATCGAAAGAAACATTATCTACAATTACCGAGCACCGCCTATGACATAAGTATGTCTTAAGCCATATTAAAAAAAATGGTATGAAAGCTTTTCAATTAGGATCCTATGAGACACCTTGTCAAAGCTTTGGAATACTGGTACCTCTTTTCCATAGTTTTTAGGTCCTGGTGAAACCGTTTGCCTTGTTCTTCGCTATAGGAACCAATATTCTGCGGAAACTGGTCAAGGCCGATGGGATCAGCATATGGCTGACTACTGCTGGTGAATGCAATGTGATTGTCTTGCCATACCTCATTCACGAAAATCACGTAAACGAAAGTTTTTATGTAAATAAAAAGTTAATAATAAAATAAATAACAAAAACTTTTTTTTTTCACAGTAAAAAGTTACTAAAATAGAATATATTAGGAAGATCTACGCGGATATAAAAAAGGTCTTTGAAAACAGAATTAATAGGAGATTGTTTTAAAGTAATTTACATATGCATTGGTTGACAAATTATTCGAGAAAACCGTGATTAAAAATGAAAAAATTTAACAAAAAATTGAATTTTTCACATTATTTTAGCAATTTCTCTGACGTTTATGAATACATATTAACAACTTGTATACTGGTAGAAGCGGCGAAATGTACTCTTTTCAACGGCTTCAAAACTGTGTTGATAGAATAAACAGAAACAAAGTTATGGGGCCATACATGCCTTAACCTCTTAAAAAGGGGTTCTTGACCCTATCTAGAAAACTGTACGTAGCATTAAAAAAGTAGGTATACAGTTTTTATCAGGGTACCGAATATGCTTAAAATCAGTTTTACTTTTAGCTGCACCAAAATCACTGTTGACCAGTGTAGTAAGTAGCGGCGAAATTAAAAATGGACAATTTTTGAGTAAAAGTGCGGATATGCCATCGATGTCAGTACGTGAAGAAAGCTTTAGTTGTAGAATACTATTAGCAACATCCTTATATGAAAGGGCACAGCGACCCAAAACCAGAAGTGATATTTGAGTTTGATGTAAAATCAGAAACCTGGTCTGACTTTAGACCGTTACTATCACAGCTAGATTTAAAAAAATGGGGCAGGCCCCCTTTGATTTCACAAAATTCCAAAAAAATTCCAAAAGAGCTTGGGATACGAGTTGAGGTTATGATCAACACTAGTAATATAATTTCGGTGCAAAAACTTATTCAAACAGTTAAACTCTTTTAAAAATCGCCATGAAAAAATTTTCGCGAATAATTTATATGCCTTAGCATTTGTAGTTCGGAGTTGGTAGAAAACTTTTAGGTTTCGTCAATTTGTAGGAAAATCGAAAGTATAAAATCTCAGATTAAAGGCGAATATCGTGGTTGTTGTTGTTGTAATAACAATACTTCGGGTTGTTTAGCCGGCATGTTCATTCATGGATGGAGATGAAACAGATTTATACTGAATTAAGAGCCTTTGGTCCGGTAAAACCCGAGTCATTCCTGTACCTAGACCCATGTTTTGAGCCTAACCCTCTAACCGGCAGGACAGCCTCTAGGCGGGGTTCAATTAAACAGATATAACCCGCATACATCTACTTTTCTTCTATAATTATTGACACATAATCTTCGACAAATATTTTATCTATGTCGAAACCTTGACTTGGTAGTTTTGAGTGGTGGCAGAGTTCCGTTAGAATCATTCTCGCTGAAAAATTAAGTGCAATTTGTAGAAGAAATTAGTTTTGAGAGAACTGTTTTTGGTAACTACAAAAAAGGGATAAAAACGATTTTCGTAGTAAAAACCAAAATTTTTGGTAAGTGAAGTAATTATTAAGGATTAGAAATTGTGAAGAAGATGTGGATTTATAATTAAATTTTTAGAATTATTGGCCAAAAATCATACCCCACCTAAAGGCGGAGTGGGAAATTTACAGGCAAGTCCAGCTAGAGGCGGGCGAAAGCAAAATTATGAACCCTTTTGGAAATTTTACATAAAATTCGAGTTTATCACACTAGAATTTCTAGGTATGAGTTTCCTTGAGTTGACATATAAGGGAAATTTAGAAATTTTACATAAAATTCGAGTTTATCACACTAGAATTTCTAGGTATGAGTTTCCTTGAGTTGACATATAAGGGAAATTTAGAAATTTTACATAAAATTCGAGTTTATCACACTAGAATTTCTAGGTATGCGTTTCCTTGAGTTGACATATAAAATATGTGTACCAAAGAATGTATAAAAGGAATAAGTAAATGGCGCATTAGAAGAAAAATGCATCGTGACGCTACAGGGCATCATAGTTTAGTTGTTAGAGTACTCATAACAGCGGCTTTGGTGCAGACACTTGGGTTCGTATCCCAGTGTCCGAGAAGGCGTCTGATGAGAAGTTGGGCACTTCGAAACATGTCACCCCATACCATCGCTATGCATATCGTTGTAATTTTTCCTCTAATATCAATTAACAAACAAACATAAAAAAAAAAAAAAATTCGAGCTTTGCTTCAACAACAATCACCATGAGTTTTTTTATTTGCAACAAAAATTGGCTTGTTAGAGGGTTAAGTCTTAACTGCTAAAGCAAGAGCTATCCGCGCAGGTAAATTGAACCAAATTATTATTGTACAAGGTGGCGCAAAAGTAATCCTCCTATCAGAAAATGCTATAAATTTTGCGATTGCCCCTAAAGTCAGTTCTGTTTTGACATTTGTGTAGTAAACACATGCGAAATACACGTTAATAAACAATGTTACGTTACACTGCTCCAGAACGCGGAATATTGCTGACTATTTATTTGAACAATAATCGGTCGGTGAAAAACGGTTACTGCGCAAAAGTAATCCTCCTATCAGAAAATGCTATACATTTTGCGATTGGCCCCTAAAGTCAGTTCTGTTTTGACATTTGTATAGTAAACACATGCGAAATACACGTTAATAAACAATGTTACGCTACACTGCTCCAGAACGCGGAATATTGCGGACTATTTATTTGACCAATAATCGGTCGGGGCCAAACGGTTACTGTGAATGGTGAGCGCTACAGAGCAATGATCAACGAGTTATTTTTGCCGCAACTTGATGAATTGGGATTGGAAAACATGTGGTTCCAACAAGACGGTGCAACAGCACACACTGCACGTGCCACAACCGATATGCTGAACATCGGAAGCTTACTTTTGCGCCACCTTGTATAATATTGCCCTTCTAACTTCGTCATATTATCATCAATATTGCTAAAGTTAAAGCGATGTTTCTCTCAGTGTATTATATCCAATACAGAAGTGACCACACATGCCTTAACAATTTTCGCATTAATTGCAAAAACAAGATGCCGAAGGATATAAAAATAAAGTCAGCAAAAATATTTATTTATTGATTAGCCTTGCTTATTAATTATCAAATTTTAATTGCATTTCATATTGACATTCGCATGGATTCAAGGTTTCATTGTGAACGTTTATTTAACTTTCTGTAAATAACGTGTTGCCATTAAGTTTCCGATGAAATGGTGTAACAATTTAATTCCAAAGCGAGATCAAATTATTTAGTGAGAAACGCCAACAATTTATGACCATTTAAATACACACAAACAAAATGAGTAGGGTTCAAAGTTAAACAGTCACTAAATTATTTGAGCGCTTTACGAACTTTTTAATTTGCAGAACAAAAGGCTAATATAATTTAGCCTCGCATTTGAAACCATAAATGCGTCTTATGTGCACACTAATAGTCCAACAAAGTTTGTATCAACACAACCCAAAATGAGTCCACCAATGAGTTGGTCGCCTAACAAGGCAATATTGAATAATTGAAAGGGTAAAAGGAAAATAAATAAGGAACCACCTTTTTGCTTGAGTTAAGTGGCATTATCAGAATACATTGCCCTCTTAACAATATTTGAGAAATAGCACTTTTGCAAAACTTTTCAGACAATGGAACAAAAAAGAAGTGGAGATGCCAAATTAATTACGAAACTAAAGAAGTGCAGCAAATTTTGTCCTGATTAAATTTCGAACTTTACACAGATTGTATTGTGTTTTAATTGCGATTGCGTATAACAAGATGCTAAAAAAGTGAGGAACCCTAAGCGCGGATGTAGTTGAGTATTATATACCCAGTTGTGAGATATTGTGGCATGCCAATAAACAACTCAAGTTGAAAAGTAACGTAGTTTCTCAAATTTCAAAGATTGATGCTAAAAACCACCTCAATTTTTTTGAATTAAAAAATGCAATTTCTTAGATATTTCTTGGGATCCCACGTAATCATCATCATCGACTTTCGGACGCAATAGGTAAAGTATACTTCAGGGAAAAAGGAGGGTTAGTCAGTGATAGAGACAATCTACACGGGCGTCTCAAAAATAGAACGGGGCTGGGCTATACTCGCAGCATCTGCAAGTCAGGCAGTCATATCGTAACCCTGACCCATGCAGTGTCATCCGTTCGAAAATATGCATTCATACATATACGTATAGGTCAACAGCCGTTAATAACTGTTTGTTTAACGGTCTAAACGATTTTCATTTTCCCACAAAGCGCCCCACCTGACTCTTTCCTTCGCCAGTTGACGCTAATTAGAAATGTCAAAGGATCGCAGATCGCTCTCTACTTGGTATTTCCAACAGAGTGGGGGCCTCCGTCTTCCTCTGCTTTCATAGGTGAGTTTCGACAAAAATACCTTCGGGGACGGAGCCTCTTCTTCCATTCGCATTACATGGCCGAGCCAACGTAGCCACTGGGTTAAAATTCGTTGGACAATGGCGATGTCTGCGTAGAGCTTATACAACGTATTATCGAAAATTTATTCGACAGAAGTACAGATCGATAGAAGGACATACTCTCATTACCCATCTTATCCTTCCTTACGGAAGCAGGGGTGACATGACCTAGAAGGTTTCACTGGTCATAAATCGCTATCACGAAAGTCGGGCAATACCGCAAGGGAGTACCAGAACGTACCGGGTTCAAATCCGGCCAAGGACTGTTAATTCGACAACACTCCCCAAAACCTTCGGGGAGTGTTTTTGTCGTTACCACAACAACAACAACATTGATTGTTCCGAGAGCGTATAGTACCATCAAACAATGTAGCGATCTTCAATGACAGGCATTAGAATCCAACGTTATGAAGTCCGACATGGTGCGAAGATGGTTAATTTCGTTAAAGGCTCTGCATTATTTCAACATTTATCTGTGCTAGGTCTTTGGATATAGCGATAATTATGGGAAACAAATAGCAGAAGAGATGTTCAGGAAAGCCTCTGAATTAGAGTAGAATCGATAAACATTCTTTTACGGTATCGAATTCTATTATAGACTAAACGGGTATACTGCGACGTCTCATCGTCCATTTGGCCATGTTAAGATAGGAAAGGAATTAGCTTTTTTGCTCAAACTAAAAAAATCTGCAGTGTGAGTAGCTACAGATGTGGCACCGTTGCTGCGGCGATGGCGTCAATGCCTCGGACTGCAGACAAAGAGGCTTAGAATTCTGGAAGCACACCTTTTCGAAAGTGTGGCAGAGGTGGGAGAAGTGTATCTTTAGCTCCTTCTTAAGTGCATATAGGAAAGTAAGTGGTTTTAAAAGTAGTAAGTTTGAAAAAAGTGTACCCCCACTGGCTACGCACTAAGAGCATTCGCAATATACATAACTGTATCCGAGTGGGAGTATGTGATAGATATCCCCTGCGTGTTTTCTTAACCTAACCTAACCTTCCCTCGGTACATGCCGTTGGCAACAGGAGGAGGTAGTCTGGTGCTTAAAAAAACACGAAATCAATGCGATCAAATCTTGAAGAGGCACGGCAGACATAGCTGCGACGTCCTAGATATGCGCAACTTTCCACCACCCATAATCGATGTGGATCAACTTCCGGTGAATGCCAAGATTAGCATACCAAGCTATACAACTAAGAATGCTCCAACAGGATCAGTAGAGAAGACGTTCACGGAACAGGCAACAGATGGATTCCGCACTCGGCACAATTTAACCAAGCTATCATATTTCAATGCCCCTGCGAGGTAGGTATGCCTGTCGTGAGACGTGACTAAAATTCACAAAGGGGAATGTCGTTCAATTTGATGGTTGATCTTCGGATATGATGCCTTTCAACTCTCATTACCAACCTTTTCATTCCTTACAGAAGCTGGGTTTACATGATCTAGAAGGTTTCACTGGTTATATCAAATAGCTCCTGCGAAAATCGGACATGTACAGCAAGGTAGTACCGTATATCCGTCGAAGGACTGTCACGTTCGACAACACTCCCTAAAATCTTCGGGGGGTGTTTTTGTCGCTAAAAACAACAACAAAAAAACAGTCTATTATCTTAGTCACAACCTTACCATAATTGGAGCCCTGTTATTATCGACTCCAGGAGACCTACGTAGCTCTAGCACAACTTTGATCTGCATACTGTGATAAGTTCCACTTTTAAACTCGTCAGAAAAAATCCTAGCATACCCAATGTATGTCTCGCATGTTCCCTAGTAGTACCGTTGGATGAAGTCGGTTGTAATTCTTAAAACGGTTTGGCCAAAGATACTAAGGTCATAAACAAGTCTTAGATAACACCAATCTGGTAATAGGTATTCAGAGCCTACCTCTACTCGTTCTGAAATTATGAAAAAGGGTATATCTCTGATGCCACAAAGAGTTGATTGAACATCGATACAACCCACTAAGGGTCAAAGAAGCAAAGGGAGCGGCTTTGTTGATTTCAAAGCAGCAGCTGATTTGCTGACACGTCTGAATTTGCTTTCGCTACTAAAAGTGTAAAAGGGTAAATGAATAAGACCAAACTCAATCCAAACCGGATATACCTCCGCTTAGTTATCAAAAGCTAAGCAGCTGGACTTCTTCATCCTCCATACAATTGCGGTTACATCAGAACAGTGCTTGCTAAGTTGTTTTGTAGCCTGTCGCAAGAGCAGACTGCAATTGGCCAAGGCAACCCCCAATTCTCTACAGAGCACCACATCCGGTTCAAAAGTACCCTATCTGGCCAGGAGGTCAGGATTGCGGAAAATCTCTTTCATCCATTTAAGATCACACGGGGTTTATGTAAGGCGATTCGCTGGAGTGAGATTCATTTAACTCTTTACCTCTCCTTCATCTTACCCGTTCTCGCAATATCAATCACAAGATTTCTTTTATACCAAACATCTATTTGACAAATTTTGGGATATTTATTTTCTTCTTTTCGTACTTTGAACTCCAGACCAATTTCCTTTTTATTGAACGAAAAAATATTAAACGCACGCAATTAACTAAAGTAAAATTAATTTATTTTTAAGAAAATTCCACTAAATGTCACCTGAGGAATTTTGTTGTTTGAAATTTTTTAAAACTATTAAAATATCTAAGTCTGTGATGTAAATACCTGTTAGGCTAACTACATATTTATGAGTATTTTAAAAATATTATTATTATCACTTGATTTTTTTTAATTTCCGTTCTCCTTATGGCATTCTAGTTTGGTAGGAATGGGATAGTGGCAAACTTTTTCAGAAATATGAAAGGCAAAGTTGTTCACTGCACGGTTAAAAATTTGAGCCTGAACTAAAAATTTTTTTTGAACTAAATATATGACCAAACCAAATTTGGTTTAAAATTTAAACCAGACCTGTTAATTTTAATTAGTAATCAATTAATTAGATGCGTTTTTTATTTGATACTGATTACTTTATCTGTTTTTCAAGAAAAGGCAATTACTAATAGATTACGATTAAAAAAACAAAAAATAAAAATAAAAAAAAATAAAAAAATCAAAGATATTCAAAAAAAAGTTGTTTGATCACTTTTGATACTTTTTTAATGTAATTTTTATTTTTTTTTTTCTTCAGTATTGTAACTGTTAGAACACTGGTAAAAAAAAAATAAAAAAGTCAAAGATATTCAAACAAAAAATTGTTTTGCTAAGCTTCTTCATCAGAGAAATTTTGGCACGCATTGCTAACCACTAAGCTAACAATACTCTGGTTCTGGTGTCATCTAAACTCCTAGTTCTATTCTTCTTTACCATATGCATGAACCACTTCAGTCATTTGACAGTTAGTAGTGTGATCATGATGGATTTTTTTGACAGATCTGTTTTATCAGCAGAACTGCCTTACCGCGTGCTCTCGGTTTTGTTATTGCTTTTTTATACCAACAATTTTTTTTTTTTTTGTTGATTTACGGGCTGTACACTTTCAAGTATTCATGAAACGAGCTCAAGGCCAAGAATAATAGTTTGGTAAATAATAGTAATCAATCATTAAATGGATTCTTAAGAAAATTATTTGAAAAAACTTCCAAGACAAAAAAAGAAAAAATTCAAAATTTTGCCAGCTCTTATCTGTAGAATATTTCAGATTAGTTAAAAACCCATTTTACTATTTTTCACTTTTTATTCAATTAGAATCTCAACAGAAAGACATTGAAAGTCACAGTACGTAGATGAAAATTTTTGGAATTCACTACAAAAAAATTTAGAAAATTTCGTTAATCGATCAATGGTTTCAAATGTATGACTAAATTTTTAACCGTGTGGTTATGCAGTCAGTCTCTCACTTTCATGAAATTGACTTTTTCTGTTTAGCATTTAATTGTTGTTATTAGTGAGTTCTTTGCCAAAAACTTTTGCGTTATTTCCACTAGTTGAATTTAAAAATAAGTCAGTGGACATTACAATTTTAAAAACATTTGTTGTGTGCTCTTATTTATTTATAATCTCTAAAAATACTGCTTGTGGGCAAATCCACGAAACTATAATCTTTCTAAGTTTTTATTTTTTTATTTGGAAGTTTCACGAGCTCAAGCACAGTCGATAATAATTTTTATTGAATTTTAACTTTTGTTTGTATGCAAACATTTAAAAATTCAATTTCGAAAACAGCAGTGATTTCTCGTGAGTCTAATTAGTTTAGTTTTCCTCTTTTACATAAGATGGCTTTTCGGGCCTTCAGATTTGATTGCAGTATTTACAAGAAAGTTTAAATCGATGTAACTTTTGTCTGTTAAAAAGTTTGAGTTTTTTTATTCACAGCACGGGACCATAAGCCAAAAAGAAAACCGAGAATTCTAAATGCAAAAAAAAAATTCGAGAACTTATAAATATTTCTATATTTGCTCATAACTTTCTCAAATAATTTATAATACAATTTTTTAAATAATAAAACGAACAGAAATATCATCTTTGAAAAATATGCCGAAAATCAAGGAAAGCGGTCCACGAAGTCTCGAGTTATAAATAAAAGTTCAATTGCTTTTGGAATGGCTAAGAAAATAGTTTGAATTTAGGAAATTTATGACAACCTAAATGTCATTCTGTCAGCCAAAAATTTATAACCAAAAAAAAAAAACGTGAGTACCAAGTACTCGTAGAGTTTGATGTGTAAACATCTGCATCCTGTAAAAAAATATTTCCCTTTCCTTCCTTTCTTTTCCTCTCCTTGTTTTCCTTTCCTTTCCTTTCCTTTCCTACATTTTTCTTCCTTTCCTTTCCTTACCGCTATTATAGTTATTTTAATTAATTTCATTTACTTTAATTTAATTTTATTTCATTTTGTTATATTTTATTTTATTTTATTCAATTCAATTTTATTTAATTTAATTTAATTTTGTTTTATTTCATTTTGTTATTTTTAATTTAATCTAATTTTTTAAGTTTAGTTTACCTTTAATTTAGTTAATTTTCATATTGTTTATTTATTTTATTCTATATTATATTGGTTAATTTTGCTGCATTTCATTCCATAAGTATATCCACCAAGATTCCACAAACAAAAGAAATTAACTACCGTGTTGAGTATTCTGAACTAAAATAAATTTAACATGAATAATCACTTATTTGGTTCTTGTAAACACTGCATATTTCTGATAAACGCAGTTGTTTTTGGTCTTTTGCCGATTGATAGCATTCATCGTGTTTAAGCATGATTACCGAATAATAACAATCAGCAAAGCACTTGAATACACACCCACCCACATAAGCAGAATGCCACATGCATAACAGCTAAGCAGTCAAATAAGAAACAAAGATGTTTACACATCAACAAGACATCGGTAGAGGCAGGTTACAAGCAGCGGCAGAGGCACTGTTACAGGATGCGACGCGTAACTTTGCTGGACAGCCCCTACCGAGCCCAAAGATTTTACATATCAACAAGACATCGGTAGAGGCAGGTTACAAGACACCGGCAGAGGCACGGTTACAGACAGCGAAGCGAACCTTTTCTGTACAGCCCCTACGGAGCCCAAAAATGTTTACATATCAAAAACATATAAATGTGTGAATAAAAAATTCTCTAAAAAGTCCAATGTTTCGTGGATGTGTCGATGTGTATGTTTGAAAATTTTACAGTGCGGGATGTCTGTTGTGTACCGGTGCGGCGTGAGCACATGCTGATACTATATGGCAAAACAAAAATTTGAAATAATAATATATTAATGCTAGCAGGTGATCAGACGTCTTTTAAGTTGGGTATGTATTTTATGAGGTCCTTATCCTTTTAAAAAATAAAAATTTCGGAATGATAACCTTGTAGCAAAAGTAAAGAACACGAGCTTAAGTGTATTTAAGATGTAATCACCTCTTCCCTAAAATTATATTGTCTTTAGAATTTTCTGTGTTTCACTGATTCAAGACTCAGTATCGACAACCCGCAAGAGTTGGACGAAACGGTGGAAAATCTAGAGTGCGCACTCACAATCGCCTGCAACAAATCAACCCCGGTAAGCATCCAAAAGAAGAAATCCCCTCCACGGTGGAGTGGAGAGCTCAGGAGACTTAAATCGGAAGTCAGAAAATTATTCAATGAGTGCTTCAAAATCAAGATGTGGCAACCATATAAAGTGGCACTCAAACACTACAAAAACGTTATTAGAAAGGTCAAGACAGAGTAGTGGCAGAAATTCTGCTCGTCAATAGAAAATAGCCAAGAATCTACAAGGCTCAGTAAGATTTTGAAAAAAGAACACCACAGTGATTGAAGAAGGAAAGACGGTGTTTGGACGGAATCTGCGGAAGCATCACTATACGCTCTGCGAAGCACGAACTTTCCTCATGGCGATATCCCACCAGCACTAATGGGAATGACTAGCCAACCGCTTCTCAGCGACGGAGTGCCGGAGTCTCTCATCAACAGGGAAAAGATAAGATTCGCAATCAACAGCTTTGCCCCCTTCAAGTCACCAGGCCCTGACGGTGTTACTCCGGTAATGCTTCAGAAGCTTGGTGAGCCAATAATCCTAGGGGTCGAATCAGTGTTTAGAGCCAGCATCGCTCTATCACACATTCCAAAAAGCTGGAGGAGGGTGAAGGTCTTCCTAGCAAAGATGGGTAGAATAACTCATGAGAATGCTAAAGATTACAGACCAATAAGCCTAACTTCCTTCATACTGAAGGTCCTAGAGAGGCTTGTAGACATCCACATAAGGTCGGTTCTAACAGGACCGAAGCTTTCTCTGGCATAGCATGCATACATGAAGTGTCGGTCAACCGAAACCGCCCTGCACGAACTCTTCGGTACCATAGAAGGATCCTTACACTTCAAGGAATACACCCTCGCAGCGCTTATAGACAAAATATAAAAGTTAACGCGATGAGTGGTGCCCTTCATAGGGCGGGAATTAACTTCCCTATCTGCATTTGGATGCAGTCGATGCTTGAAAATAGGGTAATACTAGATAATATGTGTTCGGTGTCAGCAACCCGCCAAGTGGGCAGTGGGACACCCCAGGGCGGTGTTCTCTCCCCACTTCTATGGGTCGTTGCACTGAACGAGATACTACTGGAGCTCAACAAGGATGGAGTAAAAGTAGTCGCATACGCAGACGACACTGTCATTGCACTATCTGGTCCCTTCCCCTCAATCCTGGTGGACTTGCTAGAGGGAGCGCTCCACAAGCTGCATGCATGGGCAGTTGCGAGCGGGCTCAGCGTTAACCCTAGTAAGACGGACCTGATGTTGTTCACCAACAAAACCAAGATACCGCATTTCAGAACGCCTACTCTAAAAGATACTACACTATCCCTTTCCACGTGAGTTAAATATTTGGGCTTAGAAATATACAGTAAGTTAAGTTGGAAAAACAATCTAGAAAGAAGGATTGAAAAGGCCTACATAGCATACTACGCGTGTAAAAGAATAGTCAGGAGACACTGGGGTTTGAAGCCCAACCTCATGATGTGGCTCTACACTGCCGTGCTTAGACCCATACTACCCCGCGGGGCGGTATTATGGTGCCCTGCCTTAGACAAGCAATACAACACCAAAAAACTAAATAAACTACAGCGGGCAGTCCTCGGCGGGGTGATTGGATCGCTACGGTCATGTCCAACAGACGCACTAAACGTTATCCTCAACCAGTTACCACTGGACCTTCATATACGTGAAACTGCAGCATGTGCGGCGGTTAGACTCCACGAGCTCGAGGCGGTATGGTCGAGGTGGTATTCTCCGAGGGCTACCCGGTACAGTTGCATCAAAGACAGACTATCACGCGCCTTTATTGAATTTCGGCAGGAAATTCAAGGTGAAGTTTCCCTCAAGAAAGGACTGGCAGAGGAACAGAGTATGCGATGACGAAACACTTTCTCTCTACACCGAAAGGGTCCAAAATGGTCTGTAGGGTTGGGGCGGGTGTGTTTTCAGAGCAACTGAATGTTTCGCTTCCGGATTCAGCCAGTATCTTCCAGCAGAAGTGCTGGGGATCGAGAAGGCATCCACCTTCCTGTCGGAAGGCACAGTAGGAGGACGTAACATACATATCTACACTGACAGCCAAGCAGCGATTAGGACGCTTGAATCCTACATCACATCCTATAAGACCGTCATCAGCTGTAGGAAGATGCTAGATGCGGCGGCACACTTCTCATGCACGAACTGGCTAAAGCGGGAGCTGAGGCAGAGGTCTCCGATGCGGTGATGATACATCCACCAATCAGATCCATTAAAAGGCTTAACCATAGCAGGTACAAAGAATTGGCAGTCTGTAATTGGCTCTCCACCGATGCCTGCAAAATCTCTCAACTAACGTGGCCCACCTACAACAAACAGAGAACAGAAGACTTGCTCAAGAGTTCAAGAAAGGAAATATTCAGAATCCACGCAAATCCACACTGACGGGGCACTGGCCTCTGGGTCAACACGCCGAAAGAATGGGGATCCCGTTCAACAACAGATGCAGGAGCTGCAAAGAAACAGTTGAGCACTTCCTATGTGAGTGTCCAGCTTTAACGCACATCCGGCTTGCAACTCTGGGCAGTTACATAATACCAGACCCTAATGGCATCGCGAAATGCTCTATAAGGGATACTAGCAACTATATATGTACAAAGAACTGGATGGTTTGTTCGTGACTAAAATTAACGCTAAAACCTAACACAACTTACAGCAGCATCCATCCAGGAGGAAGTGCATCAAAATGGCGCCCAGAGCGCTACTTGAGCTCGGGAGAATCTCCCGAGCGGCACAGCAACCAACCAACTCAAGTTTTAACTTTAACCCACAATGGAGTACAAAAAGCAGTATATTACAAACCAGTTTCGAACTGAAACTTTCCCGCCAATACATGCAGCCATACGCAGTTGAAAGTGCCCAGCTAACCAATGTTCCAAAAACCATTAAAATGGAGGAAAAAATATGTCAGAGTCAATAAAAAATTCAATAAAGCTTCAGAAAAGCATCAATACAATTCTACAAAAAGACTCGGAAGTTTATTCATCGGATTTGGAATCATTTTAGATTATTTTTTCTGACTTATTTTAGAGTGCCCGAGTAGAACGATTTTTCGCTCCTTTTGGGCTCCGAAAATAGGTAATTTCTGGCTAAAGCTCTGAGGAATGTGCGTTTTATGGCTCTTTTATGCAGTATTTTTTCCTACTTTTGGTTAGCTAGGTGTATAGCCGTTGCATTTTTCCGTTTTTTCATTGTTGACTTATGCTGTAATTAATTTACCCGGAGCTAAGTCAATTGAAATTTGGCGGCCACAATAAAACAAAAAATACTAAACACCGACCTACAAAAAAATGTTAAAAGTACAATAAAAATAACAACCATTGCCCAGTAGCCACTTAATTTGATGATAGGGGAAAAAAAACAAATACTAGTAGGTTGTGGGGTATACATTTTTTCTGGCGACTTTGTGGATTCCCTTGAGGCTTGTAGCGCGCGTTTGACTGCCTGCCACTATGGTTACTTTGCCTCTTTTCCACAATAGTTTTAGATTGCAAAATTATTTTGTAATTTTTATTGTTCTTCGTCGTTTATTTGACGTTTGCGGTAATTTAATTAAAACTTAATTACAGTTACAACAACATCTCGGTCGGGCATTATGTGACGTGCAACCGACATCAAAGGCTGAGATTTAATACGTTTTTATGGTATTTCTTATTTTTTATTTTGCTTTTTTTTTGCGCGGTTGTCACAATTCGCTAATTACAGCGATTCCCTTAATTTAGTTGGGTTCCTTGCATCCTTTTTTTGTGTGCCTTTAGCTGTGTTATTTTTTTTTTTTAATTTTATTTTATACAATGCTCAGGCTACAAACTTACGCTAATTAATTGTCACTTTCGCGTTGTGCTAAATGTAGAAGTAATTGAAATCCTCATAAAGCGAATGAGATGCGAATGTAAAACTTGAATAAGAAAGAGATAAATATAAACAAGTAAGGAAGTCTAAGTTCAGGTGGAACCGAGCATTATGACTTCCCAATTTACGCAGGTCTATTTTAATACTTTCAGTCCGTTCAAATAGACAGACGGACAGACACGGGTTCACTAGGTACAGCATAGACAATATATAGTTTTTGAAATGTGGGCGAAGACACGCCCCCAGGCTATATAAAGTTTCAGTTCGTCATAACTCCGAACTTTTTTGGTCTAAATTAATGAAATTTGGATATATGTGTCACTTAGTCAATATCTACATAGTTTTGGAAAAATGGGCGCTGCCACGCCCAAATATTTTTGTTTTGTTTTTGCTCTTGCACTTTAACGATAGGTTCAGGAGTTCGCTGGGCACGACACACTCTGTATAGAGCTTTTGGAAAAGCCCCCAGGTTATATAAAGCTGCAGTTCGATATAGCTAGGAGTTTATTAGTTCCAGTTAATTACATTTGATATATAGATGTGTTCTATGTATCAAAACGTCAAAACAACGTCTACCGGGTTTTCTAGTATATTATAAAATGGCGAAAGCAAACAACGAATTTCAGCGATCTTTTGTAAAACTGAGAGACTAGTTTGCGTTCAAATAGACAGACGGACGGAGAGACAGACATGGCTAAATCGACTCCGCTCAACGTGCTGATCATTTTAGTGAGCTTTTCTCTTCTTCTTCTGATACTTACACATATTTAATGTTTATGAAAGGTATGAAAATAAAGAAATATATATAACTTCGCTATTGCAGTGGGCTATTAACTACGTGCCCGAATATTTTGGTTGTGTGTTTTCCGATTTGGCTAGTTTTTGGCAGGAGTATAATACATACTACTGAGAAGCAGCTGACCAATTTTCATTGAAATATCAAGATTGAATTATAAGCGATTGCAGAAATTTTATGCTGAAAAGTGGGCGGCGCCATGCCTACTTCTTCAAAATTTACAAAAATTTTTTGCGGTCGATTTTTCTTAAAAACCTTATTATGTGTGCAAAATCTGATTGACATAACTTGCTTGGTTGTAGAAATATCGCTTCTTAAATTTTACAAAAAAAATTTTCAGAACAATGTTAAAAAACTGGGCATGGACATTAACCGATTTCGCCCATTTTTACAGCAAACAGTTATCTTTATATATAAAACATTATCACCAAATTTCGTTTCGACAAATCAATTTTTGGCGGAGTTATGGCATAAAAAGTTTTGTGGAATAGTCTACTATAAAAAAATTTTAATTTTTTGGATTTCTTAGTATACGGAAACTTTAAAATTGAAATATAAATGATGTAAAGCTATTTTACGCAAAGTTATTGCCTATTTAATATATCTACGATCCTCTTCAAAATCTTTCATATAAAAGTGGGCGAGGACATTAACCGACTTCGCCCATTTTTCCCTCGAACATTCTTTGCATATCTGGAAACCTGCATGCTGAATTTCGTTTCGATATCTTGAACGGTTTTTGATTTATGATTAATATTATTTCTAATTTGACTTAATCAAAAGTGGACGGTGCCATTCCCATTTTAAAAAATTTCTTGAAAAATTTATTTTATGCCTCAATCTCAATGTATACACCAAATTTTATACTTATAGGTGTATTATGTACTGAGTAATCACTTTTTTTGTGTTTTCGAAAATATTCTATACATAAAAAGTGGGCGTGGCTATCATCCGATTTCGCCTATTTTGAATAGCGCTCGGAGATGAGATGATACCAAATTTCATAAGGATATCTCAAAATTGACTCAAGTTATCGTGTTCAAAGACGGGCGGACGGACGGACATGGCTCAGTCAATTTAAATATATGTATATAAATATATAAGTCAATATCTATCTCGACCGTTTATGCCGTTTCTTACTGCCGTTAGGCGACTAAAGTTAATATACCTTGTCTGCGTAGCACTACAATTTTTTAAACGTTTGTGTAATAAATTCCAAACAGTTCAAATAACTTAAACAATTTTCAATTTATTGCAAATTAGATTTAAAACTAAACTGAAAAAACGTCTAAAATGTTTCTAATTTCTTTTCATTTATTTCTGAAAGCTTTTTCAAGTCATTGAAATTTTCTCAATACAGTTTTGTGTGCGCCGTAGCTCAGTGGGTAGAGTAGACGACTCTGATGCGGGAGCGCCGGTTCGAATCCTGGCAACTGGTACAAATGTTTTTCATATTTTTGAATTGTTAAGACATTTCTGGTTTAAAATTTAAACACTTTTTTTCAAGCTCATTTTCTGGAAACCTGGCATAATTTAAATCCTAAACCAAATTTGGTTGGGACATATACTCGTATGTACCCCAAAAAAGTTTAAAATTTAGGCTCAAATGTTTAACCATGTAGAATATCTGAACACAAAAACTCGGCAAAATGTTATATGTAAAAATGTGGGATAAGTGAATAAAGTAGAAGGTGTCGTAGTTCCATCCGTAGAAAATAAATGTTTGATTTTGAACATGTCTGGAAATAATCATGGTAGAGGGCCAAGAATCGATATGAAAATTATTAATGTAATGATTTGTGTTTAATTTTAACATTTTGGTGGAAGATTTTATTCATTCCCAAATGACTAGAAATATACGTAAAATATTGTCAGCCTATTTCGATCTTTACATATTTCTTCCATAGAAGATTTTTTTGTAAAAATGCCTTACGACAAATAATTAGCTGAAAACTTGCCTCTAATGCTACAATTGACTAACTTTGTAATCGGCTTAGGGCCACTCCCAATTTTTTGTATTAGTGCTAAATAAAGCTATTTTATATATAATGGATAAATTGAACTAAAAAGTAAAAACGAATGGTTATTGTAAAAATAAATTAATAAACAAACAGTAAGAAAGTCTAAGTTTGGCTGAAACCGAACATTAAATACCTAACTGTGTAAAAGGGGTCGTGTTCGGCTTGTCATTTCGGCAATTTGCACCAAATATACTCCTATAACAGTACTATGCTCCTATAACAGTATTATACCAATTAACATCTTTCTATCTTAAATGGTTATGGAGTTCTGACCTGTGCACGTTTTAACTTTTTTTATTACTGTCGGGGTCGAATCATGAGTTAGCTCATTTACTCCGGCGTTAGGGTATTTAAAACTTTATAATGTTTTAATTTTGTTAAAATTTTTATTAGAAAATCTATCCCATAAAGTATTTTTATCATTAAATAAAGCCTCAACAAAGCCCTTGAGGTAATGCCGTGGCATAATTTTATGCATCTTCGCACAATATTTTAACGAAATATTGACATTATTGAGTTTTTGTTGTTTCGATGTTTTCCAATAAAAATTACAAAAATTATTAAGCGTTCTGCTCCCTTAACGTTATGTTGCATACATATTTATAATAAAAAATAGATATACCAATAAAATTTGTAAATGGCCGTTTAAATTTTACGTTTTAAATTTTTACTTTATTTATGAGTCTTTCATTTGTATTTTATTTTAATATTATTGATTAGTTTTTTTGTTATAGTTTTTAGGAATTATTTTCAATAAAAAACTTAAGTTTTTAATTTATTTTAAGGCTTAATAAGACAGGAAAAAAAAAAAAATATAAGCTAAATGAGAAACTCTTAAAAAATCGAAAAAAAAAAAAATCACAAATTGTTAATAAATGAATATGAACACAAAACCCCTTTTTTGTGAATTAGTAAAAATTTCCTTTTAAATGCATTAATAAATTGTTTTTTCTATTTTTAGCAATGAAATATGTGTTTTACTACATACTACGGAATTATGGACATCTGAAGTAGTCACTACTTTTAATTATTATAAATAATAATATTAGTTATTGTGGTACATCGATAACTGAAAATAAAAGAAAATTTTTCCAATAATAGGGTCAATTCGATTTTTTAGGTTTCACTATTTTGTTTTAACGTAGAATGAATACAAAGTCAAAAAAATCCATAGTGCCACGAAATATGGGTCATTAACCTTATATAGCTTTTTCGAAATTTTTGACATTGGGAAAAAGGTTGATTGTCGTCCGATTTCGCTCATTTTAATAGCAACCTACTTTGGCCGAAAAAAAACACTTTAAATTTAATTCAAATATCTACTTTTACTCAAGATATCGTGTGCACGGACGGACGGACGGATAAGTCTCAATCGGTATATCTATTCATCCTAAGAACCCTGATATACCTAACTTTATATCTTTCTCCATGTATGTATACCTTTACAAGAAAAAAGTTTGGTCTGGGTAGAGCTTTTTTATTAATTTTATTTCTACATTAACTATTAACTTTGACTTTTAAGTTTCGTTTTAAAATTTAATTTAATAAATCGGTATTAAAATAATTAATCATCGCTATCCTAATTAAGAGAGGGAATCAATGTATGAAGTGCCATCGGTATACAACATTTTAAATGGATCTGGCCGTTTTAAGTATACAAGCGCTCTCAACCCACTCCCAGAATTTATCAATATATTTTACTATCATTACGCCTAAGATGTCTTCAACAATTCAATTGAATTGGTCGTTAGAAGTGAGCAACCGATACATGCCCCTCATGACGCCAAGCATCTCCACTCTTCTAACACCAATTTTCCTTTGCTCCAATCGTATGGAACCTACAAGTTTCCTTCAAGGAAATTTCTTGGACTTTTGTTGGTGAAGTGTCATAATGTCAGTGGATTTATGTCACTGACATTAATTTGCATTTCAAAAGTGCAATTTTTTATTCCAAAATATTTGAATTAAATTAAAAAATTGAAGTTTGTCATATTTTTGAATAAATCTAAAATGCATTACATACAGTCTTAAAATAATTAGTACATAAAAGTAAAGTTTTAAATATAAAATAGCGCAATTTTTTATTTCAAATCTTCGCCAGCTGCGCTTTTTTAAATAAATTCCAAATTAATGAGATGCAATGTTTTGATTTTATATAATAGTACAAAATGAAAATTTTGAATAAAAATGGTCGTGTTTTTTTTAATAAATTAAAAATTCATGAAAATTATTGTGGAGCAACCTTTGCCGGAGAAAGGAATAACCCAGCCAATCATTGAAATTAATATCCATGTCGAAATCCATTAATTCATTGACACTTTGGCACGTCACTCTTTCGTTAGAAGAACTTTGAACGATCTTCAGAATGTTCGTGACCACGAGAAATTTTGATAAAATGAGCCCCTTATAAACATATACTAGTCCTCTGCAAATGATAATTTAAGCATCACTCTCGTCTTTTTATTTTTATATGAAAATTAGTAAACCCGTCCCCGCCTCGCTGCATCTCAGATCTTTTAATTTTAATCCTTATATCTCCCACATATACCAGAAGAGATATGAAACTTATTTATATCGCTTATTGAAGCACTTATTATTGTACTAAACACATTTTGGGTCACCTTTGTCTACATATTGGTCGATATCCCCGAAACTGGTATATATGATATCTTAAATTTTAAGTTAAACGTCAAGTACTATAACTGTAATAGTTCCATTCAATTCCATTCAGCAATTTTTGAGTGATGCGCGACCAAACATACAGACAGACAGACAAAAATAATAAAAATGGTTGATTTGGCTTAAATATCTGCAATGTACATACGTCGACCTTTTACAATTTTATTATATGCAGAGATTAAGGAAATCTGCTTGGAGCCACGTCCACCTACAAGCCTCGATATATTGGCAGTATTGAAGATTAGCTGCCAATACAGTCAATTATCATGGTCGAATGGATTAGGTGCTTAGTTAATACTAATTAAGAAGTTCCATGTATCAATGCTATTTGCTCGGCTTAGCTGTAACTGTGCTTTATGTTCGTGTGACATCTTTTAGCCGGCTCATACCGGTAATGAAGAGTGCTTGTATTTGCTGTGGTTGTTAATGCTGAATATTTATTTATTTTTTTTCGTAGTATTTTAAATACTTTTATTCTTCATTAAGGATTTTTCAGATTACATGGTAAAATTATTAAACTTTTTTTTTTTGAACTTCCGTCACTTGCTTACTCTGAAGCTGCTTTCACAAACTGATTTACTATTACCATATTTATTTTTTCTTAGTATTAAATTTCTTTACACTGCTGATTCTTGTAAGCAGCAAAGCAAATAAGCTTTTGTTTCATCACAAAATAATAAATTTGCATTCTCTGCAGCGACAAATACGACAGACAATGCATTGCTAAATACGACTATTGAACACATTGAAAAATGGCGAGGTAGACACTTTTCACATTTTTAACGATTCCTTATAAATCACTTGCTTTATTTTATTTACGTTGATCATCATTGCATCACCCTTATACACTCGTGCATTTCTATAAAATCAGCTGCCTTTCACACGTTTGACACAACGTCACTCTTTCACAGACAAATTACTTTTTATGCATGAATGTGGGTATGTTAAGCTCATCGATTACGTCAAACCGCATCGTCATAAGTATTAATCATCATCGATTTTAAATATATTTAATTTTTATATTCGTTTACGCGCGCCATTTAAATGAAACACAAAAATCGGCATACTATTATTTTTTGGTATAAAAAAGATTTTATAAATCTCGGTGCTTTGTTACCTCTTTGTATCAAGCAATTGACTGAATCGAGCGACAGATACAAATTTCAAAAAATACTAGATACAATCGCAGAGCTACACCCTCGACCGCTATGCTCGCAGAGAAACAAGCATATAAGAATAAATCTGTGCACACAAATGTGTTCGAAGCAGTACGTAAATATGTAAAAAAATAGACGATAAAAAGTTTTTTAGAAGACTACCTTTATGTAAATGGACCAAATTGTAAAAAGTAATTTCTTAAAAATTTGATTTTAACTGTTTTTGAAGCTGCAAATCATCAATACTATATCATTGTTTATCAAAAAATATACTTAAAGTCTGGACCTGCAGCTACAAAAATTATAGTACTACTAAAATTTCAAAGGTTGTTTATCAACGCCACCAACATTTGAGAATCCTAGCGTTCCCAACAAAAACCGTATTTTCTTTTTGGATATCAAAAATTTTTTCGAGATCACTTCGGAGACATTTCCTATCGATCTAGGACTTTTTCGGCACTATTTCGGGACTTTTACTGAAGCATATCGACTGCTGAGTGGAAGATCACCCTATTTTAAAATATTTTTTCAAAAACGCCTTATCTCAGAATTTTTTCAAAGTTTTTTTCATTAGCCCTATCTAAGAATTTGATTCAAAAACGCCCTATCTCAACGAAAATTCAATACATTTTTAGCTGAGATAGAGCGTTTTTGAATAAAATTTTGAAATAGGGCGTTATTGAAACAAATTTTGATATAGGACGTTTTTGAAATAGGGTGATCTTCCACTCAGCAGTCGATATCGGGTATGCTCTCGGATTCAATGGAACAATCGTGAAATTATCCTAAAAAAAAAATTGCGAAAAAGTACCGAAATTATACCGAAAAACAATACCGAACTTATCCTGAAGTGATCACAAAATGATTTATGAACACGATTAAAACAAAGTAGTTTCTTTGTTGTTGTTAAAAGTGCTTCGCCCTGCGTAATGGGCACGATCACTCTAAATTGTCATTAGGCTCTTCTAACGGAAGTCCGAGGAAAAGCGCAGTTTCCACAGGGTTGGACCAGAGTGATGTAGATGTTAGAAGAGTAGGTCCGACTGAACAGGAGAAGAGATGTTTGGTATCATGACGGGACATACCACATGCAGGGCATGTGCTTGGTATGTTGGGGTTTAGTCTCCCTCGGAAGAACGCGCTTCTCATCAGCTATTTCAGGCGGTTCGATGTCAATTACGAGATTCACGGGCTGGGATCTAAGGGATGTGTCTACCGACTCGGTATGTAGGTCATTTAGAGCCCGCCTATGGTTCCGCAGATCAAACGGCAAAGAGATGTGGTGCCGGATCTCATCGTAGTGCTTCCGAAGATGTATCTGGGGGGCGGGGCTACATCCAATAGATATCGATTTTGATGACTGGGTTTATGACAGTTCAGAAGGAACTGTCTACTCAAGAATTCCACGTGCTCTTGAACATTGAGCAATTTTGCCTCTTGATGGAGGTTAGACTCAGATGACATAAGCAGACATTCCGTAGCAGTTCCGATGGCGGTGTTTTGGCAGACTTGCAGTTTCTTCCAATTGGTGTCAACAAGGTTGCGCGACCATATGTAGCAAGCAATGTTTCTTTGTCTTTTCCCCAAGTACTGCCGGCCAGTGACTTGAGGATCTTATTGCGGCTCTGTACCTTGGAAGCTATTGCGGTAGCATGACCAGCGAAGCTGAGGCCGTTGTCAAACGTTACACCCAAGATTTGCGGGTGGTTGGCAGTAGGTAGAGGTACTCCGTCTACGGGGACATTCAACTCTTGCCCCATTTGCGCATTCCATGTCGTAAACAGGGTCTCCGTCGATTTAGTCCGAGATAGGGTCAGATTTCTCTCTCAACTCTAAAGTAGTTTCGTCAAAACTCCTGTTTGCCCACTTGAGCCAAATAAAGTCAGCGAATCTCAATTTATCTAGAAAACTAACCCAAATGATGTTAATATATGCACACTATACCTATAGGCAGATAGATATGGGTATAATTTTGCCGAAACTCTCTTAAGTAATTGAAATTTTATTCGTTATTCCAACATTTTTGAACTTGAGAATTAAAAAGTTCACAAAATGTCTCAATTGAAGAGTGAGGTTGGATATCAATCATACATTTTTTCGAAAATTTTAAATGCTATGAATATTTTCTTCTTTTTTTTTAAATTTAATTAGCACAGCTTTCGTGCTAGTGGTTTTTTTGTGTTCTTAAAAATATGCTGGATATCAACGTGTGTAATATAAATTACCCAAAATGCTCAAAGATTGCAGAATTATTTTGAGTATCAATTTGATAATTATAAACTTCTCAAAGGTTAAAGAAATTTTGTTTCGATATATGTGGGATAGGGAAAACTGACTGCTTTTATAGAATTGGGTTGAAAAAGGTTAAAAGAGGCGGCGCCACATCAATTTTAATTATTCCCGGAAAAATATTATAGTAGCCCCTTGCTCTAGGGGAATGGCGGGTGAGCGGAGGGTGTTATCATTTTTTCAACTGAATGAACAGGGTCCAAACTATTTTGTGTATTTGAATTTTTAAAAAATTATTTCCTTAAAGCCTGGAAACGGGAAATGTGTTTTCCAGAAATTTTTCTTCGAATTAGCTTACAAGTTTTTAACAACAAAGATATTTTTCAATAAAATATTTTTCTGACCCTTATTCAATTGCTTTTATTAAGTAATGATCTCATTTTTGGAAAATTTTCAGTGCTTCGTAGAAAAAAATATTCATACATATTTTCCCTTTATAATAGATACATTATCATCATAAACCAAAACAAGTAAGGAAAGGGCTGTCTTCGACTGTGCCGAAGACTTTATACCTTTCAGGAATACGCATCACGGATTTAAGTGTCCGATCCTTACTCACAATTAGTTCAAGCTCTGCAAAACTTTTAATTTAAAGATACATAGCCCAAACCCCATTTATCGGAACAATCTATTGTATGGGAGCTATTATGTTTGTCCGATCTGGATGAGTTTCACTACACACATTACATATATAATATGCACCAAACCTGCAAAATTTTACATTTTTAGCTTTTTAATTGCAAGAGTTATAGACCAAAACCCATTTATCGAAACAATCGATTGTAAGGGAGCTATGCGTTGTATTGGTCTGATCTTGCTGGTTCCGACAAATGATTAATGTTTTACACCACGGCGGCCCCTAGCAAATTTCATCGAAATATCTCAAAACTGAGGGTCCAGTTTGCGTTCAAACAAACAGACAGACGGACGGACAGACGGACATGGCTAAATCGACTCAGCTCATTGCCCTGATCATTTCTTAATACCTATTGGTGGGTCTATCTCTTCTTCTTCTCATACTTACAAACATCGGACCAAAGTTATAATACCATTTCATGTTCATCAAAGGTATAGAAAGGGCACAATTCTGAACCAAGCTGCAAGTCTCACGTATCTGTCTCTTTTAAAAACCACTTAAAAATCAATTAGTATATGAAAACATATTTCAACTGAAATATAAAGGTAGCATGTAATAAAACAAAATGTGTACACATATTTGTATATACAAAAATATCTGAGTGACTGCAGAAAGTCACCACAGTTCGGTCGCAGCAGCCGGCACGATCAGCACACAGACGTTCTCAAACCAAATAAAACGTATTTGCACGTTTAACCGCGAATGACAAATTAAAGCTGCGCCCGCAAGCAATAACAGTCTAAGTTTGTATAAGCAAACACTTTTTGTTTTGTTTAATATCTTCCAGTTTGCTTGAGTAACATCCATTTCTTTGTTGCATAATTCTGTCTTGAACAAGTCTTTAATGGAGGCTAAAATAAATATAATGATGGGATGATTCATGATTTCAAAAGCATAAACAAAAATTTGCCATTTTTCTTCATTTGACTTTAGCACTTTTTGCGTAAGGCAATAAATATACATGTTGAGTGGAGTCACATTCATGACTGTGGGAATGTCGCGCGCTGTTGGTTTTGTAAGCAAGTTTATACATATCTACATGTGTATGTATGCAGGTATGTTATCGCCTTATTATTTCACCTCTTTCGCGACAGAAAGGTAAGTTTTTTTGTGATCGTGAATGGTGATTAAGTCGCATGGTTTGCCAACCAAAACTTAAGATGTGAAAAATTTCCAATTTAGACTCAATGAATTTTTTGATGACGAAAATGGCATTCCACGAGCAGAGGTTGATTGATTACACCGCATAATGTCGCGAAGCGGGCAAAAGCCTAAAAATTTAAAATTTAA
Source organism: Merzomyia westermanni (assembly GCA_949987695.1). NCBI lineage: Eukaryota > Metazoa > Arthropoda > Insecta > Diptera > Tephritidae > Merzomyia > Merzomyia westermanni. The sequence goes on from OX465290.1 coordinate 67,840,792, forward strand.
ATTTTTGATATGTAAAAATCTTTGGGCTCGGTAGGGGCTGTCCAGCAAAGTTACGCGTCGCATCCTGTAACAGTGCCTCTGCCGCTGCTTGTAACCTGCCTCTACCGATGTCTTGTTGATGTGTAAACATCTTTGTTTCTTATTTGACTGCTTTGTTGATATGTATGTGACGCTCTTCTTATGTGCGTGTGTGTGTGTGTTTATGCAAGTGCTTTCCTAATTGTTATTATTCGGTAACCGTGCCTTAACACGGTGAATGATATCAATCGGCAAAGACGAAGGCAACTGCGTTTATCATAAATTTATAATAGCACCAAAATACTCAACACGGTAGTTAATTAGTTTTGTTTGTGCAATCTTTGTGGTTACACTTATGGATTGAAATGCAAAAAAATTAACTAGTATAACATAAAATAAAATAAATAAAAATAAAATAGAAAAAAAAAATAAAATAAAACAAATTCATATAAAATTAAATTAATTAAAAGGAACTATGGTGGCGCAAAGGAAAGGAAATGGAAGGAAAGGTACAGGGTGGCTGATGAATTTTGCTACATTAAGAAACTCAAATAATTTTTTGTTCAGTGTATGGAATTCATTTTTCTTTTATTCATGTTAAAGCTCATTAAATTTTATTAAATATAGCTTAATTAGTTTTAAAAATAATGGAATTTAAATGCCCCCCCTGCTCGTCGATGCATGTGCGGCATCTTACCAAAAAGTTGTTCATTACTGCTTGGAGAGTTGAGGCAGGAATAGCCGCAATTGTTTCTCGAATGGATTGCCTTAGTTCATTCAAATTTGTTGGTTTTGGTTTGATGACTTCCTGTTTGCAATAACCCCACAAGAAAAAGTCAGGTGCAGTAAGGTCAGGCGACCTGGGTGGCCAACGGAATGTGGAGTTTCTGGATATCAGCTTATTGGGAAATTTTCGTCGCAATTCTGTCATAACAGGTTGGGCTATATGAGGAGCTGCACCATCTTGTTGAAACCACACAGAGTTGAAAGAAATTCTCATTCGGCGTAATTCTGGATAGAAAAACTCTCTCAACATGCTCAAGTAACGGTCTCCAGTAACCGTAACGGTGTGACCATTTTCTTCGAAGAAGTAGGGCCCGACAATGCAGCGTGATGAAACTGCACACCACACTGTGACACGAAGTGGATGCAATTCCGTCTCATGGAGTATCTGTGGGTTGGAAGCACTCCATATTCGACAATTTTGTTTGTTTATGTTGCCGTTTAAATCGAAATGGGCCTCGTCAGACATGAAAAGACAGTTCAACATGTTTCCATCCTCTTCCACCATTTGAAACATCTTCTGGCAAAATTCCAAGCTAATCGACAAGTCGGCAGCGTTCAGTTTGTTGGCCATTTGAATTTTATATGGGAATAAGTCCAAATCTTTGTGCATAATTGATTGTAATGACTGTCTGCTTACACCCATTTGAGCAGATAAGCTTCTTGTCGAAACACGTGGATTGTTTTGTATGGCAGCAGCTACAGCAGCGATTGTTTCCTCCGTTCGAACTGAAGGGTTTCGATGGTAAGGTCTTCTGTTGACTGTCCCATGCTCGGCAAAATTGTTTACAAGTCTTATTATGGTCCATCTGCTCGGAGGATTGCCGCCAAACGTGCGCCTATACTCTCCTTGAACCGAAACTACGGACTCCAGTGCGTGATAGCGGCGGACAATCCAAATTCTTGTTTCAGTGTCCCAGTTATCCATTTTTGTTAAATGTAAAAGTCAATCTGCAAAATAAAAACAAATTAACCAGATTCATTAAATAGAAAAAAAGTTATTTAATTTTTTTTTGGTAGCGGCTTTCATTAGCCACCCTGTATTTTTTATTTATTTATTTCCAATCGATTTGCAAACATCCATTTTCATATTTCGAACAATTTTTCCGCAACAGTCTTGCAAGCTTTTAACAAGACTCAACCAAATTTAAAATTCTAAAATACTTCAAAAATTTCCACTGAACCTTCTTTAAATTGATAGCTTCTTTGCGAATTATAATTTCTTATATGAGTAGGTACCTAAATTTAAAAGTTTTCAGGGCTACATATATGTCCAAACCAAATTTGGTTTAGAATTTAAATTGTGCCAGTTTTCGAGAAAATGAGCTTAAAGAAAAGAGTTTAAATTTTAAACCAGAAATGTCTTAACAATTAAAAAATATAAAAAACATTTGTATCAATTGGCGGGATTCGAACTGGCGCTTCCTGCATCAGATTCGTCTGCTCTACCCACCGAGCTACGGCACACATAAAGTTGTATTGAGAAAAATTCAATGACTTGAAAAATCTTTCAGAAATTAATGAAAATAAATTCAAAAAAATTTAGACTTTTTTCAGTTCAGTTTTATTTCTAATTCGCAATAAAAAATTGATGTAGGTATTTGAACGGTTTGGCTGAAACAGACGAATTGTTTAAAATTTAGGCTCAAATTTTTAGCCGTGAATGAAATGCAAAAAGAATTAACTAATATAAAATAAAATAAATTAAACAATTATAAAATAAAACATAAACTAAAATAAATAAAATTAAAAAAAATAAATAAAAATTTTTTAATTTAAAAATAAAATTAAAAAAAATAAAATAAAACAAAGCAAACTCAAGTAAAATAAAATAAAATGAAACGAAATAAAATAAAATTAAACTAAATCAAATTAATTAAAGGGAACTATGTTAACGGGAATGAAATTAAATGAAGGGAAAGGGAAACAAAGGAAAGGAAAATAAAGGCAAGGAAACGAAGGGAAAGGAAAGACGAGGATAAGAAAGGAAACAAGAAAATGAAACAATAAAATATAATACAATAAAATAAATTATAAATAGAGACTGTTGAAAGAAGAGCAAAGCAAATAAAATAAAATAATATACAAAAGTAAAGGAACAGCATAGAAGATAAGAAAAGAAGGCGAAGAAAGAAGTTGCTTATAACTAAAACAAAATTAAGGTGTGTGATTAAAATTGATCCACTGGGCGAGGTCTTATTTAATTAAATTTATGTACAGAATACACATGTTTACAAATCAAACTCCACAAGTACTTGGTACTCACGCCTTTTTTTATAATTATGTATGTATAAATATGCAATTTTTACTTTACCACAAATTCTACTCGTTGTGAACTTTTAAATAGCATTCTGTTAAGTTTTGTGGGACATTTTCAAACAAAAAGCGATTCAAATATTTTTTTCAAAAATTGAACTGTTTCGCCGCTAAAATATCTATTTTATCAACCTACAATATCGACGGCTGAATTTGTGTGGAGAACGCCTCATCTCGGAATATGTTTCCTATCTGAATAAAATATTGCAAACCTAGTCATTGTAGTCGACTGCAGTCTAGTATCTATTACTGTAATTTTCTGAATTTGATTCTCGTATAAGAAACCAATTAAATAAAATAAATAAAATTAAAAAAGGATAGGTAGTTATCGTAACCTGTTTTTCTAATAAATTTCTTTCTTTTAGACGGGATGCAAGTGGCTCTGGCTTATCTTTTGGAAGCTCTTGGTCTCTTATAAGATCGTTTAACAAGGACTGTGTCAGAGGCTTTGGGCAAAATCCATCTGATACGCTGGAGATTTTTGAAGACGAAGAAATAGGCGATGGAGGAACTTCAGTATACATATTATGTTGATTTTCAGGACATGGAACTTCATCTGAATCTAGCACGGGAAGAGTAAAACCACCAGCTGAAATCGTGGGATAAGACCAAATCATATGTTTTCCAAACTCTTTTTTTTTACCTAAACAAAAGTAACAGTTAGCATCATGATCACATGTTTCTCTCCACATCATAGGTTTTTCAATTTGCATGTTTTCGCTGTGAAAAATGAGAATCATAAATATTTTTAATTAATAATTGTAATTGTTACTTACTGAGGGTAGGATTTCCATTTCTTTAAAATATATATACAGCTATCACAAATTGAATTTGGCGTCCAGTATGGGCTTAAATTCTCAACATCTATTTTAAAATAATCCTTATATGAATTTTGTAGTGAAATAGTGAAATTTCGTCGCCTTTTTGCTGTAGTGTAAAGACCCATACATAACAAAATATATTCGGGTCATTTTTACAGACAAATTTTCTACTGTTATTATTAATTTTTTAAAATTCACTAACCAATTAATAGTTTTTTGCTGTTGTTGACAACTTGACTTTTCGCGATCAGGAATGCTAGTTAAAAATAACATTGAATGAACTAAATGAATTACTTTAAATAGTCGTAGGCCACTTCGATTTTCAAAAGTATGCATCTCTTTTTTTGTTAAGTTTGTCACAATCGGCGACAATATACCATACAGGCCAGGCATCTAATGAGTCTGTAAATTTTTTAACCATTACCTGCGAAAGGGTTTGAAAAAAAGGGGTTTTCAAAAAAACTTCATATGCTATGGAAATGGCAGGCTGGGATGTTCAGTAGGTAGGTATAACAGTTTCTATGACGGAGTGATAATTTGATTTTTTTGTTTTTATGATTTAAGCATTCTAAGAACATCGCAAGAAATGCCTCAAGGAAAAAGTTGTATATATTTGATAACAAATATATATGAGCATACTTCTTTCTTCCGAAAACCCGCGTTGGCAACTTAAATTTTCCATACGGTATGAGGCATTTTTTCTTATGATCTTCATTTTGCCTTAAGAAAAATTGACGTGGAAAAATTTCTTGAGTGTCATTATGGAGTTTTCTCATTTCTGGCGATGCCCGTAGTAAGCTTTTTTAAAAGACAAAGTTGTGCAAAATGCCATACCTAAATAATTTGTTTGTCAAAAACAATAATATGCTTGATATGCTAAATTTTCGCTAAATTGGGTATTTTCACTTTATTGTCAATAAAACCAACATTTATTCATGTATTTTCACGAAATAAGGTTTAAATTATTTATAATGCTTACAGTTTTAAGACCGTGAAATAAAAATGGTAAGTTCTTAAAACCTTCAATTTTTTATGAATTTTTGAAAAATAAAAAAATGTTCGATTTTGTATTTTTTTTACATTTTTATGTGAATAACTCCACAACCGTCGATCATATAAAAAAATTTTCTCATCAAGACTTGAAGAAAATTTTGCGGTGAGTAATTTAAAGATATGATAAAATTAATGGAAAGACCTTAGTGAAAATTCGTGATTTTAGAAAAAGAAAAAAAAAAAATCGTATCCATAGAATTTTAAATTTTGGGTGTTTTTGTACTTAGGGGGCCATAATACAAAGAAATTACATATGTAGTTAGGCTTCAAAGTAATTTCTCTTGTTGACTAGTGTAATCGCATGTAAAACTTATTAACATTTTATTGCAAAATATTGACCTCACCCAACACAGAGCTCCGAGCTTCTTAGTATTTACATACTAAAGCAAATAAACCTAAATATGTAAATTCATGCTAAATATAACATTTTTGAGTTGCACGTGTGAACATGCCACAAACCAAGTACCACATGTGGCGCTGTTTCCACAAACTGCGTATTCCACAAACAATCATAATGCAGAGCACACACGCTCTTACAGTAAATAAATTAAAAAAGATATTTTTTAAAATGCATACACAATCATTTATAACTATTTATAGAAACGAAATATGTTTAATCCAATTTGCTCAGGGACCGAGTTGAATAGCTTATTTTAATTGGGTTTTATTAGAGGTTTCCGAAAAAGTGTGTGCCACGCCTACTTTTGATTAAGTTTTTTTCTTCTTCTTCTGCTTTAAATGGCGCTTAACCGTCTAAACTATTTTGGCTGTCCTACATAGCTCGCTATTTGGAAACACCACAGGATCACCAGTCGGTATCCACTTAGTACTTGTTGACGATATTAAAAAAATTCAGCACAAAAATGGACGAAATCGGCCAAAGACCACACCCACTTTTATAAAAAACATTTTTAAATGGATAAAAACCCAGGACGAACATAATAAGCAATATATCAAAAATAACTTTATATCGATTATATTTCACTTCTTAAGAAATACGAAGAAATGCGAAAATTATCAATTTTCTGTGGGACTGAATTAAAGTTTGTTGGAATCGGATCCGCTTTTTAAGAGTTATACAAAACTAAAATTTCACTTTTTCCCTGTTTTTCAATATTTCGGAGACTACTGTAGTTAAAAAAAATTAGCTTTGGTTAAAAAAAAAAAAATTTTTTTTTAAATATTTAAATTTCTATATTACAGACCTGTTAAATTTGATTAGTAATTAGTAATCAATTAATTATACGGCTTTTTTAATTGGTAATGATTATTTTAATTGGTTTCCAACAAAAGGCAATAATTAATTGATAACGATTAGAAAAAATACTGAAAAAAATAATCAAAAACAATCCAAAAAAAAGTTGTTTGATAATTTTTAATTATTTAAAATTTTTTTTTTGATTATTTTTAATTTTTTTCAGTATTTTTTGTTTTCAAAAAAATCGAAAATAATCAAAAATACTTTAGATTTTTTTAATACTCGTAAAAAATTATGATTTTTTTAATGTTTTTTTAATTAATTGGAAAATAATCATGAAAATTTGAAAATAATGGTAATCAATCATTTAATGGATTTTCAAGAAAACAATTAATCAAGAAAATAATTACGATTAGTAATCATTATTTAACATGTCTGCTATTTTAGAATATTGTCGATTTCTTAAAGCAGCTGCAAGGGTGTTTGCCTGCTGATGTTGTCCATGCGGTTAGTTTCGTGCAAAAAATGCAACTAGTCTCTTACGAATCACGAATGAGGACCAAAGGAGCACGCTTGAGATCTTTAGATGGGCTGAACTGAAAGCTTTTTTTTTAATCTGTCATATAAAGAGACTAATGACACATTTTTATGTCTAAACTGGTACTTTTCGACAGATTCACTTTGTGTCCCTTAGAGTATGGTTCACAAGTCTATTTTCTGCCCCTAAGTACTAATTGTTGGCTACTTTCTTTAGAGATTTGTAGCACAATTTTTTGCAGCTTAGCTTTTACGGTGGGTCAGTTGCCATGTATGTGCGCGGAAGAGCGAAATTATTTATGAATATGCGGAAAATTCATCGAACGCGTATCAATGAACTCGAGCACACACACACGTATGTAAATTATAAATATGAAATTATTCTTTTTTATATATTTGTAAGTAGCAAAATAAACAAATTCAAAGTAGAAGAAGACAAAACTGTTATTCGTATGCATCGGTAATTCATTTTTTGTCTTGCTTTTTAAGTTTATTTACTTCTGGCTTACGATACTTTTTACCACATGTCACACAAAACCACATTTGACATCGCTTGGTAAGAATTCATCATTATTCTGGTATTTGATGAATTTCAAATAAAAATATAGCGTATTTGTAATGGCATTTCTTTGAAAGCTCACAAATTTCTGTGACATGCCATATGCCACCTGCCCATCAAATAAACCGCATTTGACAAATAATATTTGACGAGACAAAAAAAAAGGAAATAAAAAAAGTACATAGTAAAATAGTTTTGTCCATGAGAAATGTGCGAGTAGGAACTTACAAAAGTTCGATGAAATTAAGAATTAAAAAAAAAAAATGTAAAAAGCTAAAAAAGTCTTTAGCGAGCAAAAGAAAAAAGGTGGATGTAAAATTTGCTCTTCCTGCGTGGCATATAAAGTGAAAAATTCTGTTTGATATATATTTTTTTATGCATATTCGAGTACAGAATCTCAAAATCTATAACAGAATTGCTTCTTAAGGAAAAAAACATTTAGTATTTTTTTTATGATGTGTTGATTAAGGTTTTCAAAAACATTTTTAATACCCAGTTTTTAAATTTTTACCAACATTTGCTTTTCCTCATATTTAAAAATATTTTACCTTTTACTCATTTTTTGGCTTCCAATTTTGCTAAGAAATTCGATTTTTAGGCATGTTTTTACCCAAAATTCCGCATAGTGCCGCCTACGAAGTAAGTCCAAGACAGCTCATTTTTAGTATCTTCCAACCTGCATATAAATGTAGCATACTTTGTCCATACCTCGTTCACTTGACCACTGCCTAAATATGCCTCATCTTTAGCTGAGGAGCCCTGAGCGTAAGGGATAGCATTTTACAAAACGAAAACTTTGAATCTCTGTGCTACCGATTAATAGTCTTCAAAAACTTTCCCAAGAAATTAACTAATTACGACTTTAAGATGTACTCAATAGGTTTTTATAACTATAAAATTTATACACCAACAGACAGAGTATAATGGCAACAACAACAATAGCTACAACAACAAACGCAAAAATAGATGGTTTTACTTAGTTTTATATTAACTTTAATTGAACCAGACCTGTTAAATAATGATTACAGGTTTGATTAATTATTTTTTTGAAAATCCATTTAATGATTGTTTACCATTACTTTCAATTTTTAATGATTGATTTCCAATTAATTAAAAGAATAATCAAAAAAAAAAAATTATGTTGTTTTAGGACTATTAAAAAAAAATTAAAAATAATCAAAAATCAAAAACCGTTGTTTTGATTATTTTTGATTTTTTCAGTATGGTTGTAGGAGCACAAAAATATACAGATCAACAATACTGAAAAAAATAAACAAAGATATTCAAAAGTAATCAAAATAACTTTTTTTAATTATTTTTTATTTATTTTTTTTTTTTTTCTAATCGCAATCAATTAATAATTGCCTTTTGTTGAAAAGCAATCAAAATAATCATTATCAATTAGAAATGGCATTGCTCTCTCCTACTACCATCACATTCGAATTTTGTGTGTAAAAGAGTTAATGTCTTCTTATTTGAAGTTTTCGCTTATATCAACCACTGGTACCCAACCCCTTTTTAGAAATCGTTTCGCAATAGCGAAAAGTAAAATGCAAGAGTGTAACGTATCGGTTCGAGATAAGAAACTACTGGCTAGTTGCGTAGTTTAAGATTCTAAATTCCTGATCCCTCTCTCTGTTTTTTTTTTAAATCCCACTTCAGATAACCCCTTCTGCTTCTCTTATTCTCTTTTGCTCTCCTTCTTCCTCACTATAAAGATCTCATGTCGCTTTATAAGTCTCCTTGTCTGTCTACTTAAAACCTTTATTCACTTCTGGGATATATCCTTAAAATCGGCATCATCATTTAGTGAAACTTAACCGCTTCTGCAATTTTCATCGTAGAGTATTACAACGGCCACCGTGGTCCAAGGTTCGAGCCCTGGGACAGGTAACATATAAAGTGGTTTAAGAAAGTTTCTTCAAAACGGCGTCGCCTTTCGGCTGTGGTTTGGCAAACTCTCCGAGTGTATTTCTGCCATGGAGAGCTTCTGAGTAAAAATTAGGCTGCATTTGTAGACGCCGTTCAGAGTCGGGGAAAAACCGTAGGTCCCGCCAATTCGTAGCAAAAATTAGAAGCAGCACACCACAGATTGGTAGAGAAGCTCGGCCTGAATCTCCTCAGCGGGTTATATCGCTCCAATTATTTATTAATTTTTAACTACAGCCAGCGAACCATCCATTTTTTGCGATAACTGATGCTAACTGGAAACACCAAGAGAGGCCATCTTCCACTTATTTTTTCTAACTCATTCTCTGCTCCCGAGCCCGGGCTTAATAGGAACACAATCTCGGGCCAACCGTCTTTGTAAGTTCTTGGAACACAACCTAGACAGCGATGCCGTTAGTCTTTAATTCGTTCTACTATTAATTCATCTACAAAAAGCTGGTGCAGTTCATAGCTAAATTTACTTTGGGACATGCAGTCGACTGCATGTGAGAGACCATAAAATTTACTTGGAACCATCCTTTAGAATACTTCAAGGGCCATATCGTCTTCTTTCAATACTGTTCGTGATTCCGACCCCTATGGCAAGATAGGTATCACGGTTTGATCTTTCTTTCAAAATACTTTATTTCTGAATTGCCTACAGTCCGAAGTATCACTTGTTGGGAAGAAAAATTCCCAAATTGATGAACTCCATCGTAATGTAAAATTTTTAACATCAAATCTCCGTCCTGTTTTTGTTCATCACAGCTCTCTTTCACATATTTATCCAGGCCAGAGAAATCGGCGTTTAAGTCTCTTTTGTTAATGTCAATGATATCAATGTCATCAGCATACGCGAGCGAATTCACGCAGTTTGGTTTGGAAGGACTCGGAGAGTCGTAAAGAAGCGGTTCTTATTTAGAGATACTGTTCGGAATTTTGCAGATAAGTGAAATTCAGATATATCAGCATACATACAGCTATGTTTCGCTATGGTAAAAGCTGTTTTGTAATCAGCAAGGAGATGGTACAGACTGTTTTATCAAGGGGTAGTTGACTTGGTTTATGATAGCTTCTTCTTGCGGATTGGACAAAGCATACTTTAGTTTCAACCTGAAGGCATGCACACCTTGTTAGTCTTCTTACGTGTATATAACCTGCAGTCAATTCTACTAGTTTTATACTAGTCAAATACTAGTTTGCCAAACCGGCTCAACTAGTTCGAGTTCTGTAATTTTTCCATATTAGCAGCTGGTATTTTTAACACGGCCATGCCCTACGAGATGGCAATTGTCCGCATCTGCATCAGCACCATACCAATTGACATACTAGTCAGTCTCTGCATCAGTATCATACCAACTGCTGGACCACTTCATAGTAGGTTAGCTCGTTTTTGGTTTAAAAATACACGAAAATTGATATAAAATATATGTCATCAGATATAAAAATATATCTATCACTATATTAAACAAATGAAACCTATTTCAATAAAAATATAGTCGCTATTCATAGCAATTTTACATTTTTAAATTTATTTCGATATAAAAATATATCTATCACTATATTAAACAAATGAAACCTATTTCAATAAAAATATAGTCGCTATTCATAGCAATTTTACATTTTTTAATTTGGAAAACATTTATAAAAAGCAATTTTCTTTTTTTTTAAATAGTCCTCTTTTCAATGAATTTTATAATTGATTTCACAGGCATACATCTTTAAATTTTCTTGAACATTTTATGGAAAATATTAATATAAATATTAATCTCAGATAAAACCTAATCCATACTTGTAAAAATATCTTTACATAAAATTAAGGAAATTTTTTATGGTGAAAATTTTAAGTTTCAGAGTTCTTTGCAAATAACCATGCATATAGCTCGCTTATGAAATTCTAGTACATAACATGCAAGTTCTTAGTAACTAAATTTTTTAAAAAGTGTTATCTTTAACCATCTTGTTATTGTATGTGACTCTTCTCGCCAATTTCGTTGTTGCAGTTTTTAAACGATTCCGTTAGAGATTCCGTTGGAGATTCATTGTTATTTTATTTATGAAAACTGCATTTCACGATGACAATAAATCAACCCTGAAAAATAACAACAATTTAGTATTTGTTATGTAAATTTTTTGAACACTTTTTTGCTAGAAAAAGGTTATTAAAATTATTCAAAAAGGAAATGTTATTTACTTACATTCATTTGAACATTTCTTATTCCTTGTTGCTTCGCTGCTGCCCCGTTATTGCACTAGCAACGTGGCGAAAATAAGTGTGATTTTGTAGACATGCACGTACGTACTTGATCTGGACTATTTAAACCTCTAAATTCTCAAAATTATTATGATTTTATCAGAACTATTATTTACAAGAAAGTTACAAATTTAATTAAATTAAATGAATTTTGAAAAACTCAGAATATCAGTTGAATAGAAAATTAAAATGCAGGACGGCGTTGTTAACCGAACGATTGCGGCCCGAACACTGGATTGTTTTCTTTTTCGCTCGTGTACGCATGAATCGACAATTTTAGAGGGTTGTTGCTGCTTATGATAGTGGAAATGTTACAGTCGCTCAAACTGGTATGAATAAGCCCACGAAATTCTAGGTCATGAACTAGAATGTTTACTAACCAGTTTGGCAGTTGAGTGCAGGGTGAGGGCAACATTGTAGACATATTTGTATCGCCTCTTTTTTGTTTACTTTCTTACAAGGTGTCTACTATCAGCCGATTAATTTGCAGTCACATATTCATTTTCCTTATTCTAAGTGACGATTCACAATTGTGCGACACTCAGTGCAACGTCTTTGAGGGAAAGTTTACCATTAATCATATGCGACAGAAAGAACCCACCCCCTTGTAGCAGTGTCCAATTCTCTAAACTTTACCGCACTACATTTGGCTACCAGCCAGCTGTCTTACTTTGAGTAAATTACGAGTGCGCTGACAACTAAAAACGCATGGAGTAAGATGTCCTAATACAGCCATTATTACATACAAAATGTCATAAACGCTATTGTCATTGAGCCATTGTCATTTGACGCTAGAGATTGTGCTTGCGCGCAAGTACACTCACGGTAAAAAAAAAGAAGCCGAGGAAAAGTTTGTTGAGCAACGATGCTTTTTGTAGTGAGATTTTGTAAATTCTCATCCTATTGTGTAATATTTTGAGCCGACAAATAAAGTAAGTGCCTTATAGTTCTTGTGATAACCGCAACAGCTAAAGAAAGTGTTAGCTGCTTTTAAGTAGGACTCAGAAGAATGCACACCCACTCTTCACTAACACACTTACCACCACGATACAAAAGGTAAACAAAGCGACAAGCAGAAAGCTTAATTTCGTTCGTGCGCGATTATTTACTAGTGCATAGGATGTAATTCGCAAATTGTTCATATTCACTTATGTTTAAAAACTGAATTCGAGCATCAGTAATCGAGGAAAGCTCGGTTTGTCAAGAAATTGGTAAGTCCCTAAAAATAGTGTGGGTGAATTTTCCTTACCCTGCACAATCCTACACTCTATCACTATTTTAGTTTACTCTTGGAAAAGTTGAGAAGTGGCCTTACGGCCGCACCAACGTTCCCCAAGACCAGGGGTGAGTCTGCCGCTACCGACTTACGGTGCAGAACCACGAAATACATATATGATTTCATTGTTCATAGGCAACTTGGCACCGATCCACCTTCACCGGTCATTAGTAACTTGGCACCGATCCACCGGCACCAACCACCCGTTCATCGGTATCCATCAACTCCCGCTCATCGGTAACTTGGCACTTATCCACGAGCATCTACGTTCGCCGATCATCCTTAACTTTGAGTCAACACTATTCTCCGATACTTTCCGCATCATCAACCGGCAGTAGGCAGCTACCGATAAGCTCTCTAGATACATCTCTCCGATGTGTGTGTGTGTGTGTTCTTATTAGTAAAGGAAGTCGGACCCCTACCCGACTCTGGACCCACCTCAGAAAACAAAAAGGAATGGCAGACCGTAGCCGACATGATTATTTATGATGTGTGCACAATAAATCTGTTAAGCTCAGATTCATGGGGTGTGGTTCGCCGAAAAAAAAAAGACGGATTTAATCACAACTGCGTTTAGACAGCATTGAAGCATTCTCTCTATTAAGGTTTTCTGACATCCTCTTAACCTAGCGATTCCGATACAGAAAGGAAGTTTGAACCCCTCCCTCAAAAAAATTATGGCTGCGCCACTGCTCAGAATCCATGTTTTTTTTGTCTTTTTTTTAATTCTCTTATAGTCTTGGTACTTTCAAACAACAACAAAGCAACACTTCAGTTGAATAATTGAATTGGTAAAAGCAATTATGAGCAGTGATCAATGCCGCCAAATAGCGGTGCATGCTCAATGTTATGGTATATGTGAATAGAACTAGGATTTTAGCTGACACAAAAACCAGCGATCTGTTAATAGAGCGCGCCAAAATTTTTCTGATGAAACAGTCTAGCAGCTTTTGAAATGGATCTTTAAGAAAAGCTATTCATTTTTATTATTTTCCTTTTCTATTATAATAAAAACTTTTAATAATTCATTAAAAAATAATTATCTTGACATGTAATAAAGTTGTACTAGGTCGATGTCTGTAGATTGCAGATATTTAAGAAAAATCGATAGGGGGAATCATTACTAAGCCAATAAAAGCCAAATCAGCAGGTTTTAGAATTTTTGTCTGTCTGTCTGTATGTTTGGTAGCGCATCACGCAAAAACTGCTGAATGGAATTAAATCGAACTTACACCGTTGCATTACTAGATGGTCAACTTAAAATGTAACATACCATTTGTTCCGATAGCTCGCAAAGTTTCGGAGATATCCACCGCTATGTGAACCACGGTGATCCAAAATGTGTTGAGTACAATATGGGTATCAAACGAAAGGTGATAATGACTGCTGCAATAAGCGATATAATTAAGTTCCATATTTTATCTGGTATGGGATATAATGATTAAAATCGGACTTAGTGTATTATTAGTTCTGAGACGCAGCGCAGCGGGCCGGGTTTACTAGTTTAAAATAAAAACAATAATAATTTTCATAAAAAATAAAATTTATTATTCTGGACCTTGAGCTCATTTATAGTCTTGATAATATTTTTGTGAAGTTAATAATTATGTGCAGAACATACGCAAAAATGCAAAAACTCGTAATTTTTAAAGTTTTTTAGAGACAACATACCGAGTGTTTTATTTGATCCGAAAATTTAACCTTTACTTGTGACTTTTTTTTGACAGCAAAGTGTATCTCAAATGCCTTCTAATAAGATGCTTGTATGTATGTGAAGCACATTTTAAAAAACTATAATCCATGCCATAGCCACACCGCTAATGCCTTGCTGACGTGAAAGAGCTTTGGTAGATATTGTAAAAATGTACTTTGTTGAAAATCGAGTGGGAGGAGATGGTGGTGTCATAAAAGGCTGCCGACTGCCAGCTGACAGTGACTAATCACGCGTTAAATTTTCGATTTCTTTGTAGATTAACTAATGCAATTGCACATTTTCCAATTGTAATATTTTTATTTTAGCTGCCTGCTTGTCTGACATTTTCACGACTTTATTTGAATTGCTGCCATATGCAAAATTTATGTTAGTTAAATAGATAAATTGCTTTGGTGCATGCAAGCAAAATATACAAATTTATTAGCCTTTTTTATAAAGCATATAAATTTAGTGTATTATTACTTTTTAAAATGAAAATATTTTGATTGCAAATCATAATTTTTAATTTGTTTATTGTTAAAAGTTATTATCTCGGCCTACTTTTGGTAATCAAATATATTTCGTATGCAATAATTGCGAGATGGCAAAATGTTTGCACGTCAGCAGTGACACGTTTTGAGATTATCCTAATAACAACTTTATGGGGTGTTTGAATTGATTTTAAGTGTTCCCATGTGGCAGCGCTTTGCATTAGACCGAGACGAGTCTGCATCGCTTTTCGAACATTTCCATTGATAGTTGGAATATTTCCAAATTCGAAAAGAGAAATGTCATACTTGCGCCTCACCAACAAAGTTTTCCTGCTGATTTCTCTCCGCTAACTAACCTCGACGCTTTTTTCTAATTTCTCTCACTCGTGTATCCGCTTTCACGGGCGGATCCTATGTTGATATCATTTATATAGATTTCTTGAAGGCTTCCT
Organism: Merzomyia westermanni; assembly: GCA_949987695.1. Lineage (NCBI taxonomy): Eukaryota > Metazoa > Arthropoda > Insecta > Diptera > Tephritidae > Merzomyia > Merzomyia westermanni. Next base: position 67,856,172 of record OX465290.1, read on the forward strand.
CTTCGGTGTTTTTATGTGTTCAAAGGCAGATCCTAAGTTGGTGGCTTGTATTCCATTTTTTTTAAGGCTTCCACTATCTGTTGGTTGAAATCGTATTTAACAATTTGACTCATCTATCTCGAAGTCGAAAACTGTAAGCCTAGCTCCTTTGTTGGCACATATGAGCCTACCCCAGGCCATTATAAGTGATACACTGCTGTTTCCGATTTTCATTAATGATATTTCTGATTTTCATCCATGATCCATTTGTATCGTCTGCCAACACGATATCTTCTCACAATTATGAGATACATATCTTATTAAAATTTGGTACTTAGGTTTCACTACACTTATCGCCCATAGCTATTTAAAATGTGCCAAATCGAATGATAGCCACGGCCATTTTTCAAAAGTTGTATATATTTTTAAAAACACAAAAAAGTGATTATTCATAATAAACCTCTAATGACCAAATTTGACCTGTATATTGAAATTTCAACATGAAATACATTTTTTGTAAGTTTTTAAAGTTGTGCGTGGCACCGCTCACTTTTGATTAAATCACGTTTACAAATACTATTTATCACTAGTAAACCAGGTCCGCTTCGCTGCGTCTCAGAACTAATAATAGACTAAGTCCGATTTTAATCATTATATCTCCCATACCAGATAAGATATGGAACTTAATTACATCGCTTATTGCAGCGCTCATTGTCACGTTTCGTTTGATACCCATATTGTACTCAACACATTTTGGGTCACCTTGGTTCACATATCGATCGATATCTCTGAAATTGGTACAGCTATCGGTACAAATGACATTTTAAATTTTAAGATAAACGTATAGTAATGCAGTGGTAGAAGTTCCATTCAATTCCATTCAGCAGGTTTGGAGTGATGCGCTACCAAATATACAGACAGACAGACAAAGATTCTAAAAACTGTTGACTTGGTCTCTATTGGCTTAATAATGGTTCCTCCTATCGATTTTTTGTAAATATCTGCAATGTACCGACATCGACCTCTTACAATTTAATTATATGTAGAGTTAAACAAGGCATTATCTAATAATAATAATAAGTAATAAAATTGTAACAGGTCGATGTCTGTACGTTGAAGATATTCAAGAAAAACTGATAGGAGAGGTCGTTATTGGACCAGCGGAACCCAAATCTACAATTTTTAGAATTTTTGTCTGTCTGTCTGTCTGTCCGTTTGTCTGTCCGTCTGTATGATTGTGCGCGTATCACGAAACAACTACTGAATAGAATTGCATGGAACTTTCACCATTCTATCACTTAACGTCTAACTTAAAATTTAGGACAACTTTCATTTGGATATCTCATCCAGTTCCCGAGTTATTGACCAAAATGTGACCAGAAATGTGGTTTTTTTACCATAACGCCCGCGTCACACAAAAACGACTGCATAGAAATGAATGAAACTTTCAATAATCATTCTCTAGACGTCTCTCCTAAAATTTAAGATATCTTTCACCTCGATATTTTACCCGGGTCCCAATTTATTGACCTAAATGTGGACCCAGGGTGACTGTATGATTTGTGCTTTTAAGGCGGAACAAAGTTCGGCGGGTCAGCTAGTACCGATTAAAATAACGTTGCGGTTTGGGTTTCGGTTTTGTATGTTTCGGTTTCGGTTCCGTAATTGTTGTTCACCATTTTCTTTCGGGTTCGTTCCGGTTTCGGTTAAAAATAAAAAAACGAACACAAGTTTGTAAAAAACCAAATTTATCAAGTTTTTTACTTAGCTACAAAAAGCTTTCAAAAAAGTCTGATTTTTAGGAAAAAACCGTTCCTTAGTACATCAACTTTCCAACCTGTCGGAAAATAAACAAAGCAAAAAACATTTTTGTATATCAATACTCAGTCGATTCCATAGATAGTATCTGTCTTTCAAGAAAATTTCATCGATTTTGGTTTGAGACTTTTTGAGAAATCGGAATTAGAAAAAAGAGTTGCCATTTAATTCAGTAGCTTATAGGTCACTAAAAAATTAACAAGTAGAAAAATTTGTAAAACGCAATAATAAAGTGAAAACGCGTATTTTGTAACCTTGCTTTACAATTTGATGAAAATTGGCCAGGGCATCATCTTGTAAAAGAAAGTATGTGTCCACAAAATGAAGTAAAAAATTTAAAAAGGAGTCAAACCTGTTTGGAACCGGTTCCGCCTTTTGAAACGGTTTTGGTTGCGTTCTTTTTCAGAACAAAATAACTTTTATTTTGGTTTGTTGATTTTTCGACAGGGTGGAAAGTTGATGTATATTGGAACGATTTTCCGTCATCCCTTGTTCAAACCAATCGTTCCATTAAACATCAACAAAATAACGGTTACCGTTTCGGTTTCGGTTTAGAAAAATTAACCGGTTATGATTTTAGTTTCGGTCCTTGTCTAAAACTTAAGTGATTTCATTAATATTCTTAACAAAGCAAAACCTTTAAAGAACAATTTTTTGTTATTGTTAAAAATCATCTTGGCAAAAAGAGCTGAGTAAACTCAATTCCAGTACAATTACAATTACATTTCTCAGTAATCAATGCCCTTGCCTGACACATAAGGAATTGATTACATTTCAATTCCTGCAAAAAACTTACCAAATGCAATTTCCTCGTTTGAGGCTCGAGTACAAAATTTGTATTTTTTGGAATTTAAAAAAATACTTTGCACAAATGTAGTTCCTTCCCCAATACAAATCACACATCACACGACAACCCCGGGTTTTAATGGAACTTAGATTTTCTAACTTGTTTTTAATTAAAATCTTACATCCTCTATGTATAACAAAAACTATGCTAAGTCGGATTGGAACATTTACAAAAGATCCATTTTCAATTTGAAATATTACATAAAAAACATGGCTTTGAATAATTGAAATTTTTTGTTTAAATTTGTGCCTTTTTAATAATATTAGTTTTAATAAAAAAACCAAATTAAAAATCCATTAATTGAGTATAAGTTTAGGTTAGATATTTTCTCAAAAGATTTCAACACTTTTTTAAAGTAAAATTGTTTAACAATAATACAATACACAGATCCCGAAAATACCACGAAAGAAAAAATCTAAAAAAAAACTATCATCCCTTAAACAAACACAATTTCAAGTAAATTGACACTTCACGCAACTCATAACAACTAAAAATGATTTACGACATTTCATAGTTGTATCGTCGTCAAACTATCAGCCATTCTTCAGGCGTTTGTCTAGATTCAAGCCAAGCAATACATTGTAAAGATTGAAGAATATTAAATAAAAAATATATCTTTGAATAATTCAAAATATCTACCTTTTTAATAATTTTCGTTTTAATAAAAAACCAAATTAAAAATCCATAAATTGAGTATAAGCTTAGGTTAGATATTTTCTCAAAAGCTTTCAACACTTTTTTAAAGTAAAATTGTTTAACAATAATACAATACACAGATCCCGAAAATCCCACGAAAGAAAAAATCTAAAAAAAAACTATCATCCCTTAAACAAACACAATTTCAAGTAAATTGACACTTCACGCAACTCATAACAACTAAAAATGATTTACGACATTTCATAGTTGTATCGTCGTCAAACTATCAGCCACTCTTCAGGCGTTTGTCTAGATTCAAGCCAAGCAATACATTGTAAAGATTTAAGAATGCATAAAAAGCATAAAGGCCGTGCAGTAGAAAGATTTATTTGCTATTCCCATAGTAGCGCTCTATTTTCGCAGCAAAACTTTGCCTTTTTAATCGCTTGCGCGCACACAGCCAAGCACGTCACGTATATGGAACGTCGAACAACGTACGAAATCTTCGCGCTATAAATGCGCGTGTGTTTGTACGTGCGTTTAACACCCAATTGAAAATACTTCTTTATCTTTATATATCGCTTAGTGCATGCAGGCATGTGCGCGCATGTGTGTGTGTAGTTGTGTTGACGCAAACCCTTATCTACGCCCCATCACGTTACATCACATTCGATTTCCGTGTGTTGTTCGTCAAGAGAGCATACAAGAAGTTTTTAACCCAATGAACTCAATACCTTCCTAGACCCATATCAAGTGCAGGCATTCGTTTTTTTGGGGTTGAGCTAAGTTGCTTGCTCCATTGGGATTGCTTTAGTGTTGACAGTTGTTGACATAATCATTGCATGACAAATATTTTAATACATTAGCACAAGTTCTTACTTCCCAATTTTCTTGCGCATATGTCGTAACATATTTGTTAGTGGGATTTTTTAAGTAATCCAGAGAACTGTAGCAGTGCTGTTAAATATTTTAATTTTAATAATTTCTACAGATGTGACATTGCTTAACCGATATAGAGCCACCAAACTATTACCTAGATATTCGCACTTTGCGAGCTCCCAATAAATACTAGGACCATAGAAATTCGTCCTTTCCAAACTCCCAATAAAAGCTCGTATCTCTCTCTTGATATAGCTAAAATATTGTTGTTGTTGTTTGTTATTAACAGTGCTTCGCCCTGCCTAATGGGCACGATCACTCTGAGAGTCGTCATCAAGCTCTTCTAACGAGAGTCCAAGGAGGCGAACAGTTTCAACAGGGTTGGACCAGAGTGCTATTGGTGTTAGAAGAGTAAGTTCAATTGAACAGGAAAAGAGATGTTTGGTATCGTGAGGGGGCATACCACTTGCAGGGCAGGTATTTGGTATAGTGGGGTTGAGTCTGGATAAGTAAGAGTTTAACATATTACAATATCCAGAACGAAGTTTCGCTAGCATGACTCCAGTCTCCCTCGGAAGGACACGCTCCTCATCAGCTATTTTAGGTGGTTCGATGTCAATTACGATATTCACCGGCTGGGATCTAAGGGATTTGTCTACCGACTCGGTTTGTAGGTCATTTAGAACCCGTCTATGGTTACGCAGATCAAACGGCAAGGTATTGTGGTGCCGGATCTCATCATTACGGGGATGTTTGCTTATGACGACTGTAGGGGGCTGAGCTTCATCCAATAGATGACGGTTTGGATGACTAGGTTTGTGGCAGTTAGTAAAAACTGTAACCTCGACAGTTCCGCATACTCCCGAACATTGAGCATTTTAGCATTCTGATGGCGGTGTTTTGGCCGACTTGCAACTTCCTCTTCCTTTGTCTTTTCCGCAAATACCTCCTTGTTGCGACATTGTACCATTGAAGCTATTGCGGTGGCATGCCTATCGAAGGTGAGACTGTTGTCGAACGTCACATCCTGTTTCATTCTTCGTGGTCTAGATTTCTTGTTCCTAAATTTGACTGACGCATGTCGATCATTGACGTAGTTAGCGGTCCACCTTTCAGGCCGGCAGAGAGCGGTGTCTCTTCCTGGTCTCTTAGGTGTGTGGCGTAATTGACCGTGTCGAAAGCTTTATAACGATCAAGTGCCACGAGCAAAGTCCTATGGTTTGCAGGATGTTGATTCAAACCATAGTTTATCTGCGGCGTTATGGCATTCAAATCAGATGTTAGGCTGTGTGACTTCTGGAAACCATGTTAGTGTTCGGCCAAGTGCAGGTTTGCAGTGTAATACGGGAAAAGAATGGCCTCCAAAAATTTTGCAAACGGCGACAGGAGAGATATCGGTCGATATGATTATCCTTGGTTCGACGGCTTTCCTGGTTTTAGAAGGCGACCACAATCGCTTGTTTCCATATCTCTGGAATGGCGAAAGTGGTTAGCAAGAGGTTAAAGAGAGCCGCGAAATAACTCTGTCCCTCGTGGGCGCTGTGTAGTGTTTGTGTCTATGTGCCTGGCGGATGGCTCGTCCCTTGGCTCTGTCAGCAGGTGGATGCATTATAAACCGTCGGCTAAAGGAACTCGCGCATCGCCTGGGACCCGATTTGACGCTGTCACTAAATGTTATGGCGACCTTGTCGGTCGGTTTTGATACTACTGTTGACCATCCTTTGCCTTTCTGAATCGATACCCTTGGCGTACGTCTGCCGGTGTGGGTAGGGCAGCAAAGGAACGCTCTGTATAGTCCGTAAAACGGCACTAGTCCGCTATTTGTAACCCTGTCTAATTTGTGCTAGCGATGCTTCGCCCTGCCTAGTCGTCACTTTCCTTACCTAGCATTGTCATCAAGCTCTTCTAACGGAAGTCCCAGAAGCCTTGCGGCTTTAAAAGGGGTGGACGAGAGTGAAGGGGTGGACGAGAGTGAAGGGGTGGACGAGAGTGAGAAGAGTCGGCTTAAAGAGACACACAGCATGCCGGGTAGACATTTGCCACAGCCAGAGTTTAATATAGCTAATATATCGTGACGCCTCTGTGCAGTCAATAGTGTAAAAGAAAAGAGAGCGACTACCACACCTTCTCGTTATGAAGCACGATGTGATCGATTAGCAGGAATATCATTTTATACACACTGCGGCAGAGGAACTTTATAGGATAACAGCAAATCCGTAATAACAGCTGGGTACTGAGAAATGAAGCACGCAGCAACTGAAGGCACTATTCTTGTCATCGTTACGAGGAAGCAATGTACGAAGGGCTATGTTCTTCATTAAGAGAAAGTGTGTGCGAAAATTTCAAATACTAGGAGTTTGAGTGAAGTCCTTGAAGAGGAACAAACATAATACTCTTTGCTGCAGAAGCGTGGTCAGTAACAACATCTGATAAGGCGGCTCTGGAAGTATTCGAGAGAAAGGTTCTTGGAAAGATCTGTGGACCTCTACGAGATATCGACGGCGAGTACGGATGGAGATTTAATGAAGAGCTCTATGAGCTTTACTCAGAGGTCGAGTTAGTCCAGCGAATTTTAACTGGGTCACGTTGTGCGAATGAACGAAAATGCTTCGGCTCTCGGCACCCTACGGTAGAAGCAGAGAAAGAGGGAGACCACCACTCTGATGAAAGGACTAAGTGGAGACCGCGGTGTCTCCAATTGGCGCCAGTTGACGACTGGCAAACTATGTTGGATGGTCAAAATCACTCATGCGGTTACACGACGATTTAAAGAAGAAGGGATTTTGAGGTAGGGTCACCGAATGGAATATTAGCCGAAAATTTAACCAAAGGATTCGAACCATGAAAAAATAGAGATCCGTAAGAGGAACCGACGGACAGAGAAAATTATATCCTCGTTGTTCAAAAGCAAAGGACATATTGAATACTGCAATAAGAGACGATGGAATCTACTTTCCACCACACAAATATCAAAAAAGTGATAAAATTGTCAGATTTGTCGCGGAGATATTCATCTGCGTTTATGGAGAAACCATCTGTCCTAACAACTAATACTAATTAGTTAATGGGATCTGGATGTGTACGAGAACAAAGCAAAGTTGCCGTTTTCATCAAATATAAAGTCAAAGAACTTTTTCCTTGTGAAAGCCATGCCACTGTACTATATGCATGCCTTTGGCAATCAGGATTAAACTGCAAAATATGGTGATTTCTTGGTTTCCATGAGCATAAAAAGATATTGTAATTTTTTCCCGAGAAGAAGAGATGGATCTACTAATAAGTATACCGAAATGATCAGTACAATGAGCTGACACCATTTAGCCATAATTTTTCGGAACCAACAAGATCAGACCAATACAACACATAGCCACAACACAAACGATTGTTCCAATAAACGAGGTTTGGGCTATATATTTTTTATTAACAAGGTATGTTAAGTGAAGGGGTGAAGATGAGCCGGCCTAGAAAGCAGAGAAGGAAATATGTCACTATTCAGGTTGAGAAGGACTAGAACATTTATAGTAAACATGTGGATTAACTACTTGATAAGAAGTATTTCGAGGAGGTTAGGTCAGCGGCGAGGAAGGGAACGTTTAATAATCATTCAATCAATTCAGGTGGTCCAAAACAAACCACCAAATACCGTTTCTGATAAGAGGGTTAAACATTCGAGAATGAATTTGAAACTTTTTCTAGCACATACGAGTATATCACCAAACCAGACTTGAGTGTGAGGAAAAGGGTTTCATTTTTAAACCAGAAATATCGACACTCCCAGTTTAAAAAAAAAATTTGTTAATTGGCAGATTGCACACGCAGTATACCTTATGATGCCAAAACTAAATTTTCCGAATTCATAACCGATTTGTTTTATTTTTTTTTAATTTTCCACCACGATGTTGTCACTGAAAATGATTTTATTGGGTTGCCACCGCTCTGAAAGTTTTTATGCTTTGTTTTGAATCGAGTGAGGTAACATGGGTGGAGTTGCCACCTAATCTTAGTAATAAGTCATAAACAGCTGTGTTCAATATAATAGTAGTGAACTTAAAATGGACATCGTTCGGCGAAATGAGAAGAAGCTGTGATTTTTATAATTTTCACTTAATATGGATTGAATTCCATAAAAGAAACCAGATAAAAACAAATTTCAAAATTTACACAAAGTCCAGGAAACTTAATTAAACTTTAAAGCAATGGCCATCAAAATCTTCAAATTTGTTGGCAGAATTTCTGTAACATTTTTAAGTACGCAGTTTTGTAGCCCAAGCAATTTTAGTAACATTGTGCAAGGTAGATCTAGCTCAAAAAATTCCCTGAATTTTCAGAATATTTGAGTGATTTCCTTCATACAACGCATTAAGAACAATTAATTTTGTATAGAAAAAAATAACCAACATCCTTGACAAAAAAAAATGTTAAAAATACAGGGAAAATTTTGCCGTGAAAAAAATATAGAAGTTTTGATATAAACTTTTCAAAATTTAATTAACTTTAAAGTTTCTTTGATGATGTCTGTTGTGATGTCTGTTGTGGAATTCGTTATATTTTAAATGGAATTGATAAAAAAAAACGCAGTTTTGATTTCGTCGAACGATATCCAATTTAATATCACTACTATTATATTGAACACAACTGTATGTTATATTATCCCTCTAACCGGCAGGACCGCCTTTAGGCAGGGTTAAGTTAAACAGATATCACGTGCATACCTTTACTTTACTTCTATAATTATTGACACATAATCTTCGGAGTGGTGGCAGATTTCCGTTAGAGTCATTCTCGTTGAAAAATTTGGTGCAAATTGTAAAAAAAATTAGTTTTAACAGAACTGTTTTTGGTAACTACACCAACTTTATTAAAAAGACTTCTGAAGTAAAAAACAAAATTGTTACTAAGTGAAAAAATTGTTAAGGAGTAGAAATGTGGATTTTTAATAAAATTTAGAATTATTTGCCAAAAAGCATACCCCGCCTAAAGGCGGAGTGGGCAGTTACCAGGCAAGTCTGCCTAGACGGGGGTGCGAGGTTTCAGCGCCGAAAGCAAAATTATGAACCCTTTTGGATATATGACTTCCAATTGGAGTCTATCGCACTAGAACTACTAGGTATGAGTTTTTTAATTTACAAAAAAAATTGTCCTGTTAGAGGTTAATTCCTTTGCGTAAACATTACTATCTCGCAGTCCTGTTCACCGATTTGGATGAAGTTTTGTGTGTGTGGGTAACGTGCTGCATTTCAAGCTCTGGCACTTAAGTGCTACCAGTGAAGATATCTTGAGAAGGTTGACCACTTTATCGACTTTTCTAAATCATTTCAAACTGGTTGACCCTACCTCTTACTTTTAAAATTGTGTATAAGTCCTGAAAAGTCTGTAAATAATAAATCAAACTACTTATATGATTGTGTTGGAGCTTTTTAACCAAATATCGAAAGTTCTCTCCGTGGAATCGACTTGCGTGACAGTCGGGGCAGCAAAAAATAGAAGAACATTCGTATATCATCCAAAGTTTCAAATAATGCAGTCTCGCAACTGCGATTGTCTCTAAAGTCGGATTGATAGCGTGGAACTAGTTTTTTTTTATACTACCAAGCCCGGCAGACGTTGTCCTGCCTAAAATTTGAGTTGCCTACATTTAACAAATTGCACTATTTTCTATGTACATACATCTCTTCAGTTTCCTCTAACACCTCCTCTTAATCCTAAGGTTTCTATTCCTACTCCCCTTCTTCTCCCTTTTCCTCGGCGGGGACTGATATGTACACCAAACTGTGGACATTAATGAAGCACAAAGAAAACACAAAATATGTGGGCGTGGCGTGCTGTAACCAGTGAACTCAAGAATATACAGTGAAAATTTAATAAAGATCGGTTGCGTACTTTGGACGCCTATAAAGGACAACAGACACACATTCATTTTTATTAGATGGATAATAATTTGCGCTGTGAATGTGGAACTAATCTACCTTTGGATCTTTCTAAACTAATTTTTCCAATCTTATTTGTTCGCTAGTATTTTCCTTTGAAACGTTTGCCTTAAAATTGCATTCAAGTGCTATAAGCAACCTTATTAACAACTCAATAAGTACATACAGAAACATCAAAGTCATGCATACAACTCATCGTCATGAGCTACTTAAGCGTGAAAATGAAATTCGCAGCAACAGCCTTTTAGGCGCACCAAATATTGGCAACGAGAACATACGCAGCATCCCAGCAGTCAAAACAACTAGTTGTGAACCAGCTCAACTAATATGAAGCACAAGCTACCTAGGAAGTAAACTATCTTTCTTTTACAGAAGCATTTGGTATTTTTAACAAGGAGACACCCTAAGCAGTTTAATTTGTTAGTTCAAGTACAGATATATACCAGTCGCAAACTAGTTCAAAGTCGACCTACAAATATAGTTCAATCTAGGTAAACGAAGATGATTCCATAGTGGATAAGTACTCGTTAGTGCCGCAAACAGCAAAATTTAAATAAAACGCTTTACTCGGATTTTTCGAATTCTCATTATTCTTCACTTTAAATTTTTACTGGTACAAATTTATTTTTTTTCGCCAAATCATAAAATTCTAATAATGCTGTCATACTAGTTTAATGCTTCACTGCAGCACCACCATTAAAATTATTATTTTGTGGCTTGTTTGCAAGACGTGATTCAATTTTAAATTCGCACTTTCACATCTTTTGGGCCAACTGACACGTCGCCAACGGCAAGCATAAATTCACACACATACCGATTCACCTCATACAATTGGAATCGTTTGTCTAGGCGTTTTACCAATTTTCACATTTTTAGCTTTTGTTGTCGCGTTTTGCAAGTTTATCTACATATATAACACATTTCTTTGGGCTAAATTGGTTTTGTGGCTTTTTGGCTGCCTTTCGCATATGTTCGTTGTGCGCTCTATAAACATTTGGGTTTATGTATGTATGACCGTTTAGCACAAACTTATTACCTACTATTATAGTATACTTCATAACAGTAGTATTGTTGTATTAAATATTCCACAAACTTGATCACAGCGATACCTAAAAATTTAAATTCTGTGTGTGCTAGAGAATGGACTTTACTGAATAACCTTTTCAGCCCAAAGTAGCACAAATAAAAGAAGTCCTTCACAGTTTCGAATGGCTGGAAGGTTCTTCCGATATTTGACACACAGCCTTATAAGCCGTAAGGCTGCTCTTTTATAATTTTAAATCAAGAAATAGATGGCTTATTGGGGAGCTGATCCCTAGTATTAGACCTGTTAAATAATGATTACTGGCGGCCGCCGTGGTGTGAAGGTAGTGTTGCCGGCCTACCACACCGAAGGTCCATGGTTCGAGCCCTGGTACAGGTAACATCAAAAGTGATTTGAAAAAAGTTTTTCAAAACGGGGTCGCCCCTCGGCAGTGGTTTGGCAAACTCTCCGAGTGTATTTCTGCCATGACAGGCTTCTCAGCAAAAATTCGTCTCTTTTGTAGATGCCGTTCGGAGTCGGCAAAAAACTGTAGGTCCCACCAATTTGTAGGGAAAATTCAAATCGGCACACCACAAATTGGAAGAGAAGCTTGGCGCAAAAATCTCTTAGGAGGCTTATGATGATATACCTGTTGTATATCGCGCCATAGAGAGAGAGAGAAATAATGATTACTAATCGTAATGATTACCGGTTTGATAAATTATTTTCTCGAGAAACCAATTAAATGATTGTTTTCCAATTAATTAAAAAAATAAAAAAAATAAAATCATGATTTTTTACGATTATTAAAAAAATATCAAAAATAATGAAAAAATAGTTGTTTTGAATACTTTTGATTATTTTTTTTTGTTATTTTTGATTATTTTAATTTTTTTCAGCATTTCTGATGTGTATATTTATGTTCTTCTACAACAATACTGAAAAAAATCAAAAATAATCAAAAAATAACCAAAAATAATCAAAACAATTTTTTTTTGGATTATTTTTGATTTTTTTTAATAATCGTAAAAAAGCATGATTTTTTTTATTTATTAATTATGTTTTGTTGTAGAGGAACATAAATATACACATCAACAATTCGGAAAAAACTAAAAATAATAAAAATAAAAATAAAGTATAATCAAAAGAAATCAAAACTACTTTTTTTTTGATAATTTTTTATTTTTATTTTTTCCAATTCTATTCACTAATCAAACCTAACAGGTCTGCCTAATATATTTACTTTGAAGCCGCAGTGATGAGGTAACCCCCTTGAAGAGGAGATTCATCCATTCTCACACTGCCTTGGATATCTATAACCTTATACACCATGTTGAGCACTAACCACACAATTTCAGAGAAAAAACTTGCTCACCCTTATATGCATGATGTTAACATTCAGGGAGAAGCAAGGTATCATGCCTTTGTATGGCCTCCTGTGGTTTTAGTGGTTTTAAGGGAGGGAGAGTATTAGCGAAAAGCTCTTGACGGCGTTTGCATAACGCAGCGATTCATCATGCGAAAGGATACATGTAAAATTATACATACAAAGTTATATTAGAATATTAGACTATGCCACAAAAAATGTTTGTTATGAAAATTATATTGATATTATTCTTCAAAATGGCGAAATCAAATACTATAAAAGTTTTAGAACTTAAGAATAATTTTTAGCGGTCTATCATTGCTAGTTTAGATTTTTACACATTTCATGAACAAGAAATGGTATTATAACTTTGGTCCGATGTTTGTAAGTATGAGAAGAAGAAGAGATAGTCCCACCAATAAGTATGCCGAAATGATCAGGGCGGTGAGCTGAGTTGATTTAGCCATGTCCGTCTGGCCGTCCGTCCGTCCGTCTGTCTGTTTGAAAGCAAACTAGTCCCTCAGTTTTAGAGATATTTCGATGAAATTTTGTAAGAGGCAGCCATTTTGCATAGCATTAGTCCTGTGTCGGAACCAGCATGGTCGGACCAATATAACGCATAGCTTCCATACAATCGATTGTTCCGATAAACGGGGTTTGGCCCATAACTGTTGCAATAAAAAAACTAGGAACGCACTTTAAGTACATATTATATATGTAATGTGTTAAGTGAAAATCACGCAGATCGGACCTACATACATAACATATAGCTCCCATACAATCGATTTTTCCGATAAATGGGGGATATGTATCTTTAAATTAACAGTTTTGCAGAGTTTGAACTAATTGTGAGTAAGGATGGGACACTTAAAACCGTGATGCGTATTCATGAAAGGTATAAAGTCTTCGGCACAGTCGAAGACAGCCCTTTCCTTACTTGTTTTCGACTGATTTTATCGCTTCTTTAAAACTGCGAAACTAGTAAGGTAAAACAATTAAACTGCATATAGTTATTTAATTTAATTTAATTTTATTTTATTTTACTTCACTTTATTTTATTTTATTTTACTTTATTTTATTTTATTTTATTTTATCTTAATTTGTTGTATTTTATTATATTATAGTACATTTTATTTTATTTATTTTTAGTTTTTATTAGTTTACTTTATTTTACTTCATTTTATTTTATTTTGTTTTATTTTAATTTTTTTTAGTTTTATTTTATGTAATTTTATTTTATTTAATTTTATTTTATTTTGTTTTATTTAATTTTATTTTGTTTTATTTTATTTATTTTTAGTTTTTATTGGTTTACTTAATTTTATTTCACTTTATTTTATTTTGTTTTATTTTATTTTGCCTTATTTTATTTTTTGATTTCATTTTATTAAAAATTTGTTTAAATTTTATTTAATTTTATTTTATTTTGTTTTATTTCATTTTATTTTATTTTATTTCATTTTATTTTTATTTTATTTTATTTTATTTTATTTTATTTTATTTTATTTTATTTTATTTTATTTTATTTCATTTCATTTTATTTTCTTTTATTTTATTTTATTTTATTTTCCTTTATTTTATTTTATTTTATTTCATTTTTTCTTATTATCTTACTTTTTTATTTTATTTTACTTTATTTTATTTTTTAATTTCATTTTGTTATAATTTGTTTTGTTTTATTTCATTATAGTTTATTTTATTTTAGTTTAATTTAGTTTTGTTGTTGGTTTTACGGTCTGTTCATTTTACATATTTTTGTAAGTATAACGAGCTCAAGACCAGTTGATAATAATTCTTAGTTAATTATTATTATTTTTGATTAGAGGAAAAATTGAAAGCAACAAACATATACAGGCTATAGTTATAGTACTATTTCGAAAACAGCCACGATTTCTCGTCAGACTAATTCGTATAGTTTTGCTATTTTCAGAGGATCTTGTGGAGATCGAACCCACTCACTCTGATTGCCAGCGCAGCCGCCTAACCCATAGGCTATGCTGCGTGTAGTTTTGCAAGCTGCTTAATTCACGTTTTCCTCTAATTGTTGTTTGTTATATTGCCAACGGTATACACAATATTTTAGACATTCTGTCTATATGTAAATCGTGTATGTTGGACTTTGTTTGTGTACATTCTTCTTTCTATTTTTAGAAGATAGTTATTGTACATAACCGCGTGCTCCGGTATAAATGTATTTTGTTGTTGGTTTTACGGTCTGTTCATTTTACATATTTTTGTAAGTATAACGAGCTCAAGACCAGTTGATAATAATTCTTAGTTAATTATTATTATTTTTGATTAGAGGAAAAATTGAAAGCAACAAACATATACAGGCTATAGTTATAGTACTATTTCGAAAACAGCCACGATTTCTCGTCAGACTAATTCGTATAGTTTTGCTATTTTCAGAGGATCTTGTGGAGATCGAACCCACTCACTCTGATTGCCAGCGCAGCCGCCTAACCCATAGGCTATGCTGCGTGTAGTTTTGCAAGCTGCTTAATTCACGTTTTCCTCTAATTGTTGTTTGTTATATTGCCAACGGTATACACAATATTTTAGACATCTAGACCTCTGAAAATAGCAAAACTATACGAATTAGTCTGACGAGAAATCGTGGCTGTTTTCGAAATAGTACTATAACTATAGCCTGTATATGTTTGTTGCTTTCAATTTTTCCTCTAATCAAAAATAATAATAATTAACTAAGAATTATTATCAACTGGTCTTGAGCTCGTTATACTTACAAAAATATGTAAAATGAACAGACCGTAAAACCAACAACAAAATACATTTATACCGGAGCACGCGGTTATGTACAATAACTATCTTCTAAAAATAGAAAGAAGAATGTACACAAACAAAGTCCAACATACACGATTTACATATAGACAGAATGTCTAAAATATTGTGTATACCGTTGGCAATATAACAAACAACAATTAGAGGAAAACGTGAATTAAGCAGCTTGCAAAACTACACGCAGCATAGCCTATGGGTTAGGCGGCTGCGCTGGCAATCAGAGTGAGTGGGTTCGATCTCCACAAGATCCTCTGAAAATAGCAAAACTATACGAATTAGTCTGACGAGAAATCGTGGCTGTTTTCGAAATAGTACTATAACTATAGCCTGTATATGTTTGTTGCTTTCAATTTTTCCTCTAATCAAAAATAATAATAATTAACTAAGAATTATTATCAACTGGTCTTGAGCTCGTTATACTTACAAAAATATGTAAAATGAACAGACCGTAAAACCAACAACAAAATACATTTATACCGGAGCACGCGGTTATGTACAATAACTATCTTCTAAAAATAGAAAGAAGAATGTACACAAACAAAGTCCAACATACACGATTTACATATAGACAGAATGTCTAAAATATTGTGTATACCGTTGGCAATATAACAAACAACAATTAGAGGAAAACGTGAATTAAGCAGCTTGCAAAACTACACGCAGCATAGCCTATGGGTTAGGCGGCTGCGCTGGCAATCAGAGTGAGTGGGTTCGATCTCCACAAGATCCTCTGAAAATAGCAAAACTATACGAATTAGTCTGACGAGAAATCGTGGCTGTTTTCGAAATAGTACTATAACTATAGCCTGTATATGTTTGTTGCTTTCAATTTTTCCTCTAATCAAAAATAATAATAATTAACTAAGAATTATTATCAACTGGTCTTGAGCTCGTTATACTTACAAAAATATGTAAAATGAACAGACCGTAAAACCAACAACAAAATACATTTATACCGGAGCACGCGGTTATGTACAATAACTATCTTCTAAAAATAGAAAGAAGAATGTACACAAACAAAGTCCAACATACACGATTTACATATAGACAGAATGTCTAAAATATTGTGTATACCGTTGGCAATATAACAAACAACAATTAGAGGAAAACGTGAATTAAGCAGCTTGCAAAACTACACGCAGCATAGCCTATGGGTTAGGCGGCTGCGCTGGCAATCAGAGTGAGTGGGTTCGATCTCCACAAGATCCTCTGAAAATAGCAAAACTATACGAATTAGTCTGACGAGAAATCGTGGCTGTTTTCGAAATAGTACTATAACTATAGCCTGTATATGTTTGTTGCTTTCAATTTTTCCTCTAATCAAAAATAATAATAATTAACTAAGAATTATTATCAACTGGTCTTGAGCTCGTTATACTTACAAAAATTAGTTTAATTTATTTTATTTTCTTTTATCTTATTTTATTTTATTTTATTTTGTTTTGTTTTGTTTTATTTTATTTTATTTTCTTTTATTTTGTTTTGTTTTATTTTATTTTCTTGTCTTTTATCTTATTTTATTTTATTTTGTTTTATTTTATTTATTTTTAGTTTTTATTAGTTTACTTCATTTTATTTTATTTTATTTTATTTTCCTTTATCTTATTTTATTTGTTCTTATTATCTTACTTTTTTTATTTTATTTTACTTTATTTTATTTTTTAATTTCAGTTTGTTTTAATTTGTTTGTTTTATTTCATTATAGTATATTTTATTTTACTTTAATTTATTTTATTTTCTTTTCTTTTATTTTATTTTGTATTGTTTTGTTTTGTTTTGTTTTATTTTATTTGATTTTATTTTATTTTATTTTGTTTTATTTTATTTTATTTTATTTTATTTTATTTTATTTTCTTTTATATTATTTTATTTTATTTTCTTGTCTTTTATTTTATTTTATTTTATTTGTTAATTTCATTTTATTAAATTTTTTTTTTAATTTTATTTTATTTTATTTACTTAAATTTTAGTTTATTTTTTTTGTTTTAATTTATTATGATTTATTTTATTTTGCTTTATTTTACTTTTTAATTTCATTTTATTTAAATTTTTTCTTTTAATTTTATTTAATTTTATTTTATTTTATTTTATTTTATCTTATTTTGTTCTATTTTATTTATTTTTAGTTTTTTTAGTTTACTTCATTTTATTTTACTTTATTTTACTGTATTTTATTTTGTTTTATTTAATTTATTTTTAGTTGTTATTAGTTTACTTCATTTTATTTTACTGTGTTTTACTTTATTTTATTTAGTTTTATTTTATTTTGCTCTATTTTATTTTAATTTATTTTATTTTGTAGTTTCATTTTATTAATTTTTTTTAAATTTTATTTAACTTAATTTTTTTAATTTAATTTAATTTCATTTTGTTTCGTTTTATTTTATTTTACTTAATTTTATATTGTTGTATTTCATTCTATTTTTTTTCGTTTATTTATTTTGTTTTGTTTTATTTTATTTTATTTTATTTTATTTTATTTTATTTGATTTTATTTTGTTTTGTTTTGTTTTATTTTTTTTTATTTTATTTTCTTTTATTTTATTTTCTTGTCTTTTATTTCATTTTATTTTATTTCTTATTTTAATTAAGTTTATTTTATTTTATTTTCCTTTGAAAACTGAAAGCTTCATCAATCGGCGCAGTCTAATGTATATTTGCATTTCTACTCGTGGTAGTAGCCTATATAGAATTTAAACATTTTCTCATTATGTACATGTACAGCATGACTTTATAGCTTCAATAGCGATTCAACTAAATCTTTTTTTTGCAATATCAGATATAAAAATGATTTCTGACCAAGGGTTAGAAGGCAAAAAATACATTTTTCTCATTGCTGGGATAACAAAAATGTGTAGGCATCATGGCCTAATAAGCCAAATTCTTATACCTTTACCGCATAACAATAAATTTCATAATTCATAAATTTACATATGTACATACCCATGCTATAAGTACTAAAATAACCATGCGGTTTACATTAAACAACTGTCAGCCAAAGCTTTACCACAAATTCTGATATCAATTGAAAATCAATAAAATTTAAATACATACCTGTAAAGAGAAGAATTTAAAATTGTGTTAAATTAATTATGCTATATATAATATAAATATTCGAAAATTAATTAAATATGCCAAAACCAAAATGTTCTGTGACAACAAGCAATACAACCAAAGTCGCGCTAGGCAGATTAAGTTATTTTCAGAAATGTATTTTCCGTAATAAACTTGCAAGAAAAACTAATCTCTAAAGACAGTAAATCGCTATTAGCACCTTTCCGATTTGTTTGGGACTCTTCCTAGACAAATCAAAAATTCAAGATATTAAAGGACAAATACGACGCTAGTATAAAGACCATATAATTTCTAGTATAAGTGCTAAGTTTAATTAGTACCCAGACCTTTCAAAATCAAATATTAGAAAAACAACTAAACTGTCTATATTCTTCGATATGCTCTAAAAATATGATTTGAAAATCAAATAAGAAATTAAAGTTTTTCGTAGTCTCTAACACTGAACATGAAGTAGATCTCAAATCCGTGATTTCATGTACCGACTTTAACTGTCAAACTGCTCTCCTGAAAAGTTGGAGTCATTCGCTTTGGATTTTATTGCTTGCTGACACAGTCTTAATGAAGTGTAAAACGAAATATACAAAAAATCAACGGAACATTATCTTAGGAATGTGGGCATGATTATCAACTAAATTAATACATTTCACCAAGCACTAAAGCCAGATCCCAAATTATATAAGTCCAAAGGTGCGCCGGCAAACTCTCAACAACATTCATACAGTTTCGGTAAGTTGCCTGTTCAACTCTCGTTCGGTGATTGTCATTACCATCTGGACAAAACCATAATCTGTAGCTACCGACGAAACCAGGGAGACGAGAGTTCGAATACTAAACCATACTATCGCTTCAAGACACAAAGATAGATGCTTTCTAATTAATTGAATAAACTCAATAGACCTTTATAACAAATTAATTGTAGTCAACCATGCTTAAACTGTGGAGTCTTCCTCTGACTCTTCTTCTCTTTATGATTTATCTCTCATCTCCTTTTCCTTTTGCTATCTCCTCTCCTTTTTAGAAGACCCAACAGACGTTGCCTTGCCCTAAAGTAGGCTCACCTACAACAACATTTTAACAAAAGTAGTCTTCTACTAACGGCACAGTAGAACAGTCACTAAGCTGTTTGTGTACCAAATATTATCTTAACTACAGGGTGGCTGATGAATTTTGCTACATTAAGAAACTCAAATAATTTTTTTTTTAGTGTACGGAATTCATTTTTCTTTTATTCATGTTAAAGCTCATTAAATTTTATTAAATATAGCTTAATTAGTTTTAATAATAATGGAATTTAAATGCCCCCCTGCTCGTCGATGCATGTGCGGCATCTTACCAAAAAGTTGTTCATTACTGCTTGGAGAGTTGAGACAGGAATAGCCGCAATTGTTTCTCGAATGGATTGCCTTAGTTCATTCAAATTTGTTGGTTTTGCTTTGAAGACTTCCTGTTTGCAATAACCCCACAAGAAAAAGTCAGGTGCAGTAAGGTCAGGCGACCTGGGTGGCCAACGGAATGTGGAGTTTCTGGATATCAGCTTATTGGGAAATTTTCGTCGCAATTCTGTCATAACAGGTTGGGCTATATGAGGAGCTGCACCATCTTGCTGAAACCACACAGAGTTGAAAGAAATTCTCATTCGGCGTAATTCTGGATAGAAAAACTCTCTCAACATGTTCAAGTAACGGTCTCCAGTAACCGTAACGGTGTGACCGTTTTCTTCGAAGAAGGGCCCGACAATGCAGCGTGATGAAACTGCACACCACACTGTGACACGAAGTGGATGCAATTCCGTCTCATGGAGTATCTGTGGGTTGGAAGCACTCCATATTCGACAATTTTGTTTGTTTATGTTGCCGTTTAAATCGAAATGGGCCTCGTCAGACATGAAAAGACAGTTCAACATGTTTCCATCCTCTGGCAAAATTCCAAGCGAATCGGCAAGTCTGCAGCGTTCAGTTTGTTGGCCATTTGAATTTTATATGGGAATAAGTCCAAATCTTTGTGCATAATTGACTGTAATGACTGTCTGCTTACACCCATTTGAGCAGATAAGCTTCTTGCCGAAACACGTGGATTGTTTTGTATGGCAGCAGCTACAGCAGCGATTGTTTCCTCCGTTTGAACTGAAGGGTTTCGATGGTAAGGTCTTCTGTTGACTGTCCCATGCTCGGCAAAATTGTTTACAAGTCTTATTATGGTCCATCTGCTCGGAGGATTGCCGCCAAACGTGCGCCTATACTCTCTTTGAACCGAAACTACGGACTCCAGTGCGTGATAGCGGCGGACAATCCAAATTCTTGTTTCAGTGTCCCAGTTATCCATTTTTGTTAAATGTAAAAGTCAATCTGCAAAATAAAAAAAAAATTAACCAGATTCATTAAATAGAAAAAAAGTTATTTAATTTTTTTTTGGTAGCGGCTTTCATTAGCCACCCTGTATATCTATATATATAAAATGATTTGGTTTCAGATTGAAAAAAAATAACAAAATATTAAGGGGGCGTGACTGAATATCTCTAAAAGGATTTATGGCAGGGACCTGAAAATTGGTATAGAGCTATATTACATTAAAACCATTCTCATGGCACCTCCCATACAAACTTAATTTTTTATGCTGAATATCTCTAAAAGGGTTTCAGGTAGGGCCATGGAAATTGGTGTGGAGATAAACGATATCAATTCAATAGTAACGGAAAAAAATGGAGTTATACGAAAAGGGGCGTGGCAACTCCCCCTCCCATACATACTTAATGTTGAAAGCTGAATATCTATAAAAGGGTTTAAGAAAAGAGAAAAAATATATTAAAAAGGGGGCATGGCACCACCCATACGTACTAAACTTTTGAAAGGCCCGTTCAAGGGAGAGGAATGCCTACTTCCCCGAATTCCTTTGACTTCAACAGATTGGCTTTCCAATTCAGGTATGCAGTTTCCAGTGAAACTTGCATTTGCGATGACAATAAACAAGTCACAAGGGCAATCGCTGGGCATGTTCCCGTGTTGGAAAACCGTCCTCACTATTTATTTACGCTCCGGGATAGAAAACTAAAAATGTTGTGTATCGTGCAGCCTTAAATAAATACTAATAAAATTACATATATATTTTTGAGACTTGATTAAAACTAATATAATTAAATGAAAATAGGACATACTTAATTTTATTAAATTGTCAACAAATCCTAGACGCGATGGGTCAGCATTTCTGAAAAGTAAAGCATTTTTGAATCAATTAAATTCAAAAAGCATGTACCCCCGAAAAAATATTTATATCATGTTTTTTGATTTGAATTTTGTATCAAAAACAGTTCAAAAGAAAGTCCAGCAACTATTTATCAATATTGAGAATTTGTCAAGGACAAAAAAGTTGGGGTTTGATCTATACACAATGAAATTGTTAAAAATCGTTAATTTTCTATTAAAAAAAAATACCGGTGTAATAACAATTTTTGACAAAACAAAAAAAAACAAAATAAATAAAAAAATGTTTGAAATGGACTTAATAATAAAATCTATTTTGGGCAGAACCATGATTCAATTACAAGAAGGTTAGCTATCTAGCCGACGTTTACTTTTGACACTTCCATTTTCTGGGTTTCTTTTGCGAACGAAAAAAAAGTAGTAGTATTTTTTTCATTTGCCTACGAAATGGTAGAAGAAAAATCAAAAAAGTAGGAAATTAGTAGTAACACATTTTGTAAGGTTAACTAAATACAACATAAAAACATGTCATCCCATACTATTACTGTATAAATCGTTGTAAATTTTCTCTCTAATCAATTAAAAAACAATAAAAAATGGTCACTGTTCAAACAAAAATTAAAATAAATATACATGTGCATAAGTATCTGCAATCAAAACTCTGACGATTTTTCAAATTTCGCCATTTTTTTTTTCTCATAAAAAACTTCAATCAATTCTGCAATCTCGAAAAACTGAAAAATTTTATATTAGATGAACTTTAAAAATTTTTTTTTATTTTTTCCGAAAAGTACATTTAAAAACAAAAATTTAAAAAAAAAAAAAAAGGTCCCAAACGGTTAATTTTTGAAAAAGTTATAGCATTTTGAAAAAAAACGGTGTTTTTTTAAAAATTCATAACCTTTTTTGAGTTGGATGAAAAAATTTGAAAAAATTCTGAAAAACGTCTTTCGTAAGGTAGAAAAAGAAGAAAAACTTTCAGCCAATTCTAGAGGGGTCGGGCTCAAAATTGGTCGTAATGGGATGGAATACCCCATATATTTTTCGCTATAGGTACGGAAGAAGCCAATCAAAATCTGCATCGGTTTTTTGTTGTAAATTTAATAATTGCTCAGAAAACAGACTTCATTTCGCGTAATCGACTAAACATCTTGTGTCGGAAATACGTTTAATCACTTGAATACAAGAACATGTTTGTTAACAAGCAAATAGGCAATTGCTAGTTCAGGCGTACGGAAACCATTTCAAATGCAAGAAAATTGAATTGACAATTTGGCAAATATGTGCTTAAATTTCACTTGCTGCCGGCTTAGCTTGGCCGTATTCGCATTGACACTCACATACGTTCGCTGTTAAATGGTTGTGTATAAATAATCGCTTGTTACTTAATCGATTATTTTTTATTGTAGATTTTTAATCAATTTTTTATTGTAAAGTTTTTTACTCTCGATTGTATTAATTTTAAACAAAGATTTTTAATAAATCAAATACAACAATTACACATTTTAAGTCGTGTTTTGTGAGTAGTGCTATCTGTGTAAACCTATGTACACATTACAGCTGAAAACAAATATTTTCATATAAATCAATTTTAGTCAATCTTGATTTTAGTCAAATTTAAGGTAGCATTGAATGTTTTTTACAGTTATTTATTTAAAGTTTTTTTTTTAAATTTCAACTTCATTCAAAAATGTACTGTATTTTTTCGTTAAAAGACCAAACTAGTTTACCAGCCAAAAAATTCTATTGTTTCGGCAGCATAATGGTTAACAGAACGTGCGAAAATTTCGCTGTTGAAATAGATGTATAGGAAAAACTAATGTTCAGGAGGAAAAAAGAAATTGATTAAGCCATGTCCGTCCGTCCGTCTGTTAGCATGATAACTTGAGTAAATTTTGAGATATCTTAATGAAATTTGGTATCCCGGTCCCTTGGCTCTCATCTTCAAGCGCTATTTAAAATGGGCGAAATCGGATAATAGCCACGCCTACTTTTTATTTATAGAATATTTTGAAAAATACAAAAAAACTGATTATTCAGTACATAATACACTTATAAGGATACAATTTGGTGTGTACATTAACTTTAAGGCAGAAAATAAATTTTTACTGAAATTTTTGGAAATGGGCATGGCGTCGCCCATTTTTGATTAAGTCAAATTAACCATGAATCAAAATAGCAAAACGAAATTCAGCACACGTATTTATACTAATACAAGGAATGTTCCGGGAAAAAATAAGCAGGTCCACGCCCACTTTTATACGAAAGATTTTGAAAATATCATAGATATATTTAATAGGCAATAACTTTGCGTACAATCTTTATATCATTTCTATGTCACTTTCAAAGTGTCCGTGAACGAAGAAAATTGAAAAACATAAAATTTCGAAAATGGGCGTGGCCCTGCCACTTTAATAGTGGTTTATTCCAAAATACTTTTCATGCCATTTGTCGAAACGAAATTTGGCGAAAGTGTTGAATATATAAAGGGAAATGTTTGCTGTAAGAATGGGCGAATTCGCTCCAGGGCCACACCCAGTTTTTTAACATAGTTCTAAAAAAATTGTTTGTAAAGTGTAAAGCGCGATATTTCATAACAATGCAAGCTATATTAATGCAGTAGGCGTGGCGCCGCCCACTTTTCAGCATACAAATTCTGCAATTTTCAAAGGCGATAGCTTGTAATTTCAATTACATATTTCAATGATAATGGGTATGTGCTTCTCAAAAGTATGTAGTATACTGCTGCCAAAAATTGGGCAAATCGGATAACACCCAAGCAAAATATCCGGGCAAGTTGTTAATTCCCCACTGCAATCGGCAAGTTATATACCTTTTTTGATTTTCATACCTTTAATTATTATTATTATTATTATTATTATTATTTATTTAAAGTCGACAATCAAATATGGCCGACTAACACAGAATACAAAGTAAAGTAACTTAAAAGTATTTACAAAAATAAAATTAAATAAAAATTAACATATTATCTAACATTAAACAACTATCAATCAATTGCGTTGTAAAATCGAAACTGTTAAGATAAAAGCATTGAACTTGGAACGTAAACCACGAGCATTCTGGTAGTGAATGGTTACTTTCGACTCGTAGTGGCATAGTTGGTAACCAAGTTTTTTGACTCTGTACGTGCAGGATGCTCGCCCTTTGACTTTGCGGTGTACAAATACACCAACGAATGTACAGGCCAAAAAGATTTATCAAGCACTTATCAACATATTTGTCTGGAACTGATACCTTAAAAGATGAAAAATCCCTCTCAACTTTAAAAACAAATTTATGAACTCGTATGTTAATGGAACTATTAAGATTAACTAAAATATAATTAGCAATATCAGCCTCCGAAAAAGTTGGATGCAACCGTGAAACAAAAATTGCACGACTAGGCGGCACGGCAGTCACCAACCTAGGATCAACCAAATTAGCAGCAACATTAACATTGTTAGTATTGATAACAGCATCAGCATTTTCGTACCCAGCAGTAGAATTAATAACGATTTCTGCATTATCAGCAATGTCACCGGAATTTCCAGCAATGTCAACCACCTCAGCAGCAGTATTCGAACAACCAGTATCTTATATATAAATAGACAAGATGAATGCAATGTAGAACCGTTTTCTGCTAAACTATAATTCTAAGGTATACAAATTATATATGTATAGATAGGAAATTTTGAGGTGTACTTTTATCCGTAAATAAAAAAAATTTTAAAAATCATTTTAATATAAAAAATTTAACATAAAAGTTACACCACTACACATTTACTTATTCACACTATAGACACGCTGTGTGTGTGTGTACTTGCTTTTTGTGTACTATGCTGAATCGTGAGCATGGCCGAGGAATTGCTTTGTATGAAAAAATTAATAGCCGTAGTAGTGTGAGTAGACTTGCCATGCATGTTTTTGTGTTATTCGTGTGATCGGCTCTCACTGTGAGTGCGAAGAGTTGGTAGTGGACCAATGAAAAATAAGTATTCGCACTATAGATACTCTGTTGTGTCATGCATTTTTGCTTTAGTTGTTGTTATTGTATTGATTACTGGCTACGATGCCCAGTGTCAGCTGCTCTCCTGAGAGCACGAAAAGTTGCTTAGTTGGAGACATTAAACAAGCAATGTAAAATATGAGCAAATATGTAAAATTCATTGCTGATACCTACAAACAGGGTTTACAAAAATAAAATAAATGATTACTCATAAAGAGTATTAAACACCGAAGAAAATTAAAGGAAAATAGAGGAAAGGAAAAGAATTGAAAGGAAGGAAAATTAAAGGAAAGAAAAGGTAAAGGAAAGGAAAGGAAGGAAAGGGAAGGGAATGGAAAGGATAGGAAAGGAAGGAAAATTAAAGGAAAGAAAGGAATGGTAAGGAAATGAAAGGAAGGGAAGGGAAAGGGAATTAAAGGAAAGGTAAGAAAACGAAGGGGAAAGAAAGAAAATAAAAGGAAGGGAAGGGAAAGGAAAAGAAGTTTGAGGAAAGTAAAAAATAAAATAAGAGAGTAAAAAAAGAAATCAAGGAAAATAAAAATATGTTAGAGGAAAGGAACGACATAGAAAGGAAGAAAAAAAGGCGGATAAAACATACCTACAGCAAAAAAATTAAATAAAATAAAGTTTATTGGTTGAATTTCAACCACTGAGCGAACTCTAGTAGTTATTAATTGCCAAGTCAACAGCATTTTTCATAGGATTCGCCTTAGCAGACAATTTTCTAGATCGACCGGTCCTGTTTCTATTAAATTTTTGGTTTACTTTATTGCTATTAACAGCAGCCGTATCCATAATTTGAACCAATGTTGCACAATCAGCAACAACAACCGCCTCATTAGCCGCATTCAAACTTTTATTAGCAGCAGACTCATTGCTAACTATGTTCATTTTAACAAAGGCCATGTTCAAAGGTTGAACTTCATTTTCAGCAACGACAACAGCCTCATTTGCAGAGTCAATGGCGTATAATTACTTGATCAGATGGTATTGATTGCATATCATTTAGCTGAATCATGTTGTTAGCAGAGTCAGCAGGTAAGGCGCCATTAGCACCACCAGCAATTGGTGACAGCAACGGCGCACTGAGCCGCGAAGAAGGGGAAGGCATAGAAGAAAAAACAGCACTATTAGGCAGCAATTGTTGCTGGTATTGTCAACCACTGTAAAACCCGCCAGCCTAACAGCGGGGGAATGAACAGCAGGCACAGCTAACATATGTGTACCATTCGCTCTGTTGTTGTTGTTTGCACCACCATCCTCCTTATTAATTAGGGTTTTCAGTTCACTCACTTCCTTCAGCAACTCCTTGAGTTTTCTACCAAAAAATTCCATGAGGGACTCAGTGCCCTGTTTTTTGAGACAAATGGATAGCTTCGTTCCTTGCAAAAGCTACGTTGCACTTTGAGCAAAAATCATCCATTTCGGAAATAATAAAAATTAAACACAAGAGCAAAACAAAAACACGTCTGCACTGAATATATTGCTAATATCAACACAACTCAATATCAATAATGAACATGAAATGTTTGTAAGTATGAAAAAAAAGAAATGGGCCCATCAATATATAAACTGCAATAATAAGGACGATGAGCTGAGTTGATTTAGCCATGTCCGTTTGTCTATTTGAACGCAAATTTTTCAAACATAAAATGTGCATGTATTGGTATTTCAAAAAAATGTGGTTAGCAGTGGCTGGTGGGAAAGCTCATTATATACAAATAAATTAAATTGCTACTGAAAACTCAAAGCAGAAGTGTTTTTATTGAAAACAATCCACCCGAACTTAGACTTCCTTACTTGTTTTTCATTATTTTTACTGCAATAAATTATTTGAGTGCATTGAAAATTTCTTAGTGAATAATTCGAATCCTAATTAATAAAACCCCTGCAGCTTTTAGCGGACTACTTTTGCAAACGAAGAAGTGAGGCGGTTTTCAGCTGACTACTTTTATCTTGACTTGTAGCTAGCTGAATAATAGACAAATTTTAGTACTTTATATGCATATACTTATTTAAGGTAATTAATATCTAAATTTTCAATTAAAACATTGATCAAGTGTTTTATGAATAACTTATTGTACAGCTCTCAAAACATGGCCACAAATCCATGTTCTAAACCATAATTTTTTGAATGAAATCAAAATGTAAAATAAAAATCTCTTGATTATAATAAAAGGATAATATATACATAAAGAAACACAATTGAATTTTAAAAAAATTTTAGATACAATTTTTCCACTGAACACTGAATGACTTTAAAACCTAGTAATAGTTAGCAACAATAAGACAAGCAGAGAATTTCCTAAAGGGCCCTAAAAATCGTCCATTTAGTATGTCTAAACCAAAAAACTCGATTATTGAGTAATCGATTTTTTCTATTCAAGGTCACAACTCCAATCTGTCGTAATTGAATTTGTACTTCTATTCCAATGCAAAATTTATCTACATATATTTGTGCTTTTTCCAGCTCTGATGTCTTCATTTGTAGGTTTGTGTGCCTTCACAAATTTTCCAAATTCTAAATGAAAATGAATGGTGAGTATTTCCTCTATTGCCTGCAAGTACAAATCACTTATACAGAAGTCTGCAAGTGTGTTTGTATAGCAAGTCCGAATGTGTGTTTGCACAGCAGGACTACCTAAAATTTCTAAATTAAAGGCTCGTATTTGCCGGCAAACATAAAAGTGTTTTTTTGGTATTACGGTTGGCCGATTGGCAAAACGCTTTCTAGACAAGCTTGTTATGGTCAAGAAAATGACATAATTTGTTTGCTAACATGCTGGAGCCACATTGCACGAATTTCTCTCTTTGAATTTTGATGAGAATGTAAAGGCTCACTTAAAAACTCGTTTTCTTTTGAAGCGAAGAATTTTTTGAAGGTGTAAAAGTTTAAATATGACTACCATTATGGCTTACTAGATGTATTGTAAAGGTTGACCCACTTGTGTGAATTTGAGAATGCCAGAACATAGACCAATTAAATTGAAATAGTAAAGGGCTTCGTTTACTTGGAAAGCAGATTGAACAACAACAAAATTCAGCCTGGAAATCTATACTATTTCGGACTGAATAGACAATTAAAAACAAAAATTCTCTTTATATATACTCGTATGTAAAGCTGTAGTTTGCCAACATCTGGTGAGACGCTTCTGGGAATGTTCAATCGAGCCCAACCGCGACGCGCTTTGCATACTTTGTCTGATTTCCATAACTGTAAAAAAATTCACTCTTTGGATCGTGGACAAGAAGTTTCGCAGAAACACGTGAGCAGTTTACAAGAACACATTTCCAAGCTTGTGTTCTAGTCGGACTATTTGAATGGCTTTTGTTCGAACTAATCACGTTCGCCATAATAGAAGTAGATAAACATAAGGACCTTAGACCTTTCAGTTTTTCGTCTTTCTTCTTAAAAATTGCTAAGGAATAATGAACGCTTTATGCTGCTGGTTAGTCATCAGCTCCACATGATTATCTCCGCAGTCTTAATTGCCCTGCACCAAGTGGTCTATAAGTTAATTGTGTTTGCCTCCAATAAGCCTGGGCGTTATGTTGGGAACTAGCCATAATTGAGCACATCCATCTAGGCGAGTCAACAAGACGGAGTCTTACTCCCTTGCCATGGCATTGTACTGTCGACGCCATACTTCGGCAGCTGGAATGGGGCAAAAGGAGTAGGCAGTGCAAAGCTCTGGTCTGAAATTATACCGCATAAAGTCAAAGCTGGACAATTTTAATTCATTGCCTTAATAGTTAAGATTTAACTCTCCCTCCCTTCCTTTGACTTGACTTTTAATATCACAATAGCGGCGAAGGTCCTTGCACCACCGTCTTGTGTTAAAGGCTTATAATAGGTAGACGCACTTGCGCTTCCTGCATAGTCGATAGATGTTTCCGGACTTAATATAACGCAAAACAATGCTCTCAATCGCTCTTGAGTTGAAGAGGAGACTTTTGTATATGGACATAAATTGCGACATTGAGTGGGTATTTAACTATTGCTCAATACAATATAGTGGCAATACAATATCTCATGACAATTTTCTAGGGGTAGGGTTAATGGTTGATTGCCTATCGCCTGCTTCTCCAGTACAGGGAAAGAGTACAGTGAAGAGCCTAGAACAACATTTCCTCGAGAGTTACTCAAAACTCAAGGATATCAGGTAAAGAGAAACTTTCAGTTATTTAAACTCATAGAAATGAATAACCCATACTCACCCCGCCTTCGAAATACTCATAATTTTTGGGGCTAGTTACTATTGGGCTGTAAGGTAATATAGTCGTAATTAAGACGGACTATTATTTGACTACAAAAAGTTAATTTAAAGTTAGTTGCCAAATTGTTTACGAGAAGATACAAGGTATCCAACTTCAGGCCTCCCTCGATGAAGGGAGTACCGTTGGCACTGTCTGACAGGGTCAAGTATCTCGGTAATATACTTGATAGCAAACTATCATGGAAACTTAATGTTGAGGAAAGAGCTAAGAAAGTCTTTGTTGCCTTCTACTGCTGTTGTGTGGCCATTGGCAAACGCTGGGGCATCTCTCCTAGGGCGTTGATTGGCTGTATGACGCCGTGGTTAAGTCGATATACACGGCTTCTACAGTGAAACTGCTTAAAAATGTGCAACGAACGGCTCTGATTGGAGTCTGTGGACCCCTTCGTACAACACCTACACTGGCTCTGAACGTTATGCTGAACTTGCAACCGGCTGACATTGTGGGCAGGATTATCGCAGCTCGGGCTGCTATTAGGCTCCGAGGAGCGAGATACAGTCTTGCGAACGGGAGGCATTCCACCACGGGATCGGCCACAGTGCGATCGGGGGTTGTCAAGGAGTGCTCTACCTCGCTAGCTGGTATTGAGCTATTTTAAGGCTAAAATTATCTCGGTGCCATAGCACAAGGACATCACTGGTAGCTGCAGAGCAGATATCCTGCACCGACCGGGCACGTGCGAGCCCGAGGTGGCTACCGGCAGGGTTTATGCGATTCCCGGAACTGTTAGGATTTACCAAGACACACCTGTCTATGGTGATTGCAGTGCTGACGGGGCATTGTCCGATGGGGATGCATGCGGTACGACTGAACATCCTAGAAAATTCCAGTGGTGTCAACTGCTTGGAGTATTATGAGGTTGAATCACCAAGTCACTTTATGCCGAACTGCCCAGCTTTAGTTAGGACAATGCATAAATACTTCGATCGAGACCGGGTCACCGTTAGCCAACGCGGTATCACAACGGACAGTAAAAGTGTCCAAGTGGGCTACTTTCTGGGGCAACCTGATCTAGTTGCCCAATAGTGTAAAGGTAAACAAAAATAAAAAAATTACTTTTTTACCTTTTTTTTTATAATATCCATGAGCTCAAGGCCAAGAATAATAATTTATATAAAAATTATTATGGTTTTTATTTTTATAATAACTTAATTGATTATTATGGGTTTTTAATTGAATAGAAAAGGAAACTTTTAGAGACAACCACTATAGCTTTTCTTATCGACAGCTGCTAGACTTCTTCATCAGAGAAATTTTGCTAACCATTAAGCTTTTATAACGCTGGTTTTTCTATCAGCTTAACACATATTTCTATTCACTTTATTTTATGAAAATTATAATTTTTATTTTTTATTTTTTTTTAATTCAAAATATGTACATATGTAAATAAAGTTCGACTCGAGTCAAAAATAACTGATGAATTTTAAATTAAATTTATTAAGTTTCCAACTATATATTGAACTGATGTAGATTGAAACGACTTTCCGTCATCCGTTATTAAAATTAGTTCGGCGACATACCTTATATGCCAGCTTTGGTGTCATTTTTCCATCTGGGCTGTTGCATTGTTTTGTAGTTTTAGTTTTTGGGTACCGAAGCAGGTAATGTAAAGATCGATATATTTTAAAATACCAGTTCACTATAAGAATTCCTATCTAACTTATCTCAAACTAGTCCAAAACAGACAAAATCTGTAATCGACTGTGCCGGTAGTTGGAAAAATCCCTTGACAACCTAATAGCGCCATTACCATCCGTTTGGAAAAATGTTACCTTATTTTAAGTACACCACCCTATTGTACATAATGTACGTTCAAATAGATAAAAATTATCTACATCATTTCAAGAAACAAATGTAAAAGTTTCAAAGAATTCCATTCAACCTTCAAATTTCTTATGAAAATAGCAGTAAGACATCACTTGAACATAGAACAATGAATTTATGAACCAACAACGCTCATAATCCGCTATAATATACCACATTTAAAAATGATAATAATAATAATAGCGGGATTACCAGTAAAGCTCTATAATCGCTACATAAACTTAAAGTGCTGTTATTAGTCCACATTCAGCATTCAAAAGCGCAATGCTCCTTTAATGCGTTCAGATTGTTTTGCGCTGTTCTTTGCTTACGATTAGCATAGCAACCAAGAAAATTGTAAACTGTTTGCATTGTATTTAGATTTCCTTTTGATGTGGAATACGGCTTGTGTACTCGAAGTAAGAGAGGTTATGCCACGATTTTTGTGCTTGAAGATTTAGAGATCGTCAAAAAAGGGAAGTAAGATCTGTACTAATAAGATTATAATGCCGAAAATTACATGGAAGTTCGACGACTTTTATCGAATCGGTCATATAAAAGTAGCGCTGGCACCAAAGAACTGTCATTCTGAAAATACTTATTACAAATCTTCGGAGAGTCGTTTTGTCGCTACTCAAATAAACAAGCATCGTCTTAGAAGCGACAAAAATACTCGTCGTACTTTCTTGTTCATTACTTCTTTCCTTAAGGGTCATAAGGCTCTCCGCCGTGGTATAGTGGTAAAGTACTACCAGGTTAAGTAACATAACATGTAAGCATCTTTGGCCTCGGTAGGGGCTGCCCAGAAAACTTACGGGTCGCTAACTGTAAGTGTGCCTCTGTCGGTAAACGTGCCCCTACTGGTGTCTTGTTGATATGTAAACATCTTTGGGCTCGGTAGAGCAGTCCAGCATAGTTAAGCGTCGCCGCCGCTTCGCGTGCCTCTGCCGCTGCTTGTAATCGTGCTTCTGGCTGTGGCTTGTGTATAGACACTTATTTGACTGCTTTGTTGATATGTATGTGACGCTCTGCTTATGTGGGTGTTGGTGTGCGCAAGTGCTTTGCTGATTGTTATCAGTGTGGCCAGGTGATAGAAAAAAAAGAAGCTAAATCGACAAATAAAAAAGGTTAAAAAAGGCCAAAATTAAGAAAAAAGAAGCTAAAAAAAGTCAGACATTTTTTTACGAAATCTATTTCAAATTTTGTATTTTAGTTTTAACTATTTGTATATAAAGCTGTAGACATAACTTAAAGGAACTATTCTTGTTTCAACACAAATTTTTTCAAAGAAATACATACTATAGAAAAATCACTATTTATATAATTTTTCTTCGTCTTCAAAGAATTATCAACTGAAAAAACATGTATCTTTTGTAAAGTTCATATTATCAGGTAGGCGATGTCGCAATTGGGTTATCAACCCCATTAAAAATAGTTGACAATTTTTACGAATAATTTTCTGTATTTCGTCATCAATACTACCTTCATTGAAGTTTAATTTTATTTATTCCTCGAAATTGTATGAAAAATATGGTGTTGGGACCAGAAAAGGTTTGTAGTAAAAAAAGGCTAGAAAAAAGCCACGAAGCTAAAACCAAAATTATGAGGCTAAAGGAAAAAAAGGCTAAATCTAGCCTCGAAAAGGCTAACCTGGTCACACTGATTGTTATTATTCGGCAATCGTTACTTAACCCCACGAATGGTATCAAAGACGAAGGCACCTGCGTTTATCATAAATATACACCCTGTGTATTACACAGTGTTTACAAAAACAAAATAATAATCACTTATCTGCTAAATTTATTTTCGCTCAGAATACTCAATACGGTAGTTAATTTGTTTTGTTTTTGTTATCTTTGTGGTTATACCTATGGAATGAAATGCAAAAAAATTAACTAATATAACATAAAATAAATTAAATAATAATACAATAAAACAAAATAAAAGAAAATGAAATATAGTAAAATAAAATGAAATAAAGTAAAATAAAATAAAATAAAGTAAAACAAAATAAAACAAAATAAAGTAAAATAAAATAAAACAAAATTAAATAAGATAAATTAAATTACATTTAATTATATTAAATTAATTAAAACGAACTATGATATCGGGAAAGAAATTGAATGAACGGAAAGGAAAGGAAAGGATAGGAAAGGAAAGAAAAAGAAAGAAAAGGAAAGGAAAGGAAAGGACTAAAGACTGTTGAAAGAAGAGAAAAGAAAATCAAATAAAAATATATTAAAGTTAAAGAACAGCATAGGGGAAGGGAAAGAAGGTCAAGAAGAGAGTAGCTAATAACTATAATAAAATAAAGTTTGGTGCTTGAAAATTATTCACTGGGCGAGGTCTAATTTAATTTTGTGTGCAGGATACACATGTTTACACTCAGACTCTACGAGTACTTGGTACTCTAGCCTTTTTTCTTTTAAAGCCTAGGAAATTGCAGAATGCATCAATGTAGCTTGGGTGAAATTCAATATTTCATTATTGCAAAAATATAATTTATTTTATTGTATTTCATATAAACAGGTTCCTTGGCTCATTTGACTTGAGCTTTGCATGTACAAAATACAGTATGGAATAACTATAATATGCAAAATGAAATCAAAAAACTGTATTTCAATTGCAAAAGGTTTTTTCGCAGAAAGAGTAAAAAATTTTCAGAATCCCCCTTGGCGAAATTCTGGATCGGCCACTATCATTTGCATTTCAACTTTTTTTTTAAATAACTATTATAAAATTATTAATTATTATTCTTTTTTTATAAACTTTATTAATTATTTAAAGCAAAAACTCGTCTCCTTTGTATGTAGATGCCGTTCGGAGTCGGCAAAAAACTGTAGGTCCCACCAATTTGTAGGGAAAATTCAAATCGGCACACCACAAATTGGAAGAGAAGCTTGGCGCAAACATCTCTTAGGAGGTTTATGATGATATACCTGTTGTATATCGCGCCATAGAGAGAGAGAATTATTTAAAGTTTTTAACTGAATAAAAAAGGAAAATTTAGAGACAACCTTTTCTTAAGTGATTATATACAAAGTTGGGTCTCGAAAACTCAAAAAAATGTTGATGGTTTTATTCTGTAAGTACACACTTTCGAAAATATCTGCTCGAAATTTCATCCATATCGGAGCACTAGTTTTCAAATTACAGCGGTTCGAAGCGTGCCGGGTGAATCTATAAGCACTTTCACTAATATATTTTCTCGGAATGAAGTTTTTGCAGTGAACGTGATATCTTAAAAACTTTTAAACCGCATTTTTTCCTTTTCGTTTCTCATTTAAAAATTTTCGATTCTTTGCAATCAATTTTTGTTGGAAATTTTGAACAACTGAAAAATCAATTTTTTTGTTAACATGGTTTTTGTATTGGAAAAGAAATTTTTTTAGGGAAACCAAATCGTTCAGCGACACCACAATAGATTTGTCTCCAATAATTGTTTCACATCTTTCATTTCTGTAGAGCGGTTTGCCTTAGAGAGTGTTCACCGCAAGCCTCTTACAAAAAAAACACTCTTCGGGGAAGGGACCATAACTCCGACAATTTTTAATAGTTTTTTATAATTTAACTAGTTTTCTTTCTTCGAAAGTCCTACCAAGAAATTGTCTTTCGGTTTTTCGAATAAAATTTGCATAAACCCCTTAAAAACAAACACGAGCTTAGCTCAAATTTTCCACTCAACTTTGTATATAACCCCTAAAAGACAGATTTCGGAAGGTACTGAGAGAAATTGTTGGCTGTTCTGTTAACCAATATTCTATCAGAACGATGTTTTGTTTAACCATCAGCTAAACTGCTATTTCTATTAATTCTTACCACCCATTGCTCAAGTGGCAACAATCTGTTGGCATTATCATAGCTAATGTTGGCACTCCTAGAATTTACATGTTTTAGTCTTTTATTTAATACCATTTCATTTGTATTCTATACTTTGTGCACATCTTTGAAAACTGCACATCTAAGAGTGCTATAGTTAAGACACTAGATATATCTGTTGATACACAAACAATTTTATTCATTATAAAAAGTGTGTAGGACTAACAAAATGAGCTCTTAGTAACCCGCACGTGCGTAGGTACTAGTTAAGTGATAGACTCCACGTGGCTAAAGGCAATGAACTTGACAACAAAGTATGTCACATCTAAGAGTAGCATAACTGACAGCAGTCATAATAACAAGCACACATGCATTAAGTATTCAATAGGCATTTGCCATAATCGCAATTGGATTGCTTGGCAGGTAGATAAACGCGTTAAGGACAATTACCTGCACATACATTCCCTTATATTGGCAGTCTGACACAGTGCAGGTCCTTTTAGAGAAAGATTGTAGAAGGTGGCAATTTTTGTAATATGCAAACAGCCTTGCTAAGGGTATGAGGATATACAGTTAGAAAGCCTTACTCCGTTTTCAATACCCTTCCTACGTAACTACATGGTTGAGTTGATATGAACGCAATCAGATTCTAAGGGAAAGACTTCGATAGTGAACATAAACTAAATAAGAACTATGATATCGGAGAAGTAGAAGAGGAATAAAAAGAGGTAGAAGAAGTGAAAGGAAAGTATAAGAAATGGCGGAGAAACAGAAACAGGAAAAAAATGAAAACGAACAGAAAAAGGTGGTAAAAGAAACGAAGAAGCAGTATAATTTTGGTGATAATGATGATGGGATTGATGAGGTGGAATGTAATGGCTTTAGTCAAGGTTAGGTTATTTGACAGTGACCGGAATCGTTGAAGCAAGATCAACAGTACCCGTGAACAGCAAAGTGATAGACAAACACAAGTTCGGGCGGTGCCACTCACGTTTTCGAAAAATTTAATCAGGGACGGACGTCTCCGGAAATTTTTAGTTATGAGGAAAAATAAATAATATTTGATACTTATTCACAAAAAAATTTAATAACGAGTGAAATGTAACTAATTATTAGATCATTTAAGATTGAAAAATACTACATAAGTACATCGAAATTCTGCAAAATTATACCCATATGCACATATAGTTATAATGTGTATTTCTGAAAATTTTTTAGGATATTTCGGTATGAACTGGGATTCACTGAGGGGTTTTTACTCAAGATTTATAGCGCTAGTTCTTAACCATTGTGCATCCACGTAGAAACGTTTTTAGAATAATTCTTGTAATTTTAATTCTTTTGCGTGTTTCTAAATTTTCGATACCGAAAAAGTGGCCGTGAATATTATGTAAAAGTAGTCAGTGTTCTTATTGATGGAAAGCTATTTGTTACCAGACCTGTTAAATTTGATTAGTAATTGGTAATCAATTAATTAGACGGCTTTTTATTTGGTAATGGTTACTTTAATTATTTTTCAAGAAAGGGCAATTAGTAATTGATTACGATTAGAAAAAATCTAAAATAATTTAAAAAAAATCAAAAATAATCCAAAGAACTTTTTTGTTGTTTGTTTTTCAATATTGTTGATGTGTATAATTATGTGCTTCTACAACAATACGAAAAAATAAATAAAAGTAATCCAAAATCACTTTTTTTGTCCCTGCATTCTTCCTTTACTGCGCATATCGCCACCCTTTTACTCTTTCTCTTCTTGCTCTTCTTTTTCGGTAGAGTTTTTAGAAAATTTTTCAGTATACAGTTTTATAGCTCATTTGAGTTTAGCAACATAATGCGCAAATTAGAAGTACCTCAAAATTTCCACTGAATTTATAGACTTTTTTTGTTCATGCAAAATTAGTTTTTCTTTATGCGTTGTATGGAAGAAATCACTCAACACCCTTTACGAAGAAAATTCTGAAAATTCCGGGAAATTTTTGAGCGAGTTCTTACTTGCAAAATGTTATACTAAAATTTATTGGTTTACAAAAACGCGTACTCAATTTCAAGATTTTGATGGCCATTTTTTAAAGTTTAATTAATTTGCCTGAACTTTTGTGTAAACTTTGAAATTTTTTTTTATGTGGTTTTCGTTATGGAATTCGCTATATTTTAAATCAAAATTATTAAAATCACAGCTTCTTTTTATTTCGTTTATGTTGAACACAGCTGTATATGATTTGTAGAAAAATCAAAAAAAAAGTACACAGTGTAAAATTATTTATAATTGGCGCTATTATAAATAGCTTACTTGGAATCGCTCGTAACTCGCTTTGAGTTTTGACAACTTAGTAAAAACTTCCTGAAAAGTTAGTTTTTCAAAAGGTTTTTAAAAAGAAAAACTTTTTCTTTTTATTTCAGTTTGGAATTGTCAACAGAAAATATGGTATTTTTTGTTGGTTTCTTTTTTAACGTCATCATCCTCTACCACCAGCTTCTACGAAGAAGAATATCACAGGTTTTACTTTGCTTGATTGTGGAAAGCATTTCTACGACAAACAATCATTCCAGCTTTGTTTCGTTTTATTCCTCATAAGAGTCAACACAACATCAATACAAACAGAAATAAAATCAAATTTTTGCAAAAATTTTACTACAAAGGTCATCGATTTTATTTTTTCCACAAAAGATAAATAGAAAGTGCTTATGGCGCACTTACCCCGTTGCCAAGCGCTTCTAGGAATTTATTAACCGCTCAACAAGACGTCACCAAAATTCACTCGAAACTTTTTATTTGCTTAAAATGCTTCTCCCAAAGTTTATTAGCCTATGTGTCAGTGATCGTTCTTGACTTCCATTACGAATTCAATGTCGGTCAATGTTTGGTCAATCTTCTTATTTTGATAGTTTCATTCATAACAGAAATGTGAACATTTGTAATGACAAAAACGTTTTTGAAGTAGGTAAACGAAAAGGTCAAACCAGGCCGAACACAAAATTTAAGTATCGATCTGTCATTTGTGAGCTTATCTTTTGTCAATCAAACATTAAACTGCTTTACATTATATGCTTAATGCAAAAGGAAATTGTTATTACGAATGGCCTGGAAAGTGTTGTAAGGAACTTTGAACCCAATAATTAAATATGCGTTTTTTACATCTCATGAGTGTGAAATGTTTAAAAACTATGGTCCGATATTTTTAAATAGAAGAAAAAGAAGAGATGGACGCGAGTTGAGTCGATTTAGCCATCTGTCTTTTTGAACGCAAACTTGTCCTTTTTTTAGAGATATCTGGCAAAAAGTTTGTATGCAGATTTTATTTTGTAATATATATGTCGTTTGTTGGAGCCAAAGAGATCAAGCCAATATAATGCAAAGCCCTCATACAATGCGTTGTTCCGATTAATAGATTTTGGGATATACACCTTTTAATTAACCAATTCGCAAAACTGACGAAATGAAGGACAGTATCTACCAGGCCCGTGCGCAAGGGACTGTCTTCTTTTTCTTCACGGTAATTTTCTCGAAAACTGGCACAATTTAAATTCTAAACCAAATTTGGTTTGGGCATATATGTAGCCAAGAAAAGTTTAAAATTTAGGTTACAATTTTTAGCCGTGCATGTCTTAGAAACACCTTTTAGGGCCACACCTGGGGTCGAGTTACGTTTTACGTTCCGTGATCGAAAGCGAATTTTAAAATCACAATAGCTCGAGGCCCATAATTCGGAACGATGGCATACGTGAGCAATTGGCTGAAAGTACCGATCGGTTCAATTATGTACGAGGTGTGTTCAAAAAGTATCGCGAATTTTGAATTTTCGCTGGTTACGTATATTCGAATTTCGAATTTTTTTGTGGCGTTATGTTGGTACTCATGTCTCTCACTGATGCCGACAAGCTCGGCCATTTTGAATGTTCAGTTAATTGTTGACAGCTGCTTTGCTTGCACGTGTTTTGGATCGTCTTCGATTTTTACGCGAAATTCGTACCAAAATTGCTCAATTGTGACCAAAAACAGCATCGCATGAACATTGCTAATGAGATGTTAAACTCTGTCCGCGACGACTCAAATTTGCTCCAGAGGGTCATAACTGGTGACGAATCGTGGGTTTATGGTTATGACGTGGAAACCAAAGCTCAATCATCTCAATGGAAGCTGCCGCACGAACCAAGACCGAAAAAAGCGCGCCAAGTTCGGTCGAATGTGAAAGTTTTGCTGACAGTTTTCTTCGATTGCAGGGGCGTGGTGCATCATGAGTTCTTGCCACAGGGAAGAACGGTCAATAAGGAATATTACCTGCAAGTTATGCGCAATTTGCGCGAAGCAATCCGCCAGAAACGCCCGGATTTGTGGAAGAACAAAAATTGGCTTTTGCACCACGATAACGCCCCTGCTCACGCATCGTTGCTTGTGCGCGACTTTTTGGCCAAACACAACACACTAATGATGCCGCAGCCACCGTATTCCCCAGATCTGGCCCCCTGTGACTTTTTCTTGTTCCCTAAACTGAAGAGGCCCATGAAAGGACGACGTTACGCTTCTCTTGACGAGATAAAGACGGCATCGAAGGAGGAGCTGAACAAGATACAAAAAAATGATTTTTTGAAGTGCTTCCAAGATTGGAAAAACCGTTGGCACAAGTGTATAATATCTCATGGGGATTACTTTGAAGGGGACAAAATAGATATTCATGAATAAATAAATAATTTTTGAAAAAACACAAAATTCGCGATACTTTTTGAACTCACCTCGTATTATTACTCTTTTAAAACATTGGACAGTTTCAACGTTATTGTAACTTAAAAAATGGATTACGATCACGGAACATATGTCGTAATTCCGCCGCACATTTTGATCAATAACTCGGACTGACTCCAGCGCCATCTATCGAGTAAAATTTTGATTTTGATTTTTTCAAAATCGTAACCTCTCAGCTGTATTAATTTTTCAGTAGCAACAAGTAAAAGTTTTGAATATTTTTGTATCGGAAAACCTTCCACAGAGAAGGTCAAAGAAAGTAATTTTACATTATGGAAATCGGTTTAGCGATTTATTCATCCATCGCAGTCAAACGAAAGATATAATTAATTTTTATATATGTAGATTGTGCAAGTTAGAACTCGCTCAAAGATTTCAATGAATTTTCAGAATTTTTTTCATCAAGGGTGTTGAGTGATTTCTACCATACAAAACATCAAGAAAAATTAATTTTTTATGAAAAAAAAATACCCAACACTCTTGACAAAAAAATTCTAAAAATTTAGGGGAAATTGTGAGATACTTCTAATTGTATATTGCGTACTCTAAAGTTTTCTAAAAACTTTGCCCTAAAACATTTTAGTTTTGATGTAATTTTTTTAAAATTTAACTAACTTTCCTGAACTTTATGTGACGAAACTCGCTATCTTTTAAATGAAAATTATTAAACCCACATCTTCTTTTTATTTCGTCGAACGATATCCAATTTAATTTCACTACTATTATACTGAACACAACTGTATATCGACGGCT
Organism: Merzomyia westermanni; assembly: GCA_949987695.1. Lineage (NCBI taxonomy): Eukaryota > Metazoa > Arthropoda > Insecta > Diptera > Tephritidae > Merzomyia > Merzomyia westermanni. The sequence continues at coordinate 67,897,122 of OX465290.1, forward strand.
GAGTGAAAGATCAACTTATTTCTTATATTTTTCAAAGACGCCCTATCTCAGAATTTCTTTGAAGAACGCCCCATATATATTATATAAATTTTTTTTTAATAATTTTTATTATTTATGAAAACATAAGTTAATAATCAGAGGACCACCATTGCTAGTTAAGATAAGCTTGAATTAATTTCTGCTTTTAATTTTTCAGTATTAAATAACTTTTGAAAAGTAACTTTATAAAAGAATATTTAGACATCTGTCAGGGCTATACATTTTCTTTTAAGAATCTGTGTTTAATCTATTTTCTACATTTTTAAGGTATTCATGACTACAAACATTTTTGCGTTTTTGACGAATATTCAAAATAACAAAGTACTTCAGAAAAATATTCCTAGAAATCTAAACTAGTAATTATAGACACTTATAGAAATTAAAAAATATAAATTTTTTTTTTTGCCCAGTCTAATGTACATAAGTTTGTTTAGCTTTTATGCATACATAATCGTTAAACAAATCGGTTCCTACCATATGCAAATTTCATACTAAGCCGGATTAATGTGCGGTAAACTATAGGATAGGGTTTTGTAAACAGATTACAAATAAGGAATACATAAGTGGTTCACGTATATATGTATGTACATTTAATATGATATAATATGTGCAAAATTGTTGTAAGACGATTAAAGTCAAAGCCAGTATCTAATGTGGGGTGAAGGTTAAAAACAAAATGTACCCTTTGTTCACAAAGCAAATAGTTTTATTCAAGGAATGAAAACTATTCCATTAATTTGGCTTTCCTCTTCCAAATTTATATGATATGAGCATTTTAATCAAACTGGAAGCTCTTATTTTCTCTGGGAGGTGCGAAACTCTTAAGTTCAGCGCTAAGTATACTGTGATAAAACTATATATGAAGCTGTTCTGTGAACTTGCTGTTGGTTCCAGATTTAGAAGAGACTGTCGCCATATTGCCTTTGACAACTGCTCGCGAATCATTTAATTTTTTGATATGAATTTAAAATATGCGAAAAGTAAGTTTTGTCGCTTTGATGTTTGTTCATTTTGGCTCGCAGCCCCCCAACCCCATTATTATGTTTGATTTAAAATTTTTTCTGTGAAAGATGTGCATATCTATATTTTTACATAAAATTAACAAACGAGTTTTAGCTGAATAAGTTTTCGTAATATTTAGGACGAACTAACGGGATAATTTTTCCTGTTATCCACTGTAATTATAATACGGTTACATTAAATTCATCCCCTTCATTTTCCTCTAACACCTCCTCTACATCTCAAACTTTTATTCCTACTCCCCTTCTTCTCCGTTTTTCCTCTGCGGGTACTGATATGTCTATAGTTTCGAAGATAAAATAATAAAATAAAATAAGATAATAAATAATAAAAGTTAATTCTTTTATTTCATCCTGTTACCGCTTATTTTTTTCAAGGTTTTTTTGATGTATAAAAGACATAACTATCCATAAAATATTATTAGCTTGAACCAACTAAATTTCTAGAAATTGCTTTTACAACTATAAAAAAAAAATAACTAAAAGCCTTTTTGTTTTGCAGAATACAAAAACCAAAAAATTTTATTTTCAATAACTATCAAAAAATATTAAATTGAATAATTTTGTTTCGTTGTTATCAAAACGAAATATCCAAACAAATTTCAGTTTGTTATTTCAGAAAATACCCAACAAGCATTTCTGTAAACGTTTTTAAAAATAATTTTTAGTAAGCTTGATAAAACAAACTGTTCCTCCATTGTGTCATGCTGCAAGAGGTTGCCAAAAACTATCATGTTGCTGTCATTATCGCTTGTAATGCCTTAGGCAGCGATAATAAAAAATAACCCTTAGCCGGTCCGACAAAGGCTATGCGACCCCAGTATTATGCGCAGAACCACCCTAATGTATATCTACAACAACCACATGGAACTTAAAGAACTTTGGTTGCAAATATCTTGCAACCTGGGACCGATACGTGCTCTGCACATAAATACAATGGATCACGCCCTCATTTGGTATCAGACCTGGGTAATTTTTTAGTTTTTAGGCAATAACTTTTCGTTCGGTTCTTGAAATGATCCCGAACGGATTTTAAAACTATCAGAAATTGATTCTGAAATAGTCTCTTCATTATCCAGAAATAGTCCCAGAATAATCCCGAAAATATCCGGAGCGACTTCTAAAACAACTCCGAAGAATTGAAGAAATGATCGCGAGACAGTCCCGTAATTAATTCCAAATAGAAGGAGCCCGGATACGATTACCACTGCAAGCTACACTCGTACGAGCCGTGAGCTGCCTGAAAAATTCCATGCAACGGTAATAGCAATGAACCATGTAACAGTATACGAGTATATGTAGGAGCGGCGAAGGCGAAACTAAAGACAAGATTATCACAGCACTTATCCGACTCTAAATAATGTCATCACATTAACAATCACAAAACAGCACTCATGGCCCACTGTGCAAGCAGCTGACACTCGCCAAATTTCAATAGTGCAAAAATACTCAAACAAGAGAAACAATATAGCAAGTGCTTTACACTGGATATGTTATATATTATAAACACACCAACTAATATACGATTAAACTACAACACAGGCACGGATAATTGCGCTCACTAATGCAAACACTTACTAACAAACAGACAGTACACAACTCCACGTCACACGTGCAGACGTGTAAATAAATGTAAGCTAATAATGTTTTTTGTTGTTGTTGTTGTTTTTGTTGTTGTTTTTAACAGTGCTTCGCCCTGCCCAATGGGCTCGATCACTCTAAATTGTCATCAGGCTCTTCTAACGGAAGTCCGAGGAAACGCGCAGTTTCCACAGGGTTGGACCAGAGTGATGTAGGTGTTAGAAGAGTGGGTTCAACTGAACAGGAGAAGAGATGTATGGTATCATGAGGGGTCATACCACATGCAGGGCATGTATTTGGTATGTTGGGGTTCAGTCTGGATAAGTAAGAGTTTAACCTATTACAATATCCAGAGCGAAGTTGTGCTAGTATGACTCTAGTCTCCCTCGGAAGTACACGCTCCTCTTCAGCCGATTCAGGTGGTTGAATATTAATAACGGGATTCACAGGCCGAGATCTGAGAGATCTATCTACCGACTCGCTGTGGAGGTCATTTAGAGCCCGTCTATGGTTCCGCAGATCAAACGGCAAAGAAATATGATGCCGGATCTCATCGTAATGCTTACGGAGATGTATCCTTATGTCTCTGGGGGGCGGTGCTACATCCAAAAGATGTCGGTTTGGATGACTAGGTTTATGACAGTTCAGAAGGAACTGTCTACTCAAGAGGTCCGCGTGCTCTTGAACATTGAACAATTTTGCCTCTTGATGGAGGTGAGACTCAGATGACATAAGCAGGCATCCCGGTGTTTTGGCAGACTTGCAATTTCCTCCAGTTGGTGTCAGAAAGATTGGGCGACCATATAGGCGCGGCATAGTCAATAACCGGCCGGCCAATAGCCTTATATGTAGCAAGCAATGTTTCTTTGTCTTTTCCCCAAGTATCTACTGCCGGCCAGTGACTTGAGGATCTTATTGCGGCTCTGTACTTTCAGGCTATTGATTGTTTATTAATTATTATAATTTGTTGTTCTTATGTTTGTCAACAGTTTGCCCTGAAGACGGTTACCGTTGAGTAAACCGAAATAAATTGGCATTAAAAAAACCGATCAAATGTGTTTTTATTGAAGTATGACGTAAAGCCGGCAAAACAATTAATATTACAAATAGAAAGGTCGCAAAAAAGCTTTTATTTATTTTGATATTTCCGAAACAATTTTTTTGTTTTCGACCTTACGTTCGTAACGAAAAATATTTATTCGAAATCAAAATTTTATTTTGTTTTTTTGTTAAATATAACGATATTATACAAGCCTGCTTTATATAATCTGGTGGCTTTTCCAAAAAACTATGGTCTGTGTCGTTTCACAGAGATCGACCACGAATTTTGGACATGAATGAAAGTCAAACAACACACAAAAATGTGTGGGCGTGGAACCGCACACTTTTCCGATATTATGTAAATCTCATAAATATATATGTAAATATATATCAAATATCATGAACTTAGACCAAATGGACCAAAATCAGCCGTTTTTTTATTTTACCTAACAGAACGTAAGGAGTATTTTTTCTGAATGTTTCTCAATAGCCGACTATAGCAACATTTTTACTTAAAACTTGTTTTCAATTATATTTTCACAATTATGTCAATAAAACTATATAAAAAGAATCTTTTCTTCTGGTAAGTTATAAAGCTTTATAAAAATATCGATAAAAGCCTCTAATATGACTCTGAAAAGAGTCCAGAAGCACTCCAAATAATCTTTAGACTAGCATCAATTTAAAGCTCCAAAACGAGGCAAAAAAGACTTCGAAGTTCATTTAAATAGAGTCCTAAAAAGCTCCAAATTCATCGCATTCGGAGTCATTTTGGATTGTTTTTTATGGCTCCGTTTAGGATGCTAGCGTAGAACGATTGTTCCGAAAAGTGCTAATTTCCAAGGGCAAAGCTCCGAGAAATGTGCGTCTTTTTCCTATTTTTGGTTAGCTGGGTGATTCAGAGCATTTTCTCATCCTTTTTATTGTACGCGTAAAGAGAATCGTGAGAAAATAATCGTTGGTGAGCGGATGAACGGTAACGTTCAATTATGAAATCATGGCGCAACCAATAAGGTAGACGAATGGCGACTTACATACATTTTCAATGTATTTTGTTGTTGTAATTCGTGAGCTTAGTGTAAAAATGTACTGAGAAACTGTAAAAATTCGAAAGAAAAAAAGAAATAACTTTTAATCGGGTGGCCTAATGCCACAACCTCTTCGTTGGATCATGATAGGAATGTTTAGACTCTAATTTAGAGCATTTTCTGACCTTTTTTATTGTACCTGCCTTTTTTCGAAGGTTGCAAGTCAAAGGAAGCGCTTTCAAAATTAAACAAAAGTTTGATGTTTTGATAAATACGTAATGAAAATTGTATACTCTCAGGTATACTTACTTATGTATACAAATATTTTTACATAAAACGGAATGCTCACATTTTTTAGTAATTCAACCTTGTTGACTTTAAAAGAGAGTGGCTTTATAACTAATTTTATTATGCAAAGCAAAGAAATACCGTTAACTAAAATTCCCAAACAAAGTAAATCCCACCTTACAAACAAAGCACGAATGTTAATGAAATTCTCAGTATAAAATCTTTGAAGTGTATAAAATAAAAGAACAAAATACAAAAAAAACATCTTTAAGAGTCAACAAACATGTTTACATACCCATCTCTGCATACGCCAGTCATAGCGAGAGCCTTATAGCGCGCCTGCTCATCCGTCGGCAGTACAATATCCACGGAACGCGAACGAGTCGTGTTTATATTCGGCACCGTGAGAAAGCAACCATCTTCGCTGGGTTGCAACTCCTCCGTCTTGCCGGCCGATGACACTTTCGAAAAGCACGAATCTACAGAGGCGGCACGATCGCGCCTCAAATCAGGTACAGTTAAATAAATATCACGTACAACGAGCGCATGTTTGGCTGCTGTTGGTGAGCCACATGTTGCCATTGTTGATGCCTCATCGACCGAATCTACCGTTTCAACAGATGACTTGACATCACCACCTTGTGATACATTCTCCAATGAATTACCAGTTGGCTCCACAAATATAGCTTCCTGTCGTGAAATAGAACGACGACGTGGACGCATTGTGGTTGGTGATTGTGGTGGCAATGCATCATCCATATCCGTTGTTGCGCTCAAACCAAATCCAGGCGGTGGTGGTAGTGGTAAATCGAAAGTGGGCGCATGCGGTAGTAATTCAAGTGGCGAGATGGGTAGCGGTGGTGGTAGCTCCAACAGTGGGCTTTCATAAACGGAAAGCGAAATAGCGGGTGAAGGTGGCGGCGAGCCTGGATCAATGGGAAAGGCATACGCAGGAAATGGCGGACAATCGCCATTCGTGGGCGATAAAGTAAATGTAATGCCACATGGTGTTGTAGGCAGCGGTGGTAGCAATGTATTACCAAAATGTGGCGAATCATGTTCAGACTCTTCGAGTCCTTCATCTTCTGATGTGGTGACCGAACTGCCAATGGTGTGACGACGCATTTGACGTGGCAGACGTGCGCGTGACTCTTCAATACTGCTGCCAGTACTTAAACCACCCAAACGTATATCCATTTCTAATGCAGCATCATCATATTCGTATGAGCTACCACCTATGTCATGACAAACGCCAGCAGCAGCATCCTCGTACTCCTCATCGTCATCGTCATCCGCGTCTTCTGCAGCTTCATCCTCCTCGCCATCTTCTCCCTCTTCATCCTCCTCCACCACATCATCAGCGGGCACCCTTGCGCCATCATTTTCCGTATTATCATCATCTGAACTGCTATAACCATAATTACTCGATTCACGACGTTCCTGATTTAAGTTGTAGCGTTGTTCAATCTCTTGTTGTTTCAGATATTCCTCCAAGTATAAACAATGTATGCAGGGTGGTGGTGTCTTCGTTGATGCGCTACGACGTGTCTTGCCACGTCGCGGCACTTCAAGAAAAGTGCCCGAATCATCGCTGCCAGCTGATGCTGCTGCCGAATCGAAGGAATGTGAACGTTGCGAGTGTGTCGATTGCGGCACTTGTAGCAGCCCTGTGTCCAGTGAACGTTCATCGGCCGATGATGATGATTGCTGTTTGAGCAGGTGCGTTGAGGCACGTTGCGCCCCTAATTGCATTTCATCAAACGAAGCGGAACGCACCTGCTGACGGGTGTAAAATTTTTAATGCGAGCGTAATTATAGCACGTGGGGCGCGCGTCAAGTGTGTTAATGCGAATGGTAGAAGAAAGATTAAAAGAGAAAATGTTGAAGTTACTTATTAAGTTTCAAATGCGTCTTTACAGTTTAACTGTGGTTGCTGTTGCACATAGTAATTAACGTTAATTTACAACGAGGTTGCATGCAAACGGGTTAAGAACGAAAAAACCAAACGAAAACGAAATGAGTGAACTGCGTGTTTTGGTTAAAATAGAAGTAAACATTCAGAAAAAAATAGAAAAAGAAATTTATTTTAAATACTTTTTAATAAAATTCAGTACGGAAATACATGCAGGTAGCATAGTTAGCGAAAGACCTAAGACATGCAATTGGCATTATAACCGGTGTAAATGTGTACACGGTTAAAAATTTGGGCTTCAGTTTAAAACCATTCATCAGCTTAAGCAATTAGATGCAGCTCAGCATGCATACCGAAAGGAAAGTCGGTTCAAAGTTATTAAGAAATCTACTCCATATGAGCATTGTTTGGTTGAAATCCTGGTAAGAAAGAAAAAGCCCTATAAGCTTCCGTGTTATTAGAAAGAACTAAAAGAACTTATGAATCTTAAAAACTAATATTTGAAAAAATTCAAAATTACGAAACATCACTTGTTCTTCTCTAAATAAAAGCATTATTTAAACACCTTTAATAATATAGATAAGGTTTGTATAATAATTAACATTAAATCGAATCCTAAAAAATTTTGGAGCTATATTAGGTCAAAGGAGTAAGGAAAGGGCCGTCTTCGACTGTGCCGAAGGCTTCATGAATACGCATCACGGTTTAAGGTGTCCGATCCTTACTTACAATTAGTATAAACACTGCAAAACTGTTAATTTAAAGATACATAACCCAAACCTAATTTATCGTATAAATCAATTGTATGGGAGCTAAATGTTATGTAGGTCCGATCTGGGTGATTTTCACTACACACATTACATATTTAAGGTGTACCAAACCTGCAAAAATTTTACGTTTCTAGATTTTTGATTGCAAAATTTATAGCCCAAAGCCAATTTATCGAAACTATCGATTATAAGACAGCCATATGTTATGCAGGTCCGATCTAGTTGATTTTTATTTGTCACATTACGTATATAATATGCGCCAAACCTGAAAAATTCAAAGTTCCTAGCTCTTAAATTTCAAGATTTATAGGCCAAACTCCGTTTATCGGAACAATCGATTGTATGAGAGCTTTGTTTTTAATTGGAGCGATCTTGCTGGTTTCGACAAATGATTAATGTTTTACGAAATAGCGGCCCCTAAGCAAATTTCATCTAGATATCTCAAAAACTGAGGGACTAGTTTGCGTTCAAACAGACAGACCGATGGACAGACAGACGGACATGGCTAAATCGGCTCAACTCATCGACCTGATCATTTTGGTATACTTATTGGTGGGTCTATTTCTTCTTATTCTCATACTTACAAACATCGGACCAAAGTTATAATACCATTTCATGTTCATGCGTGCACTCAAATTGAAACAACCAATTTATTGCCGTGTTTTTCAAATCTTATTTTGTATCTTGATGAAAGTAATCAGTTGTATGACTTTCCTACGAACATCGATTCTGCTCTAAACTTTGGAGCTATTTGTCTCTCATCTGATGATATTAGTAAAGCAATTCTGAAACTTTAGTCTTCCTTCCCAGCTGACATTTATGGTTTTTCACCAGTCTTAATAAAAAATTGCCTGTTCCTGGGTTTTCCACTGAGATTAATTTTTAATAAATCTTTATTTTCTGTGACATTCATCGATGACTAAAAGATTACTTCTATTTTGCCCGTTTTCCAAGGCGGAAGCAAGAATGATGTGCGCAACTATAGACCAATATCTAAGCTCTCCGCTATTTCTAAAGTTTTCGAGCATGCTGCCAAAGTTGAGCCTTGGTGCCTCAATTCCCGATTTTCCTGGAATCCGTACAAATGCTTTCAAATGACCTGTTCCAGGTCTAGTAACATATTGGTTACAAAATATAGTATATCTCGTTATGAGCTTCAATATGTTGGGTAGATTAGGGATTTTGGTGTTGTCTTTGATTTGATTGCTGGATTTTTTGAGAAGGAATGCTATGAAGTTCTCTGACCCCTAAACACTCAAACTACTCTATACGTCCTTTATTAGGTCTCATCTTGAATATGCTGTCTTTATTTGGAGACCAAGTAATTTGACAGCTATAAATAGATCTGAGCGAAAAAAGAAAGTTTTCTCAAATATGCTCTTCGACCATTAAACTGCTCGGATCCAATACCACCTTACTCTGCTCGTCTTATGCTTTTAAATCTTAAACTTTTGGAAAACCGTAGATCTATACTGTACCTATCCTTCACTTATAATATTATCAATGACCTAGTACTGCCCATACTTGTTGGAAAGAATTCGATTTAATGTTCCAATGAGGTCTCTCCGGAGTTACTATCCTTTTTATTGGGATAATTTAAAAACAAATAATGCTAGCAATGATCCCATTATTCGTGCTTTTCGTGAGTTTAACTCCGTAAGTAATGTAGGTGCCTTGGATTTTTCTGTGCATTGGGTTGACTTATGATTATTTTAAATTTTGTTTCTGAGAACTCTAAGATATTTATTTGTTTACATTTTATAAAAATTACCTTGTATCATAGCCTGTTAGGATTGTAATCCATAGACTTGATGAAATAAAGAAAAAAATAAAATCTCTGAATAAATACTGAATTACCAAACGAGTAGGCTGTCCCGGCATTGCAGGTGCTTTTAATAAAATGGAAACGGAAGCAATCTGTTGATCACTTGCACTACAGGGAACCAATGGCTCTATAGTTGCATGGATTGATTTTGATATACTGATCACTGGAAAATGTCTACCAACAATTAGATCACTTATGGATACAATTTTCATCCTTCAATCTGTCCAAAATGTCAAAAATCAAATAAAGTTCTGACAGCGTAGTACATCTGCAAGAAAGCTTTCGGAAAGAGCTTCGGACTTCGGATTTCAAGTGTACAACACAGTCATCCGACCAGTACTAACGTATGGCGCTCTAGTCTGGTGTAAGGCGCTTGATAAAAAAGAAATCAGGCGAAAGCTGGAAAAGTACAGAGGCTAGCATGCTTAGAAATATCGAGAGCGGTAAGCAGCACATCTCAAGAAGGGCCAAACGTCATCTTTCACCTGATTTTCGTTCAAGATTTGGCAGCAAAAGAAGCTCTCAGACTGAGGACACTACGATGTCAAATGACATAGCAAAGGTACGAACTGGTGTCACTTAAGGACCACCACGGACTATATCATACAAGTTATTGACTTCCGGGCGTAGAAAGTAGAGTATACTTCCGGAGAAGAATGGTAGGAACGTTTAGTCACTAGTAGAGACAATATACACGGACGGCTGAAAAATGGAAAATGGAATGGTGGCTGGACTATACTCTGGGGATCTACTAATCAGGCAGTCATATCGGCTGCATTTAAGGACTGCATTTAAGTATTTATCTCTGTGGGGTTTCTGGACGGACAACTCTACGCGACCGCCATTCGGAAATCTCCCAAGGATAATGCAGAAGACAACGAATCTGCTGTAAGAGTACTAACAGGTGCCATCTCAACACATTGCGCTATCACACCAACGCTTCGACGATGGCATATACCAACAAGGACCCTTTGTAGAAGCTGTGAGGCTTAGTAAGACTCAACTCCTATATCAACCAATTTTGTTTGTCTATTGCGAGGATTGCAGATAATGCGACTCAGATTTCTGGGAGCCCGCTTTATCCACAGTCTGGACGATATGAGAGAAGGAGATATTGCGCTCTTGCTGAAGTAAGTGAGAAATATGAATTCTCCCCTACCCGGTACACACTGAGAGTATTCACAAAGCAGGTAATTGTATACGAGTGGAAGGGTGGGACGTCCAATGTGCGCTCTCTTAACCGATTCTTACCTATTCGCAGAAGCGGTTTTTTCAATCCTTTTTTGTAGTAAATTCCAAACCCTAAAAATTTACTATTCCAACTTTTAGTTTCAGTCGGCTTCAATTTAAAACCTAACTAAGAGAGCAGTCTAAATTATTGAAATGGTTCTTAGCCTTAACAAAAAGTTTAAATGTTCTGCAAATATCAGCAGAAAATATTTTGTTTTGTTTTATTTTATTTTCCAACGCTTTTAAAAGTCCATGAATTTTCCTAAAAACATTTTTGAGTGTCTCGTAGTCATTGTGAATAGATATAAAAGGCGTATGTATGACAGAAGCATTCGCAATAGATAACAGCTGAGATCAACCGATTCGCAGAGTTGATTTTTACACAAAGTTGTAATAATATAAAGAAAAGTAAAAATTTCCCACAAAATTTGGTTGGATCGAATACGTACTCAAAAAAAAAAATTTTATTAAGGTTGATATTTTTACCGTGTAGTCAGTAATGTTGTAATTGTACCTCAAACATCGTGATAGAAACAGAATGAAGAAAATTAAATAAGCAACGAAATGCCAAACACGTGCAAGTGGCAAGTAGAGCGGAAGTGGCCTGCATTTGTTAGTAGCAATTATTCGCTTGTAATCTTCTTTATGTGAAAAGTAACAACTAGAGCTCTCATATCTTGATAATAATTTAACTCACTCTGGATTAAGTACATTATTATTATTCTATGGCGCGATATACATTAGGTATATCATCATAAACCTCCTAAGAGATTTTTGCGCCAAGCTTCTCTTCCAATTTGTGGTGTGCCGATTGGAATTTTCCCTACAAATTGGTGGGACCTACAGTTTTTTGCCGACTCCGAACGGCATCTACAAAGGAGACGAATTTTTGCTGAGAAGCCTGTCATGGCAGAAATACACTCGGAGAGTTTGCCAAACCACTGCCGAGGGGCGACCCCGTTTTGAAAAACTTTTTTCAAATCACTTTTGATGTTACCTGTACCAGGGCTCGAACCATGGACCTTCGGTGTGGTAGGCCGGCAACACTACCTTCACACCACGGCGTGATATTAGATCAGGGAATATTCAGAGACTAAATAAAAAAATAAAATACAAAATAATTGGCGCGTTATATATCTCTGAGGAGATTAAGGCTGCGCTTCTCTACGAATTCTTGGTGTGCTGCTTCTAATTTACAAATTGGCGGGACCTACACTTTTTTGCTAATTTCAAACGGCATCTGGAGAGGAGATGCATTTTTGCTGAGAAGCCTTTAATGGCAGAAGTACACTCGGAGAGTTTGCCAAACTGCTGAGGGGCAAGCCCGACTTTAAGAAAACTTTTTCAAACCACTTTTGATGTTACCTGTACCTGGACTCGACCTTTGACCTTCAGTGTGGTAGGCCAGCAACACTACCGCCACACCACGGTGGCCGTCCGAGACTATAATTCTTAAAAGATCTGCCATAACTAGGCCACACAACATTTGATCTTGCCTCCGCCTCTAAGTACCTTATCATAATTCTCCTATTCCAATTTAGCTGAAAGGAGGTCCTCGCAGTGTAAAAGAGCTGCGGAATGCCCCCACGTTCATGTCATGTCCAAACACTTTAGGGTCGCTGTGGGTTAAAATGGAAATCGGAGAGGAGAAAATACCAGCGTCTAGGAAACCCCATCCATGCCATCTCAACCTCACCTAACCTGACAAAATCTTGCTCGTCTTTCTATTTTCCTATTCAAAAATACGAGCTCCGATTTTTAGACTAGAAAACCCGGCCTCGTTTCACTGCGTCTCAAACTATATTACTTAAACTGATTTCTATTTTTATCAATCTTTCTCTGAAACCAGTAGAGCACTCATAAAATCCTTTCGATTAATACCCATATTCTATTAACACAATCCTGTTGATTTTGGTTCTATCGGCTTAATAATGATCCAACCTATCAATTTTCCTTGAATATCTGCAATGTCCAGACATCGAACTATTATATTTTATTCTATGTAGAGATTGAAGGGTTTCATTAGAAAAATTAATTAAATAAATTGGAGGCAAAGGAAAAAGCAATTTTTAGAGATCCATTTCGGAAGCTACTACCCTTTCTCATCAGAGAATTTTTGTCGCTTCTTTGTTGAACTTTTCTTGTCAGCTAAAGTTTATAACTTCTGGCAGCTCTGCAGCTAGAAAATCCTCAAGTCGCGTGATAACTTAGAGAGTCGGCGTTAAGTGCACTGCGAAGCAGAATGAAATATCCCTTTTCAAAATTTCCTTTCACTGATTAGTTAGAATTCCTATGAATTAAAATCCTCACCAATTTTTTTTTTTAAATTCCTAAAAGTGGCATTATTCCCTACATAATCGGTATATAAATCACTAAATTATACAAATTCACATACCTTAAGTAAATAGTTGGAATTGAATGGAAAGATTCAACATGAAATCTTCATGTGCTAAGCCCCATGAGGGGCATGAAACTACAAAAAAAAATGTGTTATCCCTGCCCAAATAGAAAAACCTCTACTCAACCCTTAAACAAGTTTGAATTGTATTTAACAAGTTATATCACATACTCGTAAAAACGAAATATCTTAGCAATAAAGCTTAGTAATGTGTGTATGTGTTTATGTTAGTATATGCGCTTTAGTCAAACCAACTAGTTGTAAAATGTGCTGCGACTGTTATGAATTTCGAAGCCAACTAGTCAGCCGACTATCAATTTAAAATATTAGCATTTTTAATGTGGCGGTGTCCTACGAGATGGCAATTCACAGATTGGGGACAGAAATATACCAGTCTCATGTATATAAGTAGTTTTGTGCTACTTTCAATAAATATTCTTATTTATTTCTACTTATTCATTTTCGTATGGTTTTAATAATTCAAATTTAAAATTTCCGTACCTTAGAAATTTGTTTTAAAATATCAAATGACCGCGTTTTCTACACTTTTTGTGATGCAGAAAACAAACATATGTATAATTAAAACTGACGAAGAAGAACGCAGCGATTTTTAGCCCTGAAGAAGACCACAATAAAACGTCGAAACGTCGGCATATTATAAAATAATAAAACTCGACTGAAAGCCCGATTTTCGACAACTCAAGTCACATAAAAACAGTCGGTAGTAGAAAATGAGTCTCAAACAAGTTCGGAATGCACCAAAAAACTTAGTGCACTAATTTGTTAAAGATCATGGAGATATAAATCTTGCGATCACAGTTTTGGTGGATCCTGTCGCGGAATTATTTTTTCACATTACCGGGATGTTCGAGATTTGCTACCAGAAACGAAATACGTATGATTTATTTAAGAAAATTAAATGAATTTTCTTTGTTGTTTGTGTTACCTAAACTAACACATTTTAGGTCACCCTGGTCCACATATTGGTTGAAACCGCTCAAGTTATCGAAAAAGCGGATATCTAAAATTTTAAGCAAGACGTATCTTAATACAACGATGAAAGTCGCTTTCAATTCTGTTTAGCTGTTTTTGAGTGGTACGCGTTCAAGCATACACACATATAGACAGACAAAAATTCTAAAAGCTGTTGCTTAAGATTTATTGGCTCATTAATGATACCTACAATCAATTTTTCTTGAATATGTGCAATGTACAAACATCGATCTATTAAAATTTTATGGTATGTAGGAATTTTGAATTCTTTTTTTTTAATTTAAAATCCTTTGTAACAAAAAATGAAATTTCTCATGTCAATTTACAATTTTTTGGCCCTATAACAACAATTTTTTTCATAGCAAATTTATTTATGAATATTATACATCCTAAAAAACTTTATAAAATATCTTATCACTGTTCGATAACTTGAATTTTAAATTCAAAAGTTTTCAAAAAAAAGAAACAGTAAGTGCAAATAAAAACATTGAAGACATATTATTTGGTATATACTTTAAACTGACCTATTAAATTTGATTAGTAATTAGTAATCAATTAATTAGACGGATTTTTTATTTGGTAATGAGTATTGTAATTGTTTTTCGAGAATAGGCATTTATTAATTGATTACGATTAAAAAAATCCAAAAAAAAATTTAAAATAATGAAAAAAAAATTGTTTTGATTACTTCTGATTATTTTTGGTTTTTTTTTTCATTTTTTGATTTTCTTTAGTATAATTGATGTGTATATTTATGTGCTTCTACAAGAATACTAAAAAAAAAATAGTTATAAAAAAAATAAATAAAAAAGTAACAAAAGTAATCAAAACAACTTTTTTTTTTGATTATTTTTGATGTTTTTTTTTATAATCGTAAAAAATCATTATATTTTTTTTGATAATTTTTTAATTATTGGAAAAAGAATCATTAAAAATTTCAAGTAATGGTAATCAATCATTAAATGGATTCTCAAGAAAATAAATAATTATACCGGTAGTCATTACAATTAGTAATCATTATTTAGCAGGTCTGATTTTACATTTAGAGAGTTTCTAAAAAAAAAATTAGCTTTTTGCAACCTAAAAACGAGTAGCGAATATTGCAGTCCCGATATCCTGGGCTTTTTAAAATTAGATCCCGAAAATCCCAGTATTCTTTAAATCTGAAATATTAGCATCCTTCGTTGACGAGCAAACATGAAGTAAATAGCTCGTCTAGGATTTTTCCCACTCTAAATACTCCAGTATTTTCCAAAAGTTTAAGTTTAGTATTTTTCGGACTCATTTGAAAGCAGTCATAAAAGAAAGTAATATCTTTTCACGCCTTGTTTAGTATTTCAATAAAGGACGTACATATATAGCTGTGTGTGTTTATTTGTGTATAGACATCTTAATACAAAAATTTGTACGAAACTCTAAACAAACTCTGAAAAGGTGTTTTTAGATTGTAGTTGATAGCAAGTCATGCTTTATAAGACCATGCAAAAGATAACAAAAACATATTTATTTACATAAAAAGAAAAAATGAATGTGATCCTTGCATAGACGTGTAAGTGCGTAGATACAAAAAATAACATTAACGGACGTGTCGTTACATTCAGGTACTATTTCATTTTTAACCATTTCAAACATAGGCTGGGTCCGTTTAGTATGCTAATATCACACACATACAGTTGTGGTCAATATAATAGTAGTGAAATTGAAATAGATATCGTTCGACGAAATAAGAAGAAGCTTAAAAATTTCCCTGCATTTTTAGAACTTTTTTCGTCAAGAGTGTTGAGTGATTTCTTCCATACAACGCATGAAGAAAAGTTAATTTTGTTTTTGTGACAAAAAAATTCTAAAAAATCAAGGGAAATTTTGGGGTTCTACTAACTTTCACATATGTGGAGGTATGCGAGTAAAGGTAAATACAGGAAAAGAAGCTACCTAGCTAACCAAAGTGATCCAAAAAGAGTCCGTAATTTGAGCTTTTTTGGAATGTTAGTAAACATCAAAATACCCAATTTTTTATGACGATTCACGGAGCGTTGGGAGAAGAAATGAAGGCTCAATTATAGGAATGTTTTAGAGCATTTTCTGACGTGTTTTTTATTTTACCTAACAGAAGTTAAAAATCGTTTTTTTCTGAATGTTTAGCAATATTAGAAAGTAAGGAGCCAATAGAAGTGCATTTGAAATTAAACAACTAATAATAATATTTTTCCATTTTATAATGTTTTTGAAATGAAAAATATATACTCCTAACAATAATGTTTACAATAACTTTTTTTTAAATTGAGTAATAACAGCATTCATTATATATTCAAAATTATATAAATAAAACTGTATAAACCATTTAAAAGAGTACTTCTTCAGATTAGTAAGACACAGATATGAGTATTAAAAACTCATCTGAAGCTTAATAAATGAGTCAATAAAAGCCTCAAATATGAGGAATGGAGGGAAAAAATGTGCCAAAAAGAGTAAATAAAGGTTGCAAAAACCATCAAAATGGAGGAAAAAATGTGCAATAAAAAGATCCAAAAAGAGTCTAAAAATTTTCCAAAAATCATCAAAGTGGAAGAAAATATGTGCCTAAAAAGAGTCAAAAAAGACTCTAAAATCATCTATGAAAGGCTCCAAAAATAGTCCAAAGAGTTTTCAAAAACCATCAATATGGAGGAAGAAATGTGCCCAAAAAGAGTGAAAAAAGCCTCTAAAAAACTTTCAAAAAGCATCAATGAAAGGCTGCAAAAAGAGTCCTAAAAGGTTACAGAAATCATTAAAATAGAGGAACAAATGTGCCAAAAAGAGTAAAAAAGGGTTCCAAGAACTATCAAAATAGAAGAAAATGTGCAATAAAAAAAACCAAAAAGAGTCGATAAAAGTTCAAAAAATCATCGAAATGGAAGAAAAAATGTGACAAAAAAGAGTCAAAAAAGACTTTAGAAAAGCTTCAGAAAATAATCAATAAAAGGCTCCAAAAAGAGTCAAAAGACTCCAAACTTCATTTAAAAAGAGTCATAAAACGCTCCAAATTCATCGGATTCGGAATCATCGGATCTTTTTTATAATTCCTTTTATGGTGCCCGCATAGAACGACTTTTCGATGCTTTTTTGCTCCGAAAAGAGCTCCTTTCTGTGGGTAACGCTTGTAGAAATGTGCGTTTTATAGCTCCGAAGTCTATTTTTCTTCTTTTGATTAACTAGTTATACCCTTGAAAACTTTGGTGTTAGTTGTCATCTAACTCGTAACGAGGATGAAAGCGGACTGGTGAGCTAACTAAATCTTTTCCTCATAAGAGACTGAAAATTTCAAAAAAAAAAAAAAACATAAAATAGTTCATTGGTTGGTTATCAAATTTTATAAAATGGGAGTAGCAACACCCACAATAGGAGGTTGAAAATGTTCAAATTTAGACTGTTACTACCTTCAAAAGAATGACAAAACTTGTTACAAGGCATTTCTTAGCCATGGAGTGTGCATACCTATCCTATAAGCGAAATCACCGACCACCCACACGCAGTTTTAGATAAAAGTTTTTTGAAAGTAATTCCTAACTACAGCCGAATATTTAATGTCTATGACTATCCTACTTGTTGTTCAATGGGTTGCCAGATTTTGAAACACACAAACAATTAATTAAAGGTGTAATTTACTTGAAGCAATTGGTAAGTTTTTTCGTAGAGGGGTGCTTGGCTCTAAGTTATTTTCTGTGTTGTTAACAGTCATTTAAAACATCCGTTTGTTAGACTTTCTCTTTGTCCTATTGTTGTACTTTATTTTAGGCAATATGTGTTGGTACATGACGTTACTTTTTGAAAAAACTTTTCTTTTTACATTTTCACACTTGTTGCCTAAAAGTATGCAAATACAACTACGCACTTGAAGTAGACTTGAGCCCAGCGCATTGGTGTAAGCATGTAAATGTGTTGAATATAAATTATGAAAGCTTTCAATGGGGAAAATGGTACACTCAACCAGAAGAATTTAAAGTGCTTTACCTGGTTATTGCTGCATTTAAAATATATATCTTTTGGAAAATGGGCTTAAAGAAACATTTACTGTACCTTTTCTTTAGAATACTTTCGTTGTCGAGTTGATAACATTTAAAATAAATTGGTAAGGAAGGATGCAGTATTTGAATTTGAAAATGAAATAAAGTAAACGCAAAATAATCTAAAATAATAAAAATTTGTAATAATCGATTAAAACTATTAATTAAAAATTCGATAAAAATTGATAACACTTGACATGTGCCGATAAAACTCATATTCTACTTAAATAGCAATGATCAAATTTAACTACTATAAGAGGGCACAATTGACCTTTAGTCGCAGCGCAATCCTATAAAATATATCTAAGGAGTGTGTTTGAAAAAAATTTCACCTTTATTTTATTCAACAAGTTTTTCCTTAATTATTTGATTTGAATATTTTTTTCGTAGTATGATTAGAAACAAATGTCAGAAAAATACTGTTTGAAAATATTTTCGCTAAATGCTGTAGCTCATATTAAAATGGCAAGCAAATTGGAAGTAGGAAAAACTATTGTTAAAAGTTTTCAAGACGACCCTCAGTGGACTTTCAAAAAAAATGCTCGAGAACTTAAACTAAGCCCGAAAACTGTTTCGAAGGTGTTAAAAAACTTTAAGGACAAATTGGCTGTTACCCGTAAGCCAGGTGCGGGTAGAAAAAGTGGCATCAGTGACCAAAACATGACAAAAAATATCATCACCGTTTTTCAGAAGAACCCCAATATTTCAGCCAGAAAACTAGCGCAGATCGTGGGATGTTTCGAGTTTTTGCCCGTAAAGCAAAAAAGGAAGCTGGTCTCAAAACTTTCAAGGTTCAAAAAGTTCCAGACAGAAACTCTGTGAAGGATGTGGAAGCAAAAAATCGCGCAAAAAAACTACAGACTTTTCACAGCTTCCAAGCCAGTAGTTTTACACAACAGACTCGCCTGGGAATGTGGACGAAAAGTCAAAAAGGTAGTCAAAATTGCCTCGTAAATTCCTGGTTTGGCTAGCAATCTGCAGCTGTGGAGAAAGGAGCAGTGCTTTTGTAACTACGGGAACAATAAACTCCCAAATATACATTAAGGAATGCTTAGAAAAAAGATTAAAGCCTTTTCTAAGACGACATAAGGTTTCCACTTTTTTTTTGCTTGACCTAGCTTCTTGTCATTATAGCAAATTGGCTTTGGAATGGTATTCAAAAAATAATGTGACTGGGTATTGGTCAAAAAAGAAACTAAATCAACAAAAAAAGTCGCAAGGAATGCCAAAGACTTTCGGGAAAAGTGGAGTTCAGCAGCTCGAAAAGTGTCAAATACTACTATAAAATTATTAATGGAAGGGGTGCCGGAAAAGTGAAAACGATTTTTACAACAATAGTAGTGACAAAGTTGTTGATATATATATAAAAGGACAAATAACAGCTAGTTTTATTTTCCAAATCCGACTACTAGTTTACGATACTTGTCATAATTACTAAATTACAATTCTTTCAAGCGCACTCCTTATATTACTGATAAAAGGGAATAAAAACTTTATAAAAATTCAAAAATGGATTATCCATATTAGCCCATTTGCTGTTTAGAATCGATAGTAAGTCTGACCTGTAAAATAAAAAACATAAAAATAGGCATTCGGGATGTTTGTAATAACAAAAGAAATCAAAACAGGATTTGTTGTCTGTCTGTTTGAATATTTGTTCACACAACACTCGAAAACTGCGAAATAGAATTGAATAAATTTTCACCAACGCATTGCGGGATATGTAATCTGCAACCTTAGGCTGTTTAGCGTTTGATAAATGTTTTTGTTTTATCTGTATACAGTGGTGGCAATAACATAAAGCTCAAAATCTTATTATACCTAAAGTGACAGTCTAACCGGCCAGCCTGACTTCCGTCGCCCTAGGAAAGATCCTCTTATTGTGGTTGTTGTGGTAACGAGGTTTTGGGGAGTGTTGTCGAACTAACAGTCCTTAGCCGGATTTTAACCCGGTACGCTCCGATAGTCCCTTGCGGTACTGGCCGACTGTCGTGGTAGCGATTTATGACCAGTGAAACCTTCTAGGTCATGTCACCCCTCCTTCCATAAGGAAGGATAAGATGGGTAATGAGAGGAGAGAGGCATCGTATCCGTAGATCAACCATCGAGTTGCACGTCATTACGTTTGTGCATATTATTCGCCTCTTGCGACCGGTATGCCTACCTCGGGCATACTCTAAGCCCCTAACCCGCAAGGGGAAAAGATCCTCTCTCTTCAGCTACTTCAGATGTATGGATGTTAATAAGGAGGTTCACAGGCCTCGATGATAATCCGTCTCTTAGTAGCTCTGATTGCGTTGTTTTGGCTGACGTGTGACTTACTCCTGTTGGTGCCAATAAGGTTTGGCGAACATATTTCCGCCCCGAAAGTATTGGCTGGACGGCTAATAGCCTTGTATATCAACAGGGATGTTTTTTTCTCCCAAGTGATGACGGCGCTGTACTCCTATGGTTATTAATGAGTAGCGAAGGTGAGACTATTTTCAAACGTCACACACAAGAATTGAGGCAAAATGCCAACTAGTACCATAAGGGGTTGGAGGACAACAGGAAAGCTTTTGAGCCACCCGGAGAAGCTAAAAACCCTATCGGGTCTGGATAATCTCTACCAATAGGTTTACACTCCATAAAAGAAGAATTCAGAAAGGAATATCAGCTGCGCTACACGTTAATCGAGAATAATCTTAGGATCCTAGAGATGTTCTCAAAATCCATTATAAGATCAAGGCTCATATGAAAAATTTTAGCAATTTGTGCCGCTTTTCTGCGAAGAACATTCTCAAGACCCTCGAACTTATATAAATTAAACCGTTTTTGGAAGTTGGCCTACTTATATGATGTGGCATGGGGTGCAATAAAACCATAGGCAATAAAGCCATATGGCCTTATTTCTCAATTTGTCGTGTAATTTTTACTTCCAAATTTTCATTTTTTATTATGATAAGAAATTAAAATATTTATTTCTATTATTCTTCGTCGCTTTTTTTAAGAAATGCCAAATTAATAGGACTAAACATGTGACTTTTTCTGACTTAGCGTGCGATGTGATTATATGGCTTTATTTCTCAAATTTCTATGGGTTTATTTCACATTAAATATTTCACATAGTGTACGGCTAAAAATGTGAGACTTAACTTTAAGCCATTCATCGCTTTAAACAATTTTTTAAACGTTTTTGTAATAAATTCCAAACCTTTAAATTACCTACACAAATTTTCAATTTATTGCGCTTTAGATTTAATACTGAACTGAAAAAAATCTACATTTTTTGAAATTTCTTTTCATTTATTTTTGAAGGTTTTTTCAAGTCATTGAATTTTTATCTAAACATTTTTGTGGGCGTCGTAGCTCAGTGGATAAAGCAGACGACTCTGATGTGGGGATCGTCGGTTCGATTCCTAACAACTGTTACAAATGTTTTTTATGTTTTTTAAAAATATAATTTTGGTCTTGAGCTCATTTATAATCCTGAGTACTTAAAGAATATACAGGTCGTAAAGACAACAACTCAATTTTTATAACTAAATAAATTCGTTACAAAAACATTGTTAAATAGAAAGTAACATGCAACATGCAAAGAAATTAAAAAAAAAACCGTTTATTTCAAAAACGAATGCATGCAACCCCTAATAACAACACGAACAAAAGTAAAGCACAACATATAAAAGAAGCAAAAAATTTAAAACTTTGTTAATATGCACAAAGTCAATCGCACCTGTTTCGGCACCTCAAGACTGTTTTGCGTTTTCATCTCAGCGCCGGTAGGTGTGCGCGAACGCGTAAACGTCGTACGCAAGCGTTGCATATTCTCTATGATAATTTAATTCTTTCTAATTCGTTTTGCTGCCACGTATGTACACGCCAGTGTTCATTAACGCTATTCCTACGACCGTTATTATTATGCTTTTCTGTTTTACGTTGACTAGGTTCTAAGTTCCGCTTGATTGTTTTTATGCTTATCTTTCTTGTTGTTTTGTTGTCTGTATTGTTGTATGCGTGTATATAGTTGTTTTTAACAAATTAACTCAGCTGTTGCATAAGTCTGTTGTGTTTTAATTTTCTTCTTGATTGTATTTGCTTTTGAAGTTTCTTTTTATTAATTTACATATATATGTATATATAAATATATATATATGTGTATGTATGTATCTTCTATACAACTCCAGTCATGTCACGTTGGACGCACATTTTAGCTATTATTCAACATACGCTGTTGATATTTATGCTTTTTGGGTGGATGTTGTGTGGTACGTGGCGTATACGTAACCTTTTTATTCAACGCTGGACATTTCCTTAAATCGTTACTGCTGCTGCTGATAAAACTTTCTCGTTGTTGTTGTTTTTGTTCCTCATGCTCTTGCTGTGTATGCATATTGTAATTACTAATTTTGTTGTTATTGTAATAGTTGGTGTCGTTGTGTTTGTTATCGCTTCGTTCGCCGTCCAGTACGGTTACAACTTTCTTTGATTCGCAGCCAAATAGCAGTTTAGCGTTTGTTGCTTGGTGAAAGGCGTAACGTTTTGTGTTTCCTTTGTTTTTCATAGCATAAATATGCAACGTTGCTTGATTACTATAACTAGCAATTATGTAGGCCAAACATGTAACAACAACATTATTTAGCTTGAGCTGTATGAAAGTAACAAATTGTTTGGCTATTTCAAATCCCATTTTCGTTATTGCCGCTCAATTTCGATTACTTCGCTTCAATTACCTTTGAGGGCTCTCATTGACGTCCTGCTGTATCACTGGTACTTATATTGCATCTCACTTGCTGTACTTTTAACGTGCTGTGATTAGTGTGCTCCGTTGGGACGCTTCGTTTCATTCATATAAAATTTCCTCGCCTCTTTTTTTTTTGTTCTTGATTGTCTTCACATAAACAGTAACGCTTGCAAAACGTTGCTCGTATTCAGTGTAAATGGCTGCTTATTACGTTAATAAATAGTTGAGAATGGGTGTTGTGGGAATAGAGAGAAAGAGAAATGGAGAACATATTTAAATGCTTTGATGAGTTTTTTTTTATTGAATCATGTTTTGAATAAAAAAATAGATATTAGGAAACATTTTTCTTGCTTCTTAGTCGGCGCTTTTATATATCACGCTTGTTAATGCTTCAAATTCTAAAATTTTGCCTTAAACAAAAATTTAGTTTGAAGATTTCACAATGACAAGGTTTTAGGCGCATGAAACAATTTATGGCAATTTAGTTTTTATTCTTCTACGCAGAGAATATCTAGTAGGATTAGTTGGCAACCTCACCTAGATATATTTTTATTGACGCATAATACTTTTCCTTTGGTACCCATATTCACATATTTTATGTCAAAAAGTGTAATATAAGTGGCAACCTTATAAAATACCCTAAACGCCAGCACTAAGTACCTACTTTCAAAAGTGCTTTCAAATAATTCAGGTCGTTTTCAAAATAATAATAGCGGTTAAGCAAAAAAATAGTTATAATATAATTAGGTGGCAACCGTAATTAGTAATTCTACCTACAAATATTTTTATTGAAATGCGACGTAAAATTATATTAACATATTTTACACATTTCTTTTAAATTTAAAATAGGTGGCAAAGTTCTTCCAAATGTTTCAAGTCGCTTTTGAGATAGTAACGGATATGCATAAAAATAAGTATCATAACGTTAGGTGGCAACCCTAGGTCGTAAACTTACCAAGATTTATTTTTATTAAAATACGGCGTAAAAGAACTTTAATTTGATACCCCTATTCGTACATCTCTCTTAATTTTTAAAAAAGTTCCAAATAGGTGGCAACCTTCTGAAAACACCATATGTGGTAACACCTAAGCAAAAAGTCTTGGCATGTAGCACACTATCTAGGTACTAAATTTCATCCAAATTGGAAGTTCCGTTTTCGAGAAAGTTGTGGATGTAAAATAAAGGAGTGGTCCTACAAGCCAAAGAAATAAAAATTGTGTTTTGGTCCCGATTGGGGACTATTAAGGGGTGTCGCACCGGAGTCGAAGTTCAGCGTACCATATAAAATTTAAAAAGAAATTTCCTTTTGTTTGCTTATGACCAAAATCAATAAAACTGTAGTCGAAGATATCAACTGTAGCCTTGGTCTCCATTGATAACGCTTGAGGCGCGTCACAAAGGATTTTAAGTGCAGATTATCCTATAATAAAAATTATTTCTTTATCTCCTTCACGAAACGAACTACTTATTTTACCACTCCACAGCCTTCTCTTTGTCCCTCTCTGAATATGTCTCCTTATCTATCTCCCTTTCGATATTTTCTTGCCCTTTATATCTCTGCAAATCTCACTCTCGATTTCCTTCAGGGGAGAAGATCCCCTTACCTCTTCCTCTAGCTATCTGTTTCTGTCTCCCTAATTCCATCTTAATCTCTACTAAGCTCTCTCACACCGCTTCCCTTGCTAGGTAGTGCATGAATGGAATTCTAGCAAAACCGGACTACATATTTTAAATTATTTGATAGTTATTGGATATACATATCTGACTAACAATTCAATGATGCTGCATGAAATTTTTTATTTTCTGCAAAGTCTTTGTATTTTCGACAATAAATACGAACTGTAATACAACCTCATATTTGAATTCTATGAGCCTGCACAAACACAAGTAATCCAGTGAGCAAACATACAGCCAAACAGATTGTTGGATTTATAAATTTTATGGATTGATTTTTTTTTCAGTGAGTTTGATGATTTGTAACCTCATCATATACATACATACATACATTCGCATTCATATTATCGTTGAAACTTAGAAAATTTCTAATAAAATTTTATTAGAACAATAATAACTATACGAATAAGCGAGCTAGCAGTATTGCAAAATGTTCAAAAGCATATTAATTGCTTATCAATATTTGGCAAAACTAATATTTTATATGCTTTTTTGATTGAATTTTAGTTCAGAAAAGTGAAATGAGTAAAGTGTAAAGTGAATTTGTATAACGTTATTGAAATGTATAAAAAAATCAAATTCATTATATTCAAGTTTTAAATTCAATTTGTTAGAAAATGCAGTGCTACTTGCAAATATTATATTAAATAGTTTTTACTAGTACAAAGAAAATTTTTAGATTTTTTGTATTGCCTTTTTTTTTGTATTTTGTTGGCATTGAATTTGTGTCAGTGGCTAGCAAATAATAGTCAACATCAATACAGTACAAAAAAAAAAAAAGACTTAGCTCGTCAACGTCAGGAGTACGAAAATAAAGTGGAAAATTTTAAAAAGCCACAGACCAAGCAATCAGTATAAAACATATCTATATTTCGAAGTATTCTAGTAGGTATATGGTAACAGCAGCTCTCGAGAAGACATGTAACTCAATCACACCATTAATAATGTCAAATACAAAACATAGGAATAGAATTATGTTTCTGCTTTGAAGTGATTGAAATCTTATGAGTGAGCGATTCAGAAAAATTCAATGACGCAAGGCCGAAGCGTAGAAGATTCTTTATTTATTTTGTTTCTATTTTATTTCATTTTATTTTATATTAAAGTATTCATGAAACGGGCTCAAGGTCAATAATAATAATTTTTCACTTTTTCAATTTTTAAGAAAAATTATTATTGTTTTTATTTTTCTAATAATCATTTTTAATTAATTATTAAAAGTTTTTTAATTGAATAGAGTAGGAAAAATGTTCAGAGACAACCGCCATAGCTTTTCTTATAAATGAGCTCAAGGCCAAGAATAATCGTTTTCATTTTTTTTTGAAAACTAGTATTGTTATTTTTTATTTTTAATAATAATTTTTTATTTTATTTTATTTTGTTATATCTTATTTTATTTTATTTTATTTAATTCAATTTAATTTTTTTATTTTTTTTATTTTATTTTATTTTACTTAATATTATATTGTTGTATTTTATTTTGTTTTATTTTAGTTTTTTTCGTTTATTTTAATAGTGTTATTTTTTGATAATAATTTTTTATTTTATTTTATGTTATTTTGTGATATATTATTTTATTTTATTGAATTTTATTTAATTTTATTTTATTTTATTTGGTTTAATGTTATTTTATTTAGTTAAATATTATTTTATTTCATTTTATTCTAGTTTATTTAATTTTTTTTTTTATTTTACTCTATTCTATTCAATTTTTTTTTATCTTATTTTATTTTATTTTACTTTTCTTTTATTTTATTTTATTTTACTGTATTTTACTTTAATTTTTTTATTTTATTTTATCATATTTTATTTTATTTCATTTTATTTTATTTCTTAATTTCATTTTACTCTATTTTGTTATATTTATTTTATTTTATTTTATTCTATTTTATTTTATTTTACTTTATTTTATTTTATTTAATTTTATTTTATTTTATTTCATTTTATTTAATTTAATTTAATTTAATTTATTTCATTTTACTCTAGTTTATTTTATTTGTTTTTATTTTACTCTATTCTATTAAATTTATTTTATCTTATTTTATTTTATTTTATTTTATTTTATTTTATTTTATTTTATTTTATTTTATTTTATTTTATTTTACTTTTGGGATGCAGCTGAAGTTGACGCTACCAGGTTCACCGGAACAGTGCTGGCGAAAGCCAGACGGATAACCGACGGCACCAATACGACACATGCGGCGGTTGAAGAAACCATGCAATGCATGCGCCATGCTTGCAACGTCGCTATGCCACGAATAGGAACGTGGCGAGGCAAGAAGCAGGTATATTGGTGGAATAGCGAAATCGCGGAACTCCGGAAAACATGTCACAGAATGCGAAGACTGGCGACGCGCTCACGTGGTAGATCCGAGGCTCCTGAAAGGGCGGAGGCGTACAAGGGGGCGAAAAAAGCTTTCGGCGCCGCCATAAAAGCAAGCAAACTAAGATGCTGGAAAGTGCTCTGTAAGGAAGCGGATCAAGACCCCTGGGGACAAGGGTACAAAATAGTTATGACGATGGACGAAGATGACATGAAGAACATCGTGGAAGCGCTATTCCTCACGCAACCTACTAGAGTAGAGGAACATGCAGCACGAGATGCCCGCAATGTGGTACCTTTCAATAAAGAAGTGCTAAAAAGGCCCTGCGTAGCATGAGGGCTGGTAAAGCCCCAGGACCCGATGGAATACCTGCGGAGGCAATCAGATTAACTGCTAATAGTTGTCCAGAGCTCTTGTTACACATGTACAACAAATGTCTAGAAGCAGGTTTCTTCCCCGCCAGATGGAAGACAGCACGGCTCGTCCTCATACCGAAAGGCAAAGGGGACCCAAACTCTCCATCATCCTTTCGCCCACTATGTATGCTCGACACAGCGGGAAAAATGATGGAGAGCCTTATAAAGCAACGTCTAACAGCAGCCATAGAAGACGAGGGTGGACTCTCCCACCGGCAACATGGCTTTCGGAGAGGGCACTCCACAATAGACGCCATAGCAGAAGTCGTAGAGGCAGTCCGGAAGGCCGAGACGGCAAGCCATCAAGCAAGGCCGGTGGTACTATTGGTGACGTTAGATGTTAAAAACGCTTTTAACTCTGCCAGGTGGGAAGACATGCTTGATGCATTAGAACGCTCCTTTAAGGTCCCGATATACTTGTTAGATATATTGAGGGACTACTTAAGAGACCGCTGGCTAATCTATGAAACGACGCAAGGCCAAATAAGGGTGAAGCTAACAGGCGGGGCAGCACAAGGGTCGGTGCTCGGCCCTGATCTTTGGAATGCTACCTATGACAGTCTCCTTCGAATGCAGATGCCAGAAAGCACTTTTCTAGTTGCTTTTGCAGACGACGTGGCTGCGGTGATAACAGCACGAAACTGCGACCTGGCACAGCTTAAACTGAACCAAGTGATGCGCAGTGTAGACGAGTGGATGAATAATCACGGCCTCCAGCTGGCTACAGCCAAGACAGAGATCGTGATACTAACGAAAAGAAGGATTCCCACAATCATGAACATGAATGTTGGGGATCAACAGATAGAGACGCGCCGCTCTACGAAATATCTAGGGGTGAAATTGGACAACAAGCTGACCTTCTCGGAGCATCTAAGAAGCTCCTGCGAGAAGGCTGTGAAGACCATCGCAAGTCTGAGTCGGCTAATGGCAAATACAGGTGGACCAAAGCCATGCATAAGAAAGCTGCTGGCGTCCGCCTCAGATTCTATACTGTTGTACGGTGCAGAAGTCTGGGCGGACGCAATGAAATTTGGGAAATATTTGGCCGCTATTACCGCAGTCCAACGTAGAGGGGCCTGAGAATCGCCCCAGCATACCGCACGGTCTCCGCAGATGCGGGGACTATACCGATATATCTCCTCGGTGAGGAAAGAAAACTGATTTACGACACTCGTGCAGAGGTACGTAGAGACGTTGCTGCAACGCAGGCGGTGGCAACTACAATGGAGCAGCAGTGCAGCTGGAAGGTGGACCAGGGTATTAATCCCCGAACTAGAACCATGGCTGAACCGACCTCATGGAGAAGTCGACTTCCACCTGACCTAGTTCTTAACCGGACACGGTTATTTCCGTGAATATCTCCATAGAATGGGCAAAGTTCAAACCCCGAACTGCACCTACTGCGAGCAATTCGCAGAAGAAAGAAGGCGGGTGGACCTGCGCAAACGTCAGATGGGATATAGTCAGACGATACGCGAGGAATGACCTCCTTGCGAAACGGGAAGATGGTTGTCTAGCCGTGAGAGTAGCCATAGGGCTCACGTAACGCGCTTCCTTACCTGAAGTAATGCTAAGCGCGGTCCCAGGTTAGGTTTTAGTGCGGTATACTTCAAGATAAGAAGGAGTCCCACACTCGGAGAGTTCCGCTGCTAGAGCATCTAGTAACGAGGGCTTAAACCCGGTTAGTGCATAAAGCATTTCCTCCTCCCACGAACACAAAAAAAAAAAAAAAAAAAAAATATTTTCTTTTCTTTTATTTTATTTTATTTTATTATATTTTACTTTAATTTTTTTATTTTATTATATTTTATTTATAACAAGGAAAACATAAAAATTCGAGCTTTGCTCTAACAACAATCACCATAACTATAATTGTTACAGGTACAGTGCGGGTGCATAACAAATAACACGGAAGTGTTGATATGCAAAAAAAAAACCCTTCTGTATTTAAAACTGTTCTATGAACGCGCCTAAAAATATTCCACTTTCCTTGAGTTGACATATAAAATATATGTACCAAAGAATGTATAAAAGGAATAAGCAAATGGCACATTAGAGGAAAAATGCATCGCGACGCTACAGGGCATCATAGCTTAGTTGTTAGAGTACTCTAACAGCGGCTTTGGTGCAGACACTTGGGCTCGTATCTCAGTGTCCGAGAAGGGGTCTGATGAGAAGCTGGGCACTTCGAAACATGTCATCAAATACCATCGCTGTGCATAAAGTTGTAATTTTTCCTCTAATATCAATTAACAAACAAAGCTTTGCTCCAACAACAATCACCTTAATTTAATTTTATTTCATTTAGTTTAATTTTATTTAAGTTAGTTTAATATTATTTTATCTTATTTTATTTCATTTTATTCTAGTTTATTTTATTTTTTTTTATTTTACTCTATTCTATTCAATTTATTTTATCTTATTTTCTTTTACGTTATTTTATTTTATTTTACTTTTCTTTTACTTTATTTTCTTTTATTTTATTTTATTTTACTATATTTTACTTAAATTTTTTTATTTTATTTTATCATATTTTATTTTATTTCATTTTATTTTATTTCTTAATACTATTTTACTCTATTTTGTTCTATTTACTTTATTTTATTTTATACAATTTAATTTACTTTAATTTAGTTTCTTTTATTTATATTTATGTAATTTTATTTTATTTTATTTAAATTTATTGATTTTAAATTACTATATTTTATTTTATTTTAGAAGTATACCAGACTATAAATGAGCTCAAGGCCAAGAATAATAACATACATTTTTTTTGAAAACTGGTATTGTTATTTTTTATTTTTAATAATAATTTTTTATTTTATTTTATTTTTTTATACTTTATTTTTTTGTACCTTATTTTATTTTATTTAATTTTATTATATTTTTTTATTTAATTAAATTTTGTTATATTTTTTTTTTGTTTTTTTTATTTATTTTATTTTCCTTTATTATACCTTTCATGAACATGAAATGGTATTATAACTTTGGTCCTATGTTTGTAAGTATGAGAAGAAGAAGAGATGGACCCACCAATAAGAATACTGAAATGATCAGGGATGAGCTGAGTCGATTTAGCCATATCCGTCTGTCCGTCTGTATGTTTGAACGCAAACTAGGCCCTCAGTTTTTGAGATATCTTGATGAAATTTGGTATGGAGCCGCCATTTCGCATGAGATTAATCATTCGTCGGAATCAGCAAGATCGGAGGAATACAACGCATAGCTCGCATACAATCGGTAGTTTCGATAAAACCCAGGCCATACATTTTGCAATTAAAAACCAAGGAACGTAAAACTTTGCAGGTTTTGTACTTATTATATATGTAATGTGTGTAGGGAAAATCAGCCAGATCGGACCTACATAACATATATCTCCCATACAATCGATTTTTCCGATAAATGGGGTTTGGGCTATATATCTTTAAATTATCGGTTTTGCAGAGTTTTACTAATTGTGAGTAAGCATCGGACACTTAAAACCGTGATGCGTATTTACGAAAGGTATAAAGTCTTCTGCACAGTCGAAGACAACCCTTTCCTTACTTGTTTTAGTTGTTTTTCTTTTCAGAAACAGTTTTTCTCTGTTTTCTATATTGTGTTTTGAAAAGCCACGAAAAGTGTAATTCAAACTATTTTGTGGAGAATTTATATTCTTACAAAGCCACATGCAGCTACATTATTTTAGTTTAATGGTTAAAAAGTTTTTAAGCAAATAGGAAATAAATAATTCTTAATAATTTGCAATGATAGTCCTCTACAATTCGATATAACGATCTGAAACTCTTCCTGTATTTTTTCCCATTCTAAAAAATAATATCTATGTAATTTTAAAAAATTAATTTTTTTTGCCAGTCTAATGTACATATGTATGCCTAAACATATATGTGCAGATGCATGCAGCAGGTAATCAGTTTTGGACAAGCAAACAATGTGTAGCACGCACGTAGTAGCTACAACAATATAAACGAAAATACTTCTTAAGCGATGTTGAAGAAAAGAATTGACAACAACAATACCTTTTTGTAGTTTAAGTTTGAAGCTTGGCTGTAAAGGTAAAACACAAAAAGGGAAAGCTTTCTATTATCACTTTTGAAGTACAAAACACTAAAGAAAAGTTATTTTAATTCAAATTATTCTTTGATTTTGAGTAGAAAGAAAAATGGTTTCGATTTTTCGTAAAAGGAAAAGTTCTTTCAACTTATTCAAGAAGAATATAAATTTAGTTTCCACTTAAATACCAAGAGCTTTTTTCTTTGTTTTAGCCCAAACACAAATAATAATTTCAAAGGAACAAAGGTTTAAAGTGAAGTTCTTAAAATTTACAAATTTTTTTCTGAGCATTTATTAGGATTAGAAAGAAATAGCGTTTCATACATTGTGTCTTGGCAAGAGAGAAAGGGAAAAGATAACTAGTTCTCATACAAGACTTTTTGCTTCTTTTTTTTGGCAGTCGTTTTTTACTCGAAAGCCGAGGACAGAACTTGAGTAGTAAAGATGAGCCGAAACTGGGCATTAGTAGCTGTTGGAGTGATTAAAAAATGAAGTGGTTTACTTCCAAATATTTCGCCGTTAAGGCGGGTTTTTTTACTCGCCATTATTCTTCATTCTTAAAAATCCGTTTGAAAGACGATTTCACGGTCTGGTTAGCCAGCATTTCATTCTCTTGCTTAGGAAGTATAACCGTAATTATAAATGAAATGAGAATAACATCATTGAAGTATTTAAAATTACTACACGCGATACAGCAAAACCAAGTAACTACCCAACAAACATTTAGGCTTTAGTCAAATAAAAGCTCAAGTTGATAACCAGAACTAAGAATTGTATGCAAGTGCATATTTTTTTTATTTTACATCATAGAAACCTCTGACTGTATACTGGTTATCCAAAGAAACGTTTTATTTGATCGCTGGTATGTTTTATATATTTGCAATTTTTTTTTTGATATTTTCATTGTTTATAGTTACATAAAAATAAATTTGGAGTATTTTTTGCATATTTTCGTTATATTTTTGGCAGATTTGTTGAAGATTTTTTGGATACTTGCAATCCCTTCACTTAGAACTATGTACATTAGGGTGGGTCGATTTGTATGGACGAAAGTTAACCGATATCGCGCCATGGATCTTACGATAGGTTTTGGGCTCAGAAAAAAAAAATTCCACTACGCATACCCAAGAAAATAATGTTCGAACCTGCGAAATTTAATTTTTTTGACTTTTTTCGACTTTGATTTTTAAGGGTTTTTTCATGACTTACTAAAAAAATTTTCATTTGATATTAAACTTTTCATGTACTCGTATACCCTGTCCGACCCAAAAATGTCCGCTAAAAACGATGGCGATAACAGTTTTTAAAAAAAAAATATTTTTTGGGTTTTGGGAATTTGTCTCATATTTCCTGCCCCACTTAAAATTATGCGCTAAAAACGTTGGCGATAACGGTTTTTTGAAAAAAATTTTATTTTCGGGTTTTGGGACTTGTTTAGGTGGAAAAATTGACTTTTCCAAAACCCGAACATAAAATTTTTTTTTCAAAAAACTGTTATCGCCAACGTTTTAAGCGCATAATTTTAAGTGGGACAGGAAATATGAGACAAATTCGTTTTTAATGAAAACGTTTTTGCATGTATGCTGAAAAAACCCTTAAAAAAAATGGGAAGAGGGTCAATTTTTTGACCAAAACACTATCCAAAAAAAAATTTTTTTTTTCAAAAAACTGTTTTCGCCAACGTTTATAGCGGACATTTTTGGGTCGGACAGGGTATACATGGAAATTTTAAAATCAAACGAAAATTTTTTAGTAGGTCATGAAAAAAACCTTAAAAATCAAAGTAGAAAAAAGTCAAAAAAATTAAATTTCGCAGTCTCGAAAACTATTTTTTTGGGTATGCGTAGTGGAACTTTTTTTCCTGAGCCCAAAACCTATCGAAAAATCGATGGTGCGATATCGGTTAATAAATCGACCCAGTCTAATGTACATACTTTGGTCTTTGGGCTTGCCTTTTTTGTTAAAGAGTTCTATATTTTATGAACTCAAAGAAGTAGCTTTCTTCGTCTAGATAGTAAATTGTGATTCACAGTATTTGAATGAAATAAGTAGCAGGATCAAAGCAAAAGCCAAGTAATCAATATCGTTACTACCCAATAAACACAAAAATTTAATTGATAACGTATCTAATTCGAAAAATGTTTCTGTCGAATTTATAAAGAGTTAAAGCCCATATTCGCCGATGAGATGAATCTTAAATCGCCAAAGATCCGGAAAAAATTTCGGAAATTGACAAAGATAAATGACTCGCCTGAGAATTCGGATTTGGCGTCTAGCGTAGCGAAGTGTAGCCACGATAGTATTATCAGAATCCATTGTGTTTATTGGGTTGGGTACAAAAATCCATTGAGTTTATTGGGAGAGTACCAAAAACGAGTAGTCGTTAAATGTAAAAGACAACCACAAAAATATCAACAGGCGGGTCTGTCAAAACACTATCCCAGGAACTGCTATTGGATGTCATCTTATGACTCCTAAACATCATTAAGAAGGAAGAAATGCTCAATGCAAGAGACGGTTTAATCCGAAACTTGTACACAGTAACGAAACAAAATTCATAAAGCAGCGGTGCACTCTTTTACTAAACCATCCCAGTGAGTCCCGTTTTAAACGTTATCGCACCACATTTATTAGATGAAGAACGCAGTCTGCCAAGAGATATCCGAACGAGCGTGGACCAACTTAGATCTGGATATTGGATAATCTTAAACTCTCAGGACTGTTAAGGAAAGCCTTTGGTTTCATTTCAATATAAATTACACAGCGCCATTGGCTATCCAGTAGGTAGCATAATATCATGCACTTGGTAACCTTTTTTTTTTTTTAAGCGATATCCTAGCTCAAATTGACAGGACAAGCTTCTAAAAATTTTTTTTTATATTTTTGAAATTTTTTTAGGATATTAAAAACAAGCTCTGTTGATAACTAGCTCACTTCTGAAATCACCCCACCTTAACTTGAGAATCATAGCGTTCTCGCCAAAAAGAACAATTTTTTTGTATGAAAAAAAAGTTTAACTGAAAACAAAACATAATTACATGATTTTAAATTCAAAGCGCATTTTTTTTTTTTGTTTCTGAGAAATATCTATCCAGTATCAACTTGAGAGCTAGAAAGTTCTCAAATTGTCTCCAAGGTTGAAGAATAACTTTGCCTATGAACTTAAGAGTCATAAATGTTATCGAAGGTTAGAGAAATATTCTTTTAATGTTTGCTGGGTAGCGTAGGAAAGAAAATAATATATAAAACGGCCACAACGAATGTTAATTTAAATAACACAATGTTTACATGTTTGCTATTTATTTTTATAATTGCTACAAAAACATTATTTTATTTCTATACAATGGGGCTTTCAATAAACTGAATTGTGTTTATTATTGCGCCTAAAGGTAGGCTACAAGAAAAACACTTCCCTGTAGAGAAAATTTCGAGTTTTGAGGTAATGGATTCACATGTACTGAGCTCAACTATATCACTACTGAGGTGGAATTTCAGTGAAATATCTTTATATACCAGGGGGAGATTAAAAATTTCGTAATGTAACTGCCTTTCAAGCAAACAAAACAAGTCAACTAGTTATAGACGGCTGAATGTGGGATCGTCTTAAACAACAAAAAAAATTTGGTTGAAAAACGCTTTATCTCAAAATTTTGCTCAATAATGCCCTACAACAAAATTTGCCTGAACGAATTTTGAACCAAACGCTAATATAGGGCGTTGTTGTAAAAAAATTTTGATGTAGGGTGTTTTTCAAAATATTTTGAAATATATTGATCTTTCACTCAGCCGGTGAGATGTATTAGACTAAGCCGATTTTTTTTTATGTTTTTTTGTTTTTGCAGAGTAGCTTGGAAAAAATACTGTAAACGTTTCGGACCTTAATATCGACCTTTACAGGTCTATCATTGCTAGTTTAGATTTTTTAGGAAGACCAAAATTTTTTTTTAAACTGACAGACTATTGAATTAAAAAAAATAGCTTCATATAGCTTTGTGGGAAATTAAATTCCCTACCAAAAGTTGTAAAGGACAATGTTCGGGTGTTGGGCAGTTCCAGTGTAATCAAGCTATAAACGTTGGTACGCTTTTCTGTTTTTTCTTTTGAATTTTGAAAGATAAATGCAGGTTCTTACAAGGCATTGAGTGCTGAATCTGAATTCGCCATCAGATTTCGAACCCTTAAGAAAACTAACGGAAATTGTTTTCGTTTTTTTGTTTTTGAGGTTAGACCCTAGGTAAATGGTAATCTAAGGAATCTTATTCAGCAATGCATTTTAAGTTAAGAAACTACAATTCAATTCACAAATATATTAAGATAACCCTTATTTGAAGCCCTCACTCTGACCTAAACATTTTGCTAGCTATTGGTTTCCCTACAGGGGTGTACAAGCCGAATATATATATTATTGCAAACAAACAAAATTTTAAGTTTATTACCATAAAAATACTAAATCATTGAATAAAAACTGTGCTGAAATTAAAAACTCGAAGAAAATATTCTCAAGAGAATTGAAATACGCTAGAGAACAATGCAATTGGCATGGCCGGCATTAGGCGTGACTATGTCGTCTGCGCAATCATCAATCATTGTTCCAAAGAACAAAGGAAACAGTTCTTTTTGTTTGTTTTTCATTGTGTAAAAATGGGCTGTCTCAATGTTGGATCGCAAGTGTGTGAGAAGAATATAAATGAAGTGCAAAAATTTTAAATTAAAATTCCAGTGAATGTTTGATTTCATTTTGCTGCTGATAAGGAAATATAATTAAAAATGTCAGCTGATGTATGGAGTTATAACTTTGATGTGCTAATTTAGTGAGGAGCTGGGAGAAGAATACACTATATCATTTCCCTTTTTTATACAAGGTAGCTTGAAACATTCCCAGTAGTAATACTTACCACTGTCATGCATATGAAGAATCTGGTAACTCTTTACAGCTTTGATTTTAATTTAAAATTTCAGGATAGGGAAGTAAAGTTTTGGCACTTAACCAATCCCGGAATTTTCGAAATCTGATTTAAAACCACAGGATTCGGGAATTTGCTATTCTTTAATAGTTAAGGTTGAAGAAAGTAAAAAAAAATAATGCGAAACCTTTCAAGATGAAAAAAAAATAAAAAATTATATTTGCAAATACATTCATTTAAACAAATTCAAAAGTGTCAAATTTTCTTTTAATAAGCTTTGGGTTTTCGAAGTTATATTTCATGCAATTTTTAACAAATACCATCTTGATAGATAAAATTTTTGTGAAACAAAATTTATGTATGCATATATTTTTGAGCAAAATATGTTGTTATCAAGCCCATGAATATAATATTAACAATAGAAAATGGAACCATTTTTTAAGTTTAAAATCCGTGTTCACTCAAACAATAAAATATTTAACAGCAAAATGTAAAAAATTTCGAAAATGGGTGTTGTCGACCGACAGTTTCTTTTGCATTCCCAACCGAGCATACGCCATAATAATTCCCCTAAAATATTTTAGTGGTCTGTTTTTTTCAGCCCGACTGAAGAATCCGTTTCTATTTTTCATTTACAGAGATGTTTTTATATTTATTAAGAACAAATAATGAATTTTTTTAAAACTCGTATATGAGTAATGATAAGAAAATCTAATAAAACAGCGTGAAACACGATTGAAGTTCCAATAAATTTTTAGTCTGAAACTTTGACATTCTGAAAAATAATATTAACATAGCTTTCAAAAAAATTAAAAAAGGGTATGAGTACCAAGTACTCGTGAAGTAGGATGTGTGAGCATCTGTAATTAAATTATTAAACTATGGTTAGTGAATTATTATTATTTTATTTTACTATTTATTTTATTTTATTTTATTTTATTTTATTTTATTCTATTATATTTTATCTTATCTTATTTTAATTTATTTTATTTTACTATTTATTTTATTTAATTTTATTTTATTTCATTTTATTTTATTCTATTCTATTTTATTATATTTAGTTTTATTTTATTTTTTTTTCATTCCATTTCATTTTATTCTATTCTATTTTATTTTATCTAGTTTTATTTTATTTTGTTTCATTCCATTTCATTTTATTTTATCTTACTTTATCTTATCTTATTGTAATTTATTTTATTTGATTTTATTTTTTTAATTTTATTTTATCAACCGCGAATGTTTGTTTTTGTAATTACTATGTATATTTATCACAAACGCACTTTTGGGCTTGCTCCTCTGTTCGGCGCCAGCAAAGTACGTAAGTAAGTACACATACATAATCAGAGCTTCGGATATCAGCAAGCAGCCAAGCGAGAATTTTTGGTACGCGTAGCTTTGGTGGACTGCTCTTTCGAGCCAAGAAATGTTTACACATCAAACATTTTGGCCAGTCTATTTTTGCTGCATATGAACATGAAGAAGTCTTGAATAAAGGCTTAAAAAAATTATTTTCATTATGGTGTAGTAGGCTGGTGATATTTGTTTTGATAACCGAATTCCATTTTGAAACTCTTAAAGCAGTTCTTGACTAGCTGAGATAATTCAATTCAAAGGGGGCTTTATATCAAGTTTTTCCAATCCAAATCCAAAAAAAATGTGTGGCAGTAGCAAAGCATTAAGTAAGCTTCAGTGGCGCCACTGTTAGCCTAAGCTCTTGTTCTTGTGTGTAACGGCAGAAACACTACCCAACCGATTTCTTTCACTACTCGAACTTTCAGGTTTTTCTTAAGTTCTCAAATATAAGTTTGACCCAACAATAAACTCTTCAATATTGAAAGAATCTGCATTCATATAAATGGAATCTTTGTCTGAAGTTTGTTTCAGATGGTGTCATAGAATACAAAAATACATGTATTGAGTTTTTGCGAAGCACACTTCCGTCTACTTCTATGAAGGCAGGTGCAAAAATATGTATATCGGTGCATATGTAGGTGAAGAGTGCTTAAGTGAAAAGTTGCACAAAAAATCAAATACAAAATGAGAACAAATATGTTGTGAATGGAAATATTGCAAAAACGATAAAATAACATTTGTTAAAAGTTTCTTGTCGTACTAAATGCATTGTTGTGATAAGGGGGAAATTTGAACATTTTTAAAAGGTTTATAAAGCCATGGGCAGCAAACAATTTGTCATATCTTTTTTAAACGGATGTCAGCTTGCTTAAGTTTGTAATACCAACCAAACTCGATATTGGTTGAGAATATAGCTCAACTTATTAAATGTTTTCCTTCTTACATTTGGAATAACAACCAAAGTCTATTTTATTTCTAGAAACTATTTTTTTGCTGCTCTCAGAGTACCCCACTCATAAGGAGAGGTTTAAAAATTTTGCAGCCCGTGTGACGGAAAAAGTAAAGTTTATATAAAAAAGTCCCTGCCGCAATTTTCCTACTCTAGAAATTTCACTAGTCTGCTAAACTTTGAATTTTTCCTGGTACAATTTCAGTATTTTTTTTGTTTCTAGTCCGATACCAGTCAGAAAATTATAATTGTATGCTTCCTGACAAGTTTGATGTTTCACGCAGCGTAGTATTTCCGGTTTGTACACCATCTTTATGAACAACAAACTTCACACCATTTATCGGCAACCTCAGCAGAAACGTTTATCTTCATTTTCTGGTTATTTTAGCACGAGAGTAAAATTAGGCGTTTTCCGGTGGCAGCTCGAGTTTTGGATCATGCTCAATACTCACTGGAACACTGCCGATTATTAGTAGACTTCAGAAGCAGATGTCAGCGCGCTTGCTTCTAATTTCAAGTAGAATCAGGGCATCCATAATATTAAAAAAAAATACCTCAAATATTTTTGTTTAGTACTAAAAATCTTGAAATTCGTTTTAAGAATACGATGGTAATATGATAATTTAAATAATATATATATATTCCAGTTAAAACCATACAAAAAAAATAAATTAATAATAGAACACATATTCTTGGGAACAAAACCACTTCATAACATATTAATGCGTCCAGCTACAATATGAACACTCCGTGATGAAATATGTTAATCAGGGCGCACCAGTGGCACCTGTTATTGAAAAATTTGGTTTATGAAAAGGTAGTGTGTCCATACTAAAGATGAGAGCCTAGCTAAATTATCTTGCTTACAAATTGAACCAGACATCTATATGGATCTATCTGGCTCAAATCGTTGTTGTTGCATGTACATCTAAGTTTTTTTTATCTGGCTCAGGATCACTACGTCCAGATAACACCTTATCTCAATTGGTGACCTTCACAGTTACTGTGACAGTTGTGGTCACGATCACATTCGCTGTAGCGATCAGTGTCACTGATTCAGTTCGCCCATGGTCACTGTCCATGTCGCAAGCAAAGACGTTTCCACATCCAATAAACAAGAACACCTTTAAGATTTCCATCTCACTTCCTTATTTACCACCAACTTTTAAAAAATATTGCCGTAAAAGTATAACAACTCTTCTTATTATTGCGTAAAAGAAATACAGCGAAAAGTTATTTATTAACAATAGAATTAATTACCCCTAGTATAGAAATATTGCGTCGTTATACTACTTGAATTTAGACGCTAAAGCTGCGATAATTTGTGTTTGAAACTATTCAATTGCAGGAAGACAACTTGGCGTTGGGCGAAAAGGGAACGGAGTAAGGAGGTAAATATGTAGCTATCTGGGTGGTATATCAGACAGAACCATTCAGTTTCTTTTGTTTTTTAATTATATTGATGGTACTTTTTCGGAATGGCGCAAATATATACTATACAAGTTCGGGAACTGAATATTAATTTTCCGTGGTTAAATATTTTGGACTGATTTGTTTTCGATTTTTGCTTTAACCCAGACCTGTTATATTCCCATTATCAATAATAATGATTAATATCTTTGCCTTTTTTAAATTTTAATAATTGACTTATTTTGTGGGTATTATTCAAAAATTATAAATTAAAAAATAGTCAAAAATAATCACGATTAATGGTAATTAAAAAAATCATCAAAAATAATTGAAAAAAATTGTCATAAGATTAAAAACACTCAAGTAATTAAAAGTAATCAAAAAATTTAAATTAATCGAAGAATTCAAAACAATCAAACAATTAAATTTAATTAAACAATTAAATACTTAAATTTAATTATTTGATTATTTTGAATTATTCAATTATTTTCTTTTTCAATTATTAAACAATTAAATACTTAAATTTAATTATTTGATTATTTTGAATTATTCAACTATTTTACTATTTTCAATTATTATCCTCTCTTCTACAATATAAATTTTATATGAAGGTATTAAATGAATGAATATAATGCACTTTGCACTTACATACTTGTGCTATTTTATACAAGTTAGAATAGAATTCTCGCAACTGTTTGCGCTTTATGTGAATACGACTCTGTTGTTGTTGTTGCTGTTGCTGTAACGACAAAAATACTTCCGCAGGTTTTGGGGAGTGCTGTCGAACTTACAGTCCTTGACCAGTGGAACCTTCTGGGTCATGTCACCCATCCTTCCGTAAGAAGGAGATATGGGTAATGAGCGGTGAGAGCCATCATATCCTTAGATCAACCATCGAGTCACACTTCATTACCTCGGTGCGTATTAGTTGCCTCTTACGACCGGTATGCCTACTGCGGGCATATTCTAACCCCCTAACTCGAAGGGGGTTTCCTGAGTTCCTGTTTTTACTCCAGTAATATTCAAAAATTTCCATTTTTGCTTTATACCCAGTTGCGCTTTTAGGGCCTAGTAAGAATTTGGTTAGAAAATTGTAGTTATAAACTAGTATTTTGCTAACTAGTTTGGTGTTTCACTGCAGGTTAAATCTAGTAGCATCAATAGCAATAGAGCAAACTCGATTTCACACCTTAGAAATACATTTTCCGTAAACAATTTTACACATATCTACAATGTAATTTAGACCAGTGCGACAGTTTTTCATGCTGCACTATTACAAACAGCGTTAATAGTGGTGAGCAGGCGTTGAATGTGTCTAGTTGCAATGTGTGCTGAGTCACCTTCATAGTTCGCAAAACTTTATGTCATTTGTATGCTAATATTTTGTACGAAGCAGTTGTGAGAATTTTAACACGTTTAAATCTTGATCAACACAAAATTACATTTGGCATATAATTTGACAAGACTACTGCATATTCGGAAGCCACTCGTGTGACATTCAGCAAGGAAATGTCGTGAGGAAGCATAGTAGTTCACAGTAGGATTGTGAATAAGTAATCGATATTTACTTAAATCGATTTTTATTGTTAATTCTTTTTATCGATTTTATCAATAGCAAACATCGGCTCTTAATAAATCGATTACATGAATTACAATTTTTATTTTTTATATTAGAATTTTTGTAAATACTGCCAAGGGTGGGATGATGAAAATAGATTAAACTCTGTACACACTGCAGGTGAAAGCACTTAGTTTTGTATATTTCTAGTCAATATAACCGCTATTCAAATGTGAGATAACATTAAACATTAGTAGTGATTATTTGTTTTAGGCAGTGTTGGGCGTTAATAAATTAAAATTTTAATCGATTTAAAAAATTATTAAGAAATTAATTGCAATTAAATAAATTGATTTAAAATTAATTGAATTAAAATTTAAATTGCTTGTTGCAATTAAATTATTTAAAATTAAATTAACTACAATTGAAAAAATTATAATTAATATTTAATTGTAGTATGAAGCAAATAATAATAATAGGTAATCACGTTTTTACATTTACCCGTGTAATTCTGATTTGATTTCTTTCAAATATTCAATACAGTTTATCAGGGGCACAAAACTTTTACGAAAGTAATATTTGAAAGAAATCAAGCAATTTTTTGGCGTAC
Organism: Merzomyia westermanni; assembly: GCA_949987695.1. Taxonomy (NCBI): domain Eukaryota; kingdom Metazoa; phylum Arthropoda; class Insecta; order Diptera; family Tephritidae; genus Merzomyia; species Merzomyia westermanni. The sequence continues at coordinate 67,939,264 of OX465290.1, forward strand.
ATCGCTGATATAACCTCATAGAAGTTCGTCGCAATATAACACGACGGTTTCCAGATAATGCCCATTCATACAAAAAATTTAATTAATAAAATGTTAATCATAGAGAAACACAATTAATAATTTATTAATTGTTAATTGCGAGCTTTGCAATTGAATAATTGTTAATTGTAACTTTTAATAATTACAATTAAAAACTGTTAAATGTAGAAGTTGCCCAACACTGGTTTTAGGTTTATTACTTAAAATCAATATTATTATTATTCGTTAGCTAATTTAATCTTTAATTAATAAAATGTGAAACAGTATGCTGCTTTTTAAATTGTAGCGAGTACTATGTTTGTATAATTAATTCATTATGTAAAACTTAAAGCGACGAAAGGAGTAGCGTTTTCTCTTTTATAGAAAAGTCAGAAAATCGGAGTTGCTATGCGAATTTGTTTGGTATTACATAAGGGTGAAAGTGAATGTAAGTGACTGCGACGCAAAGTGTCAACGTGACTTACATAATCAGCCCCTTAGTTTTGAGACCAAAAAATTTGTATATTTATTTTTACTCTTATTTTTTTGTATTATTTTTATTGTAATCAAATAGTTAAGAGCATTAAAAATGCGTTAGTGAATAAATCGAATCTGAATTAATAAAATCTGAAAATCACCATTTGGTCATTATATAATCATTCCTAATCTATTTTTACTAATACAGCGAAAAATTGTTTCTTGTAAAAAAAAATCGAATTATGAACAAACATCCTTTATATTCCTTAAAAATAAATTTTTCACAAAAGTATTCCAAGATCAAGATTTTTTACAAATCGATTCATCTCAAACTAAAAAAAATCTATTATTAAGTAATCGTAATAATTAAATAATCGATTTGTATGCCTCGACATCCCCAGCTTACAGAAGCATTTTTGTTATGGACGTCTAGCAAAGTCACAGTTCTTCATCTTTTTTCGTTCGCTTTTTTGTTGTTTCTTATTTTTATTTTATTGCTTCATACTCGTAAATCCAGTTGCTAGGATAATACACTCGGACGTTGTTTATGCGAATGAGTATGATTTTAAGCATCTTCTCAGTAGCATTTATTAAATATTTATCACTGCTGCATTGCAAAATATTTGACTGCAATAATTTAGGGGTTAAGTGTCATGATGATTTGTAGCACACACAAGGTCATACAATTCATTTTTGATGAGCATTGCTTTTTTACTTTACTTATATATTTTTAAGATGAAGATTTTCTATTCTCTCTATACTCTACTCGATACTGAAAAACTGAACATTCCAGGGTTTTTTTTTTTAGTTTGTATTACTTCCAAATATTAGGATTTAAAGATGTAAAAAATAGGCATTTGTTTCAGGGTTGATTATTCATTTGGCCTGAATCTTTTACCGCTCAGCCATTTCTTCAGATTTGTTAGCAGGAAATAGTCGGTGGTTGACTCTAGAAAATATCCTGGATGAATTACCAGTCCGTTACTTAATTTATGATCAGGTTGGAACAGTAATTTTTTCCTCGCCAAAACCGGTCTCTTTTGCTTCAAATCAACATCGATGTTTAAGCGACATAAGCTGTAATTATTTCTTTCGTTTATTTCATTTGCATTGAACGCTATTGTAATTCGCATTCAGCTTATGGAATATTCCAAAGATATAGTTTATGTTTTGCAGTCCCAAATGCGGGCTTATCACGGCGAAAATGGGGAGATCAATCCCACGCTAATACCTCAGAGCCACAAGTGCTTGCCCCCAATCAATACATAAAAGGTGTGACAAGCTCCCGCACCCCCGTTTAAAAATTAGCTTAAATGAACTACTCGTCATCCAGAAACCTTCTATATTGATTATTCATTGGTTTCTGGTGTACTGATATCAAGGCGAATTCACTTACAGGTGATCTCATTAGAACATATGAGAAGTGGCTTCTTCTGTCAAAATAAAAAAAATTCCATGCAATATAACAAGCCTTTCTCACATTTTACATTTTTTTTAACCAAAAAATACTTAATCAGTACTCGAAATTAACTTTATTCCCTTTTTGTTAAAACTCACTAGGTTTTCGGCTTTAAATGTTTAAAATTAAATTTAAAATTATTGATTGCTAAATTCAAAAAGTCATCAGAGTCCCACTGGACCGATAGCTTACAGGCAGACCTTTTAAATAATGATTACTTATCGTAGTGATTACCGGTTTGACCAACTACTTTCTTGGGAATCCATTTAATGATTTATTACCATTACTTACAATTTTTGATGATTATTTTCCAATTGAAATAATAATGCAAAAAAATCATTATATTTTACGATTATTAAACAAAAAATTAAAACCAATCAAAAAAAAGTTGTTGATTACTTTTGATTATTTTTGAATTTTTTTTTTTGATTATTTTTGATTTTTTTCATCATTGTGGTTGAAGCACATAAATATAAACATCAACAATACTAAAAAAAAACAAAAATAATAAAAAAAACAAAAAGAAAATCAAAAAATGTTGTTTTGATTATTTTGGATTTTTTTTGGAATTTTTGATTTTTTTCAGTATTGTTGATGTGTATAAAAAACAAAAAAAATATCAAAACTAATCAAAAGTAATCAAAACACCTTTTTTTTGATTATTTTAAATTTTTTTTTTTCTTAAAATCGTAATCAATTAATAATTGTTTTTACTTGACAAATAATTAAAATAATCATTACTAATTAAAAAACCCCGTCTAATTAATTGATTACTTATTATTAATCAAATTAAACAGGTCTGCTTACAGGTTTGATATCCGGCTGCTGAGACAACATATGATTCTGCTGGAATTTTCGAAATACTGAGATTTTCAGAGCCGAAATTATAAGAATATTTTTTGGTTGTTTTGGAACATTATTGTTGGCTGCAATGTGCTTTTTTCAGCTATACCCCCATGTTTTGATAGATCCAACGAGCAAAATTTCAAGTAAATTTTTTAAAAAGTTTACTGAAATAAAACTCAAGCTTACAAAATGCTTCTTTTGTGTTTACAAAACGTTTGAAGGTAGGCGTTATATAATCGAAATGGCATATTGATTATAGCAAGTTTACTTTAAATAATTTTTAAAAACATTTACAGAAATGCTTGCTGGGAAGTTTAGTCAAATGCATGTGTTTGTATACAAGTTTACCAAATTTGAAGAACTTCTCTTGTAATCTTCAAATTAGTTACATTTTTATACTACGTTCTGAGACTTGTGATTTTAGTTCAAATATCGAAAGAACGTACTTACAAACAGCAGATTTTTTTCCATTTCATTATCATCCTAATATCCTTGCTTGGTTAGCATCACTTGTCAGCATTCTGACTTCGTATTTATTCTTCATCACTCAGACATAAAATGGTATTAAATTTTATTTGTGATTTGAGCATGAAATATATATGTCCTTTCATGAAAAAAATACTTTGCCACATAACTACCTAAAGGGTCCATGTGAACTGCATGCTTTTTATAAATTCAGACTGGATAATGAATAGCGAGGGCCTGAATTCAAATTGTATAATATAAAAATGCTTGAGGAAATTATGGAATTTTCCTAGGAACTATACATACATTTATTAGCTTTCTGTAAATTTTAGCTAGTTATGAGGAATGAAAGTCATTTATAAGCAATTAAAAGCTATTAAGTTGTTTTGGTAAAAATTACAAGGTCGTTGACTTGGATAGATTGTGAGGGGCTTATTTTTTAACAGTATTTATATATAAGTAATATTTAAATAAAATACTGACACCTTCTCGGCCTCTTCCTTTATACAATTTTATAGCTTCTTTAACTGATATGAGTTTATGAAACTAACCATTATGTGCAAATTCTTTACTACCCTGCAGGAAAGCTATTGCATAGAGATTTCTATTTAAATTTTTCTGATAAATTCTTTATCCATATTTCAGCTCATAACTGCATGCTGTACACTAGACTGGGCCCATCCTCCCCATATGATAAGAAAAAACCGTTAAATTGCGCCTCTCTATTTCAAGATGATGTCAATTTCACAAAGGTTTATTCTTCTAAAGACAAAGGAGACGGATTTTTATTTTTAGTTCTGCTAATCACCCAAAGTATTATTAATTTCTTCGCATAAAGGTTTGAAATAACGTATCATTTAATTTTAAATTTAAATTGCAGAATTCCATGCGTTGTAGAAAAGAAGATTTTATTTTATTGCAAATGGCTAAAAAAATAAAATATATCGTGAAAATAAAGGTTTACAAAAACACATTTTGTGTTCCTCACCTATAAATTGTATGGGAGCGATATGTTATGTTGGTCCGATATGTCTGATTTTCACTAGTCACATTACGTATATAATAAGTACCAAACCTGCAATATTTTAAGTCCCTATCTCTTTAATTGCAATATTTATAGGCCAAAATCCATTTATCGGAACTATCAATTATATGGGAGCTATATGTTATGCTCTTCCGATCTGGATGATTTTCACTAGGCACATTCCTTATATAATATGTACCAAACCTAAAAAATTTTACATTCCTACAAATGTTTAATATATTACAAAATGGTGGCCCCATACCAAATTTAATCGAGATATCTCAAGAACTGAGGGACTAGTTTCCGTTCAAACAGAGAGACGGACAGACGAACCAAAGAAAGCCAAAGTGGGTTTGTCAATTTAACCAGGTTCACATTGATGACCTTAGAAACTGTAAAAAGATTGCTTGCAAATATTATTCACAAATTTTGGGCCGACTAAATATTGGTTTGAAGCAGAAGCCACCACCCTTGGCATGAAAAAAAAAATTAGGTAGCGAATTGCTACCTAATCCAGCATATTCACCAGATCTACCAGAAAACCTCGTTAATATGTGCTGCTTCCAAACCTCAACAATTTCCAGTGGTAAGAGATAGGTTTAAATGAAGAGCTACTAAAACAACCCGAGTTTAGAGACCCTTGAAAAGTTATTTTTAAAGTTTTCGGGGCACGGCGCTTTTTATGGGATTTCAGGGATTCTGGGTTTTCCGAATTTCGGTATTACAGGATCGAATGCGCTCATTTATACCCAGCGTACATAATATATAGCAACCAATCGCTATTGGGTCATTTCACACCTAGTTGATAAAACAAAATTTGTTGTTACCACACTTTTGTCGTAAGCGTATATGCAAGTGTGTGTGTGTGTTTGAGTGTATTACAATGCATTTCCAACTCGAATGAAAATGACAAATAAGTGTACACATGTATATTTGAAGGGAAGCGACAAATCATTTGATATTTGTAGACAGTGTGCTCAATTTATTACCAAGGCGCCACAAATTTGTCTAAATCAAATTTTCATAAAATCTTTGCTTACAATTTTTACCAGCATTCCATCTTTCGTAATTGTTAAACAGCGAAGTCGTTTGTTTTTGTGCTAATGACCCGGCTGATTTTCATTTATTATCACCTACCGTCTTTGAATCATCTGTATGTATATATATGTGTACGTATGTACCCTGCAGGGCAGTCAGTAACTAGTGACTCGCATTTGTGGTAAGGAACTATATTTTTTTAGTGCCAAATAAGAACCAGTATGAGTTTTTATTTTTGGTAAAAGGGTTCTGAACAAACTTCAAGTTACACGTCTGTCAAAAAATTCGTGAATATTTCATTAAACTCGAGTGATGCGAGATAAACATGGATGGGGACAGACACATATCTCTACAAACAACTGTTCTGACTGCTTTTGCTCTAATAAAGCTGAATTTTTTTTTTTTTTTTTTTTTTTTTAAATTTATAGTGCCCATACGACGCTCCTTTAAAAATGTATTACTATCAGACCTGTTAAATTTTATTATAATTAGTTATCAATTAATTAGACGGATTTTTTAATTGGTAATGGTTCTTTTAATTATTTGTCAAGAAAAGGAAAAAAAAGGTTGACTTTTGTTAGTATTGTTGATGTGTATATTTATATGCTTCTACAACAATACTGAAAAAAATCTTAAATAATCAAATTTTTTTAGTTAATTGGAAAATAACATTAAAAATTTTAAGTAATTGTTAATCAATTCAGTAGACGGCTTTTTTAATTGGTAATGAGTATTTTAATTGTTTTTCAAGAGAAAGGGCAATTATTAATTGATCACGATTATAAACAAAAAAATTTGTAATAATCAAAAAAAGTTGGTTTGATTACTTTTGATTATTTTTGACTTATTTTTGATTTTTTTCATGAATTTTCATGAATAAATCTTAATGGCGGGAAAACTTTAAGCGAGCTATTCTTGTTTATTTGTATATCCAGATTATTTCGGGAGGGGCTTAACCATTTAGAAGAAATGAAATGACCAGGCGTCACTCCTTAGGCGTCTGATATGAAACGTTTCTAACTCTTTTAGTTAAACGGGCCCACTACAAGGGTTTTCGGGGTTTTATGAGTTGTGTTAATATGGGTATCTCACGAAAGGTATTTTAAGTCGTATTTCAATGAAAAAAATATTTTCAGGTAGGGCTTGGGTTGCCACCTAATCCTATTATATTTTTTTTTCACATATCCCCTATTATCTCAAAAACGTTCTGATAAACTTTTATGAATTATTGCATACACATTATCGACTACAATAACTTGTCTTACATAAGTGATTTTTAAAAAAAATTAAATCAGATATGGCAATTTATTTATCAAACGAAGGATATGGAAAGGAACTAATGGAAAAGTATCAATAAAGAACTAGTTACAGACTGTAGAATATTTAACTAGTTCGGAACTGTAGAAAAGCGGAAACAACTTCCACTGCCCGAAACATCATCATCACCCCCGAGGGTTAGTTGGTTTGAATACGCTCGAAGTAGGTATGATTGTCTTAAGAGGAAACTGACATCCAAATCGACCCTGTTTTCGGGGTCAACGAAATCGCTACAACGGCAGTCGGGCTGGTGCCGGAGCGTACGGGATTCTCAAAGGTCTAACGACTTCTGTTTAACATTCTTTGGTACGTCACGTCCCATGCTATGAATCGATGCGCCGACTAAGCAGGGCAAAGTGCTGTTACTACAACAATAGCGATTTGCAAAAGTATAGATAGATGTGACGACATAGCAACTAGGTCAAAGAAAGGGAGAAAAACTCTTGTACATTGAAGGCAATGTGTAACTGCCAGCGGGTTGGAGGCTTTTAATATACCCGTGGTAAGGTATGGTGGTCTTAAAAGGTCACTAAAATCACAGACCCAAAGGATGGAGGAGTCGAAAAATAGTTGCTTAACTAAATAGGGCGAAGTACTGCTACAATAATGATAGTAATAATAATAATAATAATAATAATAATAATAATAATAATAATAATAATAACAATAAAATTAATAATAATATTAACTTACTTATTAATAATAATAATAATAATATCAATAAAACACCACCATATTAAAATCGCCAACTGATTGCACGAAAAAGCGATTGAGGGTCGACTTATAGTGGTTCCTAATGCACTAGAGGCTCACCAATGCAACAATTGATATTTCCTACAGTGTATATATAATATACAGCTGTGATCAATATAATAGTAGTAAAATTAAAATGGATATCGTTCGACGAAATATGAATACGCTGTGATTTTAATAATTTTCATTTAAAATACTGCGAATTTTATAACAAAAACCACATCAAAAGAAATTTCTAAGCTTACACAAGTTTAAAGGAAGTTAATTAAACTTTAAAAAATGACATCAAAAATACCATTCCAATTTTTTGGCAGAATTTCTATAAAACTTTCGGGTACACAGTTTTGTAGACAAATCAATTTTAGTATGGTATTGTGCAAGTTAGAACTTGCTTAAAAATGCCCCTGAATATTCAAATTTTTTTTTTAGTCAAGGGTGTTGAGTGATTTCCTTCATTCAAAGCACGAAGGAAAACTAATTTTTTATGAAAAAAATACTCAACATCTTGACAAAAAAAAAATTCTAAAAAAATGTAAATCTTTAAAAGTTTAAATAACTTTCCTGAACTTTGTGTAACCTTTGAAATGTGTTTTTATGTGGTTTCTGTTATAGAATTCGCTGTTTTTTAAATGAAAACTATTAAAAACACAGTTTCTTTTTATTTCGCCAAACGATATCCAATTTAATTTCACTACTATTATATTCCACATAATTGTGTTTATAAAGGTACATATTTGATGCTAATTTATGGTGTAAACGAAAATGCATAAGCATGTGGTTATTTGTTAAAACCTACTCTTAGATTCCTCTTCCAGCCTACATAAATCGCACAAAAGGCGAGAATTATATAATACTTATATATATATCTGTGAAGTTATATATACATATAACCAAAAGTACATATTTCTATTTATATTCATTTCTAAAGTAGGTGCTAATCAAACGGTTTACTTAACCAAGAGCCAATATCGTACCAAATACTCATTGGCAAACAAAAAAATTAGTAACATTTGAGTTTGACCAAAGTAGGTACGAGTTCAGATGATCAACAGTAGTCAATTGTGTTGATGTTCAGTAAGGCATGTCAGTTGCTTTTATCTACTCGTAGTGCATAGTAAAAAATAATGTGTGATTTATGAAAATGTTATATAATCGAGATTGTGTCTAAAAATAAGGAAATAAAATAACAACAAAATTGTAAAAATTGTAGAACTTGGCAAGATGTCGGAATAGCTGAATGTATCCTTTTTAAAGGAAATTCAAAACCACGGCTATGCCTCATCTAGTCACTTGCTATGATTACTGGACAACATGAAAATATGTATGTATGTACGCATGATTTCTACGATATCAGTGTTTGCTGGAACTGGAATACACATCAGTTTTCGTGTACTTGTCTACGTCCACTTTTGGGCCCAGTTTCAGTAAATGTTTAACATAAAATATACGCTCGATTTATGTTCAAATAGAAAGATGTCAAAAAAAGTATAAGTATACATTAAAATATACATGTAATAATAAAAATAAATAACTGGCGCTATATACCTATAAAGATATTAAGGCCGAGCTTCTCTACCAAATTTGTGGTGTGTTCCTTCTAATTTTTCCTACAAATTGGAGGAACCTACGATATGGCGACTCGGAAGGGCATCTGGAAATGCAGAGGAATTTTTGCTGAGAAGCTTTTTAATGGCAGAAATACAGGGAGGGTTGCCGATCACTGCCGGGTCAAAAATTTTGGATATACCTGTTCCGTCGATTGAAGCTGTTACTTGTTATATTAAGCAAATGGAAAATGTTGGTGGATTTAGAGCTTCCAGTGCAGTTAAAACCCCTTCAAACTTCTATCTCCCTCCCTCATACGGTACTGCTTATGGGAATTTGGGCACCAAAAGTAGTAAATGTTGCTTATATGCCAAAAATTGTTTTCAAGACCTTTTCGAGGTAAGTTCGATATGAGTTCGCGACTAATTTCAGCAACTTTGGCTGTCAGTCTGGGATATCGGATACCTTTCGATATAATATCAGAAAAATTTCTAAGTTGCAACGAAATAGTTCACATATAATGCCGAAATAGAAATGAGGAAATGTTTAATGCTTCTAAACAATTTTTCCCAATTTTCCGGAAACTCAAAATATTTCCTTCTTCTTCTTCTTTAAATGGTCATCTAACCGCCTGGGCGATTTTGACCGTCCAACATAGCTCGCCAGTCGTTTCTTCGTTGCGCCAACTGGCGCCAATTGGAAACACCGCGGGATCGCAAATCGGTCTCCACTTGGTCCTTCCATCGGAGTGGTGGTCTCCCTCTTCCTCTGCTTCCACCGGCGGGTGTCGATAAGAATACCTTCTGGGCTGGAGCATCTTCGCTCATTCGCACTACGTGGCCTAGCCAGCGAAGCCGCTGTGTTTTAATTCGCTGAACTATGTCGGCGTCTGCGTAAAGTTCATACAGCTCATCATTAAATCTTCTTCGGTACTCGCCGTCGCCAACGCCAACGCGTAGAGGTCCACAAATCTTTCGAAGAACCTTTCTCTCGAATATCAAAATATTTCCTAGGTAATAATAAAATTATCTAAAGACCCTAAAATAATACCCGAAAGGTAGCGCTCGAATTCAGTTATTTCGAACAATTACATTTTTACATTACTTCACATGATCGCTTTCTTATCTAGCTTCTGATTTTAGTAAATGTAACATAACCTATCAAATTATATGCTATATGAGAAAATAGCACTTAACATATTTCGTCAATTTAATTACCAGAAAAATTATAACTTGTTTTGTTTGCAGACCTGAAAATCAGTTAGACAAGGAAAAATTAATTTTGAATCATACTAGCAAAGGAGTTACATGGAGATAAGCTAAGACTGAAAGCTTTATAACAAGGCCAACACCTACATTGCCTATCATAATCACTGGCTTGATAAGGAGAGTAAGCGTCAACAGGAAAATTGACATTACATTCCATCTGCAGATTTTTATCCGGCTACGAAAGAAGGCACATACAAACGTCATGAATGGGTAACAAAAGTAAGTCGACCAAAGTAAGTGGAGCTCTTTTTTGGTTTGTTTGAATTACATGTGTTTTCCTTCAACTTTCTCGTTTTCCTTTTTGTTTTATTATCCGCAAACCTGAAAGTCAACCACAAAAACCCACAGCTTTTGGAGGAGCAATCAACGTATATAATGAAGCAAACTCTCAGCTGATAGTCACATTCATAACCTGCACTTTTACCTCGCTCAACTGTAGTTGTTGTTAGTGGTGCATGGCCTTATACAAAACCACCACAAGGGACACATTTGGTAAACTATGGAAAATCTTAAACTGCGTACTTGACATTGTGATGTCTGACAGGCAGAGGGTTAACCGTTGTCAACAAAGTTTGATGATGAGTGGGCAGTTAACTAGCCGTGCACTTTACGAAGTGGTATATGTGTGTATAAGTATCATGCATAACTGCGATTAATAGACATCTCTTAATATGGGTTGAACTGATCCTTATTTTTTAAAAATGTCCTATAAGGAGTATAATATAACATCTTTTTTATGACTGAACGGGTATTGAGGACTTACTTTCCTTTCCTTCCCCCTCCTTTCCTTTCCTTTTTTTAATAAAATTTTTTTATTTCATGTCATTTTATTTTAGTATTTTATTTCGTTTTACTTTATTTTGTTTTACTTTATGTTGTTCTATTTTATTTATTTTATCTCACGTAAATTTTTTTTATTTTTCTGTACATTATTTCGTTTTACTTTATTTTATTTTTTTAAATTTGATTTTTATTTATTTTATTTTTTTAATTTCATTTCAGTTTATGTTATTTTTTTTCGTTGTAATCTTTTTTCTTGCAATTAATTTAATTTAATTAAGTTTTATTTTATTTTATTTTATTTTAATTTATTTTATTTTATTTTATTTTATTTTATTTTATTTTATTTTATTTTATTTTATTTTATTTTATTTTACTGTGTTTGGAAGCTGGCTTGAGGTCAACTAGTTTTAAATAAAACGCAAGTTTTTTTTTTTCTTTTAATTCGATATATTTCGATTACCCACTGTAATCGTCATCAGGAAATTTTTTTCAACTGTAACAAAATATAAACACAAAATATAAACACAAAATATAAATATAATAACAATTCACATTCAGTTTTTTAAAAACAAAAATTTTTTCTTTTTTCTCAAAGACATTCACTACATACATTTATTTGAGTGTCCGCATCAGTTGACGTGGTGTTTTACACTGGATTTTTGTTTGTCAACAAATGCCTAAACAAGTGTGCAGAGTTCGTATCAATGTCGCTTTTATAGTTGATTCGGTTGTTTGTTGGTGTGTTTATAATATGCAGCATTTCCAACGTAAATCTCTTGCTGTAATGCTGTTCTTGTTGGAGAACGGTCGCTTTGTCGAAGCTCGGTGTGTGGGAGTTTTTGGCACAGTGGGCCATGAGTGCTGTTTTATAGTTGTTATTTTGATGGCAATATTTGTAGTCTGATTTATGTTGTGATAGTCGTGATGCACATAACCGGGCCCACTGTGCCAAAAACTCCCACACACCGAGCTTCGACAAAGCGACCGTTCTCCAACAAGAACAGCATTACAGCAAGAGATTTACGTTGGAAATGCTGCATATTATAAACACACCAACAAACAACCGAATCAACTATAAAAGCGACATTGATACGAACTCTGCACACTTGTTTAGGCATTTGTTGACAAACAAAAATCCAGTGTAAAACACCACGTCAACTGATGCGGACACTCAAATAAATGTATGTAGTGAATGTCTTTGAGAAAAAAGGAAAAATTTTTGTTTTTAAAAAACTGAATGTGAATTGTTATTATATTTATATTTTGTGTTTATATTTTGTTACAGTTGAAAAAAATTTCCTGATGACGATTACAGTGGGTAATCGAAATATATCGAATTAAAAGAAAAAAACTTGCGTTTTATTTAAAACTAGTTGACCTCAAGCCAGCTTCCAAACACAGTTAAAGAAGAAAGGTCGCAAAAACAATTATTTATTTTATTTTATTTTATTGTATTATATTTTATTTTATTTTTTTTTTTTTGGTTATTTTATCTAATTTATTTTAGTTCATGTCATTTTATTTTCTTATACTTTATTTCACTTGATTTTATTGTGTTTTACTTGACTTCATTTTATTATTTTTTATTATATTTTAATTTATTTTATTTTCTTTCTTTTATTTTTTTTTATTATATTTATTTTGTTTCATGTCATTTTATTTTATTTTATTTTATTCTGTTATACTTTATTTGGTTTTATTTTATTTTTTTATCTCATGTCATTTGATTTTATTTTGTTATACTTTTTTTTGTTTTACTTTGTTTTATTTTATTTTTTATTTTATTTTTTTTTCTTTTATAATTTTTTTATCTCATGTCATTTGATTTTATTTTATTATACTTTATTTCATTTTACTTATTTTGTTTTACTTTATTTTTTTATTTCACTTTATTTTATTTTTTGCATTTTAATTCAATTTATTTCATGTTACTTTATTTGATTATATTTTATTTTATTACGTTATACTTTATTTCGCTTAACTTTATTTTGTTTTAATTTATTTTGTTTTAATTTATTATATTCTATTTTAATTTTTTTCTTTTTTTTTATTTTTTTCTTTATTTTATGTCAGTTTAATTTATTTAATTAAACTTTTTTCCTTTTACTTTATTTTATTATATCTTTTTTTATTTTATTTTATTTATTTTCATGTTATTTTCTTTTTTTTTATTTCTTTTTTGTTTTATTTGTTTTTTTTTTAAGTATTCATGAAACGAGCTCAAGGCCAAGAATAATAATTTTTCACTTTTTGAATTTTTATGAAAATTATTATTGTTTTTATTTTTTTTTTTAATAATCATTTTTAATTAGTTATTGAAAGTTTTTAATAACTAATTAATTAGTTGTCTAGTGATATTCGTAAGTCGGCGGTTCGTATCCGGCTCGAAGGACCATGTCTTAGCTTTATGGAGGGCGAGTAGTTTTTTTGAGTTATTTTTTATTTTATTTTTTATATAATATTATTGGTTTAGAGAGGAAAAGGGGGTGTACGGAGCACATGTTTGATATAGGGAGCCCTTTTCTGGTATTTGTTTAATTATTATTTTATTTATTTAAATTATTTGTTCTATATAGAACGGGGTGCGGCGCACCTGTTACACCATGTATGTGCGAGCACTGTTGGCTTTGCGCGGGATTGGCTTCCTCATTCTTGTTGTGAAAAACCCCGCTATGGGATTACAAAACATAAACTATATCTTTGGGATATTTCATAAGCTGCTTGCGAATTACAAGAGACTGCAGCGCAAATAAAATAGACGAAATAAATAGTTATAGCTTATATTTATATTTAAACATAAGCATTAGTACAATGAGATGTAACATCTTTTATAGTACAACAAAAAAAAAAAAAAAAAAGTTAACATTTTTACATTTTTAAAAACTTAAGAAGATAAAGTACACAATAAAAGTATCATAAAAAAAAAAAACAAAAACAAAAACCAAAATGTATAAACTTAAAATCTACAGAGTTTAATATAGGACTTAACTAGTTGAGTCAAGATGGTCGGTCAGAATTATGTGACAAGGTAGAGAAATAAGTGTATAAGACTTGCTTGACATTGCTTTTGTTTAGCTTACCCCTAACAGAAGCTGGTATGGAGTTCCAGGTTCTTATTGTGTTGACAAAAAACAGTCTGTTATGTCACTTAAACAGAGTAGAAAAATTGTTTAGAGACAACCGCCGCAGCTTTTCTTATAAATCCATTTCGGGAGCTGCTAAGCTTCTTCATCAGAGAAATTTTTGCACGCATTGCTAACCATTAATTGATGTCATCTAAACTCCTAGTTCTATTCTTCTTTTACCATATCCATGGACCACTTCCGCCATTTGACAGTTAGTAATGTGACCATGATGGATTTTTAGACAGATTATCAGCAGAACTGCCTTACCACGTGCTCTCGGTTTTATTATTCCTTTTGTATACCAACAATTTTTGTTGATTTACGGCCTGTACATTTTCAAGTATTCATGAAACGAGCTCAAGGCCAAGAATAATAATTTTTCACTTTTTGAATTTTTATTTTTTATTGTTTTTATTTTTTTTTTTTTATATTTTATTACTATAATTATTTGTTATTTTATTTTATTTTATTTTTTTTTATTTTATTTTATTTTATTTTTGTTTATTTTATTTTCTTTTTTTTTATTTTATCTTATTTTATTTTATTTTATCTGATTTTATTTTAGTTTATTTTATTTTATTTTATTTTATTTTATTTTATTTTATTTTATTTTATTTTATTTAAAATAATTTTATTTTATTTTATATTATTTCATTTTATTTTATTTTATTTTATTTTATTTTATTATACTTTATTTCGTATTTTTTTATTTTATTTTATTTTATTTTTTTTTGTTATTGCATTTTATTTTATTTTATTTTATTTTATATATCTAGCTCAAAACTCCCATCAGCATTTCCATATAAGCGGAGTGCCCCCCAAATTACATGTTCCTTCCTGATCCTGCTGGGTATGTTTCTTATTATTCTATGTCATTTGTGTAACTGTACGATAAGCCGTGATATAGAAGCATATATTTTCAATTTAAACTTTTTTGGCCTGACTGGTGACGCAGTTTCGTTATTAGAATTGAACAGAAACTTTACGCAAGTCACAACACGAACTTTCCTAAACCCGGTTATGTGCTTACCGCTGCTAATCATAGATATTTTTGAAAACAGTCGCAAGCACATACGTTTCAGTTTTCCACGTCAAAGACAGAATCTGTCAAAACCATTCGTACGGCTGTGGTGCGTGCGGTTGAACAATTTGTGGTTTGATGCCAAGAAGACGCTTTGACATTTTGGTTGCTCATTTCACACAACAACTCAAATCTGCATACACAGATACCATTTTATATTCATCTGCGAGCATCTAACTGGCCATCAACCGAAATCCAAAGCTGTTAAACCGAATTAAATTGGAAAAGCACAAATCCATGTTGATGAAATCGGAAAACAGCAGCCATTTGCATGTGCTGTCAGCAGGTTGAAAGACAAAACAACCATAAAACTTGCTGTCAGGCTGCTTGTGTTATCAACAAAACGCAAAATTTTGATTGTCTTACTTTTCAAAATGTCAACAACGGGAAAACCAAATTGTGAAACGATTTTGTGTCAAGCCCCCATATTAGCCATATTATTCTGAGCCAAAAAAAAAGACTTTTCCTTTTAAAATTATATTGCTATCATTTTTCGCAATAGCAAAAAAAAATATAGTAAGGCGTCAGAATTTAATATTAATTTTTCGAGGCCTAAAACTACTAAACATTGAAGTAAAAAAATGTAGCTGCATATAACCTGCCAACAACAAATGGGTAAAAATCTGGATAAGTAGTGAGTAGCACTTACCAAAAAAGTGGGTAATTTTAACCATGTTGAAATTGCTTCTCCGTGTAGGTGTGAAACCTTAGAGCCTGCATACTTTTAGGCAATAGTTGCTATCTACACAATTTTCATAATTTTGCGTTGATGTTAGTAAAAATTTGTGTTATTTTCCATATGAAATCTGAATGGTTAGCCATGGTTGGTAGGTTTTGAGCCTAATTGTGTCGTGAATTGACTAGTTTGGATATATATATCCCTCTGTAGACGACAATCATTAATGGCGGGCCACTTTGCATGGCTATGTTGAGAAGGTTTTTTTTTATCATCCGAAAGCCAATCGAAATTATCTCTATTTTCCTCTCATACCCATATGAGCTCTTTATAAAAACAAAAATATATACTTTACCCCAAAATCGATTAGCAGAAAACACTTTGTGAACCTAAATAATTTTTTTAAGAAACAGCACTTATTTCCTTATCAGTAAATACGCCAAACAGGGACAGTAAAAATATTGCATACTTTTAAGCAAATACATAATTTTTTTACGCTTTTTTACTTATAGAGTCTTGAAAATTCTCTACCAAATACGGCTAACCTTGGTGAAACTTTTATTTCAAACAATAACAAACTCTTACTAAGGCCAACGAATATTTATATTTGTTTCAAAAAAGTGCCTGAAAGTATGCAGATGCTCAGACCTCAAAGTATGCAGACAAAGATCAGCAATTTCGACATGGTAAAAAAGTGAACCTCTCCAAACGAAATTTCCGACGTTTTTGACTCACTGTTTAACCAGATTTTTACACATTGGTCGTTGGCAGGATTGGTGCTGGTATTCAGGAGAAAAAATGTGTGATTGTGTTGGAATCCGAGTTTTTACTTTGGCAAAAGTGGTTGGCTATTCTTGAGTATATTGAGAGTATGACACAAATTTTATTCTTGAGTGACTAGTTGGGAACAATTATATTCCATTGCAGACGAAAAGAATTAATAGCGAACTTCTTTTCAGATTTATGTAGAGAAGGTTGTAGTATTTTTTTTGATAGTCTTAAATACAGGCTAAGTAAGAAAAACATCAGGTTCGCAACTAGTATACAGACACAGTAACAATATTGCATACTTTTAGGCTAATACATTATTTTCTGAGATATTTACACCCATCGAGTCTTACCGTTAGCACTTTGTAGATTTCAGAATCACCCTGTATATATATATGTTTCTCTATTCAACATATGTATGCGGTAAGATTTTGCCAAATAAATGTATATCTACTTCGTTATGCATCGAGCCACAAGCGCTCGCAGCTTTGCAATCGTAAATATTATATTTTATGAAATATCCAAGCCAAATGCACGTACATTTCAGAATGAAAAATTAATAAATTTCCTTATAAATTTTCGTATTAAATATGTATTTTTTTTTCTCCATTTTCTCGTTTTGTATATAGTAAAATATTTGCTAGTAGAATATATATATAAGCGACTTTGAATAGATTTTTTGCCATTGCTGAATGAATATCCCTACAAAAAATTGTGTGACTAATCTCTAAAGATAGTGAGCCGCGATAAATACCTACAATTGATCCCCACTATTCCGTTGAGGCACAGTTGGGGTCAAGGCCGTATTTAGGGGGAGGTTTAACGGGTTAAGGGTCGATTTTTGACCCTTTTTTTTTGATCCAAAGTCTTTCACACAGGCGGACAGACGGACACTACGACCTTTATACTTTACTAGCAACCCGCCCCGGCTTCGAACGGAAATAATAAATTTAATTATGCGAGAGATTCGTACATATGTACTTACATGCATACGTACCGAGTTCTTTCACCATACGATCTAATTCAACATGAATGAGGTGGGGTGAGATTCCCGCATAGCTTCTAATGTTTCATTCGGTTGACAGCGAACAAACACACAAACAGCTTTTTTTGGAAAAAGTCCTGCTTTTGTTTAAAGAATCTTGGTTAAATAAGATATGAATCAACTATTTTTTTTGATGCAGAACGAAATTAAATATTTCAAAGTTTAACTTCAAGTAAGTTTCATTTTCATCGGTGGATTCTTTTATGATTTATGGCTGTGTAAACAAAAAATTTATGGTTTTTTACCACATTTTGTCCGATTGCCACGCCCCCTTTATATATTTCTCCACATTATAATGACATAAACCTTCCTCTTCAACCAATCTATGTATTAAAAAAAACCGCATCAAAATCCGTTGCTTAGTTTTCAAGATTTAAGCATTCAAGGGGAAATACAGACAGAAAAAGTGACTTTGTTTTATAAGATGTTAAGATGATTAAAAAAAAAAAATTCTGACGTGTACATGAAAATCGCCGATAAACGTGTATTTTTATTTTTTCCCCCTTTCCGAAAAAGTATATTCGGTTCATAGGACAGAACTAAAGCTCGTTTTTGTAACGCAGTGTAAACTGGCATTAGTCGCATCCTCCTTTGTGACTCATCCCGGATGCATTCTGGACTAAACGCATTTTTTGCAGGGTAACTTGCAATTCAAGCTGAAATAGAGCAATTCTGAACATTGTCTCTGGCATGAAAACAAAAAAGCTACTGTATTGTTTTAAATTAAGAGTAATGAAATAACTATTATGAATATATAATATGCAAATTTATTTATGATCTTAGGTTCATTGAAATTTGCATTTATTTTGTTATGCATCAAGATAATTAAAAGCGCCTAAAGTTATGCAGCCTACATATAGCAATCCATTTAAGTGGATGCTAATTAAACACAATCTTTGAAACAAACAAATAATGCATAAATTATTTAAATACTTTTAGTTATTCTAAATATTGAATAACATTAATTTTTCTCTCTTTACTTGCTTGATTGCATACTTTCAGGTAGATGAGGTTGAAGATCACTGTGGGGGGAATAATACCATTCTTTTAATAAATACAATTATTATTTAAAGCATTAAGTTCCACATAAATAAAAGAAGGAGACTTTTTCACTACGTTGAAAATGTTTTTCCGTGTACGTGTGAGGTCTAATGGACGGCATACTTTTAAGCAGTTGTTGTTTTCCATACAAATTCCAAGAATATGCGTTGGTGTAAAAATGTGTGAATTTTCGGAATCAGAGTTTCATCACGGTTAGCCATGGTTTGTAGGGATAACACAAAAATTTGTCTCCCGGAAGACCAACGGAATGTGTGTCGAAATCAAGAAGCGCCTAG
Organism: Merzomyia westermanni; assembly: GCA_949987695.1. NCBI lineage: Eukaryota > Metazoa > Arthropoda > Insecta > Diptera > Tephritidae > Merzomyia > Merzomyia westermanni. Next base: position 67,958,289 of record OX465290.1, read on the forward strand.
AAGTATGCAGCTTTATAGACCTCCATAGAAAAGCAATCTCACGCTCGGTACAAAATGAATCTCTGCGAACAAAATTATCCATGGGTGGCTAGCAGGATTGATTCTCATCTATGTTATTGAGGCATTTCTCAAAGTAGTTAAAAGATAACAGGAACTTCTGGATGTATAGTAGCCTTCTACTTAACAAACGTGTGCATACTTTTAGGCGCTCCACTAGCTAAATAATGGTATCAATATAAAAGATCATTTAAGCCGTTTGGTTGATGGAACAAAACAGATTCGAAGTGCAATATTGCGTCTTACATAATTAAAGCAAAATTATAAATCCACTTTTGCCTATTCAATAAACTATTTCACAGTGACTGGCTGCCTCAAAGTCAATTAGAGATATGCTACAGACAAATCTTGAAGCCCCACTAATCACATTTTACATTTGTTTGCAAAGCTTTTCTATTTCAAATCAGCTTCAAGCTATCACTTGAAACTCTCTTTGCATACACTAACAAAAATTAATTAAAATATGAGAGCATTGGTTATAATCATGCACAGGTAAAGTGCTCTCACCTTTCTTTTAAATATCTGTCGCAACTAGCAATAACAGCAAAAGTCTATGTATGGCGAAATCGAGTTATTGGCAGCATTGACTTGTCTGTACTAAGTTCTATTATCAGACAAATTTTCATGGATTTTGCGCAGAAAGTATAGATTTTATAAAACAATAACCAAACAGCTAAAGTCGGTTTGCAGTTTAGTTGAATTTATTATAACAGACTAGCTCAAGAGAAACTATTAAATTTAGTAAAAGTATAATAACTTTTGTTGTAACAATAAAAAAAAAATTTACTTAAAGTGTAAGTATTTATAATAACAGCCGAACTCAATATTGGTAAGAAAAATGGTTTAATTTATTTAAAAGGGAATTACTTGGTTCTGTAATAGCAACCAAAGTCTTCTTTAGTTTGAAAAGTAATTTTCTTAAGCTATAATAATGAAAATAGTTTAAAATAAGCTTACAGAAAGTTAGTGGTATATGAAATTTCATGAAATTTAATTAGCATCAAAAACTTTCGAGAACCAATTCAAAAAGAGAGCCAAACTGCATATTTTGTTCTTTAATTGCTGAAAATTCTAATTTTGCTTTGAGAATCAAACAAATTAAAACATTGCTTTTTAGTTATCTTACATGGAATGTGAAAGTTTCAAATTCATCTAATTTTAATGATTTTATTTTACGATTTTAGCTTCGAAAATTCCAAAAATTGACTTTGGCTGTTACTACCTGTGGCCACAGATCTAGCAGTGAGCTATATTTACAAGGCAAGGAATAATTTGAAATGTTTGTATGTAAGCGCTCATTAAATTATATATGCATGCTTTCATTTTAAGCATACTTGTTGCTGAGTCGATGCTGCAGCTATGTCTCAAGCGAAACTACCTACGAGGTGATAGTCATTATTACTAAAAAATTACGTATACGCCATTTCTAACAGACGTCGCAATACCTTTAAACAACCATTAAAGGGGTGAATATAACTACACCATTCAAAGCAAATGAAGCTGAAGCCTTACATAGTATATACGAAATGTGACAGGAGTGAATAAATGTGTTTATATATAGACATGTTGTAACTCGTATATACATTAGGGTGTTTAATCTTGAGGTACATTGCTCTCGGAATTAAATGAAAATTACTACAGACTGAAAAATCTTATTAAAGCAACAATCACATGTGGCAAATACAATATCTTTTTAATTCCTTGTATGCAGTGTGTAAACGTGATTTTTGCTTTTAGTCTAATAAATTGAATATGGACTCTAGACTAGTATTTTTTTAATTCCACACAGTTTTTATTTTCTATCAAAAATAAGATTTTTTAATTGGGCGGGAAAGGGGGGTGGTAAATATGTGTACCATCAGGAATTTTGTGTGGTACATATTTGTACCAACCCTGACGAAAGGGTTAAGTAGGATAAAGAAAAAATAATCACCTGAAAATCAAACACCCTAATGTACACACATCTAGCCGTAACTAATTAGATGTATATCAATCGAACTGAAAAAGCAATAAATTCGCTGATAAAGTAAGATACAAAGAAGATACTGAAATCTATGGTAAATCAATTGATTGCGAATCTTTAAGCATCCTAAGGTCAGGTTTGGATAGTAAAACCATAAGCTTCCATATCCAATTAAAAACTCTGCAGCAAGGGTGCTTTACTTCCTTTATCATCAATGAATATTGTGAAATCACACCGATGCACTTGGAAACCCAAAAAAAATGATAGAACGAGCAAGAAGAGAAGTCTTTTTTCAACATTTTCTTGAACCATAAACTTGACTGCTTGTGCTCGTAAGTCTTTCAAAGGAAGTACCGTGAATATTTAGCTTCTACTCAAGTTTAATAGTGGTTAGGTAGGAAATATATATTTTCTGCCCTAAGGAGCATTCACAGTGGGCACAATTGCCCTCGAGTGGAAGTCAATGAAATAACACTGCAAAAAAGCGTGCGCCTGATCTCTGAAAAGAGTGATTCGCGATCGATATCTTTAGTCTACCGTGGGCTACAATTGATCCCAACTATTCCGTTGATGCGATAACTCGAATTTTATTTCTGTAGCCTACTTTTAAGTGCTGTTAATCCCTTAAGTATATAGGCTATAATACAAAATGCATAAGTAAATTTTTATTTGTGTAGCATACTCATATGGTTGTAAGTCAATTTCAGTTTCTGTAGCATACTTATAGTAGTTAAAAGTTCAAGTTTGGCTAGAAAGTGGATTAGTCCTTTCGTCCCCTTTCGGGTATAAATGGGTGCAATTGGTTTCTCCATAGGACATGCTCAAATAAATGTGAACAGCTCAACCCATACAAAGTGACCAGAACTGGCTACAGTCGCATCCTCCTTTGCGACTCATCCCGGATGCATCCTAGACTAGTCGGATTTTTTGCAGGGTACCAGTTCAGGCATAAAGAGACCAATTGCTCACTTAATAGGAACTGCTCAAACAAAAGGGATCACTTCAACCCACACAAAAAGTTTAAAACTAGCATTAGCCGCATGCTCATTTGTGACTCATGACGGATTCATTTTGAAATAATGGCATTTTTTGCAAGGAAGTTTAAAGGAATATTTTCTCAACCTCATTTCAAAAAAATTGCCACCATGTGCTTCCACGGGATTAACACTAATTATCAGAAAGCTGCCAGCATAAATTGGCTAATGAGACTTAATTGCCAGCAAATTTGATTAGAATTATGTTTTGATTTATATACGTTTTTACGTACATTTTCTCTAGATGCAAGTTTGCGCACTATTAAAGCACCTCAGACATAATTGCAAAATAATATCGTGCTTATGCCGCTAATGAATAATTACAGACACACAATTTTCTAACTAATGTATTTGGTAAATACTTGAGTGTATAAGAATGATAAGCATACTTATGTACGAGAACGGTACGTGTGGCAAACAAATTAATTAGTTTTGCTATAGGCAATACGGTTACAGAGTTTTAATTAAACTTTATGACATGAAGTAAATCGTATGCATTTGAAGCTTAAAAAAGCATATATAATTCAATTAGGTAATTTATTTATATTTTTTATTTTATTTTATTTTATCTTAGCATATTTTATTTTGTTTTATTTTATTTTATTTTAGCTTATTTTATTTTATTTCATTTTGTGTTATCTTATTTTATTTTATATTATTTTATTTTTTTTAGCATATTTTATTTTGTTTTAAGTTATTATATTTTGTTTTGTGTTATCTTATTTTATCTTATTTTATTTTAATTTTTGTTATCTTATTTTATTTTATTTTATTTTATTTTGTTTTATTTTATTTTATTTTATTTTATTTTATTTTATTTTATTTTATTTTATTTTATTTTATTTTATTTTATTTTATTTTATTTTATTTTATTTTATTTTATTTTATTTTATTTCGTGTTATCTTATTTTATTTTATATTATTTTATTTTATTTTAATTTAGCTTATTTTGTTTTGTTTATTTTATTTTATTTTATTTTATTTTATTTTATTTTATTTTATTTTGTGTTATCTCATTTTATTTTATATTATTCAAGTTTATTTTATTTTATTTTGTGTTATCTTATTTTATTTAAATTTTTTAAATTTTATTTCATTTTATTTTATTTTGTTTTTGGTTTTTTTTCATTTTTTTTATTTTATTCTATTGGATTTTTTTTAGTATTTTATTAGATTTTTTTTTTAATCTTTTATTCTTTTGCATTTTTATTTCAACGAAACTTTTTCAGCTTTACGACGAAAATTTGTTTGACTATACAGTTTATGGATCGGTATCAATAAACCACAATAAATACACATTTCAGGGAAACGATTCCTACACAGCTAGGTATATTATAATAGGTTCCACTAGAGTATAGACTTTATCACTTGATTTCAAAGATTTTGTCTATTTAAAAAATTTCTTCATCCCCAAGCAACTACTGGCCCAAGAGCTTAAAAATTTCCAATGCGGCCCTGAACAAATGTAAACTGACCCTGAATAAGTGTAAAGTTAAATTTTGCATAAATGTATTCCTTTAAATGACGAAAAAACGAACGAAATCCAAAAAAAAAAATATTGAAATAAATTAAAATTCAACATGTATAAGCATGTTTTTGCCAACAAAGGATATCGGACTACCGACATGCATGGCTGTTACAGCAATAAATATTAAGAGCCATAGTTTTGAAATAAATAAAGCAATAAAAAGCAGCTAATTATTTAACCAACCAATTGCTGGATTAAATAGCACTGAACTTATGCTTATTTCGCTTAATGGAATTTTTTGTTAGCCATGAAAAGCAAATAATTTAATAGGTTTCCATTATTTCTTTGAGAGAGCAGCACCGTTAAACCAAATGAAATGGACCATATTTATTATTCGGTTTTAAAAATGTAAATATATACTTTTATTATAAAATACATTGGCCGGTAACAAATTGGTTGAAAGCAAAGACCACCTTGGGAGAGCTGGTATGAAGTTCCTAACTAGTGTTCGGCCAATTTTCAAGTTAATATTCGGGCCAAAAGCCAGAATTTTGAGAAAATTTATGTATATAAATAGTATATTATGTATGTAAATAGTAACCGAAGGGTACCACTCGTTGGTAATTTGGGGGTGAAGGGTTGCGGTCGCTTTTCATATCCAATATAAATAAATTTTAATCTGTATGTCTCTACTTTCAGCACCATCATCTGCCATTTTCTCTTGTAGGAGGAAACCCATGAAATAAATTTTCAAAGCATTTACGATTTAACACGAAAATGACAAACGAGCAACGATAAAAGTGTGATACTAAAGACACTTAAGTCGCTCAAACTACTTGCTAGACATAAAATACGATAGGAATTAGGGTGTTCCTTATATTCACTCTCATTTATAAGTTTAGCTTCAATATCTAGCAATATTTCGGTCAAAACTGCATTCAGTTCCACACAGCGATTTTTGAGTGATGCGTGTGTAAACATACAACCGACAAAAATTCTAAAAACTGTTTTTTTTGGCTGCTGTTATTCTACTAAGTAAGCCACGTGTGTATAAATTTTTCTTTGATATCTTTAATGTATAGACATCGATTTGATACTTTATTATATGCAAAGACTAGCAACCCGCCCCGGCTTCGCACGGAAATAATTTAATGTACATACAATTACATGGAATTCAGTACGGCAATAAAGTCATGAATTTAAAATACATACATACATACATACGTCCGATATTTAATTATGGGAGAGATTTGTACATATGTACTTACATACATACGTACCGAGTTCTTTCACCATACGATCTAATTCAACATGAATGAGGTGGGGTGAGATTCCCGTATAACTTCTAATGTTTCATTCGGTTGATAGCGAACAAACACACAAGCAGCTTTTTTTGGAAAAAGTGCTGCTTTTGTTTAAACAATTCTGGTTAAATAAGATGTGAATCATTTATTTTTTTTGATGCAGAACGAAAGTAAATATTTCAAAGTTTAACTTCAAGTAAAGTCCATTTTAATCGGTGGATTCTTTTATGATTTATGGCTGTGTAAACCAAAAATTTATGGTTTTTTACCACATTTTGTCCGATTGCCACGCCCCCTTTATATATTTCTTGATATTATAATGACATCAACCTTCCTCTTCAACCAATCTATCTATTTAAAAAACCGCATCAAAATCCGTTGCTTAGTTTTCAAGATTTAAGCATTTAAGACATCCCTATGACTATGTTTTATAATATGTAGTGATAGTGAAGTGATTTATAAAGAGTTAGCTGCAAAAGTAAAGAGTAAGAAAATAGCAAACACCCTAATGTGGATAATGCACACTCTGTTAAAGTGGTAGCAAAGAAAAATTTTAGCAAAAGCGAATGAGGAGAAATATATGCTGGAAAAATGTCAACTACCTGACTTAGCAGTGCGAGTGAAATGCTTGGCACTATCCTCTGCGGTCATCGATGGTGAAACGATTCGCAAACTTTTCCACGTTTTCATTGCGTCGTAAATAACGCTTGTAAATAGCTTTGGAGGCATTAAATGGTTTTGTCAGTTTAAGGTATCAAATACACTTCGGAACTGACAAGTCGAATTGAGCTGAAGGACAGATGAAAAATTCCAAAAAAAAACAAAGTTAAAAGTAACTACCCAATAGCCATTTGGGTTTGAGACACAGCAGAACTAACGTATTTCTCTTACTTGTAAACTACTAAACCGATCTCTTCGAATTTTTGTACACTTATTCTGAGGAGCATAGGATACCTTCTAATACCTCGCATGGTTATATAGATATGGGCACTAATATTATAAACGTGAATATTTGGATGTTAAGAGTTTTGCTTTTATTACTTAATTACGTGAGAACGGAACAACGAATTTTGATGAAATTTGGTATGCAGACAGCTAATAGTCTCGAAGAAAATATAGATTATTTCTTTTATTGTATTTCATTTCATTTTACTTTATTTTTATTTAATTAATTTTTATAATTAAAACTTTATTTTATTTTATTTTAAATTAATTTATTTTTTTAAATTTATTTTTATTTTATTTTAATTTGTTTTATTCTATTTTATTTTAATTTGTTTTATTTTGTTTTATGTTATTTTATTTTACTTGATTTTATTTTATTTTAATTTGTTTTATTCTATTTTATTTTAGTTTGTTTTATTTTATTTTATTTTAATATATTTTACTTGTTTTTATTTTATTTTAGTTAAATTTGTTTTATTCTATTTTATTTTAATTTGTTTTATTTTATTTTGTTGTATTATATTTTATTTTATGTTATTTTATTTTACTTTATTTCGTTACATTTCATTTTATTTTATTCTATTTTATTTTATTTTTCTTTTTTTTTATTCTATTTAATTTAATTTAATTTTTATTTTTATTTATTTTTCTCTCTTTTATTTTATTTGACTTTGTTTATTTTTTTTGTATTTTATTTTATTTTATTCCATTGTATTTTATTTTTCTTTATTTTGTTTTATTTTGTTTTATTTTATTTTATTTTATTTTATTTTATTTTATTTTAATATATTCTACTTATTTTTATTTTATTTTATTTAAATTTGTTTTATTTTATTTTATTTTAATTTGTGTTATTTTATTTTGTTGTATTATATTTTATTTTATGTTATTTTATTTTATTCTATTTTATTTTTGTTTTTTTATTCTGTTTAATTTAATTTAATTTTTATTTTTATTTATTTTTCTTTCTTTTATTTTATTTGACTTTGCTTAATTTTTTTGTATTTTATTTTATTCTATTGTATTTTATTTTTCTTTATTTTGTTTTATTTTATTTTATTTTATTTTATTTTATTTTATTTTATTTTAATATATTCTACTTGTTTTTATTTAAATTTGTTTTATTCTACATTATGTATTTTATTTTAATTTGTTTTATTTTATTTTGTTGTATTATATTTTATTTTATGTTATTTTATTTTACTTTATTTCGTTACATTTTATTTTATTTTCTATCTCTATGGCGCGATATACAACAGGTATATCATCATAAACCTCCTAAGAGATTTTTGCGCCAAGCTTCTCTTCCAATTTGTGGTGTGCCGATTTGAATTTTCCCTACAAATTGGTGGGACCTACAGTTTTTTGCCGACTCCGAACGGCATCTACAAAGGAGACGAATTTTTGCTGAGAAGCCTGTCATGGCAGAAATACACTCGGAGAGTTTGCCAAACCACTGCCGAGGGGCGACCCCGTTTTGAAAAACTTTTTTCAAATCACTTTTGATGTTACCTGTACCAGGGCTCGAACCATGGACCGTCGGTGTGGTAGGCCGGGAACACTACCTTCACACCACGGCGGCCGCAATTTATTTTATTCTATTTTATTTTATTTTTCTTTTTTTATTCTATTTAATTTAATTTTTATTTTTATTTATTTTTCTCTCTTTTATTTTATTTGACTTTGTTAATTTTTTTGTATTTTATTTTATTTTATTCTATTGTATTTTATTTTTCTTTATTTTATTTTATTTTATTTTATTTTATTTTTCTGAATATATTCTACTTGTTTTTATTTTATTCTATTTAAATTTGTTTTATTCTATTTTATTTTAATTTTTTTTATTTTATTTTGTTGTATTATATTTTATTTTATGTTATTTTATTTTACTTTATTTCGTTACCTTTTATTTTATTTTATTTTATTCTATTTTATTTTATTCTATTTTATTTTATTTTTCTTTTTTTTATTCTATTTAATTTAATTTAATTTTTATTTTTATTTATTTTTCTTTCTCTTATTTTATTTGACTTTGTTTAATTTTTTTGTACTATTTTATTTTATTTTATTCTTTTGTATTTTATTTCTCTTTATTTTATTTTATTTTATTTTAAAAATGTTGTTTTCGCGACCTTTTCTTTTCAACTTACGAATTTAGCTGGCTCGAGGTCGATTTTTCTTTTTTCCAAAAATCAATAAAAACACAAAGGTTTCTTTGTTTTGTCGATATATTTCGATTACCGTCGGTAATCGTCTTCAGGAGTCAGCATCCCATCCACCGCATCCTTGATGGCGGCAACCTCCGCTTAGAAAACGCTACAATGATCAGGTATCCTAAATTTCGTGCTAATCCCAAGTTCCTGACAGTAACCCCCCCAACACCTTGACCCGTCTGCAAACAGATTCGCCAGAGCCTCTCCTCAGATAGGTTCTCCGCCTGTCCACTCGTCGGCGCACAGTAATCTGTTCTGTTAGGGACAAAGTCAAAGCTTGATAGTATATTGGAATGGCCATACTGCACAAGCCTATATCCAGCGTCTCGGAACCTAATTGCAGCCCGAGCTGCGCCTATTTTTCCGACAAGGTCAACTGGGTGCAGATTGAGCATAACATTCAATGCCAGGGTAGAAGTGGGGGGCACGGTTACTTTTTAATATTTTTTTATTCCATATAACACTGAGTATACTTGACATACTATTTATATTTTTATATAGATCGAACGTACAAAATGGATTTCAAATGAAAGGGGAATGTCGCATGTTTCATTGGGACTTTTCTATTTTTCGATATATTTATCGATAAACTAGTTATCGTTCAAAATATGATTCCCCTAAAGCCTCGAGCTTTAAAAATGAATACTGAAAGAACAAATTCAACTTAAGTTCTAGCTTAAGAGTTCTTTGCAGATGTAACCCTAGATATTTATCTGTGTTGTTTCTTTAAATATTGTTTCTAAATTTATTTGTTTTGATTTGTTGAGTTTCCGAATGAAACTAAACACTGAGGATGGCGGAACGCCGAAACCTTTTTGTTACAAACCCAAATTTGACAAGGATTGACGGAAAATCGTTCTAATTTACATCAACTTTCTAAATTTCTTAAAGGTTGACGAAATATTCCTTCGACGTTTGTTGGGTTTGTTTTTTATTTTAAGAAATTGTTTTTACATAAAACATTTTGTTCACAAGGGAACTAAATTATTAAAACAACAAAAAATTCCTTGAAAAGCGACCACCTTTTCTTCGAGCGTTTCGTAAAGTATTAGCTTCAATTGATGTTATCGCCACACCACGTTGGGGTATTTTTTCATAAGTTGCAAGAAATTTTATTTTGGTTTTAATGTTGGTGTTGTATGCCGCCCAAGGTTGACGAAAAAATTTGTAAAAAATTTCCACCTGATTTGAATGTTTACTTGTGTGTAGATTTCATAAAAAACAGTAAAATTTGTTTATTTCTGTGAAGGTGTGACCCCATGTCACATTTCGCATATATACGCCTGTAACCTAACATTTCAACCTTATATTCTATTTAAATTTATTTAAAACCAACAGCTTGTTTAAACAAAATTTTGAATAAAGTAAATAAAGCCTTAGATATCATTTGTAAATCATTATTTGAGTAAAAAATTGTCACATTATTATATTCAATTCATATTATAGACTAGTAAACCTGGGCACGACTCGCTGCGTGTCAGAACTTATAATAGACTGAGTCCGATTTTAATCATTATATCTTCCATTCCAGATAAGACATGCAACTTAATCACATCGCTTATCGCGATACTTATTATATCGTTTTGTTCGATACCCATATTGTACTAACACATTTTTTGTTAAAACGGTCCACATATTGATCGATATCTCCAAAACAGCTGAAGCTATAAAAATAAGGGATATATTTAATTGTAGGTTCGACGTCTATCATTGCAACAGTGAAAGTCCCAGTCAATTCCATGTTTTAGTTTTGGAGTGATGCGCGTCTAAACATACAAACAAACAGACAGACAAAATTTCTGAAAACGTTTGCTTTGGCTTCCATTGGCTTAATAATGATCCCTCCTATCAGTGTGAATATCTGCAATGTACAGACATCGACCTGTTACAATTTTATTATATATAGAGATTTCTAAAATATGTCTTTTGAAAATCGAACATAAAACCGAGAAACTATAGAGAGAAAACGAATTTGGTTGTTTTTACAGGGTGCCAAAAATGTGTGTCTTTTTTTTTTTGAAAGCAGAAAAAGTTAAATGTTCAAATTGGTGGAAACTTTTGGCACTTTTTTTCTCCATATAACGTGATAGGCTCTATTGTGGACAATAAGACTTAGAAGCTGACGCTGTTGCCGAGTTGGTTTTATTTATTCTGGTTCTGCTCAAAAAGGTGTTAGGTAGCAAGGTCAACGGACATAGAGTAAACTTCTTAAAAGGGAAATAAGGTGCATTGTATTACCCCTTCAGACATTTAATAGCTTCTCTGCGGCCTGCGATTTTTAATTTCCAATTTCCATTTTACAATATAAATTTAAATCAATTGTGGTTATGCCATATTGCGCTAAGAAATAAAATCAATTGACCTTCTTTCCCTTAATCTTATTACGTGTAAGAATCATCAAAACTATAACTAGGTATATAATGTTTTGTTTCAAGCGAATTTAAACATCCTAATTTTTTTCATTTATATACAAGGTGGCGCAAAAGTAAGCTTCCGATGTTCAGCATATCGGTTGTGGCACGTGCAGTGTGTGCTGTTGCACCGTCTTGTTGGAACCACATGTTTTCCAATCCCAATTCATCAAGTTGCGCCAAAAAGAACTCGTTGATCATTGCTCTGTAGCGCTCACCATTCACAGTAACCGTTTGGCCCCGATCGATTATTGGTCAAATAAATAGTCAGCAATATTCCGCGTTCTGGAGCAGTGTAGCGTAACATTGTTTAGTAAAGTGTATTTCGCATGTGTTTACTACACAAATGTCAAAACAGAACTGACTTTAGGGGCCAATCGCAAAATTTATAGCATTTTCTGATAGGAGGATTACTTTTGCGCCACCTTGTATATTGAGCCAGAAGTAGTGCTGCAGTCAAATGGTTTAACTATCGATTAGTTCTGTGCTAGACGAATTTTTCGCAGGATACTTCAGCAATACTAATTTACTAATCTATATTAAGGAGCAAGAGCTTTATTGAGCTTTCTCATATATAGTCTCATACAAGCAGTATAAAAGCTCGTATGGGTGTGGGGTGATTTTTTTCTACTTTTTGTTAACTTACATATTTATTTACAAAATAGTAATAATTGACTTGTTTTCTGCTAACACTAAGATCGTTTTGAAAAGCCAAACCCCATATTCATAAAAAATCAAATAAGTTTAGAAAGCTTTTTAAAACGGCACTTGCATACAAATTTTGAACTATAAGAGCTTTATAACCTTTTTTTTTTATGAATATAGGGAAAGTATTTTAATGTTGAGCTTTCAAAAATCTTTTTTGGGTGTATCAGAGCTTTTAAGTCATGCTCATTTTGTAAATGTATGTGTGTTGCAGTCACTGTTCTAAAAGCAAAAAGGAATTGCGATTTCGAGTACTGCAAACAAATAGAGCCAGTGGTTTTATTTTGTGCAAAAAACGCACGCATAATATATTAAATTATGTAGAGTAAACAAAAAATAAAAGGTAAAACAAATAAACAGTAAGGGAAGTGAGCATTCAAGTTTGCATTCAATCCATTTTTCGGTGGCCACAAAGCTACAATACTTCAATGATGGTCTTATGAAAATATTGATCCGCTAGGAATCACGGTAAGGATATTTTACTTGACCTTTTTCACTTGGCGTTTCTCTTTAAATCAATGTAATGTATTTCAACGGAAGATGGAAAATATGAAAATATTTTTGAAGAAATAATTGGAATAAAATTTAATGAAACTGAATAGAAATGAATGAATGAATACGATTGAAATAAATTGAATTACGTTTGTATAAAAACAATTGAGCTCTCTTGTTTTCTTGACCCGTAAATTTTAAAGTATGCATGACTACAAAAGGGTTCGAGGTCAAATATAATAATTTGTATGCCACAGCTTTTCTTATAGATCCATTTCGGAATTGCGAGGCTTCTTCATTAGAGCAATTTTTCCACGTTCTGTTAACTATTAGGCTAACAGAACGATGGTTTTTTTGTTTGCTTAACTCCTCTTTCTACTCAATTTAGACAGCTATTTAGCAAATTCCGATATTCGCCGTACATTAAAAAATTAATAATACAAATACTGCTAGGAGTCTGAAATTCTGGATGATAGGCTAAAAATTTCGCGGAAAGTTCCAAGAAGCAAAGCATGTTCCAGCAAATAATGAGGCCCTGGTGACTGACGTCTAGAACGTTTTTAAACTAGGGAGAGAACGAATGAAGCTCCGGTAAATGACGGACTAACCCTCGAGATATTCAAACATGCAGGTGAAGGGTTAGTCAACTCTTTTGCGCATACATCCAGGGTATAACTTGAGTGTATACTGCCCATTATATAGTAAAATGATTGAGAAAACTGAGACAAAACTTTTCTTTAACAAGATGCTGAAGAAAATGTTTCGAAGGAAAGAACTGGCAATTGGTTATAAATGGGACAAAAGTTCTACCATTTCCGTCCAGGATAACGATGACCATGCAAAGTATGTTTTGTCAGTATGTTTTGTCAGTAAATTTGAAACTGAAGAGCTGCGTCTACTTAAGAACCAGCTTTAACACTTTAAGGAGTCATCTCCGTAAGTACTATATGTATATAGTACTAATGAGATTCATCATTCGATCACTTGCGGAACCACAGACGTATTCTAAATGATCATCACACTGAGTCGGGATTGTCCAGGCAGACTAGAGTCATGCATGATCGAGTAATCGAGTGGAAACATCTGTAGAAGATTTCTCCCGTGATGCGAACTGAGTATGTTTGAGCAAATTTTATAATGTGCGAATAGACAATAATGTCCCGAAACTGAAGGTCTTCCAAGAAATATCCACATTTATCAGGGGAGGAAGAGGGACGTCCCCAACAAACCTTTTACGAATAAAGTGGATAATTTCATGGCACCTGTCAGGGTTTCCGATTGCCGTCGTTTATCGTTTATAAGTCATAACCGGGTATGCTTTCCAACCAACAGCCAAGATGATTTCTTCTTCTTCTTTAAATGGTCATCTAACCGCCTGGGCGATTTTGACCGTCCAACATAGCTCGCCAGTCGTTTCTTCGTTGCGCCAACTGGCGCCAATTGGAAACACCGCGGGATCCCAAATCGGTATCCACTTGGTCCTTCCATCGAAGTGGTGGTCTCCCTCTTCCTCTGCTTCCACCGGCGGGTGCCGATAAGAATACCTTCTGGGCTGGAGCATCTTCGCTCATTCGCACTACGTGGCCTAGCCAGCGAAGCCGCTGTGTTTTAATTCGCTGAACTATGTCGGCGTCTGCGTAAAGTTCATACAGCTCATCATTAAATCTTCTTCGGTACTCGCCGTCGCCAACGCGTAGAGGTCCACAAATCTTTCGAAGAACCTTTCTCTCGAATACTCCCAGAGCCGCCTCATCAGATGTTGTTAGTGTCCAAGCTTCTGCACCATATAGCAGGACGGGTGCGATGAGTGACTTGTAGAGTGTTATTTTCGTTCGTCGAGAGAGGACTTTACTTTTCAATTGCCTACTCAGTCCGAAGTAGCATTTGTTTGCAAGAGTAATTCTTCGTCGGATTTCTAGGCTAACATTATTGTTGGTGTTAATGCTGGTTCCCAGGTAAACGAAGTCCTTTACTATTTCGAAATTATTGCTGCCAACAGTGGCTTGGTTGCCAAGGCGCGAATGCGCTGACTCTTTGCATGATGACAGAAGGTACTTCGTTTTGCCCTCGTTCACCACCAATCCCATTTTCTCCGCTTCTTTTTCTAATTTGGAGTAAGCAGAAGTTACGGCGCGGTTGTTAAGGCCAATGATATCAATATCGTCAGCATATGCCAACAGTTGCACGCTTTTATAAAATATTGTTCCAACGCGGTTAAGTTCTGCAGCTTGTATTATTTTCTCCAGCATTAAATTAAAGAAATCGCACGATAGGGGGTCACCCTGTCTGAAACCTCGTTCAGTTTCGAACGGCTCGGAGAGGTACTTCCCAATTCTGACCGAGCTGGCGGTGTTGCTCAAGGTCATTTTGCATAGCCGTATAAGTTTTGCGGGGAAACCAAATTCAGACATAGCGGCATATAGGCAGCTCCTTTTCGTGCTATCGAAAGCGGCTTTAAAATCAACAAAGAGATGATGTGTGTCGATTCTCTTTTCACGGGTTTTTTCCAAGATTTGGCGTATTGTAAAAATTTGGTCGATGGTAGATTTACCAGGTCTGAAGCCACACTGATAAGGTCCAATCAGTCTGTTCACATCAGGCTTCAGTCTTTCGCACAATACGCTTGATAGGACCTGATTCCGGGATAGTTGGCGCAGTTTGCAGGAACGCCCTTCTTGTGGATTGGGCAGAGAACACTTAGATTCCAAACTTCAGGCATGCATTCATCCGACCATATTCTGCATAGAAGCTGATGCATGCGCCTTACCAGCTCCTCGCCTCCGTGTTTGAATAGCTCAGCAGGCAAACCATCAGCGCCAGCTGCTTTATTGTTTTTCAATCGGGAAATTGCTATTCGCACCTCATTATAGTCGGGTTGTGGAACGTCAATTCCATCATCTTCGATTGTGGGCTCGGGTTCGGCATCTTCTCTGGTTTCTTGCTCAGTTTCTCCATTTAAAAGGGCAGAGAAGTGATCCCTCCATATTCTGAGTGCTCTCTGAACATCGGCCACCAGGTCGCCGTTCTCATTCTTACAGGAGTTTGCCCCGGGTTTAAAACCTTCTGTCATTCGCCGAATTTTTTGATAGAATTTTCGGGCATTATTCCCTTTGGCCAGCATCTCAAGCTCCTTTATTTCACGCTTTTCTGCCTTTTTTTTCGCCCGGAAAAGCCGCCTCGCTTCCCCACTCCTCGTTGCATTCGATCTCAGCGTTGCCTTGTATGTAGGCTTCGTCCTTTCTTTTCGTTGCAGCGCGGCACTCTTCATCATCATACCAGTTGTTTCTTCGCGTTCGCCGGAATCCAATTACTTCTTCGGCTGCGGTACGGAGTGCTCCTGAGATATGATTCCACTGCTCATGCATTCCACTAGGTTGAATTGTGCTCTCGGAGAGCAGGTGTGAGAGGCGATCTGCGAAATAATTGGCGGTCTGTTGCGATTGCAGCTTTTCGACGTCGAGCTTTCCCTGGGTTTTTTTTGCGTTTTTTTTTTTTTTTTTTTTTTAGATGACAACACCCGCAGCCAAGATGATTACGTGCCAATAATTGATGGGGGATTTATTTCTATCACACAATTTTTTTTTTTTTAAATAGATTGTAAAGCTTTTCCATAAATCCGAGAAGAATTAATTGAATAGTGAGCTCACTTTTCTCTCAACTATTAAAGACGATCACAGTAAATAGTAATGCAATCACAATTCCTATGCGACCAACCTCAACGTAGTAGAACGATGTAATGAAGCAAAAAATTTCACAAAAGTAAGAAAATAAATTCATTAAAGCCAAACGCAGCAGGTCCTTGACAGCAGCACAGTCGACTATAGAGCTGGAAGCTGTTGACCAAGTGTGCGCGCTGTTGTAAACAAAACTATGTGTTGTTCAATGCATGTATACACAGTTACAGTTATATATATACAGTTACAGTTATTACACACCCTGCGAAAATCAATCGGGGCACTGCGTGCAATCGTGTAAAGAATACTCTTTGAGGAGTATAAGAGTACTCCAGAACTAATTCTTATTTGCATATAAAAAATGTGGTACAATTTACATGGCGATTTTCTAGAGTAAAACCAACTACTCCTACGTACTCCATGCAAAATTGTTCTTTAGTTTATTTTTTTATCATTTCATCTTCACAATTCAAAAAAACTCAAATTCAATAATCCAAAAATGAAATATAAAATTTACAAAATTGATCTTCACAAAAATATAAAGTACAAATCTTATTAATATTGAATATTAAAACATATCTTAAAATTATAACAAACAACCCTACAAGTACTTTCCAAGTAACGCCTAAATGTTTATCAATGGATTATATACGTGAAAGTACTCAATGGAGTAACATAGGAAGATCACTTGCAAAAGTAATCTGAGCAGTTGCATTGAACTATAGTTGCTGTTATATAATTTTACTGAAATTAATGTTGACAAAATACATCAAAACAAAAGCAACAAGTTCAACATAGCATAATTTATTAGCCAACTTTTACTCGTAAGAATTTAGCTGCTTGTGATTAAAATAAAAATTTTCTTCGAAACTTTAAATTTCTTTTGAAACTCAAATGTGAAATTGTCACTTGCAAGATAGCAACCAAAACTGTGGACGCTTATGATTTTCCTGCTTGTTTAACTTTTTGTTGCTTTTAATTCAAACTAGAGATCGCCTAGCTGTAAAATTTAACCTCAAAACTTTAATTTAGTTTCATTAGTTGCATTCTTTTCATTCTCATTGTTTCCCTTTCTTTCTCTGCTATTCCTTTCCTTTAATATATTTGGTTTTCTTTGATTCCTTTTTTTATCTACAATCTCTATTTAAAATTTTTTCTATTGTTTTCTCTTTTATTGTTTCCTTTCCTTTCTTATCCTTTCCTTTGCTTTAATTTCCTTTCTTATCCTTTCCTTTGCTTTCCTTTCCTTCCCTTCCCTAATTTTGGTTTTAACTTCGTGGCTTTTTTCTAGCCTTTTTTTCTCCAAACCTTTTCTGGTCCCAAGGTAGTATTGATGACGAAATACAGAAAATCATTCGTAAAAATTGTCAACTATTTTTAATGGAGTTGATAATCCAATTGCGACATCGCCTACCTGATAGTATGAAGTCTTTACAAAAGATACATTTTTTCCAGTTGATAATTCTTTAAAAGTTACAAAGTCGGATGTATTTTCTCAAAAAGAAAAGTCAAGTCAGGTAGAATTGATTGAGCTGCAGTGGCGAAAGCTAACAACCGTACAGTGGACAAGTGTGACCTCTACCATTGAATTTCGGGCGAACAACATAAAAATTCATTAAACGAACCCCCTTTTTGAGAACTGGTCGAATTCGTATTTAACTTTTTGGTATTACCTTTCAGTAATGCGGAGGTTGAAAGAATTTTTAGTGCTTTATTTTGTTGTGTTGATCTTCCGACAGGGTAGTAAGTTGATTTTTGTTGGAACGATTTTCCGTCATCCCTTGTCAAGTTTGGTTTTGTGACAAACCGGTTTCGGCGTTCTGCCATTTTCAATGCCTAGTTTCGTTCTGGTCTGTGTCTATCCGCTGCGTTGTTTTTATAGTCCGTGGGTGCTGTGGCAGGTAATGTCAATCTATGTATTCGTGGTAGGTTACGTTAAATTACGAAAATGGCAGAACGCCGAAACCGGTTTGTCACAAAACCAAACTTGACAAGGGATGACGGAAAATCGTTCCAACAAAAATTTTTAGTGCCATGAACACTTAAAAAAAAAATTAAGGAACAAATTAAAAATTAAAATGCTTAACTCGCTGCTTAATATTAGATGTTCGTTAAAACGCTTATCCAAATGTTGCACTGATTTTGAAATTACCGATGATCTCATCTCTATGATAAATACACAAACTTTGTAGGCAGACTCAAGCTCTTCTGATTAAAATTAATTAGTTTGTAGTGATTTTTCTAAAGCATGTATTTCTTTCAAAAAATTCCTAGTCAAGGAAAATGTGCCTGATATGTGTTGAAACAAGTATAGTTCCTTGAGGTTATGCCTACAGCTTTATATACAAATAGTTTGAGCTAAAATAAAAAATTTGAAATGTATTTCGTAAAAAAATGTCTGACTTTTTTTTAGCTTCTTTTTTTCTTAATTTTAGCCTTTTCTAACCTTTTTTTGCCAATTTAGCCCTCTTTTTTTCTAACACCTGGTCACACTTATCGTATCCAGTGATCAATACAATAACAACGACTAAAGCAAAAATGCATTACACTTTTACTCACACAACACCGACTATATAGTGCGCATACTTTTCATTGGTCCACTACCAACTCTTCGCACTCACAGTGAGAGCCGATCTCTCTCTCTATGGCGCGATATACAACAGGTATATCATCATAAACCTCCTAAGAGATTTTTGCGCCGAGCTTCTCTTCCAATTTGTGGTGTGCCGATTTGAATTTTTCCCTACAAATTGGTGGGACCTACAGTTTTTTGCCGACTCCGAACGGCATCTACAAAGGAGACGAATTTTTGCTGAGAAGCCTGTCATGGCAGAAATACACTCGGAGAGTTTGCCAAACCACTGCCGAGGGGCGACCCCGTTTTTGAAAAACTTTTTTTTTTTTTTTTCAAATCACTTTTGATGTTACCTGTACCAGGGCTCGAACCATGGACCTTCGGTGTGGTAGGCCGGCAACACTACCTTCACACCACGGCGGCCGCCAAGTAATATAATAACATGTGTGACATGTCTACTCACACAACTACGGCTTTATAGTGTGAATACATGTTTGGCATTTGCGTTGGTATCATTTCTTAACTAATTTTTCTATATTATAATAATTTTTTTTTTTTCAGTTTTCGTGAATGACGGCACTGCAGTTTGGCCATACCTATGCATACATACATAACTGTTACCTTAGATTTATAGTTTGGTCATAAAGTGGGACAATTTCCCTCAAGTTGCGCATTTATATTACAGATACTTGTTGTGGCAAGCAGAAAAATGTTATCTAACATTGGAATGACGAATAAGAAACGGTTAATATTTCTATAAAAAACCTATGCGTTTTTAATTTGGGTTCCATTTTTATTAATATTTTAGTATTTCTTTTTTACCTAAATAATTTTTGCTATTGGCAACTTAGTCCAATAGCCAACGTGTCGTGAATTTTATCGCTAAAGCACGAGCAATGATCGGGTTACAAGAAGTTGACGTTGGCCAGCTAATGCATTACAAAGGAGCACTAAGGGAGTACTCTTATACCACATACCGTCAGTACATACAAACGAATAAATATTTAAAGCATAAATTCAATTTAATGAAGTGGTAAACTTTAATTGCATCATCACAACACTCAACGTAGATTGTGTACTGCACGTAAAGTAATCAACAAAAATGTGCCTGGAATAGTATTCATGCACTCCACAAAAATTCGACTAACTTAGAAAAAAACTAGAGCTAAACCATTTGGCAGCGGTACTAGTTCTAGCTCAATATCCCAGCAACGCTTTCAACTATCCACTTTTAAATTGCGGTTTCCAATGACCAAGTATCTCCAAGTATCTTCATTGGGAACCGCAGTAAAAAGATGTGTAGTTGAAAGCTTTGCTTAAATATTGAGCTAGAACTAGTACCAGTTCTGAACCGGTTACCGTTCGAACAGTTCTAAGTTAGCTTCTACTTGTGGATGAGTGATTTTTGAAATTCGATACTTCAAAGTGTCTCTCAAACGTAACAGAATGAGTTGCGAAGTGTGTAGCCCTAAGACTATATTTATGGAAGAGTGGTTCGCCATTTCACTGTGGGTTATGTATTCGTGCAAGTAGGCATGTGTAGCTGTGTATGTCTCATTACATTGTGCACATGCGAGTAAAATCCAATTCAGTTCACGTTCTTACCTACACCAGCTATCCGAATTGGCAGATGAGTTGACTATGATGACGTAAACTGCCAATTAGGCATACGAAATTAAATGAGAATGCGTTTGAGGCACGAATAAAATGTAAACTATTTAAATTGTGGTGCTCGAGTGTATAAATATTGAAATAAGAGGTTATTTGTATTGCACTCGTAATATTTAAGCAATGATAATAACAATAACCCAAAATAAAATTTCTCGCAAGCAAATTGTTTGTTGATTTGAAATAGGTCTATTCGGAATTATAATCTTATAACTTTTAACGAGATATTCTTGTATATTTTTATATTCAGAATATCCCAACAATAACTAAATCGATTTTGATGAAATTTGATATGTACTTAGCGTACCATATTCTCAGAATTTTTACCCGGGAGTTGCCACCTATTTAATTTTTTTTTTATTGAAATCAAACGAAAGATATTTTCCTGCGAATTAAAAAAAACTTCTAAGTAGGGTTTTCACTTATGGTTGCCATCTGAGCTTATTATATCGTATAACTTTTAACTAGTTATGCTTGTGTGTTTGTTTATTCAGAATTTCTCGACAACAGCTAAACCGGATGAAATTTGGTATGTACATAGCGTCCTACATTCTAAGAATTTTTACATAGGTGTTGCCACATAGGATGTTTTTACGGGATTGCCACCTATCTGAATTTTTGATAAATGAAATATGCCAACATGGGTATCAAACGAAAGGTATTTTTCTGCGTATTTAGAAAAACTATTACTAAGTAGGGTTGCCACTTTTATTCGACAACAAAAATCCGCAAAGGACGTACATATACCGAGAATCACACTCATCCAGGGGGTCGCTAGGGTGTACCATGCAACTCCATCAATTTCCATTAAGGCCAACATATGCCATGAATGCCGTTAAAGCTCAGGGACAAACTCAAGAGTGGATGGAAGTGTTGGCATGGAAGGAAGTGTTGGCTTAAATTTCATATGCATTAAATATAAAAATTTTATGGATAATTCTATCTTCAAAAAAAGAAAGAAGAAATCAAAGAATGTAGAGCTCTAACCGACAAATATACCCATGTGATCCTATTCTTTCTCGATTATTTGATAACAATCGACAGCCTATAACCATCTAATTCAGCAAGAAATCCATTAAAGACTTGTCGAAAATATGGGGAAGCAGCCACCAAGGAGTAATTATGTGAGTTCAAACTTTGTTAAAAAAAAAAATATCAAACATCTTTCTATTATCATGATATGTCTTTAAAATCTCTTTATGAAAAGCTCCACTGCTGATAAGTAAAATTATTCATACCAACAACCAGAATATTTTTACTGATAAGTATCTAAAGCAAACTAAATTATACGGCAACCGATGAAAATTTAGAGCAGGTACTAACCATTGATTAGAGCACCTAATCGATTTTGGGATTGCGTAGTAAGGCACACCAGCCTTGCTTTCTTAGCTGTGCACTGCAATAACCCCCTCGAAAATATAGTGTAGGAGTTATTGCTTCAGTATTTGGAAATAACACCCAATGGCTTTATATCCTTTAAGAAAAAATAATAAGTTTCCATGGCTTTATTGCCTTTTTGGTAGGCATTAATTCCCTTTAAGAGAAAGATTAAATACCGCTAAGGCCAATAGTTTCCTTTTAAAAAAATTCCAACTCCCTTTGTGGTTTTCAACATTGATAGGTAATAGGACCAAAGGACATAACGTCGGGAAATAAAATCAATTTATATTTTACTTGGACAGGATACATTTTTTATTAAATATTTTAATTTTATTTCAGTCGTATGAATTTAAAATTCTAGCTGATTCGGCTATATTCGTTCCTTCCGATATAGATCATTTTATTGGACTCATTTCTAAAACTCTCGATTAGACTCGAATTTTTTTTTTATGAAAAATCAATTGTGTATAGCTAAAACCTTCGATTCTGTGTCTTCGGTGAATTGTCAATATTGCTAAATAGTCAAGAAAAAAATATTTATGGTAACATTTTCTGCCTTCGTTAAACGCGCTGATGCGACATGGGCAGGGTCAACATCGGAAACCCCTCGACATCGCAATAGAAACCCACTTTCCTTACGCCTCCACAGAGGCGGAGAAAATAAGAGAGCTGGTGCAGCAGAGGCACCTAACTCTTTGGTAAACAAAATCTTAGCAGAAGACAAAATTGCCTGGGCGATAAACAGCTTCTCACCTTATAAATCACCGGGAGTAGATGGTATATGCCCCATTATGCTGCAGAAGACCTAGATATCTTTGGTTAAGGAACTAAAGGAGGCAGCAAGAGCGGTTTTCATCCCGAAGTCGGGCAGAGGTAGCCAAGGCTTTTCGGCCGATAAGTCTCACATCCTTCGTGTTAAAAACTTTTAAGAGATTATTAGACATACATATAAGGGCAGTTCTTCAGAACGCCGCACTTTCTGATGCGCAGCACGCGTATCTCGGAGGAAATCCAAAGAGACCGCACTACAAGAATTGATGCGAACAGTCGAGAAATTCCTTTAAAAAAAAAGAATTTACTCTAGCTGCGTTTGTTGGTGTGGAGGGCGCTTTCAATAACAAGAGATCCGACGCAATATCATCAGCACTCGTTGGGGCGTGGATGGAGGAATCAATAAGGAACTGGATCTCGTTCTTACTTCTTAACCGCGAAATATCAGGTGAGCTAAGGGAAGCAAAAGTCAGGAAGCGGATACGTAGAGACTTACCGCAGGGCGGGTAATAAAATTGACTAAAACGCGACGATGTAGCGATCCTGGTCTCGGGTCTCTTGTCTTCGGTGATTAGCGAAATCATGCAAAAGAACGTTGGCAAAACCAAGTAGGTGGGGAAAGGAATGTGGCCTTAGGCTAAACCCGGAGAAAACGGATCCACTACTTTTCACGAGTAAGTACAAGCCAACTACCTTCGAGCTACCTAAATTAAATGGCCAGCGGCAATCCCTATCTACTAGCAGGGTTTTGGGACTTGTTTTGGTAGAAAAATCGACTTTTCCAAAACCCGAAAATAACATTTTTTTTCAAAAAACTGTTATCGCTAACGTTTTTACAACAAATTCGTTTTCATCGAAAACATTTTGCATGTATGCTGAAAAACGCCTTAAAAAAATGGCGAACGGGTAAATTTTTTGACCAAAACACTCCCCAAAACCCACAAAAAAATTTTTTTTTTTTCAAAAAACTGTTATCGCCAACGTTTTTAGCGGACATTTTTTACATGAAAATTTTTAAATCAAATGAAAATTTTTTTAGTAGGTCATGAAAAAAACCTTAAAAATCAAAGTCGAAAAAAGTCAAAAAAAATAATATTTCGCAGGCTCGAATATTATTTTTTTGGGTATGCGTAGTGGAACTTTTTTTCCTGAGCCCAAAACCTATCGAAAAATCAATGGCGCGATATCGGTTAATAAATCGACACAGTCTAATACACACGCCTTGAAATATATGTACAGCTTGCTGTAAGAGTATAAAGTGATAAATGTAGTAAATATGTATGAAGTGTATAAACATTGTTTGACACTTTTAATTCCAGCACGTTTTCCTTACATTTTAAAAATTCACAACTTTAAATAATTTATCTTTTCATTCGGATAAGAGTAAGTTTCTTTCAGTTCACTTGCAATTTGGTTTATTAAAAATTAAGTAAAAGAATGTAAGGTAGGTCCTTATGTACATACTGGGGATGTTACGAAAGTGAGTTTACCGGAACCGGAACCAGATGTTTGAGGTTAGTTTGATGTAACGCAACTGGCATCGGAATCGAAAATGAAAGCGGCTATTGGAAGATTTTAAAAAATACATTAATGTAGATTGGACTGGGCAAAAGATAAGATAAAATTATTTTGTTATAATTTTCCAAAATGGCGAAAACAATACTGTAAAACTTCCAGACGACAGTTTGATATCGCTCTTTCAGCGATGAAAATTTCTGTACGGACGTTACTTTAGTCGTTTTTATAATGTTCGCTTTCATTTAAACTTCGTGCTTTTTCTGACTTCGCTAAACCTTATCAAAAGAAAGTGACGTTAGTTCCAACGCTCATAACTCAAGAGCGCCTGCACCGATTTGGATGATTGACACTAATTTAGATTGTTCTCTGGCCAGAATATGAGAATACCTAATAAAATTTCCGAAAAATTCCTGAAAAAAAAATTTATTTTCCCATACATTTTGTATGGTACGAATTTTTATAATTTTTTTTTTTTTTATTAGAAAAGCTCAATAATGGATCGATCGATGGTGAAGTGGGATTGTGTGTGTGTGAAATAGTTACATCTATAGGGATAGGGATAGGGATAGGGATAGGAAAAGGCAATATTTCTGGATCCATTCAGGCAAATATCTGGATGAATGAAAAATTTATATCCGTATGTGCATATAGACATAATGTGTCTTTATAAAGATTTTTTCGGTTATTTCTGTAGATACTGAGATTCACAAAGTTGATTGGATGCAAATTCGGGACCTTTGCTGGACAAAATAAGGCTTTAGCGGGATTCCTTCAATGTTTTCGGGATAGTTTTAGAAACCATTTTGTGACTTTTTCAAGGTAATTTCGGGACATATGCTGAGTTGTGTTGTGGGCTTTACCGGGTCATTTCGGTGTTGTTTTCGGGACTATTCTGGAATCATTACGAGACTTTTTTGAAGTAATTTCTCTAAAAAAGTCCCACAAAAATCCCTAAAATAATTCGAATATGGACCAAAAAAAGCCTTAAAAACGAAAAATGGCATTGCAAATGGCACATCGCCGAAACCGGTTTGTCTCCAAACTAAATTTGACAAGGAATGACGGAAAATCGTTCCAATATACATATTAATATAATCCATCAATCAATTACGAAATGGTGCTGAAAAAGTCCCAAAATTATCCCTAAAACTTTCCCAAAATCACCCTGAAAAAAACCAAGTAGTCCCTAAGTAGCCTTATTTTGTGCAGCAAGGATAGCGAAATTGAATCAAATAAACTCAGTGCAACTCAATTTATACAAAAAAAACCAAAAAAAATCTTCACAAATACGCATTATGTCTATATGCACATACAGGTATAATTTTGCTGTATCTCGATGTATTATTTTTCATTTTCAAAAAGCTTGAATAAAAGTTTTAATTTTATATTTTATTCAAAAATTTTTTGAATAACCAATATTATTTCACTCATTACTAAAATTGTTTTGAACAACAAATAAAATTTAATTTTTTATTTTAAAAGTTTTCTACTCAAAGTGACCCATCCCTGATATAAATACTTTAAGTAATAAGGTTCACCCTAATGTGAACAAGTATGTATGCAAATATGCACTAGAACTTATTTCTATGTTTTTAAATCTGAATTTTAAATTTTTTGTAAGTGTAGGTGAAGTTTTAGGATTATTAAAAATTTATGGGAGTTTTAGCAACATTTTCATTTGTTTCAGAGCACATAAAATGAACAATATTTGGAAAATATGCAAATATATACTTGTTTGCCCTTTATATGAATAAACGTATGTAAATAAGTACAATGTTGAATAAAATTTTTTTTATGAAATAAGTAATTCAATCTGTATACGAAAATATTTTGTAGATGTGCTCATTCAAGCAAAAAAGTTTTTTAATGGAAAAAATAATAAAAAGTCAAAACCAACAGAGCATGCTATATTGTTGTTGTTGTTGTAGCAACATAACTGTCATACTGAATTAACAGCCCTTAGTCGGGTAAACCCTGAGTCAGACCAGTACATAGATCCGTGCTAACAACACTCACACTTAAAGTCTGACTCGCCGTCCATTAGTAAAAGAGAGAAAGGTCTGGCAACAAACCGTAAGCTCACTCAACTGCTGCTTGCTGTCCATGCTAAGGAAAAGAGACAACAGTTTGCGACTAGGACAAGCGACTGGCTCAATTATGGCCACTAATGTCATAGATGACTTTCTTGATTTGATGGAAAACACCTGCATCGAAAATCAAATGTCGATACGAATACGCCAAAGACAGCAAAAGCTGTTGGATCAGCTCCTACCCCCACTGGATTCCCATCCGTTTGACAAACGAATGCATTTTAATTAGTAATCTGCATGACAGGGATACATAAGGAAACAATATCGGATCGCATGATGATCTCTAGCAAGGGAAGAAAGTAACCTAGAAGTCACACTAAGCACAAACCTCTTGCGGAACGCTCATCCAAATGCTACCGGTAACGAGGACTTTCTTCGATTAGACTTAACTTAAGTTTACATGCAGCTATGTCCAAAACTGCCGTCTGGTACAGTTGTGGAAACAATTGATGCCTATGCTACCCGGTGGCCTAAGACGAGGCACAAAACCATTGCTGTTCGACTTAGTCAGCAGCGCCTTGGATGGGTCTTGTAACAGATGCAATGAGAAAGTGCCCTACTATTGTCAAGTCCAATTAGGAATGTAGTTGTTGTAGTATTAGTACTTCGCCCTACACAGTCGGCGCATACATTCTTAGAATAGGACCTGACGGACCAAACAAGCTTATACTGATACCAGAGACCCGGCAGAAATTTGCCTGAATGGATCTAGAAATATTGGCTATCCCTATGTCTATCCCGTTCTTCTCCTTTACATAAAAGATCTCTATAGCAAATATTACAAAGCTCATAGAAATAATTGCTGAGCAATAATAATTTGGATTATATCAAAATGCTTCGAACCTCCTTTTCTCCTTACCGACCTTTTTTCTTGAGGTGGTAGAGATTGACTGAGGGAGGTGCCACGCCCATTCCTCGCTTCCTCCTTTTTTTTTCTTGAGGTGTTAGAGACTGATCTCTTTTAACTCCTAACCAATATTCAATAATCTACCATAAATACTTCCGAAAACATGCACTAAGAAATTTCCATTTGTATGGGAGGTGCCACGCACACTCCTCTCTTCTTCCCCTTTTTACTTGAGGTGTTAGAGATTGATCTCAATAAATTAATTTTCAATATTCTATATTAAATACTTTCAGAGATACCCGGTTCGGAAAATCTGGTTTGTATGGGAGGTGCAACGCTCACATCATCCAATGGTCCGGATTGTGAATCTAAACTATCCTCCGCCCACTTGAGTATACAACGAAATTTTCATCAATATCGTTTCGAAGAAGTTAAAAGACAACTGAGTTACGTACAGAAGATTTTTTTATATATATTAAGATTGGCAGTCCTCGTAGATATTAGCACCTTGTGGTACTCGATGTAGATTTTAGTCGCCTCTTAACACAGGCATACCTACCCCGAGTATATTCTAAGCTCCTAACCCGCAGGGGTTTCTGTTATCACTTAGACAAAACTGTAGAAAATAGGTATATTCCCTTCCCCTTAAAACGAGGGTGCTCCTCGGCATTGGTCGGCAACACACCCACCGAGTGTATTTTTATCATGAATGAGCTTCTCAGTACAAATTCATCTGCCTTGACGAAGTCGGCATAACGCCTGTAGGCTTCACCAATTTGCAGGCAAATTTGAAACATCATACCACAAATTGGAAGTGAAGCTCGGTCTTAATCTCATCGGGGCTATATCGCACCAAATTACTGTTATATTATTATTCAGCACCTCCTTGCCGAAGTCACTGTGACCAAGCGTCCTTAGAAAAGGCTATTAACTAGGTCGTCATTCAGAAAATCTGACATAGTAACGTATGTTCGTATATTGTTTTATTATTTGTTCCGAAAGTAGAACGGGAGGTGCGGAGCACATGTTGCATAGGGGACAACCTTTGAGTAACAATAATTTAAATTTTTAGTATTTTTTATTTAAGTTATTTGTTCTATACAGAAGGAGAAGTGCGGGGCACCTTTACACCTTGTATGTATTAATTGGGGGCGAGCACTTATGGCTTTGAGTTATAAGCACGGGATTGGCCTCCTCATTTTCGCTGTGAAAAAACCCCGATTAGGGATTGCAAAACATTAACTATATCTTTGGAATATTTCATAAGCTGCTTACGAATTACAATAGCATGCAATGCAAATGAAATAAACGAAAGAAATGTTTACAGCTTATGTCGCTTAAACACTCTGAGACAGGACGTTTTTATACCTTTCATGAACATGAAATGGTTTTTGTTGTTGTTGTAACGACAAAAACACTCCCCGAAGATTTTGGGGAGTGCTGTCGAACTTACAGTCCCTTGCGGTACTGCGCGACTGTCGTGGTAGCGATTTGGTATGACCAGTGGATCCTTCTAGATCAAGTCACCCGTCCTTACGTAAGGAAGGAGATATTGGTAATGAAAGGTGAGAGGCATCATATCCGTAGATCAGCCATCGAACTGAACGCAGAATGATACAACTTTGGTCCAATGTTTGTAAGTATGCGAAGAAGAAGAGATAGGCCCACCAATAAGTATACCAAAATAGTCAGGGCGATCAGCTGAGTTGATTTAGCCATGTCCGTCTGCCCGTCCGTTCGTCCGTCTGTCCGTCTGTCTGTCTGACTGTTTGAACGCAACCTAGTCTCTCAGTTTTAGAGACATCTCGATGAAATTTGGTAAGAGGCAGCCATTTTTGTCGGAACCAGCATGATCGGACCAATACAAAACATAGCTCCCATACAATCGATTTTCCCGATAAATGAGGTTTGGGCTATGTATCTTTAAATTAACGGTTTTGCAGAGTTTGTACTAATTGTGAGTAAAGATCGGACACTTAAACCCGTGATGCGTATTCATGGAAGGCATAAAGTCTTCGGCACAGCCTAAAACAAAAATTTGAGTTAAACATCTTTCGAAAGTGATGAGCCAACGCTTGCTAATAGTGAAACTTGATGTATCACAGAGTTTTTAAAGCCAAGTCTTAGACGAAACTGTATTCCTAGTGCATCACTCTACACTCTATTTTCCAACACCTTACGTGCTCCTTAAAGCATGCTGCTCTGAAATGACACTGAACGAAAGCAATCATTTAGATTAGTGGAAAGTGAGTGAGTTATCCGAAGAAAGAACAATTTATGTACATATCTAAACTAAGCAACTAACCACAGCAGATATGTCTTGCTTAACACTGTTATTATACAAATTTACAGGGAATTCAAATTTTAGAAAATTATATTTGTTTAACATTAAATATTCCATTTGTGTTTTGACTCACTAAACTTTCGTTTATAACAGTCTACACTGTGGTTTACCAAAGCCATACTTACTTATGCAAATACACTTATTCGTGCTTTTTATTTGAAAATAACCCCATAGTAAAAGTGGGTGGTATTGAAAGCATGACAAACTATCTAGCAAATACCGAGCTATTTTTTAACGTGTATTAAGGCTTAACGGCATAGAGACATCTCTTTTCAAACAAAGAGAGTATTTGCTACGTCCATTAGGCCATCAATAACCGCACACAATCGGTGACTTATGGTTCATTGGTTTATCTAACCCTTGATCCATTTGCGCTCTCTGTACTATATAAACGACACCAATTCAAGACAAGCCTAAAACTATGCTATGACTTTTATAAAAAAAACTTTTTAGATGTAGGCACCCTGTCATATTATCTTCATTTTGCTTAAGAGTAAAGATAAATTGGTATAACAGCTAATCTCAGATTTCGACATTTGTCCTCCAGTTTTCACATCGGAATTGGGCAGAAGAAAAATTAGCGATTCTTCATTAATGTATTTGAATTTCCATTTAAATATTCATAATTTTAAAGCGTAAGAAGACAGTTAATCTGCGTAATTTAATGCGGTGAGTGTAAATGTTTGTGATTTGCAGGGTTTAGGATATAATTTTGTAAACTGTCGCTTTTTTAGTACAATGGGCAAATGTGATGAACGTTTTCCTTTCTAAGGCTCTTCAAGATAATGTTGAAATTTAAAAGTGGAAATAGTTATTTTGGGCTTGAAGAAGCTGCAAACGCTATAATGGAGGGAGAAGGTGACCATGAATAGGACATAATTATATTGCCGATAGATTCTGATAAGCTAACCGCTGAAGAAGGTGATGAAGGGGATTTGCAAACGTCAACTTTACCAACAGACATTCCTGGGACTATTGACGTCATGCACCGTGATGCGAATTTTGATGACGTTTCTAAATACGACGATAGTGATGACGAACCCTTGTGTAGCAAAAGATTACGTTATAGTCCGTCTGACTTACGGCGAAAATGAAAAAAATGCACGCCGTCTTACTCCTCCCAGTTAATGAATAATGATTGTTCATCGCGAAAAGTCGACGTTATTGAACAGGTACGCAACCTTTCGCCGGAGGGGCTTTTAAAAAAAAATGTTGGAGAGGAGGTACTCCATATAATCATAGTAATCACAACAGCTTGTATGCTCCCAAAATAATAGTCATGACTTTGTACTGGACGATGATGGCCTACGGAGATTCTTGAGTATCCTAATACTATCTGGCTATCATAGACTACCACGTGAATGTCAGTATTCGAGTTATGATAAATATCTTGAAGTTTCTATTGTGTCGAACTGTATGTCACGAAAAAGATTTCTGGGGCGGTATTACGACATACGTTCCGTGACGTCATTCCGAATTACGTGTTTAAAGCAATTAAGATTTAAAAATTCGCTTTCGATCACGGAACGTATAACGTAATTCGGCCCCTGAATATCAAGAGAAACTTTCACTTAGCTGATAATAGCCTTGCAACTACTTCCAACGATATCTCTATCTCTATGGCGCGATATACAACAGGTATATCATCATAAACCTCCTAAGAGATTTTTGCGCCAAGCTTCTCTTCCAATTTGTGGTGTGCCGATTTGAATTTTCCCTACAAATTGGTGGGACCTACAGTTTTTTGCCGACTCCGAACGGCATCTACAAAGGAGACGAATTTTTGCTGAGAAGCCTGTCATGGCAGAAATACACTCGGAGAGTTTGCCAAACCACTGCCGAGGGGCGACCCCGTTTTGAATAACTTTTTTTCAAATCACTTTTGATGTTACCTGTACCAGGGCTCGAACCATGGACCTTCGGTGTGGTAGGCCGGCAACACTACCTTCACACCACGGCGGCCGCCAACGATAAGATGTTTAAAATTAGACCCCAGAGTGAGCTATTGACTCAAAAGCTTTGTCAGAAGAGAATAAGTTATGAGAAAATTTCGATCGAGGAATCAATGATAAAATATTATGGCCACTATCCCTCCAAGCAATCCATTCAAGGTAAGCCAATTAGATACGGTTACAAAAAACTGGGTAGCAGCCAGTTCTGATGGTTACTGATATGTTTTTGATGTGTATTGCGGAGAAACTACTTTGAACTCAAAACAACCTCTTGGTCATAGAGTTGTCAAATCGTTGTTCCTACAAATGCCTTCTTATCTAGACCTGAGAAACATACAATTTATTTTGACAATTTTTTTACTAATTGTGATTTACTGCTAGACTTGAAAGAAACTGGATATAAAGCAACTGAACAACAAAAATTGTCTTTCGCAATCGGTGAAAGACATCAAAAAGTCACCTAGATTCGAGTTTGACTGTACATTCAATACTATGAACGAATTACTGGTCGCAAGGTGGAAAGATGATAGGAACCAATTTTGATACAATTGAACATACATATAAAGTTAAGGTAAAATGTTTGCTGTTCACAGAATAAGAAAAAAGTAGATGTGAGTTTTCGACACTTGTAGGTGACTTCTGTAAGCAGCATCGAGTCACTAATAGAGATATTTTGTGGTCAATTTCAATTTAGATACAATTTGGTATTCAGTAAGTTGTCTCACATCTCCAGACCCAAAAAAAGTCTCTAATTTGTCAGCTGGTTCTAGTTGTCAGGTCACAAACAGAAAAATATTGGGTAAAAAAATTAAATTAATTAAAAAATTAATTTTAAGTTTAGAACCATTTTCTATATTTAAAAAAATAATATTTAATTACAAAAAAAAATTTTTAAATAACAATAAATTCTCCGCGATCCTGGGTTCGAACCTGCGTCTTAAATGTTGTACTCGAGATATTTACTACCTGGTATATTGTGATATATATGCATGCGCTGTCAAATGCTGTAGTTGAGATGTATGCAAGTGTGTTTTCATTACATATCATTGGTGAACTTTTTGTAATTTCTCTTACAGAATACCGATATCATCTGAAGTCACAAAAATTTTCTCTAATGAAAAATCTTTAATTTAGTTACTTGATAACAGAAAGTCTTGAAAACTACAACAAAGGCATGGGCAGTGGTGATGAAATGAGCGAATATATTTCACTGAGACCTGTTAAATAATGATTACTAATCCTAATGATTTCCGGCTTGATTAATTACTTTCTTGAGAATTCATTTAATGGTTGATTACCAATTACTTTAAATTTTTAATGATTATCTTACAATTAATTAAAAAAATAATAAATAAAAATTATGATTTTTTACGAGTATTAAAAAATAATCAAAAAAAGTTGTTTTGATTACTTTTGTTTTTTTTTTTTAATTTTCTGGATTTTTTTTCAGTATTTTTGAAGAAGCACATAAGCTTGAAAACAATCAAGAATAATGAAAAAAAAGCTAAGACAATCCAAAAGTTATCGAACCCACTTTTTTTGATTACTTTTGATTACTATTGACTTTTTTTTTGATTTTTTTTGATTTTTTATAATAGTAATCAATTAATAAAAATAATAACAAATTTCAAAAACAGTTCAAATAATCATTACGAACTAAAAAAAACCTCTAATTAATTGAATAGTAATTACTAATCAAATTTGGCAAGTCTGGTTTGACTTTACCCCGTTAGTATTCATGGTAAAATCTGGTGTTGGCTTATTTTCACATACATGCTTAATATGAGCATACCTAACGCTTGGCGTCTACATACTTTAGCTAGCGAAAATAGGTTCGACCAATTGGCTATCAGAAAGCACATTGCTCGAAGCTACCTCAAGAACTGTAATGTCAACAAAGCGCGGCCGACAAGCGGTTAAGTGCCATTAATTGATAATGATAATTCGAAATTCTGAGTTTAAAGATTTGATGCTGGACATACAACTTGAGGCCACAATAGAACCACTTTCAGACGGTAAGTAAAGTCTTCAGTAAATCAATAGCCTGCAACTAGTTCATTTGTAGACTACATGCATATGTTCTATACTACTTATTCTGTTGTACAAACAAATACAATATTTGCACAATCATAAAACTGTCGCATGTGGTTCTCAACCATAAACCAAAACTTGCAATTGCTACCCACAACTAAGCGCGTTTATGATGCAGAAAGGATATTACGTACGCGAACTTTATTATTATTGTTGTACGTATCCATTACGTTTTAGACGAGTATGACAGTGCGCTTCGTTAAATATTTGCATTAAATTTGGAGTGAAAATGAAAAGTTGGCAACAAATTAAATCAATATTTGTGAAAACATTGTCATAAACCAGCAACACTATTCACAAAGAGAAAGTTTTCTTTCAACAATGCAAGGGGTGTGAACAACAACAGCTGAAAAAGCAATGCAAAGGAAAACAACTATAAAATCTAAGTTCGGTTGAAAACGTGCATTATATACCTGCTAGCTATATATCATGGTTGCATTCTACGCAGGTCTTTCGTTTTACTTCGAAATAAAGAAATAGTTGAAAAGATATATAAAATATATTTTTCAAAGGGTACTAACTTCATCGGATATTTTTTGTTTTTTTTGTTAATTTTCATTATAATATTTTGATTAAGCTTCAAGTGATCGCAATTAAAAATAGCAAAACTTGTATACTGAAAAGTGGGTTACGCCACGCCCACTTCCACAAAATTTATTTATTGAGGAGTTTTGCTAAGAAAGCTCATTACTTGTGCTAAATGTCTAGATATAATAGAATTGTAAAATTTCGATGTCAGCAAATCGATAGCAGGGATCATTATTAAGCCAATAGAAGCCGAATGAACTGTTTTTAGAATTTTTGTCTGTGTGTCTGTATGTTTGGGCGCATCACTCAAAAACTGCTGACTGGAATTGAATGGAACTTTTACCGTTGTATTACTAGACGTTTAACTTAAAATGTATGTTATCATTTGTTCCGATAGCTCGACCAGTTTGGGAGATATCGACCGATTTGTGGACCAAGGTGACCAAAAATGAGTTTAGTGCAATAGCGGTACTAAACGAAAGGTGATAATGAGTGCTGCAATAAGCCATGTAATTAAGTTCCATATACTATCTGGCATGGGATATAATGAAAATCGGACTCAGTCTATTATTAGTTCTGAGACGCAGCGAACCGCGCGGGGTTTACTAGTCTTATATAAATAACTTACACAGTTACAAATATCGCGTTTCATATTTGAAAAAACACACTTTTCCGAGCTACATTAAAAAGTTGGCGTGGCGCAAAACAGATTTCGCTCGTATTGACAATAAAATGTTAACGTAAAAGTATTTTGGAATTATTAAATGTAAAATGTGTGGCCCACGCCCATTTTAGTAAATTTGTTTTTCCATATTTAGTGTTTACGGACACTTTGGCGACCGTCTTGATGTGAAGGTAGTGTTGCTGGCCTCCCACACCAAAGGTGCCAGCTTCGAGTGCCCGGACAGGGTTACCGTTTGATCTGCGTAGACCATAGGCAAGCTCTAAATCACCTCCACACTGAGTCGGTAGACAAATCCCAACCTTCAAACCCCATATTTGACATGCAACCACCTGAAATAGCTGAAGAGGAGTGCGTTCTTCCGAGGAAGACTAGAGTCATGTTACCACAATTTCGTTCTGGATGTACAGGGTGTTTTTTTTAGGGGTATAGAACTTCGAATTGAAATAAAACACAAGAAAATCGTTTTAAGGTCCATCAATTTGGCTTTATTGGAAGGATAATTTTATGCCATTAATGTTTAAATATGATTTCGGGCATGTGGCCGCCGCGGCTGGCTCGAATAAAGCCAATTCTACAGGTCCAATTTTCAACCACTTTTTCGAGCATATGGGGCCGTATGTCGGCAATAACGCCACGAATGTTGGCTTCCAATTCCCCTAACGTTTCTGGTTTGTTGGTGTAGACGAGCGACTTCACATATCCCCAAAGAAAATAATCCAATGGTGTCAAATCACACGACCTTGGTGGCCAATTGACAGGTCCATTCCGCGAAATTATGCGCTCATCGAATGTTTCCTTCAATAAATCGATTGTGACGTGCGCTGTGTGGCATGTAGCGCCGTCTTGTTGGAACCACAACTCATCCACATTCATGCCATCCAATTCGGGAACAAAATAGTCGGTTATCATGGCTCTATACCGGTCTCCATTAACGGTAGCTGCCTCTCCAGCATTATTGCGGAAGAAGTATGGCCCAATGACTCCACCAGCCCATAGAGCACACCAAACAGTCAGTTTTTGTGGATGTAATGGCGTTTCAAGGGTCTCATGTGGATTCTCTTCACTCCAAATGCGGCAATTTTGCTTGTTGACGTAGCCATTCAACCAAAAATGAGCCTCATCACTGAACAAAATTTTGCGATGAAAATCAGCATCGAAATCAATCTCATTTTCGGCCCATACACCAAAATCACGACGCATTGCATGGTCTCGCGGCTTTAATTCTTGCACAAGCTGGATCTTGTAAGGTCGCAAGCCAAGATCTTTGCGCAAAATCTTCCATAAAGTTGATGGACAAAGCTCCAATTGCTGTGGACGGTGGCGAATCGATTCATTCGGGTCCTCTTCAACACTTTGCTCTACAGCGGCAATTGTTTCTTCGGTGCGCACTGTTCGACGTCTCTGCGGATGCGTATTATCACATAGAGTAAACGTAGTGCGAAAACGATCCATGGTTAACCGAATTAATTGCTCTGATGGACGATTATGTCGACCATAAAATGGACGGAGCTCACGGTAAACTTCGCGAACTGAACCATTATTTTCGAAATAAATTTGCACGATTTGCAAGCGTTGTTCTTTTGTCAACCTGTTCATGATGAAATGGCAAACCAAACTGAACATAAATGACATTAGAGTTGCCAGATTTGACCACAAAATGCCAGTTTTATCTCTATTCGAAAAACAAACCTGTAAAAAAACACCCTGTATATTGGAACGATTTTCTGTCATTCCTTGTCAAATTTGGTTTTGTAACAAACCGGTTTCGGAATAGTCGATTAATCGATTTAAAGTAGTTGTTTCAAAAAGTAATCGATTATCACTAATCGACTAGTCGACTAGTGGTTTGCATTCGACTAGTTGTGTTTTTTATTGACAATGGATGCTCTATTCGCATGGAACTGAGTTGCATCACCTTCATAAACTTTCGTTGTAACTATAGAAAATGTTGAATTTAAAATTTTTTTTTTAATTTTATCAATCAACCGACAATATTCGATAAGTCGATTAGTCGAAATCGAAAATTTGCTATTCGATTTTCAAACAGCTCAATATTTACTATTCGACTATAATACTATTAGTCGGATAATCGATTGTAAACAAGAGCCCTAGTATTTCTGCAATGGAAGGCTTCTTAGCAAAAATTGGAAGAGAAGCTCGACACAAAATCTCCTCGGAGGTTTATGATGATTTATCTTATTATTTATTTTCATAAAGTTATTTATATTATTTATAAATTGACTTTTGTGTTAATCTACGACGTTTTTAAAAATCTTTTATATATATGTGGGCGTGGTTCTTAAACCATTTTGTTACTTTTTCTTCGGTATATTTCTTGTAGTCAGTAAGAAAGTTGTACATCTTCAAGAGTTTTTGATTTGTGATTTAGTTCATTTAATTTACTTAATTAAAAGTGGGCGATGCCACGCCCATTTTCGAAATTTTTTTAAAAATTAATTGGATGTCTTAATTTCAACCTTGAGGTATCAGCCCGACTACCCGCCAAAACGATTTGTTTGACCCCTTGAACCCTCGAAGCTTCCCTTTTGCGACAGGCTTACTTACCGCGGGTATATTCTAGACCCCTAATCCGGTGGAACGTACTCCTATTCTTCTCGTCTTGCCTTGTTTTCTAACCTACCTCGCATCTTTTCTATGACGCTGCCTCTTCCTCCATTTATGAACTTACAAACTCTTCTTCTTCTACCAGTTCAAAGATTTCTTTCTGCCTCTCTATCTATCGCTATGGATTCGGGGTTCCGCATTAGTTTTCTGTATCACATTAGTTTTCTGTATCACAATTTCTACCTCCATCTCCATCTCCTCCTCCGTGTTGATGTTGTTGTTGTAGCGACAAAAACCCTCCCCGAAGGTTTTGGGGAGTGCTGTCGAACTGGCAGTCCTTGGCCGGATTTGAATCCGATACGCTCCGGTACTGCCTGACTATCTGGGTAGGGATATGGTATTACCAGTGGAACCTTCTAGGTCATGTCATGGGTAATGAGAGGTATCTGCAGATCCACCATCGAGTTACACGTCATTACCTTTGTGGATTTTAGTCGCCTCTTACGACCGGTATGCCTACCTCTGGCATATTCTAAACCCCTAACCCGCAGGGGGTTATTATCTTTATTTTCATCTCCATTTCAATCTCCACTGCCACTTCTGCCCGCTTTTATGGTCGGAATAATTAAATCATAATTTCTACATTTTTTTATTATATAAAGTTTTCACTTCGGTTTGCACTGTATACACCTTTCAATTTTTTTGTTTTTGTATAGTCACTTGAAAGCGACGAGACTTAAAACGTAAATCATAGAAACTCATTCGCTAGCTGTGAAAGTTGGTAGCTCATAAATAGTAACGGAAATTAATAGAAGTGTTTGACCTTGGTTGTAATTAATTGCAGGAAATGAGTTAAATTTTGTGTAAAATCAGAAAATAATAATTTCAATTTGCGTACTTGAGCTGCAAAAGAAACTTGGCATAAAAAAGGTTAGCCATTCATTATGGGTAGAGCAAAAAATGTATAAAAAAGTTGCAAGATATATTTTTTTAGATGAATTCAAAACTTGTTTTTAAGGCGAGTTTTGTGCGTGCGAGGTTATTGGAAAGTTTACTGAGAGCACATCGAGAAGTGCTAACAACATTGCGACTAACAAAAGTTGGGCAAAATGATGAAGTTTTTAAAAAAAAATTGGCTTCGAATCAGGGATGTTGCGGATGTGGGGTTTATATATACATATATTCACTTGAGTTCTGTTAAAGAGCGTTCAATACAAAGAGGAAGAGCATTCTATAAAATTACGGGTAAGGAATTCAGCAAATAAGAAAAAGGAGTGGAAAAATATGTTTAGTGTTTAACGAGGGTAAAATGCTAATCAGCCAAAGTTTGAATGAAAACTGCAGTTTTTTTCAATGATTTCGGAGTAACAACCGAATTAGACAACCTTTCTTGCCGCTCGAATAATAACGATTTAAAACAAGTGAGGAAGTCTAAGTTCGGGTGGAAGAGAACATTATATACCTAGTAGTGATCTATTATGGCATAACATTTTACGCAGGTCTATTTTAATACTTTTTAGTTCGTATTATAAAGCCAGCTGTTTGTTTTCAATAAAACACTTCTGTTATGAGTTTCGGAAGGTAAATTAATTTATTTGTATATAAATAGCCTCCCTACCAATCACTGCTAACTACAGTTTTCTCAAAATGCCAATACATGCACATTTTATGTTTAAAAAATTTGTATTAAAATAAACAGACGGACAGACGGACGGAGAGGCGGACATGACTAAATCGACTCAGTTCATTGTCCTGATTTTTTCATACTTACAAACATTTCATGTTCATTAAAGGTATGAAAATCGAAAAAGGTACACATCTAAAAAAGTTCACCTAAATTTAAAACTTTTCTGGGCTACATATATGTCCAAACCAAATTTGGTTTAGTATTTGAATTGTGCCAGTTTTGGAGCAAATGAACGTAAAGAAAAGAGTTTAAATTTTAAACCAGAAATGCCTTAACAAGGGTTTGAAAATGCTTAACTATTTTCAAGTATTTCAAAATTGCTTTTACTCGAGTTTTGAAAATCATTCAGCAACTAAAAATAAGCAAGGTAAAGAATTTTTTTTTCATTTTACTTCAGCAGTAAGTTGAACTAAAACGAGCTTCAGCAATCAGCAGAAAAAAAAACTTGAGAATTTTGCTAAGGCTTTAAGTTATTAGCTTTTTATATTTAAGTTTTTTCATTTTTCATATGTTTCAGTTTTTTGAAAGCCGAATTTATGTTTCGAATTGCTGACTGAAAGATAGTA
The DNA here is from genome assembly GCA_949987695.1 of Merzomyia westermanni. NCBI lineage: Eukaryota > Metazoa > Arthropoda > Insecta > Diptera > Tephritidae > Merzomyia > Merzomyia westermanni. The sequence goes on from OX465290.1 coordinate 67,997,822, forward strand.
AAACTAAATTTTTTTTGGTTTTTTTCAACAGCTATTTCAAAATTTCATAGGGAAATACAAATAATTATACGATGTTCTGATCGTACTGGTGCAATTCCTTCGATTGTTATATGCCTTTTTGCTATATATAAAAAATTGCTTAAACCGACGAATGGTTTAAAATTTAGGCTCCAATTTTTGGCCGTGTAGGTTTGGAAAAGTGGTCGGTGCCACGCCCCCATTTTATATAGAATTTTAATCTTGTATAGGCGTCCAACGTACTCAATCGATCTTTCTATGAAATTTTCACAGTAGATTCTTGGATTCACTGGTTGCAGCATAGACTATATATAATTTTGAAAAGCGTAGATAGTACTTGTATGCCTCGTATCATGTGTCGTAATTTTATTTATTCTGAAGTTAATAATAGGTGAAATTTGATATTGTGTTCATTTTGTTAAAAAAAATCATTAATAAGATCATCAGATCATTGTAACTACGAAATTATAGCATTCTATTTGCATCAGTGAAGGAGATATGGCGTGTTCCGGTTTCCTACCTCTCTTTTAGAAAACTGGTCCAAAAGTGCGCGTGGTCCTCAACCGATTTTGCTTATTTTCCGTGGGCGTACTCTACATGTCTATTGTTGTTGTGGTAACGACAAAAACACTCCCCGAAGGTTTTAGGGAGTGTTGTCGAATTAACAGCCCTTGGCCGGATTTGAACCCGGTACGCTCCGGTTCTCCCTTGCAGTAATGCCCGACTGTCGTGGTAGCGATTTATGACCAGTGAAACCTTCTAGGTCATGTCAAGATGGGTAATGAGAGGTGAGAGGCATCATATCCGTAGATCAACCATCGAGTTGCACGTCATTACCTTTGTGCATATTAGTCGCCTCTTACGACCGGTATGCCTACCTCGGGCATATTCCAAACCCATAACCCGCAGGGGTCTATAGTATACCTCGCATAAAGTTTCGTAATTCTATCTTGCACTGTTCTGAAGTTATTAACAGTCAAATTTGAAATTTGTTCACTCATATGTGGGCGGTGCCACACCGTTTTCCAAAAATTTGGTAAAAATCATTAATAGGACAACCAACTCAATAAATCTACCAAATGAAATTATTGTAGCTGATTTTGTTATTGAATTAACCCATTTTATACGTTTTTCGAAATTTTCGATATCAAAAAAAGGGGCAACCTACCTTGGCTGGAAAGCAACCTGTGTGTACAAATTTCACTCAAATATCTAAATTTTTACTCAAGTTATCGTGTCCACTGACGGACGGACGGACATGTCTAAATGGATTCCTCTGTTCGTTCTAAGAACTTTGATATATGGAACTATATATCTGTCTCATTTTATTATTTTTCACCGTTACAAACCACCGTTATATGAGCAAAACTATAATACCCTGTGTACTAGTAAACGCTGGGTATAAAAATGAATGACACTTTTACTCACACAACAACAGCTCTATACGTGTTTGGTATTCGTAGTGGTGTTAGTTTTAAACTAATTTTTCTATAAAATAATTAATTTTTTTTAATTTGTTTATATTGAAGGCACTGCAGCTTGGTCAGGGCTATCAATACATATCTAATTATTTATACCTTAAATGTATTGTTTGGCCTTAAAGCGGGTCAATCTTTCTTAATTTGCGCATTTATATAGATTTTTGATGTCATTCTTAAATTGCACTTCATGTCATTTTCATTATTTTTAATGCGGAATTTTTAACATTTGTCAAATTGAAATTTGTTATAAGCAGCAAAAGCATTAATGGCTGCTTACTTTAATGGTTGAAAGCACAGAGCAAGTATTGCAGTGTTTTGCATACCAAACAATTTAATATTCAATTAAACAAATTGTTGATACAATTGCGATTGATATCGATAAAATCCTGAAGTATGTATTTCAATATTTTTTACAGCAAACCCATGAAGCTCAAGGGAATGAAAAGTGCATTTAATCTCTCAAGTTACAAAATGTAGCTCTTGAATATTTATGGAGTTGGCAGGTTTTATTTTCAGCTAATTTTATCAATGATGAACACTGGATGAAACGGAAACCAAAACCGCAACTCTTTGAAATTTTTTGTTTTTACAAAACCGAAACAGAAACAGTTAAAATCATTTTGCGATCAAAAAGAATGAAGGAGTTTCTAAAAAGCTACGCTGCCTCAAAAAAAAAACCAAACAATAACGAAACCTTAACCGTTTACACCGATTCATTTTGATTATTTGGAAGTGAAAACCAATAGCCACAACCGATTTATTTTTCAAATTTGAAATTCGGGAAAAAACGTTATGGGAACCGGGTCAGGCGCCGTAATTTTCATTTAAAAAAGCCGAACTTTAACCGTTGTCAGCCATTTAATTTTTTAGAACCTAAACCGCAGTTACTTTGATAAAAAAAACCACGAAAACGTAACCGCTATAACTGCTTCATTTTTCCAGAAACCTGATCATTTTTTTAATTTGAGGAGAAAAATCGGAGCTATGACCGTGTTATTTTTCAAATTGGAAAATCGAAAAAAATTCGGGACCCATCGCACGAACCGCTTTTAATCGGGTTGGTCACCGTTTAACCAATCAGCTGCAATATTTTTCTTATGTTACCTCATTTTTCAACTGTAACACAGGCTTCAGTTTCAAAATTTCAAGTCAAATTATTTTCGACTTGTCTTTGCAAATTCAGGACAAGTGTTGAATAAAATAAACGTGGACAATACCAAAACACAAAACCTTCGGGGAGTGTTTTCATAACAACTGAAACAAACTACAAAAGCACTCTGGTTTTTTTTTTAAATCAACCTTCGGACTCTTGCGACCCATTTTTGAGTCCTTTATGACCGAGTTTTGCTGCTGAAGGGCCTGACTCTGGAACCATACCAGTTTTATGATCTTTTGGAACAAAGTTTTAGAACAAGCTTACCAGGAAATGTCTTCCCATCCTTGTAAGAACAATATCCCTTAGGTTTTTCAACGAGCTGGTACTCCATATATAGTTCCGCTGTTCTGTGCACCACAAGCCAGAGAACATAAGTTTGTTCAACTTTATTTCCAAATAGAAAAAATAATGGTTACAAATTAACAAACTAAAAACTGTTTAACTATTTAAAAAGCGAAACCATTCGTTAAGAGCACGTATGTTTAAGAGGGGAGCAATTAAAAATGAATTAAGTCCACAGCATGTCCGCATAATAAATCAATCAGAAAAGGTTAAATTGGATACATGGTAATGTGAATGATTGAAAAGTAGTTACGAAAATATGCTCATTTGCTAAAGTAAAAAGGAAAAATGCATTAAACCGCGCGCATGAAATTGAAGTACAAATGTTGAAGCTTTTGCATGCCTTTATGTTACAGTTTTTAATCGGATGTTTTCTGATCGAATGCAAAAAACCGGTAATTAATTAAATGATGATAAAATTCTGTTCACATATTTAGCTTTTTATTATATAAATTCGTATCTCTCTCTCTCTTCCCGTTAAGGAGCCGTGCTACAGAGTTAAGTTTCTGAATTTCTGCTGCAATGATTCAGTCGATTATAAGGTTTCTATAAAGTGGAAAAATAAATACAATTTAATGGCAGTGTTAAGAGTTTTGAAAGAATTCCAAGTACCAATCTGGCATATTCACATTCAGCAATATTCCGTCAAACGAAATCAACCACCAATGGTGCTATACAATGGCACATACAAGATTTGTGAATTTTGGAAATATATAAAACAAAAAAAGTTCATCAATAGCCTTGCCGAACAGTTATTCTCGAAAGATGGCAGCAATATGAGTTTCGAGTGTCCTTTGGCAGCTGGTACATATGTTTTTACTAATATTGAAATACTACCCAATGCTGGCCTATTGAGATATATGTATTGGCCAAATACGATGTATAAATTTGTCGGTGCAGTCTACAATCAGCATTCGAATAGGAGTTTGGAAAGATTGACTAATTATGAAATGAATTGTACTGTTGTAAAAACAACATGTTGATGTAATGAAAATTAGAATAAAGGTAAATGCAGAAAATGATTAATTGAAAGGAATGCAATCAACATAAACACCTTTTAGAAAACGTTTTATAACAAGAAAATAAAATAAAATAAAATAAAATTAACTAAACTTAAATAATATTGAAAAAAATCTGGCAACCCACTTGTATTCATCTATGTATTTCTATTCTTTGTATTACTTCCTATTTATCAATAAACCTCTCGTGGTATCAACTCGTGTGTTTTTACTTTTCAACCGAAGTGCGGACTTACATGTAAGTAATATAACATAACAAAAATAAAATAAAATAGAATAAAAGCAAATAAAATAAAACATATATAATAAAATAAAGTAAAATAAAATATTAAAAAAAAATAAAATAAAATAAAGTAAAGCAATATAGTAAGTTAGGGTATTGTGATATAGGCATACCTTTTTCGGCTGCTAATCAACATTTTATTAAGTGGACAGGTAGAAAATCATACAATTCGATAGATTCCAGTTTTGCCAAGCACATAACAAAACGAGATCGATTTATCTTAAGTATTCCGGAAGATATATATTCAAACCCATAAAAAGTCGTTTTGTCAAAATAGGGGGGTAATGTGATATATTATATCACACACTTTTGGCTCTCCTATGAAAGATGTGTAAACCGCATGATATAATCCAGCCACATTGTAGATATGGTAATTTGCATCCATTCAGATATGTGAAAAGCTGATTCGGAACCAGGTCGAGCATTTTCAATCAAAAATGGAGAACGTTTTCCTTTTTCTGCTGATCTTATGCACTCAATTTGCTTTTTTGTTGTAGCTAACATTTTCGGATGTTTGTGATAGACACCCCTGTGTCATTAACGTTCCAAATTCTAGTCGGAAGAAATTTATGCTTTTCATACTCCTGTTCCACATTGAACTACTTTTACCATATCAGATTACCCAAACTAGAGCTTTTAAGAAACAAACAATTTTTTCACAAAAATTAATTTAAAAATATTAAGTAATCACCTGAAATATTGGTATTTAAACTATAAAATTATAAAATAAACTAAAATAAAATGTGCCAAATTAAGTAAAATAAACTAAAATAAATTAAATTAAAATTAGGTAAAATAAAATAAAATGAAGTAAAGTAAAATGAAATAAACTAAAATAAAATAAAGCAATATAAAATAAATTAAGGTTTTGTATCGAAGAAAACAGATATTTTAAGTTTAATGATGAGATATATACGCAGCTGAAAGGACTACCGATGGGATCACCTACATCACCAGTGATAGCAGATATTGTCATGGAGGACCTGTTGGAGAACACCATTAAAAAATTACCACGAACACCAAGATTGTTTACAAAATACGTCGACGATCTATTCGCGATTATAAATGAAAACGAGGTACAAAACACACTTGACGCCCTAAATTCTTTTGACAAGAACATTAAATTTACAACAGAACTAGAGGACGTAGGGAAAATTACCATATCTTGACTCAATTATTGTTCGACGAGGAAATCAATTGAAGTTAAAGTGGTATAAGAAACCTACATCTACAGGACGAATCATCAACTTTTACTCAAATCACCCTAAGACGATGATAATTAATACAGCAATGGGCTGTATAAGAAGAATGCTAACAATAACAGATGACACTTACCACGCCGAAGTCAAAAAAGAAATAAAAGAACTATTAAAAAGTAATGATTTTCCCGAAAATTTAATAAAACACTAATTAAAAAATATTTAAAAGGAACTAAGCAAAATACGTCAATAAAGCCGAAACAAAAAATATTTAAGTCAGTAACTTACGTACCCAAACTGTCAGAACGCCTCACGAAATCAGATTGTTACAATAGGGAAGAAGTGAAAATAGCGCACAAACCAATTAATACATTAAAAAATTTATTTAACAACACTAAATCTAAAATACTCAATACGGAAAAAAGCAATGTTATCTATAAAATCCCTTGCAATGGAAACGAAAACGAATCATGTAATAACATATATATCGGAACAACAAAAGCCAAATTAAAATCTCGACTCGCGCAACATAAATCAGATTTTAAATATTGCCGCGAAACAAATAATCAAAAAACAGCACTTATGACCCACTGTACAACTAAAAACCACTCACCGAACTTTGACGAAACAACGATATTACAACAAGAACAACATTACAGCAAGAGATTTACATTGGAAATGCTTCATATAATTAACACACCGGCCAGCATAAGAATTAATTACAAAACGGACACTGATAACTGCGCTCACTTATATAGGCATTTGTTGACAAACAGACGGACAGTAAACAACTCCACGTTAAACAGGACAGACGTGTAATAATGTATGTTTTTAATTTTTACCAATTTGTTTTTATGTTAATTGTAATTATACTTTATGTTTTATTGTTATATATAGTTAACCCTGAAGACGATTACCGTAGGTAGTCGAAATATATTGGTTAAATCAATATTTCTGGTTTCAATTTTTGGAACACAGACCTCAAGCCAGCAAGAAGAAGGAATTAGAAAACAAAAAGGTCGCGAAAACGAATAATACTAAGACGGGAGGCACGCCGTAAGCATACAACAACTTCAAAATGGGATATGCAGATATAAAAAACAAATATGACAACTACAAGGCAGTTATAAATAAGTTTCAATGTACATCAAAAAAGTTGGTAAAGCTTAAATCGAGTATTAAATTTCTCTTGACATGCAGGAAATCTAAATTAACTCCTAATTTTATAAAAAGGTCTACTAATTGTAATAATTTATTTGTATATGACCATGACACACACACCGATATAAACAAAGCCTTAAACAGACATACACATAACTACCACATTAAAATATTAAGCTTACTTATTAAACAAAAACACGACATACTGAAAAGACAAAAACAACAACTGGAACAGATAACAACAAAACTAAAGAAGCATCTGAGCACTGAAGATTTTGAGGAATTTACAACAAGTGAGAGAAACGTGTCCAACAAACTAAGAATAAAACTGAAGAAGCAACAAGAATCAAAACATGAAAAACTTCAAAGCAAACGAAATATAACATTAGTCGACAACAACAAACATACGGAGTGGTTTGTAAACAAAACTGATGTCGAATTTCCACCCGACATAAAAGCTCTTTTGACAAAGGGTCCAAAGTTCGCACTGCCAATCGAAAATAAGAGATTCCCTTTATTCCAGTACATCGCGGATGGAGAGGATCTGATACAAACAATAAAAACCAAAGAAACACAAGAAGAAGCACGAACCAAATTTTCATTGCTTTTAAAAGATCACACAACAACAAACCGTCAAAGTGCAATAGACCGTGCAATAATAGATACAGTGGAACGAACACGAAAATCTCTTAGCAAAAATGACAATATACGTATTTTAACATCAGATAAAGGAAATAAAACTGTTGCAATGGAAATAAAGGAATATAATGACAAAATGAAAGATATATTAAATGACTTGACAATGTATAGAATTCAACGACAAGATCCAACCTCTAAATTACAAAATAAAAATAATATTTTAGTCGATAAGCTCTTCAAAATGGATGTAATCTCGAAGACTGAGAGAAATAAGTTCATTACAACCACGGCATTACCCCCACGGATTTATGCACTTCCACAGGTCCACAAAAAAGACACACCACTCAGGCCAATTTGCTCAGCCATAGGATCACCGGCACATAATCTATGTAAATACATTGCGGATATTTTAAAAAATGTTACAGCCAGCTCGACTTACAATATTAAAAATACAATAGAGTTTAAACAAAGGATAAATAATACTTACATTTGTGACGATGAAAAATTAATATCTTTTGACGTAATTTCCCTATTTCCGAGTATACCAACACAACTAGCACTTGACATTATAAAGAAAAAATGGACGACAATAGAAGAGCATACCAAAATACCAAAGAAAATTTTTATAGAAATCTTAAGGTTTTGTATCGAAGAAAACAGATATTTTAAGTTTAATGATGAGATATATACGCAGCTGAAAGGACTACCGATGGGATCACCTACATCACCAGTGATAGCAGATATTGTCATGGAGGACCTGTTGGAGAACACCATTAAAAAATTACCACGAACACCAAGATTGTTTACAAAATACGTCGACGATCTATTCGCGATTATAAATGAAAACGAGGTACAAAACACACTTGACGCCCTAAATTCTTTTGACAAGAACATTAAATTTACAACAGAACTAGAGGACGACGGAAAATTACCATATCTTGACTCAATTATTGCTCGACGAGGAAATCAATTGAAGTTAAAGTGGTATAAGAAACCTACATCTACAGGACGAATCATCAACTTTTACTCAAATCACCCTAAGACGATGATAATTAATACAGCAATGGGCTGTATAAGAAGAATGCTAACAATAACAGATGACACTTACCACGCCGAAGTCAAAGAAGAAATAAAAGAACTATTAAAAAGTAATGATTTTCCCGAAAATTTAATAAAAACACTAATTAAAAAATATTTAAAAGGAACTAAGCAAAATACGTCAATAAAGCCGAAACAAAAAATATTTAAGTCAGTAACTTACGTACCCAAACTGTCAGAACGCCTCACGAAATCAGATTGTTACAATAGGGAAGAAGTGAAAATAGCGCACAAACCAATTAATACATTAAAAAATTTATTTAACAACACTAAATCTAAAATACTCAATACGGAAAAAAGCAATGGTATCTATAAAATCCCTTGCAATGGAAACGAAAACGAATCATGTAATAACATATATATCGGAACAACAAAAGCCAAATTAAAATCTCGACTCGCGCAACATAAATCAGATTTTAAATATTGCCGCGAAACAAATAATCAAAAAACAGCACTTATGACCCACTGTACAACTAAAAACCACTCACCGAACTTTGACGAAACAACGATATTACAACAAGAACAACATTACAGCAAGAGATTTACATTGGAAATGCTTCATATAATTAACACACCGGCCAGCATAAGAATTAATTACAAAACGGACACTGATAACTGCGCTCACTTATATAGGCATTTGTTGACAAACAGACGGACAGTAAACAACTCCACGTTAAACAGGACAGACGTGTAATAATGTATGTTTTTAATTTTTACCAATTTGTTTTTATGTTAATTGTAATTATACTTTATGTTTTATTGTTATATATAGTTAACCCTGAAGACGATTACCGTAGGTAGTCGAAATATATTGGTTAAATCAATATTTCTGGTTTCAATTTTTGGACCACAGACCTCAAGCCAGCAAGAAGAAGGAATTAAAATAAAATAAAATAAAATAAAGCAAAATAAAATATCATAAAATAAAATAAAATAAGATAAGATAAAATAAAATTAAATTAAATTAAGGTAAAATAAAATAAAATAAAATAAAATGAAATAAAATAAAACAAAATAAAATATAAAAAAACTATAAAATTATAAAATAAAATAAACTAAAATAAAATAAAATGAAGTAAAATTAAATTAAATAAAGTAAGCTAAACTAAAATAAATAAAATAAAATAAAACAAAACAAAATAAAGTAAAATAAAATAAAATGAAATAAAATAAAACAAAATAAAATAAAACAAAATATAAAATATAAAATAAAATAAAATTAAAGTAAATAAAATAAATAACATAAAGTAAGATAAAATAAAACAAAATAAAATAAAATAACACAAAATAGAATAAAATAAAATAATATAAAATAAAATAAAATAAAAATATAAAATAAAATAAAATAAAATAAGATAAAATAAAATAAAATAAAATAAAATAAAATCAAATAAAATAAGATAAGATAAAATTAAATTTAATTAAATTAAGGTAATATAAAATAAAATAAAATCAAATAAAACAAAATAAAATATAAACTATAAAATTATAAAATAAAATAAACTAAAATAAAATAAAATGAAGTAAAATTACATAAAATAAAGTAAAATAAACTAAAACAAAATAAAATAAAATTAAAATAAATAAAACAAAATAAATTAAAATAAAATAAAATTAAATTAAATAAAACAAAATAAAGTAAAATAAAATAAAATAAAATAAAACAAAATAAAATAAGATAAAACAAAATATAAAATAAAACAAAATACAATAAATTAAAATGAAATTAAAGTAAATAAAATGAAATCAAATAAAATAAAATAACATAAAATAAGATAAAATAAGATAAAATAAAATAAAATAAAATAAAATAACATAATATATAATAAAATAAAATAAAATAAAATAAACCATGTCTAAAAAGCCTTATTTATGTAAGAGGTTCCACGCCCCCTTTCTACTTTATAACAAATATTTGGCTAATCTCATTCAATTCACGACCGAAACCCAAATTTCGAACATGAACACTTCCAAAAATATGCAAAAAAAACTAATAAATACAACGCTACGACGCTCCCTCAATATATTGAAATAATATTATTCTATATTTTAAGTTAGACCGTTTGTTGTTGTTTGTAACGACAAAAACACTCATCGAAGGTTTTAGGGAGTGTTGTTGAAGATGGGTAATGAAAGGTCAGAAGCATCATATCCTTAGATCAACTATCGAGTTGCATGTAATTGCCTTTGTGCATTTGAGTCGCCTCTCACAACCGCTTTGCCTACCTTGGGCATATGCTAACCCCTTCCTAACTCGTAGACCGTCTTTTAAGTCGATACCAAATTTGTTCAAAATCGGTACAGGAGGTCAGGAGTGCGTTGGGCAGAAACTTTGTTGAACGAGAATAATTTCTTTAAGAGTTTTAAGTTAAGAGTCGGATAAATTTGTATTCTAAATATTGTGTGCAACTTAAAAAATTTCAAACAAATTTTTAATGTTTTTTTAAATATTTTGAAATATTTTATATCTGATAAACGAAAATATAGTTTCGTGACCCACAAATGTTTTTATCATAACGAATTATAGAATTTCTTTACCGACGTCATTTTATGTTTACTTTCATACTAGAAGGGGATCCGATCGCTCGAGTTGGATAAGTAGTTTAAGGTGGTCCTAATTTTTCTAAATATTCCCTTTTTACGTTTTCAAAAATACAAATTTCCGAATATCAAGTTTATGTAAGCAGAAAAAGGTATGTATACCACCATTGAAATCTGGTTTCCCAGACACAAAAATTAAAGTTTTCGTTGGACCATATTGGTCGATAACTCAGGAACCAGTTAAAGTGCAGAAAAAATCATAATAGCCTTCTCGGATACCTTTCGTTTGATAACCTTATTGTTCGCAATTTATATCGCAAAAACCACAAAAGAATCCCATAGCCCTTTCTATGGTTAAATATCGATTCTTTAGTGGAAGATCATCCTGTCTCAGTAAACTATAGAAAACGCCTTATCTCACTATATTCACAAAGTAGTTAAGTCAGTGAGACTTCAGTCACGCCTAGGTAGGTAGCGGTTTCCTTCAGATGTCACAAACCATATAACTGCTTTTTTGTAAATGTTCAAGAACCTCGCATTAAAGTCGAAAATCGAATTCTTCTATTGAATCTCCTCCATTTTTTTTATTTTTCACCCAAACAATTATACACAACTATACTCGTTGACATCATAAATAATTGTTCAGATATTCAACACTCTCTCATGCAAGCAATTATTTAAATACGATATAAATCTCTCGACATTATACATGAATTAAAAATAAATAAATAAATCGCAGCAGTGACTTTTTACTTATTGTAGAGATATAATTCTGTTGTTTGTTTTTTTTTTTCTTAATTATATCCCCATTCGTGTGACCCATTTTTGGTGACTCCATAGGCGAGGCTAATAAGCGGCTTACACACCATTTTTTAAAAGTGTTTTTACATTTTGCGTGCCGCATTAGAACTAATCAACAAAAATGCAGGTCAACACTACCCCAAAACAACACAACACAGTTGCCCTCTCATGAGGCTGCGTGTCGCGGCGCATTTTACGCTGCAATTTTTCATAATTATCGCTATTTAAAGCGGAACCCAAAAAAATGTTTTTATTCTAACATGATCCTGTTTATGGGGTACCTGTGTGTTGCGCAAAATGTACAGGTAGTCAGTGCTGCCAGACATTTTTGTAACTAATCGCCATATTAGTATGTAAAAAGTCTTAAGTTTATGCAATTTAAAAATTGTCTTTAAATATACCTCAAAAAACTGCATCTCGCAAAGTTTCACAAACGTTTGGAAAAATTTTGAAATATTAGTTTGAGATTTAAAAAAAAAGTTTTGTTTGGAAAATGCGAAAAATCGAACGTTGGTAAAAATGTTAAACCAAGTATTGAAAAGCGTTTTTGAAAAACAGCATTTTTAATAATTTTTTTTTTTTGTTTATTATATTATTAACAAAATACTATTCCGTATTCATAAAAAATAAGAAAGCTTTATAAAGCTCTTATAATTCAAAATTTGTATGAAAATGTAATTTAAAAAAGCTTTATAAAATAGTTTTATTTTTTATGAATAAAAATCGGACCTACCATATATTTCTATATGTAGAACTGGAATATGCATTAGGGTGGGTCGATTTGTATGGACGAAAGTTAACCGATATCGCGCCATCGATTTTTCGATAGGTTTTGGGCCCAGGAAAAAAAGTTCGAAAAAAGTGCCAAATTTAATTTTTTTGACTTTTTTCGACTTTGATTTTTAAGGGTTTTTTCATGACGTACTAATAAAATTTGCTGGGTTTTGAGGAGTGTTTTGGTCAAAAAATTTACCTTTTCGCCATTTTTTTAAAGGTTACATACAAAAATGTTTTCGATGAAAACGAATTTGTCTCATATTTCCTGTCCCACTTAAAATTATGCGCTTAAAACATTGTCGATAACGGTTTTTTGAAAAAAAATTTTTTTAGTAGGTCATAAAAAAACCTTAAAAATCAAAGTCGAAAAAAGTTAAAAAAAAATTAAATTTCGCAGGCTCGAAAATTATTTTTTTTTGGTATGCGTAGTGAAACTTTTTTCTCCTGAGCCCGAAACCTATCGAAAAATCGATGGCGCGATATCGGTTAATAAATCGACCCAGTCTAATATGCATACAAAATTATGGGGCACAATCAAGGGAAGAAACCGATTAAATAACTTTCCGGTTTCGGTTTCAGAGTAAAAAAAACCAACACAAGTTTGAGAACAAATAAAATTACTAAGTTGATAGACCTGATTTTTAAGAATTTTTTCCTGATCATGGATTTTCTCTAATATAATAATAAAAAATGTCCATACCAAGTATGGATAAAATTTAGCCAGAGTAAATTCTAAAAACTAAAACTTTTTTTTTTAGACAAATTTATGACAATTTCCTCGATCTTAGGCTTTTTGTGAAATCGGAATTTGAAAAAGGAGTTGTCTTTAAACTCAGTAGCTTATAGGTCACTTAAAAATTAATAATTAAAAAAACGTATATAAGACAGTAACATTAATAACCGCTTCAGAAAGTTTGATTTACTAGTTTGACTTTATCTATTCTGGTCAAAGTAGTTTGTCCAAAACCAAAAGCAAAATCGTTTGAACTAACTGCGTCTTTTGACATGGTTCTGGTTTCGTTATTGTTCAGATCAAAATAAGGAGTACGGTTTCGGCCTCGAGAAATAAATCGATTTTAAACGGTTACGGTTTCAGTTCTTGGTTACAGCAGAAAGGTTACCCTTATACACCTCCAAAACTCATGCTTTGTTACTCGATACAACTTTTATTAGTAGTATTATTACAAAATAATTTTTTAATAATTAAAAGCAAAAGAATATTTAAACCTTAAGGTCTTACTTGTAATAAATTTTGGCGTGCTAAAGCATGAACAATTGTTTTTTAACTATTCAAATAAATCTAAATCTTTATTTTTCTTTATGATCGAACTTGTTAGAAACTTCAAGATAAAAAAGTTATAGGCCACAACTAAAAATTTTACTTAAAACACCCCCAAGTTGCTGGCCCTTTTGTAATCCCACCCTATAAATAAAATTTTTTTTTTTACTTCTGACCGCCCCAATTATTCTCTTAACTTTAGGATCATACAAATTTCTGCCTGATCTGGCCTGTATAAAGTAGCAAAAAAAGTAAGGATTATGGTAAACGAGAACAAGAACATATACAAATTAGAAACTGCGAAGCACTTCCTCTATTTTTGAAGCACCGTTATAAATCGAAAAAAAAAAATATGTACCAAAATGGCTTAAAAATGTTCCAAAATTGTTTGAAATCTTCCTATCTGGCAGCACTGCGAAGCATAAATACTTTTTTAGGGCTCTACTCCAAGCTTAGGGTTTGCTTTTGCTTTTAATTACTAACATATGCATTCATGCCCATTAATACGCCTAAAAACTCGAGTGCAACTATTAAGTGGCTAGTTATGTAAGCCATCGTGACACTTTTGGGCACAGTTATTGACATACACTGTCTTCCATTACCAGTCACTTAAGTGAATGAGTGTTCTTATTGTATACGAATTTAGCTTCAAACGGGATAAATTTACTAGCATGCGTTTAACACAATGAGCCCATTAGTGCTTTAATGTTTAAAACAAAAATTGCCTGCCTGAAATATATGAAGTATTTTTTGGGTCAGCCAAGCATGAAAGCTTAGAAGAGGCAATTCTTAATTGTCGAGTTGCAAAAAAAAATACTTAATAAGGAATAATGTTAAACTACATTTACTCACTGAAATAAATCTGCTAAACGGCTTTTTTGTCTCTTCTTTGATACAAATATAGCATTTAGAATACTTTTTGTTTGGAATTGCCAATTTTTGTCGAGCTGAATATTTGGAATGCTAGGTCTTGTCGACCGCAAGTTCTTTACGAAAGCAGGTGGTGGTATCAACTAGTTGGAAGTGCTAGTTCCGGTCATTTCTGCCACACTACCCAAATCTTGCTGGGAGTGCTTTTTTCGATGCTGGAACAAACAAAGTCTTGGAAGACTCCTTTGATTCAAGTGCTCCGTTACTTCTGTATATGAATTGTTTGTTATATACTACGGGATGGCATACCGTAAATTGCAGCTTATTTCAAATGATGTTCTAGTCAGACCTATTAAATTTGATTAGTAATTAGTAATCAATTAATAAGACTTTGATTGGTAATGATTATTTTATTGGTTTTTCAAGAAAAGTCAATTAATAATTGATTACGATTCGAAAAGAACTAAAAAAAATCTAAAGAAATAAAAAAAAATTTAAAATAATCAAAAAAGGGTTGTTTTTAATACTTTTGATTTTTTTTGTTTTTTTTATTTTTTTGCTTATTTTTTGCTTATTTTTGATTTTTTTTTGATTTTTTTTTAGTTGTTGATAAGAATAAGATATTTTTTCCCCCCTCTAAGCTCTGTTTTATTACAAAAAAAATAAGCTATCAGTGAACAAAATCGATGAACTAATACAAAAGTTATAAGCATTCAAGTAAATATATCCATTTAATGCTTAAGTACCCTACTGGTACATATGTGTTAGTATTCGTATATCAGTTAGTTAGCAGGTAGATTTTCGAAAAGTTATTAGATACAAAAAGCTGTTAGTGTCGTTTTCTCAAACCTAGGTACATTTTAAACAAGAGCATATTTTTGAGGCAGGTAGTGTTTTCTTTGTAGAACTAGGGAACCTTTTTGTTTAGGTAGGCTTGAATTTTTACTGGATCTAAGTATAAATAAGAGTACATGCGCCTTGTTCCTTCATAATATCTGCAAGGCTCGCCGGATACTTTAACTTTTTCAATTATAAAATAAGATCATAGAGTTAAGACAGAACCATATGTACATATGCTATTATTTGTAGGGTACTTAAGTATTAAATGGATATATTTACTTGAATGCTTATAACTTTTGTATTAGTTCATCGATTTTGTTCACTGATAGCTTATTTTTTTTGTAATAAAACAGAGCTTAGAGGGGGGAAAAAATATCTGCAAAAAAACAAAAAGTTTTCGAGATGCTTCCTCGCAAAGTACAAATTTTTTTATTTTTGTTGGAACGATTTTCCGTCATCCCTGGTTTGGTTTTGTGACAAACCGGTTTCGGCGTTCTGCCATTTTCAATGCCTAGTTTCGTTCTAGAACAAAACCAAACTTGACAAGGGATGACGGAAAATCGTTCCAACAAAAATCAACTTACTACCCTGTCGGAAGATCAACACAAAAAAAAATTTTTTTATATTTTTACAAAAAAAATTTAAAAAATCCGTAATGATTGTTCAATATGTTTGAATCTGCAGGACCTAGCAAAAAGTGTTGTATGTACTGATTATAGTAAATTTTATAAGCTTTCAAATTTTTCAGACCGTTTTGGAAGAGCTCAATTTGTTCTTGAGATATACACGATTAAGTGTAGCCATCTTTTTTGTTTTTTGAAATAACGGTAAATCGTAAATATCTCAAAAACGGTACCATTCAAGTAAAAATAACCTTGGTTTTCGGAATTAGGAGGTGATTTTACATAGGAATTTCACTATGGCGTCTCTGGTGCATTTTGGCTGTAAACCAGTGTAATCAATCATTAAATGGATTCCCAAGAAAAGAATTGATCAAACCGGTAATCATTACGATTATTTATCATTATTTAACAGGTCTGGTTCTAGTTATAAAAATAAATCGCCAGGTGTCGCGAGCGTTGCAATTTTCTGCAAAGTTTTAGGCGCCAAACAGTCGCAATAGTGCCGCGGTGCAATGTGATTTTTTTGTGAGTTCACAATCGATTATTTTTATCAATAGGTTTTTTTTTTTAAATAAATTTGATGAGAAGCGCTAATCTCTAACTTTGAAACGATACCGTATTTATTAATATTGGTTTCAAATGGGTGCAATAGATAGATGCACTTAAAACAACAATCAGAAATAATATACATATAAGTTTTTTTTGTCTTTATCACAGGAAAGTAAATGTATTACAATTGATTCACCTGTCCAAAATCGCTACAATAAATTGCACAGTAAAATAATAATTAATTCAACAATATACTTATTTATTACATACATTAGCAAAGTTTACCGTTGTTTCCATTATAGGTATTACTTATGTACTTTCATACTTGTATTATTCAATAGCGAGGACTATTACAATTAGAGATGGGAGGAGTGTATGAGGACCAGTTTTCGGTCTTCGTAAATTAATATAAGTGGCAAAAAAGGAGATTTGAGAAAATAGTAGCAGATTACATTTGTATTTTGTTTATTATTTTATTAATCATTAATAGGAACCAACAATATCAGCCCAATATAATATATATGTGGTACCCTGTACCATATCTGAAATTTCATTTATCATTAATTTCATTGTCATACTATCTCACAACTTTTGTAATCTTTCTTTTTCTCTTGACAGCTCATCGCAACCGGTTGATTCTTTCTTAACTTACATTTTTATTAAATAATAATTAAAGTTACATTACATTTATCTTTGAAATTAGCTATTCGCCTTTTTATTATTTGGAATACCTCGCGTAAGGTAATATAGCCAACCAGCACACTAAATATATAACTGCCATCAATTGATTGCTCCGTTGAACGGGAATGAAAGGGATAGTCTTGATTCCTATTCATGTAAGGAATAAAGTCTTGGATACAGCGAAGGCAGCGCTTACCTTACTTGCTATTTCTGCCTTGCTTTAACCAGCCAAAAAGTAATGAGGATCATCATCTCTTTTACAGCAACATTAAACTACCTGATTTTAGAAATAATTATTGAATTATCAAAGTCTCAGATCACATTCAGAGCTGGGAATTTGTAGATTAGATTTGTTATTGAATTTTCGTGCCAAATGGGTTAAACTAGTCGTCCCATGCTTGAGCATGTACTATAAAGGGGCTAGCTTACCTCTGCGAGGTAGGGGGTTAGAATATGCCCGAGGTAGGTATGCCGGTCTTGATGGTTGATCTACGGATATGGTGCCTCACACTTTTGATTACCAACCTGCTTCTTCCTTACGAACGGAGGGGATGAGATGACCTAGAAGGGTTCACTGGTCATACCAAACCGCTCCCACGACAGTCGGGCATGTACCGGGTTCATATCCGGCAAACAACAGTCACTTTCGACATCACTTCCCAAAACCTTCGTGGAGTGCTTTCGTCAACAACAACAACAACAGGAGGCTAGTTGTACTCTTTTATGACTGAACGGGTACTATCGACCAGGTCCATTTTGTTCCCTTACAGGTAGGGTAGGACAACTCTACTCTCTACCCCTATAAGTATGCCACACAAATTAAAATTTACTCATCCCAACTGAAGCATGGCGGACTTGGAACTATCACACCAAATGTAAGAAAATAATTAGTATTTTTAGTTATTATTTGAATTCCGAAATAAAATTAACATTTTTTTATAAATTTTGGATTGAACTATTTCAACTTATAACAGTATTATTCTGTTAAACCAGTATTTTTTGGCTGGCTTATTTTAAAATACGTCATTATTCCAAAAGCAAACAATTTTGTTTTTGAAATCATATTTCAGTTTGGCTATTACTACAGAAGCAAATAAAATTGTATTCAAATATTAAAGCTGGTTTTCTCAGCCAGTATTGAGTTAGGTTGCCATCGCAAATTCAAAAGAGCAGAAAACCGACATAGGTGGTTGTATTTTCAGCTTATAGATTCTTCATTTTTGGAGCTAGATCCATAAAAATGTGTCTGGTTATAGATCTTAGTACGGATAATTCAAATATGGTAGGAACTTAATTTGAACTCTTTCCGCTTATTGCCACAGAATTTACTTACATTGAGTGAGATAGTTTCAAGTGTGTGTTTATTGCGACAGATTTGGAGAGAATATATCGCCTGCCTCTAAAACTGTTACCTCTTTACTTTTGAAAGGTTCAGCCTAAAAGTATGTAACAATATATTGTAAAGCGTCTATCTCAAAATTTCACCGCACTTTTGGCGACTCAGAATTGTAGAAGATTTACGAAATCTACTATACGAGTATAAATCATGAAAGCATTGAGATCTGCAGGTTCGTGCCCTACTAATTGAATGTCAGTACATAAGGTATTCGAGTTTTATATTTAGTACCGCACTCATCTCTAATTACAAACCAAATTTTTCTTTAACTCTGGCATCACATATTTGTTTATAAATAATTCTTACTGCTCCGCATTCATTGAATGCAAAACAAAATAAACTCTCCCAATGAGTTTACTTAAGCGTATTGTGAGTTTTATTCTTATGAGTGAGCCAAAACACAGACGTAAAGAGAATAGTAGTGGAAAGGAATTTCTTTTGCAAAATCCATTACCCCTACTGAAGTATGATGCAAATTTCACGTTTTCCTTTACTTAACATACATATATAAAAGGTCAAACAAACCCCCGTCCTCATGCGTTTTTATGACTCCCGCGGGCATACTGGAACAAAGGTACAAACACACACAGGAATATAAGTGTTGGAGTACCTATTCGGAGTAAGCTCTGTTAGGATAAAGTCCCTGTTGATCCATGACAACAGACATTTGCAGGGATATAAAGCTTACAAACTTAGCTACTAATGTAGCTACCGTTAAGTCGGTTCACTTTTTGTTTGTGATTCGTTTCGTTTTTTTTTTATAGAACCATACAGGGTGGCGTATTTGTATCTTCCTATTTTAATCCTTTCAAAATTAATAAATTTGTTGAAATTATTATAAACTTCGGCGATAAGTGATGTTTAGCGGCTTCCGAAATACATCTATTTCAAGAGCTCTTTTGTTTTTTTTCTAATTTTTTCCGTATTTTCAATTTATAATACTAGAAATCGCCCAGTAGTTGAAATTCAACCACAAAACTTTATTTTATTCTAATTATTTCTTATTCCTTTCATTCGGTTTTGTTTCTTTCTTTTTTCGTTTTCTTTGACTTCTTCCCTCTACAGTCTCTAATTTTAATTTATTTTATTCTTTCCTTTCCTTTCCTTTCTTTTCTTTTCTTTTCTTTTTTTTTCCTTCCCTTTCCTCTCTTTTCCTTTCCTTTCCTTTCCTTTCCCTTCCTTTCCTTTCCTTTCCTTTCCTTTCCTTTCCCTTCCTTTCCTTTTCTTTCCCTTAATTTCCTTTCCTTTCCTTTCCTTTCCATACCTTTTCTTTCCATTCCCTTCCTTTCCTTTCCTTTCCTTTCCTTTCTATACCTTTTCTTCCCGTTCCCTTCCTTTCCTTTCCTTTCCTTTCCTTTCTCTTCCTTATCTTTCTTTCAATAAACTTTGTTTTATAAATAGAATAGATTATTTTATTTTATTTATTTTATTTATGTTATTTATTTTATTTTAATTTGTTTTATTTTATGTTATTTTAATTTATTTCAATTCATACAAACCCAACCACAAATGGAAAATAAAACAAACTCCGGTGTTGAATACTCTTTATGAATAACACTGTGGAACAAATTCAGGTTAGCAAAAGTTAGGTCGTCTGTGAGAGTGAGGGGTAAAAATAGGGGCTAAATTAGATAACCCGTATCGCGGCGTTTGTTTATGTTAGTTCGAATTTTTTTTAATCGACCTTCGTACTTTGCAGTCAAATGCAATAAATTTCCTCCCCTTCTTCCTCTTTTTCGTCGTTTTCTTTTTTTTTGTTTCCAACCGATTCCATCCAGCGATTTTTATTTATTTCGTCAAGCGAACTAATATCAAAAATAAAGATTCAGTTAAGACTCGAAGCTCAGCCGAAGCTGATGTCTTTTAATTTTCGCTCGGTCGTGATAAAATTCGCTATTAATTTTTTTGGAACTTATTTCATTTTGTGAGTGATTTAAGTTAAGTGCATCGGTTTCATAAAAATAACAAAAACAACATTGTATAATATATATTGTATTAAAAATGTCGGAACCAAAATGTGGCAATGCGAGTGATTGTTTTTTGGAAGCCTATAAACAATATTTCTCGCAAGAGTTTATCACTGACGTAAACTATGCCCCTAAAAAAGTTTGTGAAAAGAAGAAGGCTATGCCTTTTGGTATACCAATGATGTGTTTAGACAACAGCCCGCATCAACAAGAAAATTGCTATGGATGTATCAACTACCATAAAACTTTGAATAGAAGGAAAGCAAAGAATAAAACTTATGTAGCAGTGCCAAGTATCCAATTACCATTACCACACTGAGAATTCGTTCCAGTACCAACATACCGAAGTATTGATCTTCAAACAGATATCAGTACTACAACCGCCGTGCTATTTACTATTTGCCTTAAGAGATTTTCATTGGGATCCCTCGTACAATCTGCCACAGTGCCGAACCAATTTTCAGTTAAATGAGCCTTTTCGCTGTTTGTGTCAAGATTATAACTCTCTTTCTGGTAGATTTGATATTTCAGACTCGCTTTTCAGCATAAAAAAATCAATTCTTTCTGTCCTAAATTCATAGCTACTAATTGTTTTTTATTCTTTGACTTCTATTTTAACTTTTAACAATAATTTTATTCTGTTAACTAGTTATTTCTTAATGTATAATCTATCCTATATCTACGTTACTTAGCTGATGAGGTTTTCTCTGTAGCTGAGCAGTTTTAGATCTCGACGATTAACAAACCAAAGCCTTTCAACGACTCGGCACGAACGAATAATCCGCGCGTTATGCGGATGCGCCCCTCGCGCCGGCCGGGCGGGATATGGTGGGTAATCCGCTAGGAATTATTATTATTATATCCATGCATTTCTTCTCAGAATACGGCTCTGGTGAAGGTACATCCTATGAAACATCAAAGGACCCAATCCTAGTCACACAAAAGCAATTGGATGCAATTGTTGCCATTTTGTGTTTGACTCAGAAGAAATCAGAAGAACTGGCTTCATTTTTGAATGGAAATAATTTGCTGGCGAAAGTACCAAAGTAACAGCATATCTAAAACGCCAAAAAGAGTTAGAAAAGTTCGTCAATGTGAATGATGCAAAAAATTTCGTTTATTGCAACGATATCGAAAAGTTAATGGAGACGATAGGGTTAACCTATAAAAAAGATGATTGGCGTTTATTCATCGATAGTTCACTAATCAGCTTAAAAGTTGTGCTTTTGTACAAGATAAATAGAATGCCTTCTGTTCCAATTGCGTATAGCACTGACACTAGTGAAAATTTCTATAATTTGAAACACATTCTGGAAGTAGTCAAATATAACGAACACCAGTGGCGCATTTGCTGCGACCTCAAAATAGTTTCATTGATTACAGGCTTAACAGCATCTGGCCGTCCGAAATATCGGTGTTTTTTGTGCGATTGGGATTCACGATACGGAGATGGTATTAGAGGAAGAAACCAGTACAAACAGCATAACTGGAATAGTCGCATTGGACGGAAATGGCCTAAAGACAATAGGCTACACGAAAGTCTTGTTCCTGAAATGAAAATTTGGTTGCCGTTGCTCCACATTAAACTTGGCATTGCTCGTACAAAATTCATCTCTTACATCAGCATCTTGATCAACTCGCTCAACAGTTGCCAGCTGAATCTGATGAGCAAGGCGAACGTTATCACCAAACTGCGCTTCCATTTGAAATAAGGTAACTAGATTTTTCTAATATCTTTTTCACAGTGCACAATTTAAACATGTTAACGATTGAAAACTATTTTCGTTTCAGGTACAGAGGAAAGAAATCTCCAGATGAAATACTCGCTGAAATTTGTTGGTGGTATAAAAACACCTTTGAAGAAGAGGAAGACGAGGAAAAAGAGGAAGAAGGGGAAGACAGAGATGAAATTCCAGAATATTAGTTGGACGAATTTATCGACGTTTCTGATGATGATGACGATGACCAAGATATTAGATAGAGCAGTGATGTTGATCCATAGCCGCCTGCTAAAAGTCAACTAGCCAAATCATTAATTTAATTTATTTAATTTTTTTACTTAAAACTTTTCATAACTAACATTTCAAAATTATATTTTTTCCGTATTTTTATAATTTTTTTTTCAATGTTTCTTCAAAACCAACACTGAAAAAATTGAGAAGCATATTATAGATCAAACAGAAAGAAAAAAGACTTAGGTTTGTGGAAAATATGTGCAAAAAGCTTGAAAAAAAAAATTTCCAACATTTTGCTTCATAAGCACTACAAAAATTTTATAAATAAATTTTTTTTTTTTAATTTTAATTGTTGCACAGGTCTCTAGCAATAATTTGGCGGCAACAGATTGAAAACATATCAATTAGTCGACGAGTTATAGAGAAAAAACCATACAAACAATATGCTGAAAATCGGCATTTAACTGCTAAATTGGAAGGTCAATTAAAAAGAAATTCGAACTAACATAAACAAACGCCGCGATACGGGTCTTCTAATTTAGCCTCTATTTTCACCCCTCACTCTCAGAACCGACCTAACTTTTGGTAACCTGAATTTGTTCCACAGTGTAATCATTTATTCTGTTTTTTGTAAACACTGTTGTACCATCAGTTTAAATATTTGCTCATATTTTACATTGCTTGTTTAATGCCTCCAACAAAGCAACTCTTTGTGTTCTCTGGAGAGCCGCTGACACTGGGCATCGTATCACGTGATCAATGCAAAAACAACAACTGGAGCAAAAGTGCATGATACGCATGGCATACCTATACAGGTAATATCATCTCAACAGCTGATTAGATTTTTTCATTTTAACTTTCTTTAAACTGTCAAACTTGCCTGCAATCGATTTGTTTACATTTTAATATGTGCTGTGCTGTTCTAACGTTTTAGAGACGCAATTTCTAATATGGCCGCCGTGCTATTACCTGTTTTACTATGCCATGATGATACGTTTATTCACACAACAGTGGCTCAATAGTGCGAATACTTGTTTTTCATTGGTCCACTACCAACTCTTTGTACTCACAGTGAGAGCCGATCGAGTAATATAATAACATGTATGACATGTCTACTCACACAACTACGGCTTTATAGAGTGAATACATGTTTCGCATTTGTGTTGGTGTCATTTCTAAACTAATTTTTCTATATTATAATAAATTTTTTTTTCAGTTGTTTTGATTGACGGCACTGCAGTTTGGCCATACCTATCCATACATACGAGTATATAATTATTAATACCTTATATGTATAGTTTGGCCATAAAGTTGGACAATTTCCAACTTGCGCATTTATATAATTTAAAATATTTCCTAGGTCTAGAGCTAAGTTGCGTCCAGTCACTTTAATGGCTCAAATCAACTGCGGATTTCCCATAAAGATTGGTATGTTCCAATTTTCGTGTAAGGTTTTGACCATTTTCTCTACCAATGACAACTAGTATAACACACCTTGTATATGAAAATAGCAATACAACACATATATACTCGTATAAGATAGTAAAATAACTTGTACAAGTTAAGATTGCTATTCAACATTTGTTTTTCAAGTTCATGTGCTTAACTGTTTC
Source organism: Merzomyia westermanni (assembly GCA_949987695.1). Classification (NCBI taxonomy): domain Eukaryota; kingdom Metazoa; phylum Arthropoda; class Insecta; order Diptera; family Tephritidae; genus Merzomyia; species Merzomyia westermanni. The sequence continues at coordinate 68,022,110 of OX465290.1, forward strand.
CCACACTCCAATGCGCACACCTGCTCCATTAGCTGAAGTTTCCGAAGAATTTTTTGTTGTTGTGTTAACTTTGTTGCTGCCATTGCCTGCTGCGTTCAAAGTGTATACATTTTGGTTTTTCGTTTTTGAAATCTAATTTTTATGGCAACCGAGTTATGTAAGGGTGCCGCTTTTTTGGCATTTATGTAATCTGGTGCGAAAGTGGAATGCTTAACTTAGCTCACCCCAGTACAGACACGAAATATTTCTTCTGCTTCAATATTTCATACTTTTTTTTTGTATATGGGGCATTCCAAAGTGACGATTGTAGGGGATTGAGTAGTAGTCTGCCGACTCATATTAGAAGCAGAGCCTGAAATAATATCAACTGAGATGACACGTGTAGCATCTGGAAGCAAGTTTATTGAGAGGCGTCATGTATCGCATACCAGAAAGAGCGGGCGAGTTGTCTTGTAAATCAAAAACTGATTCATAGAGGATTGCCATATCAACTTCACTCATCGAAAAACAATCTAAATTGTTTACAGATTTATCTTCATCGTTGGAATGCCCCACTTGTTTCTTTTGTTTGTGTTTGACTCAATAAGGTGCTTTTTTTGCGGCCGAATTTCTATCTACTTACTTGCTTTTATTGAATTTTTAATATTATTTTTTTATTATTTCATATTTAACAGTTGTGTACTTGTTATCTTTTAATTTTCTCAAGTCACATTGAAATAATGTTTCGCTGCTGTGAGGTTGCCATTTTTACTAAGCGATTTTGGGTGAGGTGTCTCTTTCGGCATGAATGCAAATAAATTATTTAAACTTTTACTTTTTTAATTTAGAGGAAACATTTAGACTGCTTTGGAAGCAGGGTAGTGTTTTCAATTGATATACAGACCCTCATCAGTTTTTAGCCTTATCGCTTCATTGATCCACTATAAATGTTAGTAAACAATCATCCATTAGCTTTTGGCTCTTAGTCGGATCTCTTATTTTTTATTGTTTATTTCGTACACTTAACTCTTTCCCTGTTATGCTTATACCTCTTCGCTTATCTCTTCTTTGTTATCCTCTACCGTGGCATATTCTCTAGTTTTGACAACACCCGTGCTGCAATGGCGCTTCATTTCATCGTCAGGTCAATCGAGAAATATTTTTTAAAAGGAAAATCTTATCAAAACAGTGGGTTCCAATTTTTCGTGAAACTAATTGTGAAACAAAAAGCGGCAAATAAGGGAGAAAGAACGTGATAGAAAAAAAAATTTAAGGCGACTTGACGGTACGAAGGTATTTTTTGTACTCTCCTCCTCTCTTTTCACCCCTTTCGCCTATGTCGCAGCAGACTTGAATTCAATACTTCTTGAATCGTGTAAATCGGCTCATATATAACCTACAAAAAATGTTTAAATATCCTTATGTCTCCTGTTCATAAACCCTTCTTAAAGCTAAATATTGCCGAGGAAGTCAGTAAAGCATATCTAACCTGGTTCTTCTTTTTACTGTCTCTTCTCTTCATCGAGAGAGCTACAAGATAACATCGGCCTTTCAAACAGTGTTCTAACTTAAAAATTTGATTAAGCGGTGGGATCGCAAAGTACTGGTGGTAGATTTGAGAAATAATGGTAGATTTAATTTTGCAACGGAAATATTTTTGATAAATGAAAATAAGCCACTTCCTTTACAAAAAAAATTTAATTAGAGGAGCGAGTTTGGGATTAGCCCACATTTTGGTCAAATACTCTACGTTTTATTGTGATATCCCAAGCCTTTTAAACCAGCAAGAAAAGTATAGAGAAGATTTTCCAACTTTGGTTAAACTATCTATTTAAACAAGTAAGGAAGTCGAAGTTAGGGTGGAACAGAACTTTATATACCTAGTAGTGATCTATTATGGCTTCCCAATTTACGCAGGTCTATTTTAATACTTTTCAGCTCGTATTATAAAGCCAGCTGATTATTTTCAATAAAAACCCTTCTGTTATGAGTTTCGGAGGGTAAATTAATTTATATGTATATAAATAGCTTCCCTACCAACCACCGCTAACCACATTTTTTCTAAATACCAATACATGCACATTTTATGTTTGAAAAAAGACGGACGGAGAGACGGACATGGCTAAATACACTCAGCTTATCGTTCTGATTATTTCCGTATACTTATTGTTGGGCCCATTTCCTCTTCTTCTCATACTTACAAACATTTCATGTTCATTAAAGGTATGAAAATCAAAAAAGGTATATAACTTTCCTACTTGCCCGGTTATTTTACTTGTGTGTTAACCGATTTGCCTAATTTTTGGCAGGAGTATACTGCATACTATTGAAAAGCAGCTGAGCAATTTTCATTGAAATATCTAGTTGAAATTGCAATTAATCGCTTTTAAAAATAGCAGATTTTGTATGCTGAAACGTGGGCGGCGCCACGCCTACTTCACCAGAATCCAAAAAATTTGTATGCGGTCGAGTTTTGCTTGAGCGTTTTACATTTTACAAACAAATTTTTCAGAACTATGCTAAAAAACTGGGCGTGGCCCTGAACCGATTTCATCCATTTTTACAATAAACAGTTACCTGTATACGGTCAACATTTTCGCCAAATTTCGTTTCGACAAATTAATTTTTGCCGGAGTTTTGGCATACAAATTTTCGTGGTATAAAATTTTTATTTTTCGACTTTCCTCGTTCACGGACCCCTTGAAAGTGAAATAAAAATGATATAAAGCTATTGTACGCAAAGTTATTGCCTATTAAATATATTAATGATCCTTTTCAAAATCTTTCATATAAAGTCGACCTTAAGAGATTTTGCCCATTTTTCCCCGGAACATTCCTTGTATCTTATATATAAATAGACAAGATGAATGTTTTTCTGCTAAACTATAATTCTAAGGTATACAAACTATATACTTGTATGTATAGATGGGAAATTTTGAGGTGTACTTTTATCCGTAAATAAAAAAAATTTTAAAAATCATTTTAATATAAAAAATTTTACATAAAAGTCACACCACTACACATTCACTTATTCACACTATAGAGCCGCTGTTGTGTGAGTAAATATGTCATGCACGACTTTGTATTACTCGTGTGATCGGCTCTCACTGTGAATGCGAAGAGTTGGTAGTGGACCAATGAATAACAAGCATTCGCACTACAGCGCAGCTGTTGTGTGAGTAAACGTGTCATGCATTTTTGCTTTAGTTGTTTTTATTGCATTGCTCACTGGCTACGCTGCCCAGTGTCAGCGGCTCTCCTGAGAGCACGAAAAGTTGCTTTGTTGGAGACATAAACAAGCAATTTCAAATATGAGCAAATATGTAAACTTCATTGCTGCTACCTACAAACAGGGTTTACAAAAACAAAATAAATGATTACTCATAAAGAGTATTAAACACCGAAGCTTGATTTGTATTTGTGGTTGGGTTTTTGTAAATTGAAATAAAGTGAAATAAAATAAATTAAATAAGATTAAAAAAAAATAAAACAAAGTTTATTAAAATAAAGTGAAGGGAAAGACAGCAAAGGTAAGGAAAGGAAAGAAACAAGGTTTACAAAAACAAAATAAATGATTACTCATAAAGAGTATTAAACACCGAAGCTTGATTTGTATTTGTGGTTGGGTTTTTGTAAATTGAAATAAAGTAAAATAAAATAAAATAAATTAAATAAGATTAAAAAAAAATAAAACAAAGTTTATTAAAATAAAGTGAAGGGAAAGGAAAGAAAAGAAAGGGAATGGAAAGGAAAGTAAAGAAAAGTAAAGGAAAGGAAAGGAGGGGAATGGAAAGGAAGGAAAAGGAAAGGAAAGGTACGGAAAGGGAAGAATAAAATAAATTCAAAATAGAGACTGCAGAGAGTAAAAGAAGAAATCAAGGAAAACGAAAACATGTTAGAGGAAAGGAACGACAGAGAAAGGAAGGGAAAAAGGCAGATGAAAAGTACAGCAAATAATGAAAATAAAATAAAGTTTAGTGGTTGAATTTCAACCACTGGCCGTTCTCTAGTTCATTGAAATCTGTGTGCTAAATTTCGTTCCGATATCTTGAACGTTTTTAGATTTATGATTAATATTATTTCTAAATTTGACTTAAACAAAAGTGGTCCCACGCCCATTTCCAAAAATTTCTTGAAAATTTTATTATCTTCCTTAAAGCTAATGTACACACCAAATGTTATCCTTATACAAGGTGGCGCAAAAGTAAGCTTCCGATGTTTAGCATATCGGTTGTGGCACGTGCAGTGTGTGCTGTGGCACTGTCTTGTTGGAACCACATGTTTTCCAATCCCAATTCATCAAGTTGCGGCAAAAAGAACTCGTTGATCATTGCTCTGTAGCGCTCACCATTCACAGTAACCGTTTGGCCCCGACCGATTATTGGTCAAATAAATAGGCAGCAATATTCCGCGTTCTGGAGCAGTGTAGCGTAACATTGTTTATTAACGTGTATTTCGCATGTGTTTACTACACAAATGTCAAAACAGAACTGACTTTAGGGGCCAATCGCAAAATTTATAGCATTTTCTGATAGGAGGATTACTTTTGCGCCACCTTGTAAGTGTATTATGTTCTGAATAATCACTTTTTGTGTATTTTCGAAAATATTCTGTACATAAAAAGTGCTCATAGCATAGTGCCAAGGATCCTACTTACCAAATTCCATTAAGATATCTCAAAATTTACTCAAGCTATCGTGTTAACAGACGGACGGACGGGCGGACATGGCTTAATCAATTTCTCATTTCCTCCTGAACGTTTTGATATATATTATAAGTCAATATCTATCTCGGATTCGTTTATGCCGTTTCTTAATACCGTTAGGCCAATGAAGTTAATATACCTTGTGTGCGTAGCACTACTAGGTATAACAAGAGAGCGATATGCCAGCATTTTCCCGACAGCAAGTTCTATGTACTGGTTCAGTACGATTTCAGCAGACCAAGGGCGACTGCAAGAACAACAACAAAAACTAACAAAATCCCATTATTATAGCCCGATGGGTATTCAGTTATTCAATATCCTTGCTAGCACCTCAGAAGACCCACATTTAAACTTGATTATAAGCATTCTTAATATCCCCTTGTCACAAATTTCAAATAATTTACACACTTCGCCAATACTTAGCATTCGTAAACGTAGTACCAAAGTTGTAACAATATTTCATGATTTATTTGAAATGAAATAGTTCATGGCATGCTGTAAAACTTATTAAGACTCCAGTCTTTGTTACAAATTGTAAACTTTTACGAGCTTATGTTTTCATCTACAACGCAGAACTTGTGTAACTTGTTTTAAATATACTATAAAAGTCGACAATTAGTACATTCGCAACAAGGATGCTCTTTCGGAAGAACATTTAGAATTTATTATTATCAAATAAATACGAATAAAGTTATGTATCTCCTACTCCCATCTGTGGGAATAATTACTCACTCAAATCTCATTTTGTTACAATAACTTCGTTGGAAGCGAGTAGTAAAACATATTCCCAAATTGAAAATTTCATTGCTAAATGTGGTTTCTTTGCATAGCTTGAAGTACGCATTGTGTGTTTACATTTGTAATATATTTAATGATACATTAAAGTGGTCCTATAAAAGTCAAAAGCGATTTTGTTCAGGCTCACTTATTTCAACGGTAACAGGGTTGATACTAGGGATGATAGTTCAAAATTAACGCCCTAATTCTAATGTGGTAGCAAAATTATTTTTACCGGCAATAAATGACGCTTCGCTGCGTCTCAGAACTTATAAGGGGACGTGTACAATTTACGTGAGAATTTTGGACCCCCCCTTAAGTGAGATTAAGTGAGATTTGGTTAAGCCTATACCCAGATTAAGTGAGAATAACGTTAAACATGTTTGAAACTAAATACACTTTTATTATTTTAAAAAAATTTGAATTTCATGTGTATTTCGTGCTTCTGAATTAAATAGAATTGAAAAAGAATATATATTTTTAAATCGATGTAAGGATGCTCGTACAGTTTCGACTGAAATAATGGAACACATGTCATCTGTGGTTAAGTTAGTGCAAGAAGACTGTGTTTGGAAGTGTATATCCCCCATTAAAAAGGCAAAGCAGCTCCTTAGCACGGCGGGTTCCCACACGCGCCAGATTCTCGTTAAAAAATTTAAAAAAAAAGTTTGTTTTATATTTGAATTAGTTCATATTTTTTTTAGTTAATGTGTGATTTTCAACTGCAACCCCCGGTTTAAGTGAGGTTTGTTGACATTTTGAGACTTCCAAATATTTTAAGCTTACGTAATTTATGGCTGACCCCTAAAACATATAGACGATACTTTACTCAATAATATTGATTCTGAGTCGGAGCAGCAAATGAGAAGCGAACACAAAAGCATCAAACAGTAATAATACAAGGTGGCGCAAAAGTAAGCTTCCGATGTTCAGCATATCGGTTGTGGCACGTGCAGTGTGTGCTGTTGCACTGTCTTGTTGGAACCACATGTTTTCCAATCCCAATTCATCAAGTTGCGGCAAAAAGAACTCGTTGATCATTGCTCTGTAGCGCACACCATTCACAGTAACCGTTTGGCCCCGACCGATTATTGGTCAAATAAATAGTCAGCAATATTCCGCGTTCTGGAGCAGTGTAGCGTAACATTGTTTATTAACGTGTATTTCGCATGTGTTTACTACACAAATGTCAAAACAGAACTGACTTTAGGGGCCAATCGCAAAATTTATAGCATTTTCTGATAGGAGGATTACTTTTGCGCCACCTTGTATACAAAATTCTGGCTACGGTTTCCGTTCCGCTCACGCAAGAGCCGGTTTCGGTTATATTCCCTACAAAAAAAGTAAATAGTCTAAGATGAATCCGGGATGAGTCGCAAAGGAGCAATCGACCAATGCCAGTTTTGATCTCTTCCTATGGGTTTAAGTGATCCCCTTTGTGCATGTCCTATCAAGAGACAAATTGGTCCCTTTCATGCCCAAACGGGTAGTGTTGGATAGATTCCCCTTTCAACACCTAAAATTAGGCTACAGAAATTAAAATTGACTTACCCAAACTATGCCTTAACGGAATAGTTGGGATCAACTACTAACTAAAATACTATTGAATACATTGTGGTCTACGATCTATGCTTAAGTTAGTAAGCGCACCAGCCTCCTAAAAATATGCTGCATTCAAAAGCCACTTAAAGCTAGTTTATTCATAACTAGTAAACCCGGTCCACTTCGCTTCGGCTCAGAACTAATAATAGACTGAGTCCGATTTTAATCATTATATCCTAACCAGCTAAGATATGGAACTTAATTACATCACTTATTGTAGCACTCATTATCACCTTTCTTTGGATACCCATATTGTACTAAACACATTTTGGGTTAACTTGGTCCATATATCTGTCTTTAGCTCCGATACTGGTAAGGTAAACGTCTAGTAATGCAGCGGTAAAAGTTTCATTCAACTCCATTCAGCAGTTTTTGAGTGATGCGACTAAACATACACACAGACAGACACAAATTCTAAAAAAAAACTGTTGCTTTGGCTTCTATTGGCCTAATAATGATCCCCCCTTATCGATGTTTCTTAAGTGTCTGCAATGTACAGACATCGAACTGTTATAATTTTATTAAATCTGTTTCATACAATTTTCATACACAACTTTTTGTGAGATATTCAATTAGCTATATGCTCCTTATTTTTTTTACTTAAATATGTTGGCAGTTTTAAAGCAAAAAAAATTAGATCCGTCTTATAAAATCTATTCTAGCAATGATAGATCTCTAGAAATTTATTTAAGGATCTGTAACTTTTACAATATTTTTTAAAGTCATTGTGAAAAAAAAAATAAAAACAATAATAATTTTCATAAAAATTCAAAAAGGGAACAATTATTATTCTTGGCCTTGAGCTCGTTTCATGAATGCTTGAAAATGTACAGGCCGAAAATCAACAAAAATTGTTGGTATAAAAAAGCAATAATAACAATAAATTTAATACAATTTTTTTTTTGGTCCAGTCTAATACAGGAGTAAAGTAAAAATATATTTAATTATTTGATATATTTTGTGGAACGGGTGAAATACATCAGAAAAGTAATGCATTTTACAAACCCCACTGGGTATGTTTTCATAAATTAATGACTACAAAATTAGGTAAACACGTTATAAAGCAAACAAAGTAAAATAACATAAAAATGCTCTTAAAGCTGGCACAGTAATTGATGCTTGTAATAGATATGGTTGTACGTAAATTATCGTATTTTGTTCCAATCGATTTTTTTTTTTTGTTGTCGACTTTTTTTATCGGTTTTATTAATAAAATACACATTCATTTTTTTTAAATTTATTATGAGAATGACATATTCTGCATGGATTTTTGTAAATAGTGTAATTCTTTCGTCAAATGAAAAACGCATAGTTTTATACAGACCTGTTAAATTTGATGAGTAATTAGTAATTTGATTAGTTAAATTTGATTAGTAATTAGTAATCAATTAATTGGACGGCTTTCTTAATTGGTAACGATTATTTTAATTGTTTTGCAAGAAAAGACAATAATTAATTGATTACTATTAGAAAAAATCAAAAAATAACCAAAAGAAATCTAAAATAATCAAAACTAACCAAAAAAAATACAAAAAATTATCAAAAATAATCAAAAAAAAAGTTGTTTTGATTACTTTTTTCTTTTTTTTTGAATATTTTTGATTATTTTTCAGTATTTTTGATTTGTATATTTATGTGTTTCTACAACAATACTGTAAAAAATCAAAATTGAAAGTAATCAAAACAATTTTTTTGATTATTTTCAATTTTTTTTGAATTTTTTTATTCTTTTTTAATTATTTTTTTAATTGATTAGAAAATAATCATACATACCTACAAAAACAACCCTTTGGGACAGATAACAATTCGGACGTATCAATACCGCGCACACACACACGCATATTAACGTTACCTACCACGAACACATAGATTGACATTACCTGCCACAGCACCCACGGACTATAAAAACAACGCAGCGGATAGACACAGACCAGAACGAAACTAGGCATTGAAAATGGCAGAACGCCGAAACCGGTTTGTTACAAAACCAAACTTGACAAGGGATGACGGAAAATCGTTCCAACAAAAATCAAATAATCAGTAATTGGTAATCAATCACTGAATGGATTCTCAAGTAAGTAATTAATCAAACCGGCAATCATTACGATTAGTAATCAGATCGGATTGAATCAGTTCAAAAACAACTCTTACTTTTCGCCTTGTACAATCTGCACCCCTATACTAATCGCTTGAAACTTGTTAATCTCCCCACCCTTTCTGGTCGTAGGAAAATGCTTGGAGTCATATTTATGATTGAATGGGTTGGTCTGCAGCCCATTTCTTTTGAGCGAAGTGAACTTTAACTTTCCTTCCCGTCCATCAAGACATTTCAAACCTCTCGTCCTGATACAATGTAGAACCAATTGTAAATTAAATGAGCCTTTCCGATGTTTAAGCCATAATTATAACTCCCACTCCAGCACATTTGGTATTTCTGACTCGCTTTTTAGCATTAAAAAATCAATACTATCCTCACTTAATCAATAATAATTTCCTGAATGTATATTTACTAGTTACAGTCCAATTGATTCTTCCATTTTCATATATATTTGAGTTAAAATGTCGTTTTTCATATAAATCATTTCTAGTCAAACTTGTTTCTAGTCAAATGTTAGGTAATACTGAGAGTTGCGGCAGTTATTTATTTTAATTTTATTTTAATATTCATCAGGAAATTTTATTTTTAGTTTAGTAAAGTCTTAAACAATTAACTGTTCAATTGCGTTAGTAATAATTCGTATTCGTTATTTTCATTGTCTAACTTTAAATTGTAGAGACTTTAGTTTCGAGACTAAAAAGTTGTTATATTATTTACTCTTATTGGTTTGTATTATTATTACTGAAATTAAATATTTAAAAGTATTGAAAATTTGTACGTAAATAATTCGAGTTTGAATTGATCAAACCTTCCATTTGGTTATTTGTTATACTTATTAACTGAAATGATTTTCATTTGAATTGAATATTTTTAATATATTTTTAGTAACATATCGAATGCGCATTTTTCACATGAAATATCGAAGAGTAAGACTCAATATATGCCTGAAGTGACTTTTGCTAAATATAAATATATATTTTCTTTTTTTTCTGCTGCTGAAACCATTGTTGCAGACTTTGCAAATTCTTAAAGGACCCAATTTGGCCTTCAAGTTCAATGCACACAAAAACTTGATATTAAATTCAATGCTGTTTTGTTTGAAGTCATGCCAACAAGCAATCACAGAAAAAGTTTAAATTGAGTTATTACCAGCATTTTGTTCTTTAAACCCAGTATGTATTTTTCGATAAGTTTTGGGCTCAGGAAAAAAAAGTTCCACTACGCATACCCAAAAAAATAATTTTCGGGGCCTGCGAAATTTAATTTTTTGACTTTTTTCAACTTTGATTTTTAAAGTTTTTTTCAAGACCTACTAAAAAAAATTTCGTTTGATTTTAAAATTTTCATGTATACCCTGTTCGACCCAAAAATGTCCGCTAAAAACGTTGGCGATAACAGTTTTTTGAAAAAAAATATCGGGTTTTGGATTTTCCGACAAAAACAAGTCCAAAACCCAAAAAAATATTTTCTTTTTTCAAAAAACTGTTATCGCCAACGCTTTTAGCGGACGTTTTTGGGTCGGACAGGGTATACATGAAAATTTTAAAATCAAACGAAATTTTTTTTAGTAGGTCATGGAAAAAAAGTTTAAAAATCAAAGTCGAAAAAAGGGTATGCTTATTGAAACTTTTTTTTTTTGAGCCCAAAACCTATCGAAAAATCGATGGCGCGATATCGGTTAATAAATCGACCCAGTCTAATGTACATATGCTTCATACACATTTTCTGGGTTTCTACTCGAAAAGGTGGAGTTTTTAAGGAGGAAAATCCAAACAGTCGAAGTTGTTTGCGCTTGTTAGAATTTTGTAATAACAGCCTAAATCAATATTGGTTGTGAAAAACAGCTAAATTCATCTAAAAAAGAATTAAATTATTATCATCCACCAAACCAAAGTCGAATTAAGCTCACTGAAAATTATTTTTTTACGCTTTAATAATGATCTGTTTTATAATACAGTTGTGTTCAATATAATAGTAGTGAAATTAAATTGGGAATCGTTCGACAAAATAAAAAGAAGCTGTGTTTTTGATAATTTTCACATAAAATATATGGAATTCCATAACAGAAACCACATAAAAAGGTATTTCAAAGTTTTCACAAAGTTAATTAAACTTTTAAAATCTAACATCAAAATTTCAATATTTTTGGGAACAATTTTAGGGAAATTTTTGAGTACGCAGTTTTATAGCTAATTCAATTTTAGCACAAGAATTTGCAAGTTTTCAAAGGAAATTTTCCCTGAATTTTTAGAATTTTTTTGTCAAGGATACTGGGTATTTTTTTACAGACAAAATTAATTTTTCTTCATGCGTTGTAAGGAAGAAATCACTCAATACCCTTGACGAAAAAAATTCTGAAAATTCAGGAAAATTTTTGAGCGAGTTCTAACTAGCATAATGTTATACTAAAATTGATTGGTCTACAAAACTGCGTACTCAAAAAAATTCGAAAGTTTTTATCTCCATTTTTAAAGTTTAATTAACTTTCCTGAACCTTATGTCAACTTTTAAATTCATGAATATATGGTTTCTGTTATGGAATTCGCTATATTTTAAATGAAAATTATTTAAACTACAGCTTCTTCTTATTTCGTCGAACGATATCATTTTAATTTCACTACTATTATTTTGAACATAGCTGTACGTAGAGTCCGGACTATCTGCAAATACGCCTAAAATTATGCACTGTGATATTTCAAGTAAAGTCATTGTCGAGTCGTCTCCTCACTTTTAAGAAACGATTTTATAAAATTCATCTCTACAAATACTAAAGGGTGTTTTTTTAGGGGTATAGAACTTCGAATTGAAATAAAATACAAGAAAATCGTTTTAAGGTCCATCAATTTGGCTTTATTGGAAGGATAATTTTATGCCATTAATGTTTAAATATGATTTCGGGCATGTGGCCGCCGCGGCTGGCTCGAATAAAGCCAATTCTACAGGTCCAATTTTCAACCACTTTTTCGAGCATATGGGGCCGTATGTCGGCAATAACGCCACGAATGTTGGCTTCCAATTCCCCTAACGTTTCTGGTTTGTTGGTGTAGACGAGCGACTTCACATATCCCCAAAGAAAATAATCCAATGGTGTCAAATCACACGACCTTGGTGGCCAATTGACAGGTCCATTCCGCGAAATTATGCGCTCATCGAATGTTTCCTTCAATAAATCGATTGTGACGTGCGCTGTGTGGCATGTAGCGCCGTCTTGTTGGAACCACAACTCATCCACATTCATGCCATCCAATTCGGGAACAAAATAGTCGGTTATCATGGCTCTATACCGGTCTCCATTAACGGTAGCTGCCTCTCCAGCATTATTGCGGAAGAAGTATGGCCCAATGACTCCACCAGCCCATAGAGCACACCAAACAGTCAGTTTTTGTGGATGTAATGGCGTTTCAAGGGTCTCATGTGGATTCTCTTCACTCCAAATGCGGCAATTTTGCTTGTTGACGTAGCGATTCAACCAAAAATGAGCCTCATCACTGAACAAAATTTGCGATGAAAATCAGCATCGAAATCAATCTCATTTTCGGCCCATACACCAAAATCACGACGCATTGCATGGTCTCGCGGCTTTAATTCTTGCACAAGCTGGATCTTGTAAGGTCGCAAGCCAAGATCTTTGCGCAAAATCTTCCATAAAGTTGATGGACAAAGCTCCAATTGCTGTGCACGGTGGCGAATCGATTCATTCGGGTCCTCTTCAACACTTTGCTCTACAGCGGCAATTGTTTCTTCGGTGCGCACTGTTCGACGTCTCTGCGGATGCGTATTATCACATAGAGTAAACGTAGTGCGAAAACGATCCATGGTTAACCGAATTAATTGCTCTGATGGACGATTATGTCGACCATAAAATGGACGGAGCTCACGGTAAACTTCGCGAACTGAACCATTATTTTCGAAATAAATTTGCACGATTTGCAAGCGTTGTTCTTTTGTCAACCTGTTCATGATGAAATGGCAAACCAAACTGAACATAAATGACATTAGAGTTGCCAGATTTGACCACAAAATGCCAGTTTTATCTCTATTCGAAAAACAAACCCGTAAAAAAAACACCCTGTAAAATTGTAATAGCCGATTTCATTGCAGATATTCCAGAAAAATTTATAGGCGGGATTATTGTTGAGCCAATAGAATCTTAAGCGTCAGTTTTTAGAATTTTTGTCACTCGAAAACTGATGAATACAATCGAATGCAACTTTCACAGACGTCTAACTCAAATTTTAAAATACCCCTTGTTTCGATAACTCTGCCGGTTTCGGGGTTATCGACTAATATATGGACCAGGGGTGACCATAAATGGTTGAGTACAATATGGGTATAAAACGAAAGGTGGTAATGAGCCCTAATAATTATACTTCTAATAATGATACCTAATAAAATTCAGCAAATACTTCATAAATATACACTTTTCTACAATTTTTTCCACCTAAGTTGACCTCCTAGTCAATTTTTTAACCCGCCACTGAACAAACTTACAAAATTAACCTATTTTTAGGAGCACGATTTCGCACTTAAATCCGATCTATAGTAATTAATGAAAAATTGAAAACAAACATTTTTGGAAAAAAGCTTAACTTTAAGTTTTATTTTCCATTTCTCAAAAATACTTTTCTTTGAAAATTGAATAATAAATTGAAATGCTATTTCCAAATTTTTGATTTCTCGTAACTTAAAGAGGCTCCCCTGCTATCACTGTAACTTTATTTTTAGACTACTTTTAGCAATGTTAATAGTACCTTTTCTATGCTTCAGTTTTAGTTTATGTTATGCATAAATTGTGTTTTAAGCTCACTTTTGACTTGGCTATTTGGCCAAGAGCCGGAAAATAAGCCAGCACATGCCCTGGAGTAGCACAGATTTGTCAAACTTGCTCTAATGTTGAAACTTGAACGTCTTTATAAAATCTATTGCAATAATATTGACTTTCGCTTTGATGCGACTTAACTTTGTTCTTAACTCTTTTTATACCCAGCAGATATTTATTAAAGTAAAGCACTTTTGTAATATCGAACCTTCCTCAGTATTTGGGTAGGACAGGAGCTATACGTGCATGTCAAACCTGGAATAACAGACTCCTGGTCGAGAACAGCTGAAACGGTCTAGCCAAGAAGTGCTACCAGGGATTGAGAAGGACATTGAGACGTCAATGCCGAACAAAAATTATGCTCTATTGTTATTCCATCATACCTGTTCTCTGGATCACAAGCATGGAAAATAACATCCTAAGATGAGATGACCCTTGGAGTATTTGAAAGAAAGGTTCTTCAGCAGTGAGTTACATAAGGCTGATAAATGTAGATGTTCTGGCCCAGAAAATTATCACAGCACAGAAATAAACTCTCTAGATCCAATTCGGAATTGAATTCAACACTCACTTAAGCTATCTTCTAAGTGAAGTGAACTTCAATCTACCGTCTCGTCCTTCAAGGCATTTTAAACCTCTAGTCTTAAAACAGTGCCGAACCAATTTTCAGTTAAATGAGCCCTTTCGCTGTTTGTATCAAGATTATAACTCTCTTTCTGGTAGATTTGATATTTCAGACTCGCTTTTCGGCATAAAAAAATCAATTCTTTCTATCCTAAATACATACCTACTAACTGTTTCTTATTCTTTGACTTCTATATTACTCTAACAATAATTTTATTCTAAATATTAACTAATTATTTCTTAAAGTATAGTCTATTTTATATATACTTTACTTAGCTGATGAGGTTTTCTCTGTAGCTGAGCAGTTTTAGATCTCGCCGATTAACAAACCAAAGCCTTTCAACGACTCGGCACGAACGAATAATCCACGCTTTATGCGGATGCGCCCCTCGCGCCGGTCGGGCGGGATATGGTGGGTCATCCGTTTGGGAATTATTATTATTATTATCACCAGTCTCCTAAAGGTTGGCTTTTTAGATCCCTTTGTAGTCATAAGAAATTGCCGATTTTTAACAGAGTTGAGCCATAGAAAAGTTGTAAAAATAATAAGTTTGATTTCCTTGGAGACAGGGTAATAAACACGGAAACACAGTGGCTAAAGAGGGAGTCATAAATATTTTATGTTAAAGCAATAAAAAAGTGAAAAAAATATCATCAATAAACGGGTTCAAAAAAACGACTAACTATCTGCTAGTCGACTAAGCAAAACAGCCAGGGGTTATTCCTCGGTTGAGCTCTGGTGTGAACTCAAAACAGACCTTTTTAATTCCCATTAGAATTGAGTCATCAATAATAATTATTTTAATTGTTTTAAAAAGTAAGAAATTACTAATTGAATACCAATAAAAAAACACAAATTATCAAAAAAATCATAAAAAATTATGAAAAATCAAAAGTAGTCAAAAGCAAATAAAAGCATTTTTTTTTATGGTTTTTGATTTCTTTTGATTATTCTTGATTTTTCTAATTATTTTTAATTATTTTTTTATTGTATTGGCAAAATTTTTTTTATTGTGTTTGATAATTTTTGGTTCTTCTTAATTTTTTTTTTTAATAATCATAAAAATCATGAGTTTTTTATCGTTTTTAAAAATAATTATTAAGAACCGAAAAAATGGATAATCAATCATTAGTAAGCTATTGCAAAAAATAATCAATCAAACCGGTAATAATTACGATTAGTAACAGTAGAAAATCACTGCAACATCCATTGGGCATAAATTCATTTTACATTTGCTTTCACAAGAACTTGCATGTAGGCGTTAGCTTTTGCATTTCTCTTAAAGTTTTTCTAGAATATTGCTGCACTTGCATGAACTCCAGATGCTTTTTCTTGTTCTTACAGCAACTGAAAAGTTTTCGAATTCTGTTAGATATCAAGATACGCATTTGCCTATTCGAATTTCTCTATTGTGTCTCAAAGCGTTTGAATGTTGCATTGTATAGCGTAGATATTTGACAACTTCAATATTTCGGCAAGGATAAAGTTTGCAGTGATAATTTTATTAGCCTGATTTGTGTGCATTACATTGCACACAAGTAAAAGTAAAAAGGAAACAAATAAAATCAAAAAAGATAATAATTGAATAAGAGCTAGAATCAGCTGGTCTTCAGCTAGCAAAACTACCAAAAAAAAGTTCCATTTTCCAAATATCCGATATAAAGAGAACAAAACTAAGCACAAAGAGAACCGGAATGGCAGTTTTCACACATAAAGTATTTGAATATGTTTTTATTCCGAAGAATAATCCTAAGCAGTTTTTGTGAATTAAAAACAAAACAATATTGCTAAATGCTCCCATTCTACCGCCAGACTGTAACTCTAGGGTATAAACAATAATATATATTATAATATAATAAAATAAGATAAAATGCAATAAAATAAAATAAAACAAAACAATATAAAACAAAATATAAAATAGACCAAAATAAAATAACATTAAATAAATACAATAAAATAAAATAAAGTAAAATCGAATAAAATAAAATAAACCAAAATAAAATAAAACAAAATATAAAATAGACCAAAATTAAATAAAATTGAATTCAATAAACTAAAAGCAAATAAAAATAAAATTAAATTAAATTAAATTAAATACAGTAAAATCAAATAAAATAGAATAAAATAAAATAATATAAAATAAAATAATATAATCCGAAGAAAAACACTGAAGATAGCACAACGCCGAAACCGGCTTGTCTCCAAACCAAAATTGACAAGGGGTGACGGAAAATCGTTCCAAAAAAATCCAAAATAATATAAACTAAAATAAAATAAAATAAAATAAATTAAATTAAAATAGAATAAACCAAAATAAAATAAAATAATATTAAAATAAAATAAAATAAAATAAAATAAAAAAAAAATAAAATAAAGTAAAATAAAATAAAATAAAATAAAATAAAATAAAATATAATAAAATAAAACAAAATAAAATAAAACAAAATAAAACAAAATATAAAATAGACCAAAATAAAATTAAATTAAATAAAGTAAAAGCAAATAAAAGTAAAATAAAATAAAATTAAATTAAATTAAATAAAGTAAAATCAAATAAAATAAATAAATAAAATAAAATAAATAAAATAAAATAATATAAAAAGCAATGAAATAATATAATCCGAAGAAAGACACTGAAGATAGCACAACGCCAAACCAAAATTGACAAGGGATGACGGAAAATCGTTCCAGAAAAATTCAAAATAATATAAAATGAAATAGAATAAATTAAAATAAAATAGAATAAAACAAAATAAAGTATAATAAAATAAAATAAAATAAATTAAAATAAAATAAAATAAAATAAAAGGAAATAAAATTAAATAAAATTAAATTGAATTAGATTAAATAAAATAAAAGAAAATATAAAATAAAACAAAATACAATAAAATTAAATTAAATAAAGTAAAATCGAATAAAATAAAGTTAAATTCAATAAAGTAAAATCAAATAAAATAAAATAAAATAAAATAAAATTAAATTAAATATGAAAATAATCTGTCAAGAATTTTCTGCAAAAATTTTCCAACATTATTCCTACTAAACAGCATTTCAAGCTCCTCGCATTAACAACTGTTTTTTATTTAAACTACAAAATCTCAAGGAAAGTGAAATCAAAAACCTATGCATTTGAATTTTTGAAACAGTCTAATGCAAAAGGTTTCCGTAGTTAACATATGTGTGTACTTAAAATTAAACGCCGACAATTTTATGACTTTTTTCCTGTAAACACATTTCATTTGGCTAAGATAAATAAAGAGCAAAGTTGAGACATTCATTAGTTTATATAACTTTCATATCAAAACATATTAATTTGTAGCGAAGGGGATATAGCTCAGTGGAAGAGCATTCGACTGCAGATCGAGAGGTCCCCGGTTCAAACCCGGGTGTCCCCTAATTGTATATTTTGTTTCTTTTTTATTTAACTGTTGTTCCGTAGCTCCTCAAAAGTGAGTTGTCTTTATTTAAAATTTAAGTTTTACTTAATATCTACATACAGTTGTGTTCAATATAACAGTAGTAAAATAAAGTTGGATATCGGTCGTAGAAATAAAAAGAAGCTGTGTTTTTAATAATTTTCATATAAAATATAGCGAATTTCATAACAGAAACCACATAAAAATAAATTTTAAAGTTTACAGAAAGTTCAGGAAAGTTAATTAAATTTTTAATATTTTTAGAAAATTTTTGAGTACGCAGTTTTATAGCTTACTCAATTTTAGCAATGTGCAAGTTTAGAAGTAACTCAAAATTTCCACTTAATTTTTTGAATTTTTTTTTGTCAAGGATGTTAGGTATTTTTTCTATACAAATAAAATTTTTGTTCATACGTTGCATAGAAGAAATCACTCAACACCCTTGAGGAAAAAAGTTCTGAAAATTCAGGGAAATTTTTGAGCATGTTCTTACTTACACAATGTGAAACTAAAATTGATTGGTCTACAAAACTAATGGAGATTGTTGTTGGAGCAAAGCTCGAATTTTTATGTTTGTTTGTTAATTGATATTAGAGGAAAAATTACAACGATATGCACAGCGATGGTATGGGATGACATGTTTCGAAGTGCCCAACTTCTCATCAGACCCCTTTTCGGACACTGGGATACGAACCCAAGTGTCTGCACAATGGACATTTTTTAAAGTTTAATTTATTTTCCGGAACTTTGTGTTAATTTTAAAATTTCTTTTTATGTGGTTTCTGTTATGGAATTCGTTATATTTTAAATAAAAATTATTAAAATCGCAGCTTTTTCTTATTTCTTCGAACTATATTCATTTTAATTTCACTACTATTATATTGAACACAGCTGTATGTGTATCTATCGCCCCATGATCCAATCATGCTATCACCCTATATGGTGCACTCTAGCTAACTGGTTTTGTTCAACTACTCTCTATGGCGTCATCCTTTCTTCTTTATTAAGCGTAGTCAATATTTTTTTTGTACAAATGTGGCAAAAAAACAAGTAAGGAAGTTTAAAAACGGTTAGAACCAAATATTAAATACCCAACTGTATTTGTAAAAAGCACAAACCCCCATTTATTAGCCTCCCGTCGAGGCGATAGGAGTTGTCAGGCTTATTTCAATGAAGATATAAAAACCCAAAAATCACAAAAATATTAGTTTATTAATATATTTTTCCGTATATTTGGCATGTTACATTCTTTGGCACTTCTTGGGGAAGAAGCAGCCATAGCAGTAGATAACATAATATATAGTTAAAAACATCTGCAACACTTTTTCGGCGGTAATTAGCATTCCGGGTGGCTAAGCGATATCGTGGCTCAAATTGATATGGTAAGATGTTACAAAAACAAAAGCAAAAAATCTTCGTATAGCTTCTTACGTTCATAAATTTTGGTTATTTTTTACATATTTTTGGCTCTGGTTATAATATTGATAGTAAAATTCAGCAACATATTTTGAACAATAAGCTAAACAGCGTCGAATGAGCAGAGTTCAGATAAGTAAATTTTGTGTAGCAAACTTAAAGGTATAGGGTTAAAGAATTACATAGTTCAACCTATGCTCGTTCCTATTCGACTCTTCATTAGACATGCTCAAACAAAAGGGACGACTCAACCCATATACAAATTTCAGAACTCTCATTAGTCTCATGCGCCTCCTCCCGTATTCATCGTAGCCTAATCCAAAGATCATCGCGTAACAAGCGGAACCAACGTCAATTGTCGCACGTAAAAAACACCATGACCATTATTCAACACAAAAAATGCATTCTTAAAATATAAACACAATTACGATATAAACTGAAGCCCGGTCGTTGGATACGTTCATATGAGTTCTCACCAAAAACACCATACACAATTTTTATATATTTCACCATGAAAACACACCAAACAAAAGCCAATCCAACATAAAGACAAAATCAATAAAAATTTCAACATCAACACAGCAAATAAAGTAAACTAAAATATTCACCCTTAATCAGTGACGTATACTGAATTATTCAATTTGCGCACTATAATGAATGTGGGGATATAGCTCAGTGGTAGAGCATTCGACTGCAGATCGAGAGGTCCCCGGTTCAAACCCGGGTGTCCCCTGCGAATTTTTTAGTTTTTTTTTTGTTTGTTTACTTTTTACAGAATTCTTCACTTTGTCTTTCTTCTAATACTAACGGCCTAAATTTAACTTATATTTATTTTGAAAGAAAAATAAATAAATCTAAATATTCATCAACTTTTTGATGTTCCTTCTCAATACTGTAATTAATAAATAATTTATTAATATAATTGTTATTATATTTGTTTTGGTCTCTCCTATAAAAATTATTCTAAATTGTAAATTGATTTTGTTTCATTATTTTCGATAAGATATTAATAATTAAATAATATTATTATTATTAATAATGTTATATATATGTGGCAGTACACATTAAAACAACTAAATCTTTTTAATCCTAGCTTTAGAATTTAACACTATGGCAGCACGGCGGCTGAGAGAATAACACTATGTATGTAGGTTAATGAAGCTCTCATAAGTACTCACAGAAGATGAGTACATAGTTAGCTGTAAAGTAAAATAATACTTAGGTAGTAATAAAGTCATAGCTGTGAAAATAAAACATTCGTTCTAGAAACTTTGAAGTGACACGTTTTATTACTACATTGGTGACCCCGACGTGATTTCACAAGATGGTAGATCCGAAAGCCGAGATTTCGCAAGGAGGAGGCGCGGCGATAATTCCAGGGGAAAATAACCTTCCTCAAGGTCCACCTACGGCTACTGGCGTGGCTGCAATTTCTTCACCGCGAATTCCACTTCCTACTATCGCTGACAACGATATCGAAGCCTTTTTCTACTCATTGGAGTTTTGGTTCGAAGCTTCTGGCATATCTGGAGATAGCCGCAAATACTCAATTGTTTTAGCTAGTATTCCACCGAGCAGACTACTTAGCCTACGATCGATAATCGAAGCAGCACCTTCATCAAGCAAGTACGACTACCTTAAATCCGCTTTAATTCAACGTTTCTCCGACAGCCAGCCGAGACGTCTGCAAAAAGTTCTTCAAGAAATGTTATTAGGCGATCAAAAGCCTAGCGAATTCTTTTCGAACATGCGACACGTAGCTGGTACATCATGGAGCGATAGTGCACTTCTGGATATTTGGATCAGTCGACTACCGCCAACTGTGCAACCCGCTGTTATTGCTTCAAGAGCTGACTTAGCGGAAAAATTACGCATCGCTGATGCTATAGTCGAAGCAAACAGTTTGCAAAGCACCCAGGTAAATGCAGTTAGTTCACATACAGACATTTCAAGTTTACGCGAAGATATAGCTCAGATTTCTGCGGAAATTCAGCAAATCAATAAAAGATTCGAAAACTTTCGCTCTTCAATTCGCTCTCCTACTAACGACTCTAACATTTGTTGGTATCACCGCAAATTTGGGAGACAAGCAACCAAATGTAGGGACCCATGCTTATTTGTGAAAGACAAAAATCAAGCAGTCTCAAATGCCCAACAACGCCAAACGAACAAAACAAATTTACAATAGGGTTGCTCGACAGATTGTGTTACAGGTAAACGCGAGCAAACTGTGACACGTCATACACATCAGAACGCACATGGCATGTCCCGCCTTAGAATAAACGACAACAAAACAAATTTAACATTTTTGGTAGACACAGGGGCGGACGTGTCTGTGCTTCCTAAGTTATCAAAATCTGTCAGGGCTAGACCCACCACCGCTCAATTGTTCGCAGCAAACGGCTCTCCGATAAAAGTATTCGGAGAGGTTCTCCTTAACTTAAGCTTAAATTTCAATCGTGAATTCCTATGGAATTTCATCATCGCTGACGTCAGCTGTCCTATTATTGGCGCTGATTTCCTCGCACACTTCGATCTTTTGGTAGATCTTAAACATCGTTGTTTACTAGATCGCAGGACTACTGCGAAAGCTATGTGTAAAATCGACCGCAGTAGTGTATTTTCCATTAAATCTTATGACAGCAACGTAAATTTCTCCAATATCGTCGAAGAGTTCACGAGAATTACGCGCCCACCGGCTCCAGGCACTAAAACGCTGTCCGGTGTAACTCATTGCATAGAAACGAGAGGGCATCCGATTTTCGCTCGTCCTAGAAGGCTGTCGCCCGAAAAACTAACTGCTGCTAAAGAGGAATTTGAGACTTTAATGAAACTCGGCATCTGCCGTCCATCAAATAGCAGCTGGTCAAGCCCTTTACACATGGTACGTAAAGCGGACGGGTCTTGGAGACCATGCGGTGATTACCGAGCCCTTAATTCAATTACAGTTCCAGACCGTTACCCCTTGCCGTATCTTAACGACTTTTCCACAATCCTAGCAGGAAACTCAATTTTCTCAAAGATTGATCTGAGGAAGGCTTTCCACCAAGTACCGATCCATCCTACGGATATACCTAAAACAGCCATCTGCACACCTTTCGGCCTATATGAGTTCACCCATATGACGTTTGGGCTTAGAAATGCAGCCCAAACGTTTCAGCGCTTAATTCACGAGGTTCTTAGAGGGTTGAATTTCGTTTTTGCGTATTTAGACGATGTGGTTATTGCTTCTCCAAATCCCGAAGCTCACAGCAAACATTTACGAATGGTTTTTCAACGTCTTTGTGATAACAATTTGTCCATAAACGCATCTAAGTCGATTTTTGGGGTAACCGAGCTGGAGTTTCTCGGACATACTATAACCAAGGACGGTATTCGCCCACTACGGAAGCATGTCGAGGCATTGTTGAATTTTCCGAAACCGCAAACCATCCAACAGATGAAAAAGTTTTTAGCTATGCTCAATTTTTATAGACGGTTTTTAAAAAACGCAATTAATATACAAGGACCACTATTTGAGATGGCTAAGTCAAACAAAAAAAACGACAAAACCTTGTTAAAGTGGACCGCTGACACCGAACAGTGTTTTGAAAAGAGCAAACAACAGCTAGCAGAGGCAACATTGCTAGCCCATCCATTACCTGACACTGAATTGTCCCTTTCGGTTGATGCTTCGAAGTTTGCCGCTGGAGCTGTTCTCAATCAGGTTGTAGGTAATGAAATTCAACCGCTCAGCTTCTTTTCAGTGAAGTTTTCTCCTGCTGAAACTCGCTATAGCACTTACGATCGAGAACTCACTGCCGTCTATCTAGCGGTGAAGCATTTTCGATATATGCTGGAAGGCAGGCGGTGCCATATCTACACCGACCACAAACCTTTAACATTCGCATTCCACCAAAATTCGTCTAAGGCTTCAGATCGTCAAGCAAGGCAGCTCGATTTCATTGGCCAAATAACCACCGACATTCGTTATATTGTGGGCAGCGAGAATATTGTTGCCGATCTGCTATCGCGTATCCAGTCTATAACTTGTGAGGGTATAAACTACGAGGAATTATCAGCGGATCAAGAGTCAGACGAAGAGCTAAGGAAATTTCTTCACCAAGGTAACAGAAATAATTCACTCCAATTAAAGCCATATACCTTGTTATCTAGTACTAGATCAATTATCTGCGACTTTTCGCATGACCGTATACGGCCATTTATTACGAAGCGTTTTCGATCAAACGCTCTTCACGCGACACACGATTTATCCCACCCTGGACCTAAAGCGACCGCTCGGCTGATGTGCGAACGATTTGTTTGGCCAGGAATTCAACGCGATAGCAGAAGGTTCGCCCAAAGCTGCACGTCCTGCCAACGGAATAAGGTTCAGCGTCACTGTGTTACACCACTAGCGAGACGGGAAGTGCCATCTCAGCGATTCGCCCACATAAACGTCGACATTGTTGGCCCGTTTCCCATATCATGTGGATTTCGATACTGTCTCACGGTCGTGGATCGTTTTACTCGATGGCCAGAGGCTATCCCCATGACCGACAAGACAGCTGAAACAGTGTCTAATGCACTGATCAATGGTTGGATCTCTCATTTCGGAGTTCCCGTTGACATTACTACGGACCTTGGCCAGCAGTTCCAGAGCTCAGTTTTTCGACAGCTTATGAAGACCCTTGGGATTAAACACCTGCGGACAACACCGTACCATCCACAAACGAATGGGCTTGTTGAAAGGTGGCATCGCACATTAAAATCCGCTATATTGTGTCATAGTGCTCAGAACTGGACAACCTACTTACCGATAATACTTTTAGGTATGCGCTGCACCTATAAGGAAGATATAAAATCAACGCCCAGTGAGCTCGTATACGGTACCACCCTGCGATTACCAGGGGAGTTCTTTACAAATAACGAAACCGATCAAACGCACGCAGAGTCATTGCAAAACCTCCGTAAAGCTATGAGAGAGTTAAGGCCGACAGAGACAGCTTGGCATTCACGCAGAAAAGTATTTGTACATCCGACCTTGAGAACTTGCACACATGTTTTTGTAAGGGATGGCCAAATTAGGACTTCACTGTCCTCGCCTTACAAAGGTCCCTTTGAAGTTGCAAGCAGACATGAGAAATACTTCGAAGTAAATATGAATGGCAGACGGGCAAAAATTTCAATCGATCAGTTGAAACCTGCGTTTTCATCTCCGCTTAGCGAAGATTCTGGAGGAGGGTAGTGTGGCAGTACACATTAAAACAACTAAATCTTTTTAATCCTAGCTTTAGAATTTAACACTATGGCAGCACGGCGGCTGAGAGAATAACACTATGTATGTAGGTTAATGAAGCTCTCATAAGTACTCACAGAAGATGAGTACATAGTTAGCTGTAAAGTAAAATAATACTTAGGTAGTAATAAAGTCATAGCTGTGAAAATAAAACATTCGTTCTAGAAACTTTGAAGTGACACGTTTTATTACTACATATATATATTGTATACATTCTATTTTGATTTTTCTAGGCGGAATACTAGTCTCATTTGAGATCAAATCCGTTTTTATACCTAGTAGTGCTACGCACACAAGTTATATTAACTTTAGTCGCCTAACGGTGCTATGTAACGGCATCGAGATAGATATTGACTTATTTACATATGTATATCAAAATCTTCAGGAGGAAAAAGAAAATTGATTAGGCCATGTCCGTCCGTCGATCTGTTAACACGATAACTTGAGTAAATTTTGAGATATCTTAATAAAATTTGGTATGCCGGTTTCTTGACACTCAGCTCCGACCGCTGTTTAAAATGGGCGAAATCGAATGATAACCACGCCCACATTTTATTATTCCTTACATAATACGAGGTGTGTTCAAAAAGTATCGCGAATTTTGAATTTTCGCTGGTTACGTATATTCGAATTTCGAATTTTTTGTGGCGTTATGTTGGTACTCATGTCTTTCACTTATGCCGACAAGCTCGGCCATTTTGAATGTTCAGTTAATTGTTGACAGCTGCTTTGCTTGCACGTGTTTTGGATCGTCTTCGATTTTTACGCGAAATTCGTACCAAAATTGCTCAATTGTGACCAAAAACAGCATCGCATGAACATTGCTAATGAGATGTTAAACTCTGTCCGCGACGACCCAAATTTGCTCCAGAGGGTCATAACTGGTGACGAATCGTGGGTTTATGGTTATGACGTGGAAACGAAAGCTCAATCATCTCAATGGAAGCTGCCGCACGAACCAAGACCGAAAAAAGCGCGCCAAGTTCGGTCGAATGTGAAAGTTTTGCTGACAGTTTTCTTCGATTGCAGGGGCGTGGTGCATCATGAGTTCTTGCCACAGGGAAGAACGGTCAATAAGGAATATTACCTGCAAGTTATGCGCAATTTGCGCGAAGCAATCCGCCAGAAACGCCCGGATTTGTGGAAGAACAAAAATTGGCTTTTGCACCACGATAACGCCCCTGCTCACGCATCGTTGCTTGTGCGCGACTTTTTGGCCAAAAACAACACACTAATGATGCCGTAGCCACCGTATTCCCCAAATCTGGCCCCCTGTGACTTTTTCTTGTTCCCTAAACTGAAGAGGCCCATGAAAGGACGACGTTACGCTTCTCTTGACGAGATAAAGACGGCATCGAAGGAGGAGCTGAACAAGATACAAAAAAATGATTTTTTGAAGTGCTTCGAAGATTGGAAAAACCGTTGGCACAAGTGTATAATATCTCATGGGGATTACTTTGAAGGGGACAAAATAGATATTCATGAATAAATAAATAATTTTTGAAAAAACACAAAATTCGCGATACTTTTTGAACACACCCCGTACACTTAGAAGGATAACATTTGGTGTGTACATTAGCTTTAAGGCAGAAAATAAATTTTTCATGAAATTTTTGAAAATGGGTGTGGCACCGCCCACTTTTGATTAAGTCAAGTTTAGAAATAATATTAATCATAAATCAAAAACCGTTCAAGATATCGAAACGAAATTTTGCACACATATTTATATTAATACAGGGTATGTTCCGGAATGGGCGAAATCGGTTAAGAACCACTTCCACTTTCATACGAAAGATTTTGAAAAGGATCATAGATATATTTAATAGGCAATAACTTTGCCTACAAAAGCTTTATATCATTTATATTTCACTTTCAAAGTGTCCGTGAAGGAGGAAAGTCGACAAATATAAATTTTTGAAAATGGGCCGCCCCTTTTATAGTGGATTATTTCAGAAAACTTTTTAAGCCATACCTCCGGCAAAAATTGATTTGTTGAAACGATATTTGACGAAAATGTTGAATGAATAAAGGTACCTGTTTTATTGTAAAAACGGGCGAAATCGGTCAACGGCCACGCCCAGTTTTTTCACATGTTCTGAAAAATTTGTTTGTAAAATGTAAAACGCGATATTTTCATAACCATGCAAGCTATATCAATAAGATTTTTCACACATAATACGCTTTTTAAGCAAAACTCGACCGCAAAAAAATTATGTGAATTTTGGGGAAGTATGCGTGGCGCCGCCCTCGTTTCAGCATACAAATTCTGCTATTTCCCAACGCGATTGCTTCTAGTTTGAACTAGATATTTTAATTAAAATTGGTCAGTTGCTTCTCAATAGTATGTGGTATACTCCTGCTAAAAATTAAGCAAATCGGTTAACACACTAGTAAAATATCCGGGCAGGTTGTGAATACCCCACTCCAATTGGGAAGTTATATATCTTTTTTGATTTTCATACCTTTAATGAACATGAAATGTTTGTAAGTATGAGAAGAAGAAGAGATGGGCCCATCAATAAGTAAACTCAAATAGTAAGGACGATGAGATGAGTCGATTTAGGCTGTCTGTCTGTCCGTCTGTCTATTTGAACGCAAAACTTTTCAAAAATAAAATGTGCATGTATTGGTATTTTGAAAAAATGTTGTTAGCAGTTGTTGGTAGGTAAGCTATTTATATACAAATAATTAATGGTGGCGGCCGCCGTGGTGTGAAGGTAGTGTTGCCGGCCTACCACACCGAAGGTCCATGGTTCGAGCCCTGGTACAGGTAACATCAAAAGTGATTTGAAAAAAGTTTTTCAAAACGGGGTCGCCCCTCGGCAGTGGTTTGGCAAACTCTCCGAGTGTATTTCTGCCATGACAGGCTTCTCAGCAAAAATTCGTCTCCTTTGTAGATGCCGTTCGGAGTCGGCAAAAAACTGTAGGTCCCACCAATTTGTAGGGAAAATTCAAATCGGCACACCACAAATTGGAAGAGAAGCTTGGCGCAAAAATCTCTTAGGAGGTTTATGATGATATACCTGTTGTATATCGCGCCATAGAGAGAGAGAAATTAATGGTGGCCGCCGTGGTGTGGCGGTAGTGTTGCCGGCCTACCACACCGAAGGTCCAAGGTTTAAATCCTGGGACTGATAACATCAGAAGTGGTTTGAAAAAGTGTTTTAAAACGGGTCGCCCCTCGGCAGTGGTCTGACAAACTCACCGAATGTCTTTCTGCTATGGAAGGCTTCTCAGCAAAAATGCATCTCCTTTGTAGATCGTTCGAAGTCGGCAAAAATCTGTAGGTCCCGCCAATTTCTAGGAAATAATTCAAAACGGCACACCACGAATTGGAAGGGAAGTTCGGCGCAAAAATCTCTTAGGTTTATGTTGATATACCTGTTGTATATCGCGCCATACATTTATATATTTTTAAAATTAATTTACTCCTCAAAACTCATAACTTATGTAAGTGTTTTATTGAAAACAATCAGCAGATATTTTTTAATAATTAATAATAATAATTTGTATAACTAATAATTTAATTTTCTTTTACAAACCGTTACTGCCTTGAACTTAGTAGCAATAATCCGATAGCAAAAATTTAATTTCATATTTCTGTCAAAAGGGTAGAACAATGGACACATTTTTTAAATGCTCTTTAAGTCAAAAGAACAAAGTAATAGTTATGTACGATAAAATTTTGTCTATGAAAATGCAACTTTTGGGTTTTTCAAAAAACGGGTTACGTTTTAGAATTTTTTTTTTTTTAATTTTCTCCATGAGCAATACTTATTATTGAGAGGGGAAAATTTATTATGGCTGCAAGAAAGAAGTTGCAAATATACAGACTGATTGTTAAACTACACAAAATAGAACTTTTTGTGTATCGAATCTATGCTCTTTATATCAAATATCTGAAGGCGGCTCATATACCTAAAGACTGATTAGCACGAGTCGATTTCCTCTTCGATTTTTTGACGCAGAGATACCTACATTTGCATATATGTACACTAATAATATTTTTTATAATAACTATTATTTTGTTTACAACCGATGCTCATATTATTATTTAAAACCCAAATAAATGTTGAAAAACGAAACGCATATTTTGCTTTGTACAATTCTGTGGCAATAAGTGGAAAAAGCCAAACTCCAGTTTGGTTGAAAATGGGATAGTACTACCATTGTGCTCTCCGTACTAGGATTTATAATCACACAAAATTTCACGGCTTTTGCTCAAAAATTGTGTGACAAAAAACAATATTTTAGGCCCATACATTTACACTACAATTTCAACTTTCAAAGGGCTCTGCTGAAAAATTCAAAAAAATTACTTTGGTAGTTTTTCCTTATTGCCACAGAATTATTGCAAACGTTCATTTTGGATGTTCGTATTACAACTTAAATTTTCCATAGCAGAATAGTTTTTATTAACTTCCTGGCTCAAATATTTGCCAAGTTCAATCGTAAGAGAGCCGAGTATATAGATAATTACTCTGTGAAAAAATCGGATGACGGGAAAACTTTTCACTCAATAGTTTGATGAAAATTTGTTTACTGTAAATATTATATTAACGATGGGGCTTAACCTCAATCGAAATTTGTTTTTAACATTTTAAGTTAACCCTAACCGCATTTTATTCAAGTGGCCCTAAATGTGTAAAGTGATGCCTTGAGTTCAAGGCTATTACTTGCCATTTATTGAACTGCCGAAATAAAATTTTGCCAAAGTTTGCTCAGAAAAAACATCTGCATAGTTTAAAGCTCGGTTGACTTCTCTCTTAATGGTTCTTTGCGCTTTAGTAATATGTAATTCTTTACTTCAATTCATTGTTCTCAAATTTTCCTTGAAAAAAAAAACTTCAAAAAAATGTAGTTGGGCTCAACCGGGATTTGAACCCGGGACCTCTCGCACCCAAAGCGAGAATCATACCCCTAGACCATTGAGCCGTTACAACGACCACTGATAAAGTTGCTTGTTAAAATTGACTCATGCGCAAAACACACGGCACTTGTATTCATTGTAATCACTTATTTCACCACAGTGCATGAATTTCAACATACCAGCGTTGCCACAGTGTGTATGATTGGAATATTTGTGGCAATAAGGGTAATTTTTTGGAATTTTTCTGTAGAGCGCTTTTAAAATTTAAATTGTAGTGTAAGTGTATGGAATTGAGAAATGGTTTTTTGTCCATAAAATCCACAATTTTTGAGCAAAAGCAGTGAAAATTTTTGTGATAAGAGATTTTTGTACGTAAAACACAACGCTGCTAATATCTCATTTTCGACCAATCTTGAGTTTGGCTCTGGTCGCTTATTGCCACAGATATATTGACAATGCATTTGGATGTTCCCAACATAGCAGTTTTATAGGTAGAATTGAAATAGTAGCATATATTTTGTGTAATATTAGTTGTGCTCGGTGAGGATAAAATTTTTAAAAATTTTATAAAATGTTTACTGGTGACGCAAAACATTTGCAGGAAGAGAGCGCATTTTGACATTTCATTGGGAAAGAGGTTGCAAGTTTCTGCTGGAAAATTTCATTCAGTTAAATTTGCAAGCTTTAAAATTTGAGCTAGTAACCAAATCAAAAACGCAGTAGCTGTTTTGCTTGCAAGTATTTACTGATTCCTGTTTGGCTGACATTTTTTACTTTATTCTCATTCTCAATTTACTGACACTTTTTTGCAAGTTTTGTCACTGAATACAACTAATATGTGGGGTGGTGCTGAATTTAAAATATAACATTTTGCATGTTTGGACAGAGATTTTCAAAGGGTGTTCAGCTCCCGAGTTTTTGTATGTGCAATTACCATAG
This sequence comes from Merzomyia westermanni, assembly GCA_949987695.1. Taxonomy (NCBI): domain Eukaryota; kingdom Metazoa; phylum Arthropoda; class Insecta; order Diptera; family Tephritidae; genus Merzomyia; species Merzomyia westermanni. The sequence continues at coordinate 68,052,634 of OX465290.1, forward strand.
TACGAATCAAATGTTTTTTGCCTACCAACCTTTTTTGTGGTTATAATGATCTGCAACCCTTGTTCAATCAATGTGTTTACCTTTTTTTAAATCAAATAATTGATTCAATTCGCAAATGTTACATTCACTTTTAGGTTGACTTATTTTAAGTATATTACAAGAAACTTTCCCAGATTGGCAAACTGAAAATCACAAAATATATGCTACTAAGGAAGGAAAATGAAAGAATGTCAAGAAAAACAACCAATATTGCCACCAAAGAAAGTAGAACAATGGTCACGTTCTTTGATTGCCACTCTTTAACTCGAATCGCGATTTTCTTCGAAGATTACAGATTCAATGCTAATGCAAAAATAAACAGAAAAACCAGAAGAAACTTTTTAAAAACTCCATGGTGTATGTGTAACATGACGGAAGACCTTTTCCTTAAGTATTTCCCTGTCGCTTTTAATAAAGCTAATATCAAATCATCCGCATCTTAATTAACGTCGATTGAAATATTTTAGTGAAAAAGTAAAATAGACTTGTTTAAAGTCCTGAGAGTAGCTTAAAACGCTTGTCAAATTTATATCTTCGTTATTACCATACCATATTTGGGTAGCGAAACATGAAGTTTGGAAGTGAGATATCTTATTTGGCTTAACTTAACCTATGACCCCGCGACCATATATAATAATAAGAAAACAAATTTTTCTTTGTTTAAAATTTGCGTTTCTAGTCAGTTTTTGTAAATCTCCTGGAATTATTCTTGTACTTAGTTCAAGTTAGTTCATTTAACACTTGTTTTGATCAAAAAGGAAATTCATTTTAAATTATATTTATTTAAATGGTACAAGATGGCAAACGGATTTTTCTGCTTGCTGCTGTGCAGCTGTCTTCAATATAATAGTAGTGAAATTAAAATGAATATCGTTCGACGAAATAAGAAGAAGCTGTGAACTTTATAATTTTCATTTAAAATATAGCGAATTCCATAACAGAAACCACATAAAAATAAATTTCAAAGTTTACATAAAGTTTAGGAAAGTTAATTAAACTTTAAAAAATGGACAGCAAAATCTTAAAACTTTTGGTAGAGTTTCTAGAAAATGTTTGAGTACGCAGTTTTGTACGCCAATCATTTAAGTATGATATTGTACAAGGTAAAACTCGCTCAACAAATTTTCTGAATTTTTAGAATGTTTTTCGTCAAGGGTGTTGAGTGATTTCTTCCATACAACGCATGAAAAAAAAATTGTTAATGTATCGAAAAATACCTAACATCCTTGACAAAACAATTCTAAAAATTCAGGTGATATTTTTAAGTACTTCTAACTTGTACATTCGTATGCTAAATTGAATGAGCTATAAAACCGTGTACTCTAAATATCGAAAAATATTGAAATGTTGATATAAATTTTTAAAAGTTTAACTAACTTTCCTGAACTTTGATTAAACTTTGAAATTTCTTATTTATGTGGGTTCTGTTATGGAACTCGCTATATTTTAAATAAAAATTATTAAAACTACAGCTTCTTTTTATTTCGCCGAACGATAGCAAATTTAATTTTGCTACTATTATATTGAAAACAACTGTATTTCACTCAAATACAGCTCTTTTCTCAGTCGAGCGATTTCAAGGTCCACGCAAGAGAATGAAATACGACGGAATGGTAGATAGTGAAAACGACCTTAATATGCCGGTATTTTGTATAAGAAATCTTCAAAAGTGCTTGATGATACCTTGCTTATCTCAATTTGTTAGATGCAAATATTGAACGCTTTTAAATGAAATACGAGTGGGTAGGTAGAGTTTTCAATATTGGCATAGTAAAAAAAAATTTACATAAAAAAATATTTCAGTACAAAAAATTCTCCCTGGAGATGCGGGGCATCGATCCCCGTACCTCTCACATGCTAAGCGAGCGCTCTACCATCTGAGCTACATCCCCACGTAATGAGAAAGTGTCAAAAGCGTGTTAAGACAGCTAATTGCGACGTGTATAGTGACGACATACAAGCTTACATATATGCGTACATATTTATGTGCATATGTAAATATATACAGTATTTACACATGAGTCACTTTAGCAGAGAATACACAGTATGTAAGTATACTTTTATTCAGAAGAATCGCGATATGACGTGTACAATGGTATAGTCAATACAAATAGACAATGTGTTACTCTTTTGATGCTTTTTTCAAATGTTTTTGTGTTTTAATATTAGGTCTGTTCGATGAACGCACTAGACTACTCTAGTGCAGGGAAACGCGTTTGATGAACCCTTTTTTGCACTAAGCTGTTCAGAACTGTGTTTTTTTAAGTAATCACAACCTCACACTTTTTTGCAATAAAATACACTAGCTTCTTAGCTAGTGTAACTTAGTACAGCACATGAAAACAACTGTTTTTGATCGTTCAGGCGGGAAAACCAGTAAAGAAATACGAAATCAAAGAATTAAATCCATTTCTTCAAGCGCATATTTTCAGTCCATTTTGCACCAGTTTTTCGAATGCTTTGTTTTGGATGGACGGAAAGGTTTAAATAATTGAGATTAACCGCTCTGACAACTGTCAAATGCTGACCTGCCCTACACTGTTCTACACTTTTAGTGCGCTCACCGAGCATACCTATTTTCATACTTATTTGTTCGAAAATGTTTTGATATTTTATTTTAAGATTGACCGCATTTATGAATCTTACTACTTGCATACAAGCAAATTTTCTAAATAATTTTTCAAAACTCTAAAGGCATCAAATTCAAAATTTCAAACACCCTAAGCGCTGTTCTGAATTTTTAAAATCTCATATTTGGTAATAGTATTGTTTAGGCTTTGTATTAGCGTTTACGAGACTCTCTTGCTATTATGTGCATTGCGCGTAAAACAAACGTTCGTAAGACACAAGCTACATTGCTGGTTGGGTATGCTTGTATATTTATAACAATGTCAACAATATCTTAATCGCAACAATCAACTACACATATTTGCTTACGCTTATGTACATCTTTGGAAGCCGAACTTATATGTGGGGATATAGCTCAGTGGTAGAGCATTCGACTGCAGATCGAGAGGTCCCCGGTTCAAACCCGGGTGTCCCCTGAGTTAATTTTTTGTATTTTTATTTTTCAATAAATCTACGCAGCTTGTTTTGAAATTTATTTAAAAAAACGTATGGATATTTTTTTTATTGCGATTTTATATAACAGTGAAATCATTGTTTTTCACCACAGTTTACAGTAGACCCAATAAGCAAAACAAATTTATTTATTATGCTTATTTGACAAATTAGTTTCATTTCTGTCTAAAAGGTGTCATTTGCCTTAACCCAAAATAAATAAATTTGTATGAACTTTTCTTGAATGTTATAAGCTTTATTGGTATTGCTTTTCGAAAAAAATAGTATGGAGAAAGACAAATTCTTAATAATTCGCATGTGTGACATCATTAGAGCGAAACGCTTATGTCCTTCCTGATGCGGTACAAACATGACCCATTCAAAGAGCAACGACCAAACACAAACAGAGTTAGATGCGACTATATTTATAAGGCAGGGTTGCGCATCCGAATACGACTGTATGGTTAATATGATAGCATGGTTTATTTTCCTAACCACCGGATAGTATCGAAACCAATTGAGAGTATCTATTTGCAATAAAGTGGTATCCGGATACTTTTGATGCTATCAAAGACGAGAAGCATCATCCAATAACTACCTAGAAACAGTCGATTAATACTGCCTTTTGCTTTTAAATTCATATAAAAAAGTATCTGAGTACTTTTGCACCGGCCGGTTCAAATGGGTTAATGACTTAAATCACCAACACATACACATTTTTCATGTATTAAATTTCAAATAAGCACAGATGTCAGCATCTAGTCTGCTGTATACTGTGTTTTTCAAAAGCTTCTCTTTTTTTTTTTTGAATTTTTCCATTAAAAATAAAGATAATAATTGGATGATTCCATTTTTTTATTAGACATTTTTCTGCTTGCCTTAAAGCAATTTTGAATTGAAAACAACAATAAAATAAGTCAGCAGAAAAATTATAACACCTAATAGCTTTGGTTGATATCTTTCAAGCGACAAGTTCACATGTGATTTAAAAAAAAAATTTTAACTCTTAAAAAAAAAAATTCCATTTTGTTTTGTACATAAGTCGCTAAGTGTTTACGAAAAAAAAATTGGCAAATAATTATCAAATGATCTTAAGTGCGTGAAAATATGCGACAGTGCTTTCGTAAAACTTGTTGCAAGATGTACAGTGAAAAATAAAGTTAGGTTTTATGTGAAATGTTAGATGTGTCTGTTTTATAGTTAAGTCTCTTGTTTGGTGGTGTGTATGTTATGTGGAGCATTTCTAAAGAGAAACGTTGGTTGTAATGCTTCTCTTCTTGTAGTATGCTCACTGCTTCGAAGTCTGGTTGATGGCCGCTCTCAGCACAGTGGGCTGCAAGTGTGGTTTTTTGTGTGTTACCAGCTGTTCTACACTTTATATCAGATCGGTGGCCTGATATTCTGGTTTTTAATTTATTCTTTGTGGTACCTATGTACTCTTTATTGCATTTTTTATTTGTTTTCCAACGCATGGAATTTTGTATATAACGTTGTTTTTATCTAATGTTGCTACTTTGCTTTTCATGTTGTTGAAGAACATGTTCGTGGTATATGCTGGTTTATGTGCTATTTTAATATTTTCTCTTTCGTAAATGTTCGACCCTCTTAATCTATCCGAGAAGCCAGGTATGTAGGTCATCGATTTTATATATAAAGAAAATTGTTTTCATTACTTTTGGACGTATAAAGGTCGCTAAAATTAAATACTTATTGTTAGGTTTTATATATCAGCAAAAGTTTTGCCAGTAAAAAAGCCATAGATGTTATTACTAGTCATGACAATACTCTTAGGCCTCTAGATCTCTCCAAAGGACATGCTTAGTCGTATGCAAGTTTGTTATGTGTTTAAGCCCAATAATGCCTCAATAGAAATTACGAGAAAGCAGTGTAGTCATCGAAAATGCCCTCCTCCTCTTAAATTTTGGGAATTAACGGTAAACCCTGACTTGATTCTGAATAACAGCCATATTCCCAATTTGTTATACCTAGCAATAGTTATACTTCAATAGACACAATTTTGTCATTCAAAATTTTTATAGGTATGCACAGCCAACAATGATAACAGAAAGATTTTTTAGTTCACCATACAAAAGGTGAGCAGCTTTGAAAGAGAATCTTGTCAGAGAAACTTTCAAAATTGTATTTATTTATAAAAAATTAATCAAAAGTGGATATTGAAGCGTTTTTGTCATAACGAAGAAATTAAACTTTGAAAATATCCTAGGTCTAAATAAACTTTAATTCTTATGTGCTCCCAAAGACGGGTTTGCAAAAAAAAAAACAAACTGCTTGGCCAGTGCACTGCTTAGAATAACGTGCTCCATCGTTTTTTCGCCTTCAAAATGTAACCGCTACTGCACTATATTCCTGACCCATCCGTGCCGCATGTGCCCCATTAGTATAGTGCCCGGTGAAGATGTTATTTTCATTTTGAGAAAGGTTAAATATTGTACTTCATTATAGGAGCGTTACATACTCCGAGGTACTCCATCTATTATAAGGTTTGCTAAGCCAGTGCTGAGAGGCACTGCGCTTATATGTCTCAAAAGTTCAAGGTCCTCTTTTAATTTACTGTAATCGAATATGTCTTCCTTTCCCTGTATGTTTCCATGCGAAGGCACCCATATGCAACGATGTGTCGACTTGCCTGGTTCATGGTCCACTATCTGTAGGCCCGAAATTATCGTTACTGACCCGAAAGCACGAAGAGCCGCCTGGTTGTCAGAGAAGATTCCCATCGCATGATTTGACGACAAAGGCATAGCTGCGAATCCATTTAGGATCTGTCCATGAAAACTGAAATGTCGAATTTCTTTGTGATTTCCCCATTTTTCAGACATTCTTGAAAGAAATCTTAAAGTTTGTATCGGAGCCAGTTCTGTTGCAGATGAAGTCAGTTTCAGTTCTAATATGGAAGTCAGCTGTGCCTGTAAGTGCGCTCTTTCCAGAGTCCTAAATCGACAGTTCTAAGTTCACCCTGTGATGCCGTTTCTTTGATAGAGGTATAGTCTACACGTTGCATATCACATTCAGAGCCTCGGTAGAACGTGATCGAACCCCAGGGAACTCCCTGAACTTTCCTTGGCATTTTGTTCCTGTACCTGACTTCGACAGCCTTCCGCCACAGGCTATAATCAGTCAAATATCTTCTATGTTACACCAATGCTATGACTTCTGTGCTCAGTGACCACTGTTGACCTAATATTATTTTGCAGGGATACAGAGAGTTCATATCTCCAACTGGCTCTATGCTCTATATTAGGCTTTCAGTTCAACCTATATGTTAAAAGAACTCCTTTCAGAAGAGGAAGCGAGTAGAAATTTTAGATTTTCGTCCTAGTGTTGAAGATCACTAGCTCTGTATTAAGGGGCTCAGGTTGAGCATCAGAGGTCAATAGTATCTGCAATGCCCTCAAATCACTGGTGCCTCTTTATTAAATATAGGTCATAACAAAAAATTATAACAATTGATATGAAAAGAGCTTTTGAATTTTTGCAAGCATAACTAAAAATATCTATTGTCACAATTATAACAATTGTCATTGAGTTCAATTTTGTTATACAAGCATAGTTAGTTCAAGCATAGGGCTGTAAGTCAGTAAAGTGCGGAATAGTGCTAGTTTGATTCCCACAGTGACCAAAATGTAAATCGAAGAAGCGAATTCCTAGTTTTTAATAGATCAGATTTGACCTTAAATTTTGACGTTTAAATGAAAACGCTTTCTCATTACGCGTCATTTACGTTTTCGTCAAATTGTTTCCCCTTGTCAACTGATAGTACTGGCGGTGCCCAGGTTCACACCCCATTTTGTTGAAAATTTTTTTTTTTGTAATTTTTATTACTACTTTTATAGTAATTTTTTACAAAATGAATATTTATTGGTTGGTTACGTTACATTCATATCTAAAAATTTTATATTTTTTATATTACAATGTCCAAAGAATACAATAGCGAAAATATAAATAAAACATATCTGCAATTAAAAAAATTGAAATGTTAAAAAAACTCAAAAAAATTTGGGGTGAGAGCTCGCAACGCTTCAATTAATTTTGGAATAGCAAACTGACCATGACGAAACGGGGTGTAAAAGAGTTGACTGAAAAATTTTGAGTAGAAGTTTTAGATACACACTACTTTATCGACTACGGGTGAGTTTATACTCATATGACTAATTGATCTTGTTGCAAAACTTGCGCGTGAATCACATATGACGCATTGGATACTTAAGTCGTTCAAATAAATCTCAGTTAGATACTTTTGTTTGCCAGTAAATCGTTGAATTACTTTTCGGTTGACAGATATTTTGACGCACAGCTTTTGCCAAGGTCAGGGAACCTATTATGTAGTGTTTTTGATAATTATTTAAAATGAATAAGAACAGTTAGTCGATTAGTCGAATTCGAATATTATTAAATTTCCAAACAACACAATAGTAGCTATTTGAGTAATCGATTTTATGGATGATCGATTATGAACAAGAGCCCTTCTATTGTGGCACACTGACTCCATAGATACAAGCAAACAGACTCAAATTCGAATAGATTTAATAGAAAGTGAAGAGCATAAATATATTCTTATGCTTGGTTTTCATTATGTCAAAATGATACAACTGTCACCATGAAATAACTGTCACCATGGCGATTTGGTGTCAATTGTGTTTTCATTACGCTTTAAAAACTGACAAGAAGTCGATATAGCAGTGCGTGTCGAAGACTGTCGTCAAATTGTGGTGTCAGCTGATTGACATCCCATTTTCACCACTGATGTCAAACGTGCAGTAGTCAGTTGTTTGGAAAGCTACTTCTCTATCATTTGTAGGATTACGAATTCGCACCCCAACATTTGTTAAATGCTTTTTAACTTTACAATCATTTTTCTTTAATTTTCAATTGCGAATATTAATTTTTTTTATGTATTTTCACTATTGTATTTTATCCTAAAGTAAAAAACATAAAAATTTGAGACATGAATGTAACGTGGAAGACCAAGAAATTGTGATATTATAACAATTAAAAATAAAGCAATAATAAAAACTAAAAAAATAAATAATACAGTAAAAAAATTTTTTTTCTACAAAATTTGGGGTTCGAACCCGCTCACCAACGCTACTACGATTTGGCTAAGGGGAACGAATTGTGTCAAATGAAATTCCTTTTGTGTGTGAAACGTTGCCAACTCCGCTGGCAAACTGAAATTTGGTCGTTTTCACAGGGCTGTCATTTTATATGACAGTGAGTCGTCAAAACTGATTGCAAACTCTGTATGCCAGCCCGTTTTCATTACTTTGACAACATTTGATGCCATATATGACCAAATGAAAACCAGGCATTAATAAGATGCTGACATTCCAACCATTGGCAATTCAATCGATAAAAGAGGTCAACACAAATCTAACTTCATTTATTGCCTGCAGAAAGCTTTCAAAAGCATTAAATAGCCTAACCATGCGGAACTTGGATATACGAGTACATCAATAGCACAATTGGTTTGCCTAGGTCAGGGGCAATTCGAATTTGAGTGTATGCAATTAGATTCGTATGCTATTAATGTTGTTTGACTATCAGAGCTGATAAGGGTTGGAATAAACGTGAAGTAACTTAATAAAATGAATTTTAATTTCAAATTTGTCAAGCGCTATTATCTTTAGCTAGGAATCTATAGATTTGGTTCTGAAGAGAGGAAAGTGAAGAAACCGCATAAGCTAAAAATATTTCAGTTATAAAACTTTAAACAACAGCGTTTTGTATTTATCCATATGCTTCATTTGTTCAGTATGTTTCCGAATTTATACAATACTCAGCATTACTGGCTCATTATACAGGGTGGCTAATGAAAGCCGCTACCAAAAAAAAATTAAATAACTTTTTTTCTATTTAATGAATCTGGTTAATTGTTTTTTTATTTTGCAGATTGACTTTTACATTTAACAAAAATGGATAACTGGGACACTGAAACAAGAATTTGGATTGTCCGCCGCTATCACGCACTGGAGTCCGTAGTTTCGGTTCAAAGAGAGTATAGGCGCACGTTTGGCGGCAATCCTCCGAGCAGATGGACCATAATAAGACTTGTAAACAATTTTGCCGAGCATGGGACAGTCAACAGAAGACCTTACCATCGAAACCCTTCAGTTCGAACGGAGGAAACAATCGCTGCTGTAGCTGCTGCCATACAAAACAATCCACGTGTTTCGACAAGAAGCTTATCTGCTCAAATGGGTGTAAGCAGACAGTCATTACAGTCAATTATGCACAAAGATTTGGACTTATTCCCATATAAAATTCAAATGGCCAACAAACTGAACGCTGCAGACTTGCCGATTCGCTTGGAATTTTGCCAGAAGATGCTTCAAATGGTGGAAGAGGATGGAAACATGTTGAACTGTCTTTTCATGTCTGACGAGGCCCATTTCGATTTAAACGGCAACATAAACAAACAAAATTGTCGAATATGGAGTGCTTCCAACCCACAGATACTCCATGAGACGGAATTGCATCCACTTCGTGTCACAGTGTGGTGTGCAGTTTCATCACGCTGCATTGTCGGGCCCTACTTCTTCGAAGAAAACGGTCACACCGTTACGGTTACTGGAGACCGTTACTTGAGCATGTTGAGAGAGTTTTTCTATCCAGAATTACGCCGAATGAGAATTTCTTTCAACTCTGTGTGGTTTCAGCAAGATGGTGCAGCTCCTCATATAGCCCAACCTGTTATGACAGAATTGCGACGAAAATTTCCCAATAAGCTGATATCCAGAAACTCCACATTCCGTTGGCCACCCAGGTCGCCTGACCTTACTGCACCTGACTTTTTCTTGTGGGGTTATTGCAAACAGGAAGTCTTCAAAGCAAAACCAACAAATTTGAATGAACTAAGGCAATCCATTCGAGAAACAATTGCGGCTATTCCTGTCTCAACTCTCCAAGCAGTAATGAACAACTTTTTGGTAAGATGCCGCACATGCATCGACGAGCAGGGGGGGCATTTAAATTCCATTATTTTTAAAACTAATTAAGCTATATTTAATAAAATTTAATGAGCTTTAACATGAATAAAAGAAAAATGAATTCCATACACTGAAAAAAAAATTATATGAGTTTCTTAATGTAGCAAAATTCATCAGCCACCCTGTATCTGCTCTCTGCTGATTGTTTTCAATTGATAGAGTCATTGAGCTGTCAACACCTGATAATCATTAACTTTTGTACTTATTGGTTTTGTAGCAATTGATTTTGCTTGTGAGAGATATGTATGTAGTAGTATTCAAATACAAACTAAAAAAAACCTTTTGTTTAACTTAAATAAATTAAAGGTGAGAGAAAGAGAGACGGAAAAGGGAAGTTAGGATAGTTTAAACGAGAATACAGACATTTTAAAGAACTAATCTTTATTCCAAAACAAAAATCAACAACTAAACAAAAAAAAATATTTCCTAACGTTCCGACCAGCATAGCACTTTTCGAACGAATACTCACACAAAGAAATCGTATACTGTTGCATGTAAAAGCGCGGAAGTTAGTTAAATACAGACTTGCTAAATAATGATTACTAATCGTAATGATTAATGATTTGATTATTTATATTTTTGAGAATCCATTTCATGATTGTTTATCATTACTTTAAATTTTTAATGATTAATTTCTAATTAATTAAACAAATAATCAATAAATAATGATTTTTTACGATTATTAAAAAAATCAAAAAAAACCAAAAAGTTGTATTGATTACTTTTGATTATTTTTGAATATTTCTGATTTTTTAAAATAATTTTTGGGTTTTTTTCAGTATTATTGATGTGCTTGTTTCTGTGCTTCTACAACAATACTGAAAAAAATCAAAAACAATCAAAAATTATTTTAAAAAAATCAAAAATATTCAAAAATAATCAAAAGTAAACAATGCAACGGCTTTTTGATTATTGTATGTATGTATGTTTATTTGGACATTTTCCTGGCACAACAATTTGACAAAATTATTTTTAGAGAGCCAGGTAGGACTGGTATAATTGACATGAAATTAAATGTAAAATTAAATAAAATAAATTTAAAGTAACAATTTGAATTAAATAAATAAATAACAATATTGTAACTTAATCTAAGAGGCATGATATGGAAAAACGAAAGAAAACGAAGGGAAGATAATTAGACAGATAGGATAGTAGTGTAGAATTTTTGGTAGTTAAATAAATAGAAGATAAGAATAGTCTTAGTAAGATTTGAAAGAGCCTACAAATCATTATAAAAGCATATTGCACATTCTTTAAAATTTTGTGCATTGGTTATCAACCTTAGTCTAGCTGGAAGAGAGTTCCAAAGACGGATCGAAATAATGAAAAACTAGCATACGATATTTGATGTGTGTGAGAAGCACTGACCTGGATGACTGTAGAAAAAGAAGCCGACTATAAAGGTAAAGAGGTTCCTTCGTATATATGGTTTTGTGAAAAGTAGTTAGCGTTCTCACTTTTAGGAGATTATCAAAAGTAATGTTTAGCAACTTTTTAGCGTAGTATGAGACATGGTCAAACCTTTCTAGCCCATATACATACCTAGCAATGTTGTTATAGACAACATTTAACTTCTTCATGCTTACATAATCACAACTTGAAAAAATTTCACAACTATATAGGAGCGAAGGTATTAAGTACGCTTTCGCTAAAAGTAGTCTTACATGCAATGGAGTAAAGTACTGTGTTAACCATAGTGTACGGAGTATACCATACCATACATTATTTTGGATTTTTTTTTTGATTTTTCTAAAAAATCGTAATAATAATTTTTTTAATTATTTTTTTAATTAATTGGAAATTTATGATTGTTTTTAATTTTTTTAGTATTGTTGATGTGCATTTTTATGTGCTTCTACAACAATACTGAAAAAACGAAAAAAAAACAACAAATACTCGTAAAAAATCATGATTATTTTTTTGGTTTTTCTAATCGTAATCAATTGATAATTGAATTTTCTGGAAAAATAATTAAAATAATCATTACCAATTAAAAAAGCAGACTAATTGATTGGTTACTAATTACTAATAATATTTAACAGTTGTCTGTAAATATAGCCCAAACCACTGACGATGGAAGGTTGAATTTTTTTACACTGAAGAATTTTTCTCTGTCTGTACGCGGCTAAAAATTTGAGCCTAAACTTAAAACTTTTTTGCGCTACATATATGTTCAAACCAAATTTGGTTTAGGTCTTAAATTATGCCAGCTTTCGAGAAAATAAGCGTGAAGAGAAGAGTTTTAATTTTAAACCAGAAATGTTTAACAATTAAAAAATCATAAAAATATTCGTATCAGTTGGAAAGATTCGAACCGACACTCGCCGCATCAGAGCCGTCTGCTGTAACGAGTCGTGGAGTCGTCCGCTCTACCCACTGAGCGCACACAAAATTGTAATGAGAAAAATTCATTGACTTGAAAAAACCTTCAGAAGTAAATGAAAAACAAAAATTAAAAAAAACTTTAGATGTTTTTTTCAGTTGAACTTTTGTACACAATAAATTAAAAATTTTTATAGGTAATTGAAAACTTTGGAGTTTATTACAAAAAAGTTTAAAAAATTGCTTAAACCGACGAATAGTTTAAAAGCTAACATTTTTAGCCGTGTATGCATGTTAGCACTCGCTTGGCTCAATAAAGACTGCAAAGCATTTAATGCAATTTTTGCCGTTGCATTTCTAGGGGTTCGTGACGAAGCCACATCTAACCGCGTGCATGTAGTGTAAAATATGGCAGTATGGGAAAAAGGAAAATTTACAAACGTGAAATCTTGATAAAACTAAGGTATGGAGCTCAGAAATATTAAAAATAATGTAGGGATTGTGATTACCCCACTAACCATGACCAAAGAGCATCGTAAAAAGAGAGGAATCAACGTTATTAATTAACGGGTAAGGAATTGACCATGCTGTGCAAAACTTTTCCTCCATAAGAATTACTTTAAATCAACTTTTCTTACCGCGCGGTGAATTACACTTGTGTTCCAACACCATGACCATTTTTTCTCCTGAATCACAACCCTACCCACAAATATGTAAACATCTGGATAAACAGTGAGTCGAGTCAACCACAAAAGCTGATAAAAAGCTTATAATTTTGTTCGGTTAGGTTCACTTTTTACCACTTTGAGATTGCTTCTCCGCATGGGTATGAGGTCAGAGAGGCTAAGGTTAAAAAACATCTCGAACCGCACCTATTTGGCTCAAAAGAGGATAAGTCGTATCATACCCGTTCGGGTCCCGATGTGTATATTTGTTTGAGCATGTCCTCTCTCCATTGAACAATCAGAACTGGCATTAGTCATTTTTAAAAATTTTTGGTGTGCGAGACTCACGGTTTGTAAAAACATTTTGGGTTGAACTGTTCACATTTGTTCGAGCATGTTCTATGGAGAGACCAATTGTACCCATTTACAGCCGAACGGGTACGAAAGGACAAATCAATTTTCTACCAAATCGGGTACCTTTAACTCCTATAAGTCTGCTACAAAAACAGAAATTGACTTACATCCTTAAGAGCATGCAACACAAACAAAAATTTACCTATGTATATTCAATTATTGCCAATTGTAGACTAAAGGGATTAATCGCGGATCACTCTTTACAGATTAGTCACACGATTTTTTGTAGGTAACCAATCACATATGTATATATAGATGCATGTGCTCATACAATTGTTAATCAAATAATCAAATTTTCTGATGAACAACAAAAGTGTCGTGAAATTTAAATAAGTTTCACGCTTTTTCAACAAGTTATAACTGATAATTAACGCCATAAGTAGCCACGGGTGTTTTAATATCCTTATCTTTGCACCGATAAACTCTTCCAGTATTGCTTAAAACATCCGAAGTTATGCAAAGTTTTATACGAGTATGCAGTTAAAGTTAAAGCTAAGTTCTAATTAAAAATAAAGAGAGCAAAAGTTAAAGCAAAGTGGCAGTAAAACCAGAAATCAGTAAAAAAAAAACACTAACAAAAACAATAAACGTGCACTTCCAACAGCTAACATATATACAAGAGTAAGCTGAATTTTAATGCTGCATACTTGGGGGCGCTCACAAATACATATGTGCGATACCAACAAACCATTGCTAACCATTTCTGCTGAGGTGGAACTCGGACCCAAAACCACAATTACAATTTTTTCCTCCTGAATACCAAGCCTAACTTAGGTTTATGGAATTTTAATGAAAAACAACAAGTGCCTAAAAGTATGCAGTCTGTCTGAAGCTCTACGAACAAAATTACCCACTTTTTTATTGAACTTGGTGCACGCGTCTCTTGGTTATCCAGTTTTTTACTCACTAGTGTTTTGCAGGGTAACCTTTGGCTGCATAACTCACACTTTTAATGATAATGAGTGTATGGGTAATGCGTAGGGGAAAGAAATATGCGAGGACGCTATTTCGTCTTACTGACATGACAGTATTTGAATTTTCCACAAAATATTTCTACGCTAAATTTGCTTCCACGCCTGTCATGCAGATATATGCGGCAAAGACATGAATACAACAAACTTGCCCTTCAAAGCATACGTTTTACTTATTTTTTGTTATCTGCTTTATTTATTTATTGTTGTTTTCTGCGTTCAAACCCTCAGTTATGAATTGTGTATAACTACCGGTTCATGCCGTTGATTTCAGCTCGAAGCCTTCCGCGTTTATATTTTTTGCTTAATGAGTTTTAACAAGCAGGTGACTCCTGACGCACATGCTTTATTCTACGAATATACATATAGTATGTGTGAAAACGAAGACCCTCATATATACAGTGAATCACTGCAGAAATGTCTAAATATACCTTGTAAGGAAAACGCTATTTCTGAACTGTTGTGCTTCTCGTGCACTTGGAATCGCTACTAGTTCTGACGCAAGCTCTTCTACATGCAATCAGACCAGTTAAATTTGATTCTTCTTTCTTTAAATGGTCATCTAACCGCCTGGGCGATTTTGACCGTCTAACATAGCTCGCCAGTCGTTTCTTCGTTGCGCCAACTGGCACCAATTGGAAAAACCACGGGATCGCAAATCGGTCTCCACTTGGTCCTTCCATCGGAGTAGTGGTCTCCCTCTTCCTCTGCTTCCACCGGCGGCAGCTTCGCTCATTCGTACTACGTGGCCTAGCCAGCGAAGCCGCTGTGTTTTAATTCGCTGAACTACGTCAGCGTCTGCGTAAAGTTCATACAGCTCATCATTAAATCTTCTTCGGTACTCGCCGTCGCCAACGCGTAGAGGTCCACAAATCTTTTGAAGAACCTTTCTCTCGAATACTCCCAGAGCCGCCTTATCAGATGTTGTTAAAGTCCACGCTTCTGCACCATATAGCAGGACGGGAGCGATGAGTGACTTATAGAGTGTTAGAGTGCCTTTACTTTTCAATTGCGTACTCAGTCCGAAGTAGCATTTGCTTGCAAGAGTAATTCTTTGTCGGATTTCTAGGCTAACATTATTGTTGGTGTTAATACTGGTTCCCGGGTAAACGAAGTCCTTTACTATTTCGAAATTATTGCTGCCAACAGTGGCGTGGTTGCCAAAGCGCGAATGCGCTGACTTTTTGCATGATGAGAGAATGTACTTCGTTTTACCCTCGTTCACCACCAATCCCATTTTCTCCGCTTCTTTTTCTTCATTTCTTCAATGATATCAATATCGTCAGCATATGCCAACAGTTGCACGCTTTTATAAAATATTGTTCCAGCTCGGTTAAGTTCTGCAGCTTGTATTTTTTTCTCCAGCATTAAATTAAAGAAATCGCACGATAGGGGGTCACCCTGTCTGAAACCTCGTTTAGTTTCGAACGGCTCGGAGAGGTGCTTTCCAATTCTGACCGCGCTGGCGGTGTTGCTCAAGGTAGTTTTGCGGGGAAACCAAATTCAGACATAGCGGCATATAGGCAGCTCCTTTTCTTGCTATCGAAAGCGGCTTTAAAATCAACAAAGAGATGATGTGTGTCAATTCTTTTCTCACGGGTTTTTTCCAAGATTTGGCGTATTGTAAAAATCTGGTCGATGGTAGATTTACCAGGTCTAAAGCCACACTGGTAAGGTCCAATCAGTCTGTTTACATCAGTCTTCAGTCTTTCGCACAATACGCTTGATAGGACCTTATATGCGATATTCAAAAGGCTGATTCCGCGATAGTTGGCGCAGTTTGCAGGATCGCCCTTCTTGTGGATTGGGCAGAGAACACTTAGATTACAATCTTCAATTCCATCATCTTTGATTGTTGGCTCGGGTTTGGTTAAATTTGATTAGTAATTAATTAATTAGACGGTTTTTTTTATTTGGTAATGATTACTTTAATTGTTTTTCAAGATAAGGCAATTATTAATTGATTACGATTAGAAAAATCCAAAAAAAAAAAAATAATAATCAAATAAATCAAAAGTTATAAAAAAAGTTGTTTTGATTACTTATGATTATTTTTTTAGTTTTTTTATTTTTTCTGTTCTTTTTTTTCCAGTATTGTTGATGTGTATATTTATGTGCTTCTACAACAATACCGAAAGAAATCAAAAATCATAAAAAAAAAATCAAAAATAAACAAACAAAAAATCCGAAGATGTCAAAATAAGCAAAACAACTTTTTTTCATTATTTTTGATTTTTTTGAATAATCGTAAGAAATCATGATTTTTTTTGATTATTTTTTTTAATTGGAAAATAATCATTAAAAATTGAAAGTAATGGTAATCAATCAGTTAATGGATTCTCAAGAAAGTAATTAATCAAACCGGTAATCATTGGCATAAGTAATCATTATTTAACAGGTCTGCATGCAATTAAGCGGCGAATTTAATAGGGCGATATTTTAGGCGGTGGAAATGGTTTCCATGTTACCATTTTCCAAGTTCTTAGCTTGTGAATTATTCTGCAGTTTTGAACTACTTCGTCTTTTGGTTCTTTGGTGCCTAACCAAATCAAAATTCTATTTAGTGATTCTAGCAAGATTTCAGCAAATAAAATTTCGCGATAGCTAGGAGGCAGCTAAAAATTGTGTCAGTTCACTGAAGAACTAAGAACCGAATTCTGTAACCGCATTTAGAGCAGCCATAGTCATTTAATAGCACAATTGTGCTCGCTCAAATCATCTGAAGAGAGGGATATGCGATTAATCCCTTCAGCCTACAGTTGGCTATAATTCAATACACATAAGTTTATTTGTGTAGCATGCTCTCAGGAGTGGAAGTCAATTTCAGTTTTTGTAACATACCTTTACGAGTTAAAAGTACAAGTTTGGGTAGAAAGTGGATTAGTCCTTTCGTACCCGTTTGGGTGGAAATGGGTACAATTGGTCTTGATGTTAACAGTTCAACCCATACAAAGTGATTAGAACTGGCATTAGTCGCATCCCACTTTGCGACCCATCCCGGATGCATTCTAGACTGATCTCATTTTTTGTAGGCAAACGACTTAACCTTTGCAATTACCATTATAATACCCTTCCTAACACAAGTACAGTTTAGTTTTTGGAGATGCCTGATTTAGAGACTAATTGCATTTGATGAACTTCTATTTAAAAGTTTTTTTAAAATTATTTACTTTATATTTTTTAATTTTTATTCAATTTTAATCTTTTCTACTTAAAAATATTTACTATAAAAAATAATAGAAACTAAAATTGTAAGAAGAATGCTTCTTGGAAATACAATTCGAAAAGGCCTTGTGATGGTTACACAACTGCAGGTTTTGAACTGCTAAAGATCAAGTTACTGTCGAACTAGTTCTAATTTGGCACTTTCAATCTAATTCTGAAACAGAGATTTGTCCCACTAGTTTCTATGTTCCCTGCAGGGTAACAAACAACTCAAAAATTAGAATACACATTAGAAGAAGAGAAGACAAAGTAAAGAATAAATCAAAGCAAGCAGAAAAAAGGTCGAAAGTCAAAAACAACGGCAATATTTCATGTGTAACAATCACGTACGTGTAACATAGTTATGAACTTATATAATAATATGTAATAGGGTGTTTCATTTCATATATTCTTTTTTTTTCTACGTGAAAATCTGATTCTATATAGAAAATGGGTGCCTCATTTGAAAAATATTACTCTACCTCTTCCTGAGATCTCTCGCCTTCTTCCCTTTTTCTTATTTTTGAAATTCATTCTGCGTTCAAAACGTTTATAGTTATGATTCCAGGTTTCAGGAATAAACAGTTTTGGAAAATGGAACGGTTTCCAACGGTTACAGTAATAGACCCGGGTTTGAAAAATGAAACCGCTTCAAACGGTTGGGAATATGGTATCAACTTTAAAATGGTGAAATTTATGATTCTTGGTTTCAATAGTGAAAGACTTTCAAACGGTTGCGGATATAGTATCGATTTGAAATTGAAATTGATGCAACTGATTAGAGTTTTAAAAAATTCAAAATATCTCAACAGTAACATAGTCGTCTTTGAAAAATAAAATGGTTTCAAAGTGCTACAAATTTGTGTTTGAAAAATAAGACGGTATAATTAGCGCGTTCGAGCTGATCTTATTATCAGTGCCTTATATTTTCCTTCGCCTTCAGGATAAATCAGGCTAGACTATCGGTCTGAAGGACTTCGCTGAGGAGAAGTTCCTTTGTCCTACTTTGGGTGTGAGAACCATATATTTGCTTTCTTGTACACTATAGAACTGAAAAATAAAGCTGGGCAATCTCTCTCAAGTGTAGTGAGGGTAGCACAGGTCAGTATCTCTCAAGTGTAGTGATTTGTGGGAGGAGATGATTCTTTTGCTTCAGTAGTTTGAAAAATTTGTTTTGGCTTTTAGCGAAATTTTTTCGTAAAAATATTAGAGTTTTGGCAGATAATTTTCAAGTATGCCCACCGTGCGAAAGCTATTTGAGCGTAATGCTACATCAAGAAACCATATATGTAAATGCTTGTATAAGGACCTTTATGTTATGACAGAATTAAAGAGGCGCATATATGGATTATTTCGTTATTCCGTCACGTCGTAAAAGAAATGCGGGTTCGCAATGATTAATGAGATATGCATAAATGTATGTACTGCGCAGACAATTAAAATATTTAATGAGTCTCTTGGCAGGCTAATTCTTGGGCTATAGACAAAAGCTATGAAATATATTTTAATTTAGTTAGGAGATTAATGGCTCTTGAAAGAGGAAAATTGGAGCATTTTGATCGCACCTGAGCCTGAAAAATAATAATAAAGTCTTAAAGTGTACACCAAATGAGGTAGTACAAAATTTAACTGATGGATTAAAATTAATTAAAAATCCTTTAAAAAAAGCAACAAAGTGTGAGAGTTCATAACTCTTTTGACACAATAATAATTGCGCCTAAAAGTATGCAGTCCATATTAAAATCGGTGAAGAGAGAAAGTGATGAAATTATCAGTGGTGGAATTCACTAACTTATAACGATGCGATTTTTCTAGATTTTAATTAACGACTGTGCTATTCACTAATTTAGCTATAACGATTCGGGCTTAGGATTTCTTGTTTCGCGAAAAAACGTACGCTAAGTACTCAAATTCCATTAATTTTATAACAATAATATCAATATAATAATAATTTTAATTTAGTTTTCGCTAACAACCTCAAGCTATGTGTTGTTTATTTAGCGACACAAAAAACGAGTATCAATAAAATATGGTTCGTGAATGCCGAAATCGTTATAGTCACCCTTAAGATAAAATGTCGATTACGAATGTCGGTGTAGAAGTTAGTGAATTCCACTAAAGATTTAATAAAACTTTCTCGTTTTGCAGGATCGTAATTTAGCCCATTTCGCTTCGTGGCTATGTACACTTCCCAATTTGATAGTTTTCCGTTGGGACTATATGTCAAGAAACAACAGCAAGAAATGCAAAAAAATAATAAAAATGTTGCAAACAACCTTGCCCTTTTCCATATAAAATAGACAACATACTCGTATATAAATCAACAACATTTAGTACTATTACAATCCTGAAATGATTCTGTTGTGTTTACACAAAAGTGAAGTGAATCTAACTTTAAGTACTTGCTAGAGAGCATGTGGAATAATACAGGGAGCGAAGCGAATAAGTTATTATAGTAATAAGTAGTAATAGTTATTTCATTTTGTTTTGTTGATTTTACAGTTGTAGTAGTTATTTTAGAAACGCTCCAAAAGTCAGTTGGAGAGAATTAGTCTATTTGATAATGAAAAACACCAAAGTAGTAATATAAGTTAAATTTTTACTTCTATTTTTATACCTAGTAGTGCTACGCACACAAGGTATATTAATATTATTCGCGTAACCGTGGTATGTAACAGCATAAACGGATCGAGATAGATATATCAAAATGTTCAGGAAGAAAAAAGAACTGGATTAAGCCATGTCCGTCCGTCCGTCTGTCTGTTAACACGATAACTTGAGTAAAGCAGGTTCCTTGGCACTCATCTCCGAGCGCTATTTAAAATGGGCGAAGTCGGATGATAGCCACACCCACTTTTTATGTATAGAATATTTTCGAAAATACAAAAAAAAGATTATTCAGTACATAATACACTTATAAGGATAACATTTGGTGTGTACATTAGCTTTAAGGCAGAAAATAAATTTACCAGAAATTTTTGAAAATGGGAGTGGCACCGCCCACTTTTGATTAAGTCAAATTTAGAAATAATATTAATCATAAATCAAAAACCGTTCAAAATATCGAAACGAAATTTAGCCCACATATTTATATTAATATAAGGTATGTTCCGGAAAAGAATGGGCAAAATCGGTTAAGGTCCACGCCCACTTTTCATGCCATAACTCCGGCAAAAATATATTTATCGAAACGATATTTGACGAAAATGTTGAATATATGAAGGTAAATGTTTGTTGTAAAAATGGGCAATCGGTTAACGGCCACGCCTGGTTATTTAACATAGTTCTAAAAAATTTGTTTGTTAAATGCGATATTTTTATAAACTTGCAAGCTATATCAATAAGATCTTGCACACATAATAAGACTTTTAAGCAAAACTCGACGGAAAAAAATTTGGTGGATTTTGGGGAAGCACGCGTGGCGCCACCCACTTTTCAGCATAAAAATTCGGTTATTTACTACTTTGAATTAAATATTTCAATCAAAATTGGTCAGCTGCTTCTCAATAGTATGTAGTATACTCCTGCCAAAAATTAGGCAAATCGGTTAACACACAAGTAAAATAACCGGGCAAGTAGTTAATACCCCACTGAAATAGGAAAGTTATAATTCTTTTTTGATTTTCATACCTTTAATGAACATGAAATGTTTGTAAGTATGAGAAGAAGAAGAGATGGGCTCATCAAAAAGTAAACTGAAATAATAAGGACGATGATCTGACTCGATTTAGCAATGTCCGTCTCTCCCTCCATGTGTCTATTTGAACGCAAATTTTTCAAACATAAATTGTGCATGTATTGGAATTTTGAAAAAATGTGGTTAGCAGTTGTTGGTAGGGAAATAAATTAATGACAACCGCCGTGGTGTGGTAGTAGTGTTGCCGGCCTACCACACCGACGGTCCAAGGTTCGAGCCCTGGTACAGGTAACATCAAAACTCTTCGAGTGTATTTCTGCTATGGAAGGCTTCTCAGCAAAAATTCATCTCCTTTGTAGATGCCGTTCGAAGTCGGCAGTAATCTGTAGGAGGTTTATAATGATATACCTGTTGTATATAGCGCCATAAATTTATATTTTTTTGAAATTAATTTACCCCTCAAAACTCAAACCATAAGTGTTTTATTTTTTAAACAATCAGCTGGCTTTATAATACGAACTGAAAGGTATCAAAATAGACCTGCGTAAGTTGGTATGCCATAATAGATCACTACTAGGTATATAATGTTCGGTTCCATCCGAACTTAGACTTCCTTACTTGTTAGTTTTATATTTAGTTTCTAATTTAAAATTTGAGTAAAAATTTTTCTGTCAAAAAGGAAAGTTGAATTTTAAATCAAATTTTTCAGTTCGATTTTGACTTTATTTTTATATTTAGTCTTAATTTTGATTATAATTTTTCTAGGTCAAAAAAAAAAGTTGAATTTTGGCTTTACTTTTTAATACGAAAGCAAAAGTTAAGTTGTGACTTTTTTTTTAATCAAAAACTTAAGGTTAAATTTAACTTTCATTTTTTAATCTTAAAATCAAAAGCTCAAATTTGACTTTTATTATTTTTATATTTTATTATTACTTTTATATTTAGTCTTAGGTTTGACTTCCATTTTTTTATAAAGTTTGAAAAGATAAGTTAAGTTTTGGGTTTTGTATATTTAGTTTTAAGCTCTTTTCTGACTATGGGTTTTCAAGTTTTATTTTGTTTTTTAGTTTTAAGTTCTAAAGTAAATGTTTAATTCTGAGTTTTACTTCTATGTGTTGTTTTAAGCTCTATTTTGACTACAATGCTTAAAGTAAAAATAAAAGATATATTTTCGCTCTTATTGTTTAGTTCGAAAATAAAAATACAATTTTGACTTTCATTTATTAATTAGAAAATTAAGCCAAAAATGGAAGTACAAATTTTCAATTAGTTTTTAGTTAAAAAATTAAATTAACATTTCAACTTTTATTTACTAAATCAAAAATAAAAAGTTTTAGTATTTGTTGTTGGAGCAATTGATATTAGAGAAAATTACAAAGTTTTGTTTTAACTTTTATTTTTTAATCCAAAAGCAAAAGTGAAATTTTGAATTTTTTTCTTTAGTTCTAAAATAAAAGTTATATTCTAAATTTTCTTTTTATATATTTTAACTTTTATTTTTTAATTGGCAAATAATTAAATTTTCAATTAAAATAATTTGATCTAAAAATAGTAATCTAATATTTTTAGTTTTGTTTTATACATTTTCTGCTTCTAAAATAAAAGTTATATTTTTATTTTTACTTTTAACTTTCAACTCCGTAATTTTATTTTTGACTTTTATATAAAAAATAAAATGTTTGAAGTAAAAATAAAAGATAAATTTTTACTAAAATTTTTTTGTTAGAAAATAAATTTAAAATTTTTACTTTCATTTATTAATTAGAAAATTAGGCCAAAAATAAAAGTTCAAATTTTGATTTAGTTTTTAATTAAAAAATAAATTTTACATTTCAACTTTTACTTCCTAAATTAAAAATTGAAAGTTCTAGTATTTTTTGTTGGAGCAGCACTCAAATTATATTTTTGGTTTGTTGGTTGATGTATGCACATTCAAAAATCATATGTGTATATTTGAACCACAGGATTTTATAATTTAAAATTATTTAATTTAATATATTTTAAAACAAAACTTAAATACAAAAAAAAAAAATTACAAAGTTTTATTTTCACTTTTATTTTTTAATTCAAAAGCAAAATTCCAATTTTGAATTTTTTTCTTTAGTTCGAAAATAAAACTTAAATTTGAAATTTTATTTTTATATATTTCAACTTTTATTTTTTTTATGTTTTAACTTTTATTTCTTATTTGAAAGATAGTTCAATTTTAAATTTTAATTTAAATAAAAATAATAATGTAATATTTTTAGTTTTTTTTTCTATGTCTGGATTTCATATTTTAAAAATCAAAAAGTTCAATTCCCAATTTAGCTTTCTGAGTCAAAAAAAAAATAAAATTTTTACTTTTGTTTTTTAATTCAAATAAGCTTTTATTTTCAAGTCACAATTTCACTTGTATTTTTTTTTTTACTTCTAATATCCAGCTTCGTACTTTTATTTTTGACTTTTATATGAAAAGTAAAATGTTTATTTTCGGCTTTATATAAAAAATTTATCATAACCGCTACGGTCCATGATTTAAAAATAATATAAACTCTAGGGTGAAAGTTTAAGGATAAACTCACACGTATTGAAATAAAATATGCAGCCAAAAGTTGTTATATGTATCTCTTTATGTGAGATATAAAAGAAGAAGCCATGTCAGTTTGTTGCCACATTACTCACATTCACTTATGTGCCCTTCAAGTAAAACACACCACACAACGATAGCAATATGCAGAATTTGTAGATGAAATGGAAAATGTAAATGCACAACCAAAAGTGTTTTATATTTCAGCTGCGCTGTGCATTTGAGTTACTTCTGGTGTCACATTAAATGTAGTCAAATTTGCCAAATAATTCAACCAAGTTGTATGTAAAAGAATGCAGCGCCTGAAAGTAGGCAACAATGCACAAACACATGGTGGGAAAAGGTTGCGTTTGGATGTAGGCAAAATTGGATTTTCAATGAGGAAAACCAAACTTTTTCGATACAACTTTTTCACACAATATTTTTTCACGAATTTCAATCTTAGCAAACACCTCAATGCGCCTGTAAGTATGCTTGAAATTATGCAATTTTCTGCTAGTTTACATAAAACAACATAGACGTAAGTAGTTTGTTTTTCCACGCATTGCTTTCAATTTACTTGGCTTCTTCCTCTTCTTCATGTTTTATGCAACTGCAATTTGCATATGTAAATATGTATGCGTGTATGTACGTGTGAGTGCTGTTATACTGTCAACAGAGCAGAACAAAATTGGTAAATCACAATTTTAGTTGCTTAGTTTAGTGTGTTCAGGGTAAGAGAGCAAAATGATTGTTTTGATAGTTGCTCCTGCTAAAAACTTTGCATCAACTTAAAAATATAGTTTGTTCCTTTTCAAATAAGCTAGAAAGATGGTTGACGGATTTTAACAAATAAATGAATGTTCTGCACCAATAGCTTTTTATTCTAATTTCGTTATTAATTGTGCTACACAAAAAGACATGAGCTTTTCTAGCAACTAACCAGAAACTGTAAGTCTGCCAGATTTTAAACTTTGAAAAAGTGCCTTTTTACCTATAAATTTTTTAAATGTATTGGCCTGATACACAAATTTCCGCAAAAAAAAATTGATGGAAAAAAATATGTGGGTATAAGGATAAGATTGCATATAAAACAGCTCTTAAATAGAAATGTTAAATAACGATTACTAATCGTAATGATTACCGGTTTGATTAATTACTTCCTTGAGCATCCAACCAATGATTGATTACCAATGATTGATTACCAATTACTTTAAATTTTTAATGATTATTTTCCAATTGATTAAAAAATAATCAAAAAAATCATAATTTTTTACTATTATAAAAGAAAATCAAAATAAATTAAAAATAATTTCAAAGAAGTTGGGTTGATTACTTTCGATAATTTTAGATTTTCTTTGATTATTTTTGATTTTTTTCAGTATTATTGTGGAAGCACATAAATATACACATCAACAAACTGAAAACCATCAAAAATAATAAAAAAAAAAAAAATTTTAAATTATCAAAAATAATCAAAAGGACTTTTTTTTCGAAAAAATCAACTTTTTTTTTTGATAATTTTTTGATTCTTTTTAATTTTCTTTGATTTTTTTTTATCTTTTCTAATCGTAATCAATTAATAATTGCCTTTTCTTGAAAACAATTAAAATAATCATTACCAATTAAAAAAGCAGTTTAATTAATTGATTACTAATTACTAATCAAATTTAACAGGACTGCTCTAAATAAGTAAAAAAACTCAAAACTTTTGGATAAAAAAAAATTGGTTAACTACTTATTTGAATTTGCTTTGTTATTAATTAATTATGTAGCTTTAAGCTGTTGGAGAGTAATTAATACCGATCTCAAAAATTCAAATAATTTGCAGCTCCAGCTGAAAGTTGTGAAACTCATCTGATGACTCGAACAGCTTGCCGACAAGGCGTATACGCAACTTCTTAATAATATTTACTTTGTTTAATCTAGAGGAAAACAATTTTGTGGTGAAAGTTATTCCAATGATGTTTGAAATAAAAGCACAAAATATTTCGCTGTCATAATTTATTAAAAACGTGCATATGATATCAAAAAAAAAAAGTTTCGACCGTAATCGGAATATTGAAAAATTAACAGGCCCAAAAGATAAATAAATATTTCTGCGTAGTTTTGTTATTCGCTTAGGAAAAAAAAATGTCTGCATTATGAATGATATTAAAAGAAGAACAAAAACCGCTGCAGGCATGTCTTTATGTGCGCATGGATGATAAATAAATTTTAAAAAAGTTCTTAATTTATGGATTGATAAATAAAAAAGTTATAAAACATGGACAGAGCAAAAAAAAAATTTTTTTTTAATTCTGTTTGATTTGATACGGTAGGCAAGCTCACTCATATTAATGGAAAATCATAAGCTCCACAAATTGATTTTGGTGAAATATAAATGTTTGTTTATTTGTAGTGGCATTTTAAGCATTGAACTAGAAGGACGACCTAAAGCACAATTGTGAATATGACAGCTGTACTTTCATAGAGCAATAAGGGGTCCTTGTCAGTTACAATTTAAGATTTCTTTCTACGAAGTACAATGATATTTTATAATAAATCATAAATCTTTGTAAGACAAACTGATATGTGTCTGTACTTTAAGACATTTAAATTCCTTCAATCAATGATGCTATGTGTAGAATTTTTGCGCTAGACAGTATACGATGGCTCCCTTAGTGTGTATTCCTGTACGGTGAAAGGGCAGGTACAATAATTGCAACGAAGTAATCGAGGTACAGAGCGTTCTGAATTTATTTTTTGCGCGGAAGATAATGAGACCGATAATGCAAGTCTTGACAGTGGAAGGTATGTTCCACCATTCTTCTATGACGAAGTAACAATGACAATATGCCAAATCAAAAATATTAAACCACAGAGAAATGACTGACTAGCTCCTGAACTATTGAAACGTGAAGGCGAAGAGCTGGTTAATATCTTGAAAAAAAGCTCTCTCCACGAACCAAGCTCCAAATTTTCTATCTTAAGCTGGAGTCTTTGGTCTATTCTGTTTTCAGTGTTATAAGTATGTTTTCTATAGACGTCTAACATTTAATAATAGTGGCCGTTTAATAAAGCCAGCGGATTGTTTTCAATAAAAACACTTCTGTTATTAATTTATTTGTATATAAATAGCTTCCCTACTATCCACTGCTAATCATATTTTTTCAAAATACCAATACATGTACATTTTATGTCTGAAAAATTTGAGTTCAAATAGACAGACGTACAGACATACAGACGGTCGGAGAGACGGACATGGCTAAATCGACTCAGATCATCGTCCTTATTATTTCAGTTTACTTTTTGATGAGCCCATCTCTTCTTCTTCTCATACTTACAAACATTTCATGTTCATTAAAGGTATGAAAATCAGAAAAGATATATAACTTTTCTATTGCAGGGGGGTATTAACTACTTGCCTGTTTATTTTACTTGTGTGTAAACCAATTTGCCTAATTTTTTGGCAGGACTATGCTGCATACTATTAAAAAGCAGCTGAGCAATTTTCATTGAAATATCTAGTTCAAACTACAAGCATCCGCCTTTGAAAATAGCAGAATTTTTATGCTGAAAAGTGGGCGGCGCCACGCCTACTTCCCCAAAATCCACAAAATTTTTTTGCGGACGAGTTTTGCTTAAAAAGCTTATTATGTGTCCAAGATCTTATTGATATAGCTTGCATTGTTTTAAAAATATCGCGTTTACATTTTCGCTTATTTTTACAACAAAACATTTCCCTGTATATGTTAAATAGTTTCACCAAATATCGTTTCGATAAATAAATTTTTGCCGGAGTTATAGCATAAAAAGTTTTGTGGAATAGTCCACTATAAAAGTGGCGGGATCACGCCTATTTTGAAAAAATTTATATTTTTCGATTTTCTTATTTCGCGGACACTTTGAAAGTGAAATAGAAAATATATAAAGCTTTTGTACGCATAGTTATTGCCTATTAAATATATCTATGATCTGATTTTTGTTGGAACGATTTTCCGTCATCCCTTGTCAAGTTTGGTTTTGTGACAAACCGGTTTCGGCGTTCTGCCATTTTCAGTGAATAGCTTCGAACGTCACAAAACCAAACTTGACAAGGGATGACGGAAAATCGTTCCAACAAAAATCAGCTTACTACCCTGTCGGAAGATCAACACAACAAAATAAATCATATCTATGATCCTTTTCAAAATCATTCGTATTAAAGTAGGCGTGGTTCTTAACTGATTTCGTCCTTTTTTTCCGGAACATATCTTGTATTAATATAAATATGTGTGCCAAATTTCGTTTCGATATCTTGAACGGCTTTTGATTTATGACTAATATTATTTCTAAATTTGACTTCATCAAAAGTGGGCGGTGCCACACCCATTTTCAATAATTTCTTAAAAAATTTATTATCTGCTTTAAGATTAATGTATACACCAAATTTTATCCTTATAAGTGTATTATGTACTGAATAATCTTTTTTTGTATTTTCGAAAATATTCTATGTATAAAAAGTGGGCGTGGCTATCATCCGATTTCGCCCATTTTGAATAGGGCTCAGGGATGAGTGCCAAAGAACCTGCTTTACTCGTATTAAACGACGGACGGACGGACTGACATGACTTAATCAATTTTTCTTTTCCTCCTGAACATTTTGATATACATAAGTCAATATCTATCTCGATCCGTTTATTCCGTTACAAACGAATGAAGTTAAAATACCTTGTGTGCGGAGAACTACTAGGTATAAAAAGTGAAAAGATGGGCATGGAAAGATGAATACCAACCCACAGATCAGGAGCAGAGATAGTAAAATCATTCCACACAAGGGTTCGGGCAGGATAATGTACCGGGTCAGCTAGTAAGGTAAGGTTAATATCCAAAGAGGTTGGGCTTGTGCAACTATTCACAGTTTCTTTATTTAAAAATATTAATTTGAAATTTTGAAAGAG
Organism: Merzomyia westermanni; assembly: GCA_949987695.1. NCBI lineage: Eukaryota > Metazoa > Arthropoda > Insecta > Diptera > Tephritidae > Merzomyia > Merzomyia westermanni. Next base: position 68,081,423 of record OX465290.1, read on the forward strand.
AAGAGAGAATTTGAAATCTTGCCATTTATTTTCATTTCTCTCTCTCTATGGCGCGATATACAACAGGTATATCATCATAAACCTCCTAAGAGATTTTTGCGCCAAGCTTCTCTTCCAATTTGTGGTGTGCCGATTTGAATTTTCCCTACAAATTGGTGGGACCTACAGTTTTTTGCCGACTCCGAACGGCATCTACAAAGGAGACGAATTTTTTGCTGAGAAGCCTGTCATGGCAGAAATACACTCGGAGAGTTTGCCAAACCACTGCCGAGGGGCGACCCCATTTTTCAAAAACTTTTTTCAAATCACTTTTGATGTTACCTGTACCAGGGCTCGAACCATGGACCTTTGGTGTGGTAGGCCGGCAACACTACCTTCACACCACGGCGGCCGCCGTTGCATTTGCATACGATTATTTTAGTTAGTTTCAATCAACTTTTAAATCAATAAAAAAGCAAGTAAATAATGACTGACGGCAACTTCAACTGTCTGATTTATGTATACATGTACAGGGTGGCTAATGAAAGCCGCTACCAAAACAAAAATAAAATAACTTTTTTTCTATTTAATGAATCTGGTTAATTTTTTTTTATTTTGCAGATTGACTTTTACATTTAACAAAAATGGATAACTGGGACACTGAAACAAGAATTTGGATTGTCCGCCGCTATCACGCACTGGAGTCCGTAGTTTCGGTTCAAAGAGAGTATAGGCGCACGTTTGGCGGCAATCCTCCGAGCAGATGGACCATAATAAGACTTGTAAACAATTTTGGCGAGCATGGGACAGTCAACAGAAGACCTTACCATCGAAACCCTTCAGTTCGAACGGAGGAAACAATCGCTGCTGTAGCTGCTGCCATACAAAACAATCCACGTGTTTCGACAAGAAGCTTATCTGCTCAAATGGGTGTAAGCAGACAGTCATTACAGTCAATTATGCACAAAGATTTGGACTTATTCCCATATAAAATTCAAATGGCCAACAAACTGAACGCTGCAGACTTGCCGATTCGCTTGGAATTTTGCCAGAAGATGCTTCAAATGGTGGAAGAGGATGGAAACATGTTGAACTGTCTTTTCATGTCTGACGAGGCCCATTTCGATTTAAACGGCAACATAAACAAACAAAATTGTCGAATATCGAGTGCTTCCAACCCACAGATACTCCATGAGACGGAATTGCATCCACTTCGTGTCACAGTGTGGTGTGCAGTTTCATCACGCTGCATTGTCGGGCCCTACTTCTTCGAAGAAAACGGTCACACCGTTACGGTTACTGGAGACCGTTACTTGAGCATGTTAAGAGAGTTTTTCTATCCAGAATTACGCCGAATGGGAATTTCTTTCAACTCTGTGTGGTTTCAGTAAGATGGTGCAGCTCCTCATATAGCCCAACCTGTTATGACAGAATTGCGACGAAAATTTCCCAATAAGCTGATATCCAGAAACTCCACATTCCGTTGGCCACCCAGGTCGCCTGACCTTACTGCACCTGACTTTTTCTTGTGGGGTTATTGCAAACAGGAAGTCTTCAAAGCAAAACCAACAAATTTGAATGAACTAAGGCAATCCATTCGAGAAACAATTGCGGCTATTCCTGTCTCAACTCTCCAAGCAGTAATGAACAACTTTTTGGTAAGATGCCGCACATGCATCGACGAGCAGGGGGGGCATTTAAATTCCATTATTTTTAAAACTAATTAAGCTATATTTAATAAAATTTAATGAGCTGAAACATGAATAAAAGAAAAACGAATTCCATACACTGAAAAAAAAATTATTTGAGTTTCTTAATGTAGCAAAATTCATCAGGCACCCTGTATGTGTACGAGTCATAAACTCGAAATGGATCACCCTTTAAATAGACAAGTAAAGTTATTTAAGCCTATACGTAACTGCCTTGTCTAATGACTAATGACTTTTTGATGGATAAATAATCGATTTGCGATTGTTATTAATCACACTTAAAGTATCTACTAAGCACAGCAACAGTACAACAACAGTAAATACATGGCTATTAACGGTATCCACAAAAATTGTAAGCGTTTAGCGTATTATCAGACGGCATGATAATCTCATTACATAATCACTTGTTTCTATCCGACAATTAACTGCAATTATATTGATTGTCATTAGCGTAGATAATTAAGCAGTGATTTTTATTGGCTGCCTCATTTATTTATTTATTAAGTCCAAATGTTGAACAAATCTTAGAGATTAGACATGATAAATATAAAATAAAATATAATGAACATTATAGCATGAGCTTAGACGTAATTGACATGCATATGTACATACATATATAAACCCTAAATTGTTAAGAGTAGGATCACTCGATAGTTATTAGCTTAGCATAGAGTCATAGATTTTGCTTAGTAAAAGTGAGTCGATTCTTTGAGCTGTGTGGAACAAACTAGATAGTTGGAGAGCCCGTGCCGTAATCCACCCTCTAATTCAGTCCAGTTATTCATTTAAAGTTGTGAATAGAAATCTGTAGGACTAACTGGATACTTGGAGAGGCGGTGTCTGCTATCCACACTCTCATTCGATCGATTTAATAATTTAAAGTAGTGAGTAGATATCTTTTAATTAAGAAAAGCTAGTCAGAGGTATCAATGTTTCTGCAATGATTATTGAAATCCTGACACAAACAACGAAAAAGCTCGTTCAATTCAAATGTCTCGATTGTCTGAGAGGGACAACAAAAATAATCGCGCCAAGCAAGAATGGGCTATTCACTATGCCTCTCAAAAGTTTCGCCATGAACAAAACTAGGCAACTGTAGAAGTTTTAAACGGTTGCAGTATGGAGGAAGATTCCTAGATGAGTCCCACGGTAAGTTCCTCAACGCAAGAAGTAAAAATTGTGTTTGTACCGATAAGGGTACTTGAATGCCTTCGATCAACTTTTAACAAAAGCCAACACCCCTTTAGCCATGTTCACACAACTTTCAATGTGGGATTGAAAATCAAGTAAAGGGTGCATTGTAACTCCTAGATCAATCAAGCTATTTGTCTGCTTACAGCAGATGTCACATCAATTAAGCGATATAAGCAGGTTCTAAATATTACCGTTTGTGTTCTACCATTCAGGTAAGAAGATGCCCAACATCAAAAAAAATGTGGAAATCCTATGCGGTCAAGTTTATATAATAGGATAGAGTACAAAACTTTATCAAAAGCTTTGCTAAAGTCAGTCCAAATGACATCAGTAGGCATGTTGTTTTTGAAGCTATTGGAGACATGAGCAGTGACTCTAACAAGTTAGACCCGGCAACTTTTCCACTGCAAAAGCCATGCTGAGATGGGTCACAAAATTACGAAACTGAATACGCCAATTGCCATGTGATAATAGATTCGAACAGTTTAGGTATAACACTTAGCTTTGCAATTCCTCTATAGTTTATGACACATATCGTTTATGTCTTATTCAACTCTATCACTATTACTATCACTATCACTCTCACTATCCCTATCCCTGCCCGTCTCGCTTTTCCTTTTCCTATCGCAATCCCTATCCTAGAAGCATCTGCTTGCAAATCAACACTTTAAATTTGATACCCATATCGTGCACGGCTAAAAACTTGAGCTTAAATTTTAAACCATTCGTCGGTTTAAGCAATTTTAAAAATTTTTTTTGTAATAACGTCCAAAACGTTAAATTTTGAATTAATTGCGAATTAGATTTAAAACTGAGCTGAAAAATAACGTCTACAATTTTTTTAGTTTCTTTTCATTTATTTTTGAAAGATATTTCAAGTCATCGCCTCGGTTCAAATCCTTACAACTGATACAAATGTTTTTTATGTTTTTTAATTGTTAAGTCATTTCTGATTTAAAATGTAAACTCTTTTCTTCACGCTCATTTTCTCGAAAACTACAATAATTTAAATTCTAAACCAAATTTGGTTTGGACATATATGTAGCCCAAAAAAGTTTTAAATTTAGGCTGAAATTTTTAGCCGTGTGAAAACATCTTCTAGGGTCGTACCTGGTCCACATTATGGTCAATATCTCGAAAATGTCATCTCTAATGGGACTAAGAACTTTTCCTTGTTAAAACCCGCATCATCACCTTTCATTTGCTGCCCATGTTGTAGAAACACCTGCTAGAGCCAAACCTGGTCCACGTTTTGGTCAATAACTCGGACTACAGCGCCATCTATCGAGTAAATGTTTGATATGAACGTTCCCCAAAGCAACAACACATGTTCCAAATATGAACCAAATCTGTTATGCGGTATAGTACAAGGTGGCGCAAAAGTAAGCTTCCGATGTTCAGCGTGTCGGTTGTGGCACGTGCAGTGTGTGCTGTTGCACCGTCTTGTTGGAACCACATGTTTTCCAATCCCAATTCATCAAGTTGCGGGAAAAAGAACTCGTTGACCGATTATTGGTCAAATAAATAGTCAGCAATATTCCGCGTTCTGGAGCAGTGTAGCGTAAAATTGTTTATTAACGTGTATTTCGCATGTGTTTACTACAGAAATGTCAAAACAGAACTGACTTTAGGGGCCAATCGCAAAATTTATAGCATTTTCTGATAGGAGGATTACTTTTGCGCCACCTTGTAGTTTGTTGGCCTACAATGTACGGAATACTCAACAATCTTGCGAAATCGTGACCTCTCTGCTGTATTCATTTTTCGGTAGCAACAACTGAAAGTTAAGAATATTCTTTTCATCGAAAAATCTTCCACAGAGAATGTCCAAGAAAGTACTTTTTACGTGAAGGAAATCGGTTTAGACATTTCATTTCTATATATATAGATTAGGTGAAGAAAAATTTAAAAAGAAAAATTTCAGTAGATTCGATAAATTTTTATAATAACCGTTAAGAATTTAATTCGATAACAACCCATAAAAAGGAATAAAATATATTGGATAAACTAGTCCATCCTGAATCGATAAATCAAAATATTGAAAAATTTTGAAACCGAATGATAAAAACTTACAAAAATACTACAAGAATAAAAAGTACATATAAATCGATTGAAGTCGATAGAAACCGATAAACTGAGTTTCTACACACTCTACACTCTGAAAAAGGAAAAGGAATAAAAGTGATATATCAATTAAATCGATATCCAGACTGCCTTAAAGCCAGCATAACGAGTGGTAGCGCTTCATTAGCGTTGCTAGAGCATTTCAATACTTTGAAACAAAGATAGCTAAACAGTTAGAGGGATGTTCGAAATGTATCATAGCCAGCCATACTTTCTTGTGGAGTATCCTCAAGGAAATAATCCGAGCATCTGACAGCCAAGCAAAAGCTTCACTGGCTAGATAATTTTATGGGAATGTTCAAATGCACTTTGGCGCGAAAGGTATTCCCAACGACACTCTATTCGGCAGCAGACGTTATGTTAAATTATTATATAATGAATCACGCAAATTTTTCATTGCAATCGCACTGTAATTGGAACCATTAATCTTCATGTATTTTACTAAATAAATAGAAGAACCACATCAATCCTATAGTGACCAGTGGTGCTTTCATTACGCCCTGATGTACTTTTCAAAAGTCACACCATTTCTTCACTCCAACGGAGCAACTTAGGTAAATGCAGAATGCTGGGCAAATCGTGAAAGCGGGTAAAAGCCAATGTAAACTAACCGATACGCAAAGAAATTTGTATCAATTTGAAATGTATAAACTGCTGGGGATGTGGGAAGTGGCAATGGTTGAATTTCTGAGTGGTTTTTATGTCAAATAATTTAAAATGAATAATGGGAGGTGTTTTAAGTAAATCTATTTTGTAGAAGAAATATGTAAAAAAGAGGAAAAGAAATAAGGTTACCTAGCAGAGTAAGCAAAACTGAATTCAAACTATGCATCATGTGTTGCCACTTCGCTCGAAATATCGCGTAAGTAACACGGCCCTACCTTATTTAGAATGTAAATAGTGTGCTACATTCAAATACTTTCAACTTGGGTGTTGCCACTGAGGATGTTTTACAAGATAGGTGACATATCAGAAATTCAAAAAAAAAAATGAAAGTGGAAACTAAAGGTTTTTTAAAAAATATTTTTTCGGTTATCACCTAGGGTTGCCAACTAATCCTTTTATGTTTCTTTTTTTTTTGCATATCCGGTACTATTTCGATAACAAATTCACCCATTTGAATATACTTTTGAATATAAATAATATGCTACAATTCAAGCCCTTCTTTCTTAAGTGTTGCCAATTAGTACGTTTTTTCAAGGTTGCCATCTATATGCCTTAAAAGAATAATTTAACGGGATATACCATTATGCGTATTATGCGAAAGACACTATACGCCGTACTTTAACAAAAAATCTTTACAGTAAAATTACTACCTAGGTTTCTCATCTAAGCTTTTTGTATAACATTTTTTTGCGTTTCCGTTTTATATCGAAACGATTTGACACATTCATATGAATCTCTGTATATAGATTATCTGTTACAACTAAAGCCCCTTAGCTAAGTCTGGCCGCTGAGAATATTTCTACAAAGTTGCCACCTAATCCTATTATATTTATTCTTTTGTATATCCGCTAGTATCTCGAAAACGACTAGTTCCATTTGGACGCACTATTGAATAGAGTTAACATACGACATTTAAAGATATTCTACTTTAGCGCTTTCACTTGTATTGTTTTTACAGAGTTGACCTGCTAACTCAAAAAAAAAGTAAATGCTATGTATCTATATGGGGACAAAGAGAAAGGCGTTTGTCAAAAAAAATATTTCTAGCAGACCTGTTAAATAATGATAACTAATCCTAATGATTACCGGTTTGACTTTCTTGAGAATCCAATTAATGATGAATTACCAATTACTTTTAATTTTGAAGGATTATTTTCCATTTAATTAAAAAAATAATCAAAAAAAAATATGATTTTTTACGATTATTAAAAAACGTCAAAAAAAAAAAAAAGTTTTGATTACTTTTGATTATTTTTTGTTTTTATTTAAAAAATTTTTTTTTGATCATTTGTGATACAACAATACTGAGAAAAATCAAAAATTATAAAAAAATAAAATAAAAAAAAATCTAAAATAATGAAAAATAATCAAAAGTAATAAAAACTTTTAGTGATTATTTAAAATTATTTTTTTTTCTAATCGTAATAAATTAATAATTACCTTTCCTTGAGAATTAATTAAAATAATCATTACCAATTAAAAAGCCGTCTAATTAATTGATTACTAATTACTTATCAAATTTAATTTGATTTCTATTTATTGTTAATACCACTTAGTAGCTTTGCCTCATATATTATTCAAAAAAAAGTGGCTAAAATAGTTTTGAAATTTTCTTTGCAATAAAAAAATTGAATAGTCAAAAGCCTTTTTCTGACTTTGCAGCTTAATTTGTTGTTGCTGCAATGATATGTATTGGAGCTTGTGTTCTAATACCTATTCACAGTTCACTTGCACTTACTTAGCACCCTTTTCACCGAACATAAATAAGAACGCGACCGCTTGATTGCTATACAAGTACTAACTCTTTAACTTTTATTGAATTCATGATATGCAGAATAGGATATGTGTTTAAAGGGAGAGCAAAAATGTATGGTTTACAGTAATTAGTTTTCGTACATAAAGAAGTAGCATAATAAGTACATAAATAGAAGAGAATAGTGTAGTATACATATGTGTGTATATTAGGGTGACCCAACATCCCGCCCCCGTTGAAAGAAGTTTCAAGCAGGAAGCAATGCAATTTTGTGGATTGGACGCCTTATTATGCCCTTAGATGTCTGCACATTCACTACGCGAACGCGCTTGTCTTTGCCGGGGATAGCAGCTACGATTCTGCCTGTTATCCAACGCTGCGGAGGCACATTATCTTCGTGAATGATCACTAGGGAATCGACGTGAATGTTTGGTTGATCACGAACCCATTTATTGCGTGAATGCAATTCGCTTAAATATTCGCGCGACCAATGTCGCCAAAAATGATGCTTAACTGCGCTAATGCGCTTCCATCGCTCTATGTTGTGTAGCTCTTTATTTGTTTCCTCATTTCGCTCCGGGATTGCCTTTAATGAGCTGCCAATTATGAAGTGAGCAGGCGTTAGAGCCTCGTAATCATTTGGGTCGCTGGAAAGTGGCGTAAGTGGCCTAGAATTGAGAATGGCTTCTATCTCTATAACTGCCGTTGTCAGTTCCTCGTATGTGAGACGCGCATTACCCAGCGTTCGGTTTAGGTGCCCTTTCGCTGACTTTACTGCGGCTTCCCATAGGCCGCCGAAGTGTGGTGCTCTGGGAGGAATGAAGTTGAAGTTTATGAATTCGTTTGAGCAAAAATCTGTAATTTTGTTTTTTGTGTTAGGATCGAATAAAAATTGCTTCAGCTCACCCAGTTTACGATCGGCGCCAACGAAGTTTGTGGCATTGTCGCAAAATATGTCGGTTGGCAAACCTCTTCTGCCTATCATTCGTTTAAGCGCTGCAATGAATGCGTCCGTAGACAAGTCTGAGACGACTTCGATATGTACTGCCTTCGACCAAAGGCAGACAAATGTAGATATGTACGTTTTGTATGGAGGGTCGGCAGGGCGTGAGCCTTTCGACGGGGAGGTTTCCCATCATTTGTTGCAGCAGCTTTGGACGATATCTCACACAGTGTATGCACGACCGAACAATCCGACGAGCAGCATCTCTAGCATTGATGATCCAAAACCTGAGGCGAATGAGAGCAACTAGAGCTTTGGGTCCGGCATGAAAATTTGTAATGTGTAAATGGCGCACTAAGCATTCGACAAAGTGACATTTGCTTGGTAAGAGTACAGGATGTCGCTGTGTGTGTGGCAGAGCTGCCAATTCGAGTCGACCGCCCACTTTAAGCAAGTTGAAGCCACAAGTGTCGCTCACGAACGGATTTAGAAATTTGAGCGAATTTTCAGCTGGTATGCCTTTCTTAGCGCGACGTATATCTTCTGAAAAATATTGCTGTTGAATATTCCAAATTATGCACCAAAGCGCAGTTTCAATTTCTTGCGGTGATAAATTTGGAGTGTCGATGATAGTTTTGCTTGCTTTATTGGTTTTTCTATAAAAACGGAACATCCATGCAATGATACGTACACCAGTCATATGCGAGCTATATTTGGCGATACTTTCAACGATGTAATTCGACTTCTCAGCGGCGAAAAATATAGCTTTGCGTTTTTCTTTGTTGATTTCATCCATGCCAGGGCAGGATTGGGAGTTTTCAGGCCAAAGTTCTGAGGAACGTTCTAAAAATGGTGGTCCCGAGTACCATATAGAGTTTTGGAGCTCTGATACTGTGCAGCCTCTGGACACAATGTCTGCAGGATTATGTTGCGTCGGTACGTGTCTCCAATGGCAATTACTAGTTAACTCTTGTATCTCAGATACACGGTTGCCCACGAAGGTTGATAAAGTGGAGGAATGCATTCGTAGCCAATGTAGGACAATTTGCGAATCAGTCCATAAGTAAACTACCAAATCTTGGTTGACAAATATATGTCTGACCTTTGCAATTAGTTGTGCGAGCAATTGCGCTCCACAGAGTTCAAGCTTTGGTAGCGATTTTTTCTTTGTTGGAGCGATACGAGATTTGGCTGTTATCAATCTTGTTGTGGCATTACCATTTTTATCCTCGGTACGAACATAGACACAGCATCCATATGCGCGAATGGAAGAATCGCAAAAACCGTGGAGCTGAGTTGACAAAACAGTAGTTTGTAAACAATAGCGCGGGACTTGCAATAATGACAACGAAGAGAATTCTTTGAGCAAGTTTTGCCAAGCACAATGAAGGTTTTGGGGCACCGATTCGTCCCAATTTAGCTTGAGTAACCATAACTCTTGTAAGATGATTTTCGCTGTAACAAGCAGCGGAGCAAGGAGACCTAGAGGATCGAATAGCGACGATGTTAGTGACAATATATTGCGTTTTGTCGACTTGTCCGACTTTAGACCCCTGGGCAAAAACGAAAATAAGAAAATATCATTATGTTGGTCCCAAGCAATGCCTAGTGCGTTGGTTATTTGAGCATCGTTGATGTTGAGCTCTTTCATTGTTTCGTCATCTACGAATGACTCAACATTTGAGTGCCATTTAGCGAGCTTCATGCCGCCCTCTTCTAAAATAGTAGTAACTTCAAATTTTATTTGTGATAGTTCTTCTAAAGTATTGGCTCCACACAAGAAGTCGTCGACGTAGAAAGACGATTTGATTCTGTCTGCACCCAAGGGGAATTGACTAGCGTAGGTGTCTGCTAAGTAGTTCAAACTTCTTACCGCAAGATATGGAGCAGCCGCTGTGCCATATGTCACGGTATTAAGTTGATATGTGGCCACATTTTCATGCTCTGAGTAACGCCATAAAATATATTGAAAGCACCGGTCTTGTTCGTCGACGCTGATCTGCCTATACATCTTAACGATGTCGGCAGTAATAACGTAGCGATGTGTGCGAAATTTTAGTAACAGCGTGAAAAGATCCTGTTGTATAGTTGGGCCTACCATTAGAATTTCGTTGAGTGACTTCTGTGTAGACGTTCTACAGGAGGCATCAAACACCACGCGCAACTTTGTTGATGTGCTATTCGGTTTCAGCACCCAGTGATGAGGGATATAAAAATGCGGTGCAGTGATATCATGGTTGTTTACAGCGGACATATGGCCGAGCTCCTCGTACTCACGCATAAAGCTAACGTACTGTGCCTTTGTTTCTGCTGAACGTGCCAATCGACGTTCCAGCGCGATGAACCTACGCATAGCTATTTCTCTTGAAGCTCCAAGAGACTGTGGGCTTTCTTTAAAAGGTAAACGAACAATTACTCGGCCTGTGATGCTGCGTGAAACGGTTTGTATGTAAAATGATTCACAACTAGCCTGCTCATCAGATAGCGTAGAAGGTGACGGTATTTCATCCAATTTCCAAAGCTTCTCAAGATGTAGATTTATTGACTCTTCGCAGGAAAGCAAACATGTCCGCGAGGACGAAGATATTTGTGAGCCATTGTACTTCCCCGACACTACCCAACCCAGCAGCGTTTTTTGGAGTGTTGGTAAATTAACGCCTAGTTTTATTTGACCTACAGATAACACATCAAAAAACGTCTCCGTACCAAGCAACAAATCTATGCGATTAGATTTAAAGAAATTCTCATCCGCTAGCGTGGTGTTTTCTGGCAAATTCCAAGGTGAAATATCTATCTCCGTCTCTGGCTGGTACGGTATGTGTGAAGTCACACAAAAGGTTAAGGGCAGCTGGTAGTTAGTGAAGCGAGATTTAATGATAGTTGAAGTTTTGTGTTTAATTTTTGTGCTTGATTCCCCAATGCTTAAAATATGAACATTGTGCTTCTTACGTGGCAAGTGAATTTTTTGTGCGAAACCATCGGTGATAAGATTCACTTGCGAACAAGAATCAAGCAGTGCTCTACCCATGTGGTACCCTCCACTTGCGTCGCGAACGCGAACAACAGCCGTAGCGAGAATCACCGAGTCTTGCGATGGTGTTTCAAGATGGGTGTGAACAGCAGCCGATGTAGAATTCTGAGTTGATGCCGAGAGTGGTTGAGTTGATGATCCGGGCGAAGCCAAAGATGACGATGAACTTGAAGTAGGCGATGCCTTTGAGCGATGAAGCATCGTGTGGTGAGCGCGGCCACAAACCTTGCATTTGAATGCCGATGAGCAGCGGGTAACCTTATGGTTTTTCGAGAGGCAGTTTATACAAAGGGAAAGTCTTTTCACATTGCTGAAACGATCTGCAACGTTCATATCATTGAATCGTTGACAGCCACCTCCGAGAATATGTTCAGTGCTTGCACAGAGAACACATGTGCGATTGGTACAGGCAAAGGAATAGTTTTGTTTTGTCGATTGCTGCTTACTACCCCTTTTAGCAGGCTTATTATCGAGCTTACTTGCTGTCTCTACAGTAGAATTCGAAGACTCGATGCTTTCAAGAAACTGACAGCGTCTTTCAAGCACTTTAGCGCAGTCGGTCCAGGTTGGCAACTTTATAAAGTCTAGCGACTCTTTCCATTTTTTTTCAGTGCCATCATCCACCTTTTGCATAACAATATATATCACCATGGCATTAAAAATATCTGTGTCCGTGCCTAGAGATTGCAAGGAATCACGGAGTGCAGAGACGTTGTCAATGAGACTACGAAGTTGAGTGCAATTTTGTTTCTTTGTGTGCGGGAGTTCGAAAAGAGTTTCTATATTTTCCATGAAAATGAGCGTTTTATTGTCATAACGCGATTTCAACCTATCGAGTGCTTTTTTGTAATTCTCGTTGCTCACCTGGAATGCCTTGACCGTTTCCAATGCTTGCCCTTGCAGACAATTCAGAAGGTGGTTGAATTTTTCGATGTTGGAAAGGCCAAGCTCACGATCAATTATTTGATTAAACGAAGTGATGAAATTTTTATACTCTGAGTACTTTCCAGTAAATGTAGGCAACTTTAACACCGGCAACTTGGAGTTATAAGTAGGAATCACAACCTGCTTTTCTCCCAATATGCTGATATTCAAATCTTCACCCAATTGTTCTTGAATAGCAATTTTAACGCCTACATATAAATCTTCCAACTCACCTCTCATGTTATCATCGCGCTCTAGCTTTTCTATTTGTGTTTGGTAACTCATGAGTTGAGTGAAATACGACTAAAGTATGCCTAAGCGACACTTCAACTCAATAGTTGACAAGCCTTTCCCTTCTCCTTTACCATTTGTCTCGATAATTGTTTTAATACGCGAAATATTCTTTTTTGTGTTGGCTCGTTGCTGCTTGAGTGTGTCCGACATTCCAATGATGTTTGAGCGAGATTTAGCGAAAAATACAACCACAAGATACCTCCAACGGAAGAACGGAATATTATGATGCAGCAAAAACTACAATGCACTACTATTGCAATGCTGGCGAAGACGCAACAGAAGAGTTGGAGTAAGGTGCGATGACGTCACTTGCGACAGATGTATGAGTTCAGTTATTTGCAAAGAGTAAATTAGCAAATAGAAGGTGAAAAGGGTCGCGACTGTATTTAACCGAGCGACTGTAAAAAATCGTATGTATGTACTTATGTGCGTGCACTTTATGCGCGTATGTATTTATGATTAAATCAATGTTACACAAATTATTTATTGTTTATTTTTTATTTTAAAGAACACTAGTCCCTGCTCGGGCGCCAAAATGAATAGTCAAAAGCCTTTTTCTGACTTTGCAGCTTAGTTTGTTGTTGCTGCAATGATATGTATTGGAGCTTGTGTTCTAATACCTATTCACAGTTCACTTGCACTTACTTAGCACCCTTTTCACCGAACATAAATAAGAACGCGACCGCTTGATTGCTATACAAGTACTAACTCTTTAACTTTTATTGAATTCATGATATGCAGAATAGGATATGTGTTTAAAGGGAGAGCAAAAATGTATGGTTTACAGTAATTAGTTTTCGTACATAAAGAAGTAGCATAATAAGTACATAAATAGAAGAGAATAGTGTAGTATACATATGTGTGTATATTAGGGTGACCCAACAAAAATGCTAAAAGATTTTAAAACTATATTAGATAAATATATAAATGTAGAACAAAGCTTGGTTAACCAGGTATTGAAAAGCTTAATATTGCTGTTCGATGAAGCTGCCTACTTTTCACTAGGCTAAAACAGCAAAAGACCCCAAATGGTTGGATATGTCAGATCTCAACAAAGTGGGTCCTCACAGCGGGGTAAATGACAAAGTTCAATAAAACTCCAAAAGCTATGCAAGCTAGCTAATTTTCATCAAATAAATGAAAACGTTACATCCTTGAATAGTTTCTATAGACACCCCAATGGTGGAAGTAGAGGAAAGGAGTGCCAATTTCATTGGAAATGTGAAGTGGAGAAAGGCTTTGTTTCCGTAGGTGTTTCTGATTGAAATCATTTCTTTTGAATCTGCCTTAATCAACCATATATCATATCATAATATTGTATTCTTTGCTGACCCTTTTCTCTAATATATTTCCTAAATGACCCCTATTATCTTGTATGCTAGTAAGTTGACCTTCACTGCACCACATCAAACTATTCACTACCCAAGTCACTTTCTTGTAAAGCAAAAAGTTCGAAGTCTGTCCTGCAGAAATTAAATTTACATCCATGCAACTGAAGGGCAAACCCTGCCGTCTTCCAACGTGCCAAACAATGAAGTATAAAAAAGTGCCGCACACATACACACACACATTTCAATTATCTGTTTTCGCTGCAACAACTTTCATTCCTATCAAAAGTTTCTTAAACATTTTTTTAAGTAAATATGCAGCAGCTAATAAAACTTAACAAACAAAAAGTGGAAGCAAGATATTCGAAAGATGAGCAACTAACTGCAAAAATATATATTAAATTTGGAACAGAAACAGTGCCTGCTGGATATTGTAATGAAAACCACTTCACCACTTCAAGTTAAGTCAAGTTCTTCCAACATCACTAATGACATTCCGTATGGCACCTCTACTCAAAAATTAAGGAAAAATGAATATGAGTTAAAGATGCTAAATAGACAACCCGAAGGTTCATGCGAAATGTAGAAGCTTCAAGCTTCAAGCGAGGTAACTCACAGTCGTTGAACTTTAGAAGGGTAGTGTATGGAGAAGTTTGCTAACGATTTTCAAAAAGCTTTTCGGCGGGCAGCAGGCTTTCAGCGTTGTTAAAACCATTATTAAAGAAATTTTCGGGCGTACTTACTGGGCTCTGCCTTGTGGCTTTGAATGCGTGTAAATTAGGTTGGAGGAGATGGTTGAGCATGTTTTGTGCGCCTGTCCTGCACTCGCTAGATTACGATTTCGACTACTAGGAGCTCCACAACTATTAGATCCTGAAGCAGCAAGTAGGATGGGACCTAGAAAGCTTCTAGGACGGAGTTATTGATAGGGGTTTCGTTTCTGGTCTAAGAAACTTCTGGTAGCACTATGGATATTTTCAGTCTATGTGAGGTTTTGACAAACTGGTCAGCTCAACCTAACCTAGATTCACAAATCTAGTTGAAGAACATATAACCCAGTTAGTCAATCATTTTCCTTTAAAGAACGCAGCTCATGGAGTACTCCCAACCACACATCACTAAGATAAGTCACATCAGCAAAAGTTTGACAGCAAAAAAAAAAAAGCTTATGAAAAACCACAACAATTTTTGGTTTTTAGTGAATTAGATTTGACGGAAGCACAAAAATTTTGTTAGGCAAATGGATAAGTAAAAGAACAAAGTTTATAATAAAATATATGAGGTAGCAAAACTATGTACACATATTAAGGTTAGAAAGCAAGTTAGAGAAGTTTCACAGTTGTTGTTGTTGTATGTGAACATATACTAGCACAACGGTTGGCTTACCATAACGCAATGTAACATGTGGGGTTTTGCTTGTTGGTGGTGAACCATGGAAATATTAACCAAACAAAGTACCATATATACCAGCAAACATTAGGAGTCATATATGACTCATGTATTAATATGAGGTTGTAGAGTTGAGTTTGAGCTTGTAAGAACTTATTTAGTACTAATTTGTTTGCTTACACAGCTAGCCAAAAGCGTGTTCAAAGTCTTGAATATGCAAAAATTCGTAATAAAAACTGTTAATAAGGACAATAAACGAATGTAAAAAAGAAGGCGAATACAATGAATGAAATAGTTGTGTGAATTATTTACATAACCATTCATGTCTTTTATGAGTCATTTGTAGGCCTATTTGGTTAGTTTATTTTTTTTAAACTTTACTGGAGTTCTTTCTGACTCACTAATAATAGAAACGATAAAAAATAATTTTTTGTTAAGCACCTTTTTTGAGCCATATTTGAGTACTAATTTTTTCTAGTGGAGTCAGGCTCTTATGTACAAATTATCTCAAGGAAGTCCACCATAAAACTATTAGCTCTTTCAAATAGTTTCTTAAGAATCTTCGGATGTTAACAATGCTTGGAGCTCAAACTCATATATCCGTTTGGATCTACAGTTGTGTTCAATATAATAGTAGTGAAATTTAATTGGATATCGTTCGACGAAATAAAAAAAACCGTGTTTTTAATAATTTTCATTTAAAATATAGCGAATTCCATAACAAAACCCTCAAAAAAAAGAAATTTCAAAGTTTACACAAAGTTAAGGAAAGTTAATTAAACTTTTAAATATTGACATCAAAATTTCCATAATTTTTAAGTACGCAGTGTCATAGCTCATTTAATTTTAGCGCAATAATGTGCAAGTTAGAAGTACCTCAAAATTTCCTTTAAGTTTTTAGAATATTTTCTGTCAAAGATGTTCGGTATTTCTTTCCATACAAAATTTATTGAATTATATAATTTCTATTGGTTTTAGATAGCTCGCATTTTTTTTCTCTTATCTAAATTTTGTTGGATCTTCAAAGTCTCACAACCGAAACATTTATAACTCATATTAGAGTCTTAAACAGATCACAACTAAATTAATAACAAATATAACGTAAAGAAGAATATTCTTCAAGTGAGATAACACACTCTCCGGCTATAAAACGCACCGAAGAAGCAAGCTAAGGGTGTTAATGGAAATTAAATATTTGCATACACTTCGAAAATGTTTGCTGGGATATATATGTATCTGTGTCTTTGTTGTGCTACAAGCATGTCTGCATTTTCCACCTGAAACTTTACAAGCACAAAAAAGATTTCTTCTACATAAACCACACACAAAAAGTCGAAAAACTTTTGCATTTTGTTAGTAAAAATCAACATTGACATGCAGAACTGTTTGAAGTCTCTGTGGATAGTTCTGTTTACCTGCCTTGCGTGTATTTAAATAATAGCGACTCTAACTGTAGTTGACTAAAATCAACAAACTGTTAAAAAAAATTCAATTATTGCTGGAGTCGTCTGTGGATTTGAACTTACTTTTGTTTATTGTGTACAACTCAAATTTTGGCTTGGCCAACTTTTTACTATAGAGATTTGCAAAGGTTTTTGATGAGTTGCTACTCTCCAGAGCATATTCGTAAAATATAATAAATGCGCATAAAATACCAAACAAGAATTTTTGTAAATATGTCTTAAAAATAACTTGCACTAAGCTTGTTTTAATAAACGAAAGGTAAACGTTTCAGTTTTTAATTTATTTTAAGGGCTTAAATTAAACTTTTTATAAACATTGCAAGGAACAATTTGTATAAATCATTTCATATTAAATATAAAAAGCAAATGTTTACAAAGAAGCCAACAAATTTTTTTCGACCTAATAATATTTTAGATGTATTTCATATACTTTAGCGATTGAGAGAAACATGAGGTAGCAGAAGTCAAACCTTCATGTAAACTGTGTCCGAAATTCGGTAAGCATGACTTAAAATTGCAGCTCTACGCAATAAGCTCAATCACCTAACCCTCGCTTTGAGGCGACTAAAATCCACAAAGATTAATGACTGGCAACTTGATGGTGGATCTACTGATATGATGCCTCTCAGCTCTGATTACCAACCCTCTTCTTCCTTACAAAGAGAGGGGGTGAGATGACACTTGTCATACCAATTCGCTCCCACGAAATTCGGGCATGTACCGAAAGGGAGTACCGGAGTGTGCCAAGTTCATATCCGGCAAAGGACTGTTACTTTTGACAACGCTCCCCAAAACCTTGAAAAAGTGTGTCCTCTGTTACCGCCAAACTATATATCTAAGGTATAAACAATTATATTAATATCGTTAGATCTGCTGAAGCTAAGCTGCTATTAATAAAAAAAAAATTAGAAAAAACTAATATAAGATGAAAAAAACAGTTTTAAAGTGACTCTACTACAACTAGCATACATGTATTCACACTATAGAGCCGTTGTTGTGTGAGTAGATATGTCATGCATGTTATTAAATTACTCGCTGATGAGCATCGTGTCACTGGCCTTTAGACGTTATGCATTTATTGAAAGATAAAAGGAAACTGAATACATGAGAACAAAAAGTATATCATTCTGGTGTGTGTTATATTAATATGAGTGTGTGAGTGTATGAGTTATGTAAGTGAGAATTATTAAGAGAGAATGAGTAATGAAAATTAAGAGTGATATATGGTGTGAGTGGCAAAGAAATTACAAAAACAAAAGAAGGAAGAGGAAATGAACAAGAAAGATGTTTAGAAAAAAGGGCATAGAAAAAGGAAAGTGAGGGAAATTAATATATTTTTTTTTCTTTATTGACAACAAAATTTAAGTAAAACAGGTTTTCTAAAAAAAAAGCCATGTTTTTTTACGAGAATATAGCGTATTTCTATTGCCATCAATTGCGAGAGGTTATAAAGTGAAAGGAACAGTAAAAATGAAAAAAATTATAATATTAAAATAAAATAATGTACGTACATAAATATACATTATGAATTTAAAGTATAAAAAAGTTTACTATTATAATTTTACACCTAAATGTTAAAATTGTAATTTGCAAGAAGTAGCTGCTTGACATCACTTTTAAAGCATTGCAAGTTTCTTATATTTTTTATTTCGTTGGGAGGCCTACTGAATAATTTTACACCGTAGTGTCTTAATGATTCAGCACACCTTTGTGTTGTAAATATCCTGTGTTTAATTTGTTCGAACTCTAAGCGCGTATTCCGGGGTTGACTCTTCTGGTATGGTCAGGTTATGTTTAACTTAATTATTTTTTATATTATAAAATGCTATTAACGTTTGTGATATGAAATATTTGCGAATATTTAACCTATCTTGATATAATAGCACGCTTGATATCATTCGTGATAAATTTAAAATGTTTTTTAAACTTTGCTTTGTATTCTTTGATTTAAATAATTAATCTATGACATGAAAAGGGAGAAGCCACAGTTATTTTTCAGGAACCAGTTTTCGATTTCTATTCTTTTTCTAAATTGAATGGTATCAGTTTGATTTTTAGGCATAAGATCTCGCCAATTTAAATTAGCATCAAACCATATTCGAAGGTATTTAAACACTCGACTCTTGATATAAAACTACCATCTATATGTATTCCACTTAAGTCGTACATAGATGGAATATTCTTATAGTTGTTAAATAAAATAAAGTTAATTTTCAAAAGATTCATTTTTAATAAACTCTTTCAAATCACCAATTAACTCGTTTAAAATAATCTTGAATATTAGCTAAGAGCTCTTCACGGATGTCAGTGGCATACAAGAACTTTCCATCAGCAGCATAAAATTGTGGTGTTCCCTTCATATCTAGTTTAAATATGTTATTAATATAAATTAAAAATAATGTGGCCGCTAATTTAGATCCCCGTGGGATGCCAGTGTTAATAGTATTAATTGACCTTTAAAATCATTAATTTGAACAAATTGCTTTCTATTAATTAAAAAGGTTTCGGTTGTATCATAATGCGAATATTGACACATATTGAAACAGAGTCAAATGCTTTGCTGAGGTCAATTGCCAGGATAGCAACATTTAATTTTATCTAAGTTTTCATACAATAATTCTGTACAATTGATACACGCAGATAAAGTGCTGGAGTTTTCAGTAAATCCTAATTGGTTATCGCTAATTATATCGTTGATTCTAATAATTTTTCTTAATCGGATTAACAAAATGCTTTCAAACACTTTATCAATCGCACTCAATTTTGTTATAGGTCGAAAATTTGAGCAAACCTCCTTGTTTCCGTTTTTGTGAATTGGGAGGACTGAACCAATTTTTAAATCTTCTGGATATTGCCCATTACTAAAGAACTTATTAATAAAGCAGGGGCCCAGCTAGTTTCTCTTTATATTTCTGTACTAATCTCACAGAAATGCCATCCGGGCCATTGGTCGACCTCGGGTTAAGACGGCTTATAGCATGGCTTACTAAAACCAAAGGATGTATGATTCCAGCTACGGGTTCTGCGAGTACTCTTCTTGCGTATCTATAATAACTAGAGTTCTCCCAGTGGTTGAAATTCAACCAGTAAACTTTATTTTACTTTATTTTTTTGCTGTATCTTTTATCCGCCTTTTTTTCTTCCTTTCTATGTCGTTCCTTTCCTCTAACATATTTTTACTTTCCTTGATTTCTTCTTTTACTCTCTTATTTTATTTTTTCCTTTCCTCAAACTTCTTTTCCTTTCCCTTCCCTTCCTTTTATTTTCTTTCTTTCCCCTTAGTTTTCTTACCTTTCCTTTTATTCCGTTTTCCTTCCCTTCCTTTCATTTCCTTACCATTCCTTTCTTTCCTTTAATTTTCCTTCCTTTCCTATCCTTTCCATTCCCTTCCCTTTCCTTCCTTTCCTTTCCTTTTTCTTTTCTTTCCTTTTTTTCCTTTAATTTTCCTTCCTTTCAATTCTTTTCCTTTCCTCTATTTTCCTTTAATTTTCTTCGGTGTTTAATACTCTTTATAAGTAATCATTTATTTTATTTTTGTAAACCCTGTTTGTAGGTATCAGCAATGAATTTTACATATTTGCTCATATTTTACATTGCTTGTTTATTGTATCAAACAAAGAAACTTGTCGTGCTCTCAGGAGAGCAGCTGACACTGGGCATCGTAGCCAGTAATCAATACAATAACAACAAATAAAGCAAAAATGCATGACACAACAGAGTATCTATAGTGCGAATACTTATTTTTCATTGGTCCACTACCAACTCTTCGCACTCACATTGAGAGCCGACCACACGAATAACACAAAAACATGCATGGCAAGTCTACTCACACTACTACGGCTCTTAATTTTTTCCAACAAAGCAACTCCTCGGCCATGCTCACGATTCAGCATAGTACACAAAAAGCAAGTACACACACACACAGCGTGTCTATAGTGTGAATAAGTGAATGTGTAGTGGTGTGACTTTTATGTACAATTTTTTATATTAAAATGATTTTTAAAATTTTTTTTATTTACGGATAAAAGTACACCTCAAAATTTCCTATCTATACATACATAATTTGTATACCTTAGAATTATAGTTTAGCAGAAAACGGTTCTACATTGCATTCATCTTGTCTATTTATATATAAGATTATAAAATAATCATTGAAAGCATCAGCTATCTCAGCAGAATTTGTAACAACTTTTTTGATGTATTCCATTTTCGTACGAGATATTATTTTATCCAAATACTAGCTGATTCAAAACGGCTCACGTTTTTGTAATGGATCTAATATTTTCTGACATCTGACTTCCATAAAACTCTTTTCATGCATTGATTAATTTATTTCCTGTCTCAATCTTGAAATTCCTAAATTGGTTTTCGAAATAGAAGAAATCAGTGTATAAAATTTATTTTTCTCATTGATTGAATTTCGTTATTCATCCAGGGCTTCTTAACATATTTATTTTTTTTTAATTTTATTAAATTTGGTGCAAACTTCAATACTTGCACATAGCTCTGTATGAAATTCGGAAAAGTTCGGTTTATGTAACTGGTTATGCACCTAATTTCTTGAAAGATGGAGTAATCAAAAATTTGTATTTCGTTTTTGTAGTGCTCAACATTCTGTATATTTGTTTGTAATCATTTCCTCTTCTGGTGTAGCAAATTTCTTTGTCTAAATTGTTTAGAATCCTTTAGAATACCCTACTCACGTAGTTAATAATTTCCGTATTTGTATTTGATAAATTTAAGTTTAAATCTCTTTTTTATTTAAAAATTTCGTTTTAGAATTTACCAATGAAAGAACCAACACAGAATCTAGAGATATACGAGATGCCTAAACTAACTTTATGGTCAAGAAGCTACTTCCTTCATATTCTATTACCGATACTAGGGAAGATGGAATCATTTTGTGTACAAAAATCGTACATCCACCTATCCTATTTAGTAAACGGTTTGCAAACTAAGCATTATAATCTCTTAGACTAAAATACCTATTCTCGTTTTCATAAATCCAGATTTCACTAACTGCAATTACATGAATAGTTTTACCCTCGATTGCATTTTGATGGATTAACATATCTAGTTCATGCAATTTATTTCTAATACTCACTATATTTTAGTACAAAATGTTAATATATTTACTACTATTATAACGATTAATTTTTTTACATCGTGCTTCACATAAACTTTAAATGCCGCATTGTTTATTATATTATCTACTTCCATGTATTGCTAAGGTAGATAAACTTGAACATTTTTAATACGCAAAAATAATTATTTTAACTTTTTTATGTCTTCTAACTTCTTTATCTGTATCGCAGCAGTGTCACTATCTGTTCTTACAAATATTTTCGTATCCTTTTTGTTTGCTTCGCTTTTACCTTTTTTCAGTGAATCGGTCAACTTTTTCGCCATCAGCTGATTGAAGTTTACATTTTTCCCTTTCATGGCTATGTTTGGAAGTATTTGTTTATAGTTTATCTACCTACCTTGAAAATACGAAATAAATTCAAAGCATTTTGTTTTTAACTTTTTAATTCTAATTTTTACAATTCATGGGTATGTTTTAAATTTTTTGCTCTTATTTTGATAGGCATCTTTTATTTCTGATAGATTAGTTATTATCATGCTGTTTTCGATCGATCTTCTTTTTGAGTGCCTCAAAGATATCGCTTATGTGCTCTTGCGGCTCTCTTATTTTTTCATGGCCCTTTCTGGGCTTTAAATTCTCTGTTTAATTTGGCTACAACCGAAGTTGGGTAAACGGAAGCGGTATCATTGTCGTTTGAGTCGCTAGAAGCCGAAGGCAGAGCAGAAAAAGAAAAGGGAAGAAAGGCGAAGGAAAGAAAGAACCAATAACTAGAATCAAATTAAGCTTCGTGGTTGAATTTCAGCCATTGAGCGGTTTCTAGTTAATATTAAAGTACCGATCCCGCAATTGGGATCGGAAAAATTAATTAGGCGCTTGTGCGTCAATGAAAAATTTAGCCCTTCGTGGCTGGACAATATATAATATATATATATAAGTGGAATACACACTAATTAAGTTAAGTTTTATTTTAAATTTTAATAAGTTCACAGTTTTATTTAAACAACGTTTGTAGTTTTAAAAATTTTCTAGAATCAAATAGCAGAGTTGAAAAATATTTTTAATATTTAGAAATAAAGGCAAAAGCCTTTTTTGATTACAAACAGTTTATAATAGCTTACGAGAGTAAAGGTAGGATAAAGTATATTACTTCCTCCGTCTCTAAAAAACAATGCCCTCATTGTTGATAACATATTAATGTATTAGTATTACTAAACTACTTAGCTAAACATTTAGTACAGTTTAAAAATATTTATATTATTATGCATATATTTTTTTTCAATGTGAGAATCGTGAATAATGAAGCGACAAACTATTTATCATTATTATATTTTTTTTTTTTAATAGAATGTAAAACTATTTTAAAACAAAATTTAAATTTTTGATAAAAAAAAATCATACTTTCTTTCTTTTAAATTGACTTTTATATTTTCGCACATTTCTAGTTTTGTGTTTTACTAAATAATGTTCCTTATCATCGTCCGTTTGCACAACCTTTACTTTGCTATAGGGATTGCAAATTTTCTTTAACCTTTTTCTGGAGTTATCTGCTTTAACAAAATTTAAATCAATAGGAATATCTTGCCTGTTTCTGTTTGAATGATTAATTCTCTGTTCTTTAACAACTTAAGGATTTATTTTTGGATGAATCTTATTAAAAAATATGTTATACGGTATTTCGCTAGTAGTAGAATGAACTATGTTGTGATTGTACATAAATACAGTTTTTTCTACTCCAAAATAGTTTACCTCTCTATCATGTGACGTGTTAATTATTCTTAATTTTTCATTTAAGGTCTTATTAAAACGTTCAACATCAGATACTCCGGTTTTACCTGTAGCTACCTCGACCACAATATTCAATTCTTCACACCATTGCTTGATGTTAACATTATTTAATCCTTGATCCTGATCAATCTTCATTGCCTTCGGTGGCCCCATCACGTTAAATATCTTAGTCAGAGCTCTTTTCGCTTTTAGCTAATTTAAAGGATTAACATGTTCTACCATTACGAATTTTGAGTAAACATCAATACATGTTAAATAGTTCTTCATTTCCCATTTCCAAAAATCAACTACAAATTTTTCGCGAACTTCGTAAATTGGGGGTGTAAGCTTGAAAGGTAATTTAGGGTTAATATGCTCATTTTTGCAAATTATTGCATAGTTCACACTGATTTATAATTTTGGATATTTCCCTAACATAACAAGGGTAATAAAAAAGCGTTCCTTAAAACAATTACCAACTTTTTCTATGCCCTGATGCAACCCTTCAAGATGAATTTCTATAACCTTTGTTTTAAACTCCTGAAATTCTAAGATATTTTCTAAGACTCGCGTGGCTCTTAAAACTCTATTACTTTTTGATACGACTAAATTTTTATAAACATTTTGGAAAAGAAGGAAATCATTATCCTTTGGCATAAAAATTGCGGTGTTATTATTCAAAGCATAATTTTTAATTATATTTTTTATGAAATCTACAGTCAAGTTGTTGTAGGTGATCGTCACCAAGTTTGAAAATATTTTTTCCTTCGAAACCTTATGATGATCTCCTTTTATTAATTTCATCTGATTCCTAAATACATTTAATGACCTTAACGATATAAAAATATAATCTGAAGAATCTTCTTCTCCTGAATGAATAGTAGCGACATGCATTTCGTTTACATTGCACTGTTGTTGTTGTTGTTGTTAACAGTGCTTCGCCCTTCCCCAGATTGGACAGGGTTACACTGAAATAACAGCCCTTGGCCGGGTGTAAAAACCCGGGTCATTCCGGTGCAATAGAACCGGCTGTCGTGGGAATTTTACATTGCACTCCTCGATTTTAACTCGAGATAAGGCATCTGCAACTTTGTTCTCCTTACCGGGAATGTACTTAATATCAAAATCAAACTCATTTAGCCTAATTTTCCAGCGCTGTAATTTTGAATTAGGTTCCTTTAAATAATGCAACCATTGTAACGGTCGATGATCGCTATTTATTAAAAATTTCCTTCCATAAAGATACGGTCTAAAATACTTCGTAGCCCATACTATTGCAAGCAGTTCTTTCTCTGTAGCAGAATAATTAAGCTCATGTTCATTTAAAGTGCGACTTGCGAAACAAATTGGATGTCCCTGCTGGCTTAAAACTGCTCCTAATGCCACAGCGGAAGCGTCAGTTTTTAGAGTGAACAACTTTTCGTAATTTGGAAACGCCAAAATCGGTTCTTTGGTGATTAATAATTTTATCGTATCTACTGCTTTAATATAATCTTTGTCCTGACTATTAATTTTGTTCCCTTTTTTCAAACAACTTGTTAATGGTTTACAAATTTTGGCAACATCTTTTATAAATTTTCGATAAAATCCGGCTAAACCTAAAAATTGCTTAATTTGTTTCTCTGTCTGCGGTACTGGATAATTTAAAATACATTTCACTTTACTCGGATTCGGTTTGATTCCAAGTGGTGTAACAACATGGCATAAAAATTCACATTCTCTCTTCATAAATTCACATTTGTCTATTTGGACTTTTAATTTTGCACTAGATAGTTTTGCAAAAACCCTGTTGAGCGATTCACCATGTTCTTGAAGCGAAGTACTAAAAATTATTATATCGTCCATGTATACCATGCAATATTTTCCTATAAGATCTTCCAAGACTGTATTCATCAATCTTTGGAATGTTGCAGGCGCATTTTTCAGCCCAAATGGCATTCTTAAAAATTCATAATGGCCATTTTGTGTTGAAAAAGCAGTTTTCTTCCTATCAAGGGGGTCTACTTCAATTTGATAGAAACCTTTAGCTAAATCAATTGTTGAAAAGTACATACATTTGCCGATCTTATCTAAAATTTCATCTATGTTAGGAATAGGGTATCTATCATCCACAGTGATATTATTCAACTTCCGGTAATCCACTACGATTCTCCATTTCTGTATGCCTGAACTATCTAACTTCTTAGGTACCACCCAGATTGGTGCTGAATATGGAGAATCGCTATGACAAATTATGTTTTGATCTAACATATCTTTAACTTGGCGGTTTACCTCTTCTTTATGTATTTCAGGGTATTTATATGACTTAACATAAACTGGGTTTTCATGAAAAGTTTTAATTTTATGGCCAAACCTAAAGTGATTTTCCTGTATACTATTTGTCAGACTAGTATCTAACTTCTGATGTAAATTATTACACAATTTATTTTCGTCACTATCGAAAATTTTGTAAGAACGATCATTCAAGACTAAAGTTTTTCCTTTAACATTAATTTTAGCATCAAGCTCACCTAATATATCATAACCTAGTAATCCATTGTAAGTGTTTGAAAAATCGTGTATGTAAAACTGTAATGTGTTTTGGTCATTATTGAAAGTTACTACCTGCATCCTGTTTAAAGTAATTTTTCCAGCAGCAGTTTTTAAAATTATTGGATTAACATGAATGATTTCACTGCAAAATGTATTGGGTCGAATCAAGCTAACAGATGAGCCTGTATCAACTAAGAACTTAAGAGACATATTTCCAAATTTTAAAACTGCTGTGGGTAAGCTTCCGAGGTCATTAAATGAAAATTTGATGGATCTTGCTCCATAGGCTCAGGCTTAGCAAATTGTCTAATTCTATCTATGTTCGAATTTTGTCTACCTGGATGATTTCTATTAAATTGCTGATTGAGGTTTGGATAAGAGACATTGTTATAGTTAATTGGTGGAAATTGATAGCTATGGTAATTTGGATAAGTATTTTGATTATAATAATTAGGTGGAAATGAAAATTGAGGAGAGGTATTTTGATTTGATTTTGGTTTATAATTATTGTTATTATAAAACAAAGAAGAATTCATAGGACTTACAGGTTGTGAAAATGGAAAATAGCTAGGATCATAAAAAGTAGCTACTGAGTTTCTATTTATGTTAGAAGGCGACAGATTTTTATGTTTTAGATGATAAGCTTCATTGTCAAATACATTATTTTATCTTAGAACTTTCATTGCACTTTTAAAATCGCTAACTAAATTTGCATTAATTAATGCAGTAAGTTGTATAGGTAACTCTCTTTTTAATATTTTTCAACTAGTCCATAACGACTTAATACTACTCTTAAACCTAATGTTATTTATATCCAAAATGAGTGCTGAAACAGGAGTATGCTCACCAAACTCCTCTATTAAGGGAGTCCGTAAAGTTGACCAATCCGTTGGGTGTTCACGCCTTACAACATTTACTCCTGGACCTTTTAGCGTTGTGAATATCAAATTCAAAAAAAAAGCGTTGATCTTCAAGTGATTGGGCTTCACATATTATCTGATCGATGCTGTGTACAAACAAGGCAAGATTTTGCTA
This sequence comes from Merzomyia westermanni, assembly GCA_949987695.1. Classification (NCBI taxonomy): domain Eukaryota; kingdom Metazoa; phylum Arthropoda; class Insecta; order Diptera; family Tephritidae; genus Merzomyia; species Merzomyia westermanni. The sequence continues at coordinate 68,108,637 of OX465290.1, forward strand.
TCACCATCGAAAGGGGTTATTAACTTTATATTTTGCAAGGCAAATTGTCGGCATCCTCTAGCTTCAGCCATGTTGGAAGTATCCTGAAGGGTAAACGACTGAAAACTAATGTATAAAGTTTCCAACTCTGTAGGTTCTCAAGGATCTTTTGCACAGGTCCTACCGACTGCGCCAGTGGAATACACACTAATTAAGTTAAATTTTAATAAGCTCACAGTTTTATTTAAACAACATTTGTAGTTTTAAAAATTTTCTAGAACCAAATAGCAGAGTTGAAAAATATTTTTAATATTTAGAAATAAAGGCAAAAGCCTTTTTTGATTACAAACAGTTTATAATAGCTTACGAGAGTAAAGGTAGGATAAAGTAAATTACTTATATATATACAGGGTGGCGCAAAAGTAATCCTCCTATCAGAAAATGCTATAAATTTTGCGATTGGCCCCTAAAGTCAGTTCTGTTTTGACATTTGTGTAGTAAACACATGCGAAATACACGTTAATAAACAATGTTACGCTACACTGCTCCAGAACGCGGAATATTGCTGACTATTTGTTTGACCAATAATCGGTCGGGGCCAAACGGTTACTGTGAATGGTGAGCGCTACAGAGCAATGATCAACGAGTTCTTTTTGCCGCAACTTGAAGAATTGGTATTGGAAAACATGTGGTTCCAACAAGACGGTGCAACAGCACACACTGCACGTGCCACAACCGATATGCTGAACATCGGAAGCTTACTTTTGCGCCACCTTGTATGTATGGATATTAAAAACAAATATGACAAGGAATGTCAGAAAAGCGTTGCAGTATATATTAACTTTCCACCCTGTCGGAAAATCAAAAACAAGAAACTAACAAAAGCAAAACAACTGGAAATTTGTTTTTTTTTCAAATCTCTTTCGTTTTTGAGAGAAATATAACAAGTACTACATACAGTAGGGGTAGAAGCAGACTGCTTTTTCGATGATGCCACGATGGATAAATCTCTTCAAAGGTTTTTACTGGGAGTGGGTCTAGAATCAGTACTCCTGAATTCACGATCAATAGCTTTAACAGCATCGACCTCTTAATATTGGCCGTTTTTTATTGGCTCGCAATTTAGAGAGTTCACATTTGGCTTTGGGGGAAAATTTAAAATTTTAGAAAAATAAAACTTCAGCTTGTTATTTTACTCATTTCTAGCTAGCTGCTTATGAAACAAAAGATGTAAAAATGCCAGATGTGGTGTGATACCTGCCTATATCATTATGAGGGAGTTGAAGAGGATTGTTTTGTCGCATATTGTTCATAAGCTGCCAGAAAATTATTTTTTGGCTTCTCAGGATTTTCAACAATATTCAAAATACCGAATAAGAAATTTAGACACAGAAATATTAGAAACGGAAAAATGTATATAAAAATGAAATGTAAAGAACTATAACACAATTCATACAGACACAAACGATAAAAAAAAACCATTCGAATGTTAAGCAAAATGTTGCAACAAATCATGCAAAAGAATGTCAGAAATGTACGAAGAAAGAACATTTGCAACTCTGCAAACATTTTAATATATAAATCAAAATATTTCCTTTTGACATTCCCACAGGAAAAAAATGATTTGCAAAGTAAAAGAAAAGGAATTTCCTTTGGAAAGAATGAGACGCAAAGCAAAAAACAAAAAATAAACAAAAAAAAACAAAGAGAAAAAAACTATAAAACAATATTGCTGCAGAAATTGTTAGCAAACAGCCATGACACAACAACAATAACAACAATGCCAGCCACAGGTTGTTGGGTGCCAAGAGACAATACAAAAGCAATAGAAAATGGCAAAATATAAAAAAAAATGAAAGTAAAAATCAAGCATGCGAGAAAAGGGGCATCTCTTTGTTGATAATAGAAGGCGCGCTATTGAAACAGGAATGGCATCTTTTACTTATTTTTATTATTATTATTTTTTTTTATTACACTCGAGCGCAGCCGGGCATTTGCGCTTACATGTTTCGCATTAGCGTTCAGGTAATGTGCACAAAGAATTTGTATACGTTGAATTTGAAAGAAAGTATATGGGGTTTTGGCAACATGTGGGTCATTCCAAATCAATTTGATATATGGCTTGATTTTAAAATAATTTCGATTTGTATGAAAATAAAGAAAATTTGATAAAATCTTTCATAATTCAAACTTCTTGAAATTAGAAGCTAGTTCTTTTTTTAACAATTTTTCACTTTTGTTTAAATTATAAAATATTTTCACTTAACGTAATTAAAATCAAAAAAAAAAATTTGTATAAAAATAAATAAAATAAAAGTAATAAATAAATAAAACTTTCACGCACGCACTGCTGTATGCAGTAATTTATAATAAGCAAACAAGCAATTTGGTTGCTGGAAATTAAGGATTGTATAGACTCGTATGAGCTAAGTAGAAAATGGCAAATGAGGGTAAAAAAAAGTTTTCTTTAATTTTAGCAGTTTAAATGCAGTGGTGATTTCTTTTTGAATTTCGCTGTCGGTAAATATTTTTTGAAGCTTCTACAATATAACATTAATTTTTGTAAAATTCAACGCTTTTAAGATTCGTATGAGTTGAGCAAAAAAAGGAATTATCTTCGATTTTTTAAATATTTATCAAAATTCCTATAATTTTAGAAAATTTCGAAATTTTTAAAATTGTTTTTTATATATTCTCTGTTTTGAAATTTAGGTTCTTGAATATATTACAAAACACGTCAAACTCAGCTTTAAGTGAGCACCTTTTCAAAAAACATTTTTTTTTTTAATTTTCAAATTCTTCAAGCGGAAAATTCTAAGTTTATTCTCAATTTAATAATTTCTTTTCTGAAAATTTAAGGTTTCTTAGATTTGTAAGAGCTTAGCAAAAACAAAATGCAAGAGAAAGTTAGAAATAAGTAAGCTTCGGTTTTGAAAATTTCAAAACTTTTGAGAAATCTCTAAATTTTTAAAATTGGTTTTCAGACTCCTAGGTTTTTATATTTCAATAAAATATTTATTTTTATAAAAAAAAATTGTGATAAAAATAAATAAAAGTTCGAAAAAACTTTTAAATTCCAAAGTACTTTTTTTAATTTATTTTTTAAAGCCTAAAGATTTATTTAAACTCGTTACGTTTAAGGTAAAAAATAACACTATTAGATCTTAATTCGATTTTTAACTTAAAAACTTTTCTAAGTTTTTGATTTGTTTTTTTTTTTTTTTTTGTGATTTTGTGTTTCAAAATATTTTCTAATTTTGTACACCTAAGTTGGCGAATGTCATACAAAATAGTGAGTTGGCGTAAAGGTAAGGTTCAAGTAAAAATGTGATCATGAATCAAAAAAATTTAGTTTTTTTTTTAAAAGCTGAAATATCCAGTTTTTGAAATCTCTAAAAAAAAAGTAAGTGCTGAAATTTTTTTGTGCGTTTTTTCTTTAAATACGCGTAAAACTCCAAAGTATTCTGTAGAGTTCGTAAATTTTCCAAAAAATAATTTTTTTCAAATTAAAAAAATTTTGAAATTTTGAAAAGTTTCGTCTTATATAACATAACATAACAATTCTGGAAATGACATCCCATACATTTTCAGTATTCAAAAAACTCAATCATTGAATCAGTATAGAATTGTTTTTTGATTTTTAATTTTTTTCGTGCCGCGTAACTTCTAGTAATTTTGTTATGGAATGACACATATGCATTTTTATATTCATCACACTTTTTATAAGTTTTCGCAAAAATGGTTTCATTCCTTACATTTTTCTATAATTTCCGCTAGTTTTTCAATGGCTTAGGCTACATTACGCTTAGAAGCCTTAATGGCGGAAGTTACGCTTAAGTATTGCTGCCATGTATGTTCGTTGGTAATGTAACAATTCACAAAGCAACACCTCTGCTATTGTGAGAGGGTTTACCTGAAGTGAACACATTTGGGCCATGGCAACGTTGTACGTGGCGTATACGCAACAATTGATGCCAGATTTATGCTCGAGTGAACTGCTTGCTATTCAAACAGCAGGACGCTGGTTATATTATGTAGGGATTATGAGCATGAATATATATGTCAATATGTATACGTATGCATCTGTGTATAAGTACTTATAATTTTTACTTATTGAAAGCCTATTTCCCCTTTTCTCTTCATTGTTATTGTTGCATTAGTTAGTAGCACAGTTTACTAGTGATGTTAATGTGGTAACAGCGAGTGAGTAACCGCCCAGTAGGAATTTTGTAGACGGTATATATAATAAAAATTATAATTTTAAGTGGATTTATAAAAGTGCATCAACTTTTGATTAACTGGTGACAATTGAAAACAGAAAGAGAGGCCAAGTCGTTCTGCACTTGCTTTTTCTATCTCAGTGGAAGAGTTCTCCTATCTTTCTCTACATTCTTTGCGGGGTATTGTTTTTTCATATCATCATATAGATAGTGAAGCTTTTGAAAGTTTATTCGATATGAGTATAGTGCAGCGTTGATCGCGACATTGACCAGAGCAGTGACCATCAACGAAACCAGGAGTGTATGACCATGCCAATAATGGTGATCGCGTAAGTAACAGTAACCATATAAGTGACAATAGAACTGATTGTAAAGGTGACAATAACTGTTACCATGGCAGTAAACGTGACCGTGATAGTGACTACCACAGCGACAGTAGAAGTAACCGTGAAGGTGACAGTGACAGTGACAGCAACTGTGGCAGTCGAAGTGACCTAAGTATTGACAGTAATCCTAACTGTGACTGTATAAGTAACCGTGACAGTGACAAGGACCATATACAGTAGCGGTACTATGTACAAACGTGCACACATCATAATTTTGGAGTACTAACTTAGTACTCACGGCTTTTTTATCAGCTGAGCATAGCTCAGAAATTTTAATAGTTCTGTTCTCATAACGGTATGCCGTAACTGCATAAACGGATCGTGATAAATATAGACATGTACATATGTATTTTAAAATAATCAGGAAGTTAAAAGAAATTAATTGAGCAATGCCCGACGTACATTTTGAGATATCTCTATGAAATTTAGTAAGCAGGTTATTTTGCAGACAACTCCAATTTTTATTTAAAACGGGACGAAATGGGCTGATAGCCGCAGCCATTACATTAAGTATCTAACATTTTGGAAAAAAAATTGTCGCTCAGTACATAAAACTTCAATAATGACTAAATTTGGTGTGTGGATTGAGATTGTGACATACAATTATTTTTTTTTGTAAATTTCTGAAAATGGGCGTGACATTGCCCACAAATTTCAATTTAACAAACATTTATAATCTCTACATATAATAAAATTGTAACAGATCGATGTCTGTACATTGCAGATAATTAAGAAAAATCGATAGGACGGCTAATTATCGAGCCAGTCTGTCTGTCTGCCTGTATGTTTGGTCGCGCATCACTCAAAAACTGCGGAATGGAGTTGAATGGAACTTTTACCGTTATATTACGTGATATTTAACTTAAAATTTACGATATCATACGTTCCGATATCTCAACCAGTTTTGGAGATATCGACCAATATTTGGACCAAGGTGACCCAAAATGTGTTTAGTACAATATGGGTATCAAATAAAAGGTTCCATATATTACCTGGTATGTGTGGGAAATATAATGATTAAAATTGTACCCAGTCTATATTATAAGTTCTGAGACGCAGCAAAGCGGGGACGGGTTTACTAGTTATAAATAAAAAAAAAAGTTCAAGATATCGCAAACAAAAATAGGCAGGAGTCTTAGGGAGAAAAGCGACCGAAATTGCTTAGGTACCACGCCCACTTTTATATAAAATATTTTAAGAAAGAATATAGACGACTTTAATAGGCTAAATTTCTGTATAGTTTACCACCACTTTCTTGCCCAAGCCTGTTATCGTTCGAAGAAATAAAAAATCAAAATCATTTTCATTTAAAATGCAGGGAATTTCAAAACAGAAGCCACATAAAAAGAAATTTCAAAGTTTACACACAGTTCAGAAAAGTGAATTAAACTTTTAAAAATTTACATCAAAACTTCAATAATAATAATCAAAGTTTTTAGCAAATTTTCGAGTTCGCAGTTTTTTAGCTTATTCAATTTTATCATAATAATGTGCAAGTTAGAAGTACCTCAAAACTTACCCTGAATTTTTAGAATTTTTTTTGTCAAGGATGATGGGTATTTTTTCCCATAACAAAATTGATTTTCCTTCATGCGTTGTATGGAAGAAATCATCACATTCTAAAAATTCTGGGAAATTTTAAAGCGAGTTCTAACTTGCACCATGTTATACTGAAATTGATTGGTCTACAAAACTGCGTACTCAAAAGTTTACTAGAAATTCAGCCAAAAAATTTGAAGATTTTAATGGCCATTTTTGAAAGTTAAACTAACTTTCCTGAACTTTGTGTAAACTTTGAAATTTCCTTTTATGTGGATTCTATTATGGAATTAGCTATATATTAAATGAAAATTATTAAAGTCACAGCTTATATTTTATTTTTTTATTCTTATATTATGCTGAACACAGCTATGATGAACTCTTTTGTTCTTGTTGTTTTGTGATTTTAATCCATCCAATCCAATCCGCCTGAAAAAACTTAAAACACTTTTGAATTTGCTTCGCTACTGGGTATCAAAGATAATTATGTATTAAAAAGACTGTAGCCATGAGATGGGATGTATTTACCTGGTTTACTTTCACTCCCGTATTATGTCTTGTTAAGACATTTTCATTTCTGTTTGCATTATTGCCAATATATTTTGCATGTTTATTGGGTTAATCGGATTTGTTTTTTTTTTGCTGAACAACAACAAGCAACTTGGCATATGGCGTACGCTTACTGTTACTGACAGCAAATAGAAAAAAGTACGGAACAGAGAATAATAAAAGGGAAATATTTAATTGAACTGTTATTTTTGCGTATTAAAACGGATTTATATACATGGCTACATACCCCAACTATTGGTGTAATGACTAGAAGGAGCATACAAAAAGTAAACTGATCATAGTATTAATATTACAATTGGTACGTATGTATGACGTAACCTTTTTTTATCAGCCAAAATAAGTAATATCAATATTTTTTTCTATATTTATTTAAGTTTGCATGAATGAAGTCCTCATAAATTTTTTACGTACGGCAAGGGCCTGCCCTAAATCGATCATTCATAAGTATTTGCATTTAGTTTTTCCGTATTCGAAATCGAAATCTTCCTAATTGTACATATCAAAATTAGAGTGGTGCTATGCAGTGGGAAGAAAAATTAATACTTGATACTAGCTGCTAGATATGTAATGTAGCCTTTCTACATAATTATTTACATAACATAGCCCTTATTCATAGTTATTTGCATAACATGACCTTTATTCATCCTTATCTTATAAATAATAATTAATGTGTGTCAGTGTGCCCTTTATAGGCGTCCAAAGTACTCAACCGATCTTCATGAAATTTTAGCAGTATATTCTTGGGTTCCAGTGCCACGCCCACTCGTAAAATTTTAATTCGTCATAAATCGGAATAAATTTCTTCTAAATTAACGATATTGGGATACATGTGTCCTTTAGTCATGATTTACATAATTTTCGAAACGTGGGCTGTGCCACGCCTACATATTTTATGTTTTCTTTGTGCTTTATTATTGTCCACAGTTTATTGTCGATATCTATTAAAATTTCACCATAGGTTCAGGACACAGGCTGTACATAGTTTTTAAAAAAGCTCCCAGGTTATATAAACCTGCAATTTGGTGTAGCTAGGTATTCATTTGGTTCAAGTTATTGATATTTTATACATAGATATGTGTTCCATTTATCAAAAAAACCTTAGAAAAAGTAAGCGGTACAAGCGCAGGCAAAAAATTAAATCGCTATATCTTCGAAATGTACATAATAGTACCCGCAGACGAAATTGGAATTTTAAAAAATCTACACATACCCAATTATAAAAAATACACTGTTGCAGTTTTTAAATTTTTTTTTATCCGACAGACGAACGATATGTAATTTCTATATAATTCGGATGCGCTGAATCTAATGGTGTTAGCTGTTTTAACAAGTTAGCTAAAAAAAATTTTTTTTCTCTTGAGACCTTGGTGGTTTCATGGGGATTTTAAAGAAAATCATTATTTTATTTTTAGCTAACTTTGCGAAACGGTTATCACCGTTGGATTCAACGTATCCGAGTTATATAGAAATGACCTGAATCATGTCTGTCCGATTTTTCAACTACAACCACACTTTGGGTTGTTTTAAAGCAATTTATCTCAAAATCAAATGTCTCAATAACGTTTCGTTACAAAAATTGTAATTAAAAACTTTAAGTTCAAAGATTTCCCAAAATTATGGAAGATTTATTGAGCTCTAGTCCACCTAAATATATGTTTAATTCTTTCAGCAACTATTCAAAAGCCGAATAACACAAAAGAAACAATTTTTCAATAAGAGAAAAGCCTCAGATATTAGCAAAACTTTGAAAACTGCGTATTGTTGAACGTTTTCGGAAATATCAGTTTTGTTTTTTAAGCTCTAAGTTGCAAAGATCGAATATGTATGTATCAAGTTTGAAATTTTGTGCAAATTTTAAAAGAATTTGAAAGTCCAAAAAAAATTCAAACATTTTTTTTTAACACTTGAAAAACGTTTTGACGACTTTTTTACAATACAATAGTGGAGAAATTGTTTTTTTTTTTGTAAATATACGACCTTGTGAAATTGGAGGTGTAAATAAGGTATTATTTGTCTTTTGGTTGGTTATCTTAATTTTTTTAAATTTTGCTCAATTGTGGATAGGATATTAACGGAGAAACGGGAAGATATTTAAAGTAAAGATAAAAAAGCTCATGTTGCGTACTTTTACGCAAAGGATTGAATACCCCATCTAACTAGCTGCGAGACACAACATGTTTTGAAAATCTTTTCGTATCGAAGGCGGATTGGAAGATCACCGTTTTTCCACATAGCTTTAAACATCGCCCTATTTATAGGTAGTTTTTTACCTAAATTCTTAAATAGGAAGTTTTTGAAACAAATTTTCAAAAATATGCTGATATGGGGTGATCTTCCACCCAGTCTTCGATATAAAAAACTTGCTTATACCCGTGGGTTTCACCCCACATTTCTGTAAAAAAAAGTGCCAGTTGTATGGGAGGTGCCACACCCCCTTTTTCGTTATCCCCAGTTTTTTTTGGAGGTGGTAGGGACTATCTCATAAAACCCCTTACCAAATTTCAGTGGTCTAACGTAAATACTTCCAGAGATATGGACTATGAAAAATTCCAGTTGTATGGGAGGTGCCACGCCCCCTATATATATCAAAATAATTTTTTTCCCATGACCATCCCTGGAAAATATCCAATTTCTTTTTTGGTTACGATCGGTTATAGATACATACATAATTTGAATTTTATATATATAGATTGTAACAGGCCGGGGTGTCTATTAGAGTTAAATACTACAAAACAGTAGCTTATAGAATTTTCTGCAGTCTGTCTGTCTGTTTGTTTGCACGCGCATTACTCAAAAACTGCTGCTTGAAATTGAATGCCATCTTCACAGATTTATTTATACATGTCTATGTAAAAGTTTAGAACGCATTTTAGAACAGCAAACTATTTTGTTGCCGTAGAATACAATCATGGCCAAAAAAGTAGGCTTAAATGTTTTTTTTATACGTGTAGTGAAATTTTAGCTATACTATCTTGCGCGAATTCTCATGCTTGTTGCTTGGATGTGAAGATACAAAAGAGAAAAACTGAAAAAAAAAAATCTATAAATTTAATATAACAAAATTTGCATTTGATATAGAAATCCCAATGAAAATTGATTCTTTCAGTGGAATTGCTCAAAATTTTTGAAGTTCTACAGACATTTATACACATTCACATATGTACATACATATGTCATGAGACCCACTTTAAATTATTGGTGCTCTTTTCATCTCAATTCATAGAAAAATTTTCGTTGCGATACTTTTAATTTGTCAGGCTGAGGTATTTCAATATCCTGCAATAAGTCAAAAGCACTCACTGCTTATGCTTGGGGAAAGACTACGTGACTTAAAAAAGAAATACGCTTCATTAATTTTGAATGGAAAGATTTTAGCTTAACAAAAAACGCATGTCCTTTTACCATTAGCATTATCGAAGAGTTCACTTTGCCAGAACACCGTACTGATGGCTGACTTTTTATTTTATTCTATTGAGATATTATTGCTTTGCATTTATAAAAAACGAAGAGGAAATACGTGCGGAAATGTTTCGCCCCGAATAAACAACAAAAGCAAATATTTGGAAATTACTCTTCAAACAAAATTCAGACAAAAGCAGACGACTCGCGACAGTCTCATAGAAATACTTTTGTTGTTATGCAGTGCAAGCATTTCTCTAAAACGCATGACTGATAAGTAAGGAAATACTTTGGTACTTTGGTGTACAAATTGTCCTCACATTTGCTTGTTTTTCTAAAACAAACTTTCTTTTGATATGATATGTTCTCGTATTTAGAAAAGCATGAATACGTTTAGAAGCAACAAACAAGGGGGAATCTAAATAAAAAAAACAACGTATGCTTAAATTGGCGCTTGTTATTTGCAAAGGCAGCATTTGCTGTCCCAAAACAATGACGTATGCAGCTTATATTGTCAATCAAACATATGGGGCTCTTGCGAATTTAAATTTCTAGGAGCTACATAAAGTGCTAGGGGTCCAAACTAACAAAAATTTCCTGTCAGTATTTCATGTTTCAATAATATAGTCAAACTATGTGCTTGCGTTCGTGCGAGGCTTCGTGGTGCATCTATCACGATAGATCCGCAGCAATACATCGGCGAAGAAACCATTCAAATAAATGTAGACACAAAGACAGAAATCAAATCATTGGCTCCCATGGCTTCCGTTGCTCTAGTTAAAACTACTCATATGTATTTTTTCGTAGTCTCTTTTTCTACAGACATCGGCATGCTTCAGTTTTACTTATGTATGGTATACAAATATTTTGAGTAAACTTTTATTGCCACCACTGTGTACAGCTAGAATAAATTAATTTCATGCCGTGAGTTGGATCCTTAACTTTAAGTTGGTAACCTAGCAATACAACTTGGGAACTTGACTGATGCGCAAACAAAAATTAAGATAGATTTACAGAAATAGATAAAAACTATTGCTATTGTTATGCTGGTTTGATGGAATCGTATTTTTAAAATTTGTTCTATTCGAATCGACCGAAGAAACGAATATAGTTCAATGTAGAGTAGTTCCGACGTTACGTATCCTGAATCGAAGCTTCGTAACATCGCTAATTTTCATCATTAAAATATTGAATTTTTAGTCAATTACTATTTCATATCTGAACCGTAAGTAACTTCTCATCTTCAATTTAAAATATTTATGATTGCTTTTTTTATACCAACAATATTTGTTGATTTACGGCCTGTATATTTTCAAGTATTCATGAAACGAGCTCAAGGCCAAGAATAATAATTTTTCACTTTTTGAGTTTTTATGAAAATTATTATTGTTTTTATTTTTTAATAATCATTTTTAATTAATTATTAAAAGTTTTTTTATTGAATGGAGTAGGAAAAATGTTTAGAGACAACTGCCATAGCTTTTCTTATAGATCCATTTCGGAAGCTGCTAGACTTCACTCATCAGAGAAATTTTGGCACGCATTGCTAACCATTAAGCTAACAATACGCTGGTTTTGATGTCACCTAAACTCCTAGTTCTATTCTTCTTTACCATATGCATGAACAAACCCCGCCATCTGGCAGTTATTAGTGTGATCATGATGGATTTTTTGACAGATCTGTTTTATCAGCAGAACTGCCTTACCGTGTGCTCTCGTTTTTTTATTATTGCTTTTTTTATAAAAACTCAAAAAGTGAAAAATTATTATTCTTGGCCTTGAGCTCGTTTCATGAATACTTGAAAATATTTATGTTTAATATGAGTTCAAGATGCGGTTATGAAAAAAAGCGTAATTACCAAGAACCGGTAAAATTTGATATTCAAACTAGAAATCGCTCAGTGGTCAAAATTCAACCACAAAACTTTATTTTGTTTTAAAGTATTTGATCTTCCATTCATTAACTCTGCTGTTCCTTTGGATAGTATATTTTCCTTTCCTCTTCCTTTTAGAGTTTCTTTTTTAATTTATTTTATTTTATTCTTTTTTGCTGTTTCTCTTTCTTTCTTTACTTTTATTTCCTTCTCTTTCCTTTCCTGTCTTTTCTTTCCTTCCCTTAACCATCGTTTCTTTTAATTAATTTGATTTGGTTTTATTTTATTTGATTAGATATAGTTTAATTTTTTATTTATTTTTATTTTACTTGATTTTATTTTATTTTATTTTTTTTAATTTTATTATATTCATTTTTATTTTTTTAATTTTATTTATTTGTACTTATTTTTATTTGTTTTGTTTTGTTTTTATTCTATTTTATTTTATTTTACTTTATTTTGTTTTATTTAATTTAATTTTATTTTACTTCATTTTATTTTATTTTATTTGTTTTTTATTTTAGCTTAATATATTCATTTTTATTTTTTTAATTTTATTTATTTTTATTTATTTTTATTTATTTTTATTTATTTGTACTTATTTTTATTTATTTTATTTTGTTTTTATTCTATTTTATTTTACTTTATTTTATTCTATTTTATTTTATTTTACTTTATTTTATTCTATTTTGTTTTACTAAATTTAATTTTATTTTACTTCATTTTATTTTGTTTTATTTCATTTTATTTTATTTTGTTTTATTTTATTTTATTTTATTTTATTTTATTTTATTTTATTTTATTTTATTTTATTTTATTTTATTTTATTTTTTTTTAATTTTATTTTATTATTTTCATTTTTATTTTTTTTATTTTATTTATTTTTATTTATTTTTATTTATTTGTACTTATTTTTATTTGTTTTGTTTTGTTTTTATTCTATTTTATTTTATTTTAATTTTTTTTGTTTTATTTAATTTAATTTTATTTTACTTCATTTTATTTTATTTTATTTGTTTTTTATTTTAGCTTATTATATTCATTTTTATTTTTTTTATTTTATTTATTTTTATTTATTTTTATTTATTTTTTTTTATTTGTACTTATTTTTATTTATTTTATTTTGTTTTTATTCTATTTTATTTTATTTTACTTTATTTTATTCTATTTTATTCTATTTTGTTTTATTAAATTTAATTTTATTTTACTTCATTTTATTTTGTTTTATTTCATTTTATTTTATTTTGTTTGATTTTATTTTATTTTATTTTATTTTTTTAAATTTTATTTTATTATTTTCATTTTTATTTTTTTTATTTTATTTATTTTTATTTTTTTGTACTTATTTTTATTTGTTGTATTTTGTTTTTATTCTGTTTTATTTTATTTTACTTTACTTTATTCTATTTTATTTTATTTTATTTTATTTTATTTTACTTTATTTTATTCTATTTTTTTTTATTTTATTTAATTTTATTTTACTTCGGTTTATTTTATTTTATTTGTTTTTTATTTTATTTTATTACATTAATTTTTATTTTATTTATTTTTATTTATTTTTATTCATTTGTACTTATTTTTATTTATTTCATTTTGTTTTTATTCTATTTTATTTTGTTTTATTTTACTTTATTTTATTCTATTTTATTTTATTTTATTTTATTTTATTTTACTTTATTTTATTCTATTATGTTTTATTAAATTTAATTTAATTTTACTTCATTTTATTTTATTTTAATTTATTACATTTAGCTTAGTTAAGTTTATTTTATTTTTCTTTTTTATTTTATCTTATTTAATTTTTGTTTTTTATTTAATTTGTTTTATCTTATTTTATTTTATTTTATTTTTTTACTTTTTTTATTTTTTTTTTATTTTATTTTATTTTATTTTATTTGAATTAAATTTATTTAATTTATTGCGAGTTTATTTTTATTTTACACGAAGTTTGGGGGTTTGCTCGCCTGGTTGCCCATTAAGAGCATTCATCGTGTTTACGAAAGGTTACCGAATAATAAAATGCAAACAACAGGTAGCCATCAAAGCGCTTGTATACACACACACATATAAGCAGAGCACACATATCAGCAAGCAGTCAAGCAAGAATTTCTATACACATATTCTAAGCCAATTCTCACTTACAATTCAGATATGCGTACAACTAACATCAACAACATACTTAGGGACATGTTACATTTTGTTGCTGGTCACTTTTCTGGACTGCGCTATACCGAGCTCAAAGATGTTTACACATAAATATTACGTACTTGCAGAAGAAATAGTTCATTTCGCAAGCGTTAAAGCAGATATGATATAATTAATTGCTCTCCAAAAAAAAATTCTTGACTTAACATTTCGAAGCAAAAGGTGTAACATTTAAAAAGTTCTGACTCGAAAGGATGTAAAAATAATTGAATTTACCTACTTATGATGCCTGTTATGGCTGCTTATCACAAGGCCGCAGTCTTTATGCTCAGCGCATAATGAATACCTTGCAATAAAGTAAAGTTGCCCGAATATCATTCTGCACGTGCAAGCGCGACATAAATTGCGGGTTGGGACTCTCGTCCAGTACATACAGGGTGGCTCAAAAGTAATCCTCCTATCAGAAAATGCTATAAATTTTGCGATTGGCCCCTAAAGTCAGTTCTGTTTTGACATTTGTGTAGTAAACACATGCGAAATACACGTTAATAAACAATGTTACGCTACACTGCTCCAGAACGCGGAATATTGCTGACTATTTATTTGACCAATAATCGGTCGGGGCCAAACGGTTACTGTGAATGGTGAGCGCTACAGAGCAATGATCAACGAGTTCTTTTTGCCGCAACTTGATGAATTGGGATTGGAAAACATGTGGTTCCAACAAGACGGTGCAACAGCACACACTGCACGTGCCACAAACGATATGCTGAACATCGGAAGCTTACTTTTACGCCACCTTGTATTAATTAAAACTCTGATTAATGACGGATAGTGATATTTAAACAGAGCTCACCAAAAGTCCAGAAGCAATAGCAAAGGACGTGATCGTCAGACATCACTTTTTAACACCTGTCTTTTCCAATTAAGTCGAGGCCTCCCGAGGAAAGTCCTGTGCTTTCGAATTTGGGTATCGATAGGAAAACCTTCTTAGCTGGAGCTTCTATGACCATTTGTAAAGCTCCTACAGCTCATGGTTAGGTTTCATTCGATGACATCAAAAATCGATATTTCACAAATCAATTAAACATCAAACCAAAAAAATAATAATCGATTTTATATTAGTAAACAGTTTCTGGTCACTTTCACTTTCACACTTCATTTGACCTAGTATCTGAAGGTAGAGATGTGACCTCGGGGCGGATAAATCAATTGAGTAAAAATTGTTTTTTTTTTGTTTAAAGATAAATCGATTTGTGAAAAATCGGTTTAAAAAAATAATCTATTTTTGGTATTTAATCGATCTTTTACGAAACATTTCTATTCGATGTATTGATATTATGAATAATTATTTAAAGTGAACGTTATTTAAGATAATAAATAAACAAATGGGCGATTTTCAAATTTTACAAGTTTAGATTCGAGTTATTTACATGTTTTAAATACACTTAAATATTTTATTATAGTGAGAATAATACAAACAAAAAAATAAGAGTAAAAAATATAACAATGTTATTCCTTAATAAAAAACCCGATTTATGAACAAAAATCGATTATATTGTTTAAAAATCGATATTTCACAAATCAATTAATCTTCAAACTAAAAAAAATAATAATCGATTTTTTATCGGAAAAGTAATCGTTTTTTCGACTCGCAGTATTGGTGAAATATAGTTTATTAGTAAACAATTTTTGGGCACTTATTGCCCTCGACACGTATTTTATAAATATTCACCCAGCACACAGCCAATAGTGGTGACCACATTTCGTTGAACTCAATTGTGATTGAAGTAAAAGTTAAAGAGTTACTTCATATTTAATCGAAAAGTTTTTGTATTTGGCAGCATTTCAAGGCAATGTTCCACCAAAAGTGCAGATACTGAGTAAAATCCATAGTGGATTAAAGAGTGTGCTAGGAAGAAGATTGAGAGAAAAAGCGATTGAGTGGGTGAGTGTGGCTGAAATGCTGCAGCGAAAGTTGAATAACTTTTTAAGTGCACTTTCTCATCGCCCAGATACAGTTTGTGTGGAAAAAAACTGCCGTCACTTAAAGTTTTTTGAAGCCGACTGCTGTTGCGGCTGCTTTGATTATTTTTAATAAGCTCGCATTGCTAATGCGGTTGCTACATTTTTAATTAAAAAAATACTAATGGAGCATAACATAGAAGCCAGAAAGTGAATTAAAAAGCTTGAAAGTTCTTATTTGAAAACTGAAAAAATTGTGGGGCGCCTAAAATTATGCATTTCACTTGGCTAATGATCAAGGCTTTTGCGGTTTGGCGTGAATTGATTGTAATTGATTTCATCTTTATAAAAGGTTTCCAATTAATATATATTTTTACAGTAAATAGTTTCTGAGAAATTGAAAAAAAAAGAAACATAACACACAATTTGTTTGAGGGAAAGGAAGGCGCACAGCTCGGTTAAGTGAATATGATTGGATATGAGGACAAGGTGCATAAAATTTGCTTGTGTGTGTATATATAGGCAAATAAATCTTCTGATACGTCTATCCGGATACGAAGAAGATTAAGGCCGAGATTCTCTTTTCACTTTGTGGTGCGCATCTTTTTATTTACTTCAAAAATCTTATAAATAAAAATGAATGTGTGTCTGGGTGTCCTTTATAGGCGTCCACAGAACGCAACCGATTTTTATGAAATTCTCACAGTATATTCTTGGGATTATGGGTTAAAGCATAGGCTATATATAGGTTTGGAAAAGTGGGCGGTGCCACGCCCCCAGGCTATATACAATTTCAATTCGTCATAACTCTGCACGTATATGGTCTAAGTCAATGGTATTTGGATCTGTGTGTCCTTTAGTCAAGATTTACATAATTTTGGAAAAGTAGGCAGTGCTATGCCCACATATTTCCTGTTTAGTTTATTCTTCATTAACCCTTTGAGTACATTTGACGAGTGAGACTCGTCATGTGTTTACTTGGGCGAAGTTACGGTGGACGAGTCTGACTCGTCATCTGAGTACAAAATTATTAGATTTAAGTTATTAAGTTATTTATATCACCAATATAAGCATATTCCAAATAAAATGTATTACTCTAACATATTAATCCATATAGCAAAAAATTAAATCCGTTCCATATGCATAAAAGTCTCCAAATAATTCCGTACTCAAAGGGTTAAAGTCCAAAGCTTATAGTCGATCTCTATGAAACTTTCACGATAGATTCAGAAGTCCGCTGGGTACGGCATAGGCTATATTTGGTTTTGGAAAAGTGGGCGGTGCCACTCCCCCAGGCTGTGTACAATTTCAATTCGTCATAACTCTGACCGTATTTGGTCTAAATTAATGAGATTTGGATATATGTGTCCTTTAGTCAAGATTTACAATTTTGGAAAAGTGGGAGGTGCCACGACCACATTTTTTGTGTTTTGTTTGTGCTTCATTAATGTCCAAAGTTTATAGTCGATCTCTATGAAACTTTCACGATAGGTTCAGAAGTTCGTTGGGTAAGACATAGGCTACACATAGTTTTTGAAAAGCCCCCAGGGTGTTTAAAGTACCAATTCGGCATAGCTAGGAATTTATTTGGTTCAAGTTAATAATATTTATATATAGATATGTGTTCTATACTTTAACAAAATACTGGCAACAGAAAGCGGTACCAGGAGCAAATAAAAGGGAATTCGATATATCTTCGAAGCTATGGACATATCAGTACCTGTAGAGGAAATGGGAGAAGAAAGGAAGTAGGAATAGAAATTTTAAATATAGATGGTGTTAGAGAAAAATGAAGAGGATAAAGGAGAGTAACGGTATATGGGGTCGAGGAGGAAAGCAAAATCAAAAGGAAAAAGGAAGATACACGTATAAATGTAGAAGAAGGGCCAAGTGGGGAAAAGAGTACAATTTATTAAATGTAGGCAAGTCAAATTTTAGGCAGAACAACGTCTGCTGGGTCCTCTAGTAATTATTAAAATTATATCGAAAAAAACACGCCTCCAAGGCTTGGTGCGGAATTGGGAAGAGTGGCTGAATTGATAGCCCTTTCACGGATATCAGGCACTCATACTTAGAATGACTGTCGTGTGAATGATTTGAACATGTCACACATTTTAAGCCATTTCAACCCCCACAGTCTGTTACCTCAATGAACTTGGAATTTTGTGCCTTTTACAGCGTTCGCCGTGAATTAGTTAAGCAACGAACTGCCTGACTTATTGAGTAAATCGTGTATGGTCCATAGGCATGCTGGAGCGACAGTTTATGTATTCACAGTTCACATACAGGTGTATATTTGGGCTAACTTTATGGTACGGCATTCGGGCTCACAACACCAGCCCGCAGCTAGAGAATTGTTAAATACAGATCTGGAACACCCACTATTTCGACTCAGAACATTTTGTAAGCACGCTAATAAGGTATTCGTGATGTCAAGCGAGTTCGGGTTCTAGCCATAGCCCCCACAGTCTTATTGTAGAAGTCTGGAGCAGATACAGCATCGAATGCTACTTTCCAGAATACCAATATCACCTCGAGAATTTATTACAGTTCAACTTATCACCCGCCCTATGTCGACTCTTCGCTATGGCTAAACTGCGCTCGTGGTACGGTCACAGTCAACGTGACTATTGCCAATGATTCGAAATTTCATAGCACTTCATATGGACGTCGTTTTTTATGAACTGTGGAGTCGAAGTTTAGTTGTAGAATTTTTCTTTCAAATAGCTGTTAAACGGCCAGATAGCAGGTCAAGTTCATTTGGAAACGGCAATGTCTGTGGAGTTGAAAATAGTTCGATTCAATAGAGAAAAGTAAGGATAAGTAAAAAGCTAAAAAAGGAAAATAAGAAAAGAATTGGAGATCGAGGGCTAGGTTGGTTGGTTGGTTGGAGTGTGGAGTCCCATATGACTCCAATTAGCGCTAATGCGCCGTTTTGATACCACATCTCGAGAATTAACCAATGAAAAACTATAACAGAAAGCTGGAAAGAGCTCAAGGACCGTAGTGCGACTCCCATCCCGCTATATCCATGCCGTTGAGATCAAAAATTTTGAAAACTCCCCGGGCTTAAAATCTTCTAGCTCGGAGGGGATCCCGAAGAGGGGTTTCACTAGAAATTTCATTCTTCTCCGGCAGTGGGCTGGACAATCGCGCAGCAGGTACTCCACCGTCTCTTCCACCCCCGGAAGGTTGCAACTGGTGCACGAGGTTTTGTGTTCCAGACCCATCCGTGCCGCGTGAAACAAGTCTGGTCGAACGACTTGATTTAAAAAAAATCACTTATTTATTGATTAACGTTCATACATTGATTGCTTTACAAAAGTTCTTACAAGCTAATTTATAATATTTTTATGTTTAGTCATTAAAATTGAACTATTGGTTAAGGTATCGAAATGTTTCATTATTGATTTCGTAAGTGTCAATGCACTTATTTTGTTATGAGCTAATTGCTTTATTTCTCTAATAAATATTTACGAAATTGTCTTGGTGCAATGCACTTGTTTACTTTATTGGGTGTAGCGTTACGCTATCCAGTCAACCTCAATTCGGTTTTCTGTTGGAGTGGAATGACCAGGTGACGTAACTCCCCCTTCCCTTGATTGAAAACACTCCTGGGTTTTTGTATTTATGTTTAATTCAATAGCTTTATGTTTGTTTGTAAAATGAACAAAAATTACGAACAAAGCCAATGCAATTGCTGCACTGAATGAAATTATTAGCCAAATGTTAATTTAATATTTTTTCTTGTGGTAGGTAAGTTCTTCGATTTTCCGAGCGTTTTCAATTTGGGTGATGATTAATTCATCAAATGTGGGTTGAAGTTGCGTATAATTGATATTTGATTCGAGATAGCGTATTACATATTTTTGTTCAAATGATTTATTTATGTTTTTATTAGTTTCGTTTCTGATTTTGAGTTCACAATCGTTAAATGAAATAATATGAGTTCCTACTAAATACAATATTCTTTCGTTACATGTACTGCTTATTTCGATTCCTTTCGTATTCTTTACAATAATTAAGCCTTTTTCAATTTCTTCGATTTCTTCTTTACTATTTTTTGTTTTCTTGCAATTTTTCCTGATTATGCATGAATTTGAAATTTTCAGATTTTTCTGGTATACATTTTTTGAAAAAAGGTATCTTGTATTATTGACCTCTAAAACATGTTCGCTTTTAAATGTTAGCTCCTCCGAATTTTTGTTTGTACAAGGTGTTATAAATACATGTTTTGCTGTAGTTACTTTAGTTGGAATCTTTAGTGAAAATATAATATTACCTGCTGAGGCGGCTGCACCTAGTTCAATGTTCTCTAACTTAAATATATCTGTATTGTATCTACTTATCTCTTCAGGGGTTAGGATGTTGCTGGACATTAAATTTAGTCTAGCTGATGCTAAATTATTTTGAATGTTTTCTATGCTACTACTAAGTGTCCTAATTCTAAGTAGGATGTCGAGGTATATGATCTGTCTGTGTATGTCTCTATTCTAGTTTTGTATTGAATTTAATTTAAGAGAAATCTGTGTTCTATCTGACTCTATAGTTTTTTTGATGCTTTGGAAAGTTTTATTAAAGTTGTCGTTAATTTTTATGTTTTTATTTATAGTTTCTATAGCAATATGGTTGTTCACATCGATAACTTTGAGATGCTCTTCTATATTCTGTCTGTCGTCGTCGTCCATGGTTCCATACAACCATTTCATTGTTGTACATAAGATGTTTTTGCTTATGTGGTAATAGTGTGTAAAGTTTATTTCTTAACGTTGTGAATTGCTGTGTCAAGATTTGTTCCTTTTCGGTCAGTTTAGAGTCCATAACTAAATTTTCTAGTGCGTAAATTATATTTCCTATTTCCTGCGGTCTGATTATATGGAGAATAATGTCGAAGTCTGTAATAACTTGTAAATTGCTGAGTTTTATTTCGTTGAATCCGTCTTCGCTCTTGATGTCCTCAGTTATCAACGTTGCGGTTGTTCCTATTATCAGCAGTGTGAACATTATTAGCATTGGTGTCGACAGCACCTGCAAATTTTCCAGGTCTTTTAATATTATTGGCATGGGTGTTTTGAAGTGGTAACTTCCTATATCTGGGTTCATGCTTATGTCTAAGTGCTCGATAATTTTTTACGTATCCTGTGCTTCTGTTTTCATTATAATTTTTCCTTTTCGTGTTAATCCTATTGATGATTCTTTCCTTAGTATACCTTATCCTGTCATGAATTATCTTTTTGTCAATTTTTCCTGCTGCTACGTCTGAAGGCGTTGCTTTCGGGGTTGAATGAATGTTGCTATTGTAGGTCTGGATACACTTGTACATTTTCTCTCTGGTTGAAAAGGTAGGAAACTCTATTTCTGTGATTCTAAATTTTTGTCCTATCGTATTGTGAAACCTTTCGATGTCTGAGTTGCCCGTGTGACTATTGGGTTTGGTAAAGTGAACTTCGACACCTTCTTCTCTTAAGAAGTCCTTCAAATTTACGGAATTGAATTCATTATCGGTTATAAATAGCTTGGGCTTTCCTCTCATTGCAAAATACATCCTTAAAGTCTCGACAAATGTAATGCTGTTTTTGTCTTCTAGGTAGAGTGCTACTGCAAACTTTGAAGACTTATCGACGAAAGTCATGAAGTTGTGTTTCTTAATTGTGTAAGTGTCTAAATGTACTACTTCATTTGTGTCCTTCGGTGTTTCTGTTAGATGGAATTTTGGTTTTATTGGTTTCCTATGGTATTTAGTTTGGCAACATACGAGTATATCGCAATTGTTTATAAATTTTGGAATAAGCTGTTTTAAATTTTTGTGGTATATGAGCCTTTTTAATCTTTCATAGTTTTCGTTGATGCCTGAATGGCCACTTTCTGTGAAGTGATAATTTTTTATATATCTGAAAGATTCGTCCTCGTCTCGCATATCTTTGGCATGATATGAGCATTTATGGAATTTCATTCCTCCATTAAATAATTCTGTTAATTTCTGTTGTACGTCATTGTACTCGCTATCGGGGAGTTCGGAGAAAATTCCCACTTTTCCTGATTTGAGGTATTTTCGAAAAATGTCGGACATGAAACCACTATTTTGTCTTCTAAGCAAATAAATATCTTCCTTTTACTATTAACAATTTCTATCTCTCTATTTTTAAGCTCCGGGTATGAAAACGATTGACTACTGTATCAAGAATTGGAAAGTGATCGGTAAATTCCTTCTCCTGGGACTGAATAGTTGCACAAGTGCTTGTGTTATTAATGCCATCCTCTATCTTTACATCTACATTTGCTAGATAAATATCACCTGTATCATTATTTGTTCTACTTAGGAAGTCGGCTAGGGTATTTTCCTTACCTTTTATATAACCGGTATTAAGGTCGTATTCTCCTAATTTAAGTATCCATCTCTGTAATCTTGGGTTAATATCTTTTCCCTCTGTATTTTGTTTGTAGCCACTTGAGTGGATGGTGATCTGTTAGCAAATCAAAGTTCCTACCATAAACATAGGGTCTAAAATAATTAACCGCCCATACTATGGCAAGGAGTTCCTTTTCTGTCGTTGAGTATTTTCTTTCATGCTCATTAAAAGTTCTACTTGCATAGCATATTGGGTGTCCTGCTTACATTAGTGCACTTCCAATTGCGTAATCACTTGCATCTCTTACAATTTAAAATTTCTTTTTGAAGTCCGGGTACTTCAGCACCGGTGGGGAGATTAGTAATCTTTTTAGTTTGTAGAAAGCATCCATGTACTGTGTATCATGAATGTTGACTTTTACATCCTTATTCAGATATTTAGTCATAGCCTGAGCGATTTTGGCGTAATTTCTTATGAATTTACGGTAGTATCCAGTTGCTCCTAAAAATGCCTTTATCTGTTTCGCTGTTTGCGGCAGCTTGAGTTTTTGTATTGCCTCCACTTTGGTGGGGTTTGGCTTGACACCTTCTGTGGTCAAGATGTGTCCTAAATACTCTGTAGTTGTGGCGAAAAAATTACATTTGTCAATCTGAATTCGAAGGTTGTGTTGCCTTAGCCTATTGAAAATTTGCCTGATATTATCCATGTGTTCCTGGGCTGTGGTGCTGAACACAAGGATATCGTCTAGGTAAACGACACATATTTTATTAATGTAATCCCTTAATACTGAGTTCATAAGCCTTTGGAAAGTGGCTGGGGGATTTTTTAGGCCAAAAGGCATACGAACAAACTCGTAGTGTCCTAGTGGAGTAGAAAATGCGGTTTTCGCCCTGTCTTCTTCTTTAATGAGAATCTGCTGAAAGCCCTTGGCCAAGTCTAATGTGGTGAAGTACTGGGCTCTTCCTAATTTCTCCAGTATGTTTTCAATATTGGGAATAGGAAATTTGTCGCTTACAGTAATATCGTTCAAGGCTCTATAGTCTATAACGATACGCCATTTCTTTTTTCCGGATTTGTGCACTTTTTTAGGGACGATCCATAGTGGTGAGTTATAAGGTGAACAGCTTTCTTTAATGATACCATGTTCTAACATTTCCTTCATTTGTTTATTTATTTCCTCCTCGTGGATTTGGGGGTAGCGATAAATTTTAGAATATACAGGCCTATCAGTTGTTGTCACGATTTCGTGTTTTACCTCATGTGTGTGGGAAAGTATTTGTCCTTCTTGAAAAAATAAATCAGCATTGTCTTTTACGATTACCTGTAGGAGACCTTTTACTTCTTCATTCATTTCCTCC
Organism: Merzomyia westermanni; assembly: GCA_949987695.1. Classification (NCBI taxonomy): domain Eukaryota; kingdom Metazoa; phylum Arthropoda; class Insecta; order Diptera; family Tephritidae; genus Merzomyia; species Merzomyia westermanni. The sequence continues at coordinate 68,132,422 of OX465290.1, forward strand.
CGCAATAGCTTTTGCATAATGGTGCTATCTACCTGTGACTTCGAGTGTATGTATATCCTCGAACTTCTGTGGACATGCATCAATGAATCTCGTTCTAACATTATGAATTTCGATATATCCATCCTTAAGGTTTATAATTGCTTCCATAGGTTTCAGAATATTTTGTCCTAATATTGTGTCGAACTTTTTATTTTTCAAGTTGGTCAATTTCCAACTCATGAAATTGTTTTCTTTAAATTCCTTTGGTAGGGGGGTGATAATATCAGTACTTACCCCACGTTTCCATCTAATGTCCTAAAAGTCATGGGTTTTGTTAGTTTGATTCGTTTGTATTTGAGAAGCTTGTCTTCTCCAATCAGAGATGTATCTCGTCCTCACCGATATTTAATTTAATTAACGGTAGATTATGGGATCGGCCGGAGACCGAAAATTTTCCCCCTTTTCGTGAGCAGCTTCTATATTGTCGACTTACATAGGTTCAGTCCGGCTGTTTTTATATTGCCTTGAGTTCGTGGAATTATTTTGGAATCGCCTACTCTGCTGAGAGTGGCGATTAAATTGGCCAGAGTTGGCTCTTGGTTGTCTGAACTGTCCGGAGTTCTCTGAACTAGTTACTGGTACTTGGGTTTTCTTATCTGGCAAGGGTGTTTGCTGAGAGGAGTGTGGAGATGAATTTTGTGTGAACCTAGTAGGCCTATTAAGCTGTTTTCTTAACATCCCTGTCTCTTCTAGCAGGTAGTATGCGTCTCTTAGGGAATTTTTGCTTCTACTGTATACTATGCTGGCTAAATTGGGGTCTATGCCATTAAGAAAGGTTTTCAAAATTATCGACTCATTGACCGTTGGTGAAAATTCTACAGGCTTATTAGTGTCTTGGTCGTATTTTGTATTGAGTTTGTCTAAGATATTTCTTAAAATACTAAAATAGTCACTTACGTTGTTGTTCTTTGCGGTGATTGCTTGATGGTAAAGGTTATGATATGTTTCCTTAACTCCAAAGTTTCTTATGAGTTCACTTTTTATGCTATCCCAGGTTGGCGTTGGTGCCAAAGTTCGAATTGTATTAAGGGCTGCTCCCTGGATCTTTGTCCTAATGTAGCGTTGGAATACGAACTCTTTGAGAGTCGCATTTTCGTTAAATAGGGCTAGTACTAATTCTACTTCCCTGATGAAGGCGGATAGGTCGTATGATCGGTCACCCCGGAATTCTTTTATCCTTGATGCCTTCTTGATGAGTTCCGCCACGGGTATTGCCAGTTGTTTCTGTTGATTTTCCATACTTGCTTTGAGTTCAGTAGTGAGGTCCTTCAGGATTAGTATTCTCGCTCAATTATTCGGAGGTTTCGATACGTGATGATATTTGTCTTTATGGATTTGCTTGTTTTACTTGTGGTCAAATCTATAGATTTTTGTCCCACTTTATTAGTTAAACTTTGATTGATTTTCACAAATTCACTTGCACAATCTTTTAGAACTTAGTAGAGTTTGTAGTCAAATCTTTAGATTTTTGTTCTACTTCAATGGTTCAAATGGTTCGGTTGATTTTCACAGAGTCACTTGCAAAGTCCTTCAGAACTTGCTTTATTTTGTGGTCAAATCTTTAGATTTTTGTTCCACTTTAGTAGTTCAACTTCGGTTGATTTTCACAGAGTCACTTGCAAAGTCCTTCAGGATTTGCTATGTTTCGCGATCAAATCTTCAGATTTGTATTTCCCGAAACTTTGGTTCTATCAATTCTCCGTTCTATTGATCTCCGTTGACTGCGCCAAACAAGTCTGGTCGAACGACTTGATTTAAAAAAAATCACTTCTTTATTGATTAACGTTCATACATTGATTGCTTTACAAAAGTTCTTACAAGCTAATTTATAATATTTTTATGTTTAGTCATCAAAATTGAACTATTGGTTAAGGTATCGAAGTATTTCATTATTGATTTCGTAAGTGTCAATGCACTTATTTTGTTGTGAGCTAATTGCTTTATTTCTCTAATAAATATTTACGAAATTGTCTTGGTGCAATGCACTTGTTTACTTTATTGGGTGTAGCGTTACGCTGACCAGTCAACCTCAATTCGGTTTTCTGTTGGAGTGGAATGGCCAGGTGACGTAACTCGTGCCAATAGTCCAATGCCCTGTGAGCGCCGCAACTAATCTGAAAAGGTCCCTTCTGTTCACCCTCAGAAGAGTCTAAGATGAAGACACTTGCTTCAAGATAGTAAAACTGTTTAAAGCACATTTTTGGGTAGGATAGCCTCTGCAGGATACGCTAGTGACTAAAATATTACAAAATGGCGACCACATGTCAAATATCTCTAAAACTGTGGAAGTAGTTTACGGTCAAACAGACAGACGTACTGATAGATTTTGCTAAATCCACTCAGCCCAACCCCGATAAATTTGTAATGCTTATTCGTGGATCCATCTCTTCTTCTTCTCATACATATGCACAAACATCGTGCCAAAATTACTTAATTCCAAAAGTACTTAAATTCCATGTTCGTCAAAGATATAAAGAGTGCAAAATCTAAAATATAATTCGAGAAAGAGTAAAATGTTGAATTCTAAAAAAAAGGGGAAAAAAAAGAAGCTTTAATCGCTCTACGCCACACGCAATGGAACAATAGCGCAGCTCGCTTACCACCTGTTCAACATGATTTCACAATTTCGTTAAATTTTTTCATCTCAAAGGATTTTCAATTGTTATTTCATTCTCTAGAATTCCTTAAGGTCAAACACAGAATGACTGATGAGGCACTCAAAGTGCCAGAGGAAAGTTTATGACTGTACAATAACAATAGCCATTGCTCTGACAACTTTAATTACAGTAAAAAAATCAGTAAAATAACATACATACATCTATGTATGTATAGAAAAGGTGTAAGTGTGAATGAAGATAGTTTCGCTTTGAAATTTTACCTGTCAGTAAGCTTAGGTACATACACACAAGCTTACACACATCCCTCACATATGCTCTCGCACATGGAAACTAAAAGAGAACGTACCCAGCTAACTAAAAGTAGGTAAAAGACTTCATTCGAAACTACAAAACCCACATTTCTCGGATCTTTACAATCAGAAATTAGCTCTTTTCCGAATGCAAAAGGAGCGAAAAATCGTTCTACGCGGGCGCCCTAAAAGGAGTCATAAAAAATCATACAAAATGACTCCGAATCCGATGAATTTGGAACTTTTGTGAACTCTTTTTTGAGCCTTTAATTGATGCTTTTCTAAAGCTTTTTTGGAGTATTTTTTGACTCTTTTTAAATAAATTTTTTCCCATTTTGACGGTTTTTGGAACATTTTTGACTCTTTTTGGAGCCTTTAATTGATGCTTTTCTAAGCTTTTTTGGAGTATTTTTTGACTCTTTAATGGTTGTTGGAACCTTTTGGACTATTTTTGGAGCCTTTAATTGATGCTTTTCTGAAGCTTGCTTTTGAGTATTTTTTGACTCTTTTTAAGTACATATTTTTCCCATTTTGATGGTTTTGGTTTCAAAAGTTTTTAAGATTCATATCTGTGTTTTACTAATTAAAAGAAAATACTCTTTTAAATTGTTTATGTTATGTTATTTATATAATTTCGAAGATATAATGCTATTTTATTTATTGTTTACAAATTTTGTGTAAAAATATGTGTATGAGCGAAACAATCTTAGAATATATATTTTTCATTTTAATTTTGTGATCATTTCATTTTAATTTTGTTTAATGTTAAATGTACTTTAAATGGCTCCAACAACCGATATTGATAAACTTTAAGAAAAAATCACTCTTAGGTTCTGTTAGGTAAAAAAAAAAAATCAAAAAATGCTCCAAAACTCTCACGTTTCTCTTTACGCAAACAACAAAAATGATCAGAAAACGCTCTAAATCATTCATATAACTGAGCATTGCAATTTATCCGCTCTATATTATTCATTACTTCTCCCAAGACTCCGTTAATCTTCATAGAAAAGTGTGTTTTTTGATGTTTACTAAATAATACTCCAAAAAAAGCTCTAATTGCGGACTCTTTTTGAATCATTTCGGAGCGCTCTGATTTTGGTTAACTGGGTAGTATTTGAATTTTTCATAATTACTTAAATAGCAAAAAACAGGAGGTAAATCCGAATTAAAAAAAAAAGAAATGGAATTATGCACCTTTATATATTCGTAAGGACTGTGGCAGTAGAACACTGCAAAAAACGTGAAGAGGATAAGGTGAATCCGGGATGAGTCGAAAAGCAGCATGCGAATAATGCTCTCTTCATATGGTCCCTTTATATGGATTAAACTGCACCCGTTCGTTTGAGCATATGCTTAGAATTCTGTCGTATTTTGCCTGAAAGGGTACTATCGAACAGATTGACTATTTACTCCTAAAAGTATGCTGCACAAACTAAAATTTACTTAGACCAACTATGAACTATGAAGGATGAGGGCCTAGTTGGGATCAATTACAGCCCACTGTAGATGAAGGTGTGGACAGGTCCACTTTTTTATTAAAAGGTTAGCTGTTAATTAAGTACCACCCCTAAAGTATGCTATACAAATTAAAATTATTTATCGAAAGAAAGCGTGACTAAGGACTAGTTGGGATCAATTATAAAATACTGTGGATGGAAGTAATGAGAGATAATTCGCATAATCTTTTGCATGGAACTGTTATTCTAACGGTACACTCTATCCCTATAAGTATGCTTTAGAAATTAACTAATTTATTTATTCCTCTGTGCCCATTGAGATACTTGGTGAGATCACCTAACTACAGCCCGCTGCGTACGAAAGAGTTTAATCCTAGCCCACTCTCTTTAAAGATATTTCTCACAATTTATTGCATTAAATAGTCTATTGCAAGTGTGTGTTTGTGTGTGTGTGCGCGATTTTCTATTACTGCTGCATTTCTCGAAATTGCGAGCGCTAATGCGCTGAAAATTTGTAAGTAACAGCAACAACAAAATTGATACGATAAAGTACGAAAGCAGAGTTTTCCCCCACCACTACCTGAACAGACACACCGACACCCACTGCTGATTTGAAGTGCCTGTGGGAAAATGCACTACTCACTACTTTGCTTGGAGTGTTGTTTCTGTGTGCCATGCTAAAACACGAAGTTCCCTTGAAATGTGCTAGCACTGTGGAGAGCCTCTTGTGGAATACAAAGCATGTGCGCCAACAGTCCAATTACCGAGAGAGCGATTTGTCTCATGCCGTCGAATCTACGGATACTGGACTTAAGACGCTGCTTGCCACAGGCATAACTTCTATCGAGTCCAAGGCTAAAAATTTGAGCTAAACTTTTAATCCATTCGTCGGTTTAAGCAATTTTTTTGTAATAAATTCCAAACCTTTCAATTACCTACACCAATTTTAAATTTCTTTTGGTTTAGACTTAAAACTGAACTAAAATTTAAGTCTAAATTTTTTTTATTTATTTCGGAAAGTTTTTTCAATCTATTAAATTTTTCTCTCAACAGTTTTGTGTGCGCCATAGCTCTATGGGTAAAGCAGACGACTCTAATGCGGGGAGCGTCGGTTCGAGTTCTGCCAACTCATACAAATGTTTTTTGATTGTTAAGACATTTTTGGTTTAAGATTTAAACTCTTTTCATCACCATCATTTTCTCGAAAACATAATTTAAATTCTAAACTAAATTTGGTTTGGACACATATGTAGCCCAAAAAAGTTTGGCTCTCCCACCTGTTCTCTGGGAGCTCTCCTCAACTGTAACGGAGCTGACTTCCGTGCTTTTTTGAACAACGCTTAGGCGTTTCAATGCTTGCTAGTTATAGGTGAGAGCTTCTATAATACATGGTCATGGTTAGGTTGGGTTACAGTGGCTGCTAGTTTTCACGCCAGCACACTTAGGCCCCAAAGGTCCCGTTGTAAGGCCACGTAGCAACGACCCCCTACTAAAACCATTTTGTGGGTTCCGCAAAGCGGAAAATTTCTTTTGGTTTTATCCTAGATAATTCACCGAGGTGAATAAAATAACCGGACCCCATGTATTTCAGTAAGATGCTTCACTGTTTTAGGCTCCCCTTCGTCTCTGCAGCTGCTGCGAAAATCATTTAAGCGAAAGCTCAACCTTTCGGCGTGTCTGCCTTTACATATGTGCCCCCTCAGAAGGCCCATAAGTAGTGAGCGTCCCTGTTGTTGTTGTATAGATGCTTCGCCTGCGTATTCGTCACTTATACCTAGCATTGTCTTCAACATCTTCTAACCAAAGTCCCAAGAACTTCGCGGCTTCAATAGCGTTGGACCAGAGTGAGATTGGTGTTAGAAGAGTCTACTCTGTTGAGCAGATGGATTGTGTCATGGTCCCGAATGTCTAGGATTCAGTCTGGATAGGTAAGAGTTAAAATCTTTTCCAGTATCTAGGTCGAAGCTGGGCCAATGTGACTCTTGTCTCCCTTGGTAGTTCGCGTTCCTCTTCGTCAACTGGTAGAGCGCTGATAAAGGAGGTTATCGACTCTATGTGGATGTTGTTGCGGGCCTGCACAATTGGATCAAGCGGCGAGCTTAAGTGGTACCGGATTTCATGTAGCGAGAGTCCCTCCCTATTAAGTCTACTGTAGCAAGCACGTCTTCGAGAGTTGCTCAGCCATATCGTTGAGAGATAGAGTTATAGATCTCAACGACTTTAGAGCTGTTTGGCTATCTGCAAAGATACAGGTATCACCGTTATTGATATTCACTGTCTTCAATATTTCCACAGCTTTCTGAATGGCGGTCAGTCGAAAGCCTATAATAGGTCCCAACTGAGCAGCGTAAACACCACCGTCTAGCTTCTCATCAAGCCTCGATCCACAAATGGATTGAACCGTTGTTATCAGGAAGTCCTCCGGGCCTTATACTCCGTAGTACGAGCTGTACACAGGAAACTGTTTCCTAGCGGGTGTGTTTAGATCTTTCAAACTGATGTATAAATTCACTTGAAAATATTGCACTTTGGTAGAGTGCCCTCTTGAATTTGTAATGAACTTGAGAAAAGGTTAAAAGTGCGAACTAAGAAATACAACAAAAGTGTAAAACAATTAGTAAGACCATAGCTGCGTTGAAATCACGCAATCTATCTAATAGAGCAGCAGAAAGGGTTGAATTTGGAGCGGCAGCTTGGGACTAAACTCTGACTGAACAGATGCAATTTTTCGTTATCAAGTTGCTAAAGAGAGGTGCTGAAATGCTAGCGAAGCCAGAAGGCCAATGCTTGTAAATAAACTAAGCCTAACCAAATCGAGTGGGTGAGTTGCGGCAAGGTTTAGAAGCGCCCCTGTTGCAAAAATCAGAAAGAACAACAGGAAAGATGGTAAATTGTTTATTTGGTTTTCAATATTATCAAATAGCAATTGATTTCGCATATATTTTCTAGATACTGTCTATGTGTTTGACGGAGCAGCCTGAATTATAACACAGTAGAGCTACAAAAATTTTAGGCATAACAAAGTTCTCGTGCTACCTGGCCTGTCGACATATGCCGCACTTGATTAAAACCCCGAAAGAGTTCCGCTTTCCAAGATAAGAAATAGCCCAGGCCCTTTTTTTATTGCTCCTTGAAACTTTTGGAGTTGTGTTACCAGAATGAAAGTCTTTCTGACGACTTGAATCCAGGTCGTAACCGTGCTATGTTCCGAATGTCATGAGAAAGCTTATTCGCATCTCTGATTTATTCAGCCACTAAGTTTCGCTGAACCGCTCTTAGCCTATTTTGGCTGCCTCGTATCAAAGCGTACCAGCTATTTCTGATAAGAGAGAATACCAATGGACCGACCGCATGTATGAAAAAAAAGTATAACCGTTTCATGGTTGGCCTTTGCGCCTTGAAAAGAGTCAAATATCGTGTTTCATTGTACGGGTGCCACATAGTGCTTGACCCTAGGCAAGAGTGTAAACGCTTCCACCGATTATTAGCCTCGCTATATTCTTGCGGCGCAAGAACCTCCTTCACCACTGAGACAAGGGCTGAAACACGCGGAGCAAACTCATCGCTCACCTCGTTTCCCAGTATGTTACGAGGCCCCGGCACTCATATTAGAGAAACCTTATGTCGACTTGTCAGATTCATGGTCCAGGCTCGATGTTATCGTTGATGACCCGAGAGCCCGAAGAAGTGTGGCTGTCAGAAAAGGAGGAAATTAAATTCTCAATCACCTACTCGGTGCCATTTGTTATACATTCTCAAACATTGGAGAAAAATTGGAAAGAATGTTCGATACTTTCAAGGCCGGATAGTTGTTTTTTCGACGTTTGGTGGGTGTTGCTTTTGCTTCTCCGTTTTTAAATGTATCTGACATTAGAACATTGACGTTTACTGTGGTTTTTGTTATTTTCTACCGCTTTAATCACAGTTACAAATCCCGGCCCGTTTCGACGGGTTTCAGAACTAATAACAGACTGAGTCCGATTTTAATCATTATATCTCCCATACCAGATAAGTTGACTACATGGCTTATTACAGCTCTCATTATTACCTTTCGTTTAATACCCATAATGCAATAACACATTTTGGCCTAATTTGGTCCACAAATTGGTCGATATCTCGAAAACTGGTTGAGCTGTCGAAATAGATCATATCTTAAACTTTAAGTTAAATGTCTAGTAATGCAGTGGCGAAAGTTCCATTCAATGCCAATAACCATTTTTTGAGTGATCCGCGAGCAAACATACAGATATACAGACGAAAATGTTAAAAAGTGTTGTTTTGGCTTCTATTGACTTAGTAATGATCCCTCCTATCAATTTTTCCTGAATATTTGCAATGTACAGACATCGACCTTTTAAAATTTTATTATATTCACAGTAATTCGATTAAGTCGGTTTTCTACTCAAACCGGGTTTATCAGATTCGTAGCTTTTTTTGTTGTTGTTGTTTTCATAACCTACCCAACCATCTTTTCAAGGTTGAAATCCTTCTACTCACAAGCACATTTAAGAAATAGTTGGGCGCCCAAACATTTCCTTGATAAATTAGTGTAGACAAAAACCATGGAAATTTCGTAGGTAATAGTCTTGCACCCTCTGTTGAAGAATATTACAGGCTGTAGGTACTTAGTAATTAGTAGAGTTAATATAAGTAAATTTCCGTTGTTGGAAGTTTTTAGCGAGTCGTATACAAAGATTACAGCTAGCAATAAGCTACTGTGAAAAGTTTTCGTTTCGGACCGTTTACACCTGAGGTTTGTGTTGCTGCATTACTTTACACAGCTGTACATGCATGGTTTTCTATTACTTATAAACTTTTTACGCGATTAATCTTTTAAGCAATCAAATAAAAACAAAACAAAGAATGAAAGCAGAGATAATACGTAAATGTTTAGGGGGAAATATTAAAATAAATGCAAAAAGTTGTGAGTGTGAAATAAATGTGTAACTAAAACGAGTTGTAATTGTGCGAAGTTACACGTAAGAGTCGTTAGTCGATTTGGGTTCAAATGTAGAAAGTTTTCTTTGCAATAATTTACCAAAGTGCAACAATTAGCAAAGGGAGATATTCGAAATGAGAAATGTAGCGAAATGCAAGTTCGGCAAAAGCTGGCAACTAAACTTAGTTCATTACACTTGGAATAGAATGAAATTTCAGATGAAATTAATTACTCCCGTAATAGAGAGTTTAATGGAGTACTTCGGAGATGAATGGTTAAAAGTTAATGTATTAAGAGCTTTCGAAGCTTAAGTTCATTGTATGTGGCAATACAAAAATAGAGCTATTTCGATTTAAACGTTTTTGTGCTTTTCCATTATTTTAAGGGGTGATCTTTTTGAAAACAAAAAAAAGGCGTGAGTACCAATTACTCGTAGAGTTTGATGTGACATAAATTTTATTATATCCGGCCTCGCCCAGTGGTTGAACTTCAACCACAAAACTTTATCTTATTTTAGTTATTAGCTACTCCTTTCTTGGCCTTCTTTCCCTTCTTTTCTATGCTGCTCCTTTCCTTTGATATTTTTTTATTTTATTTGCTTTAATCGTCTCTCAACAGTCTCTATTTTTTATTTATTTTATTCCACTTTATTTTTTTATTTCTTTTTTTACTGATCCTTTCCTTCCCTTTACTTTCCTTTTCTTTCCTTTCCTTCCCTTTAAATTCCTTTTCTTTTCCTTTCTTTCCTTAAATATCTTTTGCTTTTTTCCTTTCCATACCCTTATCATAGTTATTTTAATTAATTTATTTCATTTAACTTTATTTTAATTCATTTTTATTTATTGTATTTTATTTTAAGTTATACAAGTTAATTTTTTTGTATTTCATTCCATAAGTATAACTTCAAAGATTACACAAACAAAACAAATCAACTACCGTGCTTAGTATTCTGAGCTTAAAATTAATTAAAAATCAATTTAATTAATTAATAATTTATTAATAAATTAAATTAATTAAAAAATGAATAATCACTTATTTTGTTTTTGTAAACACTGTATGTTTATGATAAAAGCAGCTGCCTTCGTCTTTTACCAGTTGATATCATTCATCGTGTTTAGGCACGAATACCGAGTAATAACAATCAGCAAAGCACTTGCATACACACACACCCACATAAGCAGAGCGTCACATACATAGAAGCAAAGCAGTCAAGCAAGATTTTTGGCACGAAAATAAATTGATTACTTGTGGCACCTATAAAGGAAAAGCAAGCACAAAAACATGGGGGCGTGGCATAGTTATACTACAGTTACATATATGTATACCTTCATAAAGGACAGATATAACAAAATTTTCAACTGGAACAAATAATATCGGAGTGAAAGATTTTAAAATTTCAGCACGACTTTCAAAACTCAAAATTTTACTTGGTTAAATTATTAAAACATGTAAGTTCTGAGCATGCTATAGTTATTAAACCCGCATGATTACCCTGTAGGACAAATCTCTATATTTCAACTGGTGAGTTTCGCAATCGATACTCAAAAATAAAATACACATTCTCTCATTGGTATAATGTCTTCGGTTTTCGAGCACAACAGAACACTGAAAACCCATTCCGCGCAAAATTCAGGGGTAACTGCACCATCTGGTAATAGCCCCATCGAGAAAGTTGGTCTTCTTACCTCGCTAATTTGTTCTACAAAGGATTGAAGTTAATAGTGTCAACTAACGTAAATGAAAGCAAGAGACTTGTAGTGATAGGTAAAGTACGTTACCTACGGATGAAATGAGCCATTGAGTTCCACCTCGGAATATGAATAAATAATCGATTTTTATTTTAATCGATTGTTTTAGTTATTAATTTTTTTAACGATTTTATTAATGGTAAAAATCGATTTATAATAAATAGGCATTTAATAACAAAAAATCGATTATTATCTTCAAAAATCGATTTTTCACAAATCGATTTTTCACAAATCGATTTATCTGAGTTCCGACTCCAGATCACATACCTCGTTCCACGTTACAGCAATTTTTTAGAGATGATCAGAGTAATATTTTAACACAGTGGAAATGATATTGAAATATATTGAAATCACATACATGAGATTTGAGAAATATTGGCTCAGCCTGCAGTCGTTATAAGCCACGATGATTTTTAAATCACAGTGAAAAAATCACCGAAATCGGCTTTGGTCCCTTTACAGCCTAACGTAATCGCTAAAAGAATGAGGAAATTTTTGAAAGCATCTCTAAGAACTTTTATAAGTCGTAGTAGGACATTAAAAATATGCATTTTCGCACAGTATCAATTAGATTGAAAAATTTTAGTTAAAAACTAAAGTTGCTTGGTAACCTAATTATATACTGTTGGATTGGTGACAATCAAGTTCAGATCGAACTCTAGTTCTTAACCAGAATTTACGCACACCAATTATTGATTTTCCTACAGGGTGCAACTGAAAACCAATGAAGCGTAAACACGCCGCACACACATTCAGAGATAATAAAAAAACCCACATCAACAGAAAAGCAGACAATTCAACAAGATTCTCGGTGATCCAAGACAAATCTATTGATTTGGAAGCAAAAAATAAAAACAATCTAATCTATTTGGAGTCAAGTCTGCGTGGTGAATGAGCTAATCGAATTAAGTGCGGTGTTGTGTTGATAATTGAACAGTCGATTGATAGTGAGTCAGTCACTCAGCAAACAAGCCAACCGTGCTGTCTCCAGAGCTTAAGCTGACAAGTGAAAAATGCGGATAAAAAAAGAGCACACAAAATGCAATTGAGGTGTCACATAGCTATTTGCCAATGATTTAATATAATTTTGTTGTACTAGAAATAGATAAAATGATGCTAAATTAAAATTAGTTACTGTTGGCTTTAAGCGATTATTTAATATATAAAACTATTTAATTCTTTGATGCGATTTGTTAAGCTTTTCCGATCTAACCTACTGTGGTGCAAATAAAACTAGTTTGTTTCACCTTACAGCCGACGTTTCGCCAATTTTCCTTGGCTTCTTCAAGGGCGATTATTTAAAAGGTGGTTCGAAATAGAAACTAATTACTGCTTAGTTGTAAAATAATTGATACCATCTTATGTGGTAAGCTTGTCAAACTTTGTTTGTTTTTAAGGAAAAAATTTAATGGTACAAATTTTTATGAAAGTTTTCTCATCTAGCCTTTAATTTTAATAGTCACTTTAAATTTATTGGCCACTACATCTTACCTTAATTTCAAGCTGACCTGTTAAATTCGATTAGTAATCAAGTAATTAGACGGCTTTTTTAATAGGTAATGATTATTTTAATTGTTTTTCAAGAAAAGGCAATTATTAATTGATTACGATTAAAAATAATCATGATTTTTTACGATAGTAGGTGGTGGTAGTGTTGCCGGCCTACCGGCCTACCACACCGAAGGTCCATGGTTCGAGCCCTGGTACAGGTAACATCAAAAGTGATTTGAAAAAAGTTTTTCAAAAACGGGGTCGCCCCTCGGCAGTGGTTTGGCAAGCTCTCCGAGTGTATTTCTGCCATGACAGGCTTCTCAGCAAAAATTCGTCTCCTTTGTAGATGCCGTTCGGAGTCGGCAAAAAACTGTAGGTCCCACCAATTTGTAGGGAAAATTCAAATCGGCACACCACAAATTGGAAGAGAAGCTTGGCGAAAAAATCTCTTAGGAGGTTTATGATGATATACCTGTTGTATATCGCGCCATAGAGAGAGAGAGAGAAAAAAAAAAAAAAAAATTCAAATTATCAAAAACAAAATGTTTTGATTACTTTTGATTATTTTCGATTATTTATTTTTTTTTTTTGATTATTTTTGATTATTTTGAGTTTAACTATTTGCTATGTGTATATTTGCTTTCTTCCACAGCAATACTGAAAAAATCAAATATAATAAAAAAAAAATTTTTAAATAAAAAAAAAATTCTAAAATTATTAAAAGTAATCAAACAAATTTTTTTTGATTATTCAAAATTTTTTTTATTAATCGTAAAAAATAATGACTTTTGTTATTCTTTTTTAATTAATTGGAAAATAATCATTTTAAAATTGAAAGTTATGGTAATTAATTATTAAATGGATTCTCAAGAAAAGAATTAATCAAACCGGTAATCGTTACGATAAGAAATCACTATTTAACAGGTCATTTTTCATTTTACCTGCTTCCCAAACTCCTCATCGAACGGCCATACATAAAAAAAATTTGTTTTGATTGCTTTTGATTATTTCTGATTCTTTTTGATTTTAAAAAAAGTTTTTTTTTGATTATTTAGGAATTTTTTTAGTATTGTTGATGCTTCTAAAACAATACTGAACAAAATCAAAATTAATAAAAAAAATAAAAAAAGTAATCAAAACAACTTTTTTTGATTATTATACCTAGTAGCGCTACGCACACAAGGTATATTAACTTTAGTCGCGTAACGGCAGTACGTAACGGTATAAACGGATCGAGATAGATACTGACTTATACATATCAAAATGTTCAGGACGAAAAGAGAAATTGATTAAGCCATGTCCGTCCGTCCGTCTGTGAACACGATAACTTGAGTAAATTTTGAGATATCTTAATGAAACTTGGTATGCGGGTTCCTTGGTACTCATCTCCGAGCTATTTAAAATGGGCGAAATCGGATGATAGCCACGCCCACTTTTTATATATAGAATATTTTCGAAAACACAAAAAAAAATATTATTCAGTACATAATACACCTATAAGGATAAACCGCCCACTTTTGATTAAGTCAAATTTCTCTCTCTCTATGGCGCGATATACAACAGGTATATCATCATAAACCTCCTAAGAGATTTTTGCGCCAAGCTTCTCTTCCAATTTTGTGGTGTGCCGATTTGAATTTTTCCCTACAAATTGGTGGGACCTACAGTTTTTTGCCGACTCCGAACGGCATCTACAAAGGAGACGAATTTTTGCTGAGAAGCCTGTCATGGCACAAATACACTCGGAGAGTTTGCCAAACCACTGCCGAGGGGCGACCCCGTTTTGAAAAACTTTTTTCAAATCACTTTTGATGTTACCTGTTATAGTGCACTATTCCACAAAACTTTTTATGCCATAACTCCGCCAAAAATTGATTTGTCGGAACGAAATTTCGTGATAATGTTTTATATATAAAGGTAACTGCTTGCTGTAAAAATGGGCGAAATCGGTTCATGTCCACACCCAGTTTTTTAACATAGTTCTGAAAAATTTTTTTGGAAAATTTCAAAAGCGATATTTCTACGACCAAGCAAGTTATATCAATCAGATTTTGCACACATATTAAGCTTTTTATGAAAAACTTGACCGGAAAAAAGTTTTGTCAATTATGAAGAAGTAGGCGTGGCGCCACCCACTTTTCAGCATAAAAAGTCTGTTATATTCAAAGTCGATTGCTTGTAGTTTGAATTAGATATTTCAATGAAAATTGGTCAGCTGCTTCTTAGTAGTATGTATTATACTCCTGCCAAAAATTAGCCAAATCGGGAAACACACAAGCAAAATATTCGGGCACGTAGTTAATGCCCCAATGCAATAGGGAAGTTGTATATCTTTTTTGATATTCATACCTTTCATGAACATTAAATCTATGTAAGTATGAGAACAAGAAGAGAAAAGTTCACTAAAATGATCAGTACGATGAGTGGAGTCGATTTAGCCATGCCCGTCTCTCGATACGTCTATCTGTCTGTCCGTCTGTCTATTGGAACGCCAATACGAACTGAAAGTATTAAAATAGACCTGCGTAAATTGGGATGCCATAATAGATCACTAATAGGTATATAATGTTCGGTTCCACCTGAACTTAGACTTCCTTACTTATTTTAATTTTTTTTAATAATTGTAAAAATCAAAGTTTTTTTTTGTTTCTTTTTTTAGTTAATTGGAAAATGATCATTAAAAATTGAAAGTAATTGAATTAATCAAGAAAATAATTAATCAAACTGGTAATCATTACGATAAGTAATCATTCTATAACAGGTCTAATTTGAAGTGATTGTTGGAATCCTGTTTCATTTTTTATTGGCCGTTTTTTAATCGTCCTTTTGATGATACATAAATTATTTTTGAATTGAAAGCAACAAAAAAATATGAATTTTTATTTGCTATCTCGCAACCCACAAATTCACATTTATTTAATTTTGTTATTTTATTCATAAGTCCGCTAATAGCTTACGAAAAAAAGGCTTTTGCTAACTTCCTAAATTTTTCTAGTGCAGATGAACAAAACAGTGATTTTATAAATTGACAGTGATTGGTTAATTATCAGCAAAGTGTTTACAAATTTTATTTCTATATCTTAAACGTTAGCAAAATGCTACTAAACCTGAAGTCAGTATAAAGAAAGAGCTCCAAGAACGGGCCGAATTCTTGGATATGACCACTGATAACTCAATCGATACACATCATCATCTGAATGATTTTCCCATGACAAGAGACAAAACATTATAGCCATCACTAAGACCACATTGTTCCATGTAACATAAGAAGGAACAAAGAAAATAAAAATGAAAATCACTAACACTTCACACAAAGATACTATCGACATTCCGATGTTGATTAGTAAGCGTGTAAAGCAACTAAGTGAAAACCAGGTGTGGGATATCAATGGGAACAGCGAGTTAAGTGACAGGTGATTGATGACGAACCCATTTGAGTGGCGGCAAAGTCAGTTGGCATTAAGAATGAAGCGCCGATTTGAAAGCGAACGAAATTGTTAATGAGCTATTAAACAGGAAAGCGGCACTCGAATTAAAATTGACGACAGGTGAAGTCAATTAGGAATACATTCAGTGCCTGGCGACGTCAATAAATTAATTCAATTTAACTAAGTGATTTGGATGAAATTAGTAATTTAGAAGATAAAATGTGTATCTTAATGTATCAAAAGAAAATAATATAAAAGCGTAATACTCTGAGGGAAATTTAATGAGAAAAATTAATCAAGTTAATAAAGTTCTGTTATTTGATATGTCCTCTCAGCATTCGCCTACAATTGACTTAGTCCTATTTTAATCGTTATATTGCCGAAACCAGAAGAGATATGGAACTTAATCACATCGCTTATCGCAGCACTCATTAGCACCTTTCGCTTGATACCCATATTATACTAACACATTTTGGTCACCCTGGTGCATATATTGGTCGATAAATCCGAAAACGGGCGGGTTCTCGAAATAAGGTATATTTTAAATTTAAATTAGCTCTACATACAGACAGCTAAAAATTACTTTACAATTTAGGAATGATACGAAACGTTCATTCCCATACCGAACCGTCGGAATTTCGAATTGATAGAAACTTCTGGTTTCAATTTGGGTTTAGGCTATTTGAATAAAAAAGAGGTTAATTTTCTTCGGAGAGGTTTACTTTTTTACCAATGTTGAAATTGTTTGTCAAGTCTGAGAGGATGCATCCTTTAACGCACTTTTTTCCATACAAATTTCATTAATATGCGTTGGTCACAGTTAGCCACCCTGAGAAAAATACAATAAGTCTAGGATGAATCCGGGTTAAGTGTTAAACAGATCTCCTTTGTTCCCTAAGGGGTACGGTCGGAGAATTATACTTTAAATAGCTGTTAGTAGGCTACGCAAATTAATGTATATTGGAACGATTTTCCGTCATCCCTTGTCAAATTAGGTTTTGTAACAAACCGGTTTCGGCGTTCTGCCATCCTCAGTGTTAGAACGAAACTAAAGACTGAGGATGGCGGAACACCGATACCGATTTTTTACAAAACTAAATTTGACAAGGGATGACGAAAAATCGTTCCAATATACATCAACTTTTCACCCTGTCGGAAAATCAACAAAGCAAAATAAATACACAAATTAAAATCGACTTATCCCAACTATGCCTCTAATTATAATTTTATTATAGTCCGCTGTACACAAAAGGTTTTCATCGCGGACTACTCTCTTTAGAGATCAGTCGCACGATTTTTCGCAGGGCATGGTGGTAGGGTTGGTATACAGGAGACAAAAATTTGTAATTGTGTTGAAAACCGAGTTTGTACCTCAGCAAAAGTGGTTGACCATGTTAGGTAATGGGCGTACCTTGGATGAATGAAATTCGACAGTTTTAAGGTGAATATAATTTCACGTTCTCGCAAATATGTTCACCATAGGAAAATATATCTCACCCTACTTCTTTGCTGTCATTTGTCAGAACCGATTGCTATCGAAGGAAATTTATTTAGAAATGGACCCTTGTAACGTGAACTTTAGGCGTATTCGAAAAAACATTAGCTTCGCCTATACATTTGCTTCAAAAGTCACAATACCAGCCTTAAGCGCTGATAAAAACCACTTTTAACATTATGGCACTGAAACTTCTTGTTAAATGTAACTAGATATGAGTCTTTTGTACGCTGCTGAGACTTACAGTTTCGGTTCCCATACCGACAAAACAAATTCAAAAAATGCGTTCCCGCTTTTAGTTGAGGTAAATCTGCACTATCGTAACAACCTTAGTATAAATATAAATTTTGTTTTTGAAGAGAACTCGTTACAATTACGACTCTTGCTGCTGATTTGCAATATTTAAACTTCAAAGCACCAACTATGTACGCTATAAATAAAATTCATGAAAGAGATAAGAAAAGAGAACTAAAAGAGCAATACCAAAGTATTTTCATGGATACATATATACATACATTTGTACGATTTTATTTATTTGTTTATAAAGCGTTAAGCTGAAGTGCACATTTTGCCACAAGATCGCTCGTCGTTTCCGTAGTGTAGTGGTTATCACGTGTGCTTCACACGCACAAGGTCCTCAGTTCGAACCTGAGCGGAAACAAGCAATTTTTTTTCCGTAATACATTTTTCGAAACAAAATTTTTTTTTTGTAATTTTTGTTTCAAAATCTGGTAATAATTTTAAAATTTTCTTTTCGTATTTTTTGTTTGATAAAGAAAAGTGTTGCATGAAATTGCTTACCACTTCAAAATGACCAAATAATTACGCTACTGAGGGCAACAGCGAAAGTGAATGTGACTCACCAAAAAATAGGAAAAAAATAAGAGGAAAAAAAGGAAAAATAGACGAGCAGTAAAAAGGAGCACACAAAATTGTGAAAAAATGCACAAAATATAGCCAAGTCAACAGTAAGAAATCAATTTTTCGTTACGCGCCATCAACAGCTTTTGTTTGCTTTGCTTTTCAGTTGATTGCGTTTGTTTGGACTTTTTGGACTTTTTGGTTGCTCCGCACCCATTTTATCGTGCATCGAAAACAAACAGGTTGCTCAGTAATGAAGTGGTTACGTTTCACTTGATGCCCTCTATAGTCAACCAATTCTAATAGAATATTGAATGTTCCTTTTAGCATGAAATCAAAACAATGCCATAGCAACGATAGTATCTTACTACGACAAAAAATTAAATCAGTGAAAAACAAATAAAATAATAATTGAATTTATATAGAAAACCCACCAAAAAACTGCGAAAAAGTTTTAAGTTAGTTGGGATAACAATTAATTGGTATGAACTTAAAATTTATAAAAATTGCCTTATTTTATATAATACACTTTATTCTATTCGTATTTGGGTTATATTACAACCAGACCTGTGAAATTTGATTAGTAATTAGTAATCAATTAATTAGACGGCTTGTTTAATTGGTAATGATTATTTCAATATATTTTCAAGAAAAGGCAATTAGTAATAGATTACGTTTAAAAAAAAATCAAAAATTATCAAAAAAAAAGCAAAACAAATCAAAACTAATGAGAAAAGAACAAAAATAATCAAAAAACAAGGTGTTTTGATTAATTTCGATTATTTTTAACTTTTCTTTTTTGTTTATTTTTGATTATTTAAAATTTGTTTCATTATTTTTGATGTGTATATTTATGTGCTTCTAAAACAATACTAAAAAAAATCCAAAATAAACAAAACAATTTTTTTTTTGATTATTTTTGGTTTTTTTTATAATCGAAAAAAATGAGAATTTTTTTTTTTTGTTAATCAATTGAAAAATAATTAGTAAAAATTTAAAGTAATTGGTAAACAATCATTAAATGGATTCTCAAGAAAGTAAGTAATCAAGCCGTTAATCATTAGGATTAGTAATCATTATGTAACAGGTCTGATTACAACGCATTCCCTGTATTCAGGTATTATCGTAGACAATTATTCACGCAATCTATGTATATCATTTCGTTTTTCACTATATAAATTAGTGATTAGTAAGTTTTCTTTGCGTTTTATATGGTTCTGATGCTTTTAGGCTAATACATTATAGTAATATATAATAAATTATTACAGTCAACAATCAATCAGCCGTTTTTTACAACCCCATATTCCTTGTTCTCGATACACTATGTATATATTTTTATGCATCTTTGTTGATTATTTATGTATGAACTACTTAATTTTCCTACTTAATTGGTGAGGTAGTAACGTAATTGATGGGCATAAATACGGTGAACACATTTCATTAGCCGCGTACGTAATCGATCAAGTTCAAAATATGTGGCAACCTTACACTTACGCGAGGTGAGTTCTGTTACACGTATAAATGTATACGCACAGTGTATGCATACATACATCCCTGTCGAACCCAAGTTTCGAATGAATGGTGTTTGGGTGGGATGGAAATGAGCGTTCAAATTGTTTGCCCGAATACTAACCGAGTGTATCGGATTAGCATCCCAATCAGGTAATTTGTTTTCTGTTCCTTTAAATTGCATTTTTTCCCTTTCCTACAATTTCCATCCACTTACTTTCCTCTTCTTTTTGTTTCCTTTCCTCCCCGTTCCCATTTAATAATACTGTTTTAATGATTTTTAGCACTTAATTTAATTTGATTTTAATCGAATCGATTCGATTTGTTTTTTTTTTTTAGTTTCTTTCATTTTATTTTTTTATTTTTTTTTTCCTTTCTTATTTTTTCTTTTATATTTTTTTTATTTTTCTTTATTTTATTTTATTTTATTTTATTTTATATTATTTCATTTTATTTTACTTTACTTGATTTTATTTCATTTTGTTTTATTTTATTTTACTTTATTTTATTTCATTTTATTTTCTTTTATTTTACATTATTTTATTTTACTTTATTTAATTTAATTTTATTTTATATTATTTCATTTTCCTTTATTTTATTTTATTTCATTTTATTTTACTTTACTTGATTTTATTTCATTTTGTTTTACTTTATTTTATTTCATTTTATTTTCTTTTATTTTACATTATTTTATTTTACTTTATTAAATTAAATTTTATTTTATTATATCTTATTTTTTATTTTTTATTTTATTTTATCTTATTTTATTTTATAAAATTGTATTTCATGTTAATTTATTTTATTTGATATTATTTTATTTTATTTCATTTATTTTTTTTAAATTTTATTTATTTATTTATTTTTTATATATATTTTTATTTTATTTTATTTTATTTTATTTTATTTCACTTTATTTTCTTTTCTTTTATTATATTATATTTTATTATTTCATTTTATTTTATTTTATTTCATTTTATTTGATTTTATTTCATTTTGTTTTATTTTATTTTATTTCATTTTATTTTACTTTATTTGATTTTATTTCATTTTTTTTTATTTTATTTTCTTTTATTTTAAATTATTTTCACTATCCTATTTTGCTGGCTCGATGTCCGTGTTTTATAAATTAAACACAATTGTTTCTTTTTTCAAAAAACCGATATATTTCGATTGCTCTACGACAATCGTCTTCAAGGTTACAGAGCTAATAAAAACATAATAATAACTATTAACAAATATACATATCAAACATTTAACATATTTACATACTTTTCTTAACACGTCTGCTCTGTGTGACGTGGAGTCTTTTCGTCAGCAGGTGTTTGTATATATGAGCGGAATGGTCCAAATCACTCTTATAGTTGAGTCGTATGTTTGTCGGTACGTTGATAATATTGTGACGAATTCGATGATTCCTTAATTATCAATCCTGGGTTCGATCACTATAAAGTCAAATAAACACACGCACAGATATTGTAACTAATAGCTAGTTTTATTTACTAGTAATAAACGCAAAACAATTTTAAGAGTTTGGTAACTTTACAGTAGTTAACTGAACAACGCTTGAAAATAAACTGATCAACCTGCCTTGCTTGGTCACCGCCTTATATAGTCCAACAGGGTGCTTGCCTACGCACCGAGAACTTTCTTGGTTGTTCGCTTTTCGTGTTCTGGAAGGGTCGGTCTTATTTATTAGCATCTCCTCTTTGCATCGTATTCGCAAACACTCGCGCCATCTCTCTTCCTCTTCCTAGTTATACGCTTGCATGCATAAGCGTAGCCATCGTTATCTCGGTTGTGTTAACTAGTGGTGGGAGTGTTATTGAGTTAGGGATGGTACATGCTTGAGAATAATCGCCACAATATGTAACATTTCAAGAGTAAATCGTTTATTATAGTGTTGTTCTTGGTGCAGTATTTTGGTCTCATCAAAGTAAGGTATGTGGCCGCTAGTTGCACAGTGGGCCATGAGTGCAGTTTTGTGATCATTTAGTTGATGGCATTGTTTTAAATCAGATCAAACGGTTACTGTGAATGGTGAGCGCTACAGAGCAATGATCAACGAGTTCTTTTTGCCGCAACTTGATGAATTGGGATTGGAAAACATGTGGTTCCAACAAGACGGTGCAACAGCACACACTGCACGTGCCACAACCGATATGCTGAACATCGGAAGCGTACTTTTGCGCCACCTTGTATTTGATTTGGTTTTATTGAAAATACTTTTTAATGTGTTAGAAGGCTTATGTGCTATTTTTACGTTTTATTTGTTATAACAGTTACACTTGGCTAGATGCTCTGACAGTTGTGGTACATAAGCCAGCGACTTCAAAATAAAAGGTTTCTCGGGGTTTTGAATGTTTTTTGGAAGTTTAGCCTTTTTTATTAACTTTTTAATTGTGTATTTCGGAAAATCGTTATTTCTTAATATTGTGAATATTTCTTTCTTTATTTTATCGCGGCATACTTTATTTATAAAATTGTATTTTATTTTAGTTTATTTTACTTTATTTTATTTCAGTTCATTTTATTTATTTTTTTGTTATTTTTTTTACTCGACTTTATTTCATTTCACTTTATTTTATTTTATTTCATTTCATTTTGTTTTATTTTATTTCATTTTATTTTACTTCATTTTATTTAATTTCATTTTATTTTACTTTCATTTATTTTTTTTTTTCATTTCATTTTATTATATCTTATGTTTTATTATTATTATATTTTAGTTTTTATTTTATCTTATTTTATTTTATAAAATTGTATTTTACTTTAATTTATTTCATTTTATTTTGCTTGATTTTATTTTATTTTATTTTATTTCATTTTATTTTATTTTATTTTGTTTTATTTTATTTTATTTCATTTTATTTTATTTGGTTTTATTTTATTTTATTATTTTCGTTTATTTTACTTTGTTTTATTTTATTTTATTTTATTTTATTTTATTTTATTTTATGCAATGTTATATTCTTTCAAACCCTAGGTTTTCAGTTTGAAATTTCTCACAAAACCTTAAATTACCTTTTTACACGGGGCCTCAATAGATTATTTTTTACTTTAAACGAGTAGCTTTCTAAGCAATTTAGCGTTTAAACTTTTCCAAAATTTTGTTTGCAAATGCCCATTCTGTAAAAACCACAATTCATTTGTTGCTATACAAAATTGGGGAAACCGAAGAGCTCATCGGAGTGTCAAAATTGACACATGAAAACAATGGTTATGCCAACAGATGTCGGCGGTTGCACAATATTGCGATAAAAATAAATATAATTTGGAGTTCAGCTTTTTGATAGGCCAATGGTTAACAGGACATACCAAAATTTGTCTGATGCAGAAGTCTATCAGCTTCTGAAATGTCTCCATAAGACATAGCTATATAAAAAAAAAGCTTTTAATAATTAATTTTAAATTATTCAAAAACAAAAACATAATAATTTTCATATAAAAAAGTAAGTATACCTGGCCTACCTGGTTATACATAACCTTAGTTTTAAATAAAAATAAATAAAAAATCCAATTTTTTTTTTACATATTTTAGGAACATATAATTCCTCAAACAAATGCTTCAAATATATCAAACTTAATCATTGCACAGTAGTAAATACGAGATTAATCATGATATTATAAAATCAGATCCGGAAAATTGCGGGACTATTAAAATCAAAAAATTGTCATCCCTAGTAAAAAACATATTCGTATATAATCGAAGGTGGAAAAACGCGAATTCCAACTGTTAAAACCCTGTTGCTCTTTCCGTTAAGCATGTAAATGCCATTAAGATTGTAAGTGTATATTATGTATATGCTTCCATGTGTAAATACACTTAATTTTACTCAATGTACTCTATATGGACGTAAAAGCAGCTGTATCGGCAGTATTTACAGTAAAACTTTTTCTCGGCAGCCCGTTGGTCAAATGACTGCGCGCACTTACTTTGGCTTCTGGTTTTGCGTGAAATCAGTCAACCATTTTCCTTTCTCTTTAATTGCGCGGAGTGGTTTTTGCTTTCGAAAATTCAGGATATAAGTACAGTTGTGTTCAATATAGTAATAGTGAAATTATTATTATTAGAAAAGTTTTGCGTGCGAAGTTTTATAGCTCAATCACTTTTAGCAATGTGCAAGCTAGAAGTTCCTCAAAATTTTCCCTGCATTTTTATAACTTTTTTTGTCAAGTATATTAGGTATTTTTTTTCATACAAAATAAATTTTTCTTCATGCGTTGTATGGAGGAAATCACTCAACACCGTTGACGTAAAAAACTCTGAAAATTCAGGAAATTTTTGAGCGTGTTATAACTTGCACAATGTTATATTAAAATTGATTGGTCTATAAAACTGCGTACTCAAGACCCTGCTGGAAATTCTGTTAATAAATTTGAAGATTTTGATGGCAATTTTTTAAAGTTTAATTAATTTTCCTGAACTTTGTGTTAACTTTAAAATTTCTTTTTATGTGGCTTTTATTATAGAATTCGATATGTTTTAAATAAAAATTATTAAAATCACAGCTTCTTTTTATTTCGTCGAATGAAATCCATTTTTTTCCCCCTTTTTTCATTTTAATTTCACTACTATTGAACACAGCTGTATTTTGGTGTATCGAATTTCAGAAAAGAAAATATTTTGTATTATATACCTTTAACGTGGCTGTAGTTTGTGTAATACATGTTCAATGTTTTTTTATAATAATAGATTTCTCTTTGCGCCCACTTTTAATCTTTATTTATCAGGCATTGAACTTGTTAGTTTTTGATTGAAATATTTAAGAATAAATAAGTACAACCTATTACAGTAGGTATATCGAAGTTGAGCGTTAGAGACTGGTATTTTCTGAAGCAGATGCTATACTTGTTGTGTTTTTGTGTCGGATGACACCACTGTTGTCGATAAATTGTTTTTCCAAGAGTTCAGTAAATGCGCTAGTGAAAAGCTTCATGTTGAAGGTCCACCACTCTTTAAGTTTAAGTGTTCATCTGGTCAACGATTTTGCTAACGAACCAGCTGTTGTTTCTTTTGAAGTTCTTGAAGGTTCATAAGTTCATTCGCCTGACAGTAATATCATATTGATATGTACATATTTTTAAGCCATTTAATGCTTGCAATTTATTGTTTGGAAATAATCGTTACCAAATGGCACTACAGCTTTCTAATGCCAAAAAAAGGAAGGGGAGAAAAATAAAATATGTAAAGCAGGGTCAAAACTGCCTTTACGCTTCACTTAATATTGAAATGAAATACACCGTTAAAATAAATTAACCAGTTCAATTGATGGCTTAATCATTTGGCGAAGCCTTTTACTCAATGCCTAATAAAGATGGTAACCATTATACAAAAATACAATAACCTCTTTTGAGCTCGGTTGTAATTGTTGGGCTTCAAATTGTGTGATTGTTATTCTTTGATTTGTTTTTATTGTTTTTATTTGGTAAAGAAAAACCTTTGCGGTGTTCTAAAAAATACGAATTCAGATAATTTAACTAATTTTTGCAGTCGAGTGTGCGAGCATTTATTCGTTTTATGCGCCTAAATGTATGCTTTAAATTTTACTTATTCTTCTTTTTGCATCTTTTTTACTCTTAACGGGAAAAATGCTTGAAATGGATAAGCGTTTTTGTAGATTTTTGTTACACGATTTTCGTAACGCCAATCCCTGGTGAGACTTTGCAAATGTTTTTTTTTCTAGTATTAAGCTCTTAGAAATAGAACCTTTGTTCATTTCTGTTTTGACACGCTTCACAACATTCAAATCGATATCACCATAAGCAAACTATAAGCAATTCATTTATTTAATACAGGGTGATTTTTTATGTCAGAAACATTAATCTTAATTACTTTGAAGTACAGTAAAAGCTAAAATTTAATTTTTATATTTTAATTTATAAAATGACTTTTATTTTTTTTTTTTCAATTCTAAATTTACTTTTACTTTTCATAGCAGAAATAAATGGTTAAATTTAATTTAATTTTCTTAGTCAAAAGAAGAAATTGAAATTTTACTTTATTAGTTGGAAGCACCATAACTATAAACGAACTCAAGGCCCAGAACAATAATTTTTCTTTTTATATATAAAAACTATTAGTGTTTTTATTGTTTTATTAGTTAAGTCAAAGATGACACTTGACTTTGAGTTTTTAATTTGTAAATTGACTTTTAATTTTAAAGTCAAAAGTCTAATGTTTTATGTTTGCTGGGTAGAGCATTTACGGCCATCCAAATAAAACCACGGTGTTGTTTTTATTTTTTCCCTACGCGTTTCAACGCTCTCCGCGTCTTTATCGGGGGATATTAAGGTAATTAATTAATTTTATTACATTTAGAATATCACAATTTTAAAATATTCACTTATTGTCACCTAGCAGTGACGTTTACCTAGTTGCTTTTGGTTTCTTCTTATTAATTAATGTTTTATTTAATTGAATTTTTTAGTCAGGAATAAAAGTTTAAATTTGCCTTCCAATTTGTAAATTATAAAATGACTTTTAGTTGTCAAGTCAAAAATAAAACTATAAATTCGAGCCCATTTCTGCAGTTAATACTAAACGTCGGAATATCAAAACCAAAAGTTTTTTCTTAATTAGTTTAGTTTGTTCTTATTAGTTAACTCAAAATAAAATGTGAAATTTGACTTTAAGTTGAAATTTGCCTTTTATTTTTGAATTTCCTAACTGACTTTTAGTTTTCAAGTTAAAATTAGAAGTGGAAATATGATTTAATCTCTTAATTGAAAACTTGATTTAATCTCTTAACTGAAAATTTAAAATTTAACATTCCTTTTTAATTATAAATTGACTCTTATTTTCATATCAAAAATAAAAGTTTATATTTGCGTGAATATTTCAAATTAATAGTAAAAGTTAAAATTTAGTCAAAAATAAATGTTAACGCTTCACTTGTATCTTTTTATCAATTAACTGAAATTTAATTTTCAAATCAAAAATAAAAAACTGAAATTTGATTTAATTTTTGAAGTCAAAAAGAAGAAACTGACTTTAATTTTTGAGTTAAAAGCTGACTTTTTTCAAGTTACAAATAAGAGTTTAAACTCTAGTTAGCTTTTTCAATCGAAAGTAAGAGCTAACATTTCACTTAATTATTTTAGTCAATAATAAAAGCTAAAATTTATTTCAAAATTTAACAAAATTATATTAAACGAAGACAAAAAAGTTGAAATTCAACTTAATTACTTTAGTCGAGAATAAAAGTACAAATGCGACTTACGTAGTTTAGTCCAAAAAAGAAGCTGAAATTCAATTTAACTAGATTAATCAAAAATAAAAGTTAAAATATGAATTTTTTTAAGTAAAAATAAAAAAACAACTAAATAAGTTTATTCAAAAATAAGAATCAAAACTTTACTTAGTTTAGTCAATATTAAGTGCAAGAATTATAATTTTTTATTTAAAATTATTTGAATCAATCAGTTTAGTCAGAAAAATAAAAGGTAAAATTTAAAATTTTTATAAAAACTTTTTCCGAGCACTAGGCCATATATATGTATATTGAAACACCAAAAATGCTTATTTTACATATAAATTATATATTTGTCGAGTTCTGTGTTTTCGATATTTCGAAAAATTTTATTCGAAGAGTGCTGACTATCAGTGATGAAATATACCATAATAAAAATATAGAAATTATTGTAAAAATGCCTAAAAACAACGACTTTCCGATATATCTTATAAAAGGTTATATCCGCGATTATTTTGAA
Organism: Merzomyia westermanni; assembly: GCA_949987695.1. Lineage (NCBI taxonomy): Eukaryota > Metazoa > Arthropoda > Insecta > Diptera > Tephritidae > Merzomyia > Merzomyia westermanni. The sequence goes on from OX465290.1 coordinate 68,160,007, forward strand.
AAATCTAGTACCAATCGGATAAATAATAATTGAAATAAAATATATAAAACGTCCGTTTATGTCCCTGTGTTGAAAATGCAACGCTGAGCAATTCACATATTCATGCAACCATGCAAATGTCAGATTTGAATGCAACTTATAATTTGTTCTTCATAGTCTTTCGTTCACTTTCAACTGATATACATCATATTATATTTCGTGTTAAATAAAAGCTACTATATATTAAAACCAAACTATGTGTTACGATTTACTTGGATTCAGGAAACTTCCGCAGTGTATAAAACACTAAACTAAATAATATTCGAACACCCTGGACTGTCCAACAGGCTAAAATATTTCAATATGTATGACCACGAAAAATTCAAAATGGCCTTCACTTACAACAATACCGTACAACGAATTTTTAGCAACACAAAGGACAAAATCGAAAAATACGAGAAATCTGACGTAATATACCAAATTCCATGTAACGGCGACGGGTCCCATGTATGCAATAAAGTATATGTCGGGACTACAAAATCAAAATTAAAGACAAGGATTTCCGAGCATAAATCAAATATCAAAAATCGGGACCACGCTAATGACAGTAAAACAGCTGTGACACAACATTGCAGAGTAACCGGGCACTATCCAGATTTAAACAACGTAGCAGTAATTCAACTAGAGAGGCATTACAACAAAAGATACATATTAGAAATGCTTCATATTATTAACACACCAAGAGATCAACGAATAAATTTTAAGGCAGATGTAGAAGGCTGCGCGGCAGCCTATCGTCGATTGATTACAACAACTCCAAGTTCTCGTGAGAAGAGTGTCGTCCCAAAAATGTTGTCCCAACGCTAATGTGCTGAGCGCGATTTACTGCTGATTATTTAACGTATTGTTGTTTATGTAAAAATTTGTTTATTATTACGGTTCTTTAGATGTTTACTTTTTTGTTTATCGTTTTCCCTTGTACTTGATTATTTTAGGATTTATTAAATTAGTCGATCAGGTGCACTCAAGAGTGTAAGTTCAAAATTATGGAATGGTGTTATGTTTTATGTGTTAACATGTTTTTGTTTTTATATGCCTTTCAGTCGTGAAGATGATTTTAGTTTGAAATCGAAATATCGAAAACACAGAACTCGACAAACATATAATTTATATGTAAAATAAGCATTTTTGGTGTTTCAATTTACATATACTTGTATATGGCCTAGAGCTCGGAAAAAGTTTTTATAAAAATTTACAAAATAAAGGCCGAAATAGAATAAAGGTAAAATTTTAAGTTAAAAATTTCGAGAAAACACCATTCAAACTCGATCCCTGATTTATTACATTAAATGACATACTTAAAATCTACATATATATGCCTATAAGTATATACATTGCCCATTATTACATAATTTCTTTCGCGTTGATAGGTTTACGCTTTGAAGAATTATTGCCTTTCTAGGATTGATAAAAATACGCAAAATCAATGGTGGAAATAGATACTTAAAATCCATTCAATGTCTGAGGCTTATTTGCAATAATAAAAAATTAGTATTTATAATGCTCTACTGCTTGTGATAAGCCCTTAAATGTAAATAGACCGCGAAAAATTTGTGGAGGGAGTACGTAATTCTGCAATTGTTGTCCAGCGCTTTTGGCTTGATTGTGAGCGCGATACGGCCGTTGAAATGACACAGGGAAACAGTCAATTACATTAATATATATGACCGTTCAATAAGGAGTTTGGGAAGCAAGTAAAATGAGAAATGCTTAGCAGCAGACCTGTTAAATAATGATTACTAGTCGTAATGATTACCGGTTTGATTAATTATTTTCTTGAGAATCCATTTAATGATTAATTACCATTACTTTCAATTTTTAATGATTATTTTCCAATTAATTAAAAGAGAATCGAAAAAAGCTATGACTTTTTAAGATTATTAAAAAAAAACTAAAATAATAAAAAAAATTTGTTTGATTACTTTTGATTATTTTTTATTTAATTTTTTTGAATTAAATAAAAATATTTTTAAATTATCTTGCATTTTTTCAGTATTGTTGTGAAAGAAAATAAATTTACACATCAACAATACTGAAAAAAAAATCAAAAATAAACACAAATAATAACCAAAAATAATAAAAAAAAAAAAAAATTTTAAAATCAAACCATTTTTTTTTGATTATTATTATTATTTTTTTAAATCGTAAAAAATCATGATTATTTTTTGATTTTTTCTCATCGTAATCAATTCATAATTGCCTTTTATTGAAAAGCAATTGAAATAATCATTACCAATTAAAAAAGCCGTCACATTAATTGATTACTAATTACTAAACAAATTTAACAGGCCTGGCAGGTAGGACACGGGCTTTGTTTGAAGAAATTGCTATTAGAGGAGATCAGCACAAACATTATTATAAGTTTTATCGATATATTTCGATTTTTATTTTTTGTATCGTTTGTTTTTAGTTTGTACCCACATTTTCCATGTCAACCAGTACCTAGTATTTTTTGTGTATTTATAAAATACTAGACGACGCTCTTCGAGTTCAATAAAGCAATTATATTATCTATAAATCAGTTTCATAAATTTTGTTTAATTATTTACTTAATATATTTTTGAGACATGTATTCGTTGATATAACTAGGTTGTATCGATAACTAAAAATATTATATTTGTGACAGCCATTATTTATAATTAATTTGACTATACAGGCAACTGCATAGTCAGAACCTAATTAATCAGAAAATTAAATTTTTCTTTTCATCTTTTTTTACAAAGAAGTATCTTCCCTGTTCAGAAATATACCCTTTTATAATAGTACTAGGTAGTTATATAATACAAAACTACCTTTACCTTCGAAACTAACTTGAACAAAAATTAATCAAGCTGTTAAGAATTTAATTAACTTTTTGCGAATGGATCTAATTAATGAGTGTCTTACTAAACAAACTTTCTTTTTAATCAAAAACTGTTCGTTGAAAATTTGTTTCGTCGATTAGTATCACATCCCTAGTGAAAGAAGTTCTACTACCGACATTGCAAAATTGTCGAATGCGATAATTAGCAACTCATAAGCAACCTCGTTTCCACGAAATTTCAGAATAACGGAGTAAATAGCCATATGTTGCTCCCACATAGTTAGATAAATTGGTACAAAATATTTGGAAAAGCAACATGGCAGGAAATTTTATTGTGTGCATGTATTTGGTTATGTGTATTTCCAGTTTAAACCCCAATACTAAGAAAGACATATAACACGCTAATTCAAAGAGCCGTTACTAATTTGTATTACCTGGTAGCCTTCGTACATATGTACGTACACGGTGAACCATTTTGCACTAAATTTCAAACTTTTTAGACTACATATAGAGGAACGAAATAAACCAAAGTTCTGATAGCCTAATGGTGCCAAAATTTCTTTGATAAAGAATCTAATGGCCTCCGAAATAGCTCTATAAAAAAAGATATAGTGGGTATCTTATTATAGCTTTTGAGAAAATTAGCGTGCTGAACATAGCTGCAATTTCAAACCAATAATATTTTAGGGATTTAAAAACCATATTGAGCTACGACACTCACAGAAAAGGGTTTGCAAAAAATTTGATTGACTTAAAAAATCGGTCAGAAATAAAGTAGGTTATAATTAGAGTTTTATGAAATTGCTTACACCGACGAATGTTTTAAATTGAACCTCCTTGCTAAACATAAACAATTTCTTAATACCGCCAACCAATTAAACTTTTTTTTCATAAGAGGACCCTGTTACATTTCATTTTAGCTAAAATCTTTGTTTTATATGACTATGATTGACCAATATTTTAAATGTCTTTTCAAGGTAAGTAAAGATTGTAATGTGCTAATGTGCTCAATGATGCATTAACATCGGCTTTTAGGGATGCTAATGCTGTTATTCCTTGCTCTTTTAGGTGTTATTAATTTATTGTAAAATTATATACCGAAAATTTAATAAAAGACTACTTACATCAAAAAAGAAAAAAATCGTGTTCTAAGCTGTGTTTAAAATATCTATTTTGAGGAAATACTTGGGTCAACCTGGCGGAATTATTTATTTGTATGTTGTTGTTGTTAATTTTTTTTTGCATTTTCGATGTAGATCGATCCGTGGGGCATCTAATGGACATTTGGCAACCCTGTCTTCTGTTCTTATTGCGTTCTAAACTATATTCAGTGTTCAAATTTCTAACTCCTAGAAAAGTTACTACAAACTGGATAGCGGGAAAAAAGTGCCGTCGAAATATCTAGATGTCTGCTCTACCTCTCGTTAGTTTCTGAACCGTGCAAGCTTACTAAATATTGCCTACACGCATGGCATAATACAACAGGTAATAGCAAAGCAGCCATATTGGAAATTCCTTCTCTAAAACGTCAGAACAGCACAGCACATGTTAAAATGTAAACAAACCGATTGCAGGCAAGTTTGACAGTTTAGAGAAAATTTAAATAAATAAGTAAGGAAGTCTAAGTTCGACTGGAAACGAACATTATATATACCTAGTAGTGATCTATTATGGCATCCCAATTTACGCAGGTGTATTTTAATACTTTCAGTTCGTATTTGCGTTCAAATAGACAGACGGACAGACAGATAGACGTATCAAGAGACGGACATGGCTACATCGACTCAGCTTATCCTCCTGATCATTTCAGTATACTTTTTGATGGGACTATCTCTTTTTCTTCTCATACTTACAAACATTTCACGTTCATGAAAGGTGTGAAAATCGAAAAAGATATACAACTTCGCTTTTCCAGTGGGGTATTAACTACTTGCCCGGATATTTTACTTTTCATCCTGAAAGTTTTGATATACATTAATAAGTATACATCTCGATTCTTTTATGTTCTGTGCGTAACAAAAATAGATATAAAAAATGTGTGTCTTTTATAGGCGTCAAAGAACTTAACCGATCTTTATGAAATTTTCACAATATATACTTGGGTTCACTGGGTACACCATACATAATATATAAATTTGGAAAAGTACGCGAAGCCACGCCTCCAGGTTATATAAAGTTTCAATTCGTCATAACTCCGAACTTTTTTGGTCTAAATTAATGATATTTGGATATCTACATAATTTTGGAAAAGTGGGCGGTGCCACGCCCACATTTTTGTGTTTTGTTTTCCCGCTGAACTTTCACGATAGGCTCAGCAGTTCGCTGGGCACGACACAGTCTGTATATAGCTTTTGGAAAAGCCCCCAGGTTATGTAAAGCTGCAGTTCGGTAAAGCTAGGAGTTTATTTGGTTCAAGTTAATGACATTTTATATATAGATGTGTTCTATGTATCAAAATGTCAAAACAACGTCTACCGGGTTTGCTAGTATATTATAAAATGGCGAAAGCAAACAACGAATTTCAGCATTCTTTTGTAAAACTGAGAGACTAGTTTGCGTTCAAATAGACAGACGGACAGACATACAGACGGACGGAGAGACGGACATCGCTAAATGGACGCCGCTCATCGTGCTGATCATATACATTTAATGTTTATGAAAGGTGTGAAAATCAAAAAAGATATATAACTTCGCTATTGTAGTGGGCTTTTAACTACGTGCCCGAATATTTTGCTTGTGTGTTTTCCGATTTGGCTAGTTTTTGGCAGGAGTATAATACATACTACTAAGAAGCAGCTGACCAATTTTCATTGAAATATCAAGATTGAATTATAAGCGATTGCAGTAATTTTTTTGCGGTCGAGTTTTTCTTAAAAAGCTTATTATGTGTGCAAAATCTGATTGATATAACTTGCTTAGTTGTAGAAATATCGCTTTTTAAATTAAAAAAAAAAAAATTTCAGAACTATGTTAAAAAACTGGGCGTGGACATGAACCGATTTCAACCATTTTTACAACAAACAGTTACCCTTATATCTTGAACATTATCAACAAATTTCGTTTCGATAAATCAATTTTTGCCGGAGTTATGGCATAAAAAGGTTTGTGGAATAATCCACCATAAAAGGGGCGGGCCACCCCCATTTTCGAATGTTTTTATTTTTTGGATTTCTTAGTTTACGGAATCTTCAAAAGTGAAATATAAATGATGTAAAGCTATTTTACGCAAAGTTGTTGCCTATTTAATATATCTACGATCCTCTTCAAAATCTTTCATATAAAAGAGGGCGTGGGCCTTAACCGATTTCGCCCATTTTTTCCTGGAACATTCCTTGCATACCTGGAAACCCCTGTGCTGAATTTCGTTTCGATATCTTGAACGGCTTTTGATTTATGATTAATATCATTTCTAAATTTGACTTAAACAAAAGTGGTCCCACGCCCATTTCCAAAAATTTCTTGAAAAATTTATTTTATGCCTCAATCTCAATGTATTCACCAAATTGTATCCTTATAGGTGTATTATGTACGGACGGAAGGACGGACGGACATGGCTTAATCAATTTCTCTTTTCGTCCTGAACATTTTGATATACATAAGTCAATATCTATCTCGAACCGTTTATGCCGTTAGGTACTGCCGTTAGGCGACTAAAGTTGATATACTTTGTGTGCAAAGCACTACTAGGTATAAAAAGATCTAATCAGTTGTTGAGATGATATTACCTGTATAGGTATGCCATGGCTTACACGGCTAAAAATTTTAGCCTAAATTTTAAACCATTCGTCGGTTTAAGCAATTTTTTAAATGCTTTTGTTATAAATTCCAAACCATTCAAATACCTACACCAATTTTTAATTTATTGCGAATTAGATTTTAAACTAAACTGAAAAAAACTTCAAACATTTTTTTAAATTTTTTAAAATTTATTTCTGAAAGCTTTTTCAAGTCATTGAATTTTTCTTATTACAGTTTTGTGCTCGCTGTAGCTCAGTGGGTAGAGCAGATGACTCTGATGCGGGAGCGTGGCTTCGAATCCTCCCAACTGATACAAATGTGTTTATGTTTTTTAATTGCTAAGACATTTCTGGTTTAAAATTTAAACTCTTTTCTTCACGGGCATTTTCCCGAAAACTGGCACAATTTAAATTCGAAACCAAATTTGGTTTGGACATATATGTAGCCCAAACAAGTTTTAAATTTAGGTTCAAATGTTTAACCGTGTAGCTCTTTGAGCTGTAGCCCGAAAAAACCAGTCAGTTGCAAGATTCCCACCCGTTTTACCCGAATTTTCAAACTCATTCCAAACGATTTGTTATACAAATACAATTTTAATTATTACTCAGTCACCCAAGAATTAAAAATAAGCTCCTTCATATAAGCCTATAGTTATAGAGCGTGTCTCCAAACGTTTTCTGTGTAACTTTGGGTTAAACTGAGACTAACTAAAGTCATTTAACTCAAGCTTTATAGCGATAGTTCGGGATCATTGCTGAACAAAATAGGGATTTTCGCAGGACTACTTGGTTGGATCATCAAACAATTGCTCCAGTACAAAAATTGGAGAACTCCGTTTTCATTTATTGTCCTTGTATTCGTAAATAATTTTATTTCACATTGCTCAGCATTTTAGTTTGCCTTTATTTAATTGTAATTGGTGCACATTTTATGATAGTTAATTATGCGATATTTCATTTCAATTCAAACAAATAAAGCAATTTAACACTTGACTGCAGACACATTTTACTGCCTTTTTGGTTGTTAAAATAATTTTTTAAATAATTTAACTTTTGCTCCATTTTTATTAGCTATATGAAATTTACCACTTAAAATCAATGATACAGAGAATTTCGTGCACGTAGCTGGCAAATATATATTGTAGTTAAATATCAAAAAATGGTAAGCGCACAGAAATAAACAAACTGTTGTTTCACCAGGCGGATTGCCGGGATTGCGTAGAAATTTGTACATGTCACGTAAGGTCAATCAAAACTTTCAAATACGTGACAGTGGCATTGCACAAAAAAACGCCTGTTAACAGCATGGACGGCATAAATCGAGGCAAGGCACAAAAGTGAAAGAAATTAATGTTTTCTTTTCGTGGAGTAAAATATTGCCAACATTGGATAAGGGATGTAGGTTATTTTTATTATGATAAATGTTATATGATCTGACGAAATTCGGCTTTGAAGGAAAGTTTTGATCTGATCTTACTGAAGAGTTATATATTCTGGCCTGTTTTGACTTGAATTGCTGTGACCTTAACTATTTTCAAACCAAATCATATGATTTAATCTGAACAGCAAGCCAAACTCCAAGTCTAAGGTTTTATATGGCTTGCAAAACTAGGTGTGATGTGATGGCTTTGTTTGATCTGATATGTAGAATTTGATATGATCTTATGATGTGATGTGACGTAATTAATTCTTGGATATTGTTTTTCAATGTAATAGAGATTATGTGATATGGTAGCCAAAGATGAATTGATCTGACCTTACTGAAGGATTATAGGTTCTGGCCTGTTTTGACTTGAATTGCTGTAGCTTTAACTAATGTCATACCAAGTCATATGATTTAAGCTGAACAGCAAGCCAAACTAAAAGTCTAAAGTTTCATAAAGCTTACAAAACTATACATGATGTGACGGGTTTGTTTGATCTGATATGTAGAATTTGGTATGATGTGATGATATGATGTGACGTAATTATTTTTGACATATTCTTTGGATATGTGGGATTGTAGGCACTCAAATCATACAATGCAGATTTTGTGATGTGATCAGCTCTAATTTAGCCTTGTCTGATTAATTAACGCGATGACTTGGTTGAATAAAACTCAATGTGATGTGATGAGTTTGTTTGATCTGGAATTGATAATGTGATCTGGCGATGTGATGTGATGTAATTTATTCTCACAAACGCATAAAACATTTGAATCGTTATGACCCCAAATCATACAATTTAGATTTTGTGAAATCACTTGAAGCAATGCAGTTATATGATACTACTAGATGTGATATGATTCGCTGCGTGTTTGAATTGATATCACATTGTCTTAATTGGTTTGATATCATATCACAGTAAATATTCTATCACTGCTGAAATAGAAGATTGCGGGCTATCTCTACCACTAAACAGAATACGTCTAAAAGTTTCTCACAGCACCACCCCCACTTCCAGCCAGAAATTGTTCAATCCAACCTGGTTCATTAGCAACTTTATTTTCTCTTCAAAATGACATATTTTTTTTACGTCTTTAGTCGTCGAAAGATTGGATTACAAAACAAATAAAACGATTTTTAATTAATCATATTTCAAACTACTTGGGTGTCTGTTATGTGCCACCTGCACAGCGCTCTTGTTGGAACATTTTCACTTTTCAATAAAACTTATTTACCTAATACACCTTGGGCATCAAATAACATTTTATGTTGGAAACCTGGTTACCTGGTAGCCTTCGTACATATGTACGTACACGGTGAACCATTTTGCACTAAATTTCAAACTTTTTAGACTACATATAGAGGAACGAAATAAACCAAAGTTCTGATAGCCTAATGGTGCCAAAATTTCTTTGATAAAGAATCTAGTGGCCTCCGAAATAGAAAAAGATATAGTGGGTATCTTATTATAGCTTTTGAGAAAATTAGCGTGCTGAACATAGCTGCAATTTCAAACCAATAATATTTTAGGGATTTAAAAACCATATTGAGCTACGACACTCACAGAAAAGGGTTTGCAAAAAATTTGATTGACTTAAAAAATCGGTCAGAAATAAAGTAGGTTATAATTAGAGTTTTATGAAATTGCTTACACCGACGAATGTTTTAAATTGAACCTCCTTGCTAAACATAAACAATTTCTTAATACCGCCAACCAATTAAACTTTTTTTTCATAAGAGGACCCTGTTACATTTCATTTTAGCTAAAATCTTTGTTTTATATGACTATGATTGACCAATATTTTAAATGTCTTTTCAAGGTAAGTAAAGATTGTAATGTGCTAATGTGCTCAATGATGCATTAACATCGGCTTTTAGGGATGCTAATGCTGTTATTCCTTGCTCTTTTAGGTGTTATTAATTTATTGTAAAATTATATACCGAAAATTTAATAAAAGACTACTTACATCAAAAAAGAAAAAAATCGTGTTCTAAGCTGTGTTTAAAATATCTATTTTGAGGAAATACTTGGGTCAACCTGGCGGAATTATTTATTTGTATGTTGTTGTTGTTAATTTTTTTTTGAATTTTCGATGTAGATCGATCCGTGGGGCATCTAATGGACATTTGGCAACCCTGTCTTCTGTTCTTATTGCGTTCTAAACTATATTCAGTGTTCAAATTTCTAACTCCTAGAAAAGTTACTACAAACTGGATAGCGGGAAAAAAGTGCCGTCGAAATATCTAGATGTCTGCTCTACCTCTCGTTAGTTTCTGAACCGTGCAAGCTTACTAAATATTGCCTACACGCATGGCATAATACAACAGGTAATAGCAAAGCAGCCATATGCCACCTGCACAGCGCTCTTGTTGGAACATTTTCACTTTTCAATAAAACTTATTTACCTAATACACCTTGGGCATCAAATAACATTTTATGTTGGAAACAGACTTCGTGTTGTATTAAGCAAACTCTTCACTGGCGTACCCTCTATGCCACTCTCTTTTTGTTGACTGCTTCTCTATGTATTTTCTACCACCTTCAATTAAAACATCAAATTCAGTTTTACTGCTTGCTGTCACAATATAATTGGCTACTATGTAGTTAAATTTTTTTTTTGCTTTTATGCTTTTTAGATTTTCTTTTTGCCTTACTCAGCATTAAAGCCGCGAACTTGCGATATATGATTTATTCTATTATTTATGTGAGTCACGTTTAGCTCAACTGTGATTTTCTACAAAACGCTGCAGTTGTACGTTAATAAGCATCAATGCTGATGCATAAATGAATAGTTTACCAGTGCTAAGAGAAAAAATGTCAATCAAGTATAGATATATATTATCAGGCATTAACAAGAAAAACTAGTGGTAAGCAAACTAGTTTTCAAATAGAATTTTCCGGATGAAATTGAACTAGTCGGAAAAGCACAGACTTGTAACAACTAAAAATCCAAAGCTTTGGGAGTATTGAATATTTAGAACAAAGTCTTTAACTTTTAGTATCTCTCATGATGACCTGTATGAACATTCTCACAACAACCCTTGATAAGGGCGATCATTGCCGATACTATCTGAAAGTATTAAACACCTTTGGATTATACTTGATAGGAAACTTAATATCAGAATACATTTAGGAATGTCTTGACGATCTTGCACTTCTGAAGCGAAACAGCTTAGTAACTGGCCACAAAAGCGGACAGCACATTTTTACTTTTAATCTTGATATTGAACTATATTTACCCTCGTAACAAAAACTTTTATTTTATCGCATTCTTTGCTTCCCACCTTCCTAATCATTTCTTTCCTGCAATTTCTTTCTGTTTCTTTAATTTTGTTTCTTTAAAATTTAACACTACAAGTCTTTTTTCAATCTAATTTAATTTTCTTGTTTTATTTAATTTAAATTTTTATTTTTTATTTTATTTTTTATACCTAGTAGTGCTACGCACACAAGGTATATTAACTTTAGTCGTGTAACGGTGGTAGGTAACGGCATAAACTGATCGAGATAGGTACCGCCTTATATATACGAGTATCAAAATGTTCAGGAAGAAAAGAGAAATTGATTAAGCCATGTCCGTCTGTCCGTCCGTCTATTAACACGATAACTTGAGTAAATTTTGAGATATCTTAATTAAATATGGTTTGCAGGTTCCTTGGCACTCATCTCCGAGCGCTTTTTAAAATGGGCGAAATAGGGTGATAGTCACGCCCACTTTTTATATATAGAATATTTTCACTTAAAATGATAAAATTTGGTGTGTATATTAACTTTAAGGCAAAAAATAAATGTTTCAAGAAATTTTAATAATGGGAGTGGCATCGCCCACTTCTGATTAAGGCAAATTTAGAAATAATATTAATCATAAATCAAAAGCCGTTTAAGATATCGAAACGAAATTTAGCACACATATTTATATTAATCCATGGTATGTTCCGAAAAAAAATGGACGAAATCGGTTAAGAACCACGCCTACTTTTATAAGAATGATTTTGAAAAGGTTCATAGATATATTTAATAGGCAGTAACTATGCGTACAAAAGCTTTATATCATTTCTATTTCACTTTCAAAGTGTCCGCGAAGGAAGAAAGTCGAAAAATATAAGTTTTTTAAAATAGGCGTGGCACCACCTCTTTTATAGTGGATTATTCCACAGAACTTCTTATGCCATAACTCCGGCAGAAATTGATTTATCGAACCGATATTTGGTGAAAATGTTTAATATATATAGGGAAATGTTTGTTGTAAAAATGGGCGAAATCGGTTAACGGCCACGCTCAGTTTTTTAACATAGTTCTACAATATTTATTTGTAAAATGTAAAACGCGATATTTTTATAACCTTGCAAGCTATATCAAAAAGATCGTGCACACATAATATTAAGTAATATAAAATTTTGTGGATTTTGGGGAAGTGGGCGTGGTGCCGCCCAATTTTCAGCATAAAATTCTGCTATTTTCAAAGGCGATTGCTTGTAGTTTGAACTAGATATTTCAATCATAATTGGTCAGCTGCTTTTCAATAGTATGTAGTATACTCTTGCCAAAAATTAGGCAAATCGAATAACACAGAAGCAAAATATCCGGGCAAATAGTTAGTACCCCACTGCAATAGGAAAGTTATATATCTTTTTTGATTTTCATACCATTAATAAACATGAAATGTTTGTAAGTATGAGAAGAAGAAGAGATGGGCCTATCAATAAGTAACCTAAAATAGTAAGGACGATGAGCAGAGTCGATTTAGTCTGTCTGTCTGCCCATCTGTCTATTTGAACGCAAAATTTTTCAAACATAAAATGTGCATGTATTGGTATTTTGAAAAAATGTTGTTAGGAGTTGTTGGTAGCTAAGCTATTTATATACAAATAAACTAATGATGGCCGCCGTGGTGTGGCGTTAGTGTTGCCGGCCTACCACTCCGAAGCTCCAAGGTTCGAGTCCAAGGACAGGTAACATCAAAGGAGGTTTGAAAAAGTTTTTCAAAACGGGGTCGCCCCTCGGCAGTGGTTTGGCAAACTCTCCGAGAAAAAAATTAAAATCGGCACACCACAAATTGGAAGAGAAGCTCGGCGCAAAAATCTCTTAGGAGGTTTATGATGATATACCTATTGTATATCGCGCCATACATTTATATTTTTTTCAAATTAATTTACCCCTCAAAACTCATAACAGAAGTGGTTTTATTGAAAACAATCAGCTGGCTTTATAATACCAACTGAAAAGTATTGAAATAGACCTGCGTAAATTGGTACGCCATAATAGATCACTACTAGGTTTATAATGTTCCGTTCCACCCGAACTTGGACTTCCTTACTTGTTTTTATCTTATTTCATTTTATTTACTTTATTTTATTTTATTTTATTTTAATTTATTTTATATTATTCCTTTTTTATTTTATTTTTTTACTTTATTTTATTTTTATATAATATATTTTTTAATTTTATTTCATTTTACTTTATTTTGTTTTATAATATTTTGTTTTATTTAATTTAATTTAATTTTATTTTATTTATTTTAATTTAATTTTTGTTTATTTTATATTATTTTATTTTAATTTATTTTATTTTATTTTATTTTATTTGATTTTATATTATTTCTTTTTATTTTATCTTATTTTTATTTAATTTTATGTTTTTTTTATTTTACGTTGTTTTATATAGTTTTTTAATTTTATTTTAATTTATTTTATTTTATTTAATTTTAATTTATTTTATTTTTTGTTATGCTATTTTATTTTATTTATTTTTATTTTACTTTATTTTATATTATTTAAATTTATTTTATTTTACTTTATTTTATTTTATAATATTTTGTTTTATTTTATTTTATTTTATTTATTTTTATTTAATTTTTGTTTATTTTGGCTTATTTTTTTATTTTACTTTATTTCATTTTATTTTATTTTAATTTATTTTATTTAATTTTAATTTTTTTATCTTATTTTTATTTTATCTTATTTTTTTATTTTACTTTATTTTATATTATTTATTTTTTATTTTATTTTAATTTATTTTACTTGATTTTTTTTTATGTTATTTTAATTTATTTTTTTAATTTTTTTTTTGACATTATTTTATTTAACTACGTTATAGGACATCAAACCAGGTAAGACAGTACATGACATCAAATCAAACTAGACCAAATCAGATCATCTGTTACTTGCCACCTTCTAGAATATTATCACGTTAAATTGTTAGTTGCTGGAATAGCAGAAATGTATTCAGTAAATCGAATATATGGCCTCTTGATTTATATTACAGGTGAGGTGATTTACAGCCAGTCGAATTGACTGCTAGTTATTTATTTTGATATTTGCGGTTCTGCTCACATCGACTCACCGATGTATACAAAACACGATGCTTTGGCTTGTTAAACATCAGCGCTGTGTGTTCAAATATCAAAGTGCTGGCTACATTTGGCATACAAACAAAGATTTGCGGACAAACCTATGCTTACATACACTACACCAATGCATAGCTCACTTTTTGCTAATTTGGTTTTGTTGGTCATTCACTGTTATTTGCTATGGTTTGCTCACATTCATGAATTCAACTCAATGATTGGAGCCTGCATATTTCATTACATATGCGTTCTACGTATGTATGAATGGGTGTGAGTGTGTTTGGGTCATGTGAAGGGAATTTTATGACGATTTTTTGATGCACATTTGAAAAGAACTAAAACAAGGTAGCTAACAACAAATATAGTTAAAATGACTGGTTTTCGAAATCGTGAGCACCGAGTGTATCTCTGCTTTGCTTCTCAGCAAAAATTCATTGGCGCTGCAGTTACCGGAGACTTCATAAAAGCAGGTCCCGCCAATTTTTAGTAAAAATCTAGAATCAGCACACCACTGATTGTAGGAGAAGCTCGGCCTTGATATTTTTGCAGATTTTTCTCACAAAATTAGTATTATTATAATGAGTTTATATACCCACTAATGGGCACAGACAAAAGATAGCTAAATGAATGTTGTACTACGTTCACGCATGATGGCAGATCTAACGCATTTCCGTAACAATTTGATAAATTACAAAACAGGCGTAGCAGTGCTAAATAGCATTTGCAGTGCGGCAAAGTAATTTGAGTTTCACCCCCAAACTCATTTGTTTTTCAAAAGAATGCGTGTAAAGCTTCCATTAGCTATCACTTTTACCTCAGCCATTTCTGAGTTGGGCATTTTATTGCTGCTACACTGAATAACAACATCGCAAAAGCACGTGCCACCAACATTTATTCGACATTTGCTATTCCACCTACATTTTGTGCATGCAAGTTAATGGGCGTTTAACTGTGTAATGCAATACACACACTCATACAAAGATCGCGGAGGTTGGTCAGTTCAACGTTAGCAAACAGAATATCTGCGCCATTTTCAATTCACTTTGCTCGTTCACGCCTAAGCCACACACACACGCACACACTCACACAAGCGCACACAAAATGTGAATTTGTCACGCTTTGCAATTATCACAACATCCAAGTGATTATGTGTGCCATGGCATAAACTAACAACAACAAAATTAAACAAAAATTTTACTTCACTCTTTGGTTTGTGGCAGAGTGGCTGATATGAAATGTCACGCACACCGTGGCGTGAATTTTCGAAATTTGCTGAACGAACTTTGAAATACGAGTATAAACTCGCCTATGTCAAAGGCTAATCATAAAATATGAACGCGTGCTGATAGATTCAGCAAGCGATAATTGGTTTGGACACATTTGCATACAAATATAAATGAGGCGTTCCATAAAAACACTGTGAAACAAATTCCGGTTAGCAAAAGTTTGGTCGATTCTGAAAACATTTAAACTAATCATTAACGATTGAAAAAGCTATTTAATCGATTGATTATTCAATATTACAGGGAATTTAACAGGTGTGGTTCGAGTTATGGCATTAAAGCTTTTGCGGAATAATCCACTATAAAAAGGGCATAGGCCACTCCATTTTTAAACATTCATATTTTTAGAATTTCTTCGGAGGGTGACACAAGTTGAAATAGAATTGTCTATGATTTAAATACGAAATTTCATATAAAAGTGGGCCTGGTGCTTCGCCGATTTCATCCATTTTTATCCAGAATATTTCCTGTATGTGGAAGCTTGTTATCATATCTTGAATAGTTTTTGCTTTGCTATTTTTAATATTGATAATCATATTCACAAACTTAACATTTTCTAAAGTGGGCGGTGCCACAGCCATTTTCTAAAATTTCCAAAGAAATCAATTGTGTGCCTTAATTTACACACCAAATCAGGTCTTTATAGATGTACTTAATAATAAATTTTATGTATTTTCCAAAGTATACTATGTATGAAAAGTGGGCGTGGCTATCATTTAATTTCGCCCTTTTTGAAAACGATAGGCGATGCTTGCTAGGGATTATACATATACAATTTTTATAAGATATCGTAACATTTGCTTCATTTATCGTGTTCACAGACGGACGGACAGGCCTTAGTGTTGAAAGAAAGTGTTTAACCATGGTTAGAAGAGTTATTTCTTACGCCTACTTTCCTACAAATACTTGACTTTATATTCTTTACACTTCACACAGTCAACGTTAATCAACTGCCTGCTACAACCAGACGCACACAAACACGTGCAATAAGGGCCTTCTAATTTAACCTCTATTTTCACCCCTCACTCTCAGAATCGACCTAACTTTTGCTAACCTGAATTTGTTCCACAGTGAAATTTGACTTCGCTGCTTTGAGTACTTTCCAAGCTCTCCTACTTAAGCGTGACCACGAGGTTTTTATAGGGCTGCCACATGTTTGATATTCTAATTTAATAAGCTATTCCAATATGAGTTTTGCAATACTATACCGTTTTACGGAATTGAGTTTTGACATCCTAAAGTTGTCAAAAGTCACAGGGGATCGTCTGGAATTGAAATATTAGTTGACCTTTTTTGGAAAGTATGCACATTTATTTCCATCTTCTGAAACAAATACAGAGCAAGCAAAGTCCGCCCTTGTTGTCATGGAGACAAAGTCTTTCTCTTTGCATTCAAGGATGAGGTCTATCAGAGTTGTTTCAGAATAAAGATCTGAACCAAAAAATTTAATTAAATAATAATAGAAAATAAAATTAAATTAAAAAAATTAAAATAAATAAATAAATAATTGGCGCTATATACGAGGTATGTTCAAAAAGTATCGCGAATTTTGTGTTTTTTCAAAAATTATTTATTTATTCATGAATATCTATTTTGTTCCCTTCAGAGTAATCCCCATGAGATATTATACACTTGTGCCAACGGTTTTTCCAATCTTCGAAGCACTTCAAATAATCATTTTTTTGTATCTTGTTCAGCTCCTCCTTCGATGCCGTCTTTATCTCGTCAAGAGAAGCGCAACGTCGTCCTTTCGTGGGCCTCTTCAGTTTAGGGAACAAGAAAAAGTCACAGGGGGCCAGATCTGGGGAATACGGTGGCTGCGGCATCATTAGTGTGTTGTTTTTGGCCAAAAAGTCGCGCACAAGCAACGATGCGTGAGCAGGGGCGTTATCGTGGTGCAAAAGCCAATTTTTGTTCTTCCACAAATCCGGGCGTTTCTGGCGGATTGCTTCGCGCAAATTGCGCATAACTTGCAGGTAATATTCCTTATTGACCGTTCTTCCCTGTGGCAAGAACTCATGATGCACCACGCCCCTGCAATCGAAGAAAACTGTCAGCAAAACTTTCACATTCGACCGAACTTGGCGCGCTTTTTTCGGTCTTGGTTCGTGCGGCAGCTTCCATTGAGATGATTGAGCTTTGGTTTCCACGTCATAACCATAAACCCACGATTCGTCACCAGTTATGACCCTCTGGAGCAAATTTGAGTCGTCGCGGACAGAGTTTAACATCTCATTAGCAATGTTCATGCGATGCTGTTTTTGGTCACAATTGAGCAATTTTGGTAAAAAAATAGGTAAAAATCGAAGACGATCCAAAACACGTGCAAGCAAAGCAGCTGTCAACAATTAACTGAACATTCAAAATGGCCGAGCTTGTCGGCATAAGTGAGAGACATGAGTACCAACATAACGCCACAAAAACGCAACCAGCGAAAATTCAAAATTCGCGATACTTTTTGAACACACCTCGTATACCTCCGAGGAGATTAAGGCCCGAGCTTCTCTACCAATTTGTGGTGTGCTCCTTCTAATTTTTTCTACAAATTGGCGGGCCCTATAGTTTTTTGCCGATTCCGAACGGCATTTGGAGGTGTGGGAGGCCGGCAACACTATTGCCATACCACGGTTGCCGTCATAAAATAAAATAAAATAAAATAAAATAAAATAAAATAAAATAAAATAAAATAAAATAAAATAAAATAAAATAAAATAAAATAAAATAAAATAAAATAAAATAAAATAAAATAAAATAAAAATAAGTTAAATAAAATAAAATAATATAAAATAAAATAAAATAAAATAAAATAAAATAAAGTAAAATAAAATAAAATAAGATAAAATAAAATAAGTTGTTTGTTAATGTCTGTTTTGTTTTATTTTATATATTTTATTAGTGAAATATACAGACCCCCTGAGGAAGATTCGAAAAAGTATCGAAACGCGTAGGAGAGAAACAGAAAACTTTTGTTTTTGTGATTTTTGTTGGAACGATTTTCCGTCATCCCTTGTCAAGTTTGGTTTTGTGACAAACCGGTTTCGGCGTTCTGCCATTTTCAATGCCCAGAACGAAGCTAGGCAAACCAATACTGACAAGGGATGACGGAAAATCGTTCCAACAAAAATCAGCTTACTACCCTGTCGGAAGATCAACACAACCAAATAAAAAATTTTGTTTTTGTCTTTAATTGATCGGCCAAAAAGCTCCATAAACACCAAAATAAAATTAAAAAAATTAATAAGATTAAAATAAATTAAATAAGATAAAATAAAAAAAAAATAACAAAAAATAACAACAATAATAATTTTCATACAAATTAAAAAGTGAAAAATTATTATTCCTCGCCTTGAGCTCGTTTCATGAATACTTTAAAATAAAATAAAATAATTCCTTCTTCTTGCTGGCTTGAGGTCTGTGGTCCAAAAATTGAAACCAGAAATATTGATTTAACCAATATATTTCGACTACCTACGGTAATCGTCTTCAGGGTTAACTATATATAACAATAAAACATAAAATATAATTACAATTAACATAAAAACAAATTGGTAAAAATTAAAAACATACATTATTACACGTCTGTCCTGTTTAACGTGGAGTTGTTTACTGTCCGTCTGTTTGTCAACAAATGCCTATATAAGTGAGCGCAGTTATCAGTGTCCGTTTTGTAATTCATTCTTATGCTGGCCGGTGTGTTAATTATATGAAGCATTTCCAATGTAAATCTCTTGCTGTAATGTTGTAATTGTAATAATTTATTTGTATATGACCATGACACACACACCGATATAAACAAAGCCTTAAACAGACATACACATAACTACCACATTAAAATATTAAGCTTACTTATTAAACAAAAACACGACATACTGAAAAGACAAAAACAACAACTGGAACAGATAACAACAAAACTAAAGAAGCATCTGAGCACTGAAGATTTTGAGGAATTTACAACAAGTGAGAGAAACGTGTCCAACAAACTAAGAATAAAACTGAAGAAGCAACAAGAATCAAAACATGAAAAACTTCAAAGCAAACGAAATATAATATTAGTCGACAACAACAAACATACGGAGTGGTTTGTAAACAAAACTGATGTCGAATTTCCACCCGACATAAAAGCTCTTTTGACAAAGGGTCCAAAGTTCGCACTGCCAATCGAAAATAAGAGATTCCCTTTATTCCAGTACATCGCGGATGGAGAGGATCTGATACAAACAATAAAAACCAAAGAAACACAAGAAGAAGCACGAACCAAATTTTCATTGCTTTTAAAAGATCACACAACAACAAACCGTCAAAGTGCAATAGACCGTGCAATAATAGATACAGTGGAACGAACACGAAAATTTCTTAGCAAAAATGACAATATACGTATTTTAACATCAGATAAAGGAAATAAAACTGTTGCAATGGAAATAAAAGAATATAATGACAAAATGAAAGATATATTAAATGACTTGACAATGTATAGAATTCAACGACAAGATCCAACCTCTAAATTACAAAATAAAAATAATATTTTAGTCGATAAGCTCTTCAAAATGGATGTAATCTCGAAGACTGAGAGAAATAAGTTCATTACAACCACGGCATTACCCCCACGGATTTATGGACTTCCAAAGGTCCACAAAAAAGACACACCACTTAGGCCAATTTGCTCAGCCATAGGATCACCGGCACATAATCTATGTAAATACATTGCGGATATTTTAAAAAATGTTACAGCCAGCTCGACTTACAATATTAAAAATACAATAGAGTTTAAACAAAGGATAAATAATACTTACATTTGTGACGATGAAAAATTAATATCTTTTGACGTAATTTCCCTATTTCCGAGTATACCAACACAACTAGCACTTGACATTATAAAGAAAAAATGGACGACAATAGAAGAGCATACCAAAATACCAAAGAAAATTTTTATAGAAATCTTAAGGTTTTGTATCGAAGAAAACAGATATTTTAAGTTTAATGATGAGATATATACGCAGCTGAAAGGACTACCGATGGGATCACCTACATCACCAGTGATAGCAGATATTGTCATGGAGGACCTGTTGGAGAACACCATTAAAAAATTACCACGAACACCAAGATTGTTTACAAAATACGTCGACGATCTATTCGCGATTATAAATGAAAACGAGGTACAAAACACACTTGACGCCCTAAATTCTTTTGACAAGAACATTAAATTTACAACAGAACTAGAGGACGACGGAAAATTACCATATCTTGACTCAATTATTGTTCGACGAGGAAATCAATTGAAGTTAAAGTGGTATAAGAAACCTACATCTACAGGACGAATCATCAACTTTTACTCAAATCACCCTAAGACGATGATAATTAATACAGCAATGGGCTGTATAAGAAGAATGCTAACAATAACAGATGACACTTACCACGCCGAAGTCAAAGAAGAAATAAAAGAATTATTGAAAAGTAATGATTTTCCCGAAAATTTAATAAAAACACTAATTAAAAAATATTTAAAAGGAACTAAGCAAAATACGTCAATAAAGCCGAAACAAAAAATATTTAAGTCAGTAACTTACGTACCCAAACTGTCAGAACGCCTCACGAAATCAGATTGTTACAATAGGGAAGAAGTGAAAATAGCGCACAAACCAATTAATACATTAAAAAATTTATTTAACAACACTAAATCTAAAATACTCAATACGGAAAAAAGCAATGTTATCTATAAAATCCCTTGCAATGGAAACGAAAACGAATCATGTAATAACATATATATCGGAACAACAAAAGCCAAATTAAAATCTCGACTCGCGCAACATAAATCAGATTTTAAATATTGCCGCGAAACAAATAATCAAAAAACAGCACTTATGACCCACTGTACAACTAAAAACCACTCACCGAACTTTGACGAAACAACGATATTGCAACAAGAACAACATTACAGCAAGAGATTTACATTGGAAATGCTTCATATAATTAACACACCGGCCAGCATAAGAATGAATTACAAAACGGACACTGATAACTGCGCTCACTTATATAGGCATTTGTTGACAAACAGACGGACAGTAAACAACTCCACGTTAAACAGGACAGACGTGTAATAATGTATGTTTTTAATTTTTACCAATTTGTTTTTATGTTAATTGTAATTATATTTTATGTTTTATTGTTATATATAGTTAACCCTGAAGACGATTACCGTAGGTAGTCGAAATATATTGGTTAAATCAATATTTCTGGTTTCAATTTTTGGACCACAGACCTCAAGCCAGCAAGAAGAAGGAATTAGAAAACAAAAAGGTCGCGAAAACGAATAATAAAATAAAATAAAATAAAATAAAATAAAATAAAATAAAATAAAATAAAACAACGTAATTTAAAACAAAATAAAATGAGCTCGTTTATATTCATGGTACTTTAAAATAAAATAAAATAAAATCAAATTAAATTAAATTAACTAGATAAAATAAAACAAAATAATATAAAATAAAATTAAATAAAACCAAATAAAATGAGCTTGTTTATATTAATGGTACTTTAAAATAAATTAAAGTAAATTAAATTAAGTAAAATGAAAAAAGGAAATCAAAATCGAATAAAATAAAATAAAATTAAATAAAATAAATTCAAATCATATATATTTATGTTACAAAACCAAATTTGACAAGGGATGAATTAAAATCCTTTCAATATACATAAAAAAATTTTAATAAAAAAAAAAAATATTGGAATAAAATAAAAAAAAACTAAATAAAATAAAAGAAAATCAAATAAAATGAAAAAAGGAGAGCAAAATCAAATAAAATAAAACAAAATAAGTTTAAATCAGATGTTACAAAACCAAATTTGACAAGGGATGCCGAAAAATCGTCCCAATATACATCAAATAAAAATATAATAAAAACAATTAAAAAAAAAGAAAACAAAATAAAGTAAAATAAAATAAAATAAAATAAAAAAAGACAAAACAAAATAAAATAAAATAAAAAAAGACAAAACAAAATAAAATAAAATAAAATAATAAAGTGGGTTCGATCTCCACAAGATCCTCTGAAAATAGCAAAACTATACGAATTAGTCTGACGAGAAATCGTGGCTGTTTTCGAAATAGTACTATAACTATAGCCTGTATATGTTTGTTGCTTTCAATTTTTCCTCTAATCAAAAATAATAATAATTAACTAAGAATTATTATCAACTGGTCTTGAGCTCGTTATAAATACTTACAAAAATAAAATAAAATAAAATAAAAAAGTAAAGTAAAATAAAGTAATTAAAATAGAATACGTAAAATGTAAGAAATACGATGATGATGAAGTATGATACTTTAAATGTAATTCAGATAAAATAATAATACTTAGTACACGAACTTAAAACTTCGTAAATTTGGCATGACATCGTAAATATATTATAGTAAAAAAAAATTAAAATTTGTGCTGTGGCCAAACGAATTGGCAGCATGTGTATTTTTACTCTGGATTATACTATGGTGAATAGTTTGTGGAATCGGCTAACAAACACGCCTACTTCTTGAAATGTCATATTCCAACTCTGCAAAAAATCGTGTGATTAATTCCATTAGTTTCCAGTTGGCTATAATTCAATATACATAAGTAAATTTTTATTTGTGCAGCATACTCATAAGGGTGCAAGTCAATTTCACTTTCTCTAGCAAACTCATAGGAGTTAAAAGAACCCGTTTGGGTAGAAAGTGGATTAGTTCTTTCGTACCCGTTCGGGTATAAATGGGTATAATTGGTCTCTCCATAGAACATCCAACCCATACAAAGTAATCAGAACTGGCATTAGTCGCATCCTCCTTTGCGACTCACTCCGGACGTATCCTAGCCTAATCGCATTTTTTGGAGGGAATAGTGTTAATTCATTAACATTTCACGGTTACTCATCTTCATTATAGGCTCAACGACTAAATTTTGTAAATATTTGAAATTAGCGTAGATCTGCCTCGCAGTGAGTTATTAAATTGTTGGCTAAAAGTCCAAAATTAGGTAAATACCAGCTCAAAGTTACGTCCACCTTTTTGTGAAGACTGAGGGAAGGATAAACGATGATTTCCTATTAAATTCTGTCCTTCTGCGTGATACTAAAATGTGATAAGTTTTCCTTTTTAATAGACGGTTCATTAGTTATTCAGGTAATTCGTAGAATAGGTACGAAATTTCGGACATTTGCATTTACAAAAAACACAAAAACTTGGGACATAAAAATATGTAATATAAAGGAAAAAGGAAAGGACATGCAAATAGCAACAAGCTATTAGTAATGTTAGCCATATTTAAATTGGTGACAACAGGTGCGTCTTGTTAATGGACAAAGGAACGTCTAAAAGACGCAATTGCATACATTTAAATAATTGTCGATTCCCAAAAAAAAAAAAAAACAAAACAAAAAAGTTAATTACATAGGAGAAGCATAAGGTACCCACAATGGTAAAAGCTGCTAACCTTATTTAGCAAGAGTAGAAAGTTCATTTGAATGAGTACGATGCTCAACTTTCAATATTTTTAGTATTATAATCCCAAGTAAAAAAATGTTGATTATGACATTGCAGGGGAAGTGTAATAGTATCTTTACTTGGGATTTTGTCATGTCACCATTGGAAACGCTTCACTGCAGTAAATGTATGTACCTTTAAAGATTTTCAATGGATCAGAAATATCCCATAATACTCTGCGGTGGCAACTATTTAGCTACCTTGAAGTAAGTACTACTTTGAAGTAAAAATAGTTATAATACACTGCTGGGTATAATTAATAGCACAATGTTATAAGTGATTTTTTGTGAAACTTTTCCCTCAGATCCCTGATTTCGCCAAGGTGGGGGGGGGGGCTTCTCAATTTTTTTTACTCGTTTTGTGAACATACTTTTTTCCAATTGAAATACATTTTTTTGACTTCATTTTATATATTTAAAATATTCCAAAGTGTATATTGTACATGCAAAGTTCAAGTCGAATCTACTAGCAAACTTGCTTATTAGAGCGTCTCGCTAGCAAAAAAAACAGTCGGCCTTACCTCCCCTCATATGAAGTGTTTTTGAAAAACATTTAAAAAAAAATTTTCTATTTTTTTTTCTGGCAACCCTAGATGTCTCCCAATTGAATTTTTCTTCATATCTTTGGCATTTATTGTCGGATTTTAAAGTGTGATACACCAATTTTTTTGTCTCAAGGAGTGGGTTTTTCCTAAAAAAAGCTCATTGATCTCAGGCGCTCCGTTGTGGTACCTACCCACCATATCTCAGTTGCTACCACCCTAATGTACCGATATAATAACAGCAAATTAAAGACAGTAAAAAATCGTTAATCTTTTGCGAAAAAAGTACTTCAATTAATTCAGTAGAACTCGAAATAAAAAAAATTTGTTTTTTAGTTGAAAGCCATACATTAGATGCCTTATTTTCTTTATACATTTTTCTTTATGAAGACCGTTTTTTTATAAATTAACTGGACTATTGTTTATCTACTTGGCTGACAACAGCGTCTCGAATTCTTCGCTATTATATAACGTGCGAGCAACCCTCAATAACACTAAAAACACTTGCTGACTTTATTGGAAAAGTTTATGCTCCTTTCTGGTTTCTGGTTAAAAACCAACCACTTGTAATTCACGGATGTCGTCACGTTTTCAAATACATCACATGGATTCGCCAATTGCCACAAGACATTCAAAATATTGTCCGTCCGGTCATAAAAAATAACTCGTACTTTCTGCACCCAGAAAATATTTTGATATCGATGATAACCGATACAGATCCATTCGTACGTTCAGATGGATACACGAGGATCTTAGGAGCACGCAGAGAAGCTAATGGATGTGTTCGTCCAATGTTTGGTCCGAAAGAGGATAATTTTATAAATTTCAAGAGTGACAAATATTTTAATGTAATAGATTGGGATAGATTCGAACCGGCTGAACCACCATGCTTGCAGTTCTTCGCGAAAGATTACCTCGAAGCATTACAATATTCCAATGAAATAATTGAATTACCAGGTATGCACAACGAAAACCATTAATTTTTCTTTGCTTCTCTTTTATCGGCATTTTCACTGATCTTTTTCACAGCATATTCTTGTCATTCCCAAAATACCGAGCGATTTGTTCATACAGTTCATGAATCTGCAATGGCGGTCACCGATGAACAACTCATGGGCCACATTTTATCTAAGCTCGAGAGCCGGCAGAAATACAGCAAGCTTGAATCCCGACATAATTTTATGGATTAAAACTTCCGTTACAAAACAAACAATTCACTAACTGTTTCGCGAGCGAGGAAAATAAATAAAATTTACTTTTTCTTGTATGGCTTTAGACTAAAAATAAATTGTGTTATATTTCTGGTTCTACTGATTGAATCGAAATACTTTTTTCGCAAAAGATTTATGATTTTTTACGGTATTCAATTAACTGACATTAGGTTGTTACATTAGGGTGGTAGAAACTGAGATATGGTGGGTAAGTACCACAACGAAACGCGTGAGCTCAATGAACTTTCTTGAGAAAAACCTCCTCTTTTAAACAAAAAAATTGATGTGCCACACTTTAAAATCCGACAACAAATGCCAAAGATATGAAGAAAAATGTAATTGGGCGACATCTAGGGTTGCCAGAAAAAAAAATAATTTTTTTTAAATGTTTTTCAAAAACACTTCATATGAGGGGAGGTACGGCCGACTTTTTTTTGGTGATACGCTCTATTGCTTATATGAAATACTACAATAAAATAAATTCTATCTTTGCAATAAGAGCAACATGTTCAATGCAGACCTGTTAAATTTGATTAGTAATTAGTAATCAATTAATTAGACGGCTTATTTAATTAGTAGTCATTATTTTAATTGTTTTTCAAGAAAAGGCAATTATTAACTGATTACGATTAGAAATAATAAAAAAAAAATATATGTATAAAAAAACAAAAAAAAATTGTTTTGATTATTTTTGATTATTTTTCATTCTTTTTGAATTCTTTTGATCTATTAATTTTTTTTAAAATTATTTTTGAATATTTTTCATATGTTCAGTATTGCTGATGTGCTTGTACAAAAATACTGAAAAAAATAAAAAATAATCGAAAGTAATATTAAAATAATCAAAAAAAAAAATCACAAATAATCAAAAGTTATAAAAATAAATGTTTTTGGTTATTTTTAATTTTTTTAATGATCGTAAAAAATCATGATTTTTTTTTTAATTTTTTTAATTAATTGGAAAATAATCATTGAAAATTGAAAGTAATAGTAATCAATCATTAAATGGATTCTTAAGAAAATAATTAGTCAAACCCGTAATCATAACGACTAGTAATCATTATTTAACAGGTCTGATTCAATGAAATAATTGAAGTCACGACAATACATTGTTGCAGAACCAACTTCTGAGGCTCATTAAAAAAGCTTTAGAGAATTTTGTCATCAGTTTAATCAATTTGATGGTGAATGCTTAAAGAAGCAATTCCACTGAGATGCACTTGCCCCATAGTGTTTTTGAGATAAGTCTTAATTATCCGTAAGGTCGAAAATGATCGTTCTGCAGTTGCTGTTGTTAGTCATAATACTGTCAGAACTCGTAAGATCGTATTGACGTTTTCGAATGTCTTTTCATTAACCAACTGGAAAATTCTGCGCGTTAAGGTTCTGAACACAAAATTTATCTCTAAATAAATAATGGAATTGAAAACTACTCACTGATAATGCTTTGAGAGCATTATGGATGTTCTCATCGCCGATTCGTTGTCGCCACATTTTTATTTCTGAGATGGAACTTCCCTTTAAACAATTCAATAACCCCTCAAAAAATATGTCGAGGTCTTTGCATATTTTCCATCGAATTGATTTCTACGGAATAATTGTCCGAAACTTTGGAAAATTGGTTTATGTTGCTTGAAACGGCTTGGAATATGGGAAGTCTACAGTTGTGTACAATATAATAGTACTAAAATTAAATTGAATATCGTTCGACGAAGTAATTAATAATTTCCATTTAAAATTCAACGAATTTCATAACTGAAACCACATAAGAATTAAGTTGAAAGTTTCCACAAAGTTCAGGAAAGTTCATTAAACTTTTAAAAATTTACATCAAAATTTCAATATTTTTGGGCAGATTTTTTAGAAAATTTTTGAGTACGCAGTTTTATAGACCATTCAATTTCAGCAAAATAATGTCTAAGTTAGAAGTACGTCAAAGTTTCCCCTGAACTTCAAAAAACTGTTTTGTCAAGGATATTGGGTATTTTTTTCCATACAAAACTTAGCAGAAATCACTCAACACCCTTGATGAAAAAAATTCTGAAAATTCAGGTAAATTTTTGAGCAAGTTTTTACTTGCACAATATTATACTAAAATGTATTGGTCTACAATGCAGCGTACTCAAAACTTTTCTACAAATTTCGCCAAAAAAATTTTAAGATTTTAATGGCTATTTTTTAAAGTTTAATTAATTTTCCTGAAATTTGTGTAAACTTTGAAATCTCTTTTTATGTGGTTTCTGTAATGGAATGTTTTAAATTAAAATTATTCCAAAAACAGCTCTTCATGTTTCGTTAAACGATATCCATTTTAATTTCACTACTATTGTATTGAACACAGCTGTAAACATCGATAAATCGAATATAAAATGCAAATTCTGTAGTAATTATAACAGAGAAGCCCACAGCTGACTTCGTTCGTGATTCCTGTGATGGTACGTTGTATGATCATAGCACGGCCTTCCAAAAATCCACAAAGATAATCTACATTTTTCTAAAAATTACATCGGTTTTCTAGCTAAGAGTCTAATGAAGGTAACAAAGGCGAACGAACTATAGCAAAATTTGCCGACAATTCATTGGTTCCCTTGCCCAAACATAAATTTCCAAAATCGACTGAGGGAAACTAGTCCTTCCTAAGGCAATGTCTAGATGAGTTTAGCTGGTTAGCAAATTCTTCTTTTTGCTGTGGCTTTTGAAGTAAAAAGCGCCGGGAAAGGGAGCGTAAGGTTGGTAAAGCAAGTAAGTATACCATTCGGGACTTGGAAGCCTTCCGGAACCATGAGATACATGACTGCCACAAAATACCAATTTGATACAATTATTCTCGCCCAGAATTAATGTTGCGTAGACTTCATAAAAAAGGTGAGTAAGATTTTAATTAGTCATTTCTAATTCTCTGGAAGGGAGACCGGTTTCAACCCCAAACCACCTGAAACTGATGGATAAAATCCAATTTAGGCAACGACGGTGAAAACGGGCCAGTATCCTAATGAATATGTCCTCCGAAGGTTGCTGGTTTGAATACCGACAATTTCCTCAACATTTTTTATTAAATAAATTATTATAATTATTTTAAAATATGTTTTATAGTTATTTCAGTTCTATTCATTACCTTTTTTTATAATTCAAGTATAATAAAAAAAAGTTTAAAAAGTATCACTAAATACACTGACGAGAAATTGCGCTTCGGTTGCCTAAGACATGCCGCACAAAACCCACCTTTTGGAACAGCTCAAAATGAACAGCAAATCAGCTGCTCGATGCAATATTGTTTGGTCTGTGATTTGGTCTGTGGTGGATAAGAACACACAAACTGTCCATTGTATAAATATTTGAATTTATATTCAGTTTCTAAAAGTTACGCCCGCTACATTTACTGCCCCCTCAAGATTAATAAAAAATACGCTTCAATGATTTGTCTAGCTGCTAAATCAAATTTGTTAAACGCTTTTGATTTGTGCACGTCGCAATTGCTCTTATAGTAAGCAATTCTTATTTAATTTAATTTCTTTGCTTATTTATTAGCCGTTTCAAAGTTTGTGTGCCTTTGTGGGGTGTTCGCATTGCCTTTCTTTTTATACCTAGTAGTGCTACGCATACAAGGTATATAAACACCATTCACTTAACGGTAGTATGTAAAAGCATAAACGAATCGAGATAGACATTGCCTTATACAAGGAGGCGCAAAAGTAAGCTTCCGATGTTCAGCATATCGGTTGTGGCACGTGCAGTGTGTGCTGTTGCACCGTCATGTTGGAACCACATGTTTTCCAATCCCAATTCATCAAGTTGCGGCAAAAAGAACTCGTTGATCATTGCTCTGTAGCGCTCACCATTCACAGTAACCGTTTGGCCCCGACCGATTATTGGTCAAATAAATAGTCAGCAATATTCCGCGTTCTGGAGCAGTGTAGCGTAACATTGTTTATTAACGTGTATTTCGCATGTGTTTACTACACAAATGTCAAAACAGAACTGACTTTAGGGGCCAGTCGCAAAATTTATAGCATTTTCTGATAGGAGGATTACTTTTGCGCCACCTTGTATATATCAAAATGTTCAGAAGGAAAAGAGAAATTGTTTGTCCGTAATCTTAATGAAATTTGGTATGCAGGTTCCTTGGCACTTATCTCCGAGCGTAAAGGAGAAATCGGATGATAGCCACGCCCACTTTTTATACATGGAATATTTTCGAAAATACAAAAAAGTGATTATTAAGTACATAATACACCTAAAAGGATAAAGTTTGTCGTGTAGATTAACATTAAAGCAAAAAATACTTTTTTCAAGAAATTTCTGAAAATGGACATGTCACTGCCTACTTTTGATTAAGTTAAATTTAGATATAATAATAATCATAAATCAAAAACCATTCAAAATATCGAAATGAAATTGAGCACACAAATTACCACGAATACAGGGAATGTTCCGGAAAAAAATGGACGAAATCCGGTAAGGTCCACGCCCACTTTTATATGAAAGATTTTGAAATCATAGATACAATTAATAGCCAATAACTTTGCGTAAAATATCTTTACATCATTTCTATTTCTCTTTCAAAGTGACTGTGAACGAAGAAATTTGAAAACTATAAGCTTTTTAAAAGGGGCGTGGCTTCGCCCCTTTCATAGTGCATTATTCCACGAAACTTTTTATGCCATAACTTCGGCAAAAATTTATTTATCGAAACGATATTTGGCGAAAATTTTTAATATATATAGGTAACTGTTTGTTGTAAAAATGGGTGAAATCGGTTGACTGCCACGCCCAGTTTTTTAACATAGTCTTAAAAATTTGTTTGTAAAATTTAAAACGCGCTATATCTACAGGGTGTTTTTTTTACAGGTTTGTTTTTCGAATAGAGATAAAACTGGCATTTTGTGGTCAAATCTGGCAACTCTAATGTCATTTATGTTCAGTTTGGTTTGCCATTTCATCATGAACAGGTTGACAAAAGAACAACGCTTGCAAATCGTGCAAATTTATTTCGAAAATAATGGTTCAGTTCGCGAAGTTTACCGTGAGCTCCGTCCATTTTATGGTCGACATAATCGTCCATCAGAGCAATTAATTCGGTTAACCATGGATCGTTTTCGCACTACGTTTACTCTATGTGATAATACGCATCCGCAGAGACGTCGAACAGTGCGCACCGAAGAAACAATTGCCGCTGTAGAGCAAAGTGTTGAAGAGGACCCGAATGAATCGATTCGCCACCGTGCACAGCAATTGGAGCTTTGTCCATCAACTTTATGGAAGATTTTGCGCAAAGATCTTGGCTTGCGACATTACAAGATCCAGCTTGTGCAAGAATTAAAGCCGCGAGACCATGCAATGCGTCGTGATTTTGGTGTATGGGCCGAAAATGAGATTGATTTCGATGCTGATTTTCATCGCAAAATTTTGTTCAGTGATGAGGCTCATTTTTGGTTGAATGGCTACGTCAACAAGCAAAATTGCCGCATTTTGAGTGAAGAGAATCCACATGAGACCCTTGAAACGCCATTACATCCACAAAAACTGACTGTTTGGTGTGCTCTATGGGCTGGTGGAGTCATTGGGCCATACTTCTTCCGCAATAATGCTGGAGAGGCAGCTACCGTTAATGGAGACCGGTATAGAGCCATGATAACCGACTATTTTGTTCCCGAATTGGATGGCATGAATGTGGATGAGTTGTGGTTCCAACAAGACGGCGCTACATGCCACACAGCGCACGTCACAATCGATTTATTGAAGGAAACATTCGATGAGCGCATAATTTCGCGGAATGGACCTGTCAATTGGCCACCAAGGTCGTGTTATTTGACACCATTGGATCATTTTCTTTGGGGATATGTGAAGTCGCTCGTCTACACCAACAAACCAGAAACGTTAGGGGAATTGGAAGCCAACATTCGTGGCGTTATTGCCGACATACGGCCCCATATGCTCGAAAAAGTGGTTGAAAATTGGACCTGTGGAATTGGCTTTATTCGAGCCAGCCGCGGCGGCCACATGCCCAAAATCATATTTAAACATTAATGGCATAAAATTATCCTTCCAATAAAGCCAAATTGATGGACCTTAAAACGATTTTCTTGTGTTTTATTTCATTTCGAAGTTCTATACCGATAAAAAAAACACCCTTTATAACCATTCAAGCTATGTTAATAATATCTCTTATACATAGTTAGCTTTTTAAGCAAAACTCGACCAAAAACAAAGTTTGTGGATTTGGGGAAGTAGGCGTGGCGCTGCCTACTTTTCAACATTCAAGTTTTGCTACTTTCAAAGGCGATTGCTTGTAGTTTCAACTAGATATTTCTATGAAAATTTGTCAGCTGTTTCTCAATAGTATGTAATATACTCCTGCCAAAAATTATATACCTTTTTTGATTTTCATACCTTTAATGAACATGAAATGTTTGTAAGTATGAGAAGAAAAAGAGATGGGTCTTTCAAAAAGTATACTGAAATGATCGGGGCGATGAGCTGGGTCGATTTAGCTATGTTAGTTTCACCGTTCGTCTGTATGTCTTTCCGTCTGTCTATTTGAACGCAAATTTTTCAAACACATGCATGCATTGGAACTTTCAAAAAATGTGGTAAGCAGCGGTTGGTAGGGAACCTATTTATATACAAAAAAATTAATTTACCACTCAAAACTCATAACAGAAGTGCTTTTATAATACGAACTGAAAAGTATTAAATTAGACCTGCGTAGATTGGTATGCCATAATAGATCACTACTGGGTATATAATGTTCGATTTTTATTGGTTCGGTTCCACCCGAACTTAGACTTCCTTACTTGTTTTCTTTAACAAAAGCACGTTTTGAGCGCTGAGGATTGCGGTACTCTTACAGCAACAACAAACAGTTTCGACACTAAAATGAACAGCAAGTTAAATTCAAGCACAACTTAGGGCAACTTCACACATTCAATTGCAGTTATATTTTACTCTAGGGTTCTTATAATTTATGTGCCCTCCCACGCACACAATAACGTGCCGTTAACAAATTCACACATTATAATTCTACGCCGGTTGTCAAATTGTATTTCCATTTTTGTTAAAACTTTTTCCATTTATATACTTATGTATTTATCACATTTATTTATTCTGCTAATACTTGAAGGCATAGTACAAATATTGCTTGTTTGTACTCATCATTTGGCAATTTCATGTTTCAAATACAATTTGCATTAGCATTCAACAGAAATGTACGTGTGGGATTGTAGAACAATTTTTATCACGCACAATTTGTATTTTCTTTTATTAATTTTTTTCATATTCTAACTTGTATAACCATTTGTGCTAAGAAAGAGCATATCTAAAAATAACTTTAATGGTTTCGGATTTGCAGATGGCAGTGCTAAGCCTTGCTGATATTTTCAAGAAAAGTCACTTACGACCCAGACACACGAAATAAGTTTTTATATAAATTCTTTTATATAAATTCACATACACATATGCATATATTTATTATTAATAGAAAAATAACAAATGTGCATTACAAGAATATTTCTTTGAATGAAAATTTTTGATATATAAATAGTAATATGAAATTAGATTTTCTTTGAACATAAGAAAATATCTTTTGGTACAAAGTTGTTTAACAATTCAGAGTATTAATTATTAACATTAATTAATATTAACATAATAATATAACTCATGTGACGTTAATCCAGATTAATCTTCCGATGCGGATTTAGCTTAAGAATTAATTTTTAGAAATAAAGTGTCATAGTTAGTAGACACACACTATCTATCCATGAAAGCATATAGACGGAATAATTTCAGTGCCTTAAGGGGTTATGTACAAAGTTAGGTCTCGAAAAATTTTATTGCATATTCTGGAAGTACATACTTTTGAAAAGTTACATTAAATTGTATTTAGCAGTTGTTGAGTGATGCGCGCACAATCATACAGACAGACAGACAAAAATTCTAAAAGCTGTTGCTTTGAATTCTATTGGCTCAATAATGATATTTTCTATCATTTTTTCTTTTGTACGCTTGTGAACGCTGCTGTGTCTTAAGTCTATAAATCTGAAAATTTAAGAAGACTAGAGAAATTGTAAATCGAAACACTACCAAAAACCCCCCATAAGCTGATGAATTCAGCAAGAGAATTTAGAATTTTGGTCTATCAAGATTAAGCAGAAGTATAAAGGCAACGAAACCGAAAACTGCAACAAAATTTATATTGGTACCACGAAGCGCAAACTAGAAGTTCGGCTAACCGAACACACAGCTGATATTAAGAAAAAGAGACTGAGCACAGCTTTATCAAAACACATAACAGAAAATGGGCATACAGCTGATTTAGCAGGTGCACGAATACTAGCAAGGTGTTAACAATAAGCGACAAAAAATTCTGGGATACAAATATTAGAAAAATAACCGAAATATTTAATAATAACAACTATCCGGGCACCCTAATAAAGAGTATAATTGACCAGAAAATAATGGAAATAAACAGCAAACAAAGTAAAACAAATAAAGAAGTAGAAACAAAACAATACTTTAGCGTCACATACATACCCAAACTTACGGAGAATTTCAGCAAATCTCTTACCAACAACAAACCGAAAATATCACTTTCCTACAAATCCAATCACACATTATCGACGATCTTCACACAAACAAAAAGCCCCATAGAAAAACTACAACAAAACAATGTAGTATACGAAATTACATGTAAAGGCAACGAAACCGAAAACTGCAACAAAATTTATATTGGTACCACGAAGCGCAAACTAGAAGTTCGGCTAACCGAACACACAGCTGATATTAAGAAAAAGAGACTGAGCACAGCTTTATCAAAACACATAACAGAAAATGGGCATACAGCTGATTTAGCAGGTGCACGAATACTAGACAAAAACATGAAAGGAAAAACTAGATATACACTGGAAAGCCTAAGAATTCTGCAAAATAGAGGAAAAACGTTAAACAAAAAGGAAGATACCGATGACGTTGCAGCAGCTTATGCTTTATGCCTCTAGCTATTTTACTTAGTTTAGTTTGACAATGCTACCACGAAGAAATGGTACAAATTTAAAAAAATTTTAGAATAATAATTTAATATAATTTAACGTCATATGTAAGTGTTGAAAATGTTTGTTAGTGTTTTTAATTGTTAAGCTGTTTTTCATGTCTGTGTGTTTTTTACAAAAAAAAAAAAAAAAAAAAAAAATGTTTATAATGTTTTTTCGTTGTTTTTAAATAAATAGATCACCCCTGAAGAAGCTAGGGAGACTAGCGAAACGTCGGGTTGAAATGACAAAATAAGAATCTTTTATTTGCATAAAAACCACAATGGTCAAAAAAGCCTAAACAAAATATAATATAGAACAAATTGACCGGAAAATCTTCACATAAAAATTTATAAATTTACTAAAGGGCCGGGCAGACTTTGTCCTGTCAAGATAATTACTTGCATGGATCTAGAAATATTGTCCATTCGTATCCCTTTCCCTATTACTATCCTTGTCCCTTTTGCTACCTTATTCCTATTCGGCCGTTCTCCTTCATATAGAAGATCTCGTAGAAATAGTTGTGGAGTATTATTAATTTGGACCTTTTTTTACCGACCTTTTTTCTTCAGGTGGTAGATATTGTATGGGAGGTGCCACGCCCACTTCTCACTTCCACCCTTTTTTCTTGAGATGTTAGAGATTGGTTTCCTTTAACTCTTTACAAATTTCCAATATTCTACCGTGAATACTTCCCCCTTCTCAATTTCTCCATTTTTCCTTGAGGTCCTAGAGATTGATTTCATTCAGCTCCTTGTGAATTTTCAATATACTACCATAAGTACTCCTGGAGATATGCAGTATGAAAATTTTGATTTGTATGGGAATTGCCACGCCCACATCTTCCAGTGGTCCGGATTGTGAATTTAAACCACCTTGAGCATACAAAAAATATTTAATCAATTTCAGTCCAGGAGTTTTGCACGAGTTTAGTGACAACGGATGCACAGAAGATATTTGTATATTAACTAGCTTATATCCGTTGGTTTCACCCCACATGGGCAGGTGTTAGGGATTAACCTCATGTAAACCCTTCCCAAATTTCATTGGTCTAGCCTAAATACTTCCAGAGATATGGACTATAAAAAATTCCAGTTGTATGGGAGGTGCCACGCCCCCTATATATATCAAAATATTTTTTAGCCCATGACCATCCCTGGAAGATATCCAGTGCGTGTTTCAAAATTGGTTACGATCGGTTTATACGTTTAGGACACAAGTTGGTCTATAGATACATACATAATTTGAATTTTATATATGAAAAGATATTACATCTGAAAGGACTAGGTTACATAAAAGCCCACAACTGGGTATAAAATGTTCAATGTCATTGTTGCTAAAAATAATTTTCTGCGTTATTCGTGAACTTTCTCATTTATCTTTTAGCAAAATATTAAGATTAAAAAAACGTCCCCCTTCGCTACCATTGTTATTAATGTGCCAATAATGCTTGGGTTTCTACCAACAATAAGCCTACCACAATATAACATATCCAAGTAATTTAATTTCAAATGTGTTCTTATTTAGAGTCCGCTTTGTATGAATTCCTTTCATTTGAAGGGCGAAAAATATTTATTGGATGCGAATTTTGAATGAAATTAAATACTTGCATTGTTTTGCTGAGAAGCGAGTCAGCATGCGAGTCTCCAAACTGAAAATGAAGCGTAAATATTCGAAAGACACTGAAAATACATTCTTTGAAGAAAGTTTACAAATAAAAACCTTATTCGCACGCACATAGGACAGTAACACCCACTTTTTGGAAATGAATCCCGAGATTCCGGGATCCTATTTTGGAGCGATCACCTATTATTTAATTTCAAAAAATATATTCATGACTATGAATGAGTTCAAGGCCAAGAATAATAGTTTTTATGAAAATGATTACAATTGTTTTTTAATCATTTTTATACCTTTCATGAACATGAAATGGTATATTAACTTTGGTCCGATGTTTGTAACGTTTAGAAATATAAGAGATAGACCCACCATTAAGTATATTAAATTGATCAGGACGATGAACTGAGTTGATACAGCCATGTCCGTCTGTCCGTCCGTCTGTCCGTCTGTCCGTCTGTCCGTCTCTTTGAACGCAAACTAGTCCCTCAATTTTTGAGATATCTCGATGAAATTTCGCACACGGATGTATTTTTGTATTATAATAGACATTTGTCGGATCCGGTATAATCGGGTCACTATAGCATATATCTCCCATACAACCGATGGTTCAAATAAGAGGATTATGACCATTTCTCCCTCATTTTTAAAGATTAAAACTTGGAACTTGGTGAGATGTTTTCTTATGGATAGCAAAAGATTTTGTAAAAAATTCACCAAGATCGGAGCTATATATAGTATATATCCCATACAACCGATCGTTCAGATAAGAGGATTATGGCCATTTCTCCCTCAACAACAATGGTTATTTAAGTTTGCACGTATTCATGAAAGGTATAAAGCCTTCGGCACAGCCGAAGACAGCGCCGTCCTTACTTGTTTTTAGTTATTAAACGTTTTTATTTAATGGGACAGCAAATTTCAAAGACGTCTGCCATAACTTTTCTTATAAATCCATTTCGGAAGCTGACAGACTTCCTCATCAGAGAAATTTTGGCACGTTCTGTTAAACATTAGGCTATCAGAACGATTGTGTTTTGTCAATTCAATTGTTGGTACACAAAATAGTTTAAAAGAAAATATATATAAATTTAAAAAAGGAGCACGGATTTGATCCAACGACATCTCAAACGTTAGCTGAATTTTTCTAACCACTACATTAAAGCTGCATTACCGATTCGGTAGGAAGAGCTTTTCAAAGAGATGTTCCAATCGAACTTAAAACAGTTTAAAAAGCATTTAGAAATTGAATTGAACTTATCGGAATTCAGAAAGTACACCATAGTTTTACGATTCAATCTGAGACGAAATCCAGAACAAGGTTACATATTTTATTATAG
Organism: Merzomyia westermanni; assembly: GCA_949987695.1. NCBI lineage: Eukaryota > Metazoa > Arthropoda > Insecta > Diptera > Tephritidae > Merzomyia > Merzomyia westermanni. The sequence goes on from OX465290.1 coordinate 68,197,881, forward strand.
AATGTCAAACGGTTCACGAGATACCGGAAAAAATAAAAAGCCGATCTACTAAAAATGGGGTTTGTGCATTATAAATGTTACACACAACAGCCAAACAACGTTAGCTGAAATTTGTTCTTATTTCAGATGACGAACGTGCATAAAACTGTATATAAAAGTATCTTGAAATTTCTTTTCTTCAATTAAATTGAATCAAGGTTGCACGTCAATGCACAGCGCCCATGCATTTTTCCGTATAAAAGTGAGAAAACCTAAGCCCGAACAAAAAGTTTGAATGAAAAGAAGTATGTAAAAGTAAGAAAATTAATTTAGTTGAACTTTAGACGTTTTTCAATTTAATTTTGGTACAGCAAGATATTAAGATTTCAGTAAAGTTACTACCAATTAAAAACACAACAAATTTAACATCATCAGAGACGAATGAGGGAAAAAAGTGACGCATGGAAGTTAAATGGCCAAAAAATGCAAAAACTGAACAATTTTCAAAGTGCTAGTGCCGTTTGTTTTTGCTAAATGCAACTAATAGTGAGCGGAAAGGTTTTTGTTCGGGTTTAAGTTTTTTAACGCAATGAAAAGATACAGAGAACGTACAGTGTGGTTCATAAATCTGCTCATAAATGCATTTTTTCTTTTTTAAGTTTTATTGACATTATTTTTCAGTAGGGTGAAAAGTACTGTTAAAGTTTCATGTCTTTATATAAAATAAATAAATTAAATAAATTTCATTTTGACTAATCTCATGCTTAAAACTGCAAAACCACTGAAATAAAAAATTTAGCGCTTACAGGTTTATGGGATATCAAATGAACAACAAAAATATTTTGAAATAGCAAAACTAAGCGAATTAGTCTGACGAGAAATCGTGGCTGTTTTCGAAATACAGTCGAACCTGAATATACCGAACCCCCGCTTTAATGAACACATCGATATAGTGAACACCAAATTTTTTACATGGCGTACTCTAAATAGTGAACAAGCGAAAGCCTTGAAATAGTGAACAAAATTTTAAACGCAACGGCAGGAATAAATTGACAACCAAAAACAAACGCCTTACGTTAAAGCAAAAATCCGAAATTGTTGAAAAAATCGGAAAATGCGCTAGTTTTTCATCCTGGGTAAAAAATGTATGGTGTAGCTTAATCAACGATTTCGGAAATAAAAAAAATACTCGTAATATTATATCCCACCAGACGATTGTAGCATCCAAACACAAGACTTTTAAAATAGGCGAGAATCCCCGCATGAAGAAAATGTTATACAAGTGGTTTATAGCTCAACGAAAAAACAAACTTTCCAGTTACTGGGGAAATACTTAGGGAAAAGGCAACAAAGTTGCAAGCTGACTTTCAGGAAATTGGGGGAAGCTTTCATGCCAGCCCCGGTTGATTATCTGGATTTAAATCTCGTTTTGGCATTCGATAGTTGAAAGTGTGCGCGCGAAAAATTATCATCAGATACCCAGGCCACTGATCCCTTTCAGCACAAACTCAAAAATATTATTTACGAGTTGCAGATTTGTGAGGACCAAATATACAATGCAGACGAGATCGCTTTGTTTTGGAAAATGCTTGCTGAATGAAAGCTTGTCCGCCAAACCGAGAAAGCATATACGGGGAGAAAAGCAGAAAAGGCCGAAATTACTTTTCCTGCATGTACAAAGTCAACTGGGCAACATAAAGTTAAACCGTTAATAATTGAGTGCGCCAAAAAACGGCGCTCTTTCAAGACGCATGACACCCCAGCAGACTATTGGAACTCTAAGAGTGCATGGATGATTGAAAACATTTTCAGAGAATGGTTTCATCATTGCTTCGTCCCTCAGGTGCATGCATAATGTATTTTAAATACATAACAGTTTTATAGAGTATTTATTCCTGTTTAATTGTTGTAAGGTTCAAAAGTATTTGCTATAAAAGAGATTACCAACCAAAGCTATCCTATTGATTGATAACGCCCCTAGCCATGCCCCAAAAGATTTTAAAACTGCTGATGAATCAATATTCGTGATTTATTTGCCTCCAAATCTAAAACCTTTGATTCAGCCTATAGATCAAAATGTGATTCGCTTAACTAAGCTAAAGGATGGCATATCACACAATTTTTAAAAACTTTAAATTTGAAAGATCCTGTGTCATTTTTAATGCTTGCTTGGAATCAGCTACAAGTGTAATAGCGAAATCTATATAGAAGCCCATGATATACAGGGTCTGCTGCAACTTGTAATCCCGGTGGTAATTTTTCCCCCTTCTGATATTCTGCTGTTGACTTAGTTTTAATGTATTTTATTTGTACCTGGAAACCTACTACAAAATGATATTGAGAAGTGTAATACAATAGATAGTAGACGAACCAATTGATTTAGAGAAAGATGCCGAGTATACTGAAGAATACTCGAAGGAAGAACAGATCGGAAATCCTATTAAAAGCTTTTATAAAGCTATCGCATGGGCTGAAGCCAACACTACTGACTACGCTGGCATAATAGTATTGACAAGACTAAGCGAAAAGACGGTCCAAAAGTCAATTTCCGAAGGCCAAAAGCAGAAGAATAAAAAGTAGTATAAAAAATGTCAACCTTAATATGGTGCCTAACCTGGATACTGAGAACAGGCCTTGCAAAAATTAGTTCATTATATCCAGATTCGACTGTAGCACTTTAACTATAGCCTGTGTATGTTTGTTGCTTTCAATTTTAACTTAAGAAATCCAAATAATAAATTAATAATAATTAAGATCAACAATACCTGTTAAATAATGATTACTAAACGTAATAATTACCGGTTTGATTAATTATTTTCTTGAAAATCCATTTAATGATTGATTGCCAACTACTTTAAATTTTAATGATTATTTTCCAATTAATTAAAAAAAAATCGTTTCAATGATTTTTTACGATTATTACAAAAAATCAAAATTAATCAAATAAGAAAAACATATTTGATTACCTTTGATTATTTTTGATTTTTTGTTTGGATTTTTTTTTGTATTTTTAATTATTTTTGATTTTTTTCAGTATTGTTGTAGAAGCACATAAATATTCCCATCAACAATACTGAAACAACTCAAAAATAGTGAAAAAAAAAATCAAAAAAAAATTATCAAAAGTAATCAAAACTACTTATTTTTGATTATTTAAAATTTTTTTCTTGATTTTTTAATTTGATTTGATTCTCTTTTTATTTTTTCTAATTGTTATCAATTAATAATTGTCTTTTCTTGAAATCTAATCATTACCAATTAAAAAAGCCTTATAATTAATTGATTACTAACCAAATCTAACAGGTCTGTTATCAGCTGGTCTTGAGCTCGTAAAACTTACAAAACTACGTTTTGAATAAAAATTTTTGATAGGTTGGCCGTTCCCATGTAAACAAACTTTAAACATTGGTGTATGGCTTCAGCTTTCAAGTTTTTACTTTTTCTATGGTTTGATTTTTCATGAAAATAAAATAGAATTATAAGTTTGGTCCGTTTATAAGTGCGAGAAGAAGGAGATAATTTATTTACATTTTGAAACTAAAAGGATTATTGCTCAAGTTACAGTCACAGCCTAAGCAAAATTAAGTACTTCAATTAGAGCTGTCCCCATGAATGAAAATGCTTTTTTAATGCCCGTATGACACTACGTATTTTTCTTGTATTTTTGCTGTATTTTTTGTTAGAAATACTGACGAAAACCTACCGAAGATCAAATTGCAAAAACAATTTCACGGTGTTGAAGGGGGACAAACAGTGCCTGTAATGTCAATTAGGTCGACGTTTAGTTGAAATCTGAACGAAAATCAAATTTAAAAATAAACAAATAAAAAATTAAACTGAAAGATTTGATTTAGAAATTTTTTGTGCTCGAACTAAAAATGAAGTTTAAATGGCAAGACGCGTATGTACATCACCTGATACATAGAGTTCATAGTGCGAACACTATTTCTTCTTTTTGCGCTTCTCTTTTAAGTCTGTTAGTAAAACAGAAGCATTTAGCAAGCAATTTGTTGCAATATTTAAAATTTCCAAATCCATTTCTTTTTGCAAACAAATATTTATTATTTTCAAAACAAAAATAGTTTTCAGAAAAAACTAACGAAAAACAGTAAACTCTCGAAAAAATGCTAACGAAATACAAACTTTTTCGTTTGTTTTTAACAGCCTAGATTGTAGTTTGATTGTATTTCGTTAGTTTTTTTAACATAGCTCGCTCGTTTGCACCAATATGAAAATTGTATAAGACCGTTTCTTTCGCACAAAATACATAAAAAAATACAAGAAAAATACGTAGTGGCATACGGCCATAAGTACTTATATGATGCTTAGCTCTCTTGTAGAGTATATGATTTCAATGCTTGTGCATTTTTCTATAAAACTATTTTCTTTTTTAAGCTTTTTACACTTAACTACATTTAATGTGCACAATTTTCTGTTTATGACAGTCAAACAAAAATTTACCCGAAACTATATGAAGCATAAAGACAAAAAGTAGTTTGCTTATCAGATATCATCTTGTGGCAAGCACTCAAAAACTGGCTTAAAGTTTGAACAATACAAAACACCAAATAAAATAAATTTAAGAATTAAATGTAGCAAACGAAATGTTGCAACTTGAAGCATAATTCAGCAAAAGAATAGCTCGCTTTGATTTCCAACCCTCCCATCCCCACCTCTTTATTCGCATGTGCGTAATGATGATTGAAAAAGTTTTTGATGTTTCTGGTTTTTGTTGTTGTTAGTAAAAAACTTTTTGATAAACCACAAAACAACTAAAAACGACAATCATGTGGTTAATAAGCGTTAGAAGAAGAAGACTCAGCAGAATTAGAAACCGAGCCATGTAGGGCTATGGTAGGTGATGCGTGAAGCCGAAAGCAAGTAAAGATAAGAGAAAGTAAAAAGCGTAGCTTTTGTTGATAAGCCGCACTGCTATGCGGTATGCCTTGATGAATTGCATCTAAAAAGTGGCAAATTAAAAGTTATGCCAAGAAGCGTGGAATAGCTCGTAGTCACCGAAACATGAACTTTGGCCAAATTAATTGGCAAGCAAATTGGCCGCATCGCAGAGGTTTGCTGGTGCAATTTGTGCTGATTTGTGACCAAGAAGAATGCGAATAAGAGGAAATGAAAAGATATACAAATACGAATTTTTTTTTTATTAAAGTGACGGTTGGTGCAGTTGGATGTGGCAGTCAATACTTGACGCGGTTTAAGGGAATGCCTTGCTTGTGGATTACATTTTTCTATGCATGCTTTTTACAAACGCTTCAACTCCGTGTTTTATGAGCTCGTCTGCTAATCTATCTATTTGGTCACTACAAGTCGCCATAATCTGGTAGGGGAACACTTATTCCATTTGTAAGCGATTGGTGTATCAGGTTTGTCATCTCCTCCGCTATTTACCATAGCGGGCTATTTAGCACAGAATCCCTCATTTCCGAGACGCTATTCCTCATTGTAGCAATTATTCTGCCGAGCTCTCATTCTGTGAAGTCCAGAGAAAGTCATTGAGAAATATGCTATCATTGGTCGATTCAGATCGTTAGACCATGAATTAACCATGATCAGGTTGTTGCGTCATCAGCTTTTCGAAGCAAAGTTTCCTTGCGCATCTTCTACGCTGCACACAGGGTGAGGGTATCTTGGCTGGCTCAAGAAGATGGCCGGAGTCGCAGCAGTTTGTACATCCAGGACGATAAGAGCTATGGCTGCCGTCGACCATGATGCGATCAATTTGACTTCACTATTTTAATTCAGTGGACAGAGAAAAAAAATGCCATAGACGGCCATATTTCGATCCCAAACGAAGTCTATCAAACCAAATTGCGTATTTATAGTGCTATCAAGCAATCTTCAGTATACAATGCGCTAGGGAAGTAGCTGGAGTTATTGGCGCAACGCAGCACAGCGTTACCCAGCACTAAAGTAAGTCGCTTGATGGCGCTGTAGGCTAAGGCATGACAAGGCATGTATGATGTAGGCACATCAACTATCTAGAAGCTCATTTTTCAACTTAATAGATGGCTAACTTACCTATAAGAACCACTTTGTTTTTCACCAACTACAAACTGGTATTTTTAAGTTATATTGTAGGTAGTTGCTGGAGTTATCAAATTTTCTTCTTATTTTTATTACTTTTTGATTAGTTTATTTTTTTGGTATGGAATGTGTTGGTAGCCGTATACAGTATTTACAGTAGTGTTGTCAATCCCGGTATCGCATACTTTTTAGCGATTTCCGGGATTCTAAATGTGTTACCAAATGTGTGTCTGTGTGTCCTTTATAGGCGGCCAAAGTACTCAACCGATCTTCATGAAACTTTCACTGTATATTCTTGGGTTCACTGTTCACAGTATAGGCGGTATATAATTTTGGAAAAGTGGACGGTGCCACGCCCTCAGTCTATATAAAATTTCAATTCGTCATTACTCTAAATGTATTTGGTCTAAATTAATTCTCTCTCTCTATGGCGCGTTATACAACAAGTATATCATCATAAACCTCCTAAGAGATTTTTGCGCCAAGCTTCTCTTCCAATTTGTGGTGTGCCGATTTGAATTTTCCCTACAAATTGGTGGGACCTACAGTTTTTTGCCGACTCCGAACGGCATCTACAAAGGAGACGAATTTTTGCTGAGAAGCCTGTCATGGCAGAAATACACTCGGAGAGTTTGCCAAAGCACTGCCGAGGGGCGACCCCGTTTTTGAAAAACTTTTTTCAAATCACTTTTGATGTTACCTGTACCAGGGCTCGAACCATGGACCTTCGGTGTGGTAGGCCGGCAACACTACCTTCACACCACGGCGGCCGCCAAATCTAAGTCTAAATTAATTATATTTGGATATATACAAGGTGGCGCAAAAGTAAGCTTCCGATGTTCAGCATATCGGTTGTGGCACGTGCAGTGTGTGCTGTTGCACCGTCTTGTTGGAACCACATGTTTTCCAATCCCAATTCATCAAGTTGCGGCAAAAAGAACTCGTTGATCATTGCTCTGTAGCGCTCACCATTCACAGTAACCGTTTGGCCCCGACCGATTATTGGTCAAATAAATAGTCAGTAATATTCCGCGTTCTGGAGCAGTGTAGCGTAACATTGTTTACCAACGTGTATTTCGCATATGTTTACTACACAAATGTCAAAACAGAACTGACTTTAGGGGCCAATCGCAAAATTTATAGCATTTTCTGATGGGAGGATTACTTTTGCGCCACCTTGTATGTCATTTGGTCAAGATTTACATAATTTTGAAAAAGTGGGCGCCCACACATTTTTGTGTGTTGTTTGTCCTTCATTCATTTGCAAAGTTTATTGTTGATCTCAATGAAAGTGGGTTTAAAAGTTCGCTGGAGACGACACAGGCCATATATAGTTTTTGGAAAAGCCCCCGGCTATTTAAAGTAGTAAATTGGTTCAAGCTAATGATATTTTATATATAGATAAGTATTCTATATACCAAAAAAATCTTTGGAAAAGTGAAAAAAGGTAAAGTAGCAAGACCAAAAAAAGTTAAAAGCTAAAGTTACATTTTCGAAAAGTTACACTTTCGAAACTATGTATATCAGTACCCGCAGAGAAAATGGCTGAAGATGGGGAATAGGAAAAGAAATTTGAGATGTAGAGGAGGTATTATAGGAAAATAAAAAGGGTAGATAAGAGTAACGGTATATGGGGGTGAGGGAAAAGCAAAAGTAGGAAGAAAAAGGCAGATATAAGGATAAATGAAGACGAAACGCCAAGTGGGGAAGGAAAAGAGTACAATTTGTTAAATGTAGGCTAGTTTTATATAAATGTAGCTACATAATGCAATTATTTCACAAAAATTGTGTGTAACCAGTTAAAAAATTGCATAAACAGTCCCTAAACAATTAAAAAATATGCTTCAAGCAATTAAAGCTTTTAAAAAAAAATTTGATCCTCTTTGTTTGGTTATTAATAAACAACATTTTGTTTTAAATACAAATAAAAAACTATGTCAAAAATCTAATTATTTGTTACATATTTTAATCAGATAGTTTCTTAAACAACTTCTTAACTTTTTTCAAACTAAACTATTGGAGTTTGCACAGGAGTAATCCTGAATTAATAAATCAAATTCCGAAAATCCCGGGATGGTTACAAAAAATTCCCACCCCTAGCTTACACACACATTAGTAGGCGTACATTTACGCCTTTCATATACAAAATAAAGAAAAACACATCCCATTTCACCTTCACCAAGCAGACAAAATTGATGTTAGATGTGACACGTTCTACACTGCACTTAAGTCGCAAGTAGGCAGTCAATTGGCAGTCGTCAGCTGGCAGTTGGTAGCAGTTTAAGTCAATTCTTAAGTCGTCCTAAAAAGCAAAATGCTGTACAAGGCAAAATTACCTAAAAGTATGCAATGTTTTTCATTGCTTTCACCTTCTTACCGTTTATGCAGCAATTGAAGGCAAAGAAAAGCAGCCACTTGTCATACACACACATTTACAAATGCATACATCCCAGCTAATCAAAAGTAGAAAAAAGACTTCATTCGAAACTACAAAACGCACATTTCTTTCTGTCTACGCGGGCACCCTAAAAGGAGTCACAAAAAAGAATCCAAAACGACTCTGAATCCGATGAATTCTTAGCGTTTTATGAATCTTTTTAAATGAACTTGGGAGTATTTTTGGAAGATTTTACTGGAGATTTTCTAAAGCTTTTTTGAAATCTTTTCTGACTCTTTTTGGAGCACTTTATTAATGCTTTTCTGACGCTTTTTGAGTCTTTTTTGACTCATTTTAAAAAAGTTTTTTTTTTTTTTTTGATTTTGAAGATTTTTGTATAATTTTTGGAATCATATTGGAGATTCATATCGATGTCTTAATAATCAGAAACAAACAAATTTAAGTCAAAATATTTGTACATTTTTCATTTGGAACTTATCACAACACTTGGTAGAATCAAAAAATATATAATTTTGCTTAATTTTAAAAACACTTCACTTGACTTTCAAAAAAACATTCAGAAAAAAACACCCTTCACGTTCTATTACGAGTATGTAAAATTAAAAAAACGTCAGAAAATGCTCTAAAATATTCATATAATTGAAGCCTTGCAGTTTATCCGCCCTCAATAATAATTTCTTCGCCCAAAGCTCCGTGAATATTCAAAAAAAAAGTTGGTTTTTTGATGTCACAATTCGAAAACGCTCCAATTACGCACTCTTTTTGGACCATTATTTCGAAACTTTGGTTAGCTGGGATATTTCACATACGAATGTATACTCAATAAGAAACCGCAAAATTCCATTTTGGCGTGAATGTAAAGGAATCCAACAAGCAAACTGAAAACCGTAAATGGTGCCACCCATTGAGAGGAACAAAGAGCAAATGAAATATGCATCGCAACACATTCATACGTACAACAAACATATGCACATAAGTAGCAAAGAAGAGGTGAATGTGCTTCTCGACCTACTGTATCACCTACATATGTACGTATGTAGGTATATATGCATGAGTACACTCAGCTAGCTGCTTTGGCGTGAAAGGGCAAGCGCATTGCCACTTTGCTTTCTAGAACTCTTATGTTGCATACCACACAGTGTTGCATTCGCACACATTTTTTGGACAGTTTTAGAAGTTTGCTATGGGGGCTTCCTTTTTGAACGTAATCTGTTTATTTTAATGCATACCTCGCAAACGAACGTAGCCTCCAGAATTTCTTTACTTTCAAGTTCTTATAGCTTTATCTATGGTATAGCTTATCATATCGTTTTCGTTCGTTACCTATTCTCTATCATTCCATTGTCATTTTTTTTATTTAGATTGCATCATTTTGTAACCAGCTCAACATTATTCTGTATGATTTTGTCATCGTTCCCTAATCATTCTGTCATCGTTTTAGAATCGTTTTTTAACATTTCATTCTGTTTTCTTTAAAAATTATATACGATCCGAATTGAAAAGAAGACTTCTTCAGCCGAATTTATATATTCACTAAAATGTGCAAACGCCAAATATGGAGGCGCACTTACGCTCAACTTGCCACAAAATGGTCACGCTGAAGCATGGCTTTGAGAGAAGCAGTTGGCGTTAGTGATTCGTGATTGGCACACTTGACGCTCAATCGCTTTTTGGTTATAATTGCCTCTTGTGTTTTTAAAGATCAACTTGCAATATGGGATAGTGGCACGTAAACTAGACAGCATTTGGCACGTTTTTAATTATAGCTGTAATACGGACTAAGTGCTATGGTTCAACCCGTCACGTGTGCAATTTAATTTGCACTTCTTCTTGCTGTTTTAAATTCAGCTTTCCTTCAGCAGACCAAAGATATGAATTCAATATCAAACGGAACGAAATAATGTAGTAAATATATACTCCAACAAAATATAATAAATTAAATACTAAATTATAAGGAAAAAAGCAAAATCGAAATACTTTAATAATCAAACTGAATAAATACAGATGAATAAAAAGTTTGGATTTTTTTATTATTATATAAACAATGTGAATAAAAGCCTAAACTAAAAAATATTTTGTACTTAATAAAAGTAATAAAAAATGAGAATTATTTAATATTTTTAGCTAAGTAAAAATAAAAAAAAATTTTAAAAAATATTTTTTTCTTAATTTAAAAAAAAATTAAACAAAAAATTTTAAAAAAGTTGTTACAAAATATCTACAGAAGATATATAAAGGGTGTTTTTTTAGGGGTATAGAACTTTGAATTGAAATAAAACACAAGAAAATCGTTTTAAGGTCCATCAATTTGGCTTTATTGGAAGGATAATTTTATGCCATTAATGTTTAAATATGATTTCGGGCATGTGGCCGCCGCGGCTGGCTCGAATAAAGCCAATTCTACAGGTCCAATTTTCAACCACTTTTTCGAGCATATGGGGCCGTATGTCGGCAATAACGCCACGAATGTTGGCTTCCAATTCCCCTAACGTTTCTGGTTTGTTGGTGTAGACGAGCGACTTCACATATCCCCAAAGAAAATAATCCAATGGTGTCAAATCACACGACCTTGGTGGCCAATTGACAGGTCCATTCCGCGAAATTATGCGCTCATCGAATGTTTCCTTCAATAAATCGATTGTGACGTGCGCTGTGTGGCATGTAGCGCCGTCTTGTTGGAACCACAACTCATCCACATTCATGCCATCCAATTCGGGAACAAAATAGTCGGTTATCATGGCTCTATACCGGTCTCCATTAACGGTAGCTGCCTCTCCAGCATTATTGCGGAAGAAGTATGGCCCAATGACTCCACCAGCCCATAGAGCACACCAAACAGTCAGTTTTTGTGGATGTAATGGCGTTTCAAGGGTCTCATGTGGATTCTCTTCACTCCAAATGCGGCAATTTTGCTTGTTGACGTAGCCATTCAACCAAAAATGAGCCTCATCACGGAACAAAATTTTGCGATGAAAATCAGCATCGAAATCAATCTCATTTTCGGCCCATACACCAAAATCACGACGCATTGCATGGTCTCGCGGCTTTAATTCTTGCACAAGCTGGATCTTGTAAGGTCGCAAGCCAAGATCTTTGCGCAAAATCTTCCATAAAGTTGATGGACAAAGCTCCAATTGCTGTGCACGGTGGCGAATCGATTCATTCGGGTCCTCTTCAACACTTTGCTCTACAGCGGCAATTGTTTCTTCGGTGCGCACTGTTCGACGTCTCTGCGGATGCGTATTATCACATAGAGTAAACGTAGTGCGAAAACGATCCATGGTTAACCGAATTAATTGCTCTGATGGACGATTATGTCGACCATAAAATGGACGGAGCTCACGGTAAACTTCGCGAACTGAACCATTATTTTCGAAATAAATTTGCACGATTTGCAAGCGTTGTTCTTTTGTCAACCTGTTCATGATGAAATGGCAAACCAAACTGAACATAAATGACATTAGAGTTGCCAGATTTGACCACAAAATGCCAGTTTTATCTCTATTCGAAAAACAAACCTGTAAAAAAAACACCCTGTATGTATGTAACAAAACTAAACAAAAAAAATGAATACAAATTTTGAATGATTTTTTTGGCCTTAAGTTTAGTGAAATAAGGAAATTAAAAAACCAAAAAAAAAAACAACTTTCCTACTAAATGTAAAAATATATATATATATATGAAACTATATAAAAAAAAATTAAAAAATAAGAAGTTTTCATTTTCCATTTTGTAAGACTAAATGAAAGAAATGAAAACCGAAAAAAAAATTTTACCAAATATTCACAAAAAATTTATGTAATAAATCTAAATAAAACATTATTGTATTTTTGCTTTTAGTTTAGTGAATCCAAATAAAAAAGAAAAAAAAATATTTTATTATTACGAAATATCGAAAAAAAAGTTAATATAATAAATACAAAATTTTAATTCTTTTTTATTGCTTTGTAAGAATAAATAACTAAAATTTAAAACAATAAAATATATATAGTGAATGCAAATAAAGGTAAACTAAATAAAAAAAGATAAATAAAAAATATGAACCACTTATTTTTTTTTAATTAAGTAAATTTAAGCAACAACAATTAAAATTTTATTAATATTGATTTTGTATACCAACAATTCAATTGAATTAAATTGTAGTCATGATACTTTTTATTATTATTGTTGTTAAAACTAAATAAATAAACATAAAAAAATGTTACACGTTTCTCATATTTAATATAGTAAAAATATAAAAAAAAAATATTTTGTTGAGAAATCTGCAAAAAAAAAATATATGCAATAAATTTGAATAAAAAAGATTTATAAAAAATTATAACTGTGTTTTTAATTTTAATTAGTTAAACCAAAAGAAAATACTTTTGTTACAAAATATAAAAAGCTATATATAATAAAACTATATAAATAAAGACAAATTAAAAAAGTTATAAAAAGAAAGGAAAAATATTTCATTAAGAAATATCCAAAAAGTTATTAATAAATATAAAAAAAATATTTTGCAAAAAAAATATAAAATCAACCTATATAAATAAATACAAATTAAAAAGGTTACAATCATTACTTATATATAGCGTGTAACAATAAATTTAAAATATTTTAAAAATTAAATTAAAAAAATTTTTTTTTTTTTGCAAAATCTGAAAAAATATATATAAAACTAACCAAAAAAGATTCAAAAAATTAAACTTGTTTTTAATTTAATTTTGTATACCTGCAGCCCAGCCATAGTAGCACTCAGCAATTTGTTGCTATTTTTATCATTACCTTATTCTGCATACATTTATCCATATCATAACTAAATTACTTTTAATAAAGTGTAATAATATTTTTAAGCTGTTCTTTTGGAACAGGTTATTTTTTATTACTTCTATTATTAATGGTTGATTATATGGATATTTTGGTTGATGCTGTGATGTCAAGATGTCTTTTTATATACTTCCTGAAATGCCCGATTGTTTTAAGGAACTAAATTTTAATAGGAATTTACCACTTATCTGACTACAATGTCATCTGGATGAAGGTCAAGTAGAGGCGTTAAGATTACATCTTTTCGTTCGACTCTATTCACTCAGTTTGTGACCTCATTTTAGCCTTATCACGAAAAAATGCTACTTCGGCAGTCAACCCAACCCAAGTATGAGTAAGCAAAACAAAACAAAATTAATCTTTCAGAAGGCATAATAAGCTTTACGATCAAATCCTCAACAATTGATCGGCAAATTTGAAGACATATTCATTCCATAATCAAATTCTAAGCATTTCGGCAACATTACAAGCATTAAGCTGGATTGCCTACTTTTAGGCGTTTCTTGCTGAAAGTAGTGAATACAGTCCATTAAAAGCACTTAAGTGGCTCAAATCAAAAATTCAGTCATTAGAAAGAGGAAAGGGTAAGATAGCGAAAAAACAGGAGGACGATAAGTGGATGTGTGTAAGTATAGAGTGAATGCCATGAAATACGAAAAGAAAAAATTCACACACACAACCACTTTTAGTTTTTCAACTAGAATTAGGGTAAAAGCGCTCATTTTTGTAAAAATTGAATGACAAAGCTGGTTTATCCCTTTCAAAGCTAAACATTTTCAGTTGTAAATAAACAGAAAAACGGCAGGTACACTTAAACGATTACTGGTAAGAGTTGAAAACAGGCATGGGATTGACGTGTAAAATTGTGTCTTCCCCATTTTATTAGAGAAAGGTTTGATTATTTTGCGCTTTTTTTGTTGAAATGGGTGCTCAGTTTTTTGTTTAGTTATTCCTCCTCGTAAAGTGATTATTTGTTAGCAAGCGATTTGTTGTTTGACCTAATAGCTAAATGGCTAGAATGAAAGCTTGAACAACTGACTGCTATTTTCAAGTCCGACTGTTTGCTGTCACAGGGCGTTTTTGTACAGATTATTTATACATTTGTCTATGTTATTGTGACAGTGTGAAATAAAAGCTTAGGACAATGATATACTTCTTTTACATCTTGAAGGAACTCTATTTTAGAAGAAAACCCGTTAGTTGCTTCAAAGTAATTAGGCGTGCGCTAGTAAATATAAAGAGGGAAAATTACGCATTCCAACAGCCTGTAATTTTCCTTTTCAAAACCAAATGTTTTTTTGATGCGATCTCTAATTTATTCTGCAAAAGAAACCAAAAATATGTAGTGAGATTTATCTCAATTTTTTTTTCATAAAATCTGAGCTTGTATAACTAATGGACCGAATTGCATTCAGATTTTCGAATACACATGTTTGCATCTCTGATATGTATAAAATTTTTCCATTGTATTTGACAGCACAGCTTAGGTAGTCTAACGAGCAGATATGCCATTTTTATAAAATAGAAGCTAGTTCTATGGACTATGGATAGTATTATCGGTTTCGTAGAGCAAGCCCAGTACGAGTATATTGATAAAAATAAAAATTTTGCCTCATGGAACTGACTTGAATTGAGTTATATTCAACTGAGTTGAGTTGAATTGAATTGCATTGCATTGAGTTGAATTGAATTGCATTGCATTGAGTTGAATTGAATTCAATTGATTTGAACTGAATTGAATTAAATTGAATGTAATTGAATTGAATTGAGTCGACTGTAATTGAATTGAATTGAATTGCATTAAATTGAATGTAATTGAATTGAATTGAATTGAATTGAGTTGAGTTGAATGTAATTGAATTCAATTAAATTGAGTGTAATTGAATTGAATTGAATTAAATTGAATTTAAATGCATTGAATTGAATTGAATTGAATTGAGTTGAACTGAATTAAATTGAATGTAATTGAATTGAATTGAATTGAATTAAGTTGAATTGAATTAAATTGAATGTAATTGAATTGAATTGAGTCGACTGTAATTGAATTGAATTGAATTGAATTGCATTAAATTGAATGTAAGCTGAATTGAATTGAATTGAGTTGAGTTGAATGTAATTGAATTCAATTAAATTGAGTGTAATTGAATTGAATTGAATTAAATTGAATTTAAATGCATTGAATTGAATTGAAATGAATTGAATTGAATTTAATTGAATTGAATTGAATTGAATTGAATTGAATTGAATTGAATTTAATTGAATTGAATTAAATTGAATGTAATTGAATTGAATTAAGTTGACTATAATTGAATTGAAGTAAATTGAATTTATTTATTATTTTTTTCTTAATTCCCAATGCTTATGCTACATATAGGGACTGAATTTATATGTAAAATCATGCGTCTAAAAATATGTACTTTTTTTATTGAAGTATCGAGCTAAAAGAAGTTTATGTTGAAAAATAAAATGCAATTTTTTACTCAAAAGCAAGCATGCTTTTTGCCGCATACTTTACAGGTTCGGCCGACCTAATTATTATAATAAGAAGAGGGCGGATTTACATGCCACATGGTGCGCCTAAAACTTTATATTTTGTAGGTTTGCTTAGCGTGTTTCAAAATTTTACAAGGACGTCGTAAATCGTCTCTTGAAAGCGAGGAGAGTTATACAAACTTCGAATTTTTTGACATGCAGTACACAATGCAGGAAATATCCCACTCGTAAACTCGGCAGTGGCTGTACCTATAAACATCATAATACAGAATTTTAGTAGCTGCAGGTCTAGCTCCTCCTCCTACTTGTAGTGTGCTACTTGTAATTTGACCAACAAATTGGGGGTAC
Organism: Merzomyia westermanni; assembly: GCA_949987695.1. NCBI lineage: Eukaryota > Metazoa > Arthropoda > Insecta > Diptera > Tephritidae > Merzomyia > Merzomyia westermanni. The sequence goes on from OX465290.1 coordinate 68,213,950, forward strand.
CAGCAATTCTTGTTGTACGAGTATTTGTCGTTTTAAACATAGCATACGCAGCACTTGTTGTTGTTTTATTTAAATATTCTTAATTTTATTATGCTTTACAAAACAATATTGTTATATTTCAATAAATCACCTAAACTAATTTAACTGCAATAATATAACTGCCAAAATGTTCTGAAACATCTGCAGTTGTTTATCGCTTTCATATAGCCAATAGCCATAGCAGTTAGTGTAATGTACTTTAAATAAAAAATAATAAATATCTTTTGCATGAATAAATAAATATTTCATAAATTCATTGCTGAGCAACTTTCGGAAAACGTTTAATAAAGCTTGCAACCGAAATCTGGTATAACAGCTGCACAATCATTGCCTACTGTTGGGTGTTGCTCACATACTTCATATCCCTGTCAACCAAGAATGCATAAAATTCTGGATAAACACTGAGTCGAGCGAACCAAAAAATGGATAAAAAAAGAATAATTTTCTACGAAGAGTTTTACTTTTTTGCCATATTGAAGTTTCTTCTCTGTGTTGGCGTGAGACTGTGGAGCCTTGCATACTTTTATTCACCTCTTTTTCATACGAATTCCATTAAAAGCGATGGCGTTGCTATAAAGGAAAAATCGTTTGCGATTGCGTTTTCACCTCATCAGAAGTGGTTAGCCATGATTGGCAGATATTTGGTATGCCACACACATGCCCACGTGTGCAACTCTACAAAACTGTAAAATTAAAATCTCTGAACAAATAAATATATCTGCCAAAATGTCCATCAATACTGGAACAATTTTTTTTTCATAAAATCTGAGCTTGTATAACTAATGGACCGAATTGCATTCAGATTTTCGAATACACATGTTTGCATCTCTGATATGTATAAAATTTTTCCATTGTATTTGACAGCACACCTTAGGTAATCTAACGAGCAGATATGCCATTTTTATAAAATAGAAGCTAGTTCTATGGACTATGAATGGTATTATCGGTTTCGTAGAGCAAGCCCAGATATTGATAAAAATAAAAATAAAAAAACTGAGTTGAGTTGAATTGAATTGCATTGTATTGAGTTGAATTGAATTGAATTGAGTTGAAGTGAATTGAATTCAATTGAATTGAATTAAATTTCATTGAATTGGTTTGAACTGAATTGAATTAAATTGAATGTAATTGAATTGAATTGAATCGACTGTAATTGAATTGAATTGCATTAAATTGAATGTAATTGAATTGAATTGAATTGAATTAAGTTGAATTGAATTGAATTGAGTTGAGTTGAATGTAATTGAATTCAATTAAATTGACTGTAATTGAATTGAATTGAATTAAATTGAATTTAAATGCATTGAATTGAATTCAATTGAAATGAATTGAATTGAATTATTGAATGTAATTGAATTGAATTAAATTGAATTGAATTAGATTGAATTGATTCGAATTGAATTACATTTAATTAAATTTTTTCAAACTGAACTGAAATGCATTGAATTGAATTGAATTAAATTGAATTGAATTTAAAGGAATCGATTTGACTAAAATGTAATTGAATTGAATTGAATTGGCTTGAATTAAATTGAATTAAATGGAATTAAATTGGAGTTAATTGAATTAAATTGAATTGAATTGAGTGAAATTGAATTAAGTTGCACTGAATTGAATTAAATTGAATTGCATTTAGTAGAATTGAATTTAATTGTAGTGAATTTAATTGAATTGAATTGAATTAAGTTGAATTGAATTAAGTGGAATTGAATTGAGTTCAACTGAATTGAATTAAATTGAATTGCATTTAGTAGAATTGAATTTAATTGTAGTGAATTGAATTGAATTAAATGGAATTCAATTGAGTGGAATTAAATTGAATTGAATTGAACTGAACTGAATTGGATTAAATTGGATTAAATTGACTTGAATTGAATTGAATTAAATTGGATTGAATTGAATTAAATTGAATTGAATTGAGTTTAATAGAATTGAGTGGAGTTGAATTGAGTGGAATTAAATTGAGTGGAATTGAATTGAGTTGAACTGAATTGAATTAAATTGAATTGCATTTAGTAGAATTGAATTGAATTGACTTGAATTGAATTGAATTAAATTCGATTGAATTGAATTGAATTAAATTGAATTGAATCGAGTGGAATTGAATTGAGTGGAATTGAATTAAGTTGAACTGAATTGAATTAAATTGAAGTGCACTTAGTAAAATTGAATTGAATTGAATTGAATTGAATTGAATTGAATTGAATTGAATTAAATTGAATTGAATTGAGTGGAATTGAATTCAGTTGAACTGAATTGAATTAAATTGAATTGCATTTAGTAGAATTGAATTTAATTGTAGTGTATTGAATTGAACTGAATTGAGTTGAGTTGAATTAAATTGAATTGAGTTCAACTGAATTGAATTAAATTGAATTGCATTAAGTGGAATTGAATTGAGTTCAACTGAATTGAATTAAATTAAATTGCATTTAATAGAACTGAATTTAATTGTAGTGAATTGAATTAACTTGAATTGAATTGAGTGGAATTAAATAGAATTGAATTGAACTGAACTGAATTGAATTGGATTGAATTGAATTAAATTGAATTGAATTGAGTGGAATTGAATTGAGTGGAATTGAATTAAATTGACTTGAATTGAATTAAATTTAATTGCACTTAGTAGAATTGAATTGTATTGAATTGAATTGACTTGAATTGAATTGAGTTAAAATCGATTGAATTGAATTGAATTGAATTGAATTGAATTAAATTGAATTGAATCGAGTGGAATTGAATTGAGTGGAATTGAATTAAGTTGAACTGAATTGAATTAAATTGAATTGCATTTAGTAGAATTGAATTTAATTGTAGTGAATTGAATTGAATTAAATTGTATTGAATTAAGTGGAATTGAATTGAGTTCAACTGAATTGAATTAAATTAAATTCCATTGAATTGAATTGAATTGAATTAAATTGAATTGAATTGAGTGGAATTGAATTGAATTAAATTCGATTGAATTGAATTGAATTAAATTGAATTGAATCGAGTGGAATTGAATTGAGTGGAATTTAATTAAGTTGAACTGAATTGAATTAAATTGAATTGCATTTAGTAGAATTGAATTTAATTGTAATGTATTGAATTGAATTGAGTTGAATTAAATTGAATTGAGTTCAACTGAATTGAATTAAATTGAATTGCATTAAGTGGAATTGAATTGAGTTCAACTGAATTGAATTAAATTAAATTGCATTTAATAGAACTGAATTTAATTGTAGTGAATTGAATTAACTTGAATTGAATTGAGTGGAATTAAATTGAATTGAATTGAACTGAACTGAATTGAATTGGATTGAATTGAATTAAATTGAATTGAATTGTGTGGAATTGAATTGAGTGGAATTGAATTAAATTGACTTGAATTGAATTAAATTTAATTGCACTTAGTAGAATTGAATTGTATTGAATTGAATGGGCTTGAATTGAATTGAATTAAATTCGATTGAATTGAATTGAATTGAATTAAATTGAATTGAATCGAGTGGAATTGAATTAAGTTGAACTGAATTGAATTAAATTGAATTGCATTTAGTAGAATTGAATTTAATTGTAGTGAATTGAATTGAATTAAATTGTATTGAATTAAGTGGAATTGAATTGAGTTCAACTGAATTGAATTAAATTAAATTCGATTGAATTGAATTGAATTGAATTAAATTGAATTGAATTGAGTGGAATTGAATTGAATTAAATTCGATTGAATTGAATTGAATTGAATTAAATTGAATTGAATCGAGTGGAATTGAATTGAGTGGAATTGAATTAAGTTGAACTGAATTAAATTAAATTGAATTGCATTTAGTAGAATTGAATTTAATTGTAGTGAATTGAATTGAATTAAATTGTATTGAATTAAGTGGAATTGAATTGAGTTCAACTGAACTGAATTGAATTAAATTGAATTGCATTTAGTAGAATTGAATTTAATTGTAGTGAATTGAATTAAAATGAATTGAACTGAGTGGAATTAAATTGATTCGAATTGAATTGAATTGAACTGAACTCAATTGAATTGATTTTTTTGTTCGTTCTTCGCTACTTATTTTCTTGGTCGCCGTGTCATTTGATTTTAAATAAAATTTTTGTAGAATGTCCCATTGTAGGAACATACTATTTTGATTTTTTGAAATTAAAATTTTTATTACAATTAATTAAGAAACACTCATATTTACAACTAAAATGATACTAAACATTACCAAAATTAATTTGCAACAAAAACATTTGTTTTTGACAAATTGCCAACATATTTGATTAATTTAATTTCATAAACAGACAAGCAATGCGGTATCACATAGAAAGTAGCCACAAAATGCAAAGTAGCCACAATATACCAGCTTGTTGTTGTGACGCAATGATAGTCGCCACAAGGCAGCCACTAAAATTAACAATTGTTTATCGAATGTTTTACACAGTTGCAATAGTAGAGATAAAAAGAGGATACGCTTATTTGTGGGTATGCCTGTGTGCATTCGCCTCCCTGCAAAAATGAAATGACTGAAACTCCAATACATATAAACCATGCATTAATGTGGGTAAAATTTCGGTAATTTTTTGTGTTAAATAGCAGTCAAATGACTAGTAGATATGACACGGGTGTGAGCAGTACAGCTATATGTTTATCTTAGGTCAAAAAATAGTAGAGAAAGGGCGCGGTTTAAAACCACACACACAGGAACGTGAGAAAAGAAACAGTCAAAACGTCTACCGATTCTCTTAAATTTTTTTTTAAATTAATGCTTTCAGCTCCAGTTTCCGAAACTATGACCTTTTGACTATTGGAACAAAGTAATTATCCATCATGCCTGGAGGCATTAAGATTACTTTCACTTAATAAGACTTTTTGAGACTAGCTTGAGATACATATATTTCTGTTTTCTCGTTGCCCTATCATCTAACTATATGATTTTTTAATTTTTTAAAATTTCCTACGATAAACTTTTTTCAAGAATTTTTGTAGAGCAATTTCTTTTCTCAGTAACTATTCTTCAACTATTGTTAGACCCGGTTTTTGAATTGTTCGCATCACTATTACATGTTCCACAACTAAATTCGCAAGCAAAATTATTGTAGCATAACATATATGTATTTGCATTAGAGTAATTAATTGTAGTTGCTATACATATATGTATATATCTAAACTCATGTAGATGGGTGTGTGTGGGTGACAGATTTGGAAGCGCCATAAGCATTTTCGCAAAGATAGCCCATATTTAAGCAGATTATTGCATTAGCGCTAGTATTCATTTATGGTGGACGCAGGTATACCTAAAACGCAATAGCGAAATGAAAGATAAGTGATAAAACGTTGAAGCATGCTTAAATGTCTTTCAATTATTAATACTAAATAGGAACTTTACTGAGAAGCAAAGTAGACAAAATGTGCTACTTATTGCGCTGAATTGATTCAGAATGCTTTGAATGCTCGGAAAAGCGCTAAGATTGATGAAAAGTGCATTGAATAACTTTTTAAGTTCACTATATTTGCTAACAGAAGTGCTGAAAATGCGCTGAATTAGATTAGTGGTGCCCTGAATTCAGCTAAATGTCAAAGTTTTGCTGTACTTGCCATTAAATAAGGTAAACGAAGTTTAAAGATGTTGAGACTAGTTGCAAAAGATTAGAGTTTATAGAAAAAAGTAGACAAAATTCGCTTCATAATGCGCTGAATTGATTTATAAATTCTTTCAATACTCGGAAAAGCGCTAAGATTGATGAAAAGTACATTCAATACATTGTTGGGTGCACCTAATATATTTAGACTGTTGCTGAATATTCGCTGAATTAGGTTGGAGGTGTGCTGAATTAAGCTAGATGACAACTATAAGTGAGAGAATGACGCTGCAAATTTGCTGAATATATTATTAAATATGCTGAAAAATTCTAAAGATATTGGGACTTGTTGGAAGTAATTAGAGTTTATTTTTCACGATTCCAGTAATTTCTTAAAGAAATTCAAGAAGCCCTACTTAATATTTGGTAGGATCAAATAATTGTTGTGTTGGAACTCCGCATAATTTATATATTCAAGCACATACAATTTTATGATATAAATAAATGCAGGATTTTGCTAAACAAAAAAAAAAAACAATGAATTGATTGAACTCTCATTGAGGTAAATTCCTCTCCAGTGCGCTGAATTCACTACCGATGCCCTGAATTCCCCACGAGTGGGTTGAGCCAAGGTTGCGAGGTTTCTGAAAGTATACTGAGTTACAAAAAGTCCGCTGAATGCACTTTTTTGCATAGCAAAGAAGAAGAGTCTGTTCGTTAATCACGTGCTTATTTTGTGAATTGTATTACTAATATAAAATTGTGAGTTTAATTATAGCCCTGGTATGTTAAGCTCTACCAAAATATCCTGAATTTGCTATAAATATGCTAAATCAGTGTGCTGAGTTAATTATTATTGCACTGAATTCACATTTAGTACGCTGAATTTACTTTAAATGAGCTACATATAGTTTAACATAGCTGAATGCACTACTATTATGCTGCAACAGTGATCTGTGTGTGATTTAAGTGTGCTGAATTAACCGCTACTGCGCTGAAATCAAGTTCAATGCGCTGAATACATTTAAAGCAAAAGATGTTTATCTTCCCCCTCTTTTTTAAAACATTTAACCATCAACTGCAGTACATGCCACTTCATTTAAAGTAATCACTCACACACACATATCCCGTTTTAACATTTCAGAAACTCACACAGCTGTAACATAGTGACAATCTAGTAAATTTCCAATTTCTCATAAATTTTAATTGCATAATAAACCAGAGTAATGGTAAAAGTATGAACGAAAGTATGTCATTAATCTTGGATTGTGCTTGGCTTATCGGAACATTTTCTCTCATAAAACGATGCAACACAAATGTTCATTGCAAAAACATTGTAAGTACAACATTGGCTATAACAAGTAATTTTCTAGAGTTTTCTGCAATTGTTGTAATCTACGACGGACGCTCTCAGAGTAGATGCAGTGCTTGAATCATAGGACAGCGGTTCAGGGCTGTAATTGGAAAAGAAATCCTAAGCAATTTCAGGTCTGAAACTGGAACCAGAACGCAAAAAGAACCGAAATCGAAACCAGGATTGAAATTGGAACGCAAGCCACACCCAGGACTGAAACTGATATCGAAACTGGCTACAAATCCCAAATTCTGTACCAAAATCGACAGAAAAATGTGTACCCTTATTGGAACCAGGATCGAAACTGTGTACCGTTATTGGAACCCGGACGAAAACTGGAACTGAAATCGAAACCAGGAAGAAACTGGAACCGGAACTAGCTACAGAAACCAAAATTAGTACCCAAATCGACAGGAAAATTTGTGCCGTTATTGGAACCCGGACGGAAACTGGAACTGAAATCGAAACCAGGAAGAAACTGGAACCGAAACCAAGCCCAGGACTGAAACTGGAACCGGAACTGGCTACGGAAACCAAAATTAGTACCCAAATCGACAGGAAAATGTGTGCCGTTATTGGAACCAGGTCTGAAACTGGAATCGAAATCGAAACCAGGACTGAAACTAGAACCGAAACTAGCTACAGGAACCAAAATCTGTACCCAAATCGACAGAAAAATGTGTACCGTTATTGGAATCAGGACAGAAACTGGAATCGAAATCGAAACCAGGTCTGAAACTAGAACCGAAACTAGCTACAGAAACCAAAATCTGAACCAAGAAAACTCGAGCCGAAACCCAAATCTGAACCGAAATAAAAACCAGAACTGAAATTTAATGTAAAACTAAATCATTACCGAACGTGAAACCAGGATTGAAACTGCTACTGAAACCAAAATCTGCACCGAAATCGAAACCACCGCAAATAAACACAGGCCTTAAACTAGAACGGAAACTAACAATCTGTGCCGGAACCAGGACCGACATTGGAACCGAAGTAAGAAATGACGACGGTAGCTCAACTCGAACTGCAAGAAAAGTAGTACCTGAAACTGCAAGAGATTCTAAACTAACCTCAAAACCGACATAGTCAGCAACCAAAATCAAACCCGGTACCGATTAGGAAACCGAAATCAAAACGGGAGTAGGAATCGACTTAGGAGCACTATTTTTTGGCAGTCCTCCGGACTTTCCGAACTATTCTCTGTTTTCATAAACCACTTTGTGAGTGTTTTGCGGTTCTTTCAGTTCTACTGAAACCAATTTTTGACTCCTTCTTGAGCCTAGTTTCATTTCATCGGTTTCATAAACCATCTATACACCTCTACAAATTCGGAAAGCTTGACCCTAAAGCCTAACACAGGCAGTGCTTATACATTTTAAAAACGTGTGGTAAGTTGTTACAATCTCGCGCAGTGAAGCAGCAAGTTTGTTGGTATTGTAAAACACAATGTACGTAGAATAATTAATTGTACCGACATTACGCTCATCAAAATGTTTGACATGGATAATTTTTATGACAGCAAATGTTACATACTTTAAAGATATAAAAGATATGAGCTGAAGAAGGGGAAAACTGAGAACATTTTTATGAGCCACTGAATAAAAATTAGTAGTTTCAGAGCGAACAAAGAATCCAGTTAGTACTTAGTACGCGAAAGATTTGTTGTTTCAATTCGAAGATAGTTATACTTAGTTCAGTGAAAGGGGAAGGGTACAGGATTAGATTAATTAGAATAGCTAAGCACTTAAGCTGATCCACATTCGATCCTGACATGCTTAACTCGCTGAATCTTCATGAGCCACTATGTTTCGAATAATAACCGTGTTGTAGTTGAAAAATCCGAAAGTCATTTCTAGATAATTCAATGGTGTTAACCGTTTTGCAAAATTAGCTCTTGACTCCATAAAAAATTTGTAAATCAAAGCTTTCCTATACAAGTACTAGGGCATTATAGTTTTTACCATATAACGGTGGTTTGTAACGGTACAAAATAAAGATAAAGGAGATTTAAAGTTCTTAAAATGAACAGATGAATCCATTAAGACATGTCCGTCCGTCCGTGGAGGCAATAACTAGAGTAAAAATTGAGATATTTGAATGAACACAGGTTGCTTTCTGTTCAAGGTAGGTTGCTATTTAAAATGGGCGAAATCGAACTATAACTCCGCCCCTTTTTTCGATATCGAAAATTTCGAAAAGCGTTTAAAATTAGATAACTCAATTATAACAGCAGCTCAATAAACGAATTTAGTATATTTATTTAGTTGATCATCCTATTGACGATTTTGCCAAATTTTTGGAAAAGAGGCGTGGCACCGCCTATGAATTAGTGATTAAATTTTAATAACTAAAGAATGCTAGAATAATGAAATTCGGTAGAAGATATACTAGGGTTGTGGTACATATACCCAAAGAAAATAAGCGAAATCGCTTTTCGACCACGCCTACTTTTTCATAAAAGTTACCTGAAAAGGAGGTAGAAATACTGAACTGCCCATATCTCATTGAATGATACAAGTAGAATAATATAATTTTGCAGTTACATAAATTTTCTCATTCTTTATACGATTTTTGCAAAATTTTGGTAAGTGGGTGTGCCACCGCGCACTTATGAGTCAAAAAATTTTCAAATTCGACTGTGAATAGCTTCATGTCCGTATAAGACAGAATTACGAAACTTGATATGAGGTTTACTATAGACATGTAGGGTACGCCCACAGAAAATACGAAAACTCGTTAGACGACCACGACCACTTTTGTACTAAAACTTTCTAAACCAGACGTAGAAATGCGAAACATGCCAATCTTCTTCACTGATGCAGATAGAATGCTAGAACTTCGTAGTTACAGTAACCTGATGATCTTATTAATGATTTTTTTTTGTAATTTGGGAAATGGGCTTGACACCGTCCACAGATAAATAAACATTTAGTACCGCTCACTCTTTCCAAAGTTTTTTTTTTATTCAAATAAATTCGTAGTTATGCTGAATTCCAACTTTATATAGCATCGCACGCAGAAATCCCTGAACCCACTGTGAAAGTATCATACAATATTGAAAATATTGATTAAGTATCCAAATGTATCCAAATATCATTAGTTTGTACCAAATACAGCCAGGGCTATGACGACTTGTAACTTTATACAGCACCGCTTAATTTTCCAAAATTATATATAGAGTATACTGTCCCCAGTGAGCACATACAGCTACTGTGAAAATTTCATGAAGATCTGTTTATTCATTCTTATTTGTAAGATTGCCCACATGCAAGTAGAAAAGATTTAAAACCTCTATGGGTCATAACTCCACTACAATTTGCAACGACCGCTTTTACACAGTTGGGTATTTAATATTCGGTCCCACCCAAACATAGACTTCCTTACTGGTTTTTGTTAGATTTGCGGCAAATTTGTGAATATGCTTAGCCGAAGAAAAGTTACTGGAGAAACAGAAGTACTTTACGAGGAATATTTCAGTTTTCCATGATACATTAAACTGCCAGAATGAACCGAAAAAAAGCAAAACTCATAAGCATTTCATAAAGTATTTCAACCGAAATGAGGCTAACACATTTGCATATTGCGATGATATTGCCACATTAATGCTCGCAATGTTTCCAAAGTACCCATAATACCCAATCAAATGGAGGCTGTTTATTGATTCTTCGAAAACCAGCTTGATGGCATTTCTTTTGTTTCCTAATAATACCAAAAGTTGAATTCCAATTGCAATTAGCACAAATACGCAGAAAAATTATACTTTAATGAAGAAAATCGTCGAATACAGCCGAATACGAACATAATTTGTGGAAAAAATGCGCTGATTTGAAAGTGAGCTCAATGCTGCGTGGACTCCAGTTAGGTTGAACAACAAATATGTGTTTCCTTTCCAAATGGGATATTAGGTATTTTAAACATGGAAACTAGTATGAAAAACGCGACTGGTTGCCAAGGAAAATATCAAGAATTGGCCATCAAAATGTAAGAAATGTTCCGCTGGTACAAGATGTCTCAAAAATATTGTTGCCTCCCTTGCACATTGAATTGGGCCTTGTCAAAAATTTCATCAAAGCTCTAGTTCAACGAGAAAACAAATCAGCATATCTCCATTTAAAAACCATTTTCAGTCGTTTAAGTGTTTGGAACATCAAAAAAGGTAATTATCCATGAATTGACTTGCCTTTATTTAAGGTATGCTAAACGGACCTGACATTCGCCGGCTAATGCGGGATGAGGTATGTCAAACAACACTAGATCCCTTGGAAGCAATTGCATGGGGCAACTTAAAATCAGTAATCGATGGTGTTTTAGTGATTCATCGCAAAGATGGTTGGAGAATGTTGGTTGAATACATGATCCAGTCATTCAATAGTATTCGCGTTCGCATGTCTTTAAAGGTGCGTCATAGGCACCACCATCAAGACAAATTTGATAACCAAATGCGCAGTGAATCTGATGAACACACTTTCAACACTGGTATAGTGGAAAAAAGAGGTAGTATGCATACTCTATCCCTTCTTTTAGACTACTTTTGCATGCATGTAGCGGTATTAATTCTCAATGCATACAGAAATACTAGTGCGCACACATGATTTATACATACAAAATCACTCATTCTGCATGGATGTAATAGGATGGATTTTCCTACATATGTAAGTCAATAATATCTATATATTAATAGGCTAACATTTTTTCCATACAATCAATTGCCAGAGTATATCTTACCTAAACATGAATAATTCCTATTTAAATGTATTTTGATATGAATTTTCCTGGAACGATTTTTCGTCTACCCTGTCGGAAACAGCAATAATAATACAAAGGAAGGTATTTTGATATCTTGCTATGGTTCAGCAGCGGTGCATGGGCATATTTTCTTTAACAAATAGTGCTTCATTTATTTGTAATAATTCACTAAAGTTTTCTGCATAAAGCCATGGCGCTTAGCTACCATATCTGACTGCGTTGTTCTACATAGCGAAGTATGGCAGGTGGTAAGCGTCTGAGGAAGAACGCGTGTGTTCCAAAGTTCGAGTACAGGTTCGCTGGCCAACCTTCTTTTTTTTTTTATTAAATTGAATTTGTTTTTAAATATATGAAAACTTCTTATTTTGGTTTTTTTTTTGTAATTTATTAGACGGCCGCCGTGGTGTGAAGGTAGTGTTGCCGGCCTACCACACCAAAGGTCCATGGTTCGAGCCCTGGTACAGGTAACATCAAAAGTGATTTGAAAAAAGTTTTTCAAAAACGGGGTCGCCCCTCGGCATTGGTTTGGCAAACTCTCCGAGTGTATTTCTGCCATGACAGGCTTCTCAGCAAAAATTCGTCTCCTTTGTAGATGCCGTTCGGAGTCGGCAAAAAACTGTAGGTCCCACCAATTTGTAGGGAAGATTCAAATCGGCACACCACAAATTGGAAGAGAAGCTTGGCGCAAAAATCTCTTAGGAGGTTTATGATGATATACCTGTTGGATATCGCGCCATAGAGATAGAGATAGATATTAGAATTTTAACCTAATATTTTTCGGTTTCAGACCTCTATATTGAAGTGAGACAGCGAATTTTTTTTTCAAAAAACCGCCAGAATAAATTTACTTTTTTCTCAATAATTTTCGGCTTAAGGTAAACTCATATGTCATAATATTAGACTATTCATATATATAACAACCCAATTCCATCGGAATGAGAAGCTAGATAGAAATCACGAAATTTATCAGAGTTCGATAGATAATTTCGATTATTTTCATTATTTTTTATCCGGTTTTCCGATAAGACGAAATACAAAAAACCAAAAACATAGTTTGTAGCTTCTTCAATTTTATATTTACGAAGTGGTTAGGAATCGTGTAAATTTTCCTGAAGACATCAACTATTTTCTTCTTCAAATATTTTAATTTGTCAAAGGGCAGACATATAACCCGAACCCTTACATATGTAGACAAAGATAATAAGATAATAATCTTCCTTAAAAATCAACATGAAATGTGTTTTAAATATGTCTAAGTTGTGGTTGAGGAAAAAAGCCAGAAAACCATCATTTCATTGTAATTTTCTCCCCCTAAATGAACTTCAAAAAAGCCAGATGTAAAGGAAAAATTGAGAAACTGCCTGTATATAAAAACAAACAACAAATATGGAAACCGACGTCACGCTAATATTGAGAAATTTGTGGAACTTCCAAATGGACGTTTCATTCAATTTCAAAAGCCATATGGATATGTGTGCATACTAGACTGGGTCGATTTATTAACCGATATCGCGCCATAGATTTTTCGATAGGTTTTGGGCTCAGGAAAAAAAGTTCCACTACGCATACCCAAAAAAATAATTATCGAGCCTGCGAAATTTAGTTGTTTTGACTTTTTTCTGTTTTGATTTTTAAGGGGCTTTCATGACCTACTAAAAAAATTTTCATTTGATTTTAAAATTTTCATGTACACCCTGCCCGACGCAAAAATGTCCGCTAAAAAAGTTGGCGATAACAGTTTTTTGGAAAAAAAAATATTTTTGGGGTTTTGGGTAATGTTTTGGTCGAAAAATCGACTTTTCCAAGACCCGGAAGTTAAATTTTTTTTAAAAAACTGTTATCGCCAACGTTTTTAGCGGACATTTTTGGGTCGGACAGGGTATACATGAAAATTTTAAAATCAAATGAAAATTTTTTTAGTAGGTCATGAATAGGGATAGGGATAGTGATAGGGATAGGGATAGGGATAGGGATAGGGATAGGGATAGGGATAGGGATAGGGATAGGGATAGGGATAGGGATAGGGATAGGGATAGGGATAGGGATAGGGATAGGGATAGGGATAGGGATAGGGATAGGGATAGGGATAGGGATAGGGATAGGGATAGGGATAGGGATAGGGATAGGGATAGGGATAGGGATAGGGATAGGGATAGGGATAGGGATAGGGATAGGGATAGGGATAGGGATAGGGATAGGGATAGGGATAGGGATAGGGATAGGGATAGGGATAGGGATAGGGATAGGGAACTACAAAACGCAAATTTTCCTGGATATGGTTTTTAAAGAGTTGCAAGGGGTTATGCGCCAACTTTGCAAAATGATTAACACCATTGAACTCAGCGTTCCCAAATTGTAGAAAATATCCCGTCCCTTATCCCTGGAATTTAATTTTAAGTCTCACAACTTCCACTTATTAAAGCCTCTATACATGCCAATGGCGGTGGTCTTAAGTCATTCTTAACAAGAGGTTAAGCGCATACTTGTTGAGTATCACAGAGTATGAAAACAAATCAAAATAACAACATTCAAATGAATGATAGGGATCTGTTTATGCAAATATGTAAATGTTACTCATCTCCACAAAACAACAAAGAGTCAAAGACTCCGTCGCCAAGTTCAAACACCACAAGACCACGCAACGAATAGAGATGTGGGTAAACAAACGCAAAAGTTCAAGCAAAATGTCCAAAGCAACAACGACTTTAATGGGAAACAAATAAAATTATATCAATTTTCAACTCAGCGAATCTCACGCAAAACAAATTCAATTGAAAATACCAAACAAAAGGCACGTTAGGGAGTCTAAGTGCGGGTGTAACGGAGCAATAAATACTGAGCTGTGAGCTGGTAACGGCACTCTACATTTAGACAATCACTTATTAAGATCCTTCGGCTGGGAAGTGTCTCCATTACAAGTGCAATGTGTGCATGTTCCACCGCTGCCATTGAGGCTATTCTTGATCTTGCGCAATAGCGCAGTCGGCCAGCAGAGCCATCTAGAACATCGCCAGGGAAGATTCAGGCAAAGCTAAACTTATGCCGTCCAGTAACATGGTGAGACTGAGGGAAACGATCCCGATATCTCAGCTACCAAGGGACGATATTCTCAAGCAGAGTATCTTCGAAGAAAGATTTAGAATAGAATTGGGAGACAAGGTAGCCTAGAAACAGTCTAGAATATACAACATACACCGCTCTAACATAATCGTGTGTTACACAGACGGGTCGAAAACCCTAGATGGAATTGGAGCTGGAATGTTTTGCCCCAAAGCTGAGATCTCAGCAGCCTACCAGAGCATCCTTGAAGCGAAAGCATGCGCTATATACCAATGTGCCGAGCTAAATCTATAGCGTGGATAGAGCAATGAGAGGATCGCTTCACTTAGCGACAGTCAAGCCACACACAAGGCGAACTCGTCATGCGACATCAAATCAGCGCTTATTCGTGAGTACGTAGAAAAGTCAAACCACCTTGGAACATACAAAAGCATGTTGCTAGCATGGCTTCCATGGCATATTGGAGTCGAAGAAACCGAAAAAAAGAGAAGACAGCGCAAGTCCCATCGGGCCTGAACCGATAGTACCAGCGGGTCCTCACACAATCAGAGAATTGCTTGATATATAAAAAGGAAGAAAAAAAAGAGGACTATTGGCGCAATGTGCCAGGCATGCGGCAATCAAAATTTCTTCGGGGGAGATATAATACTCCGCCACAGAGCGATTACAGGCCTCTCTAAGGTTAATTTAAGAATGTTTACTAGTATTCTTACAGGGCATTACAGACTCAACCTCCACGTGCACACACTGGGTATACAGGCAAAAGTCACATGCTGATTCTGTCACACAACAGCAGAGACTACATCCTTTTGGCATGTGACGCTATCGCCAGCAAAATGGCATAATTCCTGGGATCATCATGGCCAGCGCATAAGCACATACAAACCCTCAAGTCAAAGAAATAATAACCTTTCTAAAGGAAGTCGGTTTGAATAAGATTTTGGAAGATATCGCGGTACAATAGACATTTTGGTGGCAGTGCTACCTCCACTAATATCTATCTGTTTAAGCTGTGAGCTACAGTTATAAAGATAAAAGGATAGGCTGTAATTGGTGGTATCATATTATAATCCTATAATTTTAAATTAAATATTCTTCAAACGAAATGTATTTTACTTAGGGTTGCCACCTAATCCCATAATATTTATTTTTTAACTTAAGCCATTTGAAAGAACTTTTGAAATTTGGTAAAATGCAAGATTTAAGCTTCCCTACTGATGTGTTTGTAACAGGAGGTGCTTACAAGGTTGCCACCTACTTAAAATTATTAAAAATAGAGTGGGTATTGAGTGCTACTATCTACGATATATATAGTATGGGCGTGGGCATTATATATAATGTGGGCATTGTTCCTAACTAATTGACTTAATTTTTGTCAGTTCAATGACTACAAGTACAGGAAACGCGCCCAAAAAATTGTATTATTATATCTACCGATACGTCGGTGCCACGCCTATTTTAAAAAACGTGAATTTTTTTCGTACTTCTTCTTAAAGCGTTACTTTGGATGCAAAATAAAACAAAAAAATATTTCCTATTATATTTGACTATGATTTTTTGTTAACCTTTTATATAAAAGTGGATGTCGTCCTCAACCGATTTTGACATTTTTGTTCGCATAATTTTAACTTACGCCAACTTTTTATGATATTGAAAACAATTTTTGATTTATTACACGGGTAAAAATTTTAGCCCAAATTTAAAACGTTTTTGGGCTACACACATATATGGCCAAACCACATTTGGTTTGGAATTTAAATTGTACCAGATTTCGAGAAAATGACCGTGAAGAAAAGAGTTTCAATTTTAAACCAAAAATGTCTTAACAATTAAAAAACATAAAAAATATTTGTATCAGTTGGCAAGATTCGAACCGACGCTCCCCGCATCAGAGTCGTTTGCTCTACTCAGTGAGCTACGGCGCACACAAAACGGTTTAGAGGAAAATTCAATGACTTGAAAAAGCTTTCAGAAATAAATGAAAAGAAATTTAGAAAATTTTAGAAGTTTTTTTTTTTCAATTCAGTTTCAAATCGAAACCGCAAAAAATTTAAGGATTTGAGATTTATTACAAAAAATTTTTAAAAATTGCTATAACCGACGAATGGTTTAAACTTTAAGCTCAAATTTTTAGACGTGTATTAATTTCGGAAGGATAGAGGGAAGCTTTAACAGTAATGGAACTTTGACCCTTCTATCTCTTTCTCTAAAAGGCACTGAAAGTACAAGAGTAATCAGGTTTGAGCATTTCATTTTTGTATTTGCATTAGCTCTTATATTGGTTTAGTTGAACGCAATTCTTCCTCTCTTCTTTTCCACTGCTTCTTCATCACCCTATTCTTTTTTTATACTTTATAGGATTTTTATACCAAATATTACTTATTAATATCAGTTAAGAATTACATATAATCATTTGTATTTGGAACCCTTTAAACATTCGCAGGAATTGAATAGTCAGAAAGGAGTAAAAATTTCAAACATTTAGACTGAGGCCAAAGTGAGTTTGAGAGGCCAAAGTGAATTTATTCGCCTAATTTCTTCTAATATATAAGCAGACCTGGCAGACGTTGTCCTGTTCGAAAAATTGTACTATCTCGCTTTGTCGTCTCACACTTCCTATTCCTCTGCCTGTCTTCCCCTGTACCTAGTTCAAAGCTACGGTGAACACTCGTGAGAGCTAAGCCATTCAGTCTTTCTTCTCCGGTCAAGTTTTGTAAAAAGTTTTTAGACGTCTTAAGTTCCAAAAAGAGCGTTTTATCAAATTAAAGATAGTTGGGAAGAGATTACTTTGATACTAATATATACCTTCATGCACAGTTGTTGGGCGTTACTCGGCATTCATTTTGTTCCATTACTTTTTACATATACTAAATAATATGGAAGACTAGCCCATAAACCCTAAATACGGTCTTGGTTCCGAGAATATTAGAGGCGAAGATATAAAGTACAGCTCCTATGCTTTGTCGAAGCCTGTTCATGCTCCTACTTTTATACGTATATTAGTGTATTTTTAGGCATATAATTAGGCATTTGCATATGTATGAGTCGTAAGTTAAATACTCATTTGAAAGAAGGCTCCACTGTCAACAGTTTAATTTCCTTTCGCATCAACTTTCCTTTACTTTATTATCATCCGGTAATATCCTTGCAAAAAATGCGACTAGTCTAGGATGCATCCGGGATTATTCGCAAAGGAGGATGCGACTAACCACTTTGTATGTGCTGAACTGTTCACATTTGTTTGACCATGTTCTATGCAGGGACCAATTGTACCCATTTATACCCAAACGGGTAAGAAAGGATTAATCTATTTTCTCCCTAAACCGGTACTTTTAACTCCTTAAAGTATGCTACAAAAAATAAATTGACTTACAGCCCTATGAGTATGCTACACAAAGAAAAATGTATGTATATTAATTTATAACTAACTGTAGACTAAAGTAATTAATCGCGGATCGCTCTCTTTAGAGATGAGTCACAGGGATGTTATTTGGGGCTCGTTTGTTCTTCCCTTCGTATTTGTCTTTGTATTTTTACTTGCATGTCTCGGCCTTGAAATAGTCGCCTATTCTGGCTTTTTATTGTTAACTTTTGTTTGTTGTTGGTTGATCGAAAGTGCAAATTGAATTTAAAGAAATTTTTTCTTGGCGAGTTCTGTCACAAATAGCATTCTAGCACATTGGCGTCATTAGTTAAACACCTGTCGCACGGATGGTTGCTTGGTATTTCGTATGTGTATCTGTGTTTTTCGTGGGGTTTCTTAGTACTTTATTGTTGTTGTTATTCAAATGCTCAGATTAAATTAACCAAATTATTGTTGAATTGGAATTATTTTAAGAACAAACGTTCTCACATTTGAAATATTTTACTACAAAGCATTGACCAAAGGGATGAAAATATCTTGATATCTTGTAGAATAAACGAAATGAAAAATATTTTAATAGCTTTTTCTGCATAATTTCCTCCGCAAAATTTTTAACTATAAAATGCAAGAGAATTTTATTTTGTGGGCCCGGGAAATAAACAACAAGGTGAGAATTAAAATATGCTGCGCCCGAAATAGACAAACTAAAAAAAAACAAAATTTAAAATTACTTTAATATCTGATAAGCGCAAGTTAAAAATGTGGTAGGCAGAATCTCTTGACATTCGAGAGCTTTCATTAGATGGGTTTTCAATAGAGCTGGTTGGAGTAAAGTACCCTTGACTCGCACTGAGAGCCTTGCAAAATGCTGTTGGGTGGCTAGCCATCAGACATCTCGGCGCACTAATTCGTATTTTTTGGTTATTTCGGAAAAAAGAAATTTTAAAAATAAAAAAAAAGGGATTAAAGAAAACTTTTTCAAAAAACCTGTCTTAGTGATACTTTTCGTGATCCTCATAACAACTGAAAATCATACCAATGTGTACGATAAATTAAATCACCCTTAATCTCAATATGGATACAGTGGTTGAAGTTATGATTATTATAACTAGTAGGTGATCGAACGTCGTTCGGGCTAGAAATATACCGTTCCTGTATCGCTCTCTTCCTACGCCTTCCTTCCCTTTCGGGACAACGAAGAGCACAACATTTAGTCCCTTCCAGGCTGCCCTTGTGCTTCTTTCTACCTGGTCTCACTCGCCTCCAGCTCTCTCCTTCTTTGTATTGACACTTTTTTCCTACCTCTTCTTCTCAAACTTTTCCTTTTTCATTTACTGTCTCTCTGTTTTTACAATATTTTTCCTCTAGTCCCATCTCCCTCTGTGCTTTTCAATTGCTGATATCTGTCTATCTCTCTCTCATAGCAATAAATTAAATTTTTTTCTTAAATATTTTGTAAAAGATTTGTATACGATTTCGATTGTTTAGGTAAAAGATGGACCTCTATTTCCTTAAACTAAAGTGACCCACTTAACCAATAATATTCGGCAACCTGTTTTTGTCATTTTTCTAAATTCATCTCAATACAAGTTTTAGTAGAATACAAATCTATGCATGTGTGAGTGGTGTATGTACTTGTGTGCAGGAAATGTATTTTGTTGTTCACATCTCATTATAAATGTTTGGCTTCACATCATCGGGTACGCTTATAACCTATGTTAAATATTTATGTATGTAAATAGGTTATTATTAATCCGAAAATATCATTCTTGCAAACAAAAAGCCTTTAAGTAGTTAGCAAAACACAAGCAAATATTATGAATATATGCATCATGGAGCGAGAATAATAGTTATTTTTGAAATTTCAATTCAAAAAATGAAATGGAAAGTTTTGCCAATTTTATATTTGAATAGGACGAAGTACTATTTGCATATCTGCAGTGGCATCTGTTCAATAAATAACTATTAGAATTTGACTTTTATTTCAATTTATTAAATTATTATTAATATTATTTATATATTAATTATTTTAAATAAAAGTATGACTTTTTCTAGTTCAAAACTTTGACCTTTTTAAATCTGCACAAAAAGTAGAAATTCTCATTTTATTTGAAAAGTCAAAAATAAATTTCAAAACTCGACTTTAACTTTTTAAAAACTTAAAATAAATTTTAATTTTTAAAGAGAACTAAAATTAATTTTAATTAACTTTTATTAATTTTTAAGGTAAGAAAATTTAAATTTTTTTAGTTCTAATTTGATGCTTTAGTAAAAAATTTAAATTTAGTTTTTGCTTAAACTTGACTTTTATTTTGACTTATTTTTTAATTCAAACCTAAAAAAAATAATAGTTGATATTTGACTTTTTTTAAGTCAGAACAAAAAGTAGAAAATTTTCATTTTATTCTAAAAGTCAAAAATTAAGCTCAAAACTCGACTTCTACTTTTTGAGCGTAATATACATAGCACTTAAAATATGTATCTAATTTTTAAACTGGAACTAAGACTTATTTTAATTTTAATTAAATCATTTAATTTTTAAGTAAAAAATTTTACTTTTATTTTTGTTCTAATTTGAGGTTTCAGTAAAAAAATTTAATTTTTTGTTTGTTTAAACTTGACTTTTCTTGAATAACTATTAAATTTAACTGTTATTTAAGTTCAAATATGACTTTTCTATTTAAGTCAGCAACAAAACTTGAAATTTTTTAAAGTTGTAAGTCAGAACTAAAAGTTAAAATATGATTGCTGTTTTTTAAATCAAAAATTTTATTTTTATTTAAGTTCAAATTTGACTTTTCTTTTTTAAGTCAACAACAAAACTTAAAAGGGATCTTTAAAGTCAGAAAAAAATATTGAAATTTGATATTTAATGTAATAAAATCTAAGAAGTTTAATTATAATTTGATTTCTTTTGTCAATTTCAAAAGTTTCACTTTATTTAATTTTAAATGTGACTGTTCTTTTTTAAGTCAACAACAAAACATAAAAGAGCTCTTTAAAGTCAGGAAGAAATTTTTAAATTTGATGTCTTTTTTTAATGAAATCTAATATAAAAGTATTCATGAAACGAGCTCAAGGCCAAGAATAATAATTTTTCACTTTTTGAGTTTTTATGAAAATTTTTATTGTTTTTATTTTTTAATAATCATTTTTAATTAATTATTAAAAGTTTTATTATTGAATAGAGTAGGAAAAATGTTTAGAGACAACTGCCATAGCTTTTCTTATAGATCCATTTCGGAAGCTGCTAGACTTCACTCATCAGAGAAATTTTGGCACGCATTGCTAACCATTAAGCTAACAATACGCTGGTTTTGATGTCACCTAAACTCCTAGTTCTATTCTTCTTTACCATATGCATGAACAAACCCCGCCAGTAAAATTTTAGAAATAAGCAAAAGAAATAAAATTTTAATTAAATATATTAGATTTCATTATTGCTTTTTTATACCAACAATATTTGTTCATAAAAACTCAAAAAGTGAAAAATTATTATTCTTGGCCTTGAGCTCGTTTCATGAATACTTGAAAATATACAGGCCGTAAATCAACAAATATTGTTGGTATAACAAGCAATAATGAAATCTAATATATTTAATTAAAATTTTATTTCTTTTGCTTATTTCTAAAATTTTACTTTTATTTAATTTCAAATTTGACTACTTTTTTAAGTCAATAACAAAAATTTCAATTTTACTTTTTGCTTTAAGTCAGAACTAAAAGTTAAAATATGACTTTTACTTTTTAAATCAGAACTAAAAGTTAAAACATGGCTTTAACTTTTTAAGTCAAAACTAAAAGTTAAAATATGACTTTAGTTTTTTAAGTCAGAACTAAAAGTTAAAATTTGATTTCTATAATTTAAGTCAAAAATTTTATTTTTATTTTATTTCAAATTTACTTTTCTTTTTTAAGTTCGGAATAAATCTAAAATTTGACATTTATTTTTTTAATGTAATTGAATACGAAACTGACGTAATGAACAATTTATTTTGTTCTTTCATGATCAATGCAAAAAATAGCACTTTTTAACATTTTGACAAAATTTATATCTTTTACGGCCCCTGTCTAATAAATATATTAAAACAATGGTTGACATAACAGCATATTGAAAGACAAAAATAGGTACATATATCATAGATTTCCTTTATGATATTTTTAGGTCATTGTGAATGGCTTAAATGACTTTGAATTTATATATTGACAACAACAAAACATAAATACTCTTAGAATTTTTGCCATTTAAAATTGGCTTAAAAATAAAACCTGTCAAATAAATATGACAACATATAAATATGTACTTGGGTATCTTAAAAGATGACAAACGCGGTTGCGGTCAATTTGTTTTTTTTTTTGGAACTAAAGCACCATCTGATTTTTCCATGAATGTTGCCAAAAGCCCACTAAAATATCAATTCCTTTCGCACAACGGAAAGTAAGCTTTTAAAGCAAACAAAAATCTGGAAACTAGCTTCAGTTGCAATGTGATTCGGTTGGACGTCCATTAATGCTAGTGTAACCAATTAAAAACGCTGAATGTTTAGCGTATGATCAGAATTTCAGAATTGATTCTTTATTGAAAATTACTTTCTTTTTATAGGAATTTCTTACACTAATTTACACTAATACTTACAAACTACTTATGTGTATCAACTACAATACTTACAAATTATTTACTTACACACGATATGCTGTGTCAGCATATGTGTTTCATAACTATGGAATGGTTTGTCAGTCGCTCTGGCGTAGTGACTTGACTCATCATAATTGTAACAAGATATGCGGTACGCTCGTTAGAAGTCAAGCGCCCGCTGTGCAGTTTAATGGCATTTAAATGTGTCACAATATTTTGGCTTTGTGTGTGGTCACTGAACATGTGCATACCAAATGTTTGTAAATGCAATGTGTTCAATAGTGATACTACAATACTACACCTTCCCCCTTAAAAAAAAATAGACATATATATTGATGCTTGTAGCTACCTATATATATGTTTATTTTCTAGATATGCCTTATTGTTTGTGTTTACAAAAATTTAATTGTTTTTTTTTTTTTTGCGTTTTTCATTCTTTTCTTTTCATTTGTTTACATTTGTTGGGTTCATTTATTTTTGTATTGCACATGATATGTGATATTTTTCTTTTGGCTTGTGCCGTTATTAAAATGAGTAAACTGGAGTGATTATTGTTGTCGTTGTAATTCTTTTTTTTTTGTTGTTACTATTGTCGTTAAACTGTTTTAAGTCTATTCTTATGAATTATGATTTCTTTTTTGTTTTTATTACTATTTCCTATGCTATGTGGGATTAAAGTGAAATTGTTATTCTTATCTATACTTTTAACTTTGTAATGTTCACTATATCTATTTTCTAACTTATGGGAGGCCTCCTCTTTAACTAATACTAAATCTCCTATTTTAATTTCTTTACTATAGCTAGTTTTGTCATAGTTGGTTTTTTGCTTTTCTTTAGCTTCTTGAATTAATTTTCTTGCTCTTTGCTGTGCTATTTGAAGTTTGTATTTTACTTCTTTGTCATATGCCTCATGGTTGTATACCGGGCTAATTTTATCTTCTTTCAAAAATTCATAATTTGGTGGTTGTTTTGCGAATATTAGTTCGAAAGGACAATAATTATGTGTTGTTGATGGCGTTGTATTGTAACAATAAGTGAAATACCTGAGGTATTCATCCCAATCGTCTTTGTCACTGGATATGTATGCACGCATATATTCGTTGAATGTCCGGTGACTGCGTTCTACAGTACCCAAAGTCTGGTGATGGTATGGTGTAGAAGTTTTATGCTCAATTTTTAACAATTTACACAGTTCTTTGAACAGGCTATTTTTGTATTTTGTTCCCATGTCTGTTAAAATTGTTTTCATTTGACCATAAATCAGGATGAAATGCTCGAATATGGCTTTAGCAACAGTTGTTGCATGTTTGCTTGGAACTGGAATTGCTACCAAATATTTGGTTAGATCGCATATAATGGTAACTGCATATTCGTTTCCATTTATCGACTTTGGCAATGGACCGACTGTGTCAACTTGTACAATATCAAATGCCTTCGGAGGTGTCTCTGTTATTGTCATTGGTTCCTTGATATGTTTGTTAATTTTATTTTTCTTGCAGTGGATGCAGTTTTTTACATATTTTCGTATGTCGTTTTTCATATTCAGCCAGCTATATTTCTGCTTGATTTTATCTGTCATGCGATTTATTCCTGGGTGGCCACCACTAATAGGATCGTCATGATATTTATGCAGAATTTCCTTTATTTTCCCGGGATTTGTCACGTATATAACCTCTGGGGTTAGAGCGATTGTTAGTTTTTTGAGAACTTTATTACCCATTTCAATAAATTTGCCTACTGCAGTATAATTCTTTTTAAACAATTTGTCCCCTAAGGACAACTGTACTTGTACAAGTCCTAAATTGCCGGCTTCTCTTTCGAGCCTGGTAAAGAATTGTCCTAAGTCAATCTTATCCTCAACAATTAGGTTGCTTGTATCAAAATTGCTACAAATTTTCTTTCCTTTTTTGAAATAAAATTTCGGAGGATTGAAAACGAGCTCGACATGTCTTTTTACTTCAAATTTATTTAGCGCTTCGTATATTTTGGGGTTCTCTTTGTGACTTTCTTTATTTTCAATATTATTGCTGTTCCTGTTTGCTGCTGATCTGGTAGTTATTTTTAATATTTTGCTTGCTTCCACTGATATATCTTTTAAATTTGTAATAGTTATGCGGGATAATGCATCCGCGATATGATTTTCTTTACCAGCTATATACTCCACCTCAAAATCGTACTCTTCTAAATCTAGTCTTACTCGTGTCAGCTTTGAGGAAGGATTTTTCATTGAAAATAGGTATGTTAGTGGGCGATGGTCGGTTTTAACTAGGAATTTTCTGCCATATACGTATGGTCTGAAGAAGGTTATGGCCCAATGAATTGCTGCCAATTCTTTTTCTATTGTTGCTTTATTTATTTCACCCTTTGTGAATGACCTTGACGCGTAGGCTATAGGTAACTGTTTGCCATCATGTTCTTGGCTAAGGACTGCTCCACAAGCATATCCACTAGCGTCTGTTGTTATGCAGAATTCTTTATCGAAATCTGGGTATTGCAAAAGTTTTGGACTAATTAATGCTTCCTTTAAGTAGACAAAAGCTTTTTGACATTCTTCTGTCCATTTGAAGGCAATATTCTTTTTGCATAGCCTAGTTAATTTTCTTGAATGTTCTGCAAAATTTGGTACAAATCTTCTGTAATAATTACAGAAGGCTACAAATCTTTTAACTTCGTCGGCTGTTTTTGGTGTTGGGTAATTTTGAACTGTTTCAAATTTGCTTGGGTCGGGTAATATTCCCTTGTTTGTGCATTTATGTCCTAAATATGTTACCTCTTGGCTGAAAAATAAGCATTTATCTGGATGTAATTTTAAGTTGTATTTTCTGCAGGTAGAGAACACGTCTCTTAAATTTTTTAGCATATGGTTTTCTGAACAACCTAATACAACTAAATCATCCATGTAGAGAAATGCTTGAGATGGTTTAAGGCCAGCGAATGCTAATGTCATCATTCGTTGGAATGAATTTGGGGCTACTTTTAAACCATATGGTAATCTTTTGAATCTATATGTGCCATTTTCGACAGTGAATGAAGTAATGTCCCTAGAGTCTGGGTGTAATTCTATTTGATGAAAACCTGACATAAGGTCTAGGCATGAAAAATATTTTGCTCTTCCAAGTTGATCTAAAATGTCATCAATTCTTGGGAGTGGGAATTTATCTGCTGCTAGCTTTTTATTTACCTGTCTGTAATCAACCACTAGTCTCCATCTTTTTTCTATTTTTCCTGGGAGTGATTTTTTAGGGACTAGTAGGATTGGGCTATTATATTCCGATATGGAGGGTTCTATTATGTCATCTTCTATTAGTTTATTTACTTGTTTGCTGATTTCTCCCTTCTGGGTTTGAGGCAATCTGTAATTTTTTATGTAAACGGGGGTGTCATCCTTCATGTATAATTTCTGTTTATAGAAGTTATTAGCGGAGATTGGTTCGGTTTCTAGTGCAAATATATCTATGAATTCTGTGCATAGTGTTGTTAATTGAGAGTTGACAAATTTTGGAAAATTTTTTGTTAATCTTTTTAATTTTTCTCTATCTATGAAGTTTTTACTGTGTGTGGTTGCTTTAACTAGTGTATAGTCGTCTAAATTTTCAGTATTAATCTTATAATTTTGAATAATTGCGTTGTTTTGTGTCGTATTAATAATTCTAACGAAAGTTTGTTCGTTATTTGTAATGGTATTTGCAATATAAATACCTTCGGATAGTTGCTGGTGTGGTATGAAAATGTTTTTATTATTTGTTTTTATTTGAATTTGTCTAATAACTTCCGATCTAGCCGGAATTGTGATTGTGTTGACGGACAGACAGTTTGTTAGGTTCATTGTTATTGTTTGGGGAAAATCATATGGTCTTAGGATTAGTTTATCTTCTGATTTTCCATAATCTAGAATACAATTGTATTTCTTTATGAAATCTAGACCTATTATTCCATCACATGGAATTGGAAAGTTGTCTTCCACAACATGAAATTTATGATAAATTAGAAGGTCATCGCCTTTTAGATCTGCTTTGATTGTGCCTAAAGTGCTAGTTATTCCTTGACCAATGCCTTTCAAATCTGTGATTTGTTCAGTATTTATTTTTTCTTTATTATCTATTTGCTGTTTTTTAATTATGGAGATATCGGCTCCAGTATCAATTAAAAAATTTGAGTATGAATTGTTTAATGATGTCCTTGTAGATATATAGCTGTTTAAGTTTAGATTAAGTACGCATATTTTTCTTTTTGTTAATTTTGAAGTGGAGTTTCTTGGTTTTCCGTTTCGGTACAACTGCGCACGTTACGGGTTTGTGTGTATGGTCTGTTTGTATTTCGGGATTGTGATCCTCTTTGATTATTATTGTTGTTGTACGACCTCGAGTTATTGTTATATCTCGGTTGTGGTCTAAATCTTCTATTTTGGTAATTTCCATAGTTGTTACTACGGTAACCTCCACGGAAACTACTCCTGTACTGACTTTGCTGTCGTACGTTTAGAATCGTGTTTGAGCTGCCTGTAATTTCGGTGCAGCTGTTTGTAAATTTAGAGATTGCGTCGTTCATCGTTGTGAACGTTCCTGCTTGCATGATCATTTTGACCTTGTCATTAGAGCAGTTTTTACACATGGCTTTAACAGCTGCTTGTGTTGAATATCTCGTGGCTAAGTCTGGGTTTAATCCATCAGAGATATATGCTCCTTCTAATGACCTTGTGATTTTTTCAATTTCCGATGTGTATTGGTTAGCAGTTTTGCTACGCTGTTGGATGTTCAGTAGTTTAGCGGTTAGAACTTCAACTGATTCACCCTTTATTGCAGTTTTTAATTTGTTTTTTATTTGTTCAACCGTGGACTCATTACTAATAAAATTCCTTGCTGTACCTTTCAGCTTTGTTTTTATCATAGTAATGGCCAATGCCTCGTGTGTATCCTTGATTTGCTCAAGTATATCGAGTGCATCTAGGAAACTATGTAGATTTTCTGGTTTACCATCAAACTCTGGTAATACTGACGAAGCAGTTTTGATAAATTCAACTACTGTTTGTGGCATTGTGATGTTTATTATTGGGACGTGTATTGGTTGAAAATTTGGTTTGCTTTCCTCTATTGATTGAGTCTGGCTCGTGGAATGTGTCGGAGTCGGGCTCTGAGCGCGTTCTGACAGTAGTAGATTGAAATCTATTTGAAGTTTTTCCTCAATTGTGGTTGGTATATTAAATTCTATACTATATCTTGATAAGGAAGATACAAGTTTATCTCGTACAGCGGAGAAAAATTGGTAGGCTTCTATTTGGTGTTCTGCAGTAAGTATGTTATTTACTGATTTAATTACCTGTCCTATGCTGTTTAGAGCTTCTAGAATTATGTTCAAATGCTTGACTATGGTTTCTGTTGTAATTGGGATACTTTTATTTATGCATTTGTAAGACTTAATTGCTTTTGTTTTTCCTCATATAATTTTTCGTGGATTTCTTCCCATTGAGTCATTTCTTGTTATAGGGTGTTGGTTCATACGCGTTGTTGTACATTGTTTAATCGTCTCAATTTATTTTTTATATAATTTTTAATTAGAATAGTAATTGCGATAATTAAACATGTAACCATAAATGCGACCAAAACTAACCATTTATCAGACAGTTCTTCTTTATTTTCAACAGGTATAGGGTGTGGTTCGTACTTGACTATTCTATTTTCAGAGTTTTTCTCTGCTGAACTTTCTTTACCAACTTCATATCCTGCTATACCTACTAGAATGCTGTTTACAGCAATTTTCCACCATGCTGCCATTTTAAAAGAATTCAATAGTAAAATTTTCTAATTTGAATTTTTATTTTTATTTATTCAACTTCCTTATTAATCTATTTATTTCTTCTTCTAATGTGGAAGGGTATAATAAGTCTTTCATTGTGGGTTCTCTACCCATTCCTATATAGGACCAAACGTGTTTTAAATATTCTAAATTTTGCCTGTTGCCTCCCTTGTTACGAGGTCTTGACCTTTGTATTCCTATTTCTTCGTTTTCATGCTCTAGCTTATCAACAATATCATTGATTAATTCATAATCAAGATCAGGTTGGGCATTATCCATATTTTTACAATCCAATTTACTCAATTTATTAACATTTGTATAATTTTTATAATTTAGTATTTCTTAGTTCTTTAATCTTTTCTTTAAGTTTTAATCGCTCAATTGTATTAGTCGTTAGGTTAAGTAGCCTAAAAGTTTTGGCTATTTCTATCTGTCTCTTAACTTGTTTGCCTGCCCTTTTTCTCTTATGTATTATTGTAGGGGCCGGTATTTTGGGAATTTCTTCCTTTTTGTTAGGCTTGTTCCTTCGCCGATACTCTTCTATAGTAATCGGTGTCGGACCTTGTTTTTCGGATTTGCGACCCTTAAGAATTTGCTCCGTAGCTTTTTAATAGTGTCTATACACTGTTGAAAGATTTTGTCAAATTCTTGTTGAGTCTTAATTTCTTGCATTATTGATACTAACATGTAATTAAACTATTTATAATCCCTAAGCAAATTTAATTGCTACTGGTTTAGCGGCCATAAGGCGTGCTCAAATTATTCTAATATACTTATATTTTAATAGCTGCTATTCTTGCTGCCAGTCACCATATTTTGCGCTGCCAGTCTTGTTGAGTGTTGGGGTTTCTTGTCATCAAATTATTCCACTCTTTTTGCACTATACCGCTAGTTGGGTTGCTTTTATTATTCCACCCTTTTTATGCCTTTATTTGTGAAGCCCATTCGACGGATTTGCCACCAGGTAAGTCCAATTGTTTACCCGCCGTATATAGTGGTTTCATGAAAAGCAGGGGGTTATCCGCATAAAATCGTGTAGTGTCCTCACCAGTTGTAGCATCTAAATTTTCCTCATTTTTAATAAGGTTATTCCTTTAAAATTCCTTCTGCTCATTCTCAGTTGTAGCATCTAAATTTTCTTCCTTTTTAATAAGGTTATTCCTTTAAAATTCCTTCTGCTCAGTCTCTAAGCGATTTCGCAAATTTAATTGCAAAGTTTTCGCTGTGTTGTGAGACTGGCAGGATCGCCATGTAACCAATTAAAAACGCTGAATGTTTAGCGTATGATCAGAATTTCAGAATTGATTCTTTATTGAAAATTACTTTCTTTTTATAGGAATTTCTTACACTAATTTACACTAATACTTACAAACTACTTATGTGTATCAACTACAATACTTACAAATTATTTACTTACACACGATATGCTGTGTCAGCATATGTGTTTCATAACTATGGAATGGTTTGTCAGTCGCTCTGGCGTAGTGACTTGACTCATCATAATTGTAACAAGATATGCGGTACGCTCGTTAGAAGTCAAGCGCCCGCTGTGCAGTTTAATGGCATTTAAATGTGTCACAATATTTTGGCTTTGTGTGTGGTCACTGAACATGTGCATACCAAATGTTTGTAAATGCAATGTGTTCAATAGTGATACTACAATACTACACTAGGAAGAGATTACTGGCCTGTTTAGTGCCACAGTGGCTGAAAGAGTGTAGCCTGTCCAATTAATAATGATGAGGATGAATAACTTTATTCAATCAAACAAAAAAAAAAACATTTCGGTAAATCAGTAAATGTATACGTGTTACACGGCGTATGGATGATCATTTCATACAAATCAAATAAAGTGAATTAACAGCTGGAGATATAAAAATAAAGTAAAACCAGACGAAATAAATGAAGCGCGTTTTAATTCTGCAAAAAAAAAACATTAACTACTGCTCAGTATTTCTAGTTCAGAACTAGTGATGAAGTGACAAATTATGTTCGATCGCAACTAGTTATACTACTTAACTACTCCTACAATTGATTGTATACGAATCGAAAAGTTCAACTTTTTAATGGTTTAAAAATCGGTCTGAGTATCTAGAAATTCTTTCTTGCAGCCATAATGAATTTTCTACTATATCATAACAAGTATTGTTCAGTGGAAAATTTTCGCAAAAAAAAAAAGAAAAATTTAAATTAATATTATAAATTAACATAACACTTTCGATATTTTAACTTTTAGTAATAGAAAATATACAAACATTTTGAAAATTTCAAAAATTTGTGAAAGGTTATCACTTTTTCCATAAAAGTTATGCAGTGTCCCGTTTTGAATAAAACTAATTTTTTATGTATAAACAAACTTAAGTAATTAACAAAAAGTAAATAATCGAAACCGTGTGCAACCAGATCTGATAATTAAAACGTTTTCGTTGTAATTTTTTTTTTTTTCAGATAAAAACAATAGTTACGGTTTCGTTTTAAAAAATGAAACGGTTCTAGACGGTTACGGTTTCGGTTAAGAAAATTAAATCGGTTCTATGAAATGAAACGGTTTTAAGCGGTTAGGTTTTCGGTTACGAAAATGAAACGGTTCGAAACGGTAGTGGTTTCGGTTTCGAAAAATGAATCCCTTTTAGATATTTTAAACCAGAAAACGGAAAATACAGTTTTGTAGCTCATCGAACTCTAGTGTAGCAAAGGATACATTTTAAATTTTTTGAAATTTGCTCTGAATTTTTGAAAAAACACAGAAAAAATATTCTAAAGACTCAATGCGATTTTTAAAGCTCAATATTTTTACTTTGCTACATTACAATTTGATGCGCTACTAAAATATATTTTGGGTTTCATGATATAAAATATTTAAAATTTTTTTTAAAAGTTTTCACAATATTTATTTTTTTTTGTTGGTTTTACAAAAATATGTTTTCACAAAATTTTTTTTAATTTTTTTAAGATGCGCAAAATGTGAATAATGTTAAAAATGGGAAAAAATTCTGATTCAATCATGGTTTGAATCCCATCGGCCGTTCCTGATAATGTCTCGAACTACATGAGAGAGATCATGTATACGATTGCCACAAGTGCAAAGAGTTAAATTAATATAAATTTCTCTATTGGCATTTCGTCTAATCTTAACTCTGCAGTAGTCTAAATATAATTGAATTGATGTTAGTACAAATTTGACCTTTTTCGGACTATTTTGATATCAGTCAGAAAACTCTGGTTCTGAACTAACATTTTTTCGAACACTCACACACACACATGCACGTACATTGAAACGTCTCGTTAGCAGCTTTGTCTTTGATAACAAGTTAAATTGTTTGAAGGACTTATATCATTCAAGAATCGACAGCCCTTAATGCTCTTGGGATCAAATAACTAATAAACTTAAATGACTGGCTACAAAAGGATTTTATAAAGCATGTGAAAAAGAACAAAAGCAAAGAAATAAAGGCAACAATAAAACAAATGACAAGAAAGTCAAAGTATATGTAGGTAGTATATTTGTACAAAAACAATGAATCGATGGATTTGCTTTTGTTTAGTACTCAGCTGGTGGCGGTGGCGGTCAATGAACGAGACAGAGGAAACGGCCAATAAAACAATGAAACTAATTTAATTTTCTTTTATTGTATTTGCTTTGCTAACGAAGTAACTATGACTGCGATATGCTTATAAAGATACATACAAACAATTATGTGTATGCACGAGTTTACATAAACGTGCTCAGTATTCTCAATGAGCTTAAGTTTGTGCTTCTATATAAGCTTTAAGCGTATTGCCTGGATTCGATGAGTAGGCTTTTCCATGCACCGGATTTAACATCGAAAATCTCCTTCATCATCATCATGACCTTTAAAAATGGCTTTGTTGTGATGGCATTGTTATCGCCAAGTAGTTGTAAGTTAACTAAGCGAGGTTGAATGAATGATTAAATACAAACATGGGCGACCATTAAAAGTGCTAAGCCAAGAAGCTGGAGTAGAGAAGCCAAAAAAGGTAGATTAAATTAAGCGCACTCAACGTCTACAAATGGGCAGAGTCGTCTTGGCAAAGTCCCTACCACTAACAGCGAGAATGCTGGGAAAGGCACATCAAACTACAATTCTCAACCCCCCTCCCTCTACGATTACACTTATCTAGATAGCTGAGGTAGACGAATTTATGATCCAAGCGCAAAAAGATCAAAAAAGTAGGTCCGAAATACGTGCCTTTCTTGGAGACCCCTATCTGTGACATTCCAACTTGGCAGTCGATAGTAGTAGACAGCGATTAGCAGAACAACAGTGAATGAGGATGCCCCTACTCGACTCATTCAGGTAAGGCTGCAGCCCCGTCAAGAAAACACGTTTAAGTGCGACATTTCAGCTCTAGAGATCCCGAAAGTGTTGATTCCAGCCTAAAAACGAAGCGACTGATCGATCGGCATACACACGGACTAAATGGGAAACCAGCTCTGCACCTTTGATATCTATTACTGTTGAAAATTTATGGTCAATCGTGAAACATCTGTCCAGACCGACAAAACACAGCCTTAGAGTTTTTTCGGAATTGAAGTGTTTCAATGAAGCAAGATCGCAACACAGGACTGCTCCCTGGGTATTTCACCTATGAAAAGCGTTTGATACGATCAACCAAAAGAGGCTCCTGCAGGACATCGATGAAACGTCGCTTTTCCTGAGTTTAAGCAGTCGAATTATCTGAATATTGTACGGAGATTCAGAAACGCAACATCGCGCATTAAGCAATGGGTGGCACCAGTGATCTTCTACCCCCTCTATTATTAAATTTCTACAGATCGAAATTGGCTTCATCGCGAGACGGACTCACCATAGTTGCATAGGCAGAAAACTGCACGATAATGACACACGGTCAAGGCTACTCCATTGATGAACTCGCCAAGCCAAACTAACGACTACCAGGCACCCTAAAATCTTAGCTACTGGTCTCCATACCTACAGCCACTTTACCGCGTAACAGTGACTTTACAATCTTAAATACTGGGACAATATCCGCAAGCCACTAGCTGTCAGTACTTTCGGCATAGATAGAGGCAAGTAGCTCACAACATCCAAGGCAAAGGGTCAACCGGTTATGCGCTATAGTTGCCGAGTTTATCAGTACAAGCTGAAGGAAGTTTGCAAGCCGGCAAGACTTCTACCCAGGACTGCTGCGGGTTTCCTTACAGCGTTGTACACCACAACACTTCTACTAACAAAGGCTTTAACCGTCCTATTTTATGAAATAGGGTTGCGACATCGAGTCGGAAAAATCGATAACTAAATAATTTGCTCTTTTGTTTAGAAATAAACCGACTTGCAAAACATCGATGTTTAAAGAAAATAACCGATTTTTGTGCATAAATCCGTTTTTTAATAATTAATTCAATTGAAATTTATTTAAGATAATTAATATAAAAAATAGCCTAATTTTGATTCAGATTATTAACATACAAATTTTCAATACCGTTAAAATGTTTATGAAAATAATATTTTTTGCCAAAATTGTTATTATTTTTATTTTTTTATTATTTATTAAAAGTTTTTATTTGAATACAAAATTAAAATTTAGAAACAATCACCTTAACTATTTCGAATATTAAAAAACTAAAACGGATATCGTTTTGTCTTAAAACTAAAAACTACTTTAAGCTTTTCCTTAAACTTTGGGTTAAAATAATAATCCTTAAATGATTGCTAATCGTAATTATTACCGGTTTCATTAAATATTTTCTTGAGAATCCATTTAATAATTGATTACCATTACTTTAAATTTTTTATGATTATTTTAGTATTTTCAATACTGTTAAAGCTGCTATGAAAATAATATTTTTTGTCAAAACAATCGCCTTAATTATTTCGAATATTTTTAAAAAGATAAAACGAAAATCGTTTCTTCTTAAAACTAAAAAATACTATAAGCCGTTCCTTACACTTTGAGTTTAAATAATAGTCCTAAAATAGGTAATTGCCACACATGTTCAGCGTTACGCAGACCTGTTAAATAATGATTACTTATAGTAATGATTACCGATTTGAATTATTATTTTCTTGAGAATCCATTTAATAATTGATTACCATTAGTTTCAATTTTTAATGATTATTTCCCAATTAATTGAAAAAATAATCAAAAGAAATTATGACTTTTTACGATTATCAAAAAAAATCAAAAAGAAGTTGTTGTGATAACTTTTAATTATTTTTAGTTTTTTTGATTTTTTATGATTATTTTTAATTTTTTTTAGTATTGTTGAAAAATCACATAAATATACACATCAACAATACTGAAAAAAAAATCTAAAATAATCGAAAAAAAAAATCAAAAATTATCAAAAGTAATCAACATAGCTTTTTTTCTGAATATTTTTGATTTTTTTTCTGTTTTTTTTTGATAACTTGTGATTTTTTTCAGCATTGTTGTAGAAGCACATAAATATATATATGAACAATACTAAAAAAAATCAAAAATAATTTAAAAAAGTCAGAAAAAGTCAAAAAATTCAAAAGTAATCAAACCAACTTTTTTTTTATTATTTTTGAATTTTTTTTTTGTGTTTTTTGTTTGCGTTTTTTTCAGTGTTGCCGTAGAAGCACATACATATATCATCAACTATTTTGTATACCAATTTTACGGCCTGTACATTTGCAAAGTACCATGACTATAAATGGGCTCAAGGCCAATAATAATAATTTTTCTTTTTATTCAAAAAACCAAAAATAATCAAAAAAGAGTCAAAGAAATCAAAAGTAAATCAAAACAGCTTTTTTTGATTATTTTTTGCTTTTTTGTTTTTTTTTTTCTTATCAAAAAAAATCAAAAGTAATCAAACAACTTTTTTTGATTATTATTATTTTTTTTTTCTAATCGTAATCAATTGATTACTAATTACTAATCAAATTTAACAGGTCTGGTGTTACCTAACATTTGAATAGAATCAATATTGACTAGAAGTAATTTATACGAAACTATGTGTTTTCAGCTGTAGTGTGAACATAGTTTTAAACGTGTTTTTATACTGCCAATATTTGCAGAAATCGAATTAAAATGTGTAATTCTGTAATGGATCCAAAAAATCGATCTAAATGGTTGATAATCAAAAAAAAGAGTAATCGATTCAAGAACAAATCGATTAGCTATTTAGAAACATACTCCGAAAGTACTGATATAATATGCAAGAGCATATAACTCAGCCATTTGATCTGAAAGTGCACCTGCGAGCTCGCAGCGATTTCCATATAGAGTCGATAAACTTCTTTGGTAGCTACCGCGAAATGAATTTTTGCTTGACAATTGCTGGTTGTGGAAAATAACCATATCATATGTTGTTTAAAAATCAATCGCAATTTAAACGGTTTTTAAGTCCTTAACTCAATTTACAGGGCCTTCGTTAGTCCCTCCGTACCGAATTACTTCACTTAAATTTTTGATATAAACATTTGAAGAGAATATTTAAGTAATCGATTCTTTTTGTTTGCTATTTCCTCTTTACTTGCCGATAGCACAATTATTTTCTGATTTATTTAAGTATGTAAGTATGCCAATAAAATCGAACTGGCGCAAACGTGACTGATTTCCATTATTGGATATTACAAATCGACATTAAATAACCAAGCACGGAAGCAATATTTGTGTATAAGTATATATAATTAGTTTGTTAAATAAATAATGTAACACATCTAGAGCTGAACGACAAGCGATTTGCAATAACAAGAAGCTATTATTATTGGATTAGTAAGTTTTATGTGTTAGGTAGTGAAAATGTGCCTATGGATGACCACTTGCTGATGACAGAACTTTTCTCATTTTATGGAGTAACTTTTTTAGACAAATTAAAAATTTTTTTTTTTCTGGTTGTTGTGATTTACTTGTGATAATATTATACGAATTTCATGTCAACCAATTGATTTTTCAGCCGTTTAAAGAAAAAAAATTAATAAATAAAATTAAAGAAATTACTTCCAGGGTTGATGATGTAAATCACCTTGACATATTGCATCGCATTAAGTCATATTCACATTCATTCAGCACTGTGTAAAACCAGGCAAATTCACCTAGGAACTTTCATTTATTTTCAGTCACTGAAGTGATTGAGCGGTCTTTTATTATAAGAATTTTGTTTCAAACGAGTAAAAGTGACTACTTGCGTCGCATTTTACATAATGAGCACATAAGTGAACGACGAATAAATGCAAGGAATGCATTGTCAGATGGCTTTCGAAATGAGAAAACAAGAACGTTTCCGGTGGGCTTTGAGTAAATTGACCTCATTGGGTTTTTTTCTTCCCCACAGACTTCATTCCAACTACTCGTTGAATCTGACAACTGCGGGTGCGTGTCCCTCAGTGCTCAGGGTCAACCAATATAACCTTACCCAGGGCATTTTAATGTATCTTAAAAATGGCAAAGGTTTCTCTTTTTTCTCATCCACGGGAGATCAAATTATCCTTAATTCAGCCTTTATAAACAGTAACAGAAGTATGAAGAAAACTTCGATGAGACTTGAAAATAGTCTTTTAGAATGTTGAGGGTTGTTGTTAAATGTACGTTGTGGGCACATAAGTTATACTAAGATTAACAATATAATTCCGAAAAAAGCAGGCCCTGAAAGCAGGACCTGAAAGCAGGTACAATAGAAGGCTCTTAAGGAATGAGAAATATAGAACGCCACCCTGAAGCAATACAAAAGTGGTCCCGGGGTAAACGACGGTTCCAAAATTATGTGTAAGGTTTTAAGTCCAAGGACACACGGCTGGTTCGACGTTATCAGCTATGGTAGGCATTTTTTCATCCCCACCCACAAAGAACAATAAAAAAAAAATATAAAATATATACATACAATGTAGAATAATTGCCTTCAAAAGGTGAGCTTGAAGTGACTAAATGATTTCACCTCGTTCAAGCGCAGCCGTTGAGCAGCCGAATCCACGAATTCCATCCAGCCTAATACATCATTTTCTGAAGCACTCACTCGGGCCAATAGAGCAGGGTGATAGGTGCTCGGAACACTATAGCTCAATCACTCTTATCCATTGTCGTTTAACTGGCTAGAGGAGTGTGGCTGTAAAATTGCTACACTTCATCCTTCAAGAATTCACCTGATTTTTTTCCAAACCGGGTGGGATATTCGAGTGCCAGTTAGTCGAATGAAGAAACCACTGGCTAGTTATGTTGGATTGCCAAAACTGTTCAGAATGTTAAGTGCCATTTAAAGAAGTAGCAGCTGGAGCTTTTTCTTTCCTGTTCGTTCAGTTACTTTTCGAGATCATGGCGGATATCTAAATAATATATAAACATAACTCTAGAAGGCACCGCTACCTGTTTTTGGCATACGACGTAAATATCATTCGTTTGATACCCACATTCTGATAGCACTTAAGTAAAAAATTACCCCCATTTTCAAAAAAAAAATTAAAAAGTTTTATAAAGCTCTTATACTCGTAATTTAAAATTTGTATTAAAATGTCATTTTAAAAAGTATTCATGAAACAACAAAAATTCTTGGTATAAAAAAGCAATTTTAAAAAGCTTTATAACCAATTTACTTTTTCATAAATATGGGGGTTTGACTATAGCAGATAGCCTATATACCACATTTCATAGAAATACAAAAAATAAATATAATGGGATTCGGTGGCAACACTAGATGGCAACCCTAACTTGAAATATTTTTTTGAAATGCGCGGTAAAATACCTTTCCTTTCATACCCATATTGGCATATGTTCCTCAATTTTTTTTAATATCAAACAGATGGCAACTGTAAAAATCTCAAAGTGGCAATGCTTGAATAGGAGAGCTTACAATTTAGCATTTTACTTATTTCTAAAAGTTCAGAAAAGTATTTAAAGTCGTTTTCGAGATAGTAGCGGTACACATATAATGGGGGAAGGTGGCAAACCTAAAATCAGATAGGTGGCAGCACCATAAAATTGTACTGAGTGGTAGCAACGAGCTAAAAATTCAAAGAATGTAAGATGTAAGTTCATGTAAATCGTTTAAGTCTTTTCCGAAATAGTGCGTATAAGATTTAAATTAAGTACTACAGGATTAATACTAATTAGCTTAAAGCCCTTGAGCTGCAAAGATCATCATGAAAAAATAAAAAATTAAAATATAAAGAAATTTAAAAATTTCTATTTACAAAAACAAAAAGTTGAATCCTTCGAGCCGGATTTGAACCAGCGACCTATGGATAACTGCACTGCAACGGCCCCAAGATTAAATCTATGAGCGCTGCCACAACGACTTTAAAAGCCTGAATTGTTTAGATGCAAGAGTTTCTACAGTCCACCGCTCTACCAACTGAGCTATCGAAGGCAGTTGTGCGATCGCTGCCAATGCGCTGTTTTACGCTTTCAGCATGATTTTTACATATTTCCAGTTTGTATATCTGCTACGCTCCGTGAACAGAAATGGAAAAAATATTTAATTTATTTTTTCTATATTTTTGCTTAGCGCTAAATAAGCACTTTCTTCACTCTCGCTCTTTTGTTGTATGTACAAACAATAGTATTTTCGCTGACATTCTCTTTTCTGTAGCTTTGAACAATCGAACACAGCTGATTCAACGCGCTCATATATACATACGAGTATATGTAGATATATAAAACCAAAGCTCTTTGCTTTTTTTCTTCTTCTTCATTGTTTATTGTTGCTGCTGCTGTGAACGATATGACGTAGCGTATTTTATTTGTTTATAGCTCATATTTAATTTTGTTTTTTGGTAGCTTTTATGCTCACGTTTTGTTTACAATTTCGTCTATTTTCATTGATCAACGGAATCATTGCTTTCTCGCAAGTGAGAAACTCGCTCATTTGTGCTTTCTATTTTTGCATTAGCAATCGTGCAGCTGCTAACTTTGCTGCTGTTTCTTTCTATTTTTAGATACACCAGTGCCGACTACTTTGCATGTGTTTCTTTGTATGGTGGAAATGGCTTCCCTATACAACAACATCAGCTGCAGTCGTATTGCAACGGCAGGTGTTTATAAGTATATTTTATAGTTTATTAAATATTTTTTTATTTTTAAATACTTTGATAAAATCGTTGTATTGAACTGCATGTTTCGTGCTAAATTTACAAGATGCAGCTGGAGACTTTGACTGGGAGGGTATATACAGTGAGTGCCACTCAAAATGGCCCACTTGGTTATTCTAATATATTTCGAAAACTTCTTCAACTAAAATTCACGTGTTAAAGTCATATCAAAACATAGATCTGTAATAGACATCTTTTGAACTAGTGTTACCATATTTATAGAAAAATTCCAAAAATTCTTGCAAAATCTAAAAAAAATTCTTTGAGATTTGAGGCGGGAATTTCAAAAGGATTTCCGAGTACGCAGTTTTGTAGCCTTTCAAATTCTAGTCTCATGAAGTGCAAGTCTCAAGGCTCTTGAAAATTTGGTTGATTTTTGGCAATTTTTTTTTTCTCTACATGGTGTTTGATATTTTCTTCCATAAGAGCTTGTCATAGTAATTTAATTTGCATGAAAGAAAATATCAAACACTACGTCGAAAAAAAGTTGCTAAAACTCTACCAAATTTTCAAGAGCCTTGAGACATTCACTTTAAGCAACTAGAACTTGAAAGGCTACAAAACTGCGTACTCGAAAATCATTTTGAAATTCTTGCCTGAAATTTCAAAATTTCCAGCCAATTTTTCGATTTTCCAGGAAGACATGGAAAGACTAGTTCAAAAAATGTCTATGACAGAAAAAATTTTATTTTTATATGAAATTAACAAATGAATTTCAGTTGTAGAAGTTTTCGTAATATATTACATGAACCAACTGGGCAATTTTGATGGCACTCACTGTATATCGACTGCTGAGTGGAAGATCACCCTATTTCAAAATATTTTTCAAAAACACCATTTCTTTAAAGAACGTCCCACCTCAAAATGCTTTTCAATAACGCCCTATTTCAAAATTTGGCTTAAGAACGCCCTATCTGAACGAAAATTCAATACATTTTCAGCTAAGATAGGGCGTTTTTGAATCAAATTCTCAGATAGGGCGTTGTTGAAAAAAATTCTGAGGTAGGGTGTTTTTGAATCAAATTTTGAAATAGGGCGTTATTGAAACAAATTTTGATATAGGGCGTTTTTGAAAAAGATTTTGAAATATAGTGATCTTCCACTCAGCAGTCGATATAAACTTAAACGGTCACAATAAAAAAAAAAAAATTTTTTGGTTTCCTTGGAAAAACGCTCAAAGGTTTTGTTAAGAGTTTAGACCTCTAAAAATATTAATATTAGTATTAGGGTAGTCGCACTTTTCAATTTCTATACAAATTCCACAATATATTCGTTTTTTTGTATTTCGACTCCTATATTAATCTACGTTGCGGAGCGTTCAGTTCTACCCGCCCCACAAGGGGCTGATTATCTAAGTCCCCGTGACACTTTTCGCCGCAGTCACTCACATTCACTTTCACCCTTATGTAACACCAAACAAAATCACATATAAACTCTCATTTAGTTACGATCCTGGAGGGGTGAGCGCCTTTATATAAAAATAATTTTTCTTTCCACGAGAAAACGAATAGCGTTTAACATAATAAGGATGCAAGTCAATAAGTTATATAACGTCATGTAATATAATAGAACATGTTAAGATCTGTTATGACTTGCACTGTTATATAATATGCTACGTCGCTTTTATGTTATTTATATTGTGACTCGTTACGTCAATAATTTTTGATAACATGGAACACTGTTTCCATTCACTGTCACGGTGATGGTAGTCACTATCAGGGGTATGTCACTGTCACAGTTCCGACAAATGGAATGATTTCCGTGACTGTTACCGCAGTCATAGTTTCGATCACTATCAGGGTAAAGGTCACTATCACGGTTCCTATTATTGTCATGACTGTCGGAGTTACTGCCAACGTTATCGTTTCTTTCATGGTCACTGTTCCAGTCACGATTTCTATCGCTGTCATTGCATGGTGTCACGATTTTTGTCCCTGTCATGATTACTTTCACGCTCACTATTGTTTTCACAGCTTCGACCACTGTCAGGGTTAGGGTCACTACCAATATTACGGTCACAGTCACGGTGTTAGTCACCATAATGACTCTTATTTAAATTGTAACAATACGCTTTTCTTTGTCATCCAAATCATTATAGTGCTCGCTCTTTATTTTTATCTTCTTTTCCATATTTTTAATTATTCTATATCCGCTTCTCTTCATACCTTCTTTCTTTTTCACCCGACGTTTTTTTTAAATAATGTTATTTAGATGACTTCTTCCAGCTATTAAGAAAACTAAATCGGATGACAGCCACGCCCACTTTTATAAGTGAGCCACACAGAAACAGTGAATAATGTACACTACACAATACCACTATAATGGACAAATCTAGTGGGCATGTTGTTGTTGTTGTTGTAACGACAAAAACACTCCCCGAAGGTTTTGGGGAGTGCTGTCGAACTGACAGTCCTTGGCCGGATATGAATCCGGTACGCTCCGGTACTCCCTTGCGGTACTGCCCGACTGTCGTGGTAGCGATTTATGACCAGTGGAACCTTCTAGGTCATGTCACCCCTCCTTCCGTAAGGAAAGAGAGATGGGTATCGCAATTATAACTTCTAATTAATTTATTTACCACTCAAAATTGTGCATCTCTAGTATTGAGGAACACAGCATTTTTTTGATAAAATGGGTGGTTACAGAACACCTACTTTCAGAATGAGTTTGAAAAATGCGCTATCGGAACAAAAGCTCAATAAATATTCATTTGAGGTAGGGCGTTGTTAAAATAAACATTGCGTTTTTCAAACAAATTATAAAATTGTGCGTTTTTGAAAAAAAAATATTAACACATATTTTTAAGTAAGTTGACCTACCACTAAACTCGCGATTAAATCCCTGAAAAATATCGCGTGACTGATATCTGAATAGAGCGATCCGCGATTAATCCTTTTGGTTTACAGTTGGCTATAATTCAATATACATACGAGCAAGCGGAATTTTATTTGTGTAGCATACTCACAGGGGTGTAAGTCAATTATAGTTTTTGTAGCATACTTATAGGAGTTAGAAGTCCCCGTTTGGGTAGAAAGTGGATTAGTCCTGTCCTACACGTTCGGGTATAACTGCGTACAATTGGCCTCTCCATAGGACATGCTCAAACAAATGTGAAAAGTTCAACCCATAAAAAGTGATCAGAACTGGCATTAGTCGCATCCTCCTTTGCGACTCATGTATGTTAGATTATACCCACATTTAGACAACCTTACTTTTAAGCTATTTGTTAATACTAATTTCCTAATGTTAACAATTTCCAAAGTTTCTTATATATATTTAATCATCATTATACTGTCACTCAACCGTTATCAAAACGTGCATAAAATACTTAAGTACTCTGTATATCCAATGACCTTTTGCATTGCTTAGTAAAATGAAAGTTGATTGATCGGTTGTTATGTCGTTAGCAGTAAAACTTTTGTCATTGGCTTAGGTCAGTAACTTGGCGTTATGCAGACTTATACAAATCCTACATGACGTTATAACCAACAACAAAAATACTTTTATACCGAGGAGATTACCAACAACAATAACTATATGCAGTACTTAACAAACTGTAGACCAAATGCAATAAAGTGTTAGAAAGTAACTGTAAACCGGTGAGTGACTGCTGTTTAATTCATAACGACAATGTCCTTTGTTGCAGCAAGCGTCCGCCCCTCTTCTGCAGGATTATGTGTGAAAGTAAGCTACGTAAGTAGCAAGCTTAGCATGTGGTAACTACAGCACGGCAGTGTCAGCAGCATTTGGTGAATTATAAAGTAGATGGCAAGAAGTATAAAAATAAAATGCTTTCTAGTATTTAAACACTTCTCTTTTCATTTTGTGTTTGACTGAGAATGATTAAAAGAATGTAGGAAATCTAAGCAGTGACTAACAAGGGTTAATTACATATCAGGGATGTAAATTTTTTGAATTTTTACAATGCCGGTATTATCGGGATCTAATTTGGAAATCCCGGGATCCGGGGATTAACCCCGAGTATGGTAAATTCGCTAATCTTTTACAGTTGTGGTTGAAAAAAGCAAAGCAATTTCTCAGGAAACTACCTAACCTTAAATTTTATAACAGCTAATTGGATTTTTAAAGTTTTTCGTTTTTTTTTTTAACGAAAGTTATTTTGTTTTTTCAAAAGCTTTGAATTCTTGAAGCATTTTTTTCGAATTGCAAAGAGATATTTGTTATGCATTATTTAATGAGATCATTGATGGAAAAGTTGTGTATTTGTCATGGCGATAAGTTTAAAATTGGCATAAGAAGACGACACTTTCGTAAAGCTTAAGATCCATCTGTTAAAGCAGACGACTAGTTTCAGCAATTTTTACCTAAGATATACCTAAAAATGAAATGTATAAATAAAATGAAATGTAATTAAATAATGAATTTAAATGGAAATTATACTTACCTAAATACTTAAATTATACTTACCTAAATACTTAAAATATACTTACCTTAATTTTACCTATAAATAAATTAAATGAATTTTAATACTTACCAATTA
Source organism: Merzomyia westermanni (assembly GCA_949987695.1). NCBI lineage: Eukaryota > Metazoa > Arthropoda > Insecta > Diptera > Tephritidae > Merzomyia > Merzomyia westermanni. The sequence goes on from OX465290.1 coordinate 68,258,041, forward strand.
CTTACCTTTAGTTTTAGCACCACCCTAATGTAAGTAAATGCATGATTACAGCATTCTAATGTACCTATGTGCATGCGGTGTGTGTATACCTACTTGCAAGCACGGCTTTGTCCACGCTCTCTGGTACACATACACACATACGTATGCTCATAGGTGCAGACGAAGAGCTTACCGTTCCTATTGGAATTGGAAGTTGACAAACTGTAAATTAGATTTAAGAAAATATTATAAAAGGGAGAAAATGAATAATTAAAGTCACAGTCTATGAGTAATCGAGATCGGCGGTGTTTTTAATGCGAATGACAGGCAATAATTAAAAGTGTAATTTGTGCTCCCCTAAATTGATATAAACTTACCAATCACTAGTGAAGTGAATATTATTTCATTACTAAAAAATATTAGTAAATTTTCATGGCGCCCGAGCAGGGACAAAGTGCAAGTTAAAAAATAATTAAAAGACTAAATACATTTCTTAAAGTGCAAGTGAGTGCTTAAACAAAAAACTAAAAGTTAATTTTCAAATAAAGTTTTGAAAAAATATTTTGTTTAAAAACAAAGTTTAAAATACAATTAAATAAATAGATTGTATGTACATATTGTATAAAGATATCAAAAATTTGATCAAAAGTAATTAAAATTGCCTGTCGCGGTCGTGTGTGCAAAACCAAAATATATACATAGTTTAAAGTGCAGTGCAGTGGCTGAAAAGAAGCAGAAGAAAGTTGCAAAATACCTACAGCAAAATAATTTTACAAAAGCTTAAGAGTTTGTAAAATATTAAATACTTACCTTTCTAATAAAATTTAATTTAAAAGATTGGTTCAAAATACTTACCTGTGTTTAAAAATACCTACATAGTGTTGACGGTTGTGAAATCAGCCTGAAAAGTAAAAAATACAATAGAAATTTAAATTGTGGTTAAATATATTTTGAAAAATTAATTGAAAATCACAACAAATAAAAAAGTCTGTTTGTTAAGTTTGTAAATATATATAAAAGCAAAATTAAAACAGGGTTAGAAAATTAAATATACATACCGCTCGTTTACCTACAGTGGCGCGTAAAACGATAGCAGTGCCAAAGTGAAACCTAAAAATAAAAATTATTAATTGCAACATTTAAAGAGGTTACTTACCCACAAGTGCGTGACAATTACAATTGTACAAAAAAAAAAAAAAATTTTTTTTAATATTTTACTTAACTGCAAAAAGGCGCTAAGTGACAAAAAAATAAATTTTAATTTGAATATAAAGCTATTTGCGCTAAAACTGTGCTGCACACACACACCAAAACACTGCTGCTGATATCCAGTGCCGCCTGTACTCGATACCGATCCTGAAATAGTTGGCTACCAAGGTTTCCTCCAGGAATGAAGTGCAGCTGCATACTCTGCAAAAGGGAAGTCCAAGCTGGAAACGAACCAGTCCATACAGAACAGGTATTGAGGGCTAACAATTAAAAGCTGTTGAAGTTGTTGTTTTTACTAAATTGCTGCAAAGATCACCCAACAAGCTTTAATTTTTGGCATCTCTTGTATTCACTTTGAAATTAAATTGTTTATATACAAATTTCGTGAAACAAGACTTCGGGATTGTTTAGTGAAAACTACCTCGTACAATTTCCGACCAGGCTCCGATTACCAAAACTGTCAAATATTTTTCGAAAGCTATACTGCTTTAATTGTTTGGTTAAATCGTTGACTATATTTTGCTCACGGTTAGGTCTTTAAAAATTTTCGACTTTGCGTCTAGTGTCCCATTTAAGGGATTATAAGCTCTCGTCTCTTGATTTACGCTTTTTTTTCGATAGCTCTGGTAAAGTTTCAGCGATTTTTTTTTTTTTTTCGTTTTCGTATTACCACGTTGAAAACTTCCAGACTATACTTTTGTACAAAGTTACTGTGCATAGCGAATCAAGATGAGTAAAAGTGAGAGCCAGCCAGGCCAGGTGGAAGACGCTACTTCCTTAAAAAGACAAAGAACAATTTTAAAAAGAAGCATAGCTAGAATTAAAACGGGAATTCATAATAAGTCACTCTCATCAGATCCGTCGGAAGTTGAGTGTCGACTCGAAATGCTGAATAGTTACAGCGAAAAGCTTCTGGCGTGTCAGTCCGAAATAGAAGAGATCGATGAAGAGGATGACACCCGTGACAGCCTTGAAGATTTAATTGTTGGAACCAAGGCAATATTAAAATCCATATTGTCAGAGAGCAACAAACAAAAAGCTTCTGACACCTCCTTCACAGCGCCCCACAGCTCAAGACTTCCAAAAATGTCGCTGCCCAAGTTTCGAGGGCAGTATTCGGAGTTCAAAAATTTTATGAGTTTGTTTGAGAGCCTCGTTCATAACAGCCCTGCGCTTTCAGACATTGAAAAATTCACACATTTAGTTTCGTGTTTGTCTGGTGAAGCCTTGGGAACGGTGAAGGCCTTCCAAATGACGGAAGAAAATTACCCGAAGGCATTGGCAAGCCTGAAGAAGGTATATGACAATAAATGTCTCATATTTTCGAATACAGTTGCGAAACTGTTTGAGTTGCCGAAAATACAAAAGCCATCGTCGCTTTCGCTGCGGTCCATGATCGACACCGTATCTGCTGTCTATGACTCCCTGTTGTCTTTGGGTGATGACAAAAATATTTCGAACGCGATGTTGATACATTTAGTTATGTCGAAGGTTGATCCCACTACGCGGTCAAAATGGGAGGAACAACTTGACTACGACAAGCTTCCGCTGTGGAGTGAGTGTGAAGCGGCTCTCAATAAGAGATACCAGCACCTCTCATCTGAAGAAGCGTCGACATCGTCGAAATCGCACGACACCCAAAGGCAAAGCAACAAGAGTGCTGAAAAGCCAAAATCTTCTTTTGTGGCTGCGAAAGCTAAGCCAACGACTTGTTTCCACTGCAACTCCAAAGACCACTTTCTAACCACCTGCCCTAAATTTAAAACTCTCTCTCCTCAGCAGAGATTCGAATTCGCGAAATCGGTCCCATTGTGTATAAATTGCTTACGCAAGGGACATACGGTTTCTAAATGCAAATTAGAACGGTGTCGAGTTTGTAACCGGTCACATCACACCATGTTACACCAATACCCGATATCGTTCGAAACAACACCACAACCTTCGACCTCACAAACTATGCACACAGTGAGCGTGCCTGATCGCGTCATGTTAGCGACAGCGGTGGTCAAGGTAAAAACTTGCTCCGGTGATTATGTGTCAGCTCGTGCGTTACTTGACTCAGGGTCTCAAGTAAATTTTATGACTGAAGATCTGGCACAAAGGCTGCGAATTCGGCGAGAGAAGGCGACATTAAATGTCATCGGGATTGGTAATGCCACCCAAAAGGTTCGGTCAAAAGTTAGTGCAGTCATAAAATCCCGAGTTAACAACTTCGAGTTTCTCGCAGATTTTTGGGTAATGGGAGCGATTTCGGCAAATCACCCAGATCGGGCTGTTGACACCACAGGTTGGAAAATTCCAGCTAATATTGAATTAGCTGATCCGGGGTTCTATAAGCCCTCAAAGGTCGATCTTTTGTTGGGAGCCGAAACATTTTTCGATCTTCTTTCGGTTGGTCAGATTAAAACTGACCCAAGGTTCCCAACACTTCAAAAAACACTTTTGGGTTGGGTTATTTCAGGCAAATACGTCTCCCACCAAAGTGAGCATTCCCAAGCTAGCAGTGCCTTATGTAAAGCTGAAGATGATTACGAAGCAATTGATGAAATTGTCCAAAGATTCTGGGCAATGGAAGAAATCCCTTCAGAATCACAAGCTACAAAGTTTACTGCCGAACAAAGGGAATGCGAGGAATACTTCGTTAAGACTACTGAAGTCTTACCGTCGGGACGGCTTCAAGTAAGATTGCCGTTCAAAACTGATCAAAACATGTTGGGTCAGTCATTTGAAACCGCAGCTCGGCGGTTTCAGGCGCTGGAGAGACGTACGTTGAAAGATCCAGAACTTCGTCAAATGTATCTGGACTTCATGGAAGAGTACTTGGCATTGGGCCACATGAGCCCCACTGATAATAAAATCCCGAGTGAAGCCCACTATTTCATTCCGCATCAGTGTGTCCTAAGACCACAAAGTACGTCGACGAAACTCCGCGTTGTTTTCGATGCGTCGAGTCGGACGTCAACACAAATTGCGTTGAATGACATTTTGATGGTTGGACCGACCATTCAAGAAGAACTTTTTTCGACGCTACTTCGCTTTCGAATGCATAAGTATGCTATTACGGCGGACATCACTAAGATGTATCGCCAAGTTGTCGTAAATGAAAATGATAGAAATTTTCAATTAATAGTGTGGAGAAAGCATCCATCCGAGCCTCTGCAAATTTTTCGTTTAAACACCGTTACCTATGGCACTGCGCCAGCTCCATTTCTCGCAACACGGTGTTTGCAGATGCTAAGTGATATGAATGCACAAGAATATCCACTCGGTTCCAAAGTAATAAGTACCGATTTTTACGTTGATGATCTGTTAACCGGATCTGAAGATTTTGAATCCCTCGACAGAATTCGCTGTGAGGTAACTGACATCCTAAAGTCGGCAGGATTCCAGCTAGCTAAGTGGTTCTCTAACCACCCAAGTTTTTTCGATAGTCAGAGTCTGGAAAAATCGTTAAGTTTCAACGATTCAGACTCCACTAAAACGCTGGGAATCCACTGGTCGCCAAAGGACGACTTATTTCGGTTTAGACTGGATGATACATTTGATGAGTTACGAGCTACAAAACGAAATATTTTATCGGTATCTGCCCGACTCTTTGATCCTCTTGGTTTGCTGGCGCCACTAGTGACCTCAGCTAAAATCTTGTTGCAAGAGCTGTGGATTAAAAAACTAGATTGGGATGAGTCGATTCCGTTGTATCTCAACAGCAGTTGGCAGAATTTCAAGGCGAATTTGTTGCAGTTGCCTTCAATCAGCATTCCTCGGTTTGTTTATACTGAGTCGAGTGCTAGTTGTCAAATACACGGCTTCTCCGACGCCTCAATAAGGGCGTATGGTTGTTGTATTTACATTCGAAGCCAATTCGCTAACGACGTTAAACGCATTCTGCTAACTGCAAAATCCAGGGTTGCTCCGCTGAAGACTAAGTCTCTTCCTCGTCTAGAGCTCCTGGCAGCGCATCTTTTGGCCAAGTTATGGTCACGCATTGCCCCAATGTTGAATCGACCTATTGACAGCATAACATTCTGGACAGACTCCGAAATAGTTTTGCATTGGATAAAAACACATCCATCAACGTTGCAAACATTCGTTGCAAATAGAGTGTCCGAGATTCAAGAGTTGACTCAAAGTGCTTCGTGGCGGCATGTGCCAACTAAACAAAATCCTGCGGATCAAGTGTCTCGGGGTTGTAGCGTGGATGAAATACAGAACTCAATATGGTTTTCTGGCCCACAGTTCCTCTTAGAAGACCCCGCTAGTTGGCCAATAAATACCCACTTCGAATTAACGCCTGAAGAACAAGCACTGGAAAAGAAGAAAAACGCCAGCGCCTTAGTAGCATTGAATGACGACCGTAATCCACTCGTAACTGTGATTGAAAGATATTCTTCACACAAAAAATTACTACGAGTTTTTGCCTATATTCTGCGATGGGTCTTAAAGGTGAGAAATCGATCCACCAAATATGATCCAACACCATCGGCACAAGAGTTGCAATTGAGCTTCTTAAAAATTGTTCAAATAGTCCAATTTGATGAATATAGCCAAGAAATAACCAAATTGTCAAAAAATCTTCCACTACCGTCGAGCTTGCAAAAGTTAAATCCATTTTTGCATGAGTATTCAGAAAAGTCCTTGTCGTTGAAATTGTTACGAGTAGGCGGTCGTTTATTGAACGCGCCTATCCCGTACGATGCCAAATTTCCTCTATTATTGAGTAAAAATTCGCAGTTCGTAAAATCGTATGTACGGTTCCTACATTTGCGCAACCATCATGCAGGTGCTAAAGCATTGGTTGCAATTTTACGTGAAAAAATTTGGTTAGTTAATGCTCGAGAAGCATGTAGTCGAACCGTGCGAAACTGCATACATTGCTTTCATAATAAGCCGAAATTAAAAAGCCAAATTATGGGCAATTTACCAGCCGACAGGCTGCGTGCTCTACGACCTTTTATGGTTTGTGGGGTAGATTTTTGCGGTCCAATTTACGTCACACAAAAGATACGGGGTCGCCCCCCGGTAAAAATGTACATTGCGGTCTTTGTGTGTTTTACCTCAAAAGCTGTCCATTTAGAACTTGTGTCTGATTTGAGTTCTGACAAATTTCTTCTCGCCCTTAAAAGGTTCGTTGGACGCCGGGGAATACCAGCGACGATTCACTGCGACAACGCGACGAACTTCGTAGGAGCCGATCGCAAACTCAAGGAACTGAGGGAAGCGTTTCTGAGTCAGAAGGAGGAGGTAACCCAATACGCCGCAGACGAAGGGTTCAAGTTCGTCTTTATACCTCCCAGGGCTCCCCACTTCGGCGGGTTATGGGAGGCGGCAGTGAAGTCGGCGAAGCACCTGCTCGTACGAGCCATAGGCAACGCGAGTCTCACCGCCGAAGAAACCGAAACGCTGCTCGTAGAGGTAGAGGCCGTGCTCAACTCGCGCCCAATCGCTCCACTCAGCCAGGATCCGAACGACGGCGAGGCTCTAACTCCGGCGCACCTGTTGATCGGTTGCCGGCTCAGGGAAATGCCAGGGGAAACGGAACTCCCGGAACCCAGCACGCGCTACTCCGACAGATGGCAGCATGTTTGCTCAATCAAGCGTCGGTTTTGGCAAACGTGGTCCAGGAGTTACCTCCTGAGTTTGCAGGAGCGCAACAAGTGGCAGCACCCACAGCCCAACGTAGAGGTAGGAGAGCTCGTCGTCGTTCACGAAGACAACGCCCCGCCACAGCAATGGATCCTAGGCCGAGTGACAGGTACGATCGCCGGCCAGGACGGAAAGGTGAGAGTGGCCGACGTGCAAACCAGAGCCGGAACAATTAGGCGTCCAATCCATAAGCTTGCCGTGTTACCCGTAACAGATGATTGAAGAATCCAGATTCGTTCAAGGTGGCCGGTGTTAAAGCAGACGACTAGTTTCAGCAATTTTTACCTAAGATATACCTAAAAATGAAATGTATAAATAAAATGAAATGTAATTAAATAATGAATTTAAATGGAAATTATACTTACCTAAATACTTAAATTATACTTACCTAAATACTTAAAATATACTTACCTTAATTTTACCTATAAATAAATTAAATGAATTTTAATACTTACCAATTACTTACCTTTAGTTTTAGCACCACCCTAATGTAAGTAAATGCATGATTACAGCATTCTAATGTACCTATGTGCATGCGGTGTGTGTATACCTACTTGCAAGCACGGCTTTGTCCACGCTCTCTGGTACACATACACACATACGTATGCTCATAGGTGCAGACGAAGAGCTTACCGTTCCTATTGGAATTGGAAGTTGACAAACTGTAAATTAGATTTAAGAAAATATTATAAAAGGGAGAAAATGAATAATTAAAGTCACAGTCTATGAGTAATCGAGATCGGCGGTGTTTTTAATGCGAATGACAGGCAATAATTAAAAGTGTAATTTGTGCTCCCCTAAATTGATATAAACTTACCAATCACTAGTGAAGTGAATATTATTTCATTACTAAAAAATATTAGTAAATTTTCACCATCTTAACTAGTTTTTTGTTATAGAAGGTTTCATACTTAAATAAAAAACAAGTAAGGAAGTCTAAGTTCGGGTGGAACCGAACATAAAATACCTAGTAGTGATCTATTAAGTATGGTATACCAATTTACGCAGGTCTATTTCAACACTTTTCAGGTAGTATTATAAAGCCACCTGATTGTTTTCAATAAAAACACTTCTGTTATGTTTTGAGTGATAAATTAGTATATTTTTATATAAATAGCTTCCCTACCAACCACTGCTAACACCATTTTTTCAAAATACCAATACATGCACATTTTGCGTTTGAAAAATTTGCGTTGAAATAGACAGACGGACAGACAGAATTGACTCAGCTCATCGTCCTTATTATTTCAGTTTACTTATTGATGGGCCCATCTCTTCTTCTTCTCATACTTACAAACATTTCATGTTCATTAAAGGTATGAAAATCAAAAAAAAATATATATATCTTCCCTATTGCAGTGTGGTATTAACAACTTGCCAGGATATTTTACTTATGTGTTATCCGATTTGGCTAATTATTGACAGGAGTATATTACATACTATTGAAAAGCAGCTGACAAATTTTCATTGAAATATCTAGTTGAAACTACAAGCAATCGCCTTTGAAAGTAGCAGAACTTTAATGCCGAAAAGTAGGCAGCGCCACGCCTACTTCCCCAAAACCCACAAAATTTTTTTACGGTCGAGTTTTTCTTAAAAAGCTTATTATGTGTGCAAGATCTTATTGATATAGCTTGGACAGTTATAGAAATATCGCGTTTTACATTTCACAAACAAATTTTTCAGAACTATGTTAAAAAACTAGACGTAGCCGTTGCGCGATTTCGCCCATTTTTACAACAGACAATTATCTTTATATATTCAACTTTTTCGCCAAATATCGTTTCGATAAAACAATTTCAGCCGGAGTTATGGGATACAAGTTTTTGTGCAATAATCCACTATAAAATAGGCGTTGCCATGCCCATTTTCAAAAATTTCTTGAAAAATTTATATTTCGTCCGTCTGTCCGTCGGTCTGTCCGTCGGTCAGATCGGACCAACAAAACATATAGCTCCCATATAATCGATAGCTTCGATAAATGGGTTTTTGGCTATAAATTTGCAACTAAAAAGCTAGGAATGCGAAATTTTGCATACTCGTATACAGCTATGGACACATAAATGGCACATTTGTTAAACTCAACTTTCTTAAGTCATAATACCATTAATATTTTGAACAAAGAAGAAATGCTTGGTATTTTTTAAAGTTTATTATCTGCATTTAATAGTAATATAAACATAGCGGCACTTTTTTGATACTAAACCAAAATAAATCCAAAAATTCGTTAAAAGTGTTGAAATGAGCTGGACATATAAATGGCACAACCTGGAAAATGGTACAAAATGGGGTTTAAACTGATTGTTAAGTATGGTTTTTTTCCTCACACATACCAAGCGTTAATATTTGGTGCTGTAGCCTTTATTTTTAATTACTGCTTCACATCTGCGACTCATACTCTCCACAAGTTTTTGACATTTTTCTTTGGGTATGGCATACCAAGTTTCCTGAACGGCGGACCAAAGCTCGTCCATATTTTTATAATTTTTCTTCGCAACTTCAACCTTGGCTTCATTCCACAGGTTCTCGATTGGATTTAAGTCAGGACTTTGTGCTGGCCAATCCAAAATATCGATATTTTCTGCACTAAACCAATTTTTAACAACTTTGGATGAATGTTTTGGGTTGTTATCCTGCATAAATTAGTTAACTGGCATGTTTTTGAAGGAATATGGTTCCATGTGGGTTTTCAAAATGTCCAAGTACTGAAACTTGTCCATTTTGCCATTTATCATTACGAGCGGACCTATTCCATGCCAAGAAAACGCACCCCAAACCATAATGTTCCCGCCACCGTGTTTGACCGTCTTTTGGGTGAACCTGGGATTATATTCCTGGCGTTTAGGGCGATGAACAAACACTCGGCCATCTGGTCCTATCCTGTTTATTTTGGTTTCATCAGCACGTTTTTCCAAAAATTTACGGATTTTTCGCGATGAGCTCTGGCGAAGGCCAACCGCTTTGAAATGTTTTTTTTTTAAAGCAGTGGCTTTTCCTAGAAATGCGACCAAACAAGTTTGCTTCATTTAGGCGACTTCTGACAAGCCTAGAGGATACTTTTTGATTCAAGGATTGATTAATATCGCATGCTATCTGTCGCGAGGACTTGAAAGGATCTTTTTCACAAATTTCACTATGGCAGCATCTGTACGCGCGTCTGTCTTTCGGGGCCTTGGCTTTCGAATTTTGCCTCTGATTAATACGTCGAGGTTCTCTTCACAGGAACTCCCCGCGTTGCATACTTTTTTGCGAGAAACTTGCAAGGACTTCGCGATTTCTGACACTTTTTGCTCGCCTTGATACATTTTCCAAATAATGCGCCTTTCTTCCGTTGTGGTATGCTTTCCCGAACCCATTTTTGACTCAAAATATTTTATATAAATGACAAAAAATTCAATGATATTTTGATACACTTTTTTTGCAAATTTAAGTGGGTGCTACGTTTGAGAAATAGATTGTGCCATTGATATGTCCATTTATAATTAGCATTGTTTTCACAAAATTCATTACGGTAAAGAATTCGCAAAATATAACGTAGCATTTTTTTCCCTTATACGTAACAGCTAGTGCGACATGAAATTCAGAACAAATATTTTTGCACTGTAATCAACTTTAAGTTCAAAATCGATGGTATTAAGTTTGGTTCAAGAAATGTGCCCTTTATATGTCCATATCTGTACATTATGTGTGTAGTGAAAATCGCCCAGATCGGACCAACATAAAATATGGCTCTCATTCAATCGGTTTTTCCGATAAATGTGGTTTGGGCTATGTATCTTTAAGTGATCAGTTTTACATACTTTGTACTAATTGTGAGTAAGGATCGGACACTTAAAACCGTGATGCGTATTCATGAAAGGTATAAAGCCTTCGACACAGTCGAAGACTGCCCTTTCCTTACTTGTTTTTTTTGCTTCTCTCTTCTTTCAACAGTCTTTATTTTTAATTTTTGTATTATATTTATTGTTTCTTTTTGTTGCTTTCATTCCACTCCTTTCCTTTCGTTTCCTTTTCTTTTCTTTTCTTTTCTTTTCTTTCCTTTCCTTCCCTTCCTTTGCTTTCCTTCCAGTTATCATAGTTCCTCTTAATTTATTCAATTTATTTTCATTTAATTTAATTTTATTGATTTTATTTTATTTTATTTTTCTTAGGTTTTGTTTCATTTTATTCCATATTATTTTGTTTTATTTTATTTTATATTATTTTATTTTATTTTATTTTATTTTATTTTATTTTATTTTATTTTATATTATTTTATTTTATTTCATTTCATTTTATTTTATTATTTTTTTTAATTTTTTTTTTTTTTACTTTACTTTATTTTATTTTTTAATTTTATTTTTAAATTTTATTTTATTTTATTTTATATTAGCTAATTTTTTTGCATTTCATTCCATAAATACAAGGTGGCGCAAAAGTAATCCTCCTATCAGAAAATGCTATAAATTTTGCGATTGGCCCCTAAAGTCAGTTCTGTTTTGACATTTGTGTAGTAAACACATGCGAAATACACGTTAATGAACAATGTTACGCTACACTGCTCCAGAACGCGGAATATTGCTGACTATTTATTTGACCAATAATCGGTCGGGGCCAAACGGTTACTGTGAATGGTGAGCGCTACAGAGCAATGATCAACGAGTTCTTTTTGCCGCAACTTGATGAATTGGGATTGGAAAACATGTGGTTCCAACAAGACGGTGCAACAGCACATACTACATGTGCCACAACCGATATGCTGAACATCGGAAGCTTACTTTTGCGCCACCTTGTATAACCAAAAGGATTGCACAAACAAAACAAATTAACTACCGTCTTGAGTATTCTGAGCTTAAATAAATTTAACGTGAATTATCACTCACTTATTTTGCTTCTTTGAACACTGTGTACGGTCCCGTTCGTCTTTTGCCGATTGATAGCATTCATCGTGTTTAGTCATGATTACCGAGTAATAACAATCAGCAAGGCACTTGCATACACACACCCACATAAGCAGAGTGTCACATACATATCAGCAAAGAAGTCAAATAAGATTTATATACTGGTATAGCCGCGGCAAAGGCGCTCTTGCAGGCATCGACGCTCAACTTTGCTAGACTGCTCTACTAAGCCCAAACATTTTTACGCATCAAAAAAAATCTATATATAGTAAATGGAAATTCTTCTGAAGTGGGTACGGCAGACCCACAGCTTCTACAAATTGGCGAAACCTACAGTTTTAACGACTGTTGTTGTTGTTGTTGTGGTTGTGGTAACGACAAAAACACTCCCCGAAGGTTTTGGGGAGTATTGTCGAATTAACAGTCCTTGGCCGGATTGAACCCGGTGCCCGACTGTCGTGGTAGCGATTTATGACCAGTGAAACCTTCTAGGTCATGTCACCCCTCCTTCCGTAAGGAAGGATAAGGTGGGTAATGAGAGGTGAGAGGCATCATATCCGTAAATCAACCATCGAGTTGCACGTCATTACCTTTGTGCATATTAGTCGCCTCTTACGACCGGTATGCCTACCTCGGGCATATTCTAAGCCCCTAACCCGCAGGGGCAAGTTTTAACGACTCCAAATGGCACCTGCAAAGCAGAAGACTTCCATGGCAGAAATGCAGGCCAAGAGTTTGCCAAACCGCTGGCGAGGAGCGATGGAATTTTGAAACAACTTTTCAAACTACTTTTGTTTTTACCTGTCCTCGAACCTTGGACCTTCGGTGTAGTAGTCCAACAACATTACCACAGCAACCCTCTACCAACTAAAAAATTACTGCTGCAAAGACGCTGTAGTTTAATTGTTCGTAGCCTGAATGATAAATTGGTTCCAATAACATCAGCCTCGCAAGATAGTCCAAGCTTGGGGACTCCTCCTTCCACTAGTTGGAGTATTCATGGCGCACTATATGCAAGTAAGAACATTGTGAAGTATTAGGGGTTGGTATGTGTTGTGCAGTTTATTAGGCTAGCCCTGCTCTGGTACGAGATATTTATATGGAATTTTGGAACGCTGAAATCGATCACTTTATTCAGACGAAATGCTTCATCTCTTGCTGAGTATGTTGTTGTTGTTGTTGTTAACAGTGCTACGCCCTGCCCCAGATTGGACAGGGTTACACTGAAATAACAGCCCTTGGCCGGGTGAAAAAACCAGGGTCATTCCGGTGCGATAGAACCGGCTGTTGTGGGAATGAGTATCGAAGCAACTACCACAACCTTCTCTTAACTCGCTGTGTACCAAACCAACGTAGGATTTCCATCAAACTTCTTTTGGCTCAAATGCCAGTCAACAGCAAGTTCTTTATAGTGTGGAGCGCCGTAGTAAGCGCTGCTCTTTTTCTTAAGTCACTTGGTTTCTCGTTAATGCCCTGCTGCCCAGGATTGTATCAAATACAGATACAGAGAGTATATATATCCTGTGAGTACCATTTGAGATGTGGTGTGAGTTTAGGCATTCTCGCAAGTAAAGCACCATCTTCTTTTACCACTCTCCATCCCTTCTACATGTTTGATATGCAGCAAACTAGTAGCAATTCTAATACTACAGGGGCCTGTCGTCTACTTTAACCCGTTACGCCTTCTTTAATTTGGCAGCTGAACATGTTATACTGCAATGGATCGTGTTATGAGTATTATGCTCCTCGCACCCTCAACGCCTGAACAATTTCATCTATAGATCAGTGCTTCGAGACAAATGATTACTGAGAAATTAGCTTCTAATAAAGTCATTTTTTGGGAGCCTGCTATTTTTTTTTTTTGGAAGCAGTGTTATTGAATCGAATTTTAAACGTCTGCTAGCACCCCACTAAAGGAGCTAAAATCATATAGCACATAGACAAGTGTAGCTATTTTGAAACCTTGAAAAACAAAGTGAAAATCATTCATATAAACTTGGCTAATGAGAAGTAAAAGCGCGCCAAGTATCTACATAAACCCGTTTCCATTGGCATATTGAAAATAGGGGAAGAAATGGAACACTTAAACATCGAACTGAGCTAAGATTAAATTAAACTAAAGGATTTCAGCTTTAACAGTAATCAGGCCATAAACTAATCAGCACCTTGAGAAGGTCCCCTATTCGCTTGATGTCTAATTGGTATTTACTGCGTATGTGTAACTGTGCGGTTGCCACTCATTCGGAATTCCTCTCCAAAAGCGTCATACCAGAAAGAAAAACACAGACACTTACAATTTATGAAAAAGCAAAAATGTGCTGGATTTGTGTGTGACGCATACATACATATATATCCCACACATTGAATTTGAAAAAAAAGCCACGTTGAATGCGTGCGGACGTGTCAAGGTTCAACTTAAGCACCTACAGTCTCCTTAAACACCCTGCAGTCAAACCAACTAGTTGCAGACTACTTTACAACTAGTAAATGCACCAAGCCCAACTAGTCAGCCTACTGTCATATTTCCATATAAGCAACTGGTATTTTTAACATGGCGATGTCCTACGAGATGTCAATTGTCAGATTTCGACCAGAACATACCAGTCATCTACTACTCATGAAATACTAGTTTGTATGTAGCGGAAATATACTAGTATCATACTGGTCGTAAAATACCAGTTTTATAGTAGTTCAAAATGGAAGGAAATGTGAAATTTTAGTCTAATCATCCAGTATCATACACGGCTAAAAATTTGAGCCTAAATTTTAAACCATTCGTCGGTTTAAGCCATTTTTTAAACGTTTTTGTAATAAATTCCAAACCGTTAAATTACCTACAACAATTTTGAATTTATTGCGAATTAGATTTAAAACTGAACTGAAAAAAACGTCAAAAATTTTTTAAATTTCTTTTCATTTATATCTGAAAGCTTTTTCAAGTCATTTATTTATTCTCATTACAGTTTTGTGTGCGCTGTAATTCGCTGGGTAGAGCAGACGACTCTGCTGCGGGAACGTCGGTTCGAATCCTGCCAACTGATACAAATATTGTTTATGTTTTTTAATTGTAAGACATTTCTGGTTTAAAGTTTAAACTCTTTTTTTCACGGTAATTTTCTCGAAAACTGCCACAATTCAAATTCTAAACCAAATTTGGTTTGAACATACATATATGTAGCCCAGTAAACTATAAAGTTTAAAATGTAGGTTAAAATTTTTAGCCGTGTACGAGTTCGAAAAAGATAAAAGAATACTTGTGGACCAAAAGCTCTAGCAGGAATTAAAATGAGAAAATGTACTCATCAATACATCATTTTCATTTTTCATCATTTTCGTTGTGGAAAGCCCAGATTTGGGATTGCAAAACATAAACTTTATCTTTGGAATATTTCACAAGCTGGTTGCGAATTGCAATAGCATGCAATGCAAATGCCATAAACGAAAGAAATAATTACAGCTTATGTTGCTTAAACACATACTATGAAAATTGTAGTCGTATTCTAGTATTGATTAAACTTTTTCTGAGTAGTATGATTTGAACCAGAAAATTATAGTTGGATACTAGTATCTTTACTGACTAGTTTGATATTTCACTTCAGCGGACCTACACACACGCACACAGCCACATGTGTACGCAAACAATACAACGATGATTGCGCATATGAGTACATAGTTGCCATTTTGAAAGTTTCTCAGAAAAACCTACGCGTGATTAGTCAATGCAATGGTTATCCTAGAAATTAAAAAAGCTCATCCAAATGTATGTCAGTTGGTGGGTGGTTCGAATGACTTGTAAATATATGAGTAAATGTAAATTCTAAAATGTTGTGCGAAATTTTTCACTTTATAATAGTAATTCTGGCAACACCTGAATTTGATCAGTTTTTGAACAAGCTTCTTTTTCTTAAATTTTCTGATGTTTATCGCTTTCAATGTTTCCTCTTTATCTCTTTCTGCCCTGCTTGCTCACACCCTTCTCTTTCCTTTTCACTAGGCCATTAAATTTGACTCTTTCGTAGTAGGTGGCTTGGCGAGGAGATAAAAGGCTAGGCACCAACGTGAAATCGCTGGTCAACTCAACATACGTATGTATACGAGTATGCCACAACATAAATTTCAGACTTTGACTCGATTTTTTAAAAACAGTTAAACTATTGAAGTAAACAAATTTTTCAGTATGGTTTTGTAGGAAATCTAATTCCATAAAGCTAAGCGGTTTAGTGCGCTTTTTTTTAGCTTCAGGGTACAATCCAAAATCAGTAATGATTTTGGCTATGCAATTGGTTGTCTGGACTTGGGTAAGAAGCGCGCAAGTCATTGTTGTATATCCAAGTATTTGATGGCGTGGGCAGATGCTTCGAGCGCTCAAAGCAATCAACAATAAGCGTATAAATTTACAAAAGAACTTCTTGATTTTTTTTTTTGGACAGGTGAGATATCATGTAGTTCTATACGCATGTTGTCAAGGGCATAGCCAATACGAAATGCTGGGGGTCAAGATTTAGATAGGGTTATATCGAAATAACAGCCCTTCGTACAACTCAGGCCATTCTGCTATGTACAAACGACTGTTTCCAGAAACGTACTTCTTACTAGGTACAGAGGGTGTGCGAGGCTTCGCCATGCATGCCAATGAAAACAATATATAGAGAGCAATGGCAAAATGGATTTAATATTTTAAACTCGACCACTAGCAAAACATCGACGAAAAGTAAATTGAATTCCATGCAGTAGCTTTTGAGTGATGCGCATACAAACATAAGGACAAATAGACAATAATTCTAAAATCAGTTGGTTTTGCTTTTAATTTTGTACTTAAGACCTCAGTATGCATTTTTCTGATTATGATTACTACTAGTGCTTTTGCGACATAAGCTCTGTCCACTTTTTGTTTCGCTTATTTTATTTGCTTCGCGTTTCGAGGGATTTTTCACAAAAAATGCCATAACCCAGAGCTACAAGTTATCTTCCCAAAAGAACATATAAAATGTGTAGCGGGTGGTAAGGCCAAAGTTCTTCTTTGAGAATAGAAATTAATTTAAAAAATGCAACAGGAACTACGCACTACAAAAGCTTTTAAAGGGTTTGAATTAAGTTTAGAAATATGTAGTTCACATTTTTATTTTTGAAATTTAAAAGTTTTGCAATTTGAATTTTTTTTACATGTTACAATTTTTTAAGTAAAAATAAATAATCAGTTCAAGAACGCGAAAAAAAGATATATACAAACTTGTCTTCTTCAACAACGGTGTTCAATACTAAATTTTTATACTTCTCTTGATCGCATAAATATTTTTCTTCTATCCCATACATTTGCACACAGAAAACATTTATACTTAAAAAAACTTGTAAAGGTTAAGGGGCTCAATGATCCCTCTTTTGTACCTATCTAGCCACGCCCGTCCACATTTTTTGTTTATTTTACACTCGACAACTGTTTGATAAGAACTTCATCCCGGTTTATTTGAGGCAGAGCTGCTGCCCAAAAAATATATTTAGGACCATCATACGTCCTACATATATATATCTATGTACATATATGTGTATGCTAGTACACCCTCAGCATCATTGTCGCATAACAGCATAAGCGATTTTGGGGCTACGTAAAAAGAGCACGCCAGTTTGCTTTTTAGGGACAGCTGGCCTCAATATGAAGCACCAAGAGCAACCTACCTATACTCCAACTGTTCTAAATTAATTGGGTATTTCCCCTTCCTCTTCCGTTAAAACAGGCTGTAGATGGGAACACCTTCTGTGGCTAAGTATCTTTCTTGTTTTAAAGATTTATATAGGTCAAAATTATACATATCCGCACTTTTTTATTTCAAAATTTTATAAGAAACTAAGAAACAATACTTTTGGAATAAATTTTATTCCTAATTAAATTTTCTATGAAAGCATATATTAAGTGTTAGTTGCCGTTATTTTTCTAAAATGAAACAACTTATTTTTACTTTCCTAACATTTTTGCCATAAATTGTTTTAAGCGCATTTGCTTTCTAATTATTTCCTCACTTTATATTTTTTTGTTCAAAAAACTTACCTCTTTCCCCTTCAACTCTTTGAATGCATCGTAATATCGCTTCATCAGTTGTCTGTATATTTGTGGAACTTGTTTGTTGATAATTTAACAAATATTTAAATATCTTATAATCACTGTTTGTGTAGAATATAGACGCTAAACATTTTGTATGGAAACATTTTTAATATGATTAAACTTTTTCAGACGAATTTCGCAACAAAAGAAAGCACTTTTAAACAGCGTTATTGTGCCAACAATAAACAAAGCTGGTGGCATGCAAAAGCTTTGAGGAGCTTTGAACAAAACCAAATTTTTTTATATTAATGAGCAAGCTGAAAGTTTCAAACCCTTGTAGGATCACTTTAAAAATCTGAAGTATAAGCAAATATTTACGTATCGATGGGTCTTCTCAAACTGCGATGAAACCTTAAAAAAATAATACTATTGCGGTGCTGTTGACTGTGTAGGCATGATTAAAATAAAACAAAATAAGATAAAATAAAATAAAATTAAATAAAATAAAAAAAAATAAAATAAAATACAATAAATTAATAAAATAAAATAAAATAAGATAAAATAAAACAAAATCAATTGAAAAAAAATAAAAAAATAAAATAAAGTAAAATAAAATAAACTAAATAAAATAAATAAAATAAAATAAAATAAAATAAAATAAAATAAAATAAAATAAAATAAAATAAAATAAAATAAAATAAGATAAAATAAATTAAATAACATAAAGTAAAATAAAATAAAATAAAATAAAATAAAATAAAATAAAAAAATAAAATAAATTAATAAAATAAAATAAGATAAAATAAAATAAAATTAAATAAAATAAAAAAAAATAAAATAAAATACAATAAATTAATAAAATAAAATAAAATAAAATAAGATACAATAAATTAATAAAATAAAATAAAATAAAATAAGATAAAATAAAATAAAATAACATAAAGTAAAATAAAATAAAATAAAATAAAATAAAAAAATAAAATAAAATAAATTAATAAAACAAAATAAGATAAAATAAAATAAAATAACATAAAGTAAAATAAAATAAAATAAAATAAAATAAATTAATAAAACAAAATAAGATAAAATAAAATAAAATTAAATAAAATAAAAAAAATAAAATAAAATACAATAAATTAATAAAATAAAATAAAATAAGATAAAATAAAACAAAATAAATTGAAAAAAAATAAAAAAATAAAATAAAGTAAAATAAAATAAACTAAATAAAATAAAAAAATAAAATAAAGTAAAATAAAATAAACTAAATAAAATAAAAAAATAAAATAAAGTAAAATAAAATAAACTAAATAAAATAAATAAAGTAAAATAAAATAAAAATGAAATAAAATAAAATAACATAAAGTAAAATAAAATAAGATGAAACAAAATAAAATAACATAAAGTAAAATAAAATAAAATAAAATAAAATAAAATAAAATAGAATAAAGTAAAATAAAACAAACAAACATAAAAATTCGAGCTTTGCTCCAACAACAAATCACCATAAGTAAAATAAAATAAATCAAATAAAATAATATAAAATAGAATAAAATAAATAAAATAAAATCAGATTAAATTACATTAAAAACGATAAAATAAAATAAAATACAATAAATAAAATACAATATAATAAAACAAAATAAAATAAAATCAAATAAAATAAAATAAAAAAAATAAAATAAATTAATAAAATAAAATAAAATAAGATAAAATAAAACAAAATAAAATGAAATAAAATAAAATAAAGTAAAATAGAAGAAAATAAAATAAAATAAAATAAAATAAAATAAAATAAAATTAGTTAAAATAAAATCAAATAAAATAATATAAATCAAATAAAATACCATAAAATAAAATGAAATGAAAAAAAATTAAATCATCTGGAATTTAAAAGAATCTAAAAGTAAAAATAAAACAGGAAAAGTAACAATTGAAACGTTTAGTTCTACCTACACTTTTGATGTTTTTTGTTTAATCCGTTATGCTCCACAAACTATCCATATTTCTTATCATGATAATAATGTTATGGCTCCCGCCGTAGTGTGCCGCAATTTAATTTCATATGAATGGAAAAATTTGAATGAACTTTTAATTTCTACGAAAATAAACAAAATTACAATCAATTTTGGCAAACAATGCTGTAATAAGCTTGCCTACGTCAGACTATGTAAATTAATACCAAATAATAATGAATAATAATTTTCATAGTTTCAATTATGATCACTTTATTTATAAACCATACCATATTTTCAAATGTGCCCATTCCACGTAGACGTACATACATACTTCGTATAGAAATTGTGGCAGTACACATTAAAACAACTAAATCTTTTTAATCCTAGCTTTAGAATTTAACACTATGGCAGCACGGCGGCTGAGAGAATAACACTATGTATGTAGGTTAATGAAGCTCTCATAAGTACTCACAGAAGATGAGTACATAGTTAGCTGTAAAGTAAAATAATACTTAGGTAGTAATAAAGTCATAGCTGTGAAAATAAAACATTCGTTCTAGAAACTTTGAAGTGACACGTTTTATTACTACATTGGTGACCCAGGCGATTTCACAAGATGGTAGATCCGAAAGCCGAGATTTCGCAAGGAGGAGGCGCGGCGATAATTCCAGGGGAAAATAACTTTCCTCAAGGTCCACCTACGGCTACTGGCGTGGCTGCAATTTCTTCACCGCGAATTCCACTTCCTACTATCGCTGACAACGATATCGAAGCCTTTTTCTACTCATTGGAGTTTTGGTTCGAAGCTTCTGGCATATCTGGAGATAGCCGCAAATACTCAATTGTTTTAGCTAGTATTCCACCGAGCAGACTACTTAGCCTACGATCGATAATCGAAGCAGCACCTTCATCAAGCAAGTACGACTACCTTAAATCCGCTTTAATTCAACGTTTCTCCGACAGCCAGCCGAGACGTCTGCAAAAAGTTCTTCAAGAAATGTTATTAGGCGATCAAAAGCCTAGCGAATTCTTTTCGAACATGCGACACGTAGCTGGTACATCATGGAGCGATAGTGCACTTCTGGATATTTGGATCAGTCGACTACCGCCAACTGTGCAACCCGCTGTTATTGCTTCAAGAGCTGACTTAGCGGAAAAATTACGCATCGCTGATGCTATAGTCGAAGCAAACAGTTTGCAAAGCACCCAGGTAAATGCAGTTAGTTCACATACAGACATTTCAAGTTTACGCGAAGATATAGCTCAGATTTCTGCGGAAATTCAGCAAATCAATAAAAGATTCGAAAACTTTCGCTCTTCAATTCGCTCTCCTACTAACGACTCTAACATTTGTTGGTATCACCGCAAATTTGGGAGACAAGCAACCAAATGTAGGGACCCATGCTTATTTGTGAAAGACAAAAATCAAGCAGTCTCAAATGCCCAACAACGCCAAACGAACAAAACAAATTTACAATAGGGTTGCTCGACAGATTGTGTTACAGGTAAACGCGAGCAAACTGTGACACGTCATACACATCAGAACGCACATGGCATGTCCCGCCTTAGAATAAACGACAACAAAACAAATTTAACATTTTTGGTAGACACAGGGGCGGACGTGTCTGTGCTTCCTAAGTTATCAAAATCTGTCAGGGCTAGACCCACCACCGCTCAATTGTTCGCAGCAAACGGCTCTCCGATAAAAGTATTCGGAGAGGTTCTCCTTAACTTAAGCTTAAATTTCAATCGTGAATTCCTATGGAATTTCATCATCGCTGACGTCAGCTGTCCTATTATTGGCGCTGATTTCCTCGCACACTTCGATCTTTTGGTAGATCTTAAACATCGTTGTTTACTAGATCGCAGGACTACTGCGAAAGCTATGTGTAAAATCGACCGCAGTAGTGTATTTTCCATTAAATCTTATGACAGCAACGTTAATTTCTCCAATATCGTCGAAGAGTTCACGAGAATTACGCGCCCACCGGCTCCAGGCACTAAAACGCTGTCCGGTGTAACTCATTGCATAGAAACGAGAGGGCATCCGATTTTCGCTCGTCCTAGAAGGCTGTCGCCCGAAAAACTAACTGCTGCTAAAGAGGAATTTGAGACTTTAATGAAACTCGGCATCTGCCGTCCATCAAATAGCAGCTGGTCAAGCCCTTTACACATGGTACGTAAAGCGGACGGGTCTTGGAGACCATGCGGTGATTACCGAGCCCTTAATTCAATTACAGTTCCAGACCGTTACCCCTTGCCGTATCTTAACGACTTTTCCACAATCCTAGCAGGAAACTCAATTTTCTCAAAGATTGATCTGAGGAAGGCTTTCCACCAAGTACCGATCCATCCTACGGATATACCTAAAACAGCCATCTGCACACCTTTCGGCCTATATGAGTTCACCCATATGACGTTTGGGCTTAGAAATGCAGCCCAAACGTTTCAGCGCTTAATTCACGAGGTTCTTAGAGGGTTGAATTTCGTTTTTGCGTATTTAGACGATGTGGTTATTGCTTCTCCAAATCCCGAAGCTCACAGCAAACATTTACGAATGGTTTTTCAACGTCTTTGTGATAACAATTTGTCCATAAACGCATCTAAGTCGATTTTTGGGGTAACCGAGCTGGAGTTTCTCGGACATACTATAACCAAGGACGGTATTCGCCCACTACGGAAGCATGTCGAGGCATTGTTGAATTTTCCGAAACCGCAAACCATCCAACAGATGAAAAAGTTTTTAGCTATGCTCAATTTTTATAGACGGTTTTTAAAAAACGCAATTAATATACAAGGACCACTATTTGAGATGGCTAAGTCAAACAAAAAAAACGACAAAACCTTGTTAAAGTGGACCGCTGACACCGAACAGTGTTTTGAAAAGAGCAAACAACAGCTAGCAGAGGCAACATTGCTAGCCCATCCATTACCTGACACTGAATTGTCCCTTTCGGTTGATGCTTCGAAGTTTGCCGCTGGAGCTGTTCTCAATCAGGTTGTAGGTAATGAAATTCAACCGCTCAGCTTCTTTTCAGTGAAGTTTTCTCCTGCTGAAACTCGCTATAGCACTTACGATCGAGAACTCACTGCCGT
Source organism: Merzomyia westermanni (assembly GCA_949987695.1). NCBI lineage: Eukaryota > Metazoa > Arthropoda > Insecta > Diptera > Tephritidae > Merzomyia > Merzomyia westermanni. The sequence continues at coordinate 68,280,843 of OX465290.1, forward strand.
CTATCTAGCGGTGAAGCATTTTCGATATATGCTGGAAGGCAGGCGGTGCCATATCTACACCGACCACAAACCTTTAACATTCGCATTCCACCAAAATTCGTCTAAGGCTTCAGATCGTCAAGCAAGGCAGCTCGATTTCATTGGCCAAATAACCACCGACATTCGTTATATTGTGGGCAGCGAGAATATTGTTGCCGATCTGCTATCGCGTATCCAGTCTATAACTTGTGAGGGTATAAACTACGAGGAATTATCAGCGGATCAAGAGTCAGACGAAGAGCTAAGGAAATTTCTTCACCAAGGTAACAGAAATAATTCACTCCAATTAAAGCCATATACCTTGTTATCTAGTACTAGATCAATTATCTGCGACTTTTCGCATGACCGTATACGGCCATTTATTACGAAGCGTTTTCGATCAAACGCTCTTCACGCGACACACGATTTATCCCACCCTGGACCTAAAGCGACCGCTCGGCTGATGTGCGAACGATTTGTTTGGCCAGGAATTCAACGCGATAGCAGAAGGTTCGCCCAAAGCTGCACGTCCTGCCAACGGAATAAGGTTCAGCGTCACTGTGTTACACCACTAGCGAGACGGGAAGTGCCATCTCAGCGATTCGCCCACATAAACGTCGACATTGTTGGCCCGTTTCCCATATCATGTGGATTTCGATACTGTCTCACGGTCGTGGATCGTTTTACTCGATGGCCAGAGGCTATCCCCATGACCGACAAGACAGCTGAAACAGTGTCTAATGCACTGATCAATGGTTGGATCTCTCATTTCGGAGTTCCCGTTGACATTACTACGGACCTTGGCCAGCAGTTCCAGAGCTCAGTTTTTCGACAGCTTATGAAGACCCTTGGGATTAAACACCTGCGGACAACACCGTACCATCCACAAACGAATGGGCTTGTTGAAAGGTGGCATCGCACATTAAAATCCGCTATATTGTGTCATAGTGCTCAGAACTGGACAACCTACTTACCGATAATACTTTTAGGTATGCGCTGCACCTATAAGGAAGATATAAAATCAACGCCCAGTGAGCTCGTATACGGTACCACCCTGCGATTACCAGGGGAGTTCTTTACAAATAACGAAACCGATCAAACGCACGCAGAGTCATTGCAAAACCTCCGTAAAGCTATGAGAGAGTTAAGGCCGACAGAGACAGCTTGGCATTCACGCAGAAAAGTATTTGTACATCCGACCTTGAGAACTTGCACACATGTTTTTGTAAGGGATGGCCAAATTAGGACTTCACTGTCCTCGCCTTACAAAGGTCCCTTTGAAGTTGCAAGCAGACATGAGAAATACTTCGAAGTAAATATGAATGGCAGACGGGCAAAAATTTCAATCGATCAGTTGAAACCTGCGTTTTCATCTCCGCTTAGCGAAGATTCTGGAGGAGGGTAGTGTGGCAGTACACATTAAAACAACTAAATCTTTTTAATCCTAGCTTTAGAATTTAACACTATGGCAGCACGGCGGCTGAGAGAATAACACTATGTATGTAGGTTAATGAAGCTCTCATAAGTACTCACAGAAGATGAGTACATAGTTAGCTGTAAAGTAAAATAATACTTAGGTAGTAATAAAGTCATAGCTGTGAAAATAAAACATTCGTTCTAGAAACTTTGAAGTGACACGTTTTATTACTACAGAAATATATTTACATTAACGCTTAGCGATAAATTAAAAGTTCATCGTGAAACTACCAGATATGGGTAGGCTGCAAGAAAATTTGAATGCAGTAAATAATAGCCATTCAAGATTTTCTGATTCAGAAACCCAACTCCTATCCGGTTGGGAAGTAGTATCCGATTGTCACTGATTCCGAAAAAAATTTTCTTATGAAGTATTCTTCTTTAGAAAAAATATTATTCTCGCCTATCCTCTGTATCTCTTGGCTTAGGTAACAAGGCGCTCTGCAAGAAGTTGATTTTGCAGATAGTGTCGTTCATTTTATACATACGAAACTATTTGGTAAAATGAACATATGACCCCGAGAGAGAGGGAGAGAGAGGGTTGAAAAAAACCAACACTTTTTTCAAAAAAGAAAACTCCATTAATTATGGGAGCTATCTCTGAAGGCTATCTCATATTCATTATGAAGCTAAGTTCCGAACTACGTAGTTATTGTCAAGGTATTCCTCGGGTTTCCAAGCACACGTTCCTGCACCTTCCTGCCTACTACAATTAGTTGCAGCTTAGGCCAGAATTTCACGACAGTCGGCTTAGAATGTTAGACCTTTCTGTGGCTCACCGATTCTTCCATTTTCACAGAACCCTTTTGTGGAATTATAGTCTTCAGCGACAGCCAAACTCGTTGTGAGATCTTGACTTTAGCCATCAAAGTCAGTATGATATCAATTTGCTTTTTTTCGATACACAGTTAAAAATTTTTATCTAAATTTTAAACTTTTCTGGGCTACATATATGTCCAACCAAATTTGGTCTGGAATTTAAGCTAGGCCAGTTTCCGAGAAAATGACCGTGAAGGAAAAAGTTTAAATTTTAAACCAGAAATGTCTTAACAATTAAAAAACCTTGTATCAGTTGGCAGGATTCGAACCGACACTTCCGCATCAGAGTCGTCTACTCTACCCACTGAGCTACGGCGCACACAAAATTGTAATGACAAAAATTCAATGACTTGAGAAATCTTTCAGAAATAAATGTAAAAAATTTTACGTTTTTTTCAGTTCAGTTTTAAATCTAATTTAAAATAAATTCAAAATTGGTGTAGGTATTTGAACGGTTTGGAATTTATTACAAAAACGTTTAAAAAATTGCTTAAGCCGACGAATGGTTTAAAATTTAGGCTCAAATTTTTAACCGTGTGAGTGAAAGATTTAAAGTTTCACCCATAACCATTTCTGCTTATAAAAAGCGTGTTAACATGACGAACAGCACACCTGCGTGGATTGGATTAGTCACAGCTTATCTAGAAGCTTTTGTGATCAAACAAAATGCTCGCTCAGCTGATTAATGGAGCTGGCAAAGCACCCTTGAGTTGAAATGCATCTTATGCCGATAAAAAATGAAAGGTGATAAAAAGTGAAGTAGGTTTAGTAAATCACCCGCATTTTGTGAAGAAGCTACTCACTGTCAAACTTTAATATTAATACAGTATTTATTTAAAGAGCATAAAAAACGTAGTATCTGAACTTTTTTTCGGTTGAGAAAATATGCGCACATAAAATGGTTACCAACAAACTTCGTTAAAATTTGAACGTGACGGATATGCCACATACATAGTACAGTAAGTTTATACGCATCGCACGAGCGACCAGGGTTGCCATTTTGGTTCAATCGTATAAAAATTGGTAGATTAGTTTGAAAGCTACTTGGTAAGTGCCACCTTTTGGTAAGCAAGCATGTTTTGAAAATATTTGTTAAAGCGACTGTGTGAGGCTTCATCGCGCACCCAAAATCAATACATACAGCAGCAACGGCGAAATGTGTTCTGTTCTACAAAATGTGTTGTTAAAACAACAAACTTAAAATAGGCAAACAAGTAAAATACTAAAACATTTTGTATTTTGATTCTGTCGATCTAATAACGACCAGTAATTTATTTTTTGTGCTCTATTGAGGGAAAGCTGGGCGTGCTACAATTTCACTATATGTATGTATACATAGTATTTGAGCGTACTTTTACGGCCACTACTGTATTCTGCAGGAAGACGGTACAAAACAATTAGTTAGTTGCCATGCAATACTTCCGTGAATATTTCATTCAATTCCATGCAGTAGTTTTTTAGTGATGCGCGCTCAAACATACAGACTGACAGACAAAAATTCTAAAACTATTGTTTTGGCTTCTGTTTCTCTGTTTTCCTTTGCTATTTGTAATGTATAGACATCGGCCTTCTACAATTTTATTACATGTAACGATGCAAAGAGAGCTAAGTCCACGCACGAGCTTTATTGTGTTTTCATAAGAAAAGGATTTTATTTCCATTTTTATTTGGTGTTTTTTTCATGTTCAGAGAGGAAATAAATCGCGGCTTTTTAATTCCAGATTTTTATTTTATATTGCAATGTTAATTCAAAGGTATAAATTCAAAATTTACAACCGGATTAAGTTAATCGAAAATGCCAAATATCCTAACATGATTAATAATTAATCGACGAATAAACAGTTAGATTTTGGTTAATTTTAATTAAAATCTTTTTAATTGGAATGATTATAGTAATCAATCTGAACTTGACTGAATAAATAATGTGCTATTAATCATTATTTATTAATTAAAAAGATTATTAATTTGATTTTGCAGAAAACAACCTTGATTAATCAAACAAATTATTAACTAAAAATGTGTTCAATTGATTAATCACACATCCATAGGGTTAATACATATCGTATTATCGGCTACATATATATATAAATAATACAATTATTTGGAATTAGAAATCGCAGTTTTTAAAGATTCGGTCTAAAGTACTTATTGAGGATCTCCAAAGGTCTGAAAAATGGGCGTTATTTTCTTTTGTAAGGAAATAATGTCCATAGTCCTTATTTATTTTTTTGGGAAACAAAGCCCATGGGTGTCATGGCAATGCACTCTATTTACCAGGCGCAGCTCTCGCTATCACAAAATTCCCAAAACCAACGTCGGTAGGACGCCTCTCATGTGGCAGAATTTTCTGTAGTGAAAAATAGTAAAGAATGGCAACACTTCCGCGCAAGTGAGTAAACACCTGCTCTTTACGCTATTGTTACCTACGTTTCGCCGCACAACTCGTTAGTATAAGCGGAGTAGCAAATAAAGTGCGAATTCGTGCGCTTATCGACAGGATTAAGCACTGAACATGCTCAAATTTTATGGTAAATACTATAAATTTTCGTAGACTCGTGGTAATTCCTCTCAAACGACTGCATAGATGGGAGCTGAACAAGGCAAAGCAAACAATAAAAGTCAAAGTTTGATCAGCGTTAAGTCAAAAGTCATGCGTTGAAAAGTGTATAGAAAAATCAAGCAAACACAATAACAACAACCAATAATACAATTCATATCACAAAAGAGTAAAGGGGCACAAAACCGTGATAGCGGTTAATGATAAATGACTTTAGTGTGCTAAAGACATCAAATCGAAAAAGGCACGTGCGGCATGAAAACCACACGTTAGCGAGTACTAAAAAATGTGTCTTACTGCTGATGACTGATGGACTCTTTTCGGTTGAAGAATAACCTAAAGCTTACCCAACGCTACTTAGTGTTTTTGATGAAATATTCTGTCAGTCTTATATGTATAATGAAATGAGTTATTCATTGTGCAACTAAAGCAACGTATATCATAGAAATTGTACCTTGTATGTAGACTAGACTGGCCCAAAAATTTTTTTTTTTTGCTTTTTTAGGATTGATCTTATTTTCGAGTAAAATTTTTTCAAGTCCTTAAAGTAAAAATACATACATGGCATACAGTTTTATAGGAAATTGAATTCCCAATAAAAAAGTGAGTAATGAAAATTTTCGACAGGCGCGCAGTTTCAGAGTAATCAAGCTTTAATTGGTATGGTTTTCTGATTTCTGGTTTTTACTTTAGAATTTGTGTTGCAGAGCAATGATTTCCACGTAAGTTACAAAGCAATAACAGTGGGGTTTATTTCCTATTTGGTTGCTACTTCCTAATGGTCGTTATTTCTCTTTTAAGAAAGGTAATAAAGTTTGCGGGTGTCATTATTATTTTTATTTCCTTTAAGGTGAATTTCTGCGAGAAATTTTTAGGATATGAGTTTAATAATACTAGCGATCGCCCAGTAGTTGAAATCCAACCACAAGACTTTATTTAATTTTAACAACTTTCTACTAATTTAAATCGCCTTCTTCCCCTTCCTTTCTCTGCTGTTCCTCTCATTTAGTATATTTGGAGTCTCTATTTTTATTTTTTGTTGTTTTCTATTTTCTTGTTTCGTTTTCTTGCTTATCCCTTCCCTTCCTTTCCTTTTCTCTTCTTTCCTTGTACTTCCCTTTCCTTTTACTTTCCTTTCCTTTCCTTCCTTTTCCTTATTGTATTTTAATTTATTTTCTTTTCTTTTCTTTTCTTTTCTTTTCTTTTCTTTTCTTTTCTTTTCTTTTCTTTTCTTTTCTTTTCTTTTCTTTTCTTTTCTTTTCTTTTCTTTTCTTTTCTTTTCTTTTCTTTTCTTTTCTTTTCTTTTCTTTTCTTTTCTTTTCTTCTCTTTTCTTTTCTTTTCTTTTCTTTGCTTTTATTTTATTTTATTGCAATTTACAAAAACCTAACCACAAAAAATACAAAAACAAAACTACGGTGTTGAATATCCTTTATGAATAATCAATTATTTTTTTTTGTAAATACTGTTTGTATCATCAATGAAGTTTACATATTTGCTCAAGTTTTTGCTTGCTTACTCCCTGAAAAAACGGAAATACTCCGTAAGATTATCATAGTACTCCTACACTTATCCTCCTTCATATAAAAAGGATCGTTAAATGGCAATGTCCTAGGATTGGATCACCTACTCCATCTCGGCGTACTCCATTTCTTGGCTTCTGAATACTCCATGGAGGACCAATACGAGAGTGCTCTCAAAATGCTCCCAAAAGATTACTCCATAGAGTATTCAACACCAAAGCTTGAGAGGCAGCAGGTGTACTCTTGAGGACCATCACAACAAAGTAGCAACAACTAAAGGAAAAATGCATGACACTTTTACTCACACAACAGAGGCTCTATAGTGCGAATACTTGTTTTTCATTGGTCCACTACTAACTCTACGCACTCACAGTGAGAGCCGATCACACACCTACGTCTCTATAGTGTGAATACATCTTTGGCATTTGTATTGGTGTAGTTTTTAAACTAATTTGTCTTTATTATAACTAATTTCTTTTTAAGTTTTTTTGATTGACGGCACTGCAGTTTGGCCATACCTATCCATACATATACAATTGTTAATACCTTAGATGTATAGTTTGGACATAACGTGGGACAATTTCCCTCAACTTGCACATATATGTTATAGATATTATTCAACAGAGCCACTGTCAGGAATTGGGCTATGCCGCTTTTCATCTCACAACCGGCACTTAACGAATTCCATTAACAAATGGCATACACCCTAACTTATCAGTTCATGGGCTTTAAAGGCCAAAACGTGAGGCGTACATTTCGAATTTTTAATGGATTTATAGCGTCTATAACTGTATATATCGCGTGTACTTAAAAGCTTTCGTCAGTTGTCCAATATCATTTCATGTTAACGAAAGGTATAAAAGCGACAAAATGCTTACTGAAACGAAATTAATTAGCCAAAAAAGTTAAAATTTATAAAATCAACTAAATTAATGTAAGAGCCTTAGAAATTACGACGACAACTTTTTTAGCCAAAAGAACAACAAAAAAATAACGGTAAAAACTACACAAAAAGAGCAAATATAATCAAAGGGAATAGTAAAAGAAATACCAAAACAACAAAGTGTCGAGGTCGCACAAACAGCTAGTCAAGCGTGAAATTTTTTATTAATAACGGGAATAAAGTGTCACATTTATGAAACGCAGAAAACATCAACAATGAAAAAGGATACGCGGCGACGACAGACATGGCAGACACCGCAAATAAAGCGGCTGGAAACGTAAATGTCCGACAACACGCAAACTATGCATTAGGCACTAAGGATGAACATTTTTTCGAGTTCCACAATCCCGAGATGTTGCAATTATTCATAAAATTTGGATATGCGTTGTACTCTGGAAGTTTTGCTTAAAAAGCGAAGAAATGGTTTGAGAAACCATCAAACTTTAAAGGAAATAACAAATAATTGGTTTGTTGATAAAATTTTTGGCTTTAACTTACAGAAATATCGTGTTTTAAATTCGGACCTGTTAAATAATGATTACTTATCGTAATGATTACCGGTTTGATTAACTATTTTCTTGAGAATCCATTCAATGATTGATTACCATTACTTTCAATTTTCAATGATTGATTACCATTTTTTTAAATTTTCAATGATTATTTTCCAATTAATGAAAAAAATTATTTAAAAAAATCATGATTTTCCACGATTATTAATAAAAATCAAAAATAATAATAAAAAAAATTGTAATTTTGATTATTTTCAATTAATATTTTTTTTTTTATTTATTTTTTTTTAGTGTAAAAAAAAAACAAAAATAATGATAAAAAAATTGTACTTTTGATTATTTTCAATTTATAATTTGTTTTTTTCTTAGTGTTGTTGTAGAAGCACATAAATATACACATCAACAATACTAAAAAAACCAAAAAAAAAGTCAAAAAAATCAAAAAAATTTAAAATAATAAAAAGTATTCAAAACAACTTTTTCGATTTTTTTTATTATTATTATTATTTTTTTTTTTTCTAATCGTAATCAATTAATAATTGCCTTTTCTTGAAAAACAATAAATATAATCATTACTAATTAAAAAAGCCGTCTAAATAATTGACTACTAATTACTAATCAAATTTAATAGGTCTGTTTCAATTTTACAAAAATATTTTTTAATAAAAGAGGCGCACCACGCCCTTTCCAAAAATTTTTATTTTTTCGTATTTCTCGTACACGGACACTTTGGAATTGAAATAGAATTGATGCGAAACTATTTTATGCAGAGATTTTGTATTTTAGAAATCTTTTGTATAATAGTGGGCGTGGTCATTACCCGATTTCATAAATTTTTCTCCATAATATTCTTTGTAAAAAGGCTAATACGTGGTCCTTATAGGTGTATTATGTACTGAATAAAATTTTTTTTTGTATCTTACCAAAATATTTGATGTTTAACCCTAGACGGTCATCCTTCGTCAAAATGACTACGAACTATTTAATTTTCACTGTAAATAAGTTTTTTATTGTTCGTGTTGAATTCCGCTTTCGTACAGCGATAGTCGGTTGTTTACTCTCTTTGAATTTGTATTTAATAATAATGAAATAAATAATTAAAAAAAATAAAACGCGTTCATTATTTCGACTCACACCCTACTGAAAATGGATTTGAAATAAGTCGTCGTCATGTTGACGAAAGATGACGTTAATGTACAAAAAAAAAAGGATGACCGTCCAGGGTTAAAAATTGGGTGTGGTTATCTTCTGATTTCTCCCATTACAGTAATTATAGAAGGTTAGTTAAAGGAACTTCTACATCATATTTCAATAATATACCTCATAATTAGCTTCAGTCATCGGGTTCACATACGGAAGAACGGCCATGACTCAATCAAGTTTGAGAAATTCAGCCAACACATTTGAAGACTTTGATGGCCATTTTTAAGGTTTAATTAAGTTTCTTGAACTTTGTGAAAACTTTGAAATTTCTTTGTATGTGGTTTTTGTTATGAAATTCGCAATATTTTCAATGAAAATTATTAAAATCACAGCTTCTACAGATTTCGTCCAACGATATGCATTTTATATAAATATATAACCTTAACAAGTGCGGCATCCCGGTTTCCTAGTATTGGCATCCCTAATAAGTACACACTAAAGCACTTATATACTAATATGCACATACACACAAGCGCAGTGTAGTAGAAGAAACAAGAGCAAATAAAGCCCAAGTGAGGACGTTCACATTGTAATAAAAGTGAAATTAATATGAACTGACAACAAATGCAAAGTATGCAAGTGTGTTGACAAGGCAGGAAGGCAAGCGAGTAGCGCGTTTATGACGCTAGCTAGAAAGCTAATGAAAAAGTGCAAAAAAGCAGCTATTGCACGTGTTTGTGTGCGTCTGGTTGTAGCAGGCAGTTGATTAACGTTGACTGTGTGAAGTGTAAAGAATATAGAGTCAAGTATTTGTAGGAAACTAGGCACCAGACAGTAAAGGAAGAAATAAAGTTAACGGGCTACCGAAAGGTGCGTAAGCTATAACTCTTCTAACCATGGTTAAACACTTTCTTTCAACACTAAGGCCTGTCCGTCCGTCCGTCTGTGAACACGATAAATGAAGCAAATGTTAAGATATCTTATGAAAATTGTATATGTATAATCCCTAGCAAGCATCTCCTATCGTTCTCAAAAAGGGCGAAATCAAATGATAGCCACGCCCACTTTTCATACATAGTATACTTTGGAAAATACACAAAAGTGATTATTAAGTCCATCTATAAGGACCTAATTTGGTGTGTAAATTAAGGCACCCAAATTTCTTTGGAAATTTTAGGAAATGGGTGTGGCACCGCCCACTTTAAAAAATTTTAAGTTTGTGAATATGATTATCAATATTAAAAATAGCAAAGCAAAAACTATTCAAGATATGATAACAAGCTTCCACATACAGGAAATATTCTGGATAAAAATTGATGAAATCGGCTAAGCACCAGGCCCACTTTTATATGGAATTTCATATTTAAATCATAGACAATTCTATTTCAACTTTAAAGTGTCACTCTGCAAAGAAATTCTAGAAATATGAATGTTTAAAAATGGAGGTGGCTACTCCCCTTTTATAGTGGATTATTCCGCAAAAGCTTTAATGCCATAACTCGAACCAGACCTGTTAAATTCCCTGTAATATTGAATAATCAATTGATTAAATAGCTTTTTCAATCGTTAATGATTAGTCTAATTGTTTTCAGAAATCGGTAATTATTAATTGATTGGATTTGGAAAAAAATAAAAAATAATCCAAAAAAATCAAATGTGGTCACAAATAATCAAAAAACACAAGAGTAATAAAAATAACCAAAAGTAATCAAAAAACAAGTAAGGAAAGGGATGCCTTCCACTGTGCTAAAGATTTTATACCTTCCATGAATACGCATCACGGTTTTAAGTGACCGATCCTTACTCACAATTAATACAAACTCTGCAAAACATATCACTTAGAGATACATAGCCAAGATTCCATTTATCGGAAAAATCGATTGTATGGGAGCTATATGTTATGTTGGTCCGATCTGGGTGATTTTCACTACACACATTACATATAAAATAAGTACTAAGCCTTTACGTTCCTAGCTTTTTAATTGCAAAATTTATAGGTCAAAACCCGTTTATCGGAACAATCAATTGTATGGGAGCTATGCGCTGTATTGGTCCGACCTTGTTGGTTCCGAAAAATTATTAATATATTACAAAATGGCGGCCCCATACCAAATTTCATCGATATATCTCAAAAACTGAGGGACTAGTTTGCTTTCAAACAGACAGAAAGACGGGCACGGCTATATTGACTCAGCTCATCACCCTGATAATTTTTCGGTATCTTTCTTCTTCTTCTTCTCATTTCATAATCATGAAAGGTATAAAAACACTACACGGCTAAAAATTTGAACCTAAATTTAAAACTTTTTTGGGCTAGATATATGTCCAAGCCAAATTTGGTTAAACTATGGCAGTTTTCGAGAAAATGAGCGTTAAGAAAAGACTTTCAATTAAACCAGAATTGTCTTAACTATTAAAAAACATAAAAAACATGTGTATCAGTTGGCAGGATTCGAACGGACGCACTCCGAATTACAGCCGTCTGCTCTACCCACTGAGCTATGGCGCACACAAAATTGTAACGACAAAAAATGAATGACTCGAAAAAGCTTTGAGAAATAAATGAAAAGAAATTTAAAAAATTTTAGACGTTTTTTTCAATTCAGTTTTATTTCTAATTCGCAAAAAATTTAAAATTGGTGTAGATATTTGAACGGTGTGGAAATTATTACAAAAACGTTTAAAAAATTGCTTAAACCGACGAATAGTTTAAAATTAAGGCTCAAATTTTTACTCGTGTATCACTCAGCAATGTTTTTTAGTGGATTTTAATTTCATTCAACACTAATTTATTTAAAGCATCTGCGCTACATACAGGGTGGCTGATGAAAGCCGCTACCAAAAAAAAATTGAATAACTTTTTTTTATTTACTGAATCTGGTAAATTTTTTTTTTATTTTGCAGATTGACTTTTACGTTTAACAAAAATGGATAACTGGGACACTGAAACAAGAATTTGGATTGTCCGCCGCTATCACGCACTGGAGTCCGTAGTTTCGGTTCAAAGAGAGTATAGGCGCACGTTTGGCGGCAATCCTCCGAGCAGATGGACCATAATAAGACTTGTAAACAATTTTGCCGAGCATGGGACAGTCAACAGAAGACCTTACCATCGAAACCCTTCAGTTCGAACGGAGGAAACAATCGCTGCTGTAGCTGCTGCCATACAAAACAATCCACGTGTTTCGACAAGAAGCTTATCTGCTCAAATGGGTGTAAGCAGACAGTCATTACAGTCAATTATGCACAAAGATTTGGACTTATTCCCATATAAAATTCAAATGGCCAACAAACTGAACGCTGCAGACTTGCCGATTCGCTTGGAATTTTGCCAGAAGATGCTTCAAATGGAAGAGGATGGAAACATGTTGAACTGTCTTTTCATGTCTGACGAGGCCCATTTCGATTTAAACGGCAACATAAACAAACAAAATTGTCGAATATGGAGTGCTTCCAACCCACAGATACTCCATAAGACGGAATTGCATCCACTTCGTGTCACAGTGTGGTGTGCAGTTTCATCACACTGCATTGTCGGGCCCTACTTCTTCGAAGAAAACGGTCACACCGTTACGGTTACTGGAGACCGTTACTTGAGCATGTTGAGAGAGTTTTTCTATCCAGAATTACGCCGAATGAGAATTTCTTTCAACTCTGTGTGGTTTCAGCAAGATGGTGCAGCTCCTCATATAGCCCAACCTGTTATGACAGAATTGCGACGAAAATTTCCCAATAAGCTGATATCCAGAAACTCCACATTCCGTTGGCCACCCAGGTCGCCTGACCTTACTGCACCTGACTTTTTCTTGTGGGGTTATTGCAAACAGGAAGTCTTCAAAGCAAAACCAACAAATTTGAATGAACTAAGGCAATCCATTCGAGAAACAATTGCGGCTATTCCTGTCTCAACTCTCCAAGCAGTAATGAACAACTTTTTGGTAAGATGCCGCACATGCATCGACGAGCAGGGGGGGCATTTAAATTCCATTATTTTTAAAACTAATTAAGCTATATTTAATAAAATTTAATGAGCTTTAACATGAATAAAAGAAAAATGAATTCCATACACTGAAAAAAAAATTTTTTGAGTTTCTTAATGTAGCAAAATTCATCAGCCACCCTGTACATATAATAGGTGTAGTGAAATAAAATTCCAGAATTTAACTGACATCTCCAAAATTACCTTAGCTTTGTAGTGTTTACTTAACTGTATAAATGGTTTTGGCCGTTCAAAAAGGCTCTCCAGTGGAACAAAATACTGACGAAACTCTGTTTACTTTCAGGCATAGTTTTTCGGATTTTGAATTTTGTAAATGCTCGAGGTCATGTGGTATATTAATTTTTTTTGTAAGCTTCTTTTATAGTCTAAAGGGTATGCAATATATATCAGAAAAATTTTTTAATAAATAAGTGTTTTTATCTGAATAAAAACCGTGCTCAAAAAGTGTGTACCTGTAAAGACGCCGGGCGCGTAGTTTATATACGAGTATAGCTGGCAATCGTTTGCAACTACACGTGATTTTCTTGTGTAAGTGTATTTTTTTTTTTGAAGGGTACTTTATGGAAAAATCATTATTAGGTAAATCTTATAATTTTATAACAAATAGAATAAATATTACATTTAAAAAGGCCTACTTTATAAACGATCCATTTTAAGGTAAGTTTCCGAATATTTTTAAGGTTATAAAAAAATACACTTGTTTGCACGTGTTGGAAATGTTTAAAAAAAAAGCTTAACCTTTTATCTATACTCATCAACATAAATGGGAACTTTCTTCGACTTTCTATAATTTTCACATTTTATTTTTCAGGGTGCCCTCAGGCAAACACCCGTATTGAGCTGTTGGATGAGTGGCTGAAGGTTAAACATTTTACTAGGAAAGACTGCTGTCGTGCGTTACAATGTTTTGTTGCTTGAGAAAATATTAGTGAGTTTTATTAAAAGTGTGGAAAAACGGTGGAAAAGTGCAAAAACAAGTTCATTTAGTTTTCTCAAAACTACTAAGGATTGGTTAGTGTCTAACATTTCATTTCCTATAGAAAGTGAGGAATTTCAGTCTTGGTCTTCGAAGCATGGAAGACCTACGAAAAGTTTTAGTGAAAGTGGACCTAGGGCGAGGCAAACAAAGCAAGAGCGCTCACCTCAGCCTGTACCACTGAAGAACTTTCTTTCGCTGTGCAAGCGATCTTACAATTGTTGATAAAGTTACTGCTACTAATTCCCCGAAATTTGACAAAACATATTGTGACAAGATGACAAAAGGCTCCACAAAATTATCCAAACGTGCAGTTATAAACCCAGAAGAAGCCCTGTCGTTGATTATTAACACAAAATCTAGTTAATCGACATATTTATCATCCAGTCTGTTAACATTCCTGTTCTCATATATATCCATCTTAGGAAAAAGTCCAAGCAGCGAAAGCTGTATGTCATTGAGATGTCATATGATACATAAACATCACACGTGATATTACTAAAAGTGCAATAATGCCATAATGATGACTATGATTAACATGTTGAGAAATAAGGCCATATGAAGGCCATTGCACCCCGCCGGTGAAGTCTTATTAAAATCAAAGAGTCAGGGTCATAAATATTGAAAGTTTTGCAAAAATAATAAACAAGATAAACCAAATCTAAGCATGTTAAAATACATTTTAAGTGGGCGTGGCAGCAACCCATTTTTAACTGTCAGTTCCTATTTTCCGCTGTTATTATCAACGTGATTATTCCTTAATTTATATATTTATTTTCATGAATTTTGGTGGACGCATTTCCACTACTTATAGCAATTAAAGTGCCAAAAATGAAGTCAATCGCTTGATAACCACGCAAAACTAAAACTTTCTTGCTAAAGCTCACAGCCGAAAATATAATATGCTTTTACACCCGAACTTAGAATCCCTTATGCGCTTTCTTCGAACAATATAAGGTTTCATTCCGTACGGCGATATAGGCAAATCTATCCCTCGGGAGAGTCCTCCGCTTAATACTATACAAACTTATTAACTTCGGACAATCTTCAGCGGAGGAAGCTACCTGCCTCGTCCTCTACTAATTCAATGTTCTCTACGCCCACCTAACTAAGAAAAACATGACATTATTGTATATACATACATAACTAAATATTTGATTAATCTTGTATCAATGTTAAGGTAAGGTGTCAAGTAGAATACTTACTGGTGAACTGATAGAACTGACAGGCTGACATTTTGAAGTATCGACACGCATATTTCAAGTAACATAATAAATAAAAAAGTGTAACGCCTAAAAGCAGCATAACACAAATAGAGAAAACCCCAATTTAGAGCAAGAAATTGATATAGATCAACGTGTTGGTAGTTGTAGCAAGTAAGTTAGAGCCTATAAAAATGTAATAAATATTTAAATCCATTTGAGGCCAGACAAGCAACAATTGTGTGTTGCAGCAATAAAACGCGATAAACGGCAAATTTTAGGCGTACGGTGCTACTCATAGCTCATTCGCAGTTCATCCATATTTAATGTTGGCACAATAAGAATGGAGAAAAATACGTGTAAATAAATATTTATAACACAATCATGAAATCAGTGGATAGGTCACCTCCTTTGTGGGTAAAGAGGAGTTTGAAGTTTTTGTTGTGTACGATTTGTTTTATTTATTTTGTTTTTTCACTGGATGTAAGTGCATATATTTGTTTAATTATTTATTTTTAAAGTTAATTTGTTTTTAAAACTTTTTTAATATACATTTTTTTTCTTAAATTTTTTTTAATTTTTTTTCTTTCCTAAAATAAATTTTTTTTTCTTTTTTAAATTTATTTCTTCACTTTTAACCAATTATTTTTTCTTTCTTCACTTGCCTTCAATCTTTTGAGTCTGGCTCACAAATTTGCTGCAAACGCATTGCCAGCATTTTGAAAACAACTTTTCAAGTTCTTTCACATTAAACACTTAATTCACTTTTACACAAAAACAAAAAAAAAACACCAATAAAAAAAATATTTTGAAAAGCAAACACAAGTTGCTGCTAATTTCACATGTTTTTTTTTTCTTTTCACTTGTTTGCATTTATTGAAATAAATTTTTTTTTTTTTCCTTTTTGTTTTGCTTTGGCTTGAGAATTTCAAAAAACTAAATCAAATTCAAAGATTTTTCGACCCGTATTTTATTCACAAAATGTACTAGGCGCACCGAATGTTGAAAATAAACTGATGCCACACGTTGAAGGTAAGTAAACACTACAAATTCAGGCAGGCGAGCAATGAAAAGCAACAATCGGGCGAATTGTTTCGCCTTAATAGCAGAGAGAGAGAGAACGCTAAGCTTTTTTCGCACTCCTTGTGCTTTGTTAGGGTTGGTATGAAAGTGGAGTAAGGCACAGTATACGATTTTGAGTGATTGCGAAGAGAAATGTTGCGATGTGGAAAAATCTGCTTAGAAGAGACACCAGTTGAAATAAAACAAGCATTTATTTTTATATTTTTAATTATATTTTTTTCAACTTTTATAATCAAAATCCGATTTCACTATCCCAGCATGTCGGGATTGTCATCCCTAATGTAGGTATGCTTGCTTGAGTTGATGTTACTGCATTATTTGATAATGGGGAATAGATGGTGTGAGTGCACGAAGAGTTGCTTGCCCAGTTTTTCCCCTTTTTTCTGCGTATTTTTCTAATCGCAAAATACTTGAAGAAGGTTTGAGGAGTGTTAAGGATATGAGCAGTCTTATGCCCGGTACTAGCAAATTGCTTAGCGCTCGCTATGATTACCACTTCTTGTTGTTGTTATACCAGCGATATGTTGCCTGCCTGACGACGACTTGTTTCCCTTACCTAGAATTGTCATCAAGCTATTCTAGCTGACAAAGGAGTTCACCGACTCTGCTGCCAGTAACGTTTTTTTATCTTGCCCCAAAGGCTGGCAGCTAGTGACTTGACGATTTTGTTGGGGATTTGTACTTTGCACGTAGACGTCTAGTTCCATGTTCACCTGCACTGTCCACGTCGTAAATAAAGTGGCCGAGGATTTGGTCGGTGACAATGTCAGATTTCGTCCAGCGAAGAAAACGGACAAGGATGGGAGGTAATAGTTTATTCTTGAGCACAGCTCATCTACGGAGGGGTCCGTCGCCAGAATCGTGCAGTCAGCGGCGTAGGAGACGATCGAAACACCCTCTGGTGGAGAGGGGAGCCTCGATATGTAATAATTAAACCAAAGCGGGGAAAGGGCACCACTCTGTGGTATCCCTTGTTTGATTATACGTGGTCGTTCGCCTCTGAATTAAACCGATGTCTGTTGGCCAATCAGATAATTGGTGGTCCAAGGCTTAAGACAGGGGGAAAGAGTTGACTCTTGAAGGTCATTAATAAGTTGCGCGTGATTGACCATATCGAAGGCTTTCGACAGGTCAAGTGCAACCTGAACAGTCTTGTAATTAGGGCGATTTTGGTTGAGACCGACACCTATCTGAGTGGTAACGGCGTTTAGCGCGGTGGTCGTGCTATGAATTTACTGAAACCATGCTGATGCTAGGCGAGCCGTAAGTTAGCGGTGTGGTGAGGGAGCAAGGCTGTCTACAAGGTCTACACTACTGGCGAGAGGAGAGCTTCCCTGGTGACGTGTCGAACTGTCTTGCGGACCGGAGGATGCATCTCTTTGCGCTCGACTGAACATTATCGCCGAAACTGAACATTGTCGTTAAGTTTAGTCGCTTTGGATAAGGATTGGGCAGTGGACCATAATTTGGCAACACCAGCAGAGAGGTTGCAGGCCTTAGGTGCTCCTCCCACTTGGCGTGTTTGTGTTGATCAACCAGCCGTCTGATTTCACATATGTATACTTTTAAATAAATAGCCCCCCCCCCTCCCCTCCTTGTCCAAAGCTTCTTCGCAATAGTCAGCTCGTCTTGAAGCACATATTTCCCGGTGGACTGTTTTGGCACAATATTTATTTTTGGGAACAAATTGGCACATAATTCTTGGCCTGCCGAATTTTATATACGCGATGGTGGCGCGGGGTCCAACTTTACGGACCTTCTCGCTTTTTATCGATAATCTACCAAAAGCAATACACTGTGCGGCGAGGAAAAAGCTCAACAGCTGCGCGGCAAAAATCCTTACGATTTAATTCTCTCTCGCTCTTTGGTGCTCTCTCCCATTTTTCTTACGCTCGCTATTTACTAACCCACTCAGAAACTTATTCACATCCCCCAAAACCACCAAGCGCATATTTGCACGAACATTTTCATCTAACACACGGAGCTTTTGCTTTTGTTGTTTTTCATACGAAACACCTGTAAGCATTTGGCTCTTGTTGTTATTTTCGTGTAATTTATAGTTTTTTTGCTCTTGGCATTATTGTTGTTTTGTATGCTGACTGACACAAATATATTATATCTAGGAAATTGACTTTCTTGTTGTTTTTGTAATACTTCTAGTAGTGTTTGTGTGCGTGTATCTTTAATGTTTGGCTGCATAGATGCGCCCTAGCCGGCAAATAAACATCGAAATACTTACTGCCCTGCTTTGTTTTTTTTTTTTTGTGTGCCTTCTCTCTACACTTCTACTTGCTGTGTGATAAAATTGCTGGTGTAAGTTAGTAAATTGTGTCGGTTATTTGTTTGCGATGATAGAGCGATTGTCGTTTAAGGATTTGTGGGTGGCACAAATGGCCGTTTGTAAATATTTTTATATATATAAACTCAAATGTGTAAATATAGTAATAAGGGAAAACGGAAGCTCAACAGTTGGCACATAAATATTTGGACTGATGTTGCTCGTTGCTTTTGTTGTTGTTATTGGGGAATTTAAAATAAAATAGAAATGCTTTTTTTGAAGCTGAGAATATTTGAAGTAGAAAAGAAAGTTTTTTTACACTGTACAACAATATCGGGGTCATGCCTTGCGGGTCGGTCCCCAACTCTGGTTGAAAGATGCACACAGATTTGTTTTAAGAGGAGAGGTAAAGGGTATATCGCAGATATATACTTTGTTAGGATAGATATAAGAAAACTTTTTTGAAACATTTCAAGCATTCAGCTCTATTAATACTTGGTCGATTTATCTTTCTTAAATTACGAAAAAATTATATCTTGGAGATCCACAGAGGAGGCTTAAAAAAGCATAAAAACAAGTAGTTAAGTTCCAGTCCTGATGAAACTAAATATTAGATACCCATCCGTAGTTGTGGCGTACAAAAAGCTATGACTTATTCTATTTCCTTTCAAAAGATTTTTAACTAAAAGTGAGCACTGTCAGCAGACAATTTTGTGCATTCTCACCGAGATTGTTCTCTTCCAATAGCACTGGAAAACCCTCAATTTTTTGGGAGAAAACATCGATGTATCCATATTTCGGAAAAGAGAATTTTGTAAGTTGTTTCTGACTTTAGCCTTCAACTCCACCTCCATATATGATAACACATTGATATAAAAAACGATTAAAGAGTCTATTAACCATGCTGGCCAAAATTTTTTACGCTCCTTAAAATTCTCGAGTTTTTTTCAGTGGTCATAAGAGAGAGAAAGGATATCGAATATCGATCTTCGAAACGATATTATTATTATATTGGCCATATTCCAAAAAATCATTAATGGGATGACCAAGTCAATGAATTTTCCGTTTTAGAGACTTTTCGAAGTTTTCGATATCGAAAGCAGAGCCGTCGTTATCATGAGAATGGCCAAGAGACGTCGTTTTCATGGGAGTGGCCAAGTCAGTGTAGCTTCCAGATTGTAAACTTCTAGCTGCATCAGTGAATGAGTTTTCTCTTTTAAGATGTTTCCGAGGTTTCCGATGTCGAAACCAGGCGCGTGGTTGCCATGAACATAACCAAATGAATATAGCTACCAAACTTCACCATTTTGGCTCTATCAGTCAATATATTATCTAATTTTTATTTTTCGATGTCAAAAACAAAGATGTGGTTGTTATGAGGATGATCAAACCAGTAACGATTCGAACTACTTCCATTTTTTCTGCATCAATCAAGGAATTTTATCCTTTTAGATGTTTTTCGATATCGAAAACAGGGAAATTATACCAGCTTGTATCATTTTAGCTGCTTTACCATGGGGATTAAAAAGTCAATATAGCCTCCAGATAATAAAATTGTAGCTACATCATTCAAATAATTATCTGCTTTTAGATGTTTTTAGATATTTTCGATATAGAAAGGCGGGCATGGTTATTATCCGATTTCGCCCTTTTTAAAAAGCAAACCTTCCTTGGCTGTAAAATTCCCTGTGTACCAAATGTCTTTAAAATATCTCAATTTTCAATCACTGTTGGTGAGTCGACCCTAAACTTTCATAGTGTGTTACAAACAAAAACAAACATTAAAAAATCACACAACTATTAAATGCAATGAAAATTTTCGAAATTTAAATATTTCCCAATTAAAGATTCGCATGTCATAAACACGATTAGTTAGCTCGTTAAACAAATAACATAAAAATTAATATTTGTTGAAGTAAATGATTATTCCCACTTGCCCGTGGTAAACAAAAATGTATTACAACAAAATATACCAGCAAAATAACACGGCGAAATAAATACATACTAGGGAAGGAAATTTTTTGGGAACTTTAACTTTTTTAGAAACTTTAAACATACATTTGTATACAATTATTATTATTAATTAGATTTTTAAAATATTTTTACTTTTTAATTACAACAAAATTCATTCATTAATAACATAGCAAAATCAAAAGGTTACCAATTTTCGAATTTCTTAAGCAAATTGTTTCGAATTGTTAAGGAATGTTGTTCATTTTTTTATGTGTTTTTCTCTTCTATAAAAATTTTGACACATTCTTTCAACCATTAGGCATCAGAAAGATAGTTTTTTTTAATAAAAAATATTATTTATGAAAAAGTCACACATATTTTAGTAACATATTTCCAATCCCGAAAATCGTTTTTTTTTATTTTCGGCACCTAAAATATCACTATATACTGAGCTTGCCATCCCTACTATATACAAACGGGTATATTATGCGGTTGCATTATTATACAAAAAAGCAACAAAATAATTCCATCTCACTTTAATTAACACAATTTCCTGCCAGAAATGTTCAACTTAAATAACGAAATTATACAACTTAATGCCTCCACACATAAACAGCAGGCCATTGCATCGTTTAATATTTTTATTTTTTTTTATTTTTGGCTTTTATTAATTTTTGGCTATTTTACACGCATTTTGCGTCATAAGTTTAGCGTGGGAAATAATTTTCACATATTATTGCATATTGGAACTGAGATAGCAATAAATAAAGTTTACATGAAATTCGAAATCATAACATTTAAACGCAGCGCGTGATACGAATAAACTGGAATGTCATATATACACCATAAGCTAAGATAGATTATGACTTGGAAAGAAAAGTCTGTGAATATAATGTTTAATAGTTTTTCATAGATTTTACAAATTCGCTCTTTAATAACTTTATATCAAAAAGGAGGTAAGAAATATTAACCCTCAGCGCAAGCATCACAAAAATCAAATTTTCCACATGAAAAAAAAAATTTTCTAAATGATTTTAGATTTTAAAATGATTAAGTGATTAATATAATTTGTAACAGAACTGTTAAATTTGATTAGTATTTAGTAGTCAATTAATTACACTCCTTTTTTACTTGGTAATGATTATATTAATTGTTTTTCAAGAAAAAGCCATTATTAATTGATTACGATTAGAATAAAAAATAAATAAAATAAAAAAAATCAGAAAAAATCAAAAGTAATCAAAATATGTTGTTTTGATTACTTTTGATTATTTTTAATTTTTCTTATTTATTTAAAATTATTTTTTTTTTTGATTATTTTAGATTTTTTCAGTATTGTTAATGTGTATCTGTGTTCTACATCAATACTGAAAAAAAAAACAAAAATTTTTATAAATCAGAAATAATCAAAAGTAATCAAAAAAAGAATGTTAGGCGCCTTATCTTAAAGCACATAAATAACACATAGTTTCTAGATATTTAGTTTCGCGTTTTTGTGTTGGTCTAACTGGATCCAACCTGCCACCCCACGCCCCCCTCCTTTCAAGTTTAAAAAAAAGTAACAAAAAATTTAAAACAAAATTTTAAGTTTGAGAAATAATAGCACCTAATTCACGGTCTATCAAATCAGAAAACCTTCTCTCGGGGTCCACCCGTGTCTGTATAAATGAGAAACATTGTACCCAGCTAACATTCGGAACCAATAAAAACTAAGAAAAGATTCTAAAAATGTATGTAAATCGGGAAAATTCCTTACTTTAGAAGTGACCAATGGAAACAATGATGTAATTGAACTTTGAGTTTAAAAGAAGTCTTTAAAAACAAAATATGGTATGAATATTTGTTCCAAAGCTGATTTGTTAGAGAGACGAGTGGCTTATAATCTTGATTACATCGGAGTCATAAGAGACTGCTTTGATCACATTTCAGCGGCTCACATTTCCCACATATTTGGGACTCATTTATTACTCTTAGACTCTTAAATTATAAATGCTCCTAGAATGTTTGAGGGGAGTAGTTAGTTTTTAGCAGAGATTTTGAAGAGCACCTGTTTGAATGTGTGTCCTTCTACCACATAAAAAGAAATTTCAAAGTTTACACAAAGTTCAGGAAAGTTAATTAAACTTTTAAAAATTTACATCAAAATTTCAATATTTTTGAGCAGAATTTTAAAAAAGTTGTTGAGTACGCAGTTTTATAGCTCATTTAATTTTAGCATGATAATATGCAAGTTAAATGTACCACAAAATTTCCCCTGAATTATTAGAATTTTTTTCGTCAATTATATTGCGTATTTTTCCCATACAAAATTTACTTTTCTTCGTACGTTGTATGGATGTAGTCACTCAACGGCCTTGACGAAAAAAAATCTGAAAATTCAGAGAAATTTTTGAGCGAGTTCTAACTTGCACAATGTTATACTAAAATTGATTGACCTACAAAACTGTGTACTCAAAACTTTTCTAGAAACTCTGCCAATAAATTTGAAGATTTTGATGGCCATTTTTTAAATGTAGTTTCTGTTATGAAATTTGTTATATTTTAAATGAAAATTATTAAAATCACAGGTTCTTTTTATTTCGTTGACGAATCCATTTTAATTTCACTACTATTATATTGAACACAGCTGTATATAACTTACAAATATGTCTGTTATTATTTCTCAGCAACACTTTACCCGCTTAAAGGCTTACAGAAATGCTAAAATAAATAACAAATCGTTTACAAAAATTTATTTTTAAAATGTAGTAAAAATAGAATTAATCTAAAGTGGTTCCGACATTTATTGCTGAATCGTAAATTAACCGCGAAGTGGTGGTTTGTATATCGTCAACAATTTCTTCTTTATTTTTAATTTTTCAGGTGTGATCTAATCTAACTTGACAGCTGTGATAAATAGTTGTTTTTGTGCTGCAATGTAGTGTAGTAAGTTTATATTCGCGTTTAAAAATGCAAACAGCTACACGTAAACCTGGATGTCTTAATTTTGTCTACTTAATGGAGTAGGACATAGTTTGAAGGACTTTGAAACGGTAACATGGAAAGTTCATTAATCATATTAGCTTGTTTTAATTCCTTGTAATTTTCACATTTGCAACCAATCTAGCATGAAGTCACGCCACGCAGTTAGATGATACTGAGAGCGCAACGACACTAGTTGAGCTTAATCGATGGGCGTGGGAAGAATGGTTGTACTTTGCGAATTCATTGGTGTCTGGAAAAGGTTTAGTGATTACTTTATGGGTCTTCATGCATTTTTCCTTTGAAGGAATCTGAATCTGAGAATACCGTACACCACCACCAATTTCAATATAATAAGTGTATAGCAGACATCATTCTCCATTACTGCCTCTCACAAACGCGGTTACGACCATGTAAAGAGTATTCACATATAAACTAGGTGGACCCGTGCGCGCCTTGCGCAAAAAAAAAAAACAAAAATGGTTTGAAACCTTTTATTAGTCCAGGTCCAGGATTTTTCAAACCTTTTTCTCAAATTTTGAAGTTTCCTTCATACAAACTTACATATGTCGAATTTTTGAAAATTTGAGAAAAAGCAATATCTTTGAGCGCTGTGATATTCGCAATGCCTTTAATTATTATAGCGCTGTTCAGTTTTAGTATTCAAATGTAGATGTCGCGAGGCATGTGAATGTCACATTCACAATAGCGTTTCAGTACAAATTGATGTTTTTGTGCATTCACAATCGTTTATTTTAAAGAATTCATTTTTTTAAAATACGCTTAAACCAAAGCACTCCGCTAATTAAAACATGGTTTTGCATGTAGAGCTAACCCCCACCTTTAAAACGATACCTTATTTATTAATATTGGTTCCAAATGAGAGCAGAAAATTAGGAACTAACACAAAAAGACCTTACAGAAATAATATATATGATTGTTTCAATCGCAGTTCGCACGCAATATTTAAACCAGATATCATTTTCGGACTCGTAAAAGCTTCGGCCGGAAACGGAATATTTTTATGCCGTTACCGCTCGGACACTTGAAAGGGAAACAGTTGAGAAGTGAGCTAAATTTCGAGATTCAGTCTTATAAATAAAAATGAATGTGTGTCTATATGTCCTTTATTGTCGTTCAAACTACTCAACCTAACTTAATGAAATGTTCACAGTATATTTCTCAGTTCACTGGTTACAGCATTGTCTATACAAGGTGGCGCAAAAGTAATCCTCCTATCAGAAAATGCTATAAATTTTGCGATTGGCCCCTAAAGTCAGTTCTGTTTTGACATTTGTGTAGTAAACACATGCGAAATACACGTTAATAAACAATGTTACGCTACACTGCTCCACAACGCGGAATATTGCTGACTATTTATTTGACTAATAATCGGTCGGGGCCAAACGGTTACTGTGAATGGTGAGCGCTACAGAGCAATGATCAACGAGTTCTTTTTGCCGCAACTTGATGAATTGGGATTGGAAAACATGTGGTTCCAACAAGACGGTGCAACAGCACACACTGCACGTGCCACAACCGATATTCTGAACATCGGAAGCTTACTTTTGCGCCACCTTGTATATAGTTTTGCTGCCACGCCCGCAGGCTATATAAAATTTCAATTCGTCATAACTCTAAATGTATTTGATCTTAATTAATTATGTTTGGATATATGTATCCTTTAGTCAAAGATTTACATAAATTTCGAAAAGTGGGCGCTGCCACGCCCACATATTTTGTGTTGTGTTTGTGCTGCATTAATGTAGTTAGTTTATTGTCGATGTCTATGAAGCTTTCACTATAGGTTCATGAGTTCGCTGACCACACATGCTGTATAAAGTTTTTGCGATATAGATTCGGGATATGGGGGTGGGGTAGAAAACAAGGAAGATATAGGAATAAATTACGAGAAACCAAGTGGGGAGGGAAGAGAGTACAATTTGTTAAATGAAGGCAAGTCAAATTTCAGGCAGGACAACGTCTGCCGTGTCTGTTAGTAGTACATAAAATACCTTTAAGATCCGAGATTGTACCGAGTCTGTCAATTCTTCTCAGCGAAGTGACCCAATTGGAGCTCGATGCCTGCTGCTTCAAAGCAGAAATGTTGCTGCAAATTCGGTGGCTATCATATATTGAATGTTACCTGATTGAGCTATCCACTCGACAGTGACATGGAGTCAGTTCAGAGAAATTATAAATGCGTTTGGCGCCGCATTATGAGGTATTTCGAAAAAACATATATCCCATTTATATATATTTTTATACATTTATATGGCATACATTTTATTGCCGCACTCTGTTCGGTAAGTTAACATGCGTTCATGGCACTTAAACTTCCCAATAGAGTAGAGCTTAGCTTCCCACATTTGATCTCTCTTGGCGCGAATATTTTCACATTCTTTCGTTACCGTTTTGTACAAAGAGATCAAATCAATATTTTAATTTCAAATTACGGGATTTTATAAATATTGAATCGCTGAATTTGAATGTGTAAATAATAAAATTTAAACATATGTATGTATGTATAAGATATCAGAACGCATTTTCAAACTTTTTCGAAAGTTTTGAAATCTGGGGTCGAATTACATTATAAGTTTCGCGATCAAAGGGAAATTTTAAAATCACAAAGTTCTTAAATCGTAATTCGGAATGATGGCATACGTGAGACATTGACCGGAATTACCTGTCGGTTAAATTATTTACTATCACTCGTTTAAAAAGTTGGAAATTTTCAGTTATTGTAAACTAAAAATACGGCTTACGATCACGGAACGTATGCCGTAATTCCGGCCCTGACTTGGTTTGGAAAACGTTTTTTAAAAATTTTGCTTAGTTTTTCCGTGTTGTTTAGATATGAAAAAAACAAACACCTCTTTTACTTGAAAATTGCAATTTTATAGATTTTAGGATGCATATTAGGGTGGGTCGCAAGTTAACCGATATCGCGCCATCGATTTTTCGATAGGTTTTGGGCTCAGGAAAAAAAGTTCCACTACGCATACCCAAAAAAAATAATTTCGAGCCTGCGAAATTTCATTTTTTTGACTTTGTTTAAGGTTTTTTCATGACCTACTAAAAAATTTTCATTTGATTTTAAAATTTTTTTTGGGTTTTGGGGAGTGTTTTGGTCAAAAAATTTACCCTTTCGCTATTTTTTTTAAGGATTTTTCAGCGTACATGCAAAAATGTTTTCGATGAAAACGAATTTGTCTCATATTTTCTGTCCCACTTAAAATTATGCGCTAAAAACGTTGGCGATAACGGTTTTTTGAAAAAAAAATTTTATTTTTGGGTTTTGGGACTTGTTTTGGTCGAAAAATCGACTTTTTTCGTCATGAGAGGGCATGTCACTTGCAGGGAGTGTATTTTGGTAAGATTGACTCCAGTCTTCCTGGGAAGGGTGAATATTCTTATATGTATCCAGTAACTTTTTTCTTATATCCTCTTCTGTAAGCAGCATTGTAACAGTTGTTCCTTGGATCTCGCTGGAACCCTATGAAGTCGTCAGCAGCGGTCCGAAGTGAATGAGGTATAAGTGGATACAGGTATAAGTGGTTATATAATAAATTGCTCCAAGTGCTGTGAGACACACTACTGACTGCAAGGACTCTCGATCGTTATTTGGAACTCGAAAATTACGCACAACGAACGCATTGGAGCTATGTTGCAGCTATCCTCAACGTTATCAAGTTGCATTTGTAGCTTTGTGGATCTTTTTATGCTGCAGCTTAGTATCGCACACAACAATGTTTTGGCTGCTGCCTCTTCCTTTTGATATCATAGAAGTTGTTGTGTCGTGTATGCTTAACTTTTTGACTATAGAAAGAAAGACTCCTTTGGACTGGTGTTGAAGCCGTCAAGCAAAATTTTAATATCATGGCTGGGTCAGCACTTATTGGATTTATATACTTTGTCATTTCCTCGAATTTCTTCTGGTCCTCCAGCGCAAGGGCTTATATAAATAATATACTGAAGAACCTCGAGTTTGTGCTTATTTGTGGTGGATAGTGTCAAGGACTTCGACAACTTGAGAACCAGCCTTAACGGAAATTAGCGGAAATTGACAAATCAAGCTATCTATCGATGAATAAAGGTCACGTTCTATAAGTCGTTCCTCAACCGCGCTATGATATATTTGTAAGAAATCGTGGACTCTTTCAGTAGAATATGAGCCTTGTAGTGTTAGAGACAAAGGTTCTCATGGTTTTGGTTGCTTTAGTTATGAATTCAAAGAAAATTTACTCATCCGCTAAATCCCTATCTACACACGCCTTTGACAACAGAGGGAAGAGGACGCCTATACTTGGCTGGAAAAATCAGGAACGTTATGATCCCTGGTGTGTTCGCATATGGTAAATAATGAAAAATATTGCCCGAAAAGTCCATCAACATCTATTGAAATAAGTTTACGAATTCCTTTGAGGAATGTAATGGGAAATTCGAGAGTACTTTTGGGATTCCCTGTAATGAAATTGGAAACATTTCAATTACTTTTGCAATTTCTTTTCAAAGTATTGGGGAAGAAATTACATTTGCGCTAAGTATTTCTGCTTAATTCCAAAAAAAAATTTGTTTGCAATCGAGCCTCGAAAAGAGGAAAATACTTTTGGTACATTTTTTTGAGGAATTGAAATAAATTAAATTCCTTTTGTGCGAGGAAAAGTAATTGACTACTTTCCCGATTACTGAGTAATGCAATTGTAATTGTAAAGGAATTGAACTTATCAAGCTCTGACTAAATGTAGCTTGGCGAGAACGTTACAAAAGCTACAACATTTAAAAAATCTAAAAAAGAAATTTTAAAACTTTTTATTTAATTTTTTTAACTTGTCAGGGTATTGAAAAGCGTTTTTGAAACAAAACACAGTTTTCGTTTTTCTCTTAATGTTTGTGAATGAAAAATCGTACTTCTGATAGATTTTGAGGTACAGAGATCAAGTGCAAATTGTAGTTTAAAAACGTATAGGTATTGAAAACAGTTGAAAAGCACACTTGCAATAATTTTCGAAATGCTGAATCCGATTACAAATGTACAAAACGATTACAAAAATCAAAACCTTTAAAGAAATTGGCAAAAAAAGGCAAAACTTTTCAAAAAAGTTCACAAAAAAAAATTTTTTTTATCACCCGGGTATTGAATAAAGTGTTAAAAGGATACAAAAACTGTTCTTTAAAAAGAATTTAACATTACCACAACCTAAAAAAATTTTACATTTTCAAAAAACAAAGTCGTCTAGTTATTGATCAAAGTTTTTCAAAAATATCATATTCCAAAATGTTAAAAAAATATTAACTTTGTACATAAGATAGGTAACGTATCAATACAAAAAAATGTAAGACTTTTTTTGAAAAAATTTCAAAACTTTTCAACAAAATTACAAAATAAAATTTCAATATTTTTTCAAAAATTTAAACATTTTTATAAAATTTACACACAAAATGTTTTGAAACTGGTTTCAGACATCTTCGTATACATTTTGTTTCAGTAATGCAAGCTTAAAATCACAATTAGAAATTTTCGAAACTTTTTCGAAAAAATTACACAAAAAAATATTTTAAACTTTGTTTAGAAATCTTCGTATACAGTTCTTAAGTCCATACATTTGGTTTTAGTAATGCAAGTTTAAAATCACTAATTGAAATTCGATATTTTGAAACTTTCGAAACTTTTTAAAAAAAAATTTACTCAGAAAATATTTAAATCTTGTGTCAGAAAACTTCATATACAGTTCTCCCGACCATAAATTTTTGTTGAGCAATGCCAGCTTAAAATCGCTTATTAAAATTTTGCAAATTTCAAGAAAAATTTCAAAAAAATTTAAACAAATTTTCAAAAAAAAATTCAGTTCTTTTTACAAAAATTTAAACATTTTTAAAAACTTTTTCAAAATTCCCTTAACTTTTTTGAATTTACACAAAAAATGTTTTAAAACTGGTTTCAGAAATCTTCGTATACAGTTCTCTCGCCGATACATTTTGTTTCAGTAATGTCAGTTTAGATCACTAATTAGAATTCCAACTTTTTCAAAAAAATTAGAAACAGAATATTTCTCAACTTGTTTTAGAAATCTTCGTATACAGTTCTCGCGCCCATACATTTTAATTTAGTAATGATAGCTTAAAAGCACTAGTTGAAATTTTAAAATTTAAAAAAAAAATTAGAGTTTCTTTTTCAAAGATTTGAGCAACATTTTTGAAAACTTTTAAAAAAAAAATGTACACAAA
This sequence comes from Merzomyia westermanni, assembly GCA_949987695.1. Taxonomy (NCBI): domain Eukaryota; kingdom Metazoa; phylum Arthropoda; class Insecta; order Diptera; family Tephritidae; genus Merzomyia; species Merzomyia westermanni. The sequence continues at coordinate 68,310,510 of OX465290.1, forward strand.
AAATACTTTAAAACTTGTTGAGAATTTCTTCGTATAAAGTTCTCTGGGCCACACATTTTTAACAAGCTTAAAATCAATAATTAAAATTTGGAATTTTGAAAAAAATAGGAAAAAAATATTTTATACCTTGTTTTAGATATCTTCGTATGCAGTTCTCCCTAACATTTTTATTAAGTAATACAAGCTTAAAATCACTAATTGAAATTTTGGAATTTTTAAACAATTAAAAAAAAAAAATATTTTTTTTTTGTTTTCAAAGATTTTAACAACATTTTTAAAAACTTTTCAACATTACAGTAATTACCTACTCTAGCTCTACATGTGTCTTGAAAATTTCCATTGTCAGCAGTCGATTTGTATTGAAAAGTTCAAGTAGGATGAACTCGTGCCAGCTTGCAATATTAATAAACAAAATAATATGATTCATTTCATTTGAATGTATATATATATATATAGTGCGTAATTCGAGAATACTGGAACGTTGACAACTTGCGGACACAAATGTCAACTGGATAATAATAGAGAAAAAGAACCTGCACCAATCTCATGAATTTCACCGCAGGATTGTCACAATATAACTGACAGTTCAATGAAAATGTAAATTTATACTTTTTAAATTTTAAATGTGCATACACTTGTACATATGTACGTATGTATATGTATATTTACATAAATGTGAGTATGTGCATGTGTAGCGAAGGTCAAACTTTTTGGCAGTCATATTTACTTCGCAGGCACTTTTTTTATGTATTTTGTAATAAAAATGGTCAGTAACGCTGTTTGTTGATGCCGTGTCCTGCTGGCTGACGCGATTGCCATACCAATTAACCTGGAAGGTACACAAGGAAATAGAAAAAAAGAACAAAAAGGATTTGTGAAAAAATGCGGAACACCACAGCAACTGGATAGCGCGAATGTACAGCTGTTAGTTGCTTGAAGGGAAAACAATAAAAATCATTTCAAAAAAATTGGGGCGTTTGTTTAATGGAAAACTTTAAGGTAACACAATGGCTTCCGAACCACTCAACATGCTTGACTTTTAATTACTTTGGGTTGGTTACTTTAAAGATTAAACTTTTTATTTTCGTTGAGAAAACTTTTTGAAATTAGGAGTGGTATTGAATGGATGTTTGTGTAACCTCAATAATGCTTTTCGGGTTAGAACATGCGCAGTTTATTGATTTCAGTTCGTTAGCTAAAGAGTTCATTAGTTTATTCTTTTATGGTATATTTTGAAAAAAGGTAAAGTAGGGGTTCAACAGGTTAAGCCGAACATTGTAAAATCAGGTGTGAGATATTGTGGCACCCTACTAAATACAAGCTCATTTTAATATTTTCAAACCCAAGTTCCCATAAGAACTAAGATAATGGTTAATAGACTTACTATTACATGAAATAGGGCATTCGTACTAAGGGGAGTTGTAGGTGTTCTGACCGAAGACGATAAGAGAAAAGATGGCATGGCAACTCCCATGCAAATGGGATATTTCCATGTAAATTTTTTTGTGGAACAATAAAAATCGGGAAAGACTTATATGTGATTAATCTCTTACACCTACAGATAAACGGAGGTTAATTTAAAAGAGGCGTGGCAGCCCGAACCAAACGAGATTTTTCAATGTACAGGGTGGCTGATGAATTTTGCTACATTAAGAAACTCAAATAATTTTTTTTTAGTGTATGGAACTCATTTTTCTTTTATTCATGTTAAAGCTCATTAAATTTTATTAAATATAGCTTAATTAGTTTTAAAAATAATGGAATTTAAATGCCCCCCCTGCTCGTCGATGCATGTGCGGCATCTTACCAAAAAGTTGTTCATTACTGCTTGGAGAGTTGAGACAGGAATAGCCGCAATTGTTTCTCGAATGGAATGCCTTAGTTCATTCAAATTTGTTGGTTTTGCTTTGAAGACTTCCTGTTTGCAATAACCCCACAAGAAAAGGTCAGGTGGAATGTGGAGTTTCTGGATATCAGCTTATTGGGAAATTTTCGTCGCAATTCTGTCATAACAGGTTGGGCTATATGAGGAGCTGCACCATCTTGCTGAAACCACACAGAGTTGAAAGAAATTCTCATTCGGCGTAATTCGGGATAGAAAAACTCTCTCAACATGCTCAAGTAACGGTCTCCAGTAACCGTAACGGTGTGACCGTTTTCTTCGAAGAAGTAGGGCCCGACAATGCAGCGTGATGAAACTGCACACCACACTGTGACACGAAGTGGATGCAATTCCGTCTCATGGAGTATCTGTGGGTTGGAAGCACTCCATATTCGACAATTTTGTTTGTTTATGTTGCCGTTTAAATCGAAATGGGCCTCGTCAGACATGAAAAGACAGTTCAACATGTTTCCATCCTCTTCCACCATTTGAAGCATCTTCTGGCAAAATTCCAAGCGAATCGGCAAGTCTGCAGCGTTCAGTTTGTTGGCCATTTGAATTTTATATGGGAATAAGTCCAAATCTTTGTGCATAATTGACTGTAATGACTGTCTGCTTACACCCATTTGAGCAGATAAGCTTCTTGTCGAAACACGTGGATTGTTTTGTATGGCAGCAGCTACAGCAGCGATTGTTTCCTCCGTTCGAACTGAAGGGTTTCGATGGTAAGGTCTTCTGTTGACTGTCCCATGCTCGGCAAAATTGTTTACAAGTCTTATTATGGTCCATCTGCTCGGAGGATTGCCGCCAAACGTGCGCCTATACTCTCTTTGAACCGAAACTACGGACTCCAGTGCGTGATAGCGGCGGACAATCCAAATTCTTGTTTCAGTGTCCCAGTTATCCATTTTTGTTAAATGTAAAAGTCAATCTGCAAAATAAAAAAAAAGTTAACCAGATTCATTAAATAGAAAAAAAGTTATTTAATTTTTTTTTGGTAGCGGCTTTCATTAGCCATCCTGTAAATGTTTATGCAAGTGTTCATGCTAGAATAATAAATCCCGGAAAGGTTAAACTCTAACGTCTCTAGAAAAATGGTGGGAATGAAAAATGGTCATAACTTCTCTCATACAAAAGGAATTTTTTATACTAAGTATCTATTGAGGTATTTATTTAGAACAATAAAAAGAAGGGAGGGAGTTATATGATGTTATTCTCTAGCGCCACCAGTAAAAAGGGAGATGAGTAAAAAGGAGGCGTGGTACCTCCCACACAAACTGAATTTTCCAAACAACATAGCTCTAGAAATGTTTATGTTTAAATAAGCCCGTCATAAAAATCCAGCCTAAACCCATGGATGGTACCACTTCGATACACTTTATTACTTTAAACGAGCTATTCTTGTATATTTGTATATCCAGACAATCTCGAAAACGGCTCAACCGATTTGGATGAAATTTGGTACGTACATAGCGTACCACATTCTAAGAATTTTTACGTAGGCGTTGCCACATAGGACGTTTTTACGGAGTTGCCACCTATCTGCATTTTTTTTAAATGAATTGAAATAAGCCAATATGGGTATCAAACGAAAAGTATTTTCCTGCGTAATAAAAAAAAATTCTAAGTAAGGATGCCACTTATTGTTGCCACCTGGGCTTATTATATCTTATAACTGTTAACTAGCTATTCTTGTATATTTTTTAATCAGAATATCTCGACAATAGCTAACCTGAGTTTGATGAAACTTGGTATGTACATTCTAAGAAATTTTACCCAGGTGTCGCCACTTAGGATGTTTTGACGGCGTTGCCACCTATCTGAAATTTTTTTTATCTAATGAAATAAGCCAATATGGGTATGAAACGAAAGGCTTTTTCCTACACACTTACAAAAAAAACATTTCACACACATTTGTCACTTTTGTTCGACAAAAAAAAAATCCGGCAAAGAAGTACATATACTGAGAATCACACTAATCCAAGAGGCCGCCAGGGTGTACCATATAACAGCATCAATTTTCAGTCCAACATTTGCCGTGACATAAAGCTCAGGACAAAGTTTGTTGGAGTGGAGCTAAATTCATCGACTCCTTGCATTGCATGTTATATGTGGCGTTTTGAAGAGTTGAGCGACCGCATCTAACAATACAATAAAGCCAGAAATCTTGTAAAGACTTGACGAAAATATGGGGAACATGTTTTTGAGCAGCCACCAAGGAGGAGGAGAGGAATTATGTGTATTCAAACTTTGTTACATCGGTCGCCCCTGTACCAATAAACTGAAAGAGGAACACCATTGCTGCCCTCATCATTGTAACAAAATTGTGCTTGGCCGATTGGGCAACGGGCTGCCGGTGTTTGGTGCAAGGGAGGAGCAACGAGGGGGTATTTGGGCGTACAGTCAAAAAGTTTAGCTCTCAAGCTTTCAATTTCACAGCCGCTCGAAATATGGGGCACTTTAATATCTGGTTAGAGCCTAAAAATATCCATTTATGCCAAATGGCTGTCCCTGATCAAGGAGCGAGACCAAATTCTTTTTGTTTTGATCGACGGCAGCCATAGCCTAAGATAGCACAGATTGCAAATACATGGCACCGCCCAACAATAGCAAAAAGAGAATGGAATGGAGAACGGAAACATCGCTGGTGGGCTGATTGGGCCTTATCAGTGCGGGTTTAGAGCCGGTAAATCTATTATCGACCAGGAAGACTAGCCTGTATTACCATGCGAATGACATTAGACCCGCACTAATATTCACCTTGAGACAAATCCTGGAAAAGTCCCATTATAAGGTATCGCCAAGCACCATGTCTTTGTCGCCTTCAAAGGCGCCTTTAATAGAGCTGACTATATGCTGCCAAGACTGAATTTCGCTTCCCTGACAAGCTAATACGGCCACGGCTTTACAACAGGGAGGACATCTCCGAGCCATTCGAAAATGATGGTCACATCAAACATCATTTAACAAACGCTCCATAACTTCTCTGAGTTGATTAAACAGGCGAAAAAGTAAGCTTGTTTTGAATAAGGGCAAGACTAAATATTCGATGTCATCAAAAAAGAATCGGCTTGAGAAAATCAAGTGGCACTCCGGGAAAGCTTCTGCGAAAACGTGGGAGGTGTAAATAGGCCCAGGCCAGTATTAGTGGTTGGGATGCAGTCCATCGCTGCAACTGTTAGATAGTTACATATTTACTCGGATAGTTTATCGGCAACTAAGGCGCTTAGTGTAATCAACGTGCGATCGAGGACAGTTAGTAGTTAGACTGTTTGACTGAGTAGGCACTGTGACACCGCTCCAATTATCATGCGGACCCGCAGCTACTTGTACTCTACTTTTGGATAGGTAGGCTTCAAGTCAGTTAAGTAATCGCTGGGCTGATATCACCTGCTATGTATCGAGGTCCTTCTGGCCAGTCGTCGACGCCAGCCGATAATAGCATTTACTAAGGATCAGCGACGGCCTTAGAGCAACGGTTTGAAATCCCATGTTACCTACAGCAAGTAATCAGAATATTTAAGAGACCGCAGCCTTATGTACACAACTCGAAAGGGGCGCACGGCTCATCAACGTGACATGCGGAGCAGCACAAGGTTCAATTCTTGGTCCTGGCCTATGGAACGTCATATGAAATATTTACCCTAGAAGTGTCCGATGACCTTCTTAGTAGGATGCCCAGGTTATGATACGCACAAAGGAGCGGCTTCACCTGCGTGGCCTCCAATTGGCGGCAGAAAAAACTGAGCTGATACTCTTAACAAAAAAGCACATACCGTTAGAGGTTGGTTTTGAAACCCTCTCCGGAACTATAACATCAAAGATAATAGTTAACTACTTAGGCGTAAGCTTAGATTCCCGACTAGCATACTGAGCACAAATTCAGCATGCAAAAGGAAAGGCATGTACGTATGTATCGTTACTAAGTAGGCTAATGGCAATCATCGGAGGACCTATAGAAAGCAAACGGAAGCTACTGATGGACACTACCCTGTCCACTCTACTATATGGCTCCGAGCTATGGGCAGACACGCTTAAAATAAAGAACCGCTGTAAGCTCCTAACATCTGTATAGCGAACAGCAGCTTTGAGAGTAGCCTCCGCTTATCGAACTGTATCAGGACCAGCCATTCAGGTGATGGCCGCAGCTATCCCACCGACCGACTGGCGCTGCAAAAAAGAACACTAAAAAGAACACAGATGAAGAGCTCATAAGAGTCACTCACCAAGAACTAAGCGAGGAGACGTTTAGACTTTGACAAGAGCGCTGGGAAAGTGAACACCGAAGCAGATGGACAGCAAGCCTGTTCACTGACGTTAAGGTATGGAGCGCTAGAAACTTTGGCGTGGTTGGCTACTACGTTACGTAAATGCTCTCTGGGCATGGGTACTTCAAAAAGTACTTATATAGAATCGGAAAAGTCGAAGATCCGAAGTACTTTTATGGAGACGCAGACGAAGATGGTGCTGAACACACGTTCCTCAAATGCCCAAGATGGACCGAGGAGCGACAAGTGCTCGAACGAAGTGTCGGCCAAATTACTACCGATAACATCATAGAAAAATGTAGAGCGTCCCGGAAGTGTGGAACAAATCACCAACTTTGTAGAAACTACACTCAGAGCAAAAAGGCGGGGCATGGACGCAGGAATGATAAATATGGAGCGCCACCCTGAAGCAATACGACAATGGTCCCGGGGTGGGCGACGGTTCCAAAATTTTGGGGATTTTTTTTAATCCACGGACACACTGGTGGCATTAGCCGTTTTTTTTAACCCCACCCGCAAAAAAAAAGGGGTCAGCTCCGAATTGTGATTCGAGTGTTAAAGGAACAAATCCCGATGGGAGTTGATGCACTGCCGTTGAGTCTTTTGGATAATCCTGTGAGCTGCATGGAGCATGACGAGGGGGTAGTTGCTTTCTCAGCAGGGGTAGTTGCCACCTAATCTAAACTGACCTGCGCTTTGGCAGCCACGGCACTGTTGATAGTTACAAATTTGAAACTGTGAGGGACTGCTTATTTTTGGAAACCATAGCTGACACCGAAAATAATGTCTGCCAAGAAATTTAAAGCAGAATCGCTCTAGACAGCAAGTGCTACTTTGGAGTGCGTAAGCAACTGAGAACATAAAGTTCTAGTTCACGGTTTTATTTTGTTTTGTTCTTTTTCCGACAGGGTGAATGATTGATGTATATTGGAATGATTGGAATGATTGGGATGACGAAAAATCGTTCCAATATACATCAATCATTCACCCTGTCGGAAAAACAACAAAACAAAATAAAACAGTTAATGCTTGTCAGGCTTTTAACTTAAACGAAAACGGTCTACTAATAGTTTACAAACGACGTTTACTGAAATTGCATACAACGAAGGCAAACATTTGGTTTAACAAACAATGCATAGAATTGAATGTGACACCAAAATTTGGAAAAATAACAATGAAAACAAACACCAATACAAGCTTGAGGACAATTAGGAAGGCGGAAAGAGACTTCCTAAGATATGAGTTGAAAAACCAGTACGCCAAGAAAGATGGAATAAATGCCGAGATTCTATCCATCCATTTAAGGTTGGCGGAGCAATTACCTACCGATACGTTAATGGAATGCTTCGAGCGCATAAGGACTGAGGTTGAACATGAACTACAACAGAAATACAGGACGCTGAACCGGAAACTAGATAAGCTGACAGGACGTCGCGAACGGGACAACAACCAACAACCGCACCATTTCCATGCCAGGCTCGTAAACCTTACGACAGTGGCCATCACCGCGGCGGAAGAACAACTTCTTAAAAAGGGACTGAAACACAATATTATAGACCAAAACGAAAAAAGAAAAACGGAACAGGCGATCGTTGACGCAGAGGTCGCAATATCTTTAATACCAGTTGAGGAACAAGAGCACGCAAGACACATGTGCAGAGAAATAATAAACAAGGAAGTGAAAGCAAAGGAAGGACAGAAGAGAAACACGGAGCAAAAAACAGTCAAGAACCTACAACATAAACTCAGGATAAACAACATTGTCGCAACGAAGGCGGACAAAGGCAACACAACTGTGCTAATTGAAAAAGATGAGTATATAACAAAAACCGAAAAACTCATCGAGGATATGGAATGTCGTAGAATAAGAGTGAACCCCACGGATGAATACCAGAAAGAAATCAAAGTAGCTATAAAAACTGCAACAAATATAATAGATACAAACTCGGCATACACATTAGTCCAAATGAACCCGTCAACTCCACCACTGATTGCGCTACCAAAAATCCACAAGCCAGGCAATCCAATGAGACCAATCATTAATTTTAAATCGGCACCATGCTATAAGCTATCTAAATATTTAAAAACATTATTGAAGGACACACTGGAATTTAGCAACGAACACACCATAACTAATACATCTGAACTAATAAACAAACTTAGGACCGTTGAAGTGACAAAGGACAGCAAATTGGTATCTTTCGACATAAAAGAGCTATACACATCAATACCACTAGCAGAGACATTGAACATAGTAAACTCTATAATACTAAATAAAACAAAAGATAAAGTAAAAAGTACGCAAATCACGAACACGGTAAGAACCACACTACGTCAAAACTATTTTCAATTCAACAATAAAATATACAGACAAACAAACGGACTTGCGATGGGAAACCCAACATCGGCTATTCTTATGGAAGCGTTTATGCAAAACCTGGAAAAAGAGTATATACAGGAATTAAATTCCAAATTAGGAGTGTTATTTTACGCAAGGTACGTGGATGATATCATATGCGTTTTAGCTACCAACAACGAAGAGCAAGTACTGGAGTACCTCAACAAGCAGCACGGGAACATAAAATTCACAATGGAAACCGAAAAAGACGGAGGAATTAATTATCTGGACCTCACAATAAGTATTGATAAAGCTAGCAATAAATTCAACCACGACATATATAGGAAACCAACGGCCACCGACACAATAATACATAATACCTCGAACCACCCACAACAACATAAAAATGCAGCGCTAAGGCACTTAGTACAAAGATTGGAAAGAACACCTCTTACACAAGAAGCATATAGAAGAGAGCTTGGAATAATATATAACATCGCTACAAACAACGGATATAAAAAAGCACTAGTAGATAAACTCAGGAGAGACCTTAGAGAACAAAAAAGAAACAATGGAGAAGAAAGTACACAAACCTGGACGACAATGACATATACTGGAAGGACAACATATAAATTAGCAAATTTCCTTAGAAAATACAACATCAACACAGCGTTCAAAACATCGAACAATTTAGGACGGAAGCTAAGAACCAAAACTAACTCAGAAGATCCATTTAGCAGCCATGGTGTATACAAGCTCACTTGTGAATGCCAGCAAAGTTACATAGGACAAACCGGACGACAAGTAAGAACGAGGTTCAGAGAACACATTAGAGATTACAACAAAAAGATACGGAATCCAACCTTCATACCAGAGTCCAACTTTGCGAATCACATGGCTGAGAATAAATGCCCCCCCGGAAACATCAAAAAAACAGTCAAGGTCCTACATGTACAAGCAAAAGGCAGACGTCTGAACGTACTCGAAAAGTGATTTATTTTGTTGTGTTGATCTTCCGACAGGGTAGTAAGCTGATTTTTGTTGGAACGATTTTCCGTCATCCCTTGTCAAGTTTGGTTTTGTGACAAACCGGTTTCGGCGTTCTGCCATTTTCAATGCCTAGTTTCGTTCTGGTCTGTGTCTATCCGCTGCGTTGTTTTTATAGTCCGTGGGTGCTGTGGCAGGTAATGTCAATCTATGTGTTCGTGGTAGGTACCGTTAATATGCGTGTGTGTGTGCGCGGTATTGATACGTCCGAATTGTTATCTGTCCCAAGGGTTGTTTTTGTAGGTATGTAGACATACCGCTTGTTAGCTAAGCGGTAGGTTGATGTAGGAAGAAATCGGTGATTTTTGCAGTTTGGTTCATATTTCGTTTTTGCTTGTTCATTGTTACGTGTTTGGTTGCTGTACCTGCTGGCTTGTGCTGTTTTTTGTAAACTAGTTTTAAGGGTTCAAATATTTCGTCAGAGATAGTGTTGGTTTGTTCGTTTATGATCCTGCCGTCAAATGTTTTTAACTTGTATATCTCCATGTTCTCAAGTACATTAAGCCGCCGGCCTTTTCCTTGTACGTGAAGTACTCGAGCCGTTGTTTTTATGTTAGCTGGGGTGCAGTTGTTCTCAAACATGTGGTTCGCGAAATTAGATTCTGGTATTATGGTGGGTTTTCGTGCTTTTTTGTTGTAGTCCCTGATATGCTCTCGGAATCTTGTGCTTATTTTCCTTCCTGTTTGTCCTATGTAGCTGTATTGACATTCACAAGTAAGCCTATACACTCCGTGTCTGTTGAATGGGTCATCAGAATTAGTGTCGGTTCTTAGTTTTTGTCCGACGTTGTTAGATGTTCTGAATGCTGTGTTGATGTTATATCTTTTAAAGAACTTTGCTAATTTGTACGTCGCTTTTCCAGTGTATGTCATTGCCGTCCAAACCATCGGATTTTCCTCTACGTTTACTCTTTTTTGTGTTCCATGGCTACTTCTGAGTTTATCCACAAGTGCTTTCTTGTATCCATTATTTGCCGCTATGTTATATATTGTATTAAGCTCTCTCCAGTATGCTTCCTGTGTGAGCGGCGTTCTCTGAAGCCTATCCACTAAGTGCCTCAATGCTGCATGCTGCAAAACATGGAAATCTACAAACAAAAAACATTCGACGGTAGAATAATAAACGAACAGACAGACACTGTTTCCGACACAATATTTGAACCTTTAAAATTGGTTTACAAAAAACAAAGCAACCACTCAGGTACAACAAACACACACGCACCGACAAATAAGCACAAAACAGCAAAAGATCAAAAACAACAAACAAGCAAAAAAGGTCAAACAACAAAAATCACCAACTTTTACCTGCCTCAGTCAACCACAAAAAAACCGATCGATGCAAACCACCCCCGTTTCTGAATGTACACACACAACACATGCACACACGTACACAAACAGACACCCATGCTGACGTTACCTGCTACCTACTATAAATACAAGACAAGCGACCACAACAGATCAGAACGAAAATCGACACTGATGATGGCACAACGCCGAAACCGGTTTGTCTTAAAACCAAATTTGACAAGGGATGACGAAAAATCGTTCCAATATACATCATTCTAGTTCACGCTCTAAGAGTCCGTTATCATACACGGCTAAATATGTTAACCTAAATTTTAAACTTGTATATTATGTAGCCCCAATATACGTCCAAACCATATTTGGTTTAGAATTTAAATTGTGCTAGTTTTCGAGAAAATGACCGTGAAGAGAGGAGTTTAAATTTTAAGCCAGAAATGTTTAACAATTAAAAAAATATGAAAAGCATTTGTTACGCTACCGCATCAGAGTCGTCTGCTCTACCCACTGAGGTACGGCGCATACAAAACTGGGATGAGAAAAATTCAATGACTTGAAAAAGCTTTCAGAAATAAATGAAACGAAATTAAAAAAATGTTAGACGTTTAAAATGAAGGCGAAAATTTTTAGCCGTGTACCTGTGTGGATGTAAGGCTAACCATCATAGTTTAAGTTATGTTGAAGTGGCTGCCACAAGGGCACACAGAGGCCAGTATCAGAAGGCCCGTTTTGATACCACGTAAAGACACCGTTACACCTCCTCTTCGAACCAATTTGAAGACTTAATTAAGGCCATCAAGTCCTTGATGTCATATTCCCAGGCTACGCCGTCTGGCGCCGCTAAGTGCGGGGTGAGGTGTTCTACAAATTATTCCTCCTCGCCATCTTTGCAGCTCCTACAGCAACAACGATAGGGGACACCTAACCTCTCCGCGTGCCTACCAATAAGGAAATGCCCAGTTAGTATTCCTATTAACTTGGCCCTTCTTAGGTTGTAAATTTATCGAGATCTCTTGAGATCTCCTTTTGGCCCGGTTTGCTTAGATATTCGACACTCTGAGATTTGTGGCGTTCTTTCGTTAGTTTTTCGATTGATTTAGCAGTAGCCTAGACGTGGCAAAGGGTATACCGAAGCGTTCTTTGTCTTGGCAGTGCCCTGGGACCCGGGACCCACGTGAGGATCTCCCAGTTCTGCTTGGCAATCTCTTGGAAATATCGGCAAAAGTTTAGCGTTAATTCAGAATTGAATGAGTGAGAGCGAAGGGATTTAATGGCGGCTTAGCTATAGCTGTCCTATCCACGCTTCTGGCTGCCATGATTGCAGAACCCAGCCTGGAAGACACATTTCAATTATCAGGTAGTCTGGAAGAGAGTTATAGGTCACAATCCTTGGCAAAGATCTCTACCCCAACCCTCCAATTCAATTAAGAGCCTTCGGTGTATACGGATATGCTAGTAATCATACACAGAAGATTAATAGTCCTTCCTGTTATGCAAACGGCGAGTACGGTGGGTGTTGTTATGCGAATGGATAAAGACGTCGCATTGGAAGAAGTGAACTCAATGACTTGGCGTCTCTTTGTATTTATAGCAAGCGCTAGCTAACGCTAAAAAGGGAATACTTTCTTTGTACCTGAGTCCATTTAAAATTAAAGCTAGCATAAGTGCACAAAATACCCTCACCTCAACATCGAAAAATATTCAATGCAACCAAAAATAACGAAATGAAAAGCGCTAAAATCACAGAAAATGTTGCAATTTAAGAGCAGCAAAGTAAGCATCAGAAAATCTTGGTAAATACGCTTACAAAACGACTTAGCGCCAAGAAATTGGAGCTAAACGTGTAACTGTCCAACCATATCAAATTGAATAAGAAGAAAGAAATTACTGCAAACGAACAACCACTTTGGTATAGAAATAATAGAAAACGAAGCACAAAACTGACCTGCCTGCCTTTAAACATTGTTTAGATTGTGTAAAAGGATATTATTTCTAAGCAGGAAAGCATAGAAGAAAAATAAAAGAAAAAAAAAATAATCTAAATGAAGAAAATAGATAAAATAAAGCTATTGTTATTACATCTGGAAAATAAGAACAAAACTGTTTTGAAAAAAAAAAAATGTAAATACCAGCAAGCGCACAAGCGCCCCGCTTGTAACGAGAGTGTGCCATGTGCACTTATGAAGGGTGGTCCGTGAGTAATCAGAAGTACCCCATAATCAGCCGCAATTTATGTATATAAAAATTGTGGGTCAAAAAACATTTAGCTCCAACTCATCATATACTACAGCTCTGCATAACAAAGTACTCCATGGAGTATCTATTGACATAGTGCCTAAAGGGCAGCTAATAAGCACGTCTAGTGGAGTACTAAGTTGACCGAGTAGTAGTAACCAACATCTTCTACGAGTTTTTGCTTCTTTTGAAGGTACACCCGCTAAAGACCAATATGTGTCAATGGTATATAAATAAATAAATAATAAAGCCAGACCTGTTAAATAATAATTACTAATCGTAATGATTACCGGTTTGATTAATTATTTTCTTGATTGATTACCATCACTTTCAATATTTAATGATTATTTACCAATTAATTCAAAAAGTAATAAAAAAAATCATGATTTTTTACGTTTATTAAAAAAAACAAAAATTGTCAAAGAAAAAAGTTGTTTGGATTACTTTTTATTATTTTTGATTTCTTTTGATTTTTTTGATCTTTTTTTTTTATAAATATGCACATCAACAATACTGAAAAAAACCAAAAATAATAAAAAAAAATCAAAAATAATTAAAACCACTTTTTCGATTATTTTTCATTTTCAAATCCAACAACTTTTTTTGATTATCAAAACAACTTGTTATACCTTTCATGAACATGAAATGGTATATTAACTTTGGTCCGATGTTTGTAACGTTTAGAAATATAAGAGACTAGCTGGACCCGTGCGCTCCTTGCGCAAAAAAAAAAAAACCAAAATCGTTTGAAACCTTTTGTTAGTCCAGGTCCAGGATTTTTCAAACCTTTTTCTCAAATTATAAAAAAGATTTTCAGCTACACTTGTTGTGAGACCACAAAAAATGGTAATTCTATTTCCGCTTTCGGCTTATTGATACGAAGGTTAAAACCCGTCGTTTGGTACCTTTCCCGATATTTTTGGACCTATATTAGCAGTTACGTGCTGTCGTATAGAATTACCCAAAAAATTATACAAATATGCGCAAACAGCTATTTGAAATTCCACCACTTATATTACATTCACATTGAGCCATAAACTTGAGTTGATTGCTAACATCAATATGAATTAACTCAAAAAATGTCCCTTTAACTCGAGTTTATGACCTAGTGTGAACGCAGTCTTATTCACTTATTTTAGCATTTTTCAAGTGTAGATGGCGCGCTCGCCTTTAATTATTCTAGCACTGTTCAGTCTTACTATTCAACTGTAGATGTCGCGAGGCATATGAATGTCACAGTCACAATAGCGTTACAGTACAAATTGATTTTTTTGTGCATTCACAATCGTTTATTTTAAAGAATTTATACTTATAAAATACGCTTAAACAAAAGCACTCCGCTAATTAAAACATGGTTTCGCATGTAGAGCTAGCCCCCACCCCTAACCCCTTTAAAACGATACCTTGTTTATTAATATTGGTTCCAAATGAGAGCAGAAAATTAGGAAATAACACAAAAAGACCTTACAGAAATAATATATATGATAGACCAGCAATTAAGTATACCAAATTGATCAGGACGATGAACTGAGTTGATACAGCCATGTCCGTCTGTCCGTCTGTCCGTCCGTCCGTCCGTCTGTTTGAAAGCAAACTAGTCCCTCAATTTTTGAGATATCTCGATGAAATTTGGCACACCGATGTATTTTTGTATTATATTAGACATTTGTCAGATCCGGTATAATCGGGTCACTATAGCATATATCTCCCATACAACCAATCGTTCAAATAAGAGGATTATGACCATTTCTCCCTCATTTTAAAAGATTAAAACTTGAAACTAGGTGAGATATTTTCTTATGGATAGTAAAAGATTTCGTAAAAAAGTCAGCAAGATCGGAGCTATATCTTCTATACTACCTATAAAATAAAGTCGCTAAAAAGCTATGTACGGAATTGGCTTCGCACAGAATGCTCCGATTTGAAAGCGGTTTTTTGCATTTTAAAGCTTAGCTGTGAGAGATGGACTTTTTTTTTATATAATGTGAAGGAATATATAAAGGGGGCGTGGCAATCGGACAAAATGTGGTAAAACAACATAAATCTTTGGTTTACACAGCCATACATCATAACATAATCAACCGATTAGAATGAATCTTCCTTGAAGTTAAACTTTGAAATATTTACTTTCGTTCTGCATCAAAAAAAATAGTTTATTTCTTTCTAATTTAACCAAAATTGTTTAAACAAAAGCAGCACTTTTTCCAAAAAAAAAATCTGTTTGTGTGTTTGTTTGCTGCCAACCGAATAATGCGCCAAGCAGATACAGTACTTCACCGTCGACGTATCCGTCATACGTCGACGTATCCGTCGAATCTGTTGTTACGCACACAAACACACACATTCTACTTAGCTGTCAGTTTTTTCAACGTATCGCCGTATTGTATCTGCTTGGCGCATAAGTCAGCGTGCTTTAAGCGACAGCTGTGGTGAGCCATTCATTTGATGAATTCGCGAAAGAGCTCGGTAGCGTTACTTCACTTCGGACGTATGTATGTATGTATGTTACATAATATCGCTTTTATTTCGGCTTCACGTACATATTTATGCACGGTGCCAGATTAATGCAACAAAAAAGAAAAAGAATACACTAGGTCATTATTCCGAAATATTACAAAATATTACTTTTGTTTCAATTATAAAGTTGTTTTAAACATTATCAACCTGTGCGAAACAAGGTGCGGGTTGCTAGTATAGTATATATCCCATACAACCGATCGTTCAGATAAGAGGATTATGGCCATTTATCCCTCATTTTGAAATATTAAAACTTGGTGAGATATTTGCTTATAGATGGTAAAAGAAAATTAAATGTATTGCTGACAAAGTTTGAGAGAGCTTTAAACAATGCGTATTTAAGTTTGCACGTATTCGTGAAAGGTATAAAGCCTTCGGCACAGCCGAAGACAGCTCCGTCCTTACTTGTTTTTTATTATTTTCGATTACTTTTGATTTTTATATATTTTTATTTATTTTTTTCTTTTAATAATTGCCTTTTCTTTAAAAACAATTAAAATAATCATTACCGATTAAAAAAACGCCTAATTAATTGATTACTAATTAATAATCAAATTAAAAAGGTTTTAATAAGGCATAGGGCTGTAAATAAATTATCGATTTTTAATTTAATCAATTTTTTTCTTTTTATTTGTAAGTTTTTTTAAATCGATTTTATTTGAAGTAAACATCGATTTTTAATTAACCCATAGTATTAAATAAAATAAGTATTTATCCCACTATACCCCCAAAGAGATTAAGGCCCAGCTTCTCTACCAATTTGTGCTGCGCTGCTTCTAATTTTTCCTACAAATTTGCGGGACCTACATGGTCAATATCGACTCCGAACGGCACCTGCAAAATCAAATGAATTTTTGCTGATAAGATGTTTCATGGCAGAAAAATACTCGTAGGATTGCCGACTACGGCCGAGAGGAGACCCCGTTTTACAACAACTTTTTAAAAATATTTTCATGTTACCTGTCCCGTCATTAGAACTCCGGGTCCTTCGGTGTGGTAGGCTACAACACTACAACCAACCCACGGCGGCCGCCTTATAAGTTATTGAGTAATTGATTTTTCCAGCTCGAGGTCACATTTCTAATAACGTAACTAAGTAATCTGAATATGTCCCTTCTGTTCATCGTAACAAGAGATGACGTTAGTACATGGAAGCAGACAAGAGCGGCGTTAGAACATGGAAGCAGACAAAAGTGGCCCCCCAAAGCCTGTGTGATCTGCTACCGAAGTGAAGTAATACCTACTGATATTACTTTGGTTCAGCCCTATTGAAACTGCCAGTTTCCTAGGACTTCCGTTAGAACAGATTGTTCACAATACCAGGTAAGTAATATGCTGACTCGGCAAAATAAAATATATCTGACACAAAAACAACAACCACATTGCCTTGTATGAAGGTCAGATACATCTAGAATCTGAGATGGACTGGCATCGTCCCCGTCGTCACGTCTATACTGAAAGATTAATATGACCATCAAGATACGATCTACGCCGAGGTAACTATCACCCATATAGTTTTCATGAAATTTACGATGCGTCGCCACCCAAATTAAGAAATTTAAGACCCAGTGGCGAAAGAACATAACCCAAACTGCCACGTTATAGCCGAATACACGTAGAGCTAACTCAGTGGTCATCTAGTTTTCCTATTAATTCAGGATAACATTGCTTAATTCGCAACAATAAGCGAACTAGCTAACAGGATGCAGTACTGTTACTTACACAACAACAACAATACTTACTACTTTCTGCTACGATTTTTGGCCCGCCTGTGTCCTTATGATGATCATCTAAAAAACACCTCGTCATTAGCTAGTACTTTTGGGGAAAATCTGGTACAAATTAGATCATTCCAAGTTAGCTTCTTGCGTAGCTAGCCGTTCGCTGTTGCGTTGCCTTACTTCTGTTGCAGGTCGTTTAAGTAGAAGATGAATTAAGATGATGAGGGTTACTAGTAAGGCGCTTAATCGCTCGCTATTCAGCAGCTTTTTTTAAGAGGTTTTCTGCCACATAAAGAGCGTTCATCTAAATGTGGAGACCCTGCCAGTATTTAGTGCGACGAAACCAAGCCGAGCTGCTATATATTGGCCAAACATACACCTGACCCGGTTGTGCATTAAAATCTCTCGCAATAATCAGGTTGACAATTGAGTTAATCGGGTAATAACAGGCTGGTATAGGAACATAAGCTGGGTCGCTACTGTATGAAACAGGAACACTTTGTGACTACACCAACTTGACACGAATGGATGGAAGATTGTTGTACGATTTTTGCTTCCTCCAAGCTCGTACACACACGCACCATAGAATAACAAGCGCCATAAGCAAGAAAGGCAGACACAAATGTAAGGAACATCATGCAGAGCAACCAAAGTAAAACAAAAAAAAAAAACAAAATGGATATTTTGCTTTAGCTGCATGTTGTTGGAATCGGCGACGACGGCTCGCTGTTCTTATTGGTGTCTGCAAGAATTATTGCAAATTTTTCCATGAACGGCAGCAACAATGTAGACGCAACTATGACTATGACTGTGGCTGTGATTGTGGTTTTGGTTTTGATTGTGGTTGCGCCAAGATACAGCTATACAGTAAACAATTTGGTAGGTGTTTTGCAAATCATCTAAAAATGAGCAAGCAAGACACTGCATGAGTTATTGAGTCAATATAACTTTTTGGCTTGCAAATCTTCAAAGTATAGCCCATCCCTCGTTCCATTCGAGCTGTCCGTATAAATTATAAGCTCTCTCCAGAAGTCAATAACTGACCTCGCACAGTGAATTATTTCAACCACACAACTTTATTTTATTTTAGTTATTAGCTGTTCCTTTCTTTACTTTTATTCCATCCTTTTATTTTATTGTTTCGTTTTTATGCTGACCTTTTCCGTTTTTCCTTTCCTTTCCTTTCCTTTTCTTTCCTTTTCTTTTCTTTTCTTTCCTTTCCTTTCATTTTGTTTCCTTTCATTTCTTTTCCTTCCCGTTATCATCGCTCATTTTAATTAATTCAATTTCATTTCATTTTTTTGACTTATTCTATTTTATTTTACTTTATTTTGCATCATTATATTTTATTTTTTTTAATTTCATTTAATTTTATTTTAAAAATTTTTTTATTTTATTGTATTTTTGTTTTACTTTATTTTATTTCATTTCATTTTATTTTATTTTATTTTATTATACCTAGAAGTGCTACGCACACAAGGTATATTAACTTTAGTCGCCTAACAGCAGTACGTAACGGCATAAACGGATCGAGATAGATATTGACTTATACATATCAAATGTTCAGAACGAAAAGATAAATTGATTAAGCCATGTCCGTCCGTCCGTCCGTCTGTGAACACGATAACTTAAGTAATTTTTGAGATATCCTAATGAAATTTGGTATGCGGGTTCCTTGGCACTTATCTCCGAGCCCTATTTAAAATGGGCGAAATCGGATAATAGCCACGCCCACTTTTTATATATAGAATACTTTCGAAAACACAAAAAAAGTGATTACTCAGTACATAATACACCTATAAATATAAAATTTGGTGAATACATTGAGATTGAGACATAAAATACATTTTTCAAGAAATTTTTGAAAATGGGTGTGGCACCGCCCACTATTGATGAAGTCAAATTTAGAAATAATATTAATCATAAATCAGAAACCGTTCAAGATATCGAAACGAAATTCAGCACGCAGGTTTGCAGGTATGCAAGCAATGTTCCAGGAAAAAATGGGCGGGATCGGTTAAGGTCTAGGCCCACTTTTACATGAAAGATTTTGAAAAGGATCGTAGATATATTAAATAGGCAATAACTTTGCGTAAAATAGCTTTACATCATTTATATTTCACTTTTAAAGTTTCCGTAAACAAAGAAATCCAAAACCTTAAAATTTTCGAAAATGGGCGTGGCCCCGCCCTTTTTATAGTGGACTATTCCACAGCACTTTTTATGCCATCACTCCGCCAAAAATTAATTTGTCAAAACGAAATTTGGTGATAATGTTCAATATATAAGGGTAACTGTTTGCTGTAAAAATGGGCGAAATCGGTTAATGGCCACGCCCAATTTTTAACATAGTTCTGAAAAATTTTTTTGTAAAATTTAAGAAGCGACATTTCTACGACCAAGCAAGTTATATCAATCAGATTTTGCACACATAATAAGCTTTTTAAGAAAAACTCGGCCGCAAAAAAATGTTGTCAATTTTGAAGAAGTAGGCGTGGCGCCGCCCACTTTTCAGCATAAAATTTCTGCTAATTTTAAAGGCAATCTCTTATAATTCAATCTTGATATTTCAATGAAAATTGGTCAGCTGCTTCTCAGTAGTATGTATTATACTCCTGCCAAAAATTAGCCAAATCGGGAAACACACAAGCAAAATGTAGTTAATAGCCCACTGCAATAGGGAAGTTATATATCTTTATTGATTTTCATACCTTTCATGAACATGAAATGTTTGTACGTATGAGAAGGAAAAGAGATAGTCCCATCAAAAAGTATACTGAAATGATCAGGAGGATGAGCTGAGTCGATGTAGCCATGTCCGTCTCTCGATACGTCTTTCTGTCCGTCTGTCTATGTGAACGCAAATACGAACTGAAAGTATTAAAATAGACCTGCGTAAATTGGGATGACATAATAGATCACTACTAGGTATATAATGTTCGGTTCCACCCGAACTTAGACTTCCTTACTTGTTTTACTTTATTTTATTTTATTTTATTTGGTTTTATTTTATTTTGTTTTATTTTATTTTATTTTGTTTTATTTTATTTTATTTAATTTTATTTTATTTTATTTTATTTTATTTTATTTTATTTTATTGTTTTTTTTTAATTATTTTTATTTTAGAACAGTTCATTGTAAGCACACAAATTACAAAAACAAAACAAATAAACTCCTGTGTTAAGTATCCTTATTTGATTATTATACGATGGAATATCAATTTAACATTAATAATAATTATTTTGGTTTTGTAAACAATGTGTCTATTTGTTACTAGCTGACCAGCCGAACTTTGTTCCGCCTTAAAAGCAATAAATGAGCAGATATTGGATTTTATTTTTATTAGAATGATAAATGTAAATAAAAAATCAAATATTTTAACGATTCTTTTTTGGTGCATGGGTTGTACTCTTCAATCAAGCACCTTGTGATAGACATTTTTCGTTTTATTATCAGGCGCAAGAACAAATAACGCAGATGATCTTCCGACCCGTGAGCATACCACATATAACTGACCATGAGAAAAACATGGATTTTTTAGATTCAGACTTTCAGGAATTGACCTTGTCATTTGTTAATGGTAATGGCAAAACAACGTCCATTTGCCCAATGTGAACGCTAGAATGCAAGCAGTAATCAGTGCTGCAATCGTATCGAAACGCTGCTCGATTCAAAACAGAACTTGATAAATTTCTTCATGTGAGTCGAAAATCATCTAGTTGACGAATTATCTCGACTGATTGGCTTCCTCATTCTCGTTGTGAAAAACCCCGATTTGGGATTGCAAAGCATAAACTATATCTTTGGAATATTTCATAAGCTGATTGCGAATTGCATGCAATGCAAATGGAATAAACGAAAGAAATGACTACAGCTTATGTCGCTTAAACAATTCGCAACGTTTCGAATCCCACTTGTATTACGGTTTTTTCGTAAAAGATAATGACGATAATATCGACACAACACACTAAAAGAAACTCGAAATACACACATCAGCCGGTCATCTTCAAAATATGAAATTTTTAAAACTTTCAAAGAAGTGTTAGTAAAATGAGAATGACGGAAAACGTAAAAAGTTTTCGCTTAGCAGGAATCAGTAAATACTTGCAAGCAAAACTGCCTTTTCATTGGTTAATAGCTTCAGTTTTTAAGATTTTTTTTGTTGTTGCTTTCCTGTGTCAAGACCATTTGCTTTTCACTTGCAAGTTTTACTGAGTGAATTTCCCCCAGCAACTCTCTCTCCCTGCAAATATTTTTTGTCGCACCATGAATAAAGGAAACTTAGAATAGGACGATCCCTGATCCACTTCCCGGAAAAAAACCAATGTTATTGTTGTTGTGGTAACCAATCGTAAATTTTAATAAAAGTAAAAGGCTAGCAATGTACCAAATTGCAAGTAAATCGCAAAATAAATTAAAAAAAATGTTGGAATAGGTCGGCCCCTGGTCCACTTACCGGAAAAAAGCATCCTTTGTCCTTTTTCTGGTTCCAAGCTACTTCCCCACCAATTTTCAGCCAAATCAGTCCAGCCATTCTTGAGTTATAAAAAGTGCAACTAACATAACTTTCTTTTATTTATATAGATAGTAAACCCCGCTCGCTTCACTGCGTCTCAGAACTAATAATAAACTGAGCCCGATTTTCATCATTATGTCCCTTACCAGATAAGATATAGAACTTAATTACATTATTGCAGCACTCATTGTCACCTTTCTTGTGATACTCATTTGTACTTACACATTTTGGGTCACCTTTGTCCACAAATCGGTCTATATCTCCGAAACCGGTCAAGCTTTTGGAAGAAATTATATCTTAAATTTTAAGTTAAACGTCTAGTAATACAACGGTTAATATTCCATTCAATTCCATTCAGTGGTTTTTGAGTGATACGCGCCCAAACATACAGACAGACAGACAAAAGTTCTAAAAACAGTTGATTTGGCTTCTATTGGCCTAATAATGATCACTGCTATCGATTTTTCTTAAATATCTGCAATGTACAGACATCGACCTTTTACAATTTTATTATATGTAGAGATAAGCGCAGTTTGTGTTTTTGGTCGCCTTTTTGCCGATTGAGAGTATTCATCGTGTTTACGCACGATTTCCTAATAATAAAATGCAAACAACAGCAAGCCAAGCAATGCATCAACAATCAGCGCCAGTAGAGCACTTGCACACACACACTCACATTAAAAAGCAGTCAGGCCAGATTGCTATGCTAAACCAAGTTTCACTTACAACTCACACATCAAGAACAAATGACAGACAGAAACGCAGTTTCAAGAAGCGGCAGAGGCACGTTTACAGGCCAGCGACGCATAACTTTGCTGCCACACCGAATCCAAAGATGTTTACACGTCAAAAAGAGTTCACTGTGTACGGTATGAGTTTTTTGAGTGTACACACAAGAGTGCTCTATTTTGATCAGTAACATAGTTGCATAAAAATATGTTTGGAGATTATAGAAACACGTGCAGTAAATGAATTCCTCTCAGAAAATCTTACAAAAGTTCAATAAATAGCTGGCATTTCAATCTCTTTCATTAAACTCTGAAATTAATACACTCCTTCTTATATTTTCAGAAAACTCGTTAGGAATGATATCGTTGATGAAAAGTCAGCAAAATATCTGGTTTACAAGTGCTGATGTTTACTAAAAATAGATTAGGTTAGGTGAGGTCCAGTAAACTGACCAACCGTAAGGTTCCAAGTGAGAGTTCGTATTTAGTGAAAAGCTCCAAAGAAGATATATATAAAATTTTGTGTTTATGGACAGTAATTAAATAACTTGGATTGAGCTATGAAAGTAGATAAAATAACAAAGTTCAGCTCAATATGCATGCCACAAATGCGAATACTTTTAACGAGGTAGTGGTTATCGTGAAAGCACTGAATTACACCGATTAGGCACTGGCAGGATTTCGCCACATTGAAGTTGCCTTTAAGAGTGCTGTAGAAAATCCAATAAACCGAACTGCTGTTAACTGCACCATACCAATTTACATACAGCTGTGTTCAATATTATAGTAGTGAAATTAAATTAGATATCGTTTGACGAAAGAAACAGTTATGATTTTAAGAAGCAGCTATGATTTTGATAACTTTCATTTAAAATATAGCAAATTCCATAACAGAAACCACATAAAGATAAATTTCAAAATTTACACAAAGTTCAGAAAAATTGATCAAGCTTTTACAAATTTACATCAAAAGTTCAATATTTTTGGGTAGAGTTTTAAAAAAAAAACTTGAGTACGCAGTATTGTAGACCAATCAACCAAACTCAAAAATTTCCCTGAATTTTCAGAGTTTTTTTCGTCAATGGTGTTGAATGATTTCTTCCATAAAACGCATGAAGAAGGTATAATTTTATGGAAAAAATTCCCTACATCCTTGACAAAAAAAAAATTCAAAAAATTCCGAGGAACTTCGATTTTGCACATTTTTATGCTAGAATGGAATGAGCTATAAAACTGCGTACTCAAAACTTTTCTAAAAACTCTTAACAAAAATATTGAAATTTTGATGCAAGTTTTTAAAACTTTAATAAGCTTACCTGAACTTTCTGTAAACTTTAAAATTTATTTTTATGTGGTTTCTGTTATGGAATTTGCTATATTTTAAATGAAAATTATTAAAAACACAGCTTCTTTTTATTTCGTCGAACGTAATCCAATTTAATTTCACTACAATTATATTGAACACAACTGTATGTACAAATATATTTATTGACGATTTAAGTGTAAAGACTGCGGCTAGATTGGCTTTACTGGCTAAACAAGCTCTTAGTTAGGTGTCATTACGGTCGAATAGTTTACTACAACAAATATGTAACATACAAACAAAGCTACTAATGTGCATCCCCTGCAGGAACAAGTAAGATATATTTCTGGTTCTTACCTAAATCCTAAGTACCCCGTAAGAACGGAGATGATGACAACTAGATATTCACTATATTGTTAGTACGCAAAATGTATTAGTTCGGAACTGTCCAAAAATTGAGCCGGAACTCGTTAGTTAAAGTTTAGATATTTCCCATGGGGCTCGTTACTCTTTCTTAAATATATTTTTCATTATTGCCTTTTGAGTAGGTGTTATCTCCCTGCATGGAAAGGAAAAAACGCCCACGAGAGCCATTAGTGTTGAATTTAAAATTAATCCGAAACCCCTGGTCGTTTGCAACTTTGAATCTGTTTAATCAACAACCTTGAGAAATCAAAAAAAAAAAATATTAATCCGTAAACCACTGCAGTACAATATTTGGTTCAGCATACGCAATACGGTCAGATCTAAAATGTAGAACATACTAGACCCAAACTATAGGAAACATGCAACCACAATGTGTAGAGCTACATATTTTCCCTACAGAGTATTTACTCAATGACTTACTTAGTAGCCAAAGGGCATTACGTATACGCCATGTATTCCCATTTATGTATGTGTACGACGTATAAATAAACCTCTAGCTGAAATTTAATTTTGTGACATTTAGAAATTGAAAATCCTTATTAGTAGATACTCAAACTGACCAAACGTGCAAACAGATATTAGGTTACTATGAATTAATCTCTATGCAAATGTATATACAATAGCCAATGAGTTTCGACTTTGATTCTGACTATGTTAAGCCATTTGATGTGTCAGCTAGTGTCACAATCTAGGCTCTTATGAGATTAACAGTTACAAGATTAGTGCCTACTTTGGTTTAGTAAGTTCATTGATTGCAGTTTATGTAGTTTGAGTGAGTCAGAGCTAGCAAAACGATATGGAAATTTTGCAAAAGTTAACACACCAGCATAAGTGAATATGGAAATGCGTAGGCTTATATGACTTTGCATTCAATTTTTCATGTGTTAACAAGGTTTTGAAATAAAGCATTTTGTTGTTTACGTAATGTATATGTGCAGATGCATACACAAATGAACAAACAAAATTTTGACAGGATTTAAATTCAATTAAGTCGGTAGTTTACATATAAATTCAAATTTAATTTAATTTAATTAAAAACTTGTATAGCTAGAAAGTCTAAATACAAGTATAACTAGAGCTGTGAATAAATAAGTTATTTTTACTTCAATCCATTATTTTTTTAAGACTTTAAATTAAGTAATTTTTATTGATTTCTACACATTTTAAGTCGATCTCTGCAAATAGCACAATCGACGCTATTATTTTCTGAAGGATTCTTATTTAAAAATCAACGTTTAATCAACTACTTATTGTATTCTTCAGTTTCAAGAGCAATCTATTCTTCTTCTTTAAATGGTCATCTAACGCCCGGGCGATTTTGACCGTCCAACACAGCTCGCTACTGGAGCCAATTGGAAACACCGCGGGATCGCAAATCGGTCTCCACTTGGTCCTTCCATCGGAGTGGTGGTCTCCCTCTTCCTCTGCTTCCACCGGCGGGTGCCGATAATAATACCTTCTGGGCTGGCATCTTCGTTCATTCGCACTACGTGGCCTAGCCAGCGAAGCCGCTGTGTTTTAATTCGCTGAACTATGTCGGCGTCTGCGTAAAGTTCATACAGCTCATCATTAAATCTTCGTTGGTACTCGCCGTCGCAAACGTGTAGAGGTCCACAAATCTTTCGAAGAACCTTTCTCTCGAATACTCCCAGAGCCGCTTCATCAGATGTTGTTAGTGTCCAAGCTTCTGCACCATATAGCAGGACGGGTGCGATGAGTGACTTGTAGAGTGTTATTTTCGTTCGTCGAGAGAGGACTTTACTTTTCAATTGCCTACTCAGTCCGAAGTAGCATTTGTTTGCAAGAGTAATTCTTCGTCGGATTTCTAGGCTAACATTATTGTTGGTGTTAATGCTGGTTCCCAGGTAAACGAAGTCCTTTACTATTTCGAAATTATTGCTGCCAACAGTGGCTTGGTTGCCAAAGCGCGAATGCGCTGACTCTTTGCATGATGACAGAAGGTACTTCGTTTTGCCCTTGTTCACCACCAATCCCATTTTCTCCGATCCTTTTTCTAATTTGGAGCAAGCAGAAGTTACGGCGCGGTGTTAAGGCCAATGATATCAATATCGTCAGCATATGCCAACAGTTGCACGCTTTCTTACAGCGCGGTTAAGTTCTGCAGCTTGTATTATTTTCTCCAGCATTAAATTAAAGAAATCGCACGATAGGGGGTCACCCTGTCTGAAACCTCGTTTAGTTTCGAACGGCTCGGAGAGGTACTTCCCAATTCTGACCGAGCTGGCGATGTTGCTCAAGGTCATTTTGCATAGCCGTATAAGTTTTGCGGGGAAACCAAATTCAGACATAGCGGCATATAGGCAGCTCCTTTTCGTGCTATCGAAAGCGGCTTTAAAATCGACAAAGAGATGATGTGTGTCGATTCTTTTCTCACGGATTTTTTCTAAGATTTGGCGTATTGTAAAAATCTGGTCGATGGTAGATTTACCAGGTCTGAAGCCACACTGATAAGGTCCAATCAGTCTGTTCACATCAGGCTTCAGTCTTTCGCACAATACGCTTGATAGGACCTTATATGCGATATTCAAAAGGCTGATTCTGCGATAGTTGGCGCAGTTTTCAGGATCGCCCTTCTTGTGGATTGGGCAGAGAACACTTAGATTCCAATCTTCAGACACGCTTTCACCCAACCATATTCTGCATAGAAGCTGATGCATGCGCCTTACCAGCTCCTCGCCTCCGTGTTTGAATAGCTCAGCAAGCAAACCATCAGCGCCAGCTGTTTTATTGTTTTTCAATCGGGATATTGCTATTCGCACCTCATTATAGTCGGGTTGTGGAACGTCAATTCCATCATCTTCGATTGTGGGCTCAGGTTCGGCATCTTCTCTGGTTTCTTGCTCAGTTTCTCCATTTAAAAGGGCAGAGAAGTGATCCCTCCATATTCTGAGCGCTCTCTGAACAAAGGCCACCAGGTCGCCGTTCTCATTCTTACAGGAGTTTGCCCCGGGTTTAAAACCTTCTGTCATTCGCCGAATTTTTTGATAGAATTTTCGGGCATTATTCCCGTTGGCCAGCATCTCAAGCTCCTTTATTTCACGCTTTTCAGCCTCTCTTTTTTTCGCCCGGAAAAGCCGGATCGCTTCCCTCTTCAACTCGCGGTAGTGTTCACACACACTCCTCGTTGCATTCGATCTCAGCGTTGCCTTGTAGGCTTCGTTCTTTCTTTTCGTTGCAGCGCGGCACTCTTCATCATCATACCAGTTATTTCTTCGCGTTCGCAGGAATCCAATTACTTCTTCGGCTGCGGTACGGAGTGCTCCTGAGATATGATCCCACTGCTCATGCATTCCACTCGGTTGAATTGTGCTCTCGGAGAGCAGGTGTGAGAGGCGATCTGCGAAATAATTGGCGGTCTGTTGCGGTTGCAGCTTTTCGACGTCCAGCTTTCCCTGCGTTTTTTGTTGCATCTGTTTTGTCGTACAGAAGCGGGTACGAATCTTGGCTGCTACTAGGTAGTGTTCAGAGTCGATGTTAGGTCCACCTTCTTCGTATTGCTTCAAACGATATCCATTTTAATTTCACTACTATTATATTGAACACAGCTGTCGATTTACAAATTTGCTTAAATCGACGTAATCTGTTATTTCACTGATCAATAATAAGATATTTTATATCGCGTTCCCCATTTATATTCTCGTGTCCCACCTACAATTTTGTCTTCAGCCTACAATTTTATGCCCCATTCCTTTCCATCACATAAGTTTAGTTTTAGTCTCCATCTCTATCCATATTTCCAGTAGAGTTTTTCCGAAATACTAAATTCCTCATCTGCTAATTGATCCCCATCTCCACATTGATACCCATCCCCATAGATAAAAAGAGAGACAAAAAGTCTAAAAGTAGTTCAGATGAACTCTACAACATTCCCTAAGTCTTTTAAAGAAATTTTCTATGTGCAGACACAATTTTTCTAGAGTTTTATTACAGTATAAAATATATGTAGATGGATAGATAAATTAAAATATTAGACTGTATCTATACCCGAAATTGTTTTTTAATTTAGCTGAAATTGAAAAAAAAAGTAAACCAAAATTTTACACAGACACGATTTGATACATTTTTGAAAAACTAAGTGCATTATGCTCATTTAAATATATTTGAAAATAAATATTTCATATATTTACCTCACTGTAAATTTCTTTTTTTATTATGCGATTTTGATAAAGCAAAGTTTTGCAAACGTTCTGAGTGAAAGTCTTATAATAGTCCATTTTTTTGTTTCCGGGATCCTTGAGTTCAAACAGACATACCAAAATTCTAAAAGTAGTTCAGATGAGCTCTATAACTTTCCCTACGTCACCTTCAGTCATTTTTTCAAAGAAGTGTTCAGTGTACAGACATGACCTTTGTAGAGTTTTACTATAATATATATTAATGTTCATGAGTTAATTTCTGTTTTAACTCAGTCAAATGTTATTATTATTTGTGATAGTTCATATTCGTGTCTTTCACTATCTAAATTTCGAAATGTTGTTATATATTTTTTCTATTACTGTTATGTAATATATTTGCTGTAATAAAATTTAAGAGCATTGAAAATTTGTATGTGTATAATTCGAATCTGAATTAATAAAGTCTGAAAGTCGACCATTAGGATATGTTTCTTATATTTATTTTTTTAAATAATTTTCACTTGAATTAATAAATATGTATATTTTTACTAATACATCGAATAGAAATTTTTCGTATAAAAATCGATTAATAAAAAATGTCAACTATCAAATCGGTTTATATCTAAAGAAAATAAATCGATCTATATATAAAGAAAAGAAATCGATTATAGATTTATCGATTTTTTCGACCCGAAGTCACATCCCTGGAACCGAACATTAAATACCGGGCTGTGGGACCTGAAGTCATCATTTTCATTCAGTTTACCGTGACATCCAGTTTATTAAATTTTCGTAAACGGTTCTGACGTTGTCAATAGTAAACATTTTGTAATTTGTTCACGCATTTGTGGGCCACGTCCATTTTCTAAAACTTTGCCAAAAGCCTTCAAATGTTGATGCATTCAATATAGCTATCAAATATCAAAATTTCAGTTGTTTGAGTAAAGAATTATTTCATACTAGCTGATGCCCGCGACTTCGTATGCGTAAAAATTACAATGAAGCAACAGAATAATCATTTTTTTGAGAGCGCCGAAATAAAACACCAATGGTACTGACTTCATTTTATTTATTTATTTTAATAGGCATATAGCGCCTGTAGCTAGGGCCTCGAAATGTAATGCAATTATTTACAGTTGTATTTCGTTGAATAAATAAAAATTATTTTTTCCATATTCATTAACAAAGTCTAAAGAATTTCTTTATATGCAACATTTGATGTTCTTCCCATATCACAAATTATGAACAAATTTTCTGGGCTAGTAACCGTTGAGCAAGCAACATACAATTGTCCGTGTGAGAAACAGTTCGTCCTAAGTTCGACACCAGCTGCTCGAAGTGTCTGGCCTTGCGACTTATTAATTTTCATAGCGAAACACACGATCACAGCAAACTGCACGCGTTTGAAGAAAAATGGCAAATTGTTTGGTATTATGGGTATGCGTGGTATGAAAACTATTTCGCCTGCTCCACAACCTGTAAGAATTTCTGCTTCTATAATATTATTCCGAAGCGAAGTAACTTTAAGGCGACTTCCATTACATAACTTTTGAGGGGTTAAGTTTCGAAGCAACATAATCGGAATACCTTTTTTTAAAACGATGCTATGAGCGGAAAGCCCGGGCGCCGAAAGAGAGTTGAGAAACTCAACAGGATAACTCGTAGTATCGGCTCTGTCTAAAACCGTGTTTATTGATCAGTATACCACCTCTTATCTATCAACTTTTTTTAAAATACTGTAATTTATGTCCGCTGCTTGATCATTTTTGGGCGTAAGTATTGCTCGTTCACAAAGCCAAGCATTGTTCTGGTGCGTTACTTGAGAAACGACTCCATAAACGGAAGAAACTCTTCCACTGAAGGAACAATATTGAAAAAACTTTTTGGTAGAGGTACTAATCCATTCGATTCGGGAAGTAAACCCTGGCCGATTTTTAGCAGGATTTCTGAAAATTCTTGCGCATAGGGGTTGCCACCTAAGTGCGCTCTCATGTTGCGCGTCAGATTTAATTTATGTACCATTGGCCAGAGCACCGAGCATTTGAGGCATGCGCTAACTTCATCAGCCCTTGTTCCTCCAGTTATAGCGGGAAGTTTCTGACGGAAATCTCCACAAAATAAAACTGTTAACTTTCCCATGGTTGAATCATTTCGCCGGATATCTTGCATAGTGCGACTGACAGCTTCCACAGCTTTCTTGTGTGCCATCGTACACTGTTGTTGTCGTTGTTGTTGTTGTGGTAACGACAAAAAGACTCCCCGAAGGTTTTGGGGAGTGTTGTCGAATTAACAGTCCTTGGCCGGATTTGAACCCGGTACGCTCCGGTACTCCTTTGCGGTATTGCCCGACTGTCGTGGTAGCGGTTTATGACCAGTGAAACCTTCTAGGTGTGTAATGAGAGGTGGGAGGCATCATATCCGTAGATCAACCATCGAGTTGCACGTCATTACCTTTGTGCATATTAGTCGCCTCTTACGACCGGTATGCCTACCTCGGGCATATTCTAAACCCCTAACCCGCAGGGTTAGCCATCGTACACTTGTCCTAAACAATTAGGCTGCACTCTGCAAAAACCTTCGCCTTGTCACTATTTCGCGATACGGCACAAACGGGGGTTTCATTTGCGTCAAGGTTTAAGGGTATCTTAAACATTGTGTGCGCAGTTTTACCTTCAGGGAGTAGAGTGGCAGCAATACCCGAAGAAGCGACAGCTAGTGCTATCTTGCCTTGTCTTCTTACCTCAGCTAGTAATATTGTAGTCAAAAATGTTTTGCCTGTACCACCAGGGGCATCCAAAAAAAATACTTCGCCGTAATGTTGATTGACACTCTTTAAAACTTTGTCATACTCTCTGCTAACTCGCTGAACTTCAGCAGTCTCCTGCGGCTCTGGAAGTCCATAATAACACAAAGGATTACCACCTATTGAAATAACAATGTCTTGAAGCGATCAAAGACAACGATTAATAATTCGGTGGTCAGAACCTGCCACATTATTTCCTTCTATACGCCTAACTTCGAAAAGAAAATCTTCCAGTATATACTGTTGATATTTCTCCCATAACTGCATAGGATGAGAAAGTCCACAGAACACTACATAATTGCAAACAAATGCCGCAGTCGACTGGGAGATTCACTGACTATATCTTCTTTAAGAGTTTCCATCCAATTTCGGTCGTCATCCAGCAGACGTAACGCACAGCAAGCTCCGTGAAATGTGGAATGCTCCACGCCATCAACAGTCTTCAAATATGTATATGAAGTGGCTCTTCTAACTGTGTGTAGTAAAAGTCGCAAATAATAGCACTCACTATTGCTTGGATGTATTGTGTACACTCGCCCCCAATGAGTTATCGCGGAATACATTAGGAAATCCTTCCACAGGTTGTCCCCGGTTTCGTCTATTAAAAACTCCCGTTTTCTTATTGTACGTGTGGTAGGACGGTACCTCATTGTACAGTAGCGTTCTTGCAAAGCTGTCTTGCTGACATAGATTAAAGTATGCCATGAGTGTTGTGCAGCTGGGATTTTCTAGGCGTTCCCTTACGTTTTCGGAGTTTAGGTCAATAAATTGGGAACCGGGTAAGATATCGCGGTGAAAGACATCTTAAATTTTAGGAGAGACGTCTAGAAAATGATTATTGAAAGTTTCATTCATTTCTATGCAGTCGTTTTTGTGTGACGCTGGCGTTATGGTAAAAACCCACATTTTGCCGACATTTTGGTCAATAACTCGGGAACTGGATGAGATATCCAAATGAAAGTTGTCCTAAATTTTAAGTTAGACGTTAAGTGATAGAATGGTGAAAGTTTCATGCAATTCTATTCAGTAGTTTTTGCTTGATGCGCGCACAATCATACAGACGGACAGACAGACAGACAGACAGACAGACAGACAAAAATTCTAAAAATTGTAGATTTGGGTTCCGCTGGTCCAATAACGACCTCTCCTATCAGTTTTTCTTGAATATCTTCAATGTACAGACATCGACCTGTTACAATTTTATTATATGTAAAGATTATACATTTAAGCGACCTGACCTGTGGTAATTTTTCTTACGTTATTGTCATTTGAGCGCTTTTGTAATTCGCAATCGTTTTATGAAATATTGTGAAGAAATAGTTTATGTTTGAGGTGACCAATCCCGCTAACGCTCGTCTTCACTGAGTATATACAAGGTGTGACACTTCAATCTCACTGACACTTGAAAGAACTAAACAAGAAATAGTCCTCCGGTCACAATCACACTGTCAAGGTTACACTCTTACCTATCCAGACGATTTTTAGAATGTAACGAAGCACTGTTGATAAAAACAGCAACGATATGTGTTATTAGAGACGAGATCGAACAGTGTTTTTGAGGTGACCTTTCTCACGATGCATTCATTTTATATTCAAACTTGCTGGGCAGGACAATGCTATATTGGGTATTGGACTAGATACATTAGACGGATTTGAATTTTATGTAAGGACTAGTAATTTCTTGGGATACTATACCAGGTAGGTTTCGGCTTAACCAGCATTTCACATAGACTGCTCATCAAGAGATAACTATTGGACGAAGTACCCAAGGGCCAATGACCTGTCTACGACAAAACACAGTACATACTGTTCGGTCTAACGAGCTACTGGGGATCGTGGTACATGGGAAATTTGAATGGAAGATTTTTTGAGACCCAACATTAATAAGTATTCTCACTCTATTTTCTTATAAAAATTTATTTTTGTATAACTTCTAGCAATTTATGTATAAAAATAAAACTAAATTGAATAATAAGAAAAAAATTTCGTTATTTATAACCAGAAAAATCTAACCGTAATAAAAGTAAATTATGGGAACTAAATCGATTCTTGATATCTTTTATTATAGCTGCAGGCATATTAACACAAACTCAAGTGTAATTGAACTAAAACATGATTTTACACGCTTATATGTACATATGTAGATATGCAAGGAGTGAAACCAATATAAAATTAACATTTGGTACCCGGTTTCGCAGTTTCAATTCCGTTTTGGATTTCACTCTCCAAAAATTTATTTTCGTTTCAGTTTTGTTTCGCTCTCGGTTTATCTTTTGCAAACTAATTATTTCAGTTCCATTTTTGGGTTCTTTTCTCAATATTTCTTTTGGATTCCGCTTCGTTCTGCTGCTAAGTTTTAGTCTCTGTTTCGTTCTCGACTTCCCTTTCTAAAATAATTTTTGTTTGGGTTTCGGGTTTCTTTATGCCAAGTGATTTAGTTCCGCTTTCGAATGTTTTCTACTGAATATGTTTCGGTTGCCGGTTTGTTCCGGTTCTCTGTTTTGTTTCCATTTCACTGTGCAATATTGAAATAGTTACAGTTTCTATTTCTTTCTCCAAAATTAACTTCGGTTTCGACATCGGTTACGGTTTCTAAAGTGTTTCAGTTCCATTTTCAATTTCTTTCTGCAAAATTACTTTTGATTTGTAATTTGTTCCGGTATGGGCATTGCAAAGTTAAGGTTTCGATGTCGTTCTCTAAAATTAGTTTTAATTGCGGGTGGAAAGTGTTTTAGTTCCGGTTTCGTTTTTGTTTTCTGAAACTAATCTTCTGTTCCGACTTCGGTAGTTTGTTGTGATTCTATTTCCGGTTTCGTTTTTGCTCTCCAAATTTTATTTCGGTTTCTCGTTTGTTCCGGTTTTGCTTGGTTGATTTTTTTCCGATTGAAACCGGTTCCTCTGATTGATTTGCGGTTTGGTTTCAGTATGTCATGTTGAAATGCATGTAAGGGTATTTATAACTTGAAGTATAAACTTCAATCATCATAACATTTTCTTGTTATTACAACTGCGTTTGCTCGATAAAGGTGTTAACACAAATGACAGATATCGAGTTGTCAATGTACTGACATTTCCTGCCATCGGTCGTGTCCTGAGTTTTGACATACTTAAATACAATTCATTGTATGTATATATAAAATGATGTATGTCAACTTTAGGTACTGATGTAAACTAACACTCAGACTCAGATACATGAGGCCATATTTAAGTAGCAAATATCCTTTTGTCATTGTGTGTTTGTAGCGGTAATGATGTGGCCAAGTCAACCACATTCGTACAAGCTAATATATGATGCTATATTTGTATTGTTGTATTCGAATCCTTTTCTTGTATGCCGAAATCGGTTGAAACAATCTGATGTTTATTCAACAACAACACATTCTGCACTTTGGCTGCAGGCGCACGACATGTCGTATGAGTAATATTATTGGTTATTAATATTAGAGATGGGAAATAAGAATGCGAATGCGGATGTGTAACAAGCTAACAACAGGCAATGTGAAATGTCATTATTAAAAAAATGGTATAGAAAGAAATTACTTTCCTTCAACAGCCGGTTCTATCGTAAAGGAATGACCCGGGTTTTTTTTACCCGGCCAAGGGCTGTTATTTCAGTGTAACCCTGTCCAATCTGTCCCGTCCCGCCCTTAAATTGTCATTCTCGGAGCAAACCCTGGCAGCTGGGTTGCTCCATTGTCTCTTGTAAAGGGCTGGGGTCGAACCCAACCGTGGACCAAAAGTTTGGATCTGCTGCGTTTGCTGGAAGTAAATTTATATTAAACGGTCGCATTCAGCTCAATGCGCCAAGTGTAAGAGATGGCTACATAAATCTGGATGCCCAGGGCTTAACCCTGCCATCCACAGACCACCTACTTTCTTTAGTACTTTCGAGGCACCATGCTGCACACGCCTAAGGGCGTCCCGCGGTACTCGTCGCTCTGGCGCTCCCCTACCGCCCTTACCAACTTCAAGGAGACACAATGGTGGCTTAGTCTATACGACTGGCAGCACCGCCGCCATTCCCGCCTCACCCACTCCCGACTGTAGCTCAAGCTCACCAGTGTCTCCATCTCGCACGGCCGCTCAACAATCCTACCCCCTCCGGAATAGGCCAGACATGAGCATCGCCGAGCGTCAGTCCCCTCTTTCTTTGCCCCAAATGCCCTCCCTGCTTCCAGCTTGAACGTGGACCAGGACCACCACCTCCTCGTACCTTTCACTACGTGCACCGTTTGTTGGCAAAGATTATATACGCCTGCGACATCGGTCAAGTGCAATATTTGCCTTGGCCTGTGTCACACCCTTATGTGCTCTGGGCTCGCAAACGATAACCTCTGGACGGATGCGTTCATAGCCCCCTGTTGCAGTACACAGCCGCCTTCCACGCCAGACAACAACGGCCATGGCGCTTTTAACTCTATACTGCGACATAGTTTAGGCCTTAGCCTACTTCCACCTACGCAAGCGCATCCGTCCCTCACGCCTAGCATGTCCCCCCTCTCCCCTCCAACACGCTTCAAAATTTTACAGCTGAACTTTAACGGATTAGCTGGAAATATCGCTGAGATAACTGACTTTATGAAGTCGCACAACATCAAAATCGCCGCGATACCAGAGACAAAATTGAACACAAGATCGGACTTACGAACTTGTGATGGGTATAATGTACATCGAAAAGACCGTCCCAGTGTGGCTTTGCGGTCATTACACATCACTCTGTACAATATAATATATTTTCCCCTGACGTCGACCCCAGGGACTTTACCTTAGAATGCCAAGGCATAGCAGTCCGGTCAGGCGACGTCGACCTGCATATTATAAATTTCTACGTGTTGTCCGAGAGATTATCATACCGACATTAGTGCGTTGCTAGGGGGCGATAACCGTCTAATCCTAGGCGACTTCAATGCACATCACAATCTCTGGCATTCCAACTTGCCAGCAGACAGCAGAGGCCATGCAATTGTATACCAAATAGACAAGTCAGCATTCTGTACAGTCAATGGAGAGGCCCCCACCAGTCATCTCCATAACGACCGCGGGCCTAATTAACTTTTTCATCTGGCGACCTATGCTTACATTAGCTTCAGACCACCTACTCATGTTACTCTCCGTTGAACGACCGACCGACTTCATAACGACTGATAAACTACCATACATTAACTTTACCAAAGCGGACTGGGACCGCTTTACGGACTATACAGAGCGCTCCTTCGCTGCCTTACCCTCTCCGGCAGACGTACGCAAAGGTGAAAGAAAGTTTCGCAAGGTCATTGATTCAGCCTCAGGCCGCTTTATTCCTGCTGGTAGAATACCAGAAATTCGTCCGAATTTTCCCGCAGATCCCAGAATCAAAGATCTCAATGCGGAAATTCGTAGGATGGTCAACGAACACAAACTGACCAAGTGGAAACAACACCTTGAGGCATGCAACCTCTCCGGCGGAGTCGGCAAATTATGGTCAACTGTCAAGGCTCTATTCAATCCGACCAAATACAATGACAAGGTCGCCATTTCATTCGGCGACAGCGTCAAATCGGACGCCAGGAAATGCGCGAGCTTCTTTTGCCGGCTGTTTATAATGCATGCACCTGATGAAGATGATAAACACCCAGACCACGAGTGACAGAGTTATTTAGCGGCTCTTTTCAACCTCTCTCTATGGAAACAGGCGATTGTAGTTCCCCTACTAAAACCAGGGATGCCGGCGAACCACGGAGATTCTTATCGTCCGATATCCCTCCTTTCCCCGGTTTCGAAATTACTAGAAACCATTCTGCTCCCTTACCTTATTGCAAATCTGAAATTGGCCGATCACCAACATGGATTCCGCAAATCTCACAGCACTACATCCGCTTTAAATGCCATTACTACACCGATAAATTATGGTTTGAATCAACACCCACCAAGCCATAGGACGGTTCTCGTGGCACTTGGCCTATCAAATGCATTTGATACGATCAACCACTCCACACTCCTTCGAGACCTGGACCGCTAATTACCTCAGCGGTCGACAGGCATCAGGCATATTCAGGAACAAGAAATCTAGGCCACAAAGAATAAAACAAGGGTTTAATTTCTATATTTCGAGACTTATCTAACCCTCCCCCCTACCAGAGGGAGTATCCATTGTTTCCTACGCTGACGACTGCACGATAATGGCCTCGGGCAAGGGTCCATCCATTGGCGAACTCTGTACAAGAATCAGCAGTTACCTCCGTAACCGTTCCAGCTTTTCCACCGAGCGAAATCTGACCCTATCTCCGACTAAACCGACGGCAATCCTGTTTACGACATGGAATGCGCAGGTGGGACAAGAGTTAAATGTCCACGTAGACGGAGTACCTCTACCTACTGTCAACCACCCGAAAGTCTTGGGTGTGACGTTTGACAACGTCGTCACCTTCGCTGGTCATGCCACCGCTATAGCCTCAAAGGTACAGAGCCGCAATAAGATCCTCAAGTCACTGGCCGTCAGTTCTTGGGCAAAAGACAAAGAAACATTGCCTGCTACATATAAGGCTATTGGCCGACCGGTTATTGACTACGCTGCGCCCATATGGTCGCCCAAAGCATCGCCATCAGAACTGCTACGGGATGTCTGCTTATGTCATCTGAGTCTCACCTCCATCAAGATGCAAAATTGCTCAATGTTAAAGAGCACGCGGAACTCTTGAGTAGACAGTTCCTTCTGAACTGTCATAAACCCAGTCATCCAAATCGGCATCTATTGGATATGGCAACCCGACCTCCAGAGACATAAGCAGACATCTTCGTAAGCACTACGATGAGATCCGGCACCACATCCCTTTGCCGTTTGATCTGCGGAACCATAGGCGGGCTCTAAATGACCTCCACACTGAGTCGGTAAACAGATCCCTCAGATTTCGGCCTGTGAATCCCGTTATCAGTACTCAGCCACCTGAATTGGCTGAAGAGGAGCGTGTACTTCCGAGGGAGACTAGAGTCATGCTAGCACAACTTCGCTCTGGATATTGTAATAGGTTAAACTCTTACGTATCCACACTGAACCCCAACATACCAAACACATGTCCTGCAGGTGGTATGCCCCCTCATGATACCAAACATCTCTTCTCCTGTTCAGTCGAACCTGCTCTTCTAACACCTACATCACTCTGGTCCAACCCTGTGGAAACTGCGCGTTTCCTCGGACTTCCGTTAGAAGAGCCTGATGACAATTTAGAGTGATCGAGCCCATTGGGCAGGGCGAAGCACTGTTAACAACAACAACACCAACTTCCCTTTTGTTTGGAAATGGTCATGGCGGTATGACTGAATTTTTTTTTTTCAAGCTTTTATAATAAGCTTTGGAGTTTAAGGCCGAACACCGGTGAAAGTAAGTTTTGAAGTTCGCCCTTTTTAATTTCCTCGCTATTACCTTAGTTTCTCTTATTTTATTTTGTTTCATTTTATTTTATTTTATTTTATTTCATCTTATTTTATTTGATTTTATTGCATTTTATTTTACTCTATTTTATTTTATTTTATTTTATTTTATTTTGTATACCAACAATTCAATTGAATAAAGTTGTTTTCACGGCCTGTACCATGATTATAAACGAGCTCAAGGCCAATAATAATAATTTTTCTTTTTATTTATGAAAAGCAGAGCAAGAGCAATAAACTAGCTTTCAATTGTATTTGCCCACATAACAGGAATTCAACAAAACTTATAGAAAATATGAAAGTATTGATTTGCCTACCAGTGGCCAATAAATCAATGAATAATAGTGAGCTTATCAAAGTAGTCATGGCAGCGCCGTTAGTTGAAATATCTATTCTTGAACTCAAGAAGAGATTGCAAGGAATATATATCGCGAAAGAGGGAAATAGATAGGGAGGTAAAGGCGAGCTTCTATTTCAATTTTAAAAAATTTTTAAACTTTTTTGAAGGGGTACTTAAACTAAGGACGTGGGAAAAAGAATAAAATAAAAAATGTATAGTAATTATTTAACTGATCTGGAACTCGTGAAACTTACAAAAGATGTTTGAAGCGCAATAAAAACAGCAAAAATTTGTTTTTTAATATTGGATGGAAATATAGAAAGGGGTAGTTAAAGAAGAAGAGAATATGACAGTAAAATATTAGAAGCGCCAATGTATGTAAGCTGATTTTTGGCACTTTGTGGGCTCGATTATTTCCTGCATTCGATAACATGGACCAGTCTATGTAGCCGCTGCCATAATGTCAATGTTTAAATTCTTTTTCGTTTTAGTCAAGGGCAAAAGCCCATAAATCTTTCCTAGAATTTTTTTAGAGTATCCTATAGGCAATACAGTCGGATGATGTCAGCAACCTCGATTTTGGATTTGGTTGGTGGAGTTGTATTCTCCGTATAAACATTTTTTCTGCTTCGATTTTTTTAAATTATAGCTATGTCCATATAACGGTGGTTTGTAAAGGTACAAAATAATAGAGATAGATATAGAGTTCCATATATCAAAGTTCTTAGAATGAACAGAGGAACAAGTTGAGACATGTCCGTCTGTCCGAGGACACGATAGAGTAAAAATAGAGATATTGCAATGAAATTTGGCACACAGGTTGCGTTATGGAGAAGCTATGCTGCTATTTAAAATCTGCAAAATCGAACAATAATCACGCCCCTTTTTTCGATATCGAAAATTTCTAAAAACGTTTAAAATGAGATAATTCAAAAATAAAAGCAGGTATCTCCTTTACTGATGCATAAAGGATGCTTGAATTTTGTAGTTACAATAACCAGATGATCTTATTAAT
The DNA here is from genome assembly GCA_949987695.1 of Merzomyia westermanni. Lineage (NCBI taxonomy): Eukaryota > Metazoa > Arthropoda > Insecta > Diptera > Tephritidae > Merzomyia > Merzomyia westermanni. The sequence goes on from OX465290.1 coordinate 68,350,494, forward strand.
GAACTTTTTTTTATAATTTTGGAACCGCCCCCACACCCACATATGAATGAATATAATATCAATATTTAAGCTATTGTTAACTTCAGAACCGCGTTAGATAGGATTACCAAACTTTATATGCGGTACACTTTCTACGTGTGGACTACGCCCACGGAAAAAAAGCAAAATCGGTGGACGACCACGTCCACTTTTGTACTAAAGTTTTCTAAGAGGGGGGTAGGAAAACAGAACATGAAATATCTCCTTCAATGACGCACACAAATTGTTAGAATTTGGTAGTTTAAATGACCTGATAATCATATAAAATCTGTTTTCTAATTTTGGGAAATAGGCGTGGTACCGCCCACATATAAATGAACGTTCAGTACAGCTCACTTTTTCCAAAGTTTTTTTTATATATAGGAGAACTTTATATAAAAAATCATTATCTGGAGTCAAATAAATACATAGTTATGCTGAATTCCAACTTCATATAGCGTCGCACCCAGTAACCCCCTGAATCCATTGCGAAAGTATCATAAATAACCACAACGCACTTTTCTAAAATTGTGTAAATATTGATTAAAGTACACATTTATCCAAAAAGCATTAATTTAGACCAAATAAGTTCAGAGATATGACGAATTGTAATTTTATACTGCATGGGGGCGTGGCACCGCCTACTTTTTAAAAATTGTATGTAGCTTTTGCTGTAATCAGTGAACCCGAAAATCTACTGTGAAAATTTCATAAAAATCGATGCTTTGGACGCCAAACACACCACCACTAATTCATTTTTATTTGTAAAATTTCAGAACAAGCTTAAACGAAGAATCCCCAGTGCTTTCTTTTCGTTTTTGGAAACTAATTCTACCTAGCGACTTATGAATAAAATAACAACATTACAGTTCAAAATTTGAAATTGGCTTTGTAAATCAATAGTAAACTTTTCGCTTGCGAGATAGCAACCAAACTTGTGAGCGCTTATCATTATTTCTGCTTGCTTATTTTTTGTTGCTTTAAATTTAAACAATTTTGAGACTTTTCCACTATTTTTTTTCGACATTCTCAAAAACAATACTATCAATATATTGTACACAAATATGAATGCAATAAACATACAAAAATGTTTTTCACACAGGCACGAAACGCGTAATTTTTTCTCAGTGAATATGGGTGCGTTTGAATTTTTTTGGTGTTGCAGAAAAAATGTGAAAGTCCATTCTTGTTTCCATTCAAACTGAGCATTTATCACATCTTTTATACCACTTTCGTTGCGATGTACATGACATTTTTAGATCAGTTATTGTATTTTTGGTTTTGTTTCGTTATTTCGTTTGTTTTTGTTGTTCATGTTGAACAACTTCCGAAATACCGAACACTAACTTATGTCCATTTTATCAATGACCTCTACGCATGCATATACAATATTCGCACTGTAGCTGCTGTTTGTCACTCACCACTCATCGCACTCATCGCACCCGTCCTGCTATATGGTGCAGAAGCGTGGACACTAACAACATCTGATGAGGCGGCTCTGGGAGTATTCGAGAGAAAGGTTCTTCGAAAGATTTGTGGACCTCTACGCGTTGGCGACGGCGAGTACCGAAGAAGATTTAATGATGAGCTGTATGAACTTTACGCAGACGCCGACATAGTTCAGCGAATTAAAACACAGCGGCTTCGCTGGCTAGGCCACGTAGTGCGAATGAGCGAAGATGCTCCAGCCCAGAAGGTATTCTTATCGGCACCCGCCGGTGGAAGCAGAGGAAGAGGGAGACCACCACTCCGATGGAAGGACCAAGTGGAGACCGATTTGCGATCCCGCGGTGTTTCCAATTGGCGCCAGTTGGCGCAACGAAGAAACGACTGGCGAGCTATGTTGGACGGTCAAAATCGCCCAGGCGGTTAGATGACCATTTAAAAAAGAAGAAGAAGCTGCTGTTTGTACATATGACGCTTTGGAAACTAGTTGCGGTACTAGTTCTAAAAATGTAAGATTCTTAGCGTTAACTGAAAGCAGAAGTATTAGCTCCAACTTTCTTTTTTTCGAATACTTCAAGGGTCATCAGATCTTCTTTCGACACCGTCCATGATTCCGTCGCTTCTACGCGGAAAGCGAAAAATCTGCAGCATTTACTTCCCTCATACAGCGGGAACTCGGAGAACTTGCGATGACATTCGAAAATACTCTTACTGCAGATATTTGTTTAGTTTTAGGTACATTCTTTTCCTATTCAAGCATGGCCATAGCGGCCTTAAGCTTTAGCTATAAGCCCAGTTGGGCAATAGCAAGTGAATTGCTTTAACAGCGTATTCTTCAATTTCTTCTCCTTTTTGAGCAACACCCTTTCCATCGATATTTCTGTGCCCGGGGAAACAGAAAAAGTGAATATTGAGATGATCTCAAGATGCAGTCCCCAAGGGCAGCAGTCCCCCATTAAAACTCCGTTAAGCTGTTTGCTAATATCTAGAAGCTGAAATCTTTTTCAAGAAGTCGGGGTAGTACGAAAAGTTGCTGGTGCCAGAACTCTTCAAGCAAAAGAGTGCACATATTTGTAACACTCTGATTGGCCTTTGAGTAGTGTTACTGCGTTTACAACAATAAAGACGACAAATACTATACAGCAGAACGCTTGTTGCAATCTCGGAAAATGTAATATAAATACTTAGGACACCTTTTTTTAGACGTGCGCGCTGCTTGGCAGACTTAAGGCCCTCCAAGTGAGTGCTTTTAAAAGCGGTCTTAAAGTAGTTCGCTAGTTCTCCCGCAATAAAAGAAGGAATAAATGCTCATTGTGACTAGGACTCCTGATCTGTCCTAGAACAATACCAAGTTGCATGTCCTTATTTGATCGAATCCCAACTTAAAAACTAAGGTTGCTTTTATGAAAAAGGCAGTAGAGTGACTTCATACAAGTTGTGAGGTTGTTTTAAGATATTTGTTTTTACTGCTGGGTATAGAGATATGTTCATAGATGTGTGTGTTTATAGGTTAAGATGCTGATCTGTGTGGCGTGACCAAAATACAAAAACGAGCAATAGGGACTGTCGGCATTGAGCTCTGAAGGGCATCTTATTGGAAGGGATGTCGGTAGCGAAATGTTTTGCTGTTTATCTTCCATGTGATAACGTGCAAAGAGTATAAGCATACAATTCGAATATGGACGTACACACAAACTTATACATGCATGTATTTTCAATAAGAATAGAATATGTATTACAACTCGGAATACAATCCCATCGGTGGACACGCTGGTTCCGACAAATGATTAATGCTTTATAAAATAGCTGCCTCTTACCGAATTTCATCGAGATGTCTCTAAAACTGAGAGACTAGTGTGCCTTGAAACAGACAGACGGACGGACGAACAGACGGAAATGGCTAAATCAACTCAGCTCATTGCCCTGATCATTTTGGTATGCTTATTGGTGGGTCTATCTCTTCTTCTTCTGATACTTACAAATATCGGACCAAAGTTATAATAACATTTCATGTTCATGAAAGGTATAATGTGTATTTTGCAATGGTAGAGGACGTTCCAACGCATGCTACTTCAGTCTTAGTAAGCAGTTGAGCATTAAAGTCCCCTCCATATAGACCAAGAGCTTGGTAGGAGATGCCTTACAAAGCAATCGAAAGACATAAAAATTCTGCGAGAATTTTTGAAGAAGGCTATGAGCGCCGGTCAGGACGTCTTAGTCACTTTTCCTGCAGAAATATTCAATGCTCTCGAAAACTTAGTCAAAACCCGTACACACTCTAGCTTACGAAAACTTCGAATAAGTTCCATTGTAGTCGCCATATTTTTCTTATCACGAAGATTGAAATATTAAGATTGAGCATAGGCGAGCAATTCCCCCTGCTAGCTAAAAGGCACAGCCACTCCGATATACATAAGCTTGTAAATCTTTCGCAATACACCCTCATTATTGCATATATTTATCCATACAAATATTACATAGCTCGGCAAGAGCTATAAGAGAGGATAAACGCAAATAGCTTATTTCGCTCATCGAGCTTATTTAAGTTTTCATTGCAACTCAGGTAGTTGTTACTGACCTGACCATCGTTTTACTTTAGCGTGCACCTTGAAACACTAACACTGAGCACGCTGCCAACGTGGCGTATCAGTACGGTGACCATATTTCTGGATTATTATTATTATTATTATTTAAAAATTATACATAAATTTATAGGCATAAAAAAACAAAAAGAAAAATAATAATATTAAATTCAGACCATATTTAGGTATATGGGTAAAAAATTACTAGGAGTATATTGAAAATTATATATTCATTGGTACTTTTGTACAGCGGTTATTTGTTTAACAATATTATCATGTTCATTAAAAAATTGCTTAAATTCTAAACAGTTCATGTTGTAATTGCATTTTGTGATTAGGAGTGCTCTAAATGTTTCAACCTTGAATTGGGACTTTTCGCTAGTCCAAATGTTACTCATTAAAGAAAAAATTCGTCCGGGAAACCTAAGCAGAATGCCACAATTATTATAAAGTTTTTTATAGGGATGTCCTTTTTAGAAAAAATATTCAAAGATTTCGACCCATTTTTTGCTCACTGTTTTTCGAGTCTGTAACCAATTTTGTATTTTTTGTTCATCTAAAAATTGTTTAAGGTAATTAAACTCATCAATTCTGAATCATCTATGCTCAAAGAACCCCGTTTCATCATAATAAAAGCTAAGCTTTTTCCTATATCGGACCAGGAAGGCACCTCCTTTAGTACTATCCAGCTAAGCCTTTTTACTTCTTGAAAGGATGCGTCCCACTGATTTAAATATTCATAGCACGTGTTATAAAATGCGGTCACAGCTTCATTAAACTTAGTTTGATTGATAAGATTCTGTTTAATCAGTTCCGATCAATTTTTTTTCACGTCTAAAGATAAGAACAGTTCGTCTCTTCTTTGACTTATCTCGAATTTGAGGTTTTTTAATATTAAAGCAACTTCAGGCATGCTTTTATCTTGATATTCTACTTAAGAAATTTTAGAATAAAATTTTGCAGATTGGCTGTGAATAAATAAAAACCACATTTGTGAACATGGATTATTAAAAAATTCATATAAAACTAAGGGAATTTTCTTTTGGAATAGAAAATATTCTTTCAAAGCTATAAAGTTTTAAAATTCTTTCAAGGGCAGGCTTGGGCGTCAACCATCTTGTTTTGCTAAATCGCAAAAGTTTACGATACTCTGTATCTGAATTCTCACAAATTTCTTTAAGCTTCTCCACACGAACAGTATACGAGTATATATAAAAAAAAGGAATACATTTTCACCTCTCCATATCTAAAGGTAAACACTCTGCCGCTGTTTGGATACAATTATTAAGAATATGAGCGGCACAATTTACACAGATTAAATCTTCTCCTGTAGGTATTTTTAATTTCACAAAAAACATTGTTAGTTCCATGCCTACCAGCACCCCCAAAGTTGCAATTTGTATTGTCAGCGCATAGAGCAAGTAACTTGTTACGTATTGCAAAACGCTGTTTCACTTATATGCTCTGAAAGAGTGGCCGATATTTCACCAGGAAACTCCTGACACTATTATTTTCCCTACGATCCCAGTTTGGGAGCTAAAGTATCTGACCAAGACAGGGCAAACCTTAGAGCTGCCATGATTCGAGCAATCAGTTGCACACAATTGCTTCACTCTTCGTGCGAGCACAGGCAAACTTCTCATCGAAACAACTTTTTAGAAGCTTGCTCGTGCAGTCATTTGACTGGAACGAAAAATTGTAGTGAACAGTATAGAAGGTCCAGGTCCCTTTATTGATTGCATTCAGCTTCGTACCTTCGTCAAAGCTCTTGTTACAAAAGTATTTGTTCAATGTTTTGCTAGATACGGCGGCAGAGTTTGCGATTTTATGTTTTTGCGTTTTTAGGTGTTGATAAATATCATACCGCCCTCCATTTGCAATGGAAAATACCGCTTTGCACTTTTCATAATTAACTTCAGTAGCCATTTTAGTTCCTCTAATAAATGGGAGCTCCTTTCGCAGCTCATCGTTAAAACTACACTTACGTTTTGGAGGCACGATGATTTCCGACTATGTAATTTTTTGAAACAATTTAGTTTTACTACGAAATAACACTTACAACGCGATTTCCAAGCAAATATTTTATACCGATATCATTTTGTTTACACCTGGCATGGTTAGGCAGGTGTCACAGGTTCAATATTTATCACGATATTTGTCGCGATCCATATTGATGACAAATGCAGAGATGGTTAAATTTAACTACGCCTAGAAGTACCAAATACAGGACATTGAGAAAAATAGAGGACATTTTGCGTCCCGTATGAAAATAAAAAAAAAAACAGGACAGGTGCATGAAAAACAGGACTGTCCCGTATAGGACGGTTGGTCACCGTACATATGAGTAACTTTCCATTACACCCAAAGAAATTCTGAAGTGCCGTTTTCTCATGGGAATTTTTTCTTTTATTTTTTTTATTTTTGAATTGCTGTTCGATAAAAATATTTTTTTGAAAAAAATGTGTAAGAAAAAACCTTCCCAAATAAGGGAAGGAAGGGGAATTTTTTTTGTCATAGAAATGGTGGCCAGCGGGACATATGTATGAGTAACTTCCCTCGGCACCTAAAAACCCTTCTTAAGGTTCTTGCAAACAAATGCTACTTCGGACTGAGTAGGCAATTGAAAAGTAAAGTCCTCTCTCGACGAACGAAAATAACACTCTACAAGTCACTCATCGCACCCGTCCTGCTATATGGTGCAGAAGCGTGGACACTAACAACATCTGATGAGGCGGCTCTGGGAGTATTAGAGAGAAAGGTTCTTCGAAAGATTTGTGGACCTCTACGCGTTGGCGACGGCGAGTACCGAAGAAGATTTAATGATGAGCTGTATGAACTTTACGCAGACGCCGACATACAGGGTGGCTGATGAATTTTGCTACATTAAGAAACTCAAATAATTTTTTTTCAGTGTATGGAATTCATTTTTCTTTTATTCATGTCAAAGCTCATTAAATTTTATTAAATATAGCTTAATTAGTTTTAAAAATAATGGAATTTAAATGCCCCCCCTGCTCGTCGATGCATGTGCGGCATCTTACCAAAAAGTTGTTCATTACTGCTTGGAGAGTTGAGACAGGAATAGCCGCAATTGTTTCTCGGATGGATTGCCTTAGTTCATTCAAATTTGTTGGTTTTGCTTTGAAGACTTCCTGTTTGCAATAACCCCACAAGAAAAAGTCAGGTGCAGTAAGGTCAGGCGACCTGGGTGGCCAACGGAATGTGGAGTTTCTGGATATCAGCTTATTGGAAAATTTTCGTCGCAATTCTGTCATAACAGGTTGGGCTATATGAGGAGCTGCACCATCTTGCTGAAACCACACAGAGTTGAAAGAAATTCTCATTCGGCGTAATTCTGGATAGAAAAACTCTCTCAACATGCTCAAGTAACGGTCTCCAGTAACCGTAACGGTGTGACCGTTTTCTTCGAAGAAGTAGGGCCCGACAATGCAGCGTGATGAAACTGCACACCACACTGTGACACGAAGTGGATACAATTCCGTCTCATGGAGTATCTGTGGGTTGGAAGCACTCCATATTCGACAATTTTGTTTGTTTATGTTGCCGTTTAAATCGAAATGGGCCTCGTCAGACATGAAAAGACAGTTCAACATGTTTCCATCCTCTTCCACCATTTGAAGCATCTTCTGGCAAAATTCCAAGCGAATCGGCAAGTCTGCAGCGTTCAGTTTGTTGGCCATTTGAATTTTATATGGGAATAAGTCCAAATCTTTGTGCATAATTGACTCTAATGACTGTCTGCTTACACCCATTTGAGCAGATAAGCTTCTTGTCGAAACACGTGGATTGTTTTGTATGGCAGCAGCTACAGCAGCGATTGTTTCCTCCGTTCGAACTGAAGGGTTTCGATGGTAAGGTCTTCTGTTGACTGTCCCATGCTCGGCAAAATTGTTTACAAGTCTTATTATGGTCCATCTGCTCGGAGGATTGCCGCCAAACGTGCGCCTATACTCTCTTTGAACCGAAACTACGGACTCCAGTGCGTGATAGCGGCGGACAATCCAAATTCTTGTTTCAGTGTCCCAGTTATCCATTTTTGTTAAATGTAAAAGTCAATCTGCAAAATAAAATAAAAATTAACCAGATTCATTAAATAGAAAAAAAGTTATTTAATTTTTTTTTGGTAGCGGCTTTCATTAGCCACCCTGTAGTTCAGCGAATTAAAACACAGCGGCTTCGCTGGCTAGGCCACGTAGTGCGAATGAGCGAAGATGATCCAGCCCAGAAGGTATTCTTATCGGCACCCGCCGGTGTAAGCAGAGGAAGAGGGAGACCACCACTCCGATGGAAGGACCAAGTGGAGACCGATTTGCGATCCCGCGGTGTTTCCAATTGGCGCCAGTTGGCGCAACGAAGAAACGACTGGCGAGCTATGTTGGACAGTCAAAATCGCCCAGGCGGTTAGATGACCATTTAAAGAAGAAGGTTCGTTTTTACGTATTCATATTTTATTTCTTTATTTTACGTTTCTTTCCGATCAAAATATTTTTGCGAGATAACAGAGAACAGCATTAAAACTAAGGAAAACGCTACTTAAATGGGGAAAAATAGGAATATTTGTTCGCTATAGAAATCAAGAAAATCGCTTTCCATAAAAATTAAGGTTGCTTTCCTTGGTTCTGGAAAAATTATCTTACGAACGAGAAATTAAACTTTAATATAGAAAATTGCTAGATTGTTTCGCTGGTAGGGTTGAAATCGGCGTTATTCGCATCACAGTCAAATGCTCTAATTCATCACAGAGCTTCATTTTTTGATGTGTGAGTTAGCAACTAAACCAAAACTTGTTTCAGTGCAAGAAACCCAGATGGAGTAGTTTAAGTTATTAACAAAATTTTGTTTCGGGTACAAAAAAAAATTCAGACTGAGCCTAAAACTCTTTACAGTGTACTTACACATACTCTATACACAAATACATATATATAAGCAGCCATCGAATTTGTTTGTTTATTCCATTTTTATGACCCAAGCTTACGTTTTTATATTATTATTGATGCGGCTAATAGAGGTAAATATGTTTAAAATAATATTTCCACTTACGCTTCGCTGTAAAGAGAAAAACAAAAGTAAACGAGTTAGAATGTGAGTGTAAACAGTAAAATGAGTTATTTGTTATTGTTTGGTAGTTAAAAAGATTCCAAGTAATAAAATCTTAATGTTCTTCTACGAAAGAAAAATAAAAATCAAATTAGTTAATGAACTGTGGATATTGATATGCGACTAGAAAATGGCATAAATTTTAAAATTGGAGCAAAAATAAAGCACACAAAAGAGTTTAGAGGAAAAATTTGTCTGACCTAATCAGTGTAAGGATTAATTGGAAAGGAAGTAATGGCATGCGGTCAAGCTCAACTCCAGCTCTTTTGTGTACTCGTTAGTGCACTATGGGCAACGCGAGCAACTTAGATGAAAGAAACCAGACAATATCCATTAAATAAAAATTTGAATGCTTAATAAAAATAAATCCATTAAAACTGAAGGCTGAGTCACAATGCTTTTTTACTCTTTCGTTATCACTCAATATTTAATTTTAGTGAAAAAAACTCTTTTGTTATCATTCATTTTGTAGGCAGTTTGACTGCCATTAGCACAGACCTGTTAAGTTTGATTAGTAATTAGTAATCAATTAAACAAACGGCTTTTTTAATTGGTTATGATTATTTGATTGTTTTTCAAGAAACGGCAATTATTAATTGATTACGATTAGAAAAAATCAAAAATAAATCAAAAATAATCAAAAAAAAATTGATTACTTTTGATTATTTTTAATTTTTTTTGATTACTTTTTATTATTTTCAGTATTGTTGATGGTATATTTATGTAATTCTACAATAATATTGACAAAAATCAAAAGTAATCAAAAAAATGTTTACAAATGTAAAAATCAAAAATAATCAAAAGTAATAAAAAAGTATTTTTTTTATTATTTCTGATTTTTTTAATAATCGTAAAAAATCATGAATTTTTTTTATTCTTATTTTTTCAATTAAATGGAGAATAATCATTTAAAATTTAAAGTACTTAATTGGTAATCAATCATTAAATGGACTCTCAAGAAAGTAATTAATCAAACCGGTAATCATTACGATTAGTAATCAGTATTTAACAGCTCTGATTAGTACCAATGGAGTTTATGGATTTGACAGAAGGTGGCTGTGAGTTTCCATTAATGCTAATGTGGACAAAACTCCACTAATATAAATCTGAGTGGTAATGGAGATGAAGTGCCATTAAATTAGACAGGTTATCACTCCGAAGAGCATGGTGCAATATATTCCTCCGAGCAGATTAAGGCCGAGCTTTTCTGCTAATTTGTGGAGTGCTACTTTTACTTAATTCTTCCTAAAAATTTCATTACCAGTAAACATTGTGTGGTTAGTGAGGTATTAACTGCAAACACCGGTAACCAACAGGAAACATCACGACATAAAGGGAGAATGCTTTGGTGGGTCACCCAAGCATATGAATGGAAACTTGCTGCGGTTAAGACCCCCACACCTTCATTCATAGCGACGATCAAATTGTAAACCCAACGACCTCCTCACATTGGCCGCCGTTCCACGCTGGGTGAAAGGGATAATGCTTCCATGCGTCTGTTCAGGTGATTCGTGACCCATCTGTGCAAAAGCAAGCTATAAGTGGCCAGTGGCACCCTGGATTGTGTACAGCACGCCACGTCCGGTGTACTAGTACCGAATCGATCTAAGAGATTGGTGCAACAGTTTCTTGGGATATTGCTATGATCCGGAACCCAGATGATGGTCATGTGAAGTAATTTAGAACAATTTAGAGGTAAGTGAAGCATTCTCAAAATCGTTCGCACCACTTTTGAGTTCAGAGAATAAATAGCAGTTTGGCTGCACGTGTAAATATATCTGTATTAGCACTGGATAGCATCCCATCAACTGCACCCCAGATTACTGCGACCTCGAGCGGGTTTGGGGTCTATTATATATCCGCGATAGGCATTCCCGTCGTAGGAGGCGTTTAAAATCTACAACCCAAAGATTCAAGGGCTCAAGCAAATCGTTTCTGCACCGGTAGGTCTAGTACCAGTGGGGACAAGTACCGGAGCATATCGGATTCAGTCTGTCAAAGAATTGCTCATATCCGATAAATTGCAGTGTTTTGGAGTTATAACAACAGTAACTGATCAGATCAGATCAATGTCGCTTTGAATTTTCTACACACACTAGCCTTCTGACAAAAAACTCCCCGTCCACCCTTCCCTAGCCATTTCGATCTATCCGTTAACCAGTTAACACTGTCCCTGCTTGAGTCATTCCCCCCTTCTTGCCGCGAGGGACCTACCCAGGATAAAATCGAAGCCGGCAAGATCGCTGGAGTGCCTGTACATACTTGGCAGGCAAGGTTGTAGCTGCGCCAAGTTCCCTACCGAATGATTCAGTGGAATGACCACGTCGAACCTTCTAGACGAGGTCATATTAAGTCACGCAAGTAACCGGAATAGTCGAAGAGCGTTTCCCTTACTAAACAAAAACAACCGCTGCGTAAGCGAGGCCATATGTCACGTAGGGATATTCTCTATAGATTACATTGGGCAAAGTGAATAGTTCATTGATGATACTGAGATATGGGATAATTGATCCCAGTACTCTTGCCACTTAAAAAAGATTCCATTTTAATTCATATTTTAAGTAAGGTCTATGTAAGAGTGAGTTAAAAGCAACTCCATCGTCAATTCCTCCTGCAATATCAGTTCTATATGTACATACCCAACAGTGAAACATTAACTATTCAAAAAAAACACTAGAACTTTATAACCCACCCCAAACTAGTTTAAAAAAGACAAAATTTGTGGCAACAAAAATTTTACTTTGTACAGAATACTGGAATTAAAGAAATCCCAGTGGAACTAATTTTTTGAAATTTTGTTGTTGTAACGACAGAAAAACTCCTCGAAGGTTTTGGGGAGTGTGGTCGAAATTGACTGTCCTTTGCCGAATATAAACCCGGTACGGTCCGGTACCCCCATGCAGTACTGCCGGACTGTCGTGGTGGCGATTTGGCGAACCTGTGGTCTTTTATAGGAGGGCCAAGTAGGCATCTAAATTCTTTTCACTAAAAAATTACTACAATTAAACTACGATTTTATTGGCATAATTTGAGCTATGTGGCAATTGATATCTCGTATGATATCGCCATGCTTAAAATAGCCTTTCCTTATATGGAGAAAAGACAGGTTAACTATTTGCCCAGCAGTGATGAACCGAACTAATCAGGAAACATAGTAATATACAATTAGAATTTGTAACGGTCAAAAATTTTAGACACACTGCTGAAATGTCCAGAATTGGAAAAATTCGAGTAGTGCTTTTTTTTTATTTTATTGTTTCAGACACCAGGGTTTGAACCTTTTAAATTGACCATGTGACTGCAGCACTCATATACTGTGACGGACTGCATTTAAATCATTTTCCCCTACCATAATTGAGCTAAATTTTTTTGGTCTATTTTGAACTAGTTTGGCATCTCGAAGAGCACTGCCACGTTAAAAAAAATATAGTTGCTTATATGAAAAAAAAACAGTTGGCTGACTATTTGGACTAGTTTTAAAGTAGTTTACAACTAGTTAAGCACATGGCCTAAAATAGCTAAAACAAAAAAAATTTACGAAAACACTTAGCAGAAATATTCCCCGCTACCAAAATATGCCAACAACAAAGCAATCGAGTGCAATATTCATAAATTTGTTCCTTTAACCACAGGCAAATCCCACTGAAAAGCTAAGACCATAAATAATATTGTAAATATGTAAGTATGTATGATCGATGTAAAAGCTTACAAATGCATACTATTTTTGCATAAATCAAAAGAATAGATGGAGTTTGTAGGATTTTGTACACGCACATGGGCGTAGGCAGTGGAGAGCACCAAAGTCGAATTCATCTATCAAACGATGAGAGACAGAAATCTTAAGGCATAATTGAATAGCGAGGGGTGAAGTTGAGTATACCTCTAGGTGCCAACAATTCCGCTCACCTTTGGATTAATGTTGTGGATGACCCAAATACTGCAAGATCTTGAGCTGCGTGCCCTACTGGGTGCCTACGTAGATGAGTTGGAAATACCTCCAGGGTAAGCTTTCTATGAACTCTGCCATCGAATGACGATTTACGTAGTGCAGGTGATCAATGACCCAATTGTTTGGCTGAGCTATGGATCTCAAAAATAAAACCAGTCACGAGATTCAAGATCTCAATGGTTAGACCTAGTAAGATACCTTGAGAGAATGGGATACAATTTTCAATCGCCTGGCTCCCACCATAAGTAGTATAATGAAAGGCAATCCAGAGCACTCTGACCTACATAAAACTATCTCAGCTCAGACAATTATACGGCTCTAGTACATGAAGTTCAAGTTGGTGGAAATGGAGAGAGATTTATGTGATCTATTTATTATGGAGAAGGCATATTTATCCAAACGCCATATATACTGAGAGAGAGCTCAAGGCCAAGTTCTATTGCCCCCGACAGACTAACGGTTTACTTGCATCCACAAATGTAAGTCGATTCGTCTGCTATCCTGGAAATCGACGAAGGAAGTGTTGGATGGATATGCCATGGTTAGAGCATCGGTGCAAAAACACAATGCCCAGTGATGACCACTGAAGTTCCTTGCTGCAGCTTTGTTTATATTGAGAAAAAAGTTAGTCCTTTTCGTAACTAAGCAAGCGGGATCTTGCTCGCTCCCATTTCGCTGGTCCATACGACGTTCGTATCCCTGAAATTAAACCCTTCAATATTTCTTGGAGATTACACATAGGTGCTACGATATCCATTTCAGAGGCTCCAACTCATCACAAACTTCAACCGATTCCACTCTATTACGCGATATTCACTTAGGTGGAGTATGGGGGGCTCCGTATGTGTCCGGAAGGACGATGATATGAATATATATTTTACAGAGTCTTCGATAATAGGAGTTGCCTTTTCAGTTTTTGAGCCGTCAATGTAGATCCTATACTACTGACTATTTATCTCTTGCCATTCATCTCTTAAAATGATATTGAATTCGCTTGCCATGGCTTTAAGTCAAAAACTTATTCTTCTTTTTTACTTTAAATGGTCATCTAACCGCCTGGGCGATTTTGACCGTCCCACATAGCTCGCCAGTCGTTTCTTCGTTGCGCCAACTGGCGCCAATTGGAAACACCGCGGGCTCGCAAATCGGTCTCCACTTGGTCCTTCCATCGGAGTGGTGGTCTCCCTCTTCCTCTGCTTCCACCGGCGGGTGCCGATAATAATACCTTCTGGGCTGGAGCATCTTCGCTCATATTAAAAGGTGTTCTGATCGTGTTTCCTCGCCCCGTCCATCGCATCTCTTGTATGGCGGTGATGTAAGCTTTTGCTTTTCTCAGGACCTCAACCAGTCGGGCAGCGGCACCTCCCCAATAAGGGACCGTACATTCCAGGTACATGCCCTTATCTCGTAATCCTTATTTCGTTTGCGGAACGTTGTTTTATGTGGTGGGTCCCAAACCCAACGCACAACCCGTTTCCCGCAAAAACTAGCGTGGGTTATTCCATGTCAATTGGACTTGGAATGACAAACACCTCGCGATTCGGACCACCTTGTCTTGACTTTTTTCTCTACGTTGAGGTTCTGGGATTCTTACAGTAATCCCGAAATACTTAATCCCTAAGAGAAAGTATAAGCTTTCTGTCACCACTCAAGAATGATGAGAGCTCAAATATCCTTTCCGCCTAGCTAAAAGGATCCATATCCATTTCACTTGGATTGACAGACACCTCACGATTCGGACCACCTAGTCAGCAATATTACGGTCCTCTGAAGTATGTCAAGCAAAGCGTAGGCTTCGAATCGGTGGTCTAATGATTCAAGCACTTAGAGCGTGTGGTTACGACCCCTAACCAAAGGAGGGAGTTATGTAATCCTCTTGGCTGCGCTCATACTAGTTAGACAAAAAATCTAACAGGGACAATTTGCTATGAAAAATATGTTTGGCTGAACTTCACCAAGTGCTGTCGTTACTATTGTTGCTCTCTTGGTGCTGTTGTCTTTGGTAGTGGCAACAATGATATATTGACTTTCGGCAAGCGACTGTGTAACGGCGAACTTTCGAACTATGCAACAAATGGTTGTATACGTTCCATTGCTGCTTGGTGCAAGGCAAACCAAAGGAAGGCTAGAGGAAGTCAGAGCAGGAAGATCCTTATGAATGCTACCAGCGACCAACTAACCATTCCTTTGGTGACACGGTACATAATAAATTGTTAAGTAAATAGAAGCTAAATTGGGAAATATATAACTTAAACAAAATGTAATAAAGGCGAAGAAGGACAGCACAGTGCATTGACATAATGGGAGCTGGTAAATTGCAATGTAGAATCATAAATTTTGTATGCAATTTGTTTCTTAAGCTATTAGAGACAGGCACGACGTGGATACAATTCGATATAAATTTATGGTTTTAAGAATTTCCAAACAGAAAGATTCTCCTAGAGCTCGATAAAACTGAACTGAAGCGAGTCTCATACCCAGGCGAATTTTTTCTAGCACTATCAGGTCCATTTCATTCAACGTTCAGTAAAATACTTGGAGAACTCTTGGCATAGTGAACTACTCGTAATGGTCAGCAGCAACTGGGGTAATAAATCGATCTATAAATCAACCATGTTAACTTATAAGGGCGACAGCATGGTGGGCAGCCCAGATCATATAATTCAGTATTGCTACTTTGCTCATATGTATGTGACGCTCTGCTTTTGTGGGTGTGTGTATGCAAGTTCTTTTTTTGATTGTTACTGTTCGGTAATCGTGCCTAAACACGATGAATGCTACCAATCGGCAAAAGACAAAGGCAAGCGTTTATCATAAATATACACAGTGTTTACAAAAACAAAATAAGTGATCATTCATGTTAAATTTATTTTAGGTCAGAGTACTCAAGCTGGTAATTAACTTGTTTTGTTTGTGTAATATTTTTGGTTATACTTATGGAAGAAAATGCAAAAAAAATTTAAAAAATTAATTAATACAACGTAAACTAAAATAAAATAAAATAAAATAAAATAAAATAAAATAAAACAGATCTGTCAAAAAATCCATCATGATCACACTACTAACTGCCAGATGGCGGGGTTTGTTCATGCATATGGTAAAGAAGAATAGAACTAGGAGTTTAGGTGACATCAAAACCAGCGTATTGTTAGCTTAATGGTTAGCAATGCGTGCCAAAATTTCTCTGATGAGTGAAGTCTAGCAGCTTCCGAAATGGATCTATAAGAAAAGCTATGGCAGTTGTCTCTAAACATTTTTCCTACTCTATTCAATAATAAAACTTTTAATAATTAATTAAAAATGATTATTAAAAAATAAAAACAATAATAATTTTCATAAAAACTCAAAAAGTGAAAAATTATTATTCTTGGCCTTGAGCTCGTTTCATGAATACTTGAAAATAAAATTAAATTAAATTTAATTTAATTTAATTTAATTTAATTAAAATAAAATAAAATAAGATAAAATAAAACAGAGTAAAATTAAATTAAATTAAATTAAAATAAAATAAATTAAATTAAAATAAATTAAATTAAATTAAATTAAATTAAATTAAATTAAATTAGATTAAAAAAAAATTAATTATATTAAATTAATTAAAGGGAACTATGATAACGAAAAAGGGATACAAGGAAAGAAAATGAAAGGAAAGGAAAGGGAACGAAGGATCAGCAAGAAAAGGAAACCATAAAACATAATACCGTAAAATAAAATAAAAATAGGGGCTGTTTAAAGACGAGAAAAGGAATAAAATTAAAATATATTAAAGGAAAGGAACAGCATAGAAAAGAAAGACGGAAAAGAAAGGTGTAGTTAATAACTAAAATAAAATAAAGTTTTATTGTTGAACTCAACCACTGGGCGATGTCTAATTTAATTAAATTTAAACATTCGGAGGTTCAAAAATGGACTCATACAAACAAAATCCGTAATAAGCAATAATAATGCCTAAAAATGAATATAAATAGGAGTGTAGCTGCCAAAAAAACATCGTTCTAATAGCCTAATAGTTGACATAGCGTGCCAAAATTTTCTTAGAAGAAGTGTAGCAGATTCCGAAATGGATATTTTTTCTATTCAAATAAAAGCTTGACATGATATAAATAGATAATTTGGTTACGTTGAGTTCAATGGTGCTAACCATTTTGCGAAGTTAGTTCGAAAAAAATTATTTTTTCTTTTATAAAACCCAAGAGAAAAAAATTATTTTTTTTAGCTAACATTTTAAAACGGTTCACACCATTGAATTCAAAGTATTCCTTAAAAATTTATTTGATGCCACTATATCAATCCACAAAGCAAACTTGGTGATTACTTGTATAACCCTATTTAGCTTATTTTAAATAGCGAAGGGATGAATGCTACACGGCTCAAAATTTGAGCCTAAATTTTCAACTTTTCTGGGCTACATATATGGCCAAACTAAATTTGGTTTAGAATTTATATTATGCCAGTTTTCAAGAAAATGAGCGTGAAGAAAAGTGATTCAATTTTAAACCAGAAATGTCTTAACAATAAAAAAAAAACGAATCCTAAGGCTACGCTCCCACTGCCACCGAATTTTCACACATGCACACATATGTAATGTGCTCATCCGATGTAAAAAAAATCAAATAAGGAATTCTAAGTTCGGGTGGAACCCAACATTATATACCTAGTAGTGATCTATTATGGCATACCAATTTCCGCAGGCCTATTTTAATAATTTTCAGTTCGTATTATAAAGCCAGCTGATTGTTTTCAATAAAAACACTTCTGTTATGAGTTTTGAGGCGAAAATTAATTTTAAAAAAATATAAATGTATGGCGCGATATACAACAGGTATATCATCATAAACCTCCTAAGAGATTTTTGCGCCGAGCTTCCCTTCCAATTTGTGGTGTGCCGTTTTGAATTTTTTCCTACAAATTGGCGGGACCTACAGATTTTTGCCGACTTCGAACGGCATTTACAAAGGAGATGAATTTTTGCTGAAGAGCCGACCATGGCAGAAAGACACTCGAAAAGTTTGCCATACCACTGCCGAGGGGCGACCCCGTTTTGAAAAACTTTTTCAAACCACTTTTGATGTTACCTGTCCTAGGACTCGAGCCTTAGAGCTTCGTTGTGGTAGGCCGACAACACTACCGCCACACCACGGCAGCCGCCATTAATTTATTTGTATATAAATAGCTTACCTACCAACAACTGCTAACAACATTTTTTCAAAATTCCAACACATGCACATTTTATGTTTGAAAAATTTGCGTTCAAATAGACAGACGGACGGGGATACGGACATGGCTAAATCGATTCAGCACATCGTCATTCTTATTTCAGTATACTTATTGATGGGACCATCTCTTCTTCTTCTCCTACTTACAAACATTTCATGTTCATTAAAGGTATGAAAATCAAAAAAGATATATAACTTCGCTATTGCAGTGTGGAATAAACAACTTGCCAGGATATTGGATATTTTACTTAAGTGTCATCCGATTTGCTTAATTTTTGGCAGAAGTATACAACATACTATTGAGAAGCAGCTGACCAATTTTGATTGAAATATCTAGTTCAAAGTACAAGCAAACGCCTTTGAAAATAACAGAATTTTTATGCTGAAAAGTGGGTGGCGCCACGCCTACTTCCCCAAACTCCACAACATTTTTGTGCGGCCGAGTTGTTCTTAAAAAGCTTATTATGTGTGCAAGATCTTATTGATATAGCTTGCATGGTTATAAAAATATCGCGTTTTACATTTTACAAAAAATTTTTCAGAACTATGTTAAAAGCTGGGCGTGACCGTTGACCGATTTCGCCCATTTTTACAACAAACATTTATCTTTATATGTACAACATTTTCGTTTCGATAAATCGATTTTTGCCGAAGTTATGGCATAAAAAGTTTTGTGGAATAATCCACTATAAAATATGCGGGGCAACGCCCATTTTCAAAAATTTATATTTTTCGACTTTCTTTGTTCATGGACACTTTGATACTGAAATAGAAATGATATAAAGCTTAATATATCTATAATCCTTTTCTAAATCTTTCATATAAAAGTGGGCGTAGACCTTAACCGATTTCGCCCATTTTTTCGGAAACATACCTTGTATTAATATAAATACGAGTATGTGTGCTAAATTTCGTTTCGATATCTTGAACGGGTTTTAATTTATGATTATTATTATTTCTAAATTTGACTTAGTCAAAAGTGGGCGGTGCCACACCCATTTTCAAAAATTTCTTGAAAATTTTATTTTCCGCCTTAACGTTAATCTGCATACCAAATTTCATCCTTATAAATGTATTATGTACTGAATAATCACTTTTTTTGTATTTTCGAAAATATTCTATATTAACTCTTTCCGGGGCACTGAAAGAAATCGCTAAAAATTAAACACAAAGATTATTTTATTTCATTTATTTAAGACATTTAGTGAAGAAAATGTAAAAAAAAAAGTTTTATCCTTGCAGGATTTTGCACAAGGATGTGGTACGATTTTTATACCATCGCGCATAGAATGCGAGGATTACTTATGAAACTCATTGAAGCAAGTTTTTGTTTTGCTGAGGCAAAGTGGCACATTACAAGTGGAGCACATCCAGTGAGTCCTTCTTTGGTGGCTTGTCGTGCTGCAGTACGCACATCTACGTAAGGTTGATCTGACTGGTTGGTGCGATGACGAGGATCGTAGGCTTGGATCTACATAGGGTTTGTATTTCTTTATGCGGACTGTAGCTTGCTTTTTATTTTTGGTTCCAAGAGTAGGTGGTGACGCTGAACTGCATAGTATTGAAATCAAATCAAGTTTAAAGTCGCTATCATAAACTTCTCGTGAATTATGGGCTCTGCTACACTCTAGTTTTTCGCTCTCAACAATTCCCACATCCTCATTGTCATCTTCAACGATGGAATTAAAGAGTTCCTGCAAGTTTTCTTCATCGAATACTTCAACGTCATCAACAATTGGATCAGTATCCGAAGGAATCTCTGCTAAATCAATTTCATCATCGATAGCTTCCAATATTTTGCATATATCACCCTTCTTAAATTGTTTAGCCTTTGTCATTCAAGTACGTATATAATGCGCGGTGGTATACTTTTTATACCAGCAACTTTAAACACTTTCCACGCTAACACTTTTGTTTATTTTTATTCCACTGGCTGAGTAATTAATTCAAAACACTTTATTTTTCTTAAATTGCAGGAAACCGATGCTGCACGTGCTTTTATTTACAAAATATGATAAATTCCGTGGTGTGAAGGTAGTGTTGCCGGCCTACCACACCGAAGGTCCATGGTTCGAGCCCTGGTACAGGTAACATCAAAAGTGATTTGAAAAAAGTTTTTCAAAACGGGGTCGCCCCTCGGCAGTGGTTTGGCAAACTCTCCGAGTGTATTTCTGCCATGACAGGCTTCTCAGCAAAAATTCGTCTGCTTTGTAGATGCCGTTCGGAGTCGGCAAAAAACTGTAGGTCCCACCAATTTGTAGGGAAAATTCAAATCGGCACACCACAAATTGGAAGAGAAGCTTGGCGCAAAAATCTCTTAGGAGGTTTATGATGATATACCTGTTGTATATCGCGCCATAGAGAGAGAGAGATAAATTCTGAGTAACACTTCAATACTTCACTATTTTACTCATTTTGTACATAAAAAACATATATATGTATCGCTTTCACACACTTGTTATATTTTTTTTTAGAAAATATAAGCTTAAATTTGCCTGTATGAGTGGTAAAAGAAGTATACCAATGCGCATAAAATGCAGGAAAAATATTTTAATAAGTGGTATAAATTTCATACCACCGCCCCGGAAAGAGTTAAAAAAGTGGGCGTGGCTATCATCCGATTTCGGCCATTTTAAATAGCGCTCGGAGATGAGTGCCAAGGAACCTGCATACCAAATTTCATTAAGATATCTTAAAATTAGCTGATGTTATCGAGTTTACAGACTAAGTCCGTCTCAATCAACTTCTATTCCATTCCTGAACACTTTGCAACAAATAGATACATTAATCTATATCTTTATAGATTCGTTTATGTCCCACGGTTAGGCTAACAAAATTAATATTCTCTGGAAGCTATGCACAGCTGAATATAAAAACAAGTAAACCAAAGGATAGAGAAATAACCGAAGCAAAAAGCTAATAAAAATAAATGTTGCAATTCAACTACTAATTATAAGCCAGAGAAACTTTCCACTAGAAATGCGAAGTCAACAAAATGTTACCATGTTAGGATTAATTTCGAAAGCACTGGTCGAACGATTGAGTGGCGGCGGAGGGGGGAAGAGGGACAAAGACAAAGTTTCAGCATGTAGATTTTGTGTAAACAAATGTTTTTCTTTGCTAGACTTCTGGGATGAGGTAGACGAATTGCAATTTTACGCTTTGCAACAATGAAAATGAAAACAAAAAAGTAAAAAATTAAAATTTCTGCGAAGCCACTTAGCAAAACAAACATTGTATATACGTATGTGCAAACAAAGGCGTAAAAAGATGGCGGGTTTGGGTAGGGTCGCTACCTCCTACTTTCACATGCTAGAAAATCATAATTCTGCTTTGAAAGCCTATCTATCGCATTAACGCAATTCATGGATAACTTATCTGGGTGCACATTTTTGTCGTTGTCTCAAAAACTGGTTGAGATACCGACTGGTAACCAAATCTTTATTAAAGAATTTAATCGATTTTCATATGTAATTTCATTTTTAAGCACCCTGGTCCACATTTTCGTCAAAACTCCTAAGAGCCCAATTAGTGTCTTAAAGAGATCAAAAAGGCCATTGTTATGGAATCTGTTTGCAAAACAACAAGTGCCTAGAAGTATGCAACCTTTCAGACCTCAAACCTTACACCGAGAAGCATTTTCAACATGGTTAAAAACTGAACCTCTCCGAACAAAATTACCCACTTTTAAATCCACGTTTTTAGTACGCGTGACACACACTTCATTCAGATTTTTATCAATAGGTGGTTGGCAGCGTGTTGTAAAGTACCCATATCAGGAGCTCCAAGTCAAGATAAATGGAGACACACAACTTCTCTTTCCTCATGGAGGAAGGGGTTACATGGTCTAGAAGGTTGCACTGGTCATACTAAATCGCTAACGGTTTCCTTCTACCAACTTCGATATAAAATATCTGACTGATTGTGAAAGATTGAAGTTCAGCTTAAGATTGTAGATTTTCATTTAAAAGTAAATGCAAGCTAAGCAAACAGATCTCAGCAAATATGAGCCAACAGCAATAAATGCTTATTCTCCTACGAATTGCATATAGTGATGTTCGGGTACGAGTAACAGTGAGTATAAAGACGAGTACTCTGCTCAAGTACCGAGTTTTTTGTACCAGCACAAGTGCAGGTATCGAGTACGTGAGCTCAGAATCGAACTCGCACGTCATCGCTTACCAAACTTTTAGCTTTGTTAATTCCAAAAAAATTTTTTTTTTAATTTTCCAAAATTTACCCATTTTGCGTTCCCCTACAAAATGTTAACTAAGATCCGCCCAATTTGGTAATGTTCATTAATATTTCGTTCATGAATGATTTTAGATTTTTTTTTCACATTGGTCATTTTTCGTTCCACTTATTGACGTTCCGCTCGAAAAAATTTACAAAACAGAATCCAATTTTAATTCAACATTTTTCTGCAGGTATTTTCTATAATCGTCTTATGGTGATTTCTTTTCAATCAAAAAATTCTTTCTTGGAAATAAATGCGTTTGCGGCCGACATATTCGAGGACGTTTTATTCTAAGGGACGAGTAATGTTTGTTTATATTCGGGAGATTATTAAATTCATTCGCCTAAAGGTGGTATGTAACGGCATAAACGAATCGAGATAGATATTGACAAAATGTTCAGGAAGAAAAAAGAAACTGATTAAGCCATGTCCGTCCGTCCGTGCGTCTGTTAACACGATAACTTGGCTAAATTTTGAGATATCTTAATGAAATTTGGTAGGCAGATTCCTCCTAGCGCTATTTAAAATGGGCGCAATCAGATGATAGCCACGTCCACCTTTTTATATATAGAATATTTTTGAAAATACAAAAAACGTGATTATTCAGAACATAATACACCTATAAGGATAAAATGTGGTGTGTATATTAGCATTAAGGCAGAGAACAAATTTTTCAAGAAATTTTTGAAAATGGGTGTGGCACCGCCCACTTTGGATTAAATCAAATTTAGAAATAATAATAATCATAAATCAAACACCGTTTAAGATATAGAAACGAAACTCAACACACATATTTATATTAATACAAGGTATGTTCCGGAAAAAAATGCGTTAAGGTCCACGCCCACTTTTATATGAAATATTTTGAAGAGGATCGTAGATATATTAAATAGGCAATAACTTTGCGTACAAAAGCTTTATATAATTTCTATTTCACTTTCAAAGTGTCCATGAACGAAGAAAGTCGAAAAATATAAATTTTTCAAAATGGGCGTTGCCCCGCCCCTTTTATAGTGGATTATTCCACAAAACTTTTTATGCCATAACTTCGGCAAACATTGATTTATTGAAACGATATTTGTCGAAAATGTTATACATATAAAGATAAATGTTTGTTGTAAAAGTGGACGAAATTGGTTAAGGAGCACGCCTAGTTTTTTAACATAGTTCTGAAGATTTTGTTTGTAAAATTTAAGACCCGATATTTCTATAACCATGCAAGCTATAGCAATAAGATCTTGTACACATAATAAGCTTTTCAGCAAAACTCAACCGCAAACAAATTTTTTAATTTTGGCCGACCACTTTTCAGCATACAAATTCTGCTATTTTCAAAGGTGAGTGCTTGTACTTTGAACTAGATATTTCAATCAAAATTGGTCAGCTGCTTCTTAATAGTATGCAGTATACTCCTGCAAATCGGATAACACACAAGCAAAATATTCGGGCAAGTAGTTAATAGCCCACTGCAATAGCGAAGTTATATATCTTGTTTGACTTTCATACCTTCCATGAACATGAAATGTTTGTAAGTATGAGAAGAAGAAGAGATGTTCTTATCAATAAGTAAACTGAAATAGTTAGGACGATGAGCTGACTCGATTTAGCCATGTCCGTCTCTCCGTCCGTCTGTCTGTCTGTCCGTTTGTCTATTTGAACTCAAAATGTTTCAAACATAAAATGTGCATGTATTGGTATTTTGTGCTTAGGAGTTGTTGGTAGGTAAGCTATTTTTGCCGGCCTACCACAACGAAGCTCCAAGGTTCGAGTCCTAGGACATCAAAAGTGGTTTGAAAAAGTTTTTGAAAACGGGGTCGCCCCTCGGCTGTGGTTTGGCAAACTCTTCGAATCTCTCTGCCATGCAAGGCTTTTCAGCAAAAATTCATCTCCTTTGTAGATGCCGTTCGGAGTCGGCAAAAAACTGTAGGTCCCACCAATTTGTAGGAAAATATTCAAAACGGCACACCACAAATTGGAAAGGAAGCTCGGCGCAAAAATCTCTTAGGAGGTTTATGATGATATACCTGTTGTATATCGCGCCATACATTTATATTTTTTTAAAATTAATTTTCGCCTCAAAACTCATAACAGAAGTGTTTTTATTGAAAACAATCAGCTGGCTTTATAATACGAACTGAAAATTATTAAAATAGGCCTGCGGAAATTGGTATGCCATAATAGATCACTACTAGGTATATAATGTTGGGTTCCACCCGAACTTAGAATTCCTTATTTGATTTTTTTTACATCGGATGAGCACATTACATGTGTGTGCATGTGTGAAAATTCGGTGGCAGTGGGAGAGTAGCCTTAGGATTCGTTTTCACACGTCGTTGAATAAGTACGATACCAGTAGTTTTCGAGTACTTAACCTCGATACTTTTTTGGAATCTATTCCTTCTCCCGAAAATTTAAATACGTACAGCAACACTAACTGCATATGTATGCATAAATAATTTTACGCACGCACACACACATAATTATGTAGTAGACTAGAAACCCCCGCCAGACGCCAAGGGAAGCTACTAAATTAAAATGGTAAAGGTAAATGAAATAAATTTTAGGTTACTAAACAAATAACCTTCATATAACAAAGTCGACTTATTGCCGCAAAGCGTAAAATTCTCTTACACACTCACGTATGCATACATACACACACATACATATGGCTTTACTTAGCAAATCGTTCTCAAGGCGCTACTTTGCTTGCTGTTGAACGTTTCGTCCGGAAAGGTAAGGATTTGTCTCTGGCAGAATTGATTAGCCACTGACGTTGCAGGAAGGGGCGCATTACGTGCATGGACAAGAAGAAGCACACGGTAGTTCATTTATATTAATCATTAAATTGTGTTGAAAGAAAATGGAATTTGAGAGTAATTCACTGGAAGATGAAAGCATATTAGATGAACTAATTTGGTGAATTTATAAGACAGATGATGGCTTCACTCATAATAATAATGATATTAGATTTGTCATTCCAAATTTAAATTTGAAGTTTTTTAAACCAAGCTTCATCTGCAACTCGGTAAAGTGATAGCCACGAAGACTTCATCGAGGCTTTGCTGATAAACGCTCGCGGTTTTTCAGAGGAGCTGTGAAATGTCTATGTGCTAAAAGAGGGGACCGCAGTAGCTTATTACCTGTACTTGGCCTACCAGAGGAATGATTGGTTCGGCCTCAATCCCTTACATAAACGGAATGCTATGAATTTTACTCCACCACATCCATGAAAGGAGATGCCGATTAATGAACGCCAGTAGAATAGTGCTAGTGGGGTTGAAGCCCCGAACTTACAGTTATGATGTACAAAGCAGTTATTCGCCTGACCCTAACCAATGGTGTGCTCGAAGTCACTCAAGGTGAGCTACATTCAGAGGGAAAGTTCAGCGATCTGCGTGTGGGGCAATCACAGATATTATTAGATCTTACTTTCAAGAGGCTCTGAAAGTGATAAGCAACATGCCGTTGATCGATGTCTGTATCAAGGAAACGTCATCGCAGAGCGCAATTGGACTTCAGGAACTGGGATTCTGTAAAGAGCGCACATACGGGTACAGCTGTGTTTTTCTAGGACAGTAGTCGGTACAAAGGAAGGGCTGAGAAGATGGGGAAATTCGCTAAGAAATTCGACATTTCAAATTTTAGGGGCAGATCCTAAATTGCCTTTGGCGGAGGAGAGGGAATCTTTTGAAAATCCCCGTTCAGGTATTTATCAATGCGTCTCCCGGACTCAGCAAGTGTATCCCAATCACAGATATATGCTAATCAGGAGACATACAGGGCATTACTGCGTGCGGCCATCATCAGTTATTAGGTAGTAATCTTCTTCTCTGATTACAAAGCTCAACTTCGGGCTCTAGGACCCGCAACGATAAGCTTGAGTCTGGTTGATCAGTGGAGAGACCTTCAACCTGGCATGCCGACATATCGTTTCTCTAACATGATCGCCAGGTAATCGTAGCATACAGGGAACCGAAGCGAAGGAGGTCCAGCATCACTCGGATTTATCAGAGGCAGTAACTCTCAGTACTGGCTTATAGAGGCTTATAATAAGTAAAGGCGGTTGTGTAGGAGTCTGAGGCCCTCCAGAGAACAGTTTTGGAGGTCCAACTTTAGGACGCTCACTGTGGAATGTACTAATGTCGAGCTAATTGTTGAAATGCAAGTCAGATCTTGCGTGATCTACGAAAGTGGCCATGTAAAAGAGAGGAAAGAACGAACATCTCGTCACAATCTGCATATGAGGATCAAGTCGGCATCCCGAGAAGAGAAGTTCGATATTCAACACAAACTTAAAGCAGTTTGAGAACATAATCTAAGCAGTTGTGAAAGTGGGGGATCGCAAAGATATCGCTAATACATGGATATAGGTCCTTACAGCTCTCCCTGAACAATCTCCTTTCTCAAATTCTTCCATCACCGATGAGCAAGGTGAGACGATCCAGGAAGGTCGATGGCTTGAAGTAATTTCGTTAGCTTAACAGTGGTGCTGGTACCCGAAATCTACTAGTACCGAGCGGACTAGGTTCTTAATAAACAATGGACTTTCAATTCCACTGCACTGCTTAAAACTTTCGGGTAGTGTTGTGGGCGTTATATGAACAAAAATATCCAACGTCCATTTCTGGTCTCCAGTTTATGAAGTTCTCTATGTTTTTATGTACGTCGTCCGGCTGTAATTCTTTCATCAAAATAGTTTAGTAAGAAATTGTTACTGTCTCAACCGATGCAAAGCCAATGTTATCTGTAGCAAATTCTTCCTCACTTCGAATTCAGCCTAATATATTTGGTAGTTTAAGAAAAAGAAGAGGGTAATAATACTCAAGCTTGTTCATGAATGAACACATCGCTAAAGATCAAGAGGGAGGAGGAGGGACGCATTATGAAATGACAAACTTGATAGTTTAATATTGGAACTTAATTGTGAGCTATGAAATATTTGGGAAATGTCTTTGGCCTTGTATAAGTATGTGGATAAAAATATAAAAAATAAGTCATTGGTGCTATATATAAATCCGAGGAGATGCAAAGCAGTTGAGAAGCCTTCCATGGTAGAAATACACTCAGAGAGTTTGCCAAAACCCTACCGAGGGCCGACCCCGTTTTGAAAGAACTTTTCCAAATCACTTTTAATGCTACCTGTCCCAGGGCTCGAACCTAGGATCTTCAGTGTGATAGGACAGCAACACTAACGCCACACCACGGTGGTCAGCGATTATATACTGAGATATGTGGCATATATGCAATCATCTTTTGTTGAAGTATCGGTATTTTAATTTAATTAGCTGTAAGCTAATAAATACGGATTACTTTTAATCATTTTATGGGCATTGTGGTGAGTAATGAAACCCACTTACATACATAGCACCATCCATACATGCTCATATACCACTACTTCTCCGCATGTGTATGTGTAAGTTAGTATTAGGTCATTCAATCCCGCGATTACGATTATAGGTACCTCATGGTCCCGAACACTAAAGGCCTTACATCTGCGGTGTTTACAGTGAAAATTTATTTCGTGACCTACACTTTTTTATAGATATTGTAGTTCAGCATATCAAAATCTAGGACAGACTTGATTTTTAAGAAAGAAAATATTTTTTTTTTTTAAACTAAAAAAACGACAAAAATTATGTTTTTTCAAAACCGTTTTTTTTTGTTTTGAAATTTTTACTAATATATCGAAGGCTGAGTGGAAGCTCACCTTATTTCAAAATATTTTTCAAAAACGCCGTATCTCAGAATTTCTTTAAAGAATGCCCCCGCTCAAAATTTTTTTCAATTTCAGAATGAGTTTCAAAAGCACCCTATCTGAACAAAAATGTAATACATTTTTAGCCGATATAGGGCGGTTTTGAATAAAATTCTCAGATAGGGCGTTGTTGAAACAAATTTTGAGATAGGGCGTTTTTGAATCAAATTCTGAAACAGAACGTTATTTAAACAAATTGTGATATATGGCGTTTTTGGAAAACATTTTGAAATAGGGTGATCTTCCACTTAGCCGTCGATTTTTTCTCATATCGGCAAATGATTGAGCTTTCAGGCACGTTTTGTTTGATCGATCTAGCTTTTACCGCTGTAAAGAAATTTGATTTTGAGACGACAACTATTTCCAAAGTGAGCCATAGTTCGACTTTTTACAAGACATTTAACGCAAAAGATCTGACAAAAATTTTGACAATCAAAGCTATATTTATTGCAAGCTAGGAATGCCATTTTTTTCTGAATTTTTAAATTAAATCTTACAATTGCAGGATTCCAGTAATAGTTCCGGGATTTGCGTACTCCTTTAGCTTGATAAAAGGTAAGCAGTTGTTACAGAAACTCTCTTAATTTAAAACAAATAACAAATAACTAGGTGGACCCGTGCGCGCCTTGCGCAAAAAAAACACAAAAATGGTTTGAAACCTTCTATTAGTCCAGGTCCAGGATTTTTCAAACCTTTTTCTCAAATTATAAAAAAAGATTTTCAGCTACACTTGTTGTGAGACCACAAAAAATTATACAAATATGCGCAAACAGCTATTTGAAATTCCACCACTTATATTACATTCACATTGAGCCATAAACTTGAGTTGATTGACAACATCAATATGAATTAACTCAAAAAATGTTCCTTTAACTCGAGTTTATGACCCAGTGTGAACGCAGTCTTATTCACTTATTTTAGCAATTTTCAAGTGTAGATGGCGCGTTCGCCTTTAATTATTCTAGCACTGTTCAGTCTTAGTATTCAAATGTAGATGGCGCGTGGCATGTGGGTGTCACAGTCACAATAACGTTGCAGTACAAATTGATTTTTTTGTGCATTCACAATCGTTTATTTTAAAGAATTTATTTTTATAAAATACACTTAAACAAAAGCACTCCGCTAATTAAAACATGGTTTTGCATGTAGAGCTAACCCCACCTTTAAAACGATACCTTATTTATTAATATTGGTTCCAAATGAGAGCAGAAAATTAGGAAATAACACAAAAAGACCTTACAGAAATAATATATATGATTGGATTTTCAACATGTCTTTTTTTTCGTTTAAAACGAGATTTGTGGCATTAAAAACAAAAAAAAATCAAATAGCTACATACGAGGTGTGTTCAAAACGTATCGCGAATTTTGAATTTTCGCTGGTTACGTATATTCGAATTTCGAATTTTTTGTGGCGTTATGTTGGTACTCATGTCTCTCACTTATGCCGACAAGCTCGGCCATTTTGAATGTTCATTTAATTGTTGACATCTGCTTTTGCTTGTGTTTTGGATCGTCTTAGATTTTTACCTATTCAAAAAAATGGATCAAAGAACCTGTATCAAATTTTGTGTGAAAAACGAAATTAAGTGCGCGGATGCATTCCGAATGTTGACTGTGGCATACGGAGAAGCTACCTTGGACCGAAGCAACGTTTATCGGTGGTACAAAATGTTCTCAGAAGGCCGAGAAGATGTGCAAAGAAGAACAAAAATTGGCTTTTGCACCACGATAACGCCCCTGCTCACGCATCGTTGCTTGTGCGCGACTTTTTGGCCAAAAACAACACACTAATGATGCCGCAGCCACCGTATTCCCCAGATCTGGCACCCTGTGACTTTTTCTTGTTCCCTAAACTGAAGAGGCCCATGAAAGGACGACGTTACGCTTCTCTTGACGAGATAAAGACGGCATCGAAGGAGGAGCTGAACAAGATACAAAAAAATAATTTTTTGAAGTGCTTCGAAGATTGGAAAAACCGTTGGCACAAGTGTATAATATCTCATGGGGATTACTTTGAAGGGGACAAAATAGATATTCATGAATAAATAAATAATTTTTGAAAAAACACAAAATTCGCGATACTTTTTGAACACACCTCGTATACCCAAAAAAAATGTATTCAAAAGATTTATTACGCACTCATTTATGTTAAAATAGTAAAATCTCTACATGTCATAAAATAATAACAGGTTAATGCCTATCCAACACAGATATTCAATAAAAATGTGTAGCAGCGGTAGTTATTAAGTCAAAATATTTACAAAGCAACAGTTTTGAAAAATTGTGTCTTTCTGTCTGTATGTTTGAGCGCATCCCTGAAAAACTGCTGAATGAAATTTAATGCAAGTTAGCTGCTGCATTATTATAAATATATATTAAAATTTACAATTACTCTTATTTGGACAACTCTACCGGTTTAGGAATTATCGCCCAATATGTAGACCAGAGGTGGCGCAAAATGTGCTAGTACAATATGGGTATCAAACGAAAGGTACAATTGAGTGCTGCAATGTGGTTAATTTCAATAAATCATTTGGTGTCCGAGATGTAATGACTAAAGCGCACTTAGTCCATAAAAAATTGTGACCGGGTTTTCCAGTCATATATACAAATTAGTCAACTATAGCTAAAGTGTAGAATTACGCCCACTTTTTTAAAGCATCACTTTATAGATATATTTGTTAAATGTAAACACAAATTATAAGCCCGTATCAAAGTTACTGGACTTAGTTCTGTTAAATTCGAAGGCGATTTTTGATTATTTTATTAAGATATGTATTTTAATAAAATTGGGTGAACGTACTACGGTTACCATAGAGTATATTCATGGCAACAAGTAGGACAGAAAATCTGTTGACAACCACTCCCACTTACTTTCATATATGTATGTATATAAAGGATGGATGCTATTTACAAATTTTACATTTTTGAACCAACTAAGTATCTCCGTCTAACTCTATATCCGTTACCTCTCCAAAGTTTTCTTTAGTCTCTCACTCTCCTTTTTTAATTTCCCAAGGAATCAAAAAATAACTCTCCAAATTTTTATGTTTTGCGGGGTCTATGATTAAGTTGAGGTTCATAGAAAATTTTAAGCCCTGTATTCTTCAATTCAGTGGGTCAACTGAAGTTAACTGTAAGCAAAAACCTTGCTTATGTTATTTCCAAGAACCCTGTGAACTGTCATTTTAATCGCCTGAGTAACTTTCAACTGTTGCACGCACAAAGAAAACTTAAACATATTTTTTTATGGTATAAAGATTTTGATAAGAGTACTATACGAAATATGCTGTGAATCGCAGTTTGGGCCTCTATCTTAATTCGCTAAAATTGTTTTTGCTCTGTACTTATTTTTATTGATCCTTCATGAAACCTGAGAAAAGCACAGTATTCTGGGAGTAAAACTTTTTGAATCCCGACATACCGGTATCATTCAAAGGCTTCAGACCGGAATGCACTAGTTCAAGAAAATCGATCAATTTACCAAATACAATCAAATAAGCCTACTTGTGTGTGTATGAGTGTATATGTGTTGACACTTACTATTCCTCCACCTCCAACTCATCATCGTCATCATCCTCCAAATTCGGATCATCATCCATATCCTTAAAATCATTAACGCTTGGCCGTCGATTGGCGTTCGGTTGTACACGTCGCCCAACACCTTGCCTCTCGTCTTCCTCGTCATCGGTGTCGATTTCGATTTCTTCGACATCGCGACGGTTGCCATAGTACTCGGGCATTTTATTTTATTTTTTGAATTGGTTTTAAAAAAAAGTGTTCAGTAAGCGAAAATTTGAGTGTTTCGATAAAGTTTACGATATTTAAACTTTTATATAACGTTGCAGATTGTTTTTAGTTAATGAGAATGTTACGTTCTTTAAAGAGTTGATATAATCTTTGGATTCTTTTTACTTGACTCACAACTTGAATCTGACAATTATAAAACACTATCCCCCACATTCATAAAAAATAAAACTGGTTTATAAAGCTTTTTAAACTAATATTTCCATACGAATTTTAAAATATAAGAGCTTTATAAACCTTCTTTATTTTTTATGAATATGGGGGTATATTTTTTTAATTGTATTTTTGAAATAAATTTCTTATTAATTCTAAAGTTTTCTTTTTTACTTTGTTAGCAGGTTATCGAATTTGGTTTAGGTGTTTATTTTCTATTCTGAGGAAAATCAGAAATCTGTATATATTTATATTTAATTTTATTTATTGACAAAATAAATAAGCAGAATTAGATCATAGATACTCTTTTTTTTTGTTTGAAAAGAAGTTTGTGTTTCTTTTAATTAATTGCTTCAAAATTTTATAACTTATAAGTATTTTTTGTTTATATTTTGAAAATTTTACAACTTTTCTGTTGCTTTTGAAACACTTTTCAGTTATTATTTTTCAAAATTTTGTTACAATGTTTATTTAAATCGAGAATTAATACCTTACCCTTTGATCCTCACACATTTATTCAATTTTATAACAAATTGTTCAGTTTTTTTTAATATTTTTTGCCTTTAAACATTTTTTTTTTAATTTTTCAAATTTGCTGAAAAAATTGTTCTTAATCAATATTAAACTAAGCCACTGCGAATATTTTACAAAACGCTATAGATTGTTTGATTAAATTTTAAATTTATAATCACAAAAAAAAATCTTAACCATTTTTAAAATCTGCTTGGCTTGCAAATAAATTAAAATAGAATTTTGGATATTGAAGCACTCGTCGAATGTCAAAGAGATGTAAGTGCCACAAAACGTTTATTCCATACGATAAATACCTGACCCCAGCGAAGGAGTGGCAGATGCACAGAGAATGATCAGCCGTCTCAACCTGGTCAAGGCAGTCTCAACCTCCACAGCCATGTTTTGTTAAACAGTCCCAAAAGCAGCTTATACTACTATCTGCTCAGTGAGAGTAACACCTAGCCAGACAGGCAAGTTTATCACATATTTCCTTAAAACAGAGATTCGGCCACAACGTCGAGAAAAGCCCTGACCAGCATCGTGGATCTCTCGCACTTTCATACGGGCGTTTAATGAATTCAAGTTGAGGTCCAAAATTAAGAATTCTGCACCGTTATACGTTCATCATCCTCAGCAAGGAGAACTCGAGCAGACTAGAGGATTTCTAAGACTACACCGAAAGTGTTTCCGTTTAGACTATTGGATCTTAGTTAAATGGTAGGGGGGCACGTATTCTTGGCGGATCCAAGCAGCTCGATGCAATCTCTTGGAGACTGAATAATTGACTAAGTCTCAAAGCAAGTACGAAAAAGCAGGGTATTCATAATACAGAGAAACTTGATGTTAAACCCAGCTCATCGGTAAACTTGGCAAAAAATACCGAATTTGGATAGGAAAAGAAAAAACTCTCTCAAGGTTTGGCGCATTCTGAAACATGCCCGACTAACCCGGAAACGATTTTTTGTTCCCGTTGAGCTTTCGGGTCATCTTACCTGTGTGAGAGGTGAAGACCGTCATATGCCTAGTTGAGCTATCGAAATGTAAGTCTCTACCCTTTGCATGGCTTAACAATCGTTGTGGAGCTTGAAAAGGCCTATGGAGGGAGTGCTAGACAAGTTGGCTATTCCAGGAATTCCTCTTGATATTCCACCCTCACCAGCTACATTTGCGAACCAGTTTTTAAGTAGTGCATCTCGAATGTCATTGCAGACGCATGGCCTCGAGAATTTTCAAAAGTCAAGTGAAGTCAAAGTTAACTTTAGGCACTGTCAGTTAAGGTTCTGAGAGGTGTGAGTCCGTCTTCAATATTTAGAACTCAAGATTAAAAATGTTCTAAATAAAAACATTGGAATTCAACAGACACGAATGTATATCGACTGCTGAGTGGAACATCACCCAATTTCAAAATATTTTTCAAAAACGCCCTATATCAGAATTTGTTTGAATACCACTCTATTTCAGAATTTGATTCAAAAACGCCCTATTTTAGAATTTTTTTTAAAAACGCCCCATCTGAGAATTTGATTCAAAAACGCCCTATCTCAGCTAAAGTTGTATTGAATTTTCGTTCAGATAGGGCGTTTTTGAAACTCATTCTGAGAGAGGGCGTTCTTAAACCCAATTTTGAAATAGGGCGATATTGATAAAAATTTTGAGGTGGGGCGTTCTTCAAAGAAATTCTGAAATAGGGCGTTTTTGAAAAATATTTTGAAATAAGGTGAGCTTCCACTCAGCCGTCGATATATCGCCGTACTCATTAGTTTCGAACTCGGCCCAGTGCGTGTTATAACAAAATCATTCCCTGTTAGTTCTTCAGGCGGCCTTAAGCGCTTGCTCAAGTATGAAAACATAAGGGGAAGGTAGGTGCAGCATTGAATCCAGAACGTCACCAGGCGTGCAGCACCCAGTCGGCATTGTTTGGCAAGTTTAATCCTCTTGACTCCCCTTTACTTCCGTGGAATATTTCGAAATGGACTGTAGGTCCGGTCAATTTAAAAGATAAGTTAAATATCAATATCATTAAAAAAAAATTTTGTTTATATCTTGAAAACTAAAACAAAAAATGTTTTTTTTTTATTTTCTTATTTTTATTTTTTTAATTTTTTTTTTTTTAACTTTTTTTTTTGTAGATTATCAAAAATTAGTCCAGTCTAAAACACACATTAGTTAGTCTATAACAGTCGGGATAAAGTGACAAGATTTCGAAAATTTATAATTTTTAATTATTTTCTTTATTTATTTTTTTGTTTATATCTTGGAAACAAAAGCAAAAAAACCCCTTTTTTATTTTATTAGTTTTGAATTTTTAAATATATATTTTTGTTTCTTTTTTTGGAAACTCTTTTTTTGTACATTATCAAAAACTAGTGACATTTCGAAAATGTATAATTTTTATTGATTTTTTTTATGTATTTTATCAAAACTTAGTCCAGTCTAAAACATACATTAGTTATTATTTATAATTTTAATTTTTTTTTTTATTTATTTAATTTTCCTCAAATACCAAAAAATTTCACAATTCACCACTTCGGAGCCAACGTAAACCGAGTAAGCGCACGTAAAAATGCAAACTAGTGCTCTGTAATAGCAGTGGCCTCGTCTGCACCTCGTAGTACAGACACTCACCATTCTTGAAGGGCTTCAAGCAAAGGTTGAAATTGTATCTTAATTGAATTAATGCGCGAATATTGAGATTTTTAGCATTTCTCAAAACAGCAAAATGCAAAGAGAATGTCATGAAAATGGAAGTGGAAGAATATGTCATAGTAGCAGATTTCTATTTCACTTTCGCTTCTTTTTGCACTACATATGTAAAGTAGGAAACCATCAAACATTAGTACAATGAAAGCGAAAATGAGGAAAATAGTATGCGATTAGGTCATGGCTCACAATTTTTGGTTGTGTAAACAGAATTTCGTAGTGCATAACACAAAAATTGAAAGAACTTTGAGGAAAATAGTTACACAATACTTTGAAGTAAAAAAAGCAAACATAAGCCAAAAAAATTCAATTGAACATGGAGCGCCTTAGTGCCTGGTAGATGGCAGATCAATTTTGGCTAAGAAGCTTTTCAAGGAAGAAAAATAATCGGAGGGTTGCCGACTACAGCCGATGAGCGACCCCGCATCCAAACATGTTGATGTTACCTGTCCCGTCACTTTAACCTGGGATGCTTTATTATCCAAATTCACAGAATACTCTTAATTAGGTGGGATATCCTGTCGAAGACCTTTGAAAAATCTGTATAAGCGGCATCAATCTGGAATCCCTTTTCAAAGTAATCCAAACAGTCTTCAGTATAATACAGCTAAATTAGTCAGAACAAACCCATGCTGTTGTGGACAAAGCAGGTATTTTACCTCGAAGTACGAGTATATTTATCCTTGTTTATATACTCAAACAATTTCGATGCAGTGGTTAGTTTGGGATCTCACAGATTCCGCAGGGGAGCATCCTACGATCTTTGCTCTTTATATTGTTTATAAATGATATATACTTATGCTTTTATAAAATTTCTTCCCTATGCAGTAGGTAGGTAGGTAGGTAAAATGGCTGCGACCCAGGTCGCCGAAGTAGCTTTTAGAAGCCTTTTTGATGCCATAAAAACTCGTCGAAACCTACTGATGTAGTACGGATATTTGCAACAACCAACCAAAGTTGTTGATTAACTCAACGATTTTTAAAATCGATATTCCAAATATCCACTCCAGGTTTTCCAAAACGGGGCTTCCAAAGGGTTTTAGGCGCATTCTGGCTAGAGCCGGGCACCCAGAAAATGCTCAACGGTCTCTTTGGTAGCTATGTCATTACAACTTCTGCAGTGAACATGATGCGGAATTCCCATCCTCTCCGCATGCGTACCTATCGCCCAGAGACCTGTGCAGACTGATATACATTTGTGGGTGTCAGCTCTTGACCGGCTTAGCAGACTCCTCGTCCTCCTTTCGCTGTAGACTAGCCAGGTGGATCTTGATATTGCACAACTTGTGGTGTTCGCCCACTTCAATTGTACTTTGTTCCGGTAATACTTTAGAATGTTTCCCTTGGCTACTGCCAAGGGTACCCCCATTTCTAAGCTGGTTATTTACGCATTTCTTTTCGACGAGTCCATGCGTGCCAGTTTATCAGCCCTCCCGTTACCCTCAATTCCTCTATGACCCGGAACCCAGGTAATGGATAGTTCAAGTTCGCTTAGTGCAGCCAAGATCTGTTTGCATACATGCACTACTATGTGGGTCTGCTATTGTCTTTATTGCTGCCTGGCTGTCTGAAAAGATCGTCACTTTATCAGTTATGTTCCTGTCCTAAAGTGAGTGGGAGGCTTGCAAGATCGCAAGAACACCTGCTTGAAACACACTGCAATGCAAGGGGAATCTGAATGATACAGAAATGTCCATGTGGGATCCGTCGGTGTAGATTTTAATGCCGTTGTCCACTGCAATCATTCCCCTCTTCTAGTCATTCCTGCTTGGATTGATAGTAGCAGCACTGCTCTCAAACTTCAGTTTGTAGGGATAAAAAGCTGTTATAGCACTAACCATGCCCGCTGGAAGATTGTTTAGAATACTA
Source organism: Merzomyia westermanni (assembly GCA_949987695.1). Classification (NCBI taxonomy): domain Eukaryota; kingdom Metazoa; phylum Arthropoda; class Insecta; order Diptera; family Tephritidae; genus Merzomyia; species Merzomyia westermanni. The sequence goes on from OX465290.1 coordinate 68,387,859, forward strand.
CTATGCCCTTGCAGAGTATTCTTTCAGCACACAGACTCCCTGAGTCTTAGTGTAGTTTGTGCCGATGTACACAATATACGTAAGTCGATGGGAAGTAGGTTCAAAATGGGATCCAAGGCCGCAGTGGGGAAAGTGCGTAAAGCTCCGATGGCACCAACACACATGGCGCGCTGTATCTTCTGTAGGCTGTTGAGATTGTAGTTCTTCCGAAGAGCTTCTCACCACACTACAGATCCATAGGTCAGCACCGGCCGCATCACCGCCTCGTACATCCATAGCACAATCTTAGCCCTGAGACCCTATTTTTTTACCAAACTTGATTTGCAGGCATAGGAAACAACGCCGGCCTTCCGCGCCCGCTCTCGATGCACGATTTCCAATTCAATTTACAGTCAATTATTAGTCTCAAATACCTGGTGCTAGTAGATAGGAATATCCGCTGTCCATTTAATTCAGGTAGTTCGAAGATAGGTGGCTTGTCCTTCCTCGTGAAGAGTATTAGATCCGTTTTCTCCGAGTTTTGCATAAGGCCGCACCCCTCTGCCCACCTACTTAGTTTTGCCAACGTTATTTCCATGATTTCGATCAAGGCGAATTTACACAGGTGATATCGCAGTAAAATCGTTGCTGTATACACACACCTACTTCATGTGTTTTGTTTTTGCTTTCGCGGCTTCTCCTGTCAGATTGCATATAAATTTTTTATTTTGACACTAGACGCTGCTGCTCATATGTTCTTATGATATCACCTGTAAGTGAATTCGCCTTGATTTCGCTCATAACGGAAGGGAAGGAACCCGAGACCAGGATCGCCACATCGTCGGCGTACGCCACGATCTTTGCTCTACTTCTACACGGCTAAAAATTTTAGCCTAAATTTAAAACCATTCGTCGGTTTAAGCAATTTTTTAAACATTTTCGTAATAAATTCCAAATCGTTTAATTACCAACACCAATTTTGAATTTATTGCGAATTAGATTTAAAACTGAACTGAAAAAAGCGTCTAAATTTTTTTTAATTTCTTTTCATTTATTTGTGAAAGATTTTTCAAGTCACTGAATTTTTCTCACCACAGTTTTGTGTGCGCCGTAGCTCAGTGGGTAGAGCAGACGACTCTGATGCGGGAGCGTCGGTTCGAGTCCTGCCAACTGATACAAGTTTTTTTAATTGTTAAGACATTTCTGGTTTAAAATTTAAACTCTTTTCTTCACGGTCATTTTCTCGAAATCTGGTACAATTTAAATTCTAAACCAAATTTGGTTTGGTCATATATGTAGCCCAGAAAAGTTTAAAATTTAGGTTAAAATTTTTAGCCGCGTAGTAAAAAAGGAAGATATAGAAATAAATTACGAAAAAGCGCCGAGTGGGGAGGGAAGAGAGTTAAATATAGGCAACTCAAATTTTAGGCAGGACAACGTCTGCCGGGTCTGCTAGTAAATAAATAAAATCTTAGCTGTCATCAATGGCCAACGGAGGCATAGCCATTCAGCACTCTGTGCTGTCGCTGTTGGGGCGATGAAGAATGTAGCATAAAGAACAGACACTTTGATATTTAGCGCAAAGGAAAGTTACTGGGAATGCTATTATAGGATGAGGAGTAAGTCACATTTTCATGCAGAAAAAAAGGAAGGCAATAAAGCATGAGTGCGAAGCGGTTAGCCTTATGGCAAAATAGAAAAATGAGGGAGGCAAAACCATCGACCTGGGAGTATTTAAGGAAAGCGAGAAAGTTTATAAATCACATTTCACAATCGATGACTACACGGCTAAAAATTTGAGCCTAAATTTTAAACCATTCATCGGTTTAATGGCCCAATTAGCCTAGACTTAGAATAACTTGACTTGACTCAGTTTACAAGTGAACTGAGAGCCAATTATTCAATGTGTCATTTAATTTATGCTTGTTTTTTTTTTATTTGTGACATTTTTGAATTAAATTTGTCAGTTGATATTGTAAAAATGAACACAAAAAAAATAAAATTGTGCGCGATGATTTTAAAGTTAATTAATATTAACCATTGGAATATTTGTACTACAATACCCTATTCGGTTCTACGAAGAATATGAGCCGCTCATCGTCCATTTTGGCTTAAGCAAAATTTAAAAAAATAATTTCAGAAAAAAATTCATCTTTTTTGAAATATTTTTTTTTTCGACGTATTGCTTTCTAATTATATTCATTCATCCAAAAATTTATTATGCTATACAATATATGAAGGAATTTTATCAAAAATATTGAAAAAAGTTATATGGTAGCACAGTTCTCTCACGGCTCTCTTTGAACTTAGAAACTTAACTTGGAAATCAAACATCTGTAGTTTTTCAAGTTTCGAAGTTAAGTTATTTTCTGGGTAACAATACGGCTAAAAATTGTAACCTAAATTTTAAACTTTTCTGGGCTACATATAAGTCCAAACTAAATTTGGTTTCGAATTTAAATTGTGCCAGTTTTCGAGAAAATGACCATGAAGAAAAGAGTTTAAATTTTAAACCAGGAATGTCTTACCAATTAAAAAACATTTGTATGAGTTGGCAGAACTCGAACCGGCGCTCCCGCATCAGTCGTCCACTGAGCTACGGCGCACACAAAACTGTAATGATAAAAATTAAATGATTTGAAAAAGCTTTCAGAATAAAATAAAAAGAAATTAAACAAATTTTAGACGCAATAAATTCAAAATTGGTGTAGGTAATTAAACGATTTGGAATTTATTACAAAAATGTTTAAAAATTGCTTAAACCGACGAATGGTTTTAAATTTAGGCTCAAATTTTTAGCCGTGTACTGCATAGCTTCTCTTATCCAATTGAAAAACATGGGACGAGTACCTCAATGTGACAAGATACCACAAATAATTGTCAAATTCTTCCAGGAATGTTCTTCTCGATATGAGAACAAACAAAAACAAACTAGAAGGAGTAAATAAAATTCCCACTGCGTTGGGTCTAACTAAGTATGTGGACATTTTTACGCGACTATTCAAGGAGTGCAAAGCCTAAATTTTTTGTGATTTCTTGGCATTTCTTGAACGAAGCCAAAGACAAATTCTGGTCTTCACAAATACGACTACAAGGCAGAGACCAATTGGCCCTTGGCGCAATCAATCACGCAATTGACCATTAAAGTACCAAACATTTCTTTAAACGACCAGAAATTAAGTTTCAGGACTTTTATCTTATTACTTTAAACGAGCTATGGGGTTGCCACTTATCTCGAAAACGGCTCAACCGATTTTTATGAAATTTGGTATGTAGATAGTGTATCACTTTCTAAGAATTTTTACCAGGTGCTGCCACATATGTAATTTTTTGGGGTTGCCACTTATCTGAATTTTTTTATATGAAATAAAATATGCTAATATGGACATCATACGAAAGATATTTTCATTCGTATTTCAAAAAAAATATTTCTAAGTGGGGTTGCCACTTATTAAGGTTTTTATATACATTTTTTGTTTAGGGTAACTACTTAACAACTATCTCGAAAACCGCTCAACCGATTTCGATGGAATTTGGTATGTAGATAGTGTACCACATTCTAAGAATTTCTACGTAGGTGTTGCCACATAGGTTATTTTTTTGAGGTTGCCACTTATCTGATTTTTTTTTATATGAAATAAAATATGCTAATATGGACATCATACGAAAGATGTTTTCATTCGTATTTCAAAAAAAAATATTTCTAAGTGGGGTTGCCACTTATTAAGGTTTTTAAATACATTTTTTGTTTAGGGTAACTACTTAACAACTATCTCGAAAACCGCTCAACCGATTTCGATGGAATTTGGTATGTAGATAGTGTACCACATTCTAAGAATTTCTACGAATGTGTTGCCACATAAGTTATTTTTTGAGGTTGCCACTTATCTGATTTTTTTTTATATGAAATAAAATATGCTAATATGGACATCATACGAAAGATGTTTTCATTCGTATTTCAAAAAAAATATTTCTAAGTGGGGTTGCCACTTATTGAGGTTTTTATATACATTTTTTGTTTAGGGTAGCTACTTAACAACTATCTCGAAAACCGCTCAACCGATTTCGATGAAATTTGGTATGTAGATGGTGTACCACATTCTAAAAATTTTTACGTAGGTGTTTCCATATAGGTTATTTTTTTGGGGTTGCCACCTATCTGACTTTTTTTATATGAAATAAAATATGCCAATATGGGTATCAAAAGAAAGGGTTTTTCCAGCGTTTTGAAAAAAAAATACATTTTTAAGTAGGATTGCCACTTATTGTTGCCATTTGAGCTTATTATATCTTTGAACTTTTAACGAGCTATTCCTATATATTTGTATATTCGAATATCTCGCAAATGGCTTAACCGATTTGGATGAAATTTGGTATGTACATAGAGTACCACATTCTAAGAATTCCTATCTAGGTGTTGCCTTATAGGAGTTTTTACGGAGCTGCTACCTACCAGATTTTGTTAAAAGAAATGAAATATGCCAATATGGGTATCAAACGAAATGTATTTTCCTGCGTATTGAAAAAAAAAGTGCTAAGTAGGGTTGCCACTTTTTTCGACAAGCAAAATGCGGCAAAGAAGTTCATATACCGACAATCGCACTCATCCAAGGAGTCGCTAAGGTACAACTTCCAGTAAGGCCAACATTTGCCATGACTGCGCATAAAGTTCAGGGATAAACTTTTGAGTTTGTCGAAGTGGAGCTAAATTCATCGATGGTCATGCATGGTATGTTATAAGTATGTGGCGTTTCAAGAGTTAAGTGACCAAATACATTCAAAGTAATGTTTCCGGATAAAAGAAACGTACTCAGAACGTGGTATGGAAGGAAGTGTTGCAATAGATTTAATATGTATTGAATATAAAAAGTTGTGCATAGTTCTATCATTAAAAATAAAGAAGAAATTACAGAATGTTGACCAATATATGGAGCTCTAACCCACAAATATACCCATGTGACCCTAATCTTTCTCGATTATTTGATAACAATCGACAGCTGCCAACCATACAATTTAGCAAGGAATCTTGTAAAGACTTGTCGAAAATTTGTTTGAGCAGCCACCAAGGAGTAATTATATGTTTTCAATCTTTGTGTCTAATAAAAAATTTTGAACATATTTTTATTGTCAAGATATGTCTTTAGAACGCTTCACTGCTGGTAAGTAAAACTATTCATACAAACAACCAGAATATCTTTATTGATAATTATCTAAATAAACTAAATTGTATGGCAACTTATGAAAATGCCGAGCAAAGCTCGGTCGCCCAGGTACTTTGATTTTCTTCATGTAACAGAATCCACTTCTCTGGAATTATATATATATGCTATTGACTGAAGGTACCCCAATAAGGCTTCCCACCTTCTGCGGTGAAATGGAGAAACACAACCACGTCCCAACATACAGGGTGGCTGATGAATTTTGCTACATTAAGAAACTCAAATAATTTTTTTTTTCAGTGTATGGAATTCATTTTTCTTTTATTCATGTTAAAGCTCATTAAATTTTATTAAATATAGCTTAATTAGTTTTAAAAATAATGGAATTTAAATTCCCCCCCTGCTCGTCGATGCATGTGCGGCATCTTACCAAAAAGTTGTTCATTACTGCTTGGAGAGTTGAGACAGGAATAGCCGCAATTGTTTCTCGAATGGATTGCCTTAGTTCATTCAAATTTGTTGGTTTTGCTTTGAAGACTTCCTGTTTGCAATAACCCCACAAGAAAAAGTCAGGTGCAGTAAGGTCAGGCGACCTGGGTGGCCAACGGAATGTGGAGTTTCTGGATATCAGCTTATTGGGAAATTTTCGTCGCAATTCTGTCATAACAGGTTGGGCTATATGAGGAGCTGTACCATCTTGCTGAAACCACACAGAGTTGAAAGAAATTCTCATTCGGCGTAATTCTGGATAGAAAAACTCTCTCAACATGCTCAAGTAACGGTCTCCAGTAACCGTAACGGTGTGACCGTTTTCTTCGAAGAAGTAGGGCCCGACAATGCAGCGTGATGAAACTGCACACCACACTGTGACACGAAGTGGATGCAATTCCGTCTCATGGAGTATCTGTGGGTTGGAAGCACTCCATATTCGACAATTTTGTTTGTTTATGTTGCCGTTTAAATCGAAATGGGCCTCGTCAGACATGAAAAGACAGTTCAACATGTTTCCATCCTCTTCCACCATTTGAAGCATCTTCTGGCAAAATTTCAAGCGAATCGGCAAGTCTGCAGCGTTCAGTTTGTTGGCCATTTGAATTTTATATGGGAATAAGTCCAAATCTTTGTGCATAATTGACTGTAATGACTGTCTGCTTACACCCATTTGAGCAGATAAGCTTCTTGTCGAAACACGTGGATTGTTTTGTATGGCAGCAGCTACAGCAGCGATTGTTTCCTCCGTTCGAACTGAAGGGTTTCGATGGTAAGGTCTTCTGTTGACTGTCCCATGCTCGGCAAAATTGTTTACAAGTCTTATTACGGTCCATCTGCTCGGAGGATTGCCGCGAAACGTGCGCCTATACTCTCTTTGAACCGAAACTACGGACTCCAGTGCGTTATAGCGGCGGACAATCCAAATTCTTGTTTCAGTGTCCCAGTTATCCATTTTTGTTAAATGTAAAAGTCAATCTGCAAAATAAAAAAAAAATTAACCAGATTCATTAAATAGAAAAAAAGTTATTTAATTTTTTTTTGGTAGCGGCTTTCATCAGCCACCCTGTACATAGTACGCATACATACAAACCAAAATATTTCATTCAAAATCATTAATGATAAAAATAACAATTAAGGTGGGCTGGGCAAATACCACCTACGAAATCACATAAGATACAATCAATAAATAATAAAAATCGGTAAATTACTTGCATAAATATTAATAACGAGTTTTGTAAATAGATAACGGTAAATCGACATCGTTATATAACACATTATTTACTCCCATTCAATTCATTCTTTCGTTCGTAGTTTGTTGCCTGCAATTATGAGTAAAATGTAGGGCAGCAATTGAACAGCTGCTTATTACTACGCCAACCTGATAAGAAGCAGCAATGGAATTTAATAATGAACACGTAAATATTATTGCTTTCATTCATAAAAATTTTAAATGCGGAAAATACCAGTACATAAAATACGCGCGCTACTCTGTCATGCCAGTGGTCAAATGGATGTGTTGTTGTTATTTCTGACTAAGCGAGCTAAAAATAATATTAATACTTTGGCGGGAAAAATACATACAGACAAGCACCACAACTATTTTATGTTAATGAGGCGGCACTTTTAATACCCAGGAAACATTTTTTAAACGCCCAATTTAAATGTCGAATATGCTGGAAATATAAGCTACTTTGAAAGAGAGGTACGTGAGTAGCAAAGAAGATTTAATGATGAGCTATATGCCGACACCGAAATAGTCCAACGAATGAAAATCCAGCGGCTTCGTTGCCTAGGTCATGTTGTGCAAATGAATGAAGATGCTCTGGCTCAGAAAGTATACTGGCACCCGCCGGTGGAAGCAGAGGTAGAGGGAGACCATCATTCCGATGGAAGGACCAAGTGGAGACCGATTTGCTAACTGGAATCGACAATGATTTATATTTGAATTTAAGTACTATTGGGTGACCAGGGTCCCAAAATGTAGACCGAGACTAAAATTTATATGTTTTCGATGTTAGGATTTCAAAAAAAAGTGGGTATGATTGGAAGTTTCAGTATAGGGTCGGTTTCAGCGCAATCTCAGTTCATCAGAGGAATATTTCAAAGAATAGTAACAAGAGTAGGAAGAGGAGCATGAATAGAAATATAAACATGAATAAAAAAATATTACAAATATAAATAGGGAGAGTAAGAGAAAGTTGTAAAAAGCTTAAATGACTTTGTAAAAGGACACCATTAGCTTCGTCAGCATCGGGAGAGCCTACCCGAGCCATTCGAAATCAAGCGAGGCTTCACACAAGGTGACGAACTATCGTGCGGTATATTTAACATGATGCTTAAGAAGATAATCCAAGCAGCAGCGCAATAGTAAAGTCTGTTGTATGAGCTTACACTTGCTGGTCTATGCTGATGTAATTGGGCATTAGCAAACTCGACATAAGTTCTGCCTTCTATGACCTGTGTAGAGAGGCGGAAAAAGTGCGTACACCTCAAAACTTAGTACTTGTTGTCATTAAATAAAGAATCGGTACACCTGTTACGCAGAATAACTCTTGGCTACAAGTGCTACTTGGGACTGAGTAGGCAATTGAGAAGTAAAGTGCTCTCTAAACGAACAAATATTATATGTGTCTGAATGTAAGGCTCGTAATAATGAACAGTTTAGAAAGAATATGTGATGGCCCTTGGAAAATTCGGGAGCATTATTCTCCGTAAAATTTAACTATAAGCTTTGCGAGCTTTGGCCAGATATTAGTGTGTGCAACATATTCAGAACTAAAGGCTTTGCTGGCTGTGTCATGTCATGCGAATTAAAAAAAAAACTCTGAAACCGAAGGATGAACTGAGATCCCTTAACATGCTCGATTGGAGGTAATTATATTCTAAAAGCGTTCTTTTAAGAGCCGACCAAAAACGACTTTACGGTCAAGCAAAATGATGAATGAAATTATTGATTTATTTTGTTTTGCTGATATTCCGACAGGGTGGAAAGTTGATGTATATTGGAACGATTTTCCGACATCCCTTATCAAATTTGGTTTTGTAACAAACCGGTTTCAGCGTTCCGCCATGCTCAGTGTATAGTTTCGTTCTGATCTTTGACGATCCGTTGTCTTGTACAAAACCAAATTTGACAACAGATGACGGAAAATCGTTCCAATATACATCAATTAAATTATTCTTAAAAACATTTACAGAAATGCTTGTTGGGCTTTCAAGTTATGCGTCTAGTAATGAAACAGTGTTCCATTCATTTTCATTCAGCAGTTTCTGAGTGATTCGCTCAAACATACAGACACACAGACAAAAATCCTAAAAACTGTAGCTTTGGATTATATTGGCTTAATAATGATCCCTCCTATCCATTTTTCTGTATCTACCATGTACAGACATTGAACTGTTATAATTTTATTATGTGTATAGATATGCATTTCACTTTAAAATTTAAATGATTAACAAAAATTCCTATTTTGAAAAACATTTACAGATATGCTTGATGGGTACTAATACGTTAAGTATATTTATGTGACTATTTCAGTTAATCAAAAAGCTAAATGTTTACGATATATTGTTATTGTTGCCGTGACCGTAAACAATTCTCGCTCATTTAAGTTTCTAGTCGCAGCATCGCGACATTGACATTTTGACCCGTTAAGTGAGTCGATTAATTCGCACACTCAAGAAACACGCAGCCGCTGGCAGTGAAATTTAATTGATGTTCTCTACCCTGGCCTGCTTAGGCGCTGTGAAAGCGACAGACTGCTAATAGCGTTGAATACGTTAATCACAATGGCAACAAATACAATAAGGAAACAATAGCAAGCAAATATAGACTTTCTTGTTGTCATTAATGACAATCAAACGCATGCCGTTTAAATGCTTTATGTGTTGGAGTTATCTGCTTTTATGTTAAGCTAGCGGCGCAAACAGGTCCGTATTTAATATTTTTTGATTAAGTTTGAATGGTGAAGGCTTTTCGGTTCAGAGCTGCTTCCTCCTCTCTTATGTTTTAGCTGCTACAAGTCAGCCTTTGCGTAAACATTTAAATGCCTAAAACGTGCGACGTTATCGTCACTTGTAGTGACATGGAAGACGTTACTGAGACTTCAAACTTAAATCTAGCTACGTGAAGTACTCTCAGCCTTCTAAATTTTTCCCAAATATAGCTAAACTATGTTTGGGCCAGATCTGTTAAATTTGATTAGTAATTAGTAATCAATTAATTGAATGGTTTTTTTAATTGGTAATGATTATTTTAATTGTCTTTCAAAGAAAGGCAGTTATTAATCGATTACGATTAGAAAATATAAAAAATAAAATGTAAAAAAAATCTAAAATAATCAAAAAAGTACTTTTGATTACCTTTGATTATTTTTGATGTTTTTTTTTTTAATGTTGATGTGTATCTGCTTCTGCTACTGAGAAAAAACAAAAGAAAATCAAAAATAATCGAAAATAATCAAAAGTAATCAAAACAACTTTTTTTGATTATTCTTAACTATTTTTGATTTTTTCTGATTTTTTTTTAAAATCGTAAAAAATCATGATTTTTTTTATTACTTTTTTAATTAATTGGAAAATAATCAATAAAAATGTTAAGTAATGGTAATCAATCATTAAATGGATCTCACATGGTTAGTGGTGAAGTATTTTGTGCCTCCCAATCAGTTACACTCAGCGCATCCTCTCTCGTTCATCTAAGTCACGGTAAAAGGTGAGGGAAGTCCCGCTTTGTGCTGTGGATAGCCGGTCATCTGGAAGCTTCAACCTCAGACGTTATAACTGCATAGGTATCTATAGTTGCGAGAAGCAGACGTGACTGTAACTAATTTGTGGGATTGCTGCCAAGTCAGCGGCAAGTCAATGGGTTGTTGTTGTTATTTTAACGACAAAGACACCCCCCGAAAGTTTTGGGGAGTGTTGTCGAAAGTGACAGTCATTTGTCGGATATAAACCCGGTATGCTCCGGTACACCCTTGCAGTACATGTCCGACTGCCGCGGGAGCGATCTGGTAATATTTCCTTTTGATGTTAGATAGTCTTAAAAGTTGTTCTCGCTAAATTACTATTCGTCCTGATCATCATTCGTTGACACTTAACCGCCTAGACTTATTAAAGCAAGCCAGTCTATCCTAGGGAGGCGAAGACATCCTGTGATGTTCATATTAGCGGGCCGTACCTCTTTATCTGCTGTCGGAATTGTGTGTTGATTCGAAATCTTTCGGAACCGGAGTTTTTTTATTAGTTCGAATAACATAACCAAGCAGTCGAGCTATAGTTCTCGTCACTTCGGGCAACACATCTCATGAATTCTCCAATTCATCCATACTTTCGACGCTGTTCAGTATTCCAAACCATATTTGAGGACACGTATAGAGCGAGACTTTGTTCGTCTACATAGGACTTAACTTCTCAATTGACAACTCAGTCCAAAGTAGCAAAGGTTGGCTAAGCTGATTCCCAAAAATACGAAGTGCCCCACAGTTTCACAGCAGGCTAAGTGTTGTAGTTACAGACATTGCGCTACATGAGCTTTAGTTTGCGTAGAAGGTCGTGTACTAAAATGGTCTACGAATTTCGTTGCTATAGAAAAAGAGAGGCAAATTGTACTAAATACGGCCCTGAAATGCAGCATTTGCTGGCACTGCATGCGTTAACGTTAATAAGTCCTTTGTAATTGTTGTGTAAGTGTCAATGTCAAGGCCAGACTGTTGTCAATCGAAACATATTAAACTATGAAAATGAGTATTTTTGAAGAAGAAAAATTTAACGGCAGGTAAAATTAAAAAAAAAATTGTCATATAGTTAAAGAGCTCTCAAGGGGAGCTGATATTTATGGACCAAATTTCAAGAAATCGATACCAGTTTAAAGTTATCCCAATTGATCCTCGATGTCTCACAAATCTACTTGCTGATAATGAACCTCACCAATCTGGGTGCAGAAAACCAAGCTTTGTTCGGATGGGTTCTCCATCATGAACATGTAGTTAATGAACATCTTACCATAGACAGTGCTTATCAGCATTGCATAGCCAGAGTTGGGCTTACCTAAGCGCCATGGGAACTAAGTAAATGGGTAACTGTTGAAAAGACTCAATTTGAGTGGCGCTGGGTGAAATATGTAGTGCATCGACCCACCAAAATGTTTATACTTTAATCAAAAAAGTATCAGCTAAATTCATAAATTTAGGCAACTACGAAATAGGATAGACTAAAAACTGTATACAAACCTCTACTACTCTAGCAAGACTAAGGCTCTCCTGCCTAGGTGGTGTGACGATAAAGAGAAGTTATTTATGATTTAAGGCGTGGTTGCCTCGAAAGCGGTGCCGCTATATAGCGATCGTCACAAAGCGGTCGAACAGGTGTTCAAAACCTTTGCAATGTAAAAGTAATTACGCATAAACCAAGAAGACGGTGAAGTTCACCGTAACGTGATACAGCGGCCGTCATGACGGTGAAAACTCGTTCTCCAACGTTTTTTCTCACCGTACTTGTTATAACGGTGTGAATTCAATCAAATACTTTAAATATTTTTACAAAAACAACAGTTTTATATATATATATATAAAATATTAAAAAAAAAAAAGAAATACGGTGCCGCTCATAGCGGTGAGCATAGCGCAGGTTATTTGGCAGCCGTAATATAGCGGCGCCGCTTTTGGAGGTAACCACAGCTTAACAAAAACAGGTAAGCTCAACGAAAGATTATAGTTTCAACCTATACGTATACATACCAAGGCTCTAGTAAGCAGTTACAAAAAAGAAACAATAGTAAGTATATAGTATAATTAAACTGTCAATAACTGTGATGGATTTAACGAGTATTTTGCTTTGCTAAATATTTAAAAGCGAATGCCGATAATCGATTAAAGTACAGTTAGCTATCGAAGTTGTGCATATGAGCGTAGCGAACGTTCACGTAAGCTGTACGTACACGCGTTTGAACGAATTGCATTGTCGGTATTTTGAGCTTTGGAAGATATTGATTCAATCGAACGAGTTGCTTAAGTTCTGAATCAAAAGCATCTATCCAGAGTCTAATTAACTTTAATTTATAATTTCAGATAATAATTTCGAATTGTGTCAGCAATATTTTAAATATTTATTATTTATTTATTATTATTTTTGTATAATTACTGGCGTTGAAATTGGGAAACCCGGTCTTGTGAACAAGCAGTCAACGAATAAGTTTTTACGAAACTTGGCTACGTGTACGGAAAACGTTATCGGCTTTGAGTTTTTATGTACATGACACTCTAGTCATAGCTTATCATAACGTTACACCATACCATCAACCAGAGAGCACGTGTCAGCTGACCCTTACTACGCACTTCCGTAGGCAAGTGATTGAGCTATAACAGTGTCTTTCTGACCTTGAGCAGCATTGCAAATGTTTCTACGAAAATACCGACAACAGCAATAACTCGTGAAGTCAATGTACTTATCTGAATGCCGATCATATTACGAAAATACTTAAATATTTGATAATAAAATAAACGTTAAAAGTGTGAGAATGTACCAAGTAGCCGCATAATTTGATAAACAGATCACGAAATCAAATTTTTTTTTATCTATTTATTTACATTTGTTTACATGTTCAATTTATTTTTTGGAATTGCTTTTGCGTTTCGCGCGACAGGTAACACAAATTTAAATGTCTTAACTTCATGGGGGGTAAATCACCTACGTCAGCGGTAACGCAAACGACGGTAATTGTTTCTGCAATGCTATGAGTAAGTAGTACGTGGGAAATTTTTAAAAAATGTGAATTCAAAAGTAAAATTCTTCAGAATACGCTATTTCCCACAGCAACTATGCAATTTATTGTCACGCCCACACTTAATAACAGTAAATATAGCAGCAACGGCAAAATGTGAGTTGGACCTCCAGCAAGAGAACGGTGAAGAACCCATTCGATTCCATTTAGTATTTATATAGTGATGCGCGTACAAACACACAGACAAATATACACAATTCTAAGGACTGATGTTTTGGCGTCTATTGTTCTCATAAAGACCCTCCTTTCGCATTTGTTATATAACACTTAGTTATACATCGGTGAAAGAACCCTACAAAAAATTGTGCCACTGATCTCTAAAGAGAGTGATCCGGGATCAATGCCTTTCGTCTACAGTTTGCTAAAATTGATCCCAACTAGTCCTTTCATAGGACATGCTCAAACAAAAGGGATTACTGCAACCCATACAAAGAGATCAAAACTGGCATTGGTCGCATGCTCCTTTGTGCCTCATTCTAGACTAATCGCTTTTTTTGCAGGGTTGCGATTGAACAAAGAAGTTTCGGCTAAGAATTTTTTGTATCGACAGCGGATTTTGGACGTAGAAAGAGAGGGAGGGGAGGTCCCCATCAAATGAAAAACGGGTGGAAGATGACTTGGCGTCTTTTGTTACTGCCAATGAGTTAATTTTTCACTAGGCCGCGCTTTGCTTTTAAACTCTAGGAAGTAAGTAATTAAAACGTTGAACAACCAAACATAATTAAACAACCTCTTGAACTTAATTTTAATGGCAAGCTTGACCGTGGCAATGGTACAATGACACACCTCACATCAATTTGTATGCAAAACATCCAAGGCATTTATTGTTTTGCTAAAACGGAGTAGTTACCCAGCTTACATTTAGGCTTGGTCTCAACTACATGCGACGTAAAGTGAGAACTGGAATGCAATGAAGTGCAGAACCATTTTCACCCTAGAGCCTAACGCACATTTTCCACAGACAAAATGGTAGGTGTGTTCATTGGGGAACCAAAGGTGGCTCGAGAAATGTTCGCGTATGAAAGTAAGCCTGACATTTCATCTCAATTGAAATCAATCAAAAATCGATTCTCTCCCATAATATGGTCATCTCTATTACTTGGATCGAGCATACAAATATCTAGGAGCCTTCCTGTCTTTCTCCTTAAAGAACAACGCAAAATCCCTACGGGTTAGATGGATTATAATATATACGAGTATATGTCCTAAGAGGCGACTGAAATCTACACCTTTTTCAAGTGCACTTCAGAAAGCGTAAAATGTTCTTCAGAAACCGTAAAATGTACTTCAGAATAATCAATTGTACTTCAGAAAGCGTAAAATGTATTTCAGAATAGTCATTTGTATTTCAGAAACCATAAATTGCACTGCAGAAACTGTAAATTGTTTTTTAGAAATGGTAAAACCCTATTAACTCTTCAGCATCTGAAGTACAATTTGCGGTTTCCGAAGTACAATTAATTATTCTGAAGTACATTTTACGATTTCTGAAGTAGACTTGGAAAAGGTGTAGATCGACCCCAGTTTCAGGATCAACGAAATCCGTTCCCAAGTCAGTGGGGCTAGTACCACAAAATCAGTTTATGCCTGTTTGGTTTGTCACGTCTGATTCCATGAATTTATGCGCCGACTGCAACAACAACAACAAATGGGCAACTGATAGATTCCCCGCTTTGCGTTTCACACCTCGCTTAGAGCAGCCAACGCTGAATAGAAACAAGTAAGGAAAGGATGTCTTCGGCTGTGCCGAAGGCTTTATATCTTTCATGAATATGCTGTTTTAAGTGTCCGACCTTTACTTAAAACAAGTACAAACTCTGCAAAATTGAGATTTCATGAAATTTCATCCAGTGAGCGACTACTTTGTGTTCAAACAGACAAACGGACGGACAGACGGACATCGACTCAGCTCATTGCCCTGATCATTTCGGTATACTTATTGGTGGGTATATCTCTTCTTCTTCTCATACTTACAAACATCGGGCCAAAGTTGTAATACCATTTCATGTTCATGAAAGGTATAAAAAGACCGGTGAGGCCGGAAGCTGTGAGTAGCTTGTGATGTTATGAGTGAGTTCAGAGCGCAAATGAGTTGTGAAGACAACACCTAACGCTTTTGAAGTTGACTATAGCACATTTCAATAACAAAACGAACGAGGTCCGCATTCCGGAGCTGTAACCGAGGGATTTTATGTTCCAGAAAAGTGACGTAATTTTCGAAATAGAAATCCCTAGCATGTACGGTATAAGCTTATGTGCACAGACAGAAAAAAATCACACTTACCCATTACTGGTCGTATCCAAACCGTTGGTGCCATTAAAGACGTGTGATGCGTCCGATGTTGTTGGTAGCGGAGATGTAATTATGGGTCGATAATTCAGCGGCTTTATTGTCGGGTCAACTTCATCGAGGAACACGACATCGTGTACGGGTGTAATACGATGTTCTGCGGGAACGAAGTTTAAATCACGAAAGGGACCATTCAAGAGACAACGTAAAGTAGGCGCAGTGGAGTCACTGGGCAACTGGAAGAATATTAAAAAATAAAAACTATTAGTTATTGATTCCTGAGAATTTGGAAGAATACAAATTCAAAACTTATGGAACAGAATTCTAAAAGGCTTAAGTACAAATTTTCAAGGTGATGGCTTTTTTTTAAATATTTTTTACAGTTTAGTTAGAACTTAAGCCTTTTTCTCAAAGCCCCCTCCAAACGAGGATTTTTCGGAAAAGACTTGTAACCTCCTCTGTTGTTGTTGCGTTAGCGATGCTATGCTAAAAAGCTCTTCTAAGTTCAAAGAACCTTGCTGCTTTAAAAGGGGTGGAACACAGTGAAATTGGTGTTGGAATAGTGGGCTCAGTTGAGCAGATAAATTGATGGTTAGCGTCATGGGGAAACATACCGCATGCCGGGCAGACATTTGGCATGTCAGGGTTCAGTCCGGATAGGTAAGAGTTTATTCTGCTACAATATCCAGAACGAAGTTGGGCCAGCATGATTTTTGTCTCCCTAGACAGTTCACGTTCTTCTTCGCCAACAGGTGGAGTTTGTGCCTGAATGTCGGCTGACGAAAGAGTTTACCGACTATGTGTGGATGAGGTTGAGGGTCCGTCGGTGCACCTTTGGATTAAACGGCGAAAAAATATGATGCCGGATCTCATCATAGTGTAACCTCCCCTCAGCATGCGTGAATCTTTGTGTAATCTGGAGAAATACAAAGATCTGGCGACCGGCACATTTGGTGATATCTGGTTGCAGATCCACGTGAACCGGACTTGGCTGGGGCTGCGACTGTGATTTGCTAAATAATCATAAGCTAGTCGGTCAAGCATTAGGCATATCTGGGTTCAGTATGTATAGGTAAGAG
The DNA here is from genome assembly GCA_949987695.1 of Merzomyia westermanni. NCBI lineage: Eukaryota > Metazoa > Arthropoda > Insecta > Diptera > Tephritidae > Merzomyia > Merzomyia westermanni. Next base: position 68,404,638 of record OX465290.1, read on the forward strand.
TTTGACCTATTACAATACCCAGTTTCTAGTAGGTACAAAGTGCCTCGAGTGTTTCTCGCAAGTTGTTATTGTTGTTGTATTAGCGACTATTTAACCTGCCTAAAGTATCACCTCTTATCCAACATTGTCATCAGGCTCTTCTAATGGAAGTCCCAGAAATCTCGCGGCTTCAACAAGGGTGGACCAAGTTCGCGTTTACCAACTCGGTGTGTATGTTTTTGAGAGCCTGTCGGCGACCATATTGCTGACGCATAGCTCCGAATCGACTGGCTTATGTTGGTTTATATTTTTCCCGGCTTTGTACTTTGATGGCAATCGCGTCGGAAGCGTCGGGTTTAGAATATGCCCGAGGTAGGTATGTCTCTGGTAAGAGGCGACTAAAATCCACAAAGGTAATGACGTGCAACTCGATTGATCTACGGATATGAAGCCTTCCATTACCAACCTTCTTTTCCTTACTGAAGTAGGGGTTTAGAATGTGCCCAAGGCAGGCATACGGGTCGTAAGAGGCGACTAACATGCACAAAGGTAATGACGTGCAACTCGATCGATGATCTATGGATATGGTGCCTCTCAACTTTCATTACCCATGACATGACCTATAAGGTTTCACTGGTCATACGAAATCGCTCCCGCTTTCGACAACACTCACCGAAAGCTTTGTGTTTCTAAAAATAAAAAAAACAATCCCCTAGGATCTTGAATGTTCGTACCTGAACTCCACAGACGTCGGCATACCCCGCAGATAACTAGCACTCATCTCTTTAACTGGGGTTGTATGCTTAATATCGTTCAGTGCTGGGGCAGCTGCTATCCAATCTAACCCATCCCTATGCAGATTTGCATTAGGGACTTGAACTTTCAATAAAAATGCATGGGCTTAAAAGGGAATGAGCTAGATATCCCCAGCAGTGATTATTTTTAAATTAGACCTTATTAATAAATCGGCTTTGAAAGGGTTAAGTACCTTGATTTTTGTATTGGCCGTGGAAAACATCGATGAAGAATTTTCAAAGCATTAACACAACATAAAAAAAATTACAAGACCGATAATTGAGCGCAAATACGAAATCGCGTAATATCTACGCAAATCCAAAAATATAAACAAAAGGGGCAAGTAAACAAAACGAATCACTTCCGACTAATCAAAGGAGAATTGTATTAAGCGCAGTCGACATCGAACGCGACCGAGACGCTACGTCATCAAATGTAAACAAAAGCAAAGGCGCGCTGAAATTTAATGAAACACTTTGCGCTGCTGCCTTCTAACAGAAAATGGTAAAAAACACTTTTGTTTATATAAATAGTACGCCAGAAAATAAACAAATAAATAGTATGTAAATATACTTTGGCGGGTTAATGATTGATTATTAGCTATGTATGTATATAGTAGCTGGCAGAAAACAACTTTATTTGTAGATATGTATGAGAGAAATAATGCCGCAGCTGAGGCAGGCGCAATGGCAACGCCACCCACAATTTAGCACTAGACTTTCGCACACGCGTACCTACATACAAGTATACGGAATCACGGCTGCAGATGTAAACTTATACGCACGCTCGATTTCTTTTTATCTTGCTTTATCGCATACACTTGGGATTACACTTAGCACTCTGATAAGAACATTTCTTCAATTTTCCAATTAGATTTTTTTGCTTCTTCGCTAACTTGTAATTGAGCAACACATAAATCACAAATCACAATAAACATTTCCCGCAACCAAATATATATCTGCCTTTTACAGACCAACCGATCGCCACCTGCTGCTGTTTTGTGACAACAACACGATTGCAAGCAATGAAAATTTTACATTAATCTTAAGCTAAGCAATAGTGAACCGCATTACTATATTCTCTATATCAACTTTTTGGAATTTTCGAAATTACCACACACAAAATTTGATAGATTGAGAAATGAAAATTAGCGTGTGGCGAAACCGACAAAGCTACGCGGCTATTATTGCTTAATATTTTTTCACTCAACATCAAAGATACTACGATCATCGCTTTGACATTTCTTACTACCCATTTCCCCACCTCTTCACTTATTTCAATTTTAAACACAATTGCACAGATAAAAACAAATATATGAACATACATACTCATGCTGAGTTTGTCTAACAACAGACGTCAGCTGATCTACTCTGGTATACTGTCATTTGATAACTACAGCTCTACTCGATAAACGAGGAGAGCCGAAAGTGATCTGTTTGATGGTTTATTGTTTTGTTTTCCTTTATCGCTACATTTCAAGTATGGATAAAATGTCAACTATGTATGTTAAAGGTAATGTGAGAGCAAGATAAATATATTTCTATCAGATTCGAATATGTGTTCTTTGTTTTCAAAAAAAAAAACAACAAAGAAAGAAAGAAAACGGTACCATTTTTCCGATTTCAGGATCAATGAATTTCAATGCTTAATGCTTAACATTCTACATTTCACCCATGATCAAATAATTTATATGGTCGCTTCAAATGACATAGCGTCTTCTTCTTCCTCATCCACACCTTATGTCAAAAGCTTAGAAAATAGGCGAATCGTTTTTGCGCGTTCCCTCTCACATGTGCATGTTGACATAAGAATTCACCGACGTCAAACGGTAATTTCGTGTTGTTGGCCGTTCGCGTCAACCATATAAATCATTAAATCATGCATTTCACCCATATCTTAAGTAGCATGCTTCCAAGGAAGCCAGTTTATTTTGAAATGTCAGTTACCTCAATCAACCAAAACATCGCGATTTTTCAAAACAAAAACTTTTCAACTTAATTTTCCAACATTTTTCTTTTAACTACTCATGGTTCTGACAAGAGGACGTCGACATATGAGTCGATACATTAAAGCTGTCTAAGTCCATATCTTTCCAGACGTTTGATGCAAGCCGCTGAGCTTTAGAACCGAGTCAACCGTACTTTACTCAACAAAACCATGCACCAATACTTTCAATAAGAATTACCAGCACTCACGGCCCTAGAGTTTTATGATTGCTGTCGCAGCTGCAGAGAAGGAGAGCGCTGAGCAACTGCAATGCCAATGTGCAGCACTCAACAGAAGACGGTTGGCTATTCTCGGCCAACCGTTTCTCTGTGGCCTCACCGAGGTATCTAAAGTACAAATAAAGGCGTTAGCGAAATTCATTGACTCCACGAAGTGGTTCGATCTGTTGCCTTAGGCATAAAAGTGGGTAGAGATCGTATATGGTATAACATTAGGCCTGTTTAGCGGCATAGGTGGCGGGCTGATCCCTTGCTTGCAACTTACCAAACCTATTTCACCTTTAAGAATGAATATTGCTAACTGCTACCTGCCTATTAGGAATCAGCCCTATTCTACACGAAACAACCAAAGAATGCACCAATCCATCCAAATAACATTTAAAACTTACTAAAGTCCTTTTTGATGGATCTAGGAAAATTTAGGCATGCATCGCGGTAAATATGGAGGTCAGAGTTTTACCTAGCTTATAGTGTTAGGAAAACGTTTGTACACATACAAGTGTATTCTTTGTTCGGCGAACATAAAATTTTGACTGCATAGTGTTCGCCGACTCAAAGCACTTGAAAGAAGAGATCGTATTTTATTGGGCGTAGAAGTTGCAAGTTCCTGCTGGGAAAATGTTACTCAGTAAGATTGTGAAAACAGCTGATCGTGATTTAACAAAATAGCAACTAAAACTACAAACTTTGACTCATTAACCAATGAAGCCAGTAACAGCTGTTTTGCTTGCAAGTTTTTACAAATTCCCTTTCGCCAGAATTTTTTTACTTTCGCGGTTTCGAGAAAGTTTTACGTAATTCTCTCTTTACTTACAATTATTGGAAGTTTTCTTTCGAACATACCTAGTGACAATCACATAAGTTGTGTCCCCCGAGAAAACTTGCAAGCAATATAAGTAAAGAGAAATTGTGTAAAACCCTCTGTCAATCTCAAATCTTAAAAGTTTTGAGCGGTTGTGGCATTATACTAGCTGATTTTTACTTTTGTCCTCGAATAATGACAGTAGACCCATTTTTAGTGTAATCTTGAAACTAAGCCTATGAATTTCAAAAACAAAATGCATGGGAAATATATATGTAGCAGTGTATTTGTCGAACTGCTACGACCTGATAGTTGGGCCATGAATACTGATATGTCGGGTTAATTTCTGCCATAACACTGCTAGTGATAAAAAGCATTATAAACGTGCATAGAAAACGAGTTCGTTTTCTACTACCATTGTGAAAAATTTAACGTAGCCTATTTTCTATTGATTACTTCCCCAAAATTAAATAAAATATAACATACTTTAATGTATAACATTTTATACAATAATTCACATATTCGCTGTCTTTTAAATGATTTAAATAATCCAATAGGATTGCTAGATAGCTGTCAAGTAAAAATAAGAATGTTGTTGTTGTTGTTGGGGTAACGACAAAAACACCCCCCGAAGGTTTTGGGGAGTGCTGTCGAATTAACAGTTCTTGACCGGATTTGAACCCGGTACGCTCCGGTACTCCCTTGCGGTCCTGCCCGACCGTCGTGGTAGCGATTTGGTATGACCAGTGAAATCTTCTAGGTCATGTTCCGTAAGGAAGGATAAGATGGGTAATGAGAGGTGAGAGCCATCATATCCGTAGATCAACCATCGAGTTGCACGTCGTTACCTTTGCGCATATTAGTCGCCTCTTACGACCGGTATGCCTACCTCGGGCATATTCTAACCCCCTATCTCTCTCTCTATCTCTATGGCACGATATACAACAGGTATATCATCATAAACCTCCTAAGAGATTTTTGCGCCAAGCTTCTCTTCCAATTTGTGGTGTGCCGATTTGAATTTTCCCTACAAATTGGTGGGACCTACAGTTTTTTGCCGACTCCGAACGGCATCTACAAAGGAGACGAATTTTTGCTGAGAACCCTGTCATGGCAGAAATACACTCGGAGAGTTTGCCAAACCACTGACGAGGGGCGACCCCGTTTTGAAAAACTTTTTTCAAATCACTTTTGATGTTACCTGTACCAGGGCTCGAACCATGGACCTTCGGTGTGGTAGGCCGGCAACACTACCTTCACACCACGGCGGCCGCCCACCCCCTAACCTATCTTAAAAATAAGAATCGGAGGTATGAATGGACTTGCGTTATGTTAAGTGTTTTATACGTGATTTAAGATGTTGTGTGTACACAGTCTTAGATAATCTTACAGGTGCAAAATTACAGGTTATACCATGGCATAGTAAAACAGGTAACCGCACGGCGGCCATATTGGAAATCGGTTATTTAAAACATCAAAACAGCACAGCACGTGTTAAAATATAAACAAACCAATTGAAAGCAGGTTTGACAGTTTAGAGAAAATTAAATGAAAAAAATCTAATCAGTTGTTGAGGTTATATTACTTTTGTAGGTATGCCATGGGTTACACTAAATAGTTTTTTTCCGGCATCAAATTTTGCAACCGAATATTTTGGTTAATAGTACCCTTTTATTTTACACATCGCTAGGCCATTACTCGTTATTTGAATCTGCTCGTTGGTTTTCTTCGAATTCGCTGAAATACATAGGCAAGAGGGAGATAGGTAGTTGATCAACTTTGAATTGCGTTGAAATTCACGCGAGTGAATGCGTTAAAGGTAAGCATATGGAAGTCGATAAAATTTTGACAGCATCAGAAAAATAAGGCAAGTTTGCAATTAATATAAAGCAGTGAATTAAATATAAAAAATAATTGTTTTTGTAACATATTCGTAAGGTAAGACGTAAGTAGAACAAATATTTGCTATTTCCAGTTGTTTGTTAAATATATATGTGTGCATAATTGCAGTGTTTAAACGTACTAGCGTGCGCCGCTCAGAATTCAATACAACAATACGTACGGCAGGGTTAAAGCACCGGCCAAAAACTGCAATATCAAGAATTATATGTGAAAAACTGCACGTTTTCTTCTGGCTATTCTACCCAATAAACAAGGAACTCAAAATTTTTAAGTTTACTTTCGTTAATATAATTTGAGCTTAACTTGGCACCGTAAGCTGACAAAATGTCGCACACTATATTATTGGTGCAGCCCGCTTCTCGCCCCGAGACACGCACTTACAGTGACTATGAAAGCGTCAACGAATGCATGGAAGGAGTATGTAAAATTTATGAAGAACATCTAAAGCGGCGTAATCCAAATACACCAACAATTACATATGATATTAGTCAACTATTTGATTTTGTCGATCAATTGGCGGATATTAGTTGTTTGGTTTATCAAAAATCGACGAATACATATGCACCATACAATAAGGAATGGATCAAGGAGAAAATATATGTGCTGCTCAGACAGGCAGCAGGTAATTCGAATTAAACTTCTTATAAAACAAAACCCTTAAAAGCTGAAAACAGACGCAAACAGTTATTTGAAGAAAATATTTAGTTTCATTAAAAAAATTAAAAACCTTAATTTCTTAGTAAAGAACCAACCGATTACAAATGCTTGTAAAGTTATATCAATATGTACTGAATTTTTTTATTTACTTAATTTAGTCTTATGAAACTGCTGTCTTTAGTCACTAATATACATTTAAAATATAGTCGTCCCAGCGAGAAAAGTTGCTAAATTCATTTATCACTAAACTCTGCTGATGTTGTTGTTGTGGTAACAACAAAAACACTCCCCGAAGGTTTTGGGGAGGATTGTCGAATTAACAGTCCTTGGCCGGATTTGAACCCGGTACGCTCCGGTACTCCCTTGCGGTACTGCCCGACTGTCGTAGCGATTTATGACCAGTGAAACCTTCTAGGTCATGTCACCCCTCCTTCCGTAAGGAAGGATAAGGTGGGTAATGAGAGGCGAGAGGCATCATATCCGTAGATCAACCATCGAGTTGCACGTCATTACCTACTAAACTCTGCTCTTTCCTACTGATGCAACCGTTGCCGATTTCTGCACTTTGTGGTGAAAGTAAGTTATTTGCAATGAAGGTTGAGTATAGTATTCATTCAATTGAGTTTTTTCGTTCTACTGAATGTTGTTGTTGTAGCGACTACTTAACCTGCCTAGGATGTCACCCCCCATCCAACACTTTCATCAGGCTCTTCTAACGGAAATCCAAGAAACCTCGCGGCTTCAACAGGGGTGGACGAGAATGAAATTGGTGTTAGAAGAGTGGGCTCAGTTGAGCAGATGAACAGATGGTTAGTATCGTGGGGAGACACGCCGCATGCCGGGCAGACATTTGGCATGTCAGGGTTCAGTCTGGATAGGTAAGAGTTTAGTCTGTTACAGTATCCACAACGAAGTTGAGCCAGCGTGACTCTTGTCTCCCTGGGCAGTTCGCGTTCCTCGTCGGCAACAGGTGGGGCATGTGCTCGTTCTACTGAATCATTTTAATAAATGTAGCTGGCAGCTTTTTTTACGGAACGACGAAATCTGAAGGCAGACATATTGGCGGCTGATTGAAACGCCATCCTACAATCTTAGTGTTGTATCAGCAAAAAAAAACAAAACAAATAAAATGTCGCCCTATATTGGTTGGACTTCTGAGATATAACATGTGTGAATGCAAATTGTGAAATAAAGCGCTCTCCAGCCATGTGCTATGTTAGAGCGACTTCTAACCACTAGTGGGGATAGGGTGTAGTTATTATAACTGGGAAAGTACTCGCAAGATTATAAGGAGTGCAGTGGCAGACAATCTTCCATGCAGTCGTCAATATATCAAAGTTTACTGTACCTCTGCAGCATGATTTCCAAAAAGAGAAAATTTATTTCAGAAAAGCTCGAATTTATTTCAGAAAAGTTAAAACTCCATTCAGAAAATTAATTGTATTTCAGAACAGGGAAAATTGTATTTAGAAGTAAATATATTTCAAAAATGTACAAAGGAAATGTAGTGGGCAAGTCACGCACGTGTTTTGATCGACACAAATTTTTTTGCATCATAATATTAAACATACACACCATTTTACAGATCTTCAGACATACTAATGGTTTTTGATCGCGAAGCATATGTAACAGTTCGAACCCTTAAAAATCCAAATGCATTGAGAAAAGCTTCTTTATCTTCTGAAATTCATTTGAGCTTATCGCAAATAAAATTTAGCTTTTCTAAAATACTGTTGAAAAAAGTTAAAACCGAACTTATTTTACACAAACACATATGTATGTATGGATGTATGTAATAGACAAGAATTAATACTATTTTGTATTATTGCTACAGCATAGAAATTACTGCACATTTATGTAAACATTTTTCTGATAATCAAATTATAATAATTTTCTTTAAAATATTCTGCAGCAGGTCAGAATGCGCATTATCATTCAAACGTTTAGCCAATTTTTTTTGAATTACTGGTACTCATTTTTTAAATTCCATAAAGCAAAATAATTATAAGCAAATTAGTTATAAGCATTTCTTTGGAGTTTGCGTTTTAGTGGCAAAAATGCATTTTCTACTGTAAACCTATGTAAAAACAAAGTCCTTTGGGCGTGCATATACTTTGAAAAAATAAATGATAGACAACTAGGAATGAGATGTTGTTTGCATAATTTATTATCATTGCAGTTGCCTGTAAATACTCACCATACAAATATATTGTTATTTTATAAAATTTAACTATTGTGCCGGTATATTGTCTAGGCTCACATACATTTGAAGTTGTGCATTCTTACCTAGAAACATAAATGCGTGGGTCAGTTTGAGAAAGGGGGAGTACATTTTGCACTCTGACAATAGAACTGATGAATATGAAATAATTATTAATTTTAATACTGAGTTGTTAACGATTTCATAAATTATATCAACTTACTAATATGAAAAAATCAGGAAAACGATATTTTAGTTTTAGGTCAGGCATGGTTCCAAAAGGTGAAAATTTGTGTAAAATTCAAAAAAAAAATTATTATAAAATCGCTTTTGGTACGCTCAGGTACTAATACCTTTAGAGAATGCCCGGCCATTTATTTGAAAATTAAAGAAATTCTTAAAATTGTAAATTTTACCACATACATTTTTTCGGTATATTGCTGAAGTATTGTCAATAGGTCAGCTTGGTAGTGCTCGATCCTTTACTAAGAAATGAATTGTTATATTTACTTTAGCATTAAAACTATCTTTATTTGACCAGACTCACCACCGTCATGTTTTCACTTTTTTTTTAATTTTTACTAATGTTTTCCCAATTTACACCATATGTTGGGGATTTACAAGCTTAACGGCTCTCAGATGCAAACACAATGCGACAAAATACACTTCCGCAGGTGGTTCTGGTCTACTTTTGTGTGGCGGCTCTGCACCACGGGTTCTTAAAAACGCAATAGAAATATGACCTGAAGATTTGACAAGGCCTAAGCACCGACACGAATTTCCATGTACTGAAGCCGAATCTGTTTTCTATTTGGTCCAGTTAATTTTGAGCAAAAGGTGTTATTTCGATTGAATTTTCTTGTGAGGAATTAAAAAAGTAATCAATTAACATTAAGTATGTGCGTAAAATTTAGCGCTACTTTTTAAATTTACGGATATATGTTAGTATAATTGTAATATAATCAGAGTCAATGCACAGCATATAAAGGTAAATTGCGCCAAACTGCGACTCTGTTATAAAAAAATATTAACACAAAAATTTGCGTTCCAAAATAAATATAGTTGCTTTGCAACTGACATTTTGGAACTCGCGGCACAGTATGCGCCACCCCGGTTTAATGTATGTGAGCAGACAATGACTGGATTTTAATATTCATAAATTTTTGTAATGCCCTCCCTACCAAGTTCAGTTCTTTTTTTGTATAACTTAACAAAGTTCAAGCTATAGCATTACTAAGCATTTGCTAATATTTGCTCCAACTAACGCTTGTATGTACATACATACATACATCGATAATTAACTACGAAGCTCGTCTAAAAATCATGCAATTTTTTTAATATTGACTTTTTTAAAATTAAATTAAATTTCCACTTTTCTTTTTTGCTCGTAGATAAAATGCAGTGGAAAACGGAAATATTATAGCATCGCTAATTACAGTAATTTATGAATGAATAAAAATATAAAAAAAAACAAAAAATAGTAACAATTGAAGTTCAACTATTAACTAGAAATTAAGATATTGTTGACATTGTAACGTAACTGTAGTAGCTACACCAAAAAAAAATGCCGAAGGAATCATAATTACGTGACGGGCATAGCCAAAATGGTGCTTAAAACGGATTTTGGCAAAGAGGTAGATGTGTTGTTGTCTTCTATGTATGTATACGAAATTTACATTTGTATGTATGTATGTTTGTATGGAGTTGCGTCCATAACCGTTTATTCAACCCTAACCTAATTTGGTATACTTGTCTACATGACCATGACAACCGTGCCTACGTACCGGTATTACTCGGTATACTCCTATTTAACCGAATGAAATTTCTTTGAGCATTTGAAAAAAAATATTTGACAGATTTTGCTTCGCATTTGCTTTCGCATCGCGATACAAAGTAAACCCCCCGTACCTCTCACGACAAAATACTGTTGCTTTAACAACTACGGCGGGGCTCTCCACGAATTTTCAGAGGCTACAAATTTCAGTATTACATTACAGTGGTGATTGAGCCCAGAACTCAGAGCATGGCTGTACAAAGCAGTTATTCGACATATCTTAGCCTACGGGGCAATAGTGTGGTGGAAGGTAGTCGAGATGAACTGCATTACCAAAATGCTAGGAAAAGTTCAGCGAGCTGCCTGTGGTGCGATCACTGGGGCGTTTAGATCATACCCCACAGAGGCTCTGAACGTGATGTGCAACATGCCACCGACCAATCTCTTTATCAAGGAAACAGCATCCAAGGGTACCCTTAGGCTTTGGAAGTTCTGACTCTAAAAGGGGCGCACATACGGCCACAGTCGTATTCTGCTGAATATAACCGACTCGTGTATCAAAACTAAAATGGATTACATCTGTCCCAGGACATCTTTTAACACAAACTTTAAGATTGTGCAGGCATGTGCTGTAATTCACTTTCGCCTGAAATGCCTGATATTCCCTTCTAGGAAGGACGGGACACTTGATATTTCAGTTTTCACGGACGGATCCAAAATGGCCTATGGAGTAGAAGCGCGAATTTTTGCAGTACTCCCGGCCATGTCCCTATCTATGCGTCTGTCAGACTCAGCCAGAGTCCTGCAGTGTCAATGACTCGGGGCCCTCCTACAATGAAAAACGATATTCGATCGACACGGATGGGTCTGGAGCAGAATACCTTGTGCCTCAGTTGCAACCTTCCGGGGGCGGAAGAGACGGTGGAGCACCTGCAAAGGGGTTGATATTGTTTGCTCTGGAAACTCAACCAAAACAAAATAAAAATAATATGCAACGTCATATACTCATTTGCTGAGTTGTATGAGTAATAAGCACCACTTCATTTGCAAAAACAAAATTAAATCTTTCAACGATGTGCGAGTACAACAAATACACACAGGGCAATACAATGTCGAGGTCAGCATCTTTACATTGTTTTTTTTTTTTTCGCGTGGCTAATACTGTTTGCGGCTAATAGGAATGAGTACAATTCAGAGTGCAAGTAAGTAAGTATAAAACAAAACAGCAATTGCTTATTAGCAAGTTGAAATAGTAACCGGTTTCCATACGACACAGCGCACTGATGGCTCGGTTGTAATAAATAGAAACAAATAATTAAAAGTAATAGTTTAATTGTAGTTTGTGTTATCGCCGTTTTTCTTTTTATTTTACGCACAAAATTATAAAACTATATTGTTTTAAAAATAAGAATAAAATGCATTGTTTTAATGCAACAACTATCCATACATAGCAAGAAGTTACATAAGTAGAACGTCACTGCCGTAATATGGGTTAGATTGTTCCCATTATGTATTCTCTTGCTCTCATATACCTTAGTTATGTAACCTTTGCCTCTCTGCAGCAGCTTCAGCTTCCATTTCATATTCAATTTCAACTTTAGGTTTCTTCGTAGAGCGACGTTTCGCTGTTTTACTGCTGCTACTAGATGCGTCCGCTGGAGAGATCTTTTTAGCCGATTTCGCTGGAGCACGTACAAAAGCGCCGGGTGCTGGTGTGTCCTGTGTGTGTTTACGAGCGGAAAAAGATTTTATTTTAAAAATTATCTTTAGTTTTTCTTGTTAAGTTGGAGTATGCAAGTACGGGCGAAAAATTTATTCTAGGAAAAATATTCTAATATATGAGATATTCGGGTTCGATATTCATAAAAATTCATATGGTTTATAAGTTTTTTAAAATGACATTTCTATACAAATATTGAATTATAAGAGCTTTATAAACATCTTATTTTATCAATATGGGGGATAGTATGTAAAATGTAGTGATTTATATGTATCGATATTTTATTTATAAATGTTTGAACTTTTTTTAGAGTGTGCCATTTTTAGACTATATTTTTTGTATACCCATCTGAGGTAGTTAACATTGTTGAAGCGATAAAAACGTTGCTGGAAGTCTTGGAAAGTACAGCATATTCGGTTACAATAACTTTCATGTACTACTTGGAATGTCCAAGCTCTAGGGCGACAAGGCAAGAGGACAAAATACTGATATAATACCAACAACATAGACTTCCGTTAGAAGAATTTGATGGCAATGCTCAGAATGATCGGGTCCATTAGAAAGAGCGATGCACTGTTAGCTATATTTCACCCTGGCTAATCAGCAAGTTCCTTACGGAGCTTAGCCATCGATCTCTCAATGGAAATCCTAGCATTTTAAATAGGGTTCGAACACAGTGAAATTTTTATTAGAAGAGTAACCTGCATGGAGAAGTCAAAAATACAGCCGGTTCTATGGACACACTATAAATAATACAACCGATCTAATCGAAAGACTTGAGACCGTGAAACGCTTTTGACATAAAAAACTTATGCCCATATATCAGGGTGAATCGGGATAGTTAACAATAACTTGACAAAACAAATGATAAAATAAGAACTGTCCAAAATATCCACACGCTGAGAACAACCATCCATATCTGCGTCAAACTATTTTCAGTTGAACAATAAAATGTATAGTCAAACAAAAGGACTTGGAGGAAAATATGGCATTCTGCACCAGATACGTTGAACTGAACAAGGTATACATAAAACATGGATACAAAAACCCCTAATAAATAAACTCGAAAAAAACACAAAAATTTGAACGACAATGGCTCACCTATGCATATTTGTAAAACCACATGGATTTTTTTTCCAACTGACACAGGGCGGAAAACAAATACAAGGCATAGAAAACAAATTAGAGATTACAGCTCGTCATTTAAACTTTTTACCAAGAATTTTTTGATTTTTTTCAAGTATGCAGTTTTGTAGCTCATTAAATTTCAGTGTAAACAGATCTTAAATAAAAAACTAAAAACAACTAGGCTTATAAAACTGTATGAAAGAAAATTGGCAGGTCGGCTGGAAAAAAAATTTCAAAGATCGGGTAATTCATTTAGTGGCTTTAGATTCGTATTTTTTTATACTAAAATTGAATGAGCTACAAAACTGCATACTTGAAAAAAATCTGAAGATTCTTGGTAAAAATTTTAAAATTTTGACAGAAATTCGTTGAATTCTTCTGGATTTTCTACAAACTTCCTAAGCTTTAATTTTCTAAGAGTTTATCGAAAACTATTAAAAAGAAGTAATTCTTGCTGAAAATTGCAATTTTTATGGTGACCGCATATATTTAATCCGAACTTATACTTCCTTACTTGTTATATACAAACAAAACAAAAATGCACACTCTAATTAACATACAATATGTATAGTTAAATACTTTCAAAATCAATACAATAATTTACTATTTGCGGCAAAAGTATTCATTGAAAGAAAAATAAAATAATAAACGCAAAGTAAACACACACCGGCTAACCGGCAATTAAAAGATGATCACGCAGTTCTACTTAAGGATCAATAAACGAAATCACAAAAAATGCACCGTGCACTTGCGGTCAACTTCGGTCTCAAAACAACAACAAACACTTTTCTACTTTTGTTTTTTAAGTATCTACGCGCGTTATGTATTGGATTACAATGCGAAAAAACACATTCAAGTTTGCCGTATTATTATAAGAACGAGCTAATCAGAATGGAAGCGCGTTTTAAACTAAGTGATCGTTTTTGCGTTTGAATGTAGCAAATATAACAACAGAATGCAACCGTTGGATTGTGGGCAAGTTTTTTCGCATATCAAAATACAATTTATAAAAAAGGAAATGCTCGAAAAGTAACGTCTATATTTATTAAGTTAGGAAGTATAGGATCGGTTTGAAGTGAAGCTTAAAAAATGATACAAGCAACGGAAAAAAATTTACGAGTATTTTCCACTAAACAATCGCTAACCATTTTTACCAGCAGTTGAGTATTTTTCACTAAACAATAGATAGCTTTATACTCAGGAACTGTGCCAAACGTAGATATATTTTTATCATGGTGAAAAAAACTTTATAATGGCAGAGAAAGTACCATAAAAAAGAAGGTCCAACAACGAACTTAAGTGTGCTCCCGACTGGGGAATATATAAAATCAATATAATTAAGTTTTAATTTCGTTAACTAATACTAGTATAAAAATGGGTAATTATTTTTAGTGCTTCGTCGTATTGGGCCTTGTCGGCAGTTTGACTAGGATGTGGTAGAACTACTCGTTGAGTAAAAATAGCCACACAATTTACAATATATTACACAGTTGCTTGCATATACTAAGGATATTGATATCAATGGTCTTAAAATGGATAAAGGACGAACGAACTAAATGAACAATCGGCCCACCTGTCCTTAGTAGCCACGTCAATGTTGACACATATACTTTGAAATTGATTGGTCTACTTTAGAATCAAAGTTAAAAGCTGATAAGTCAGCATGGAACTGCATCGGCGAATCTCTCCTAGTAGGAAATTGAGAAGTATTCTCCCTCCAAAGATAACTTGGAAATTAGTAACTGTACTCCTTGTTTTGAGATTATCGTATGCAACTCTTAATAGTTACTACAAAATGTAATTATGTTGCAACTAATTCCATCGTAGTACGTTGCCCAGCAAAAATAATGCTACTCACCTCAATATCATCCGCAACATCACTATCACCATCACTATCCGATGCAACAAAATCGCTATCTACTTCGATCTCTTCGCGCTTTCCGGTATCACTATCATCATCGTCATCCTCATCCGCTGAATCTGCTTCCACGAATTCTTCATCCAATAATTCACGCCGCACATCTTCATCCACTTCCATTTCCCTCTCTACTTCTTGTTCCTCCTCATCGCTTACATCTTCATCTTCCACCTCTTCCGCTTCCAAAGCTTTATTGAATGCTGTTTGTGGAAAATTGTATATATCTTGATATGTACCACTTTTCAAACGTTCCAACAACTCTTTCTCAATATGATTATCAATTTTAGCTGCAATCAATGCCTTTTTTTCTCGTCTTGCTTCACGCCTTTCAATTTTTCGTGATAGTGGTACTATTAACTTTTGTCGTCGCAATTTCAATTTACGCATGCGTATAAGATATTGTGTTATTTTGAGGAAACGTTGCTTATTTTTGGCAATCATATATTTTGGCCAAAACACTAAATTCTCATTGATTTGTGTTATGGCTTTTTCAAAGTTACGGGACAATTTTACACGTTCCCACATCTTGTTTGGCATATGCGCTCGTTCAGCAGTCTTCATATAAAGGTAAATTATACCTTTCTCTTCGCGTACTGTAGCATATTGCGAATTGGCCAACGGACAAGTGCGCCGCGTACAAAGACCGGTTAAGTTGTATTCATGTCGACAGAAAGTACGTGTATCGGTTCTAAAGGAGTACATATAGAATTTAAATTATCACATATCCAAAACAACTATCTTACTTGACCTTATGCGAACAAAACGATCTATTTATTATGCTCCACACCACCTGTGAATGTAAAAAATTGGTTTGTTATAAAATAGTATTTTTGCCTTTCATCTGCAGTCATTTTCCAAGTGTATATGTTACTCACATCGTCGTGTTGCATTATATTATTTTATCTTTTCTGTAAAAACTAAAGCAAAATGTCTATTTCCAAATTCTGTAAATACCAGGGGCCAAAACACGTGCGATCACAAATCAACAAAACGTCACCTTATCAATTGCCAAATTTCGTCAGCTGTTCATAATTTGTGCTGCCAGTCTGGAAATATATTTATGTGTTTATTATGTAAAGGTCCCTGTAGCGCGATTCACTAACTTTTTTAACACAATTTGTCAACGATAAATTAACTTAACAAGAATTTTAACAGTTTTGCGATTCACTAACTTTTTTAACACAATTTGTCAACGATAAATTAACTTAACAACAATTTTAACAAACTATGCTATTCACTAACTTTTTGTCTACTTTAAATTCGATAATTTATCGTTGTCAATTGGTAAATTGTTATTTTATCACAGATTCTTTTTGTGCTGTTAAAGTTTTGTTTACTAAAATACAATAAATGGTAATTGTTTCCTTTAGGAGACAACTGCTAAAACACGTCCGAAATTATCGGGAAAGGTATCAGAAGACGCGTCTTGACCTCGGTAACAATAATCCGGAAGCGCATTTTTTAGTTTTGGTTTCAGTGAGGAGATATTTGCAACCAAAGTTGAGAATTTTTTTGTCATTTGCATGTGGTTGTTGTAATCACAATAAATGGTAATTGTTTCCTTTAGGATACAACTGCTAAAACACGTCCGAACTTATCGGAAAAGTATCAAACGACGGGTTTAACCTTCGTATCAATAATCCGGACCGCGCAGCCGGTATTGGACCGGCTAAGGGTTATTTTTTTGAAGCGCGGCCGAAGGCCGCCTACGCAGGAAGGTGTTGTGCACATAAATACCTCGGATCAAGTCCCCTATTTGGGATCGGACCTAGGCCATTTTTAGGTTTTTTGCTAATAACTTTTCACTGAAACAAATTATTTAATTTCCGCTTTCGGATTATTGATACAGAGATCAAAACGCGTCGCTTGATACCTTTCCCGAGATTTTTGGACGTATATTAGCAGTTACGTGCTGTCGTATAGAATAACCATACCTTGGATCAAGCCCCTTATTTGGGATCGGACCTGGGTAATTTTTGGGTTTTTTGCGAATAACTTTTCACTGAAACAAAAAATTGAAAATCCGCTTTCGGATTATTGATAGCGAAGTCAAAATGCGTTGATTGATACCTCTCCCGATATTTTTGGGCATGTTTTAACAGTTGTCCTACTTCCCTTTGCTGAAATATCTGCACAAAAAATCGGCGCGAACAATTATTTTTGTTCTATTCCTCTTTGAAGTTTTCGTAAATTTTGACATTCTAAACGTAAAATCAGCACATATTTTTCCGTTTCTCCCTATTACCTTAGTCTGAACGCAAACCCCCATATTCATAAAAAATAAAAAAGCTTTATAAAGCTCTTATAATCCAAAATTTGTATGAAAATGTCATTTTAAAAAACTTTATAACCCAATTTTATTTTTTATGAATGTGGGGGAAAATCTGCAAGTATTTGTTCGCTTCTCGCCCTTCGCCTATTCTAAACGATGTTTGAAAAAGCGAAAAGTGGTTTGGCGTGTAAAGTATGTATGTATGTATGAATTTATTTGAATTTTTCCTAGCACAACAATTTAGAAAAATTATTTTATAGTGTAGGTATCAAAAATAAAAAAAAGCGAGAGTACACAAAAGTTTTTTGCGAGATATTTCACCAATGTAATTGTATTAAAAAAGTAAGTGCGGCTTTGCTTTTTGTTTTTTTTTTAAACAAGAGATGATACCGCTTCCCATACACAAATTTATGGTAAAGATAGCAATGTTTCATTCTCAGCAAAGACAAGTGAAATAGCAAGCGCAATGTTTGCGGGCATGCGTAAAAAACTAAATTCCTTTGATTTTAGCACAGTTCTTTGCGCAAATAGCACAACCACGACATACACCATGCAAATCCATGTGCAAATTAGTCATTACCGCAAGTAAATTTGTGCGGGTGTGTTTGGCGTCTGAGTAAATTTAATTTTTAATAATAAAATACATTAATATCGTATTGCTTTTGTGGTTTTAGGACAAAAACTATAAATAAGCTGCAAATATAAACTTCAATAAGCCTCATGCAAAGGCAGCTGCAAATTCTCACGCCTTCTATTAAGGAAGAAAAGCGCTGAATAGATTTTGGCAAAATGCGGAGTATTTGAATTCGTCAGGACCACCAGCACAATGTATTGTGGAGGGGAAAAGGCACCTCAATAGGAGCTTAATCGGCAAATCTGCAAAACAATTGAATCAATAAATTGCACTAAAACTGAATTTGTTACCGCTTAAAATGATTTTCGGGGTTATTGTCCTTAATTCTGGTAGGGTTCTCTTCCTGGAAAAGGGGATTATGATCGTTTTTGTGAGGTTTATATTCAACCCTACACTAGCACACCATCTCCTTGTCATGTTTAATGGCCTTTGTATGATGTCACAAAGGGTCATGTGACGTGTTTTTGAAGGCTTCCTCTGTACTTGTGTAAGTACCGTCCGGAAGCTTTGCTAGATTTGTCTCTGAACTTCTTTTACAGAAGGCCCTTTTGGCTTTCCTTATCTCTTCGTTGTATATCGTTAGCTGTGTTGTGTGTTCCTCCCAACATCCAGTCCGCTTTGACCCATTAAATAGATCGCGGACGGTCTTTCTCATCGTCAGGAGGTAACGGAACCACCAGTTTGCAGAAAAGCGAAGTATGTGCTGTTCATGCTGAGCCTGCATTTTTCATTTACCTCGAATTTTAACATTTAGCCCAAAATGCAGCATTTATTTTCGCATTTACCATACAAATTTTGATACCTAAGGCCCGGTTTTTCAGTCCTTGGTTAAGCTCAGTTTAAACTAAGTTTGCTTAAACTCGGCATAAATTTAAACTCCAGTTAAACTGCAGAGCGGTTTTTTAGTGAGAGTTTACGGCCGCTTTTAAGATTTGCTTTTTATACGGCAACATTGGTTTTTTCTTTATCTAGATACGGCAACAGATAATATTTGTTTACATATTCAACGCCATTGCTTCTCCTCAGTATTGTAATAGTTAGGATTTCGCTAATTTCTGCATCACTATAATCACTTTCGTCAGATGATATATCCAGTATTTAATTAAACATAAAAATATCGTCCTTTTTTAATTGCATTCAGTTTATTGTTTCACAACCAAAACCATCAAATATGCAAACAGCTGACAGGTTAACTAGAGTTTAACCCTGCCAAATTGGCCGCTTAAACTACGTTTAAAGTTGACTGAAAAACTGCGTAACAAGTTTAAGCTTAGTGTAACTGACAAATTGAGTTGAACTTGTACTGAAAAACCGGGCCTAAATGCAACTAAATCCAACTTTATTTTTGCATTAGCATTCTAAACGCTGAAATCAACACTGCAATCTTCGAAGAAAATCGCGATTCGAATTCAAGAGTTGCTTTATTGGCATTCTCTCATTCTCTGTCATACGTAAAAACTTAGCAAATTTATGCTGATTTTCAATCTGTAATTTAGACCGCGTGTTCTGTGATATTGTTAAAATACAACCATCTATAAGTTAATCTGATGTTTACGAATGGAATTAATCGAAAGATTTAATAAAAACGTGTATATTTTGGCCCACGTGCTGCAAATTTTCTTAACCGTAAAAAATGTTTGTAAACACAAAACATATGACTCAAACTTGCTAAAGTGTATTTACTAAATGCGCCACCATGAACGCATTTTCGAAACCAATGTACGAAAATGCAAAATGCTGTATTTAAAATTCAGTATGAACATCAATTAAGCTAGCTATGGCATTTGTCCTTTCCTTAATTTACCCTACAACGCATTAAGTGGCAGCACATATTTATACCATGATCCAATAATTGAATCATGATTTATACTGTGCTACCAATGAATTTACAGTTTCTTTCACAGCTGTCGTTAACAGCCGCTTGCAAAATTTTTTTGTGATTGCCACTGCGGCGCGCACTTTTTCTACTGTCTAGGAAAATAATATAGTTTAATTTATAAGCATTGTTTATAAGTTTAAAGAATGTATAACAACGTGCTGCTTTCGCTGGCGGTCAGCGTTGTGCCGATATTAGCTTTTATATTTGTTGGTTTATTGCTACTACACAAACTCTACGTGAAAATTCGGTAATAAAACTTTCATTGAACGACCACACTTGGAGTGCACATAACCTCTTCCAACCGGTTAAACGTCTTTTCTCTCCTTTTATGAACATTTTATTTTTATACACTTAAACTTTTTATGTAAATACTATGTAAATTATCTTAACCTGTGGCATTATAAATTATGAATGGTTTTTAATGATAATGCTAAAATCTATTTTTAGCTCTAACTTTGCGGTGACTGTCAATTGTTGGTTTTGTAATCAAAATACTCGCGTCCCATACTTGGAATCAAATAGCTGGACGTGTCCGCAATGCGAACAATACAATGGATTTACTAAAGATGGCGACTATAATCGTGAAATCTTTCAACAATTCGATTGCAGTAAAAACTCGGTCAGTATAGCAAGACAGGATCGATCCTCAACAGAGCATGACAAATCAATATCTGCGCTGAGCGCAACAAAAAATAATGGTCTCTGTTATGAATGCAATGAGGCACAACGTTTAAAAGTGGAGAAGTTGGCACAATTTGAACCTAAACATGAATCTCGTTTCGATGAGGAGCTCCAGAGATATAAGTACAATCCACTGACTTTTTAATCATCCATTATTTTTAATAAGTATTGATTTTAGAGCTAAGCTTGAGGAACAATATCGTCTGTGCGCTACCTGCGATCGTCATTTACGCAAAGTACTTCATGAAAAGAAGAAAATGGTGCTTGGCTCAAAATTTCTTGATTTCATAATTAAAGGCGCCGAGACTCTAAAACACCCCCATTTCAATCATTTCCGTCATGTACAAAGGGAAACCTGGAAACGTCGTTTTTCTTTTCACATTAGCATACTCACTATAATAAATTTAGTTTGCTTATGCCATATGATGCCAACTTTAAAACGCGACCAAATAACTGCTATGCTGGGCGACCATCTCGGTGATCAGATATTTTTTGCAATGTCGCATGTTTTGGCGCTGTATCGCGTTTTGACCACATATATATCGCAAATTGGAGTATATCCATTGATCGAAAAATTTGAACTATTCACACGTACAATATTCATGATGCTTTTATATTCGTTGGGACTGAAATTGCCCCAAATTACACGGATCAACTTTTCTTCCCTATACTTACTAGCATATCCTTTTGCATTATTGGGCATATCCTTTGGATATAAATTGATTGATGGCTTCAAGTTAACACGCTTTACTTTTTTATTGGCATTATGGTCTACATTTGCTGGTGGCTTAATCGATGAACAATTTTATTTACCGTCTAACTTATTATTGGTAAGTCCTTTCTTCTAATGTCGCAACAGTATCTTCTACTAAATATTGATAAAGCTGATTATTCAAATAAATCGTTCTTATTATTTTTGCAGATTTTGGCATCAGCATTAACATTGCTTCTCTCAATGACAAATAAAGTGGAAATCTCACCCAAACTCCATGATAATAGCGCCAGTAGTTTCCATAAAATCTACTCTGAGGACTATCTCAGCGACGATGATACAATTAGTATGTTGAGTCAGCATTTCAATCGCAGTGATGCCAGCACAATTCTTTCTACGTCATTGCATGGAGGAGGACGTAACTCACTACAAAAATCGCTACTTTACAAATCACCGGTCACTTCTTCTACCTACTCCCTAAACAATAAGCCACGTACACAATTTTCACCAAACTCTAGCTTTAAATCATGCTATTTCAACGCACCAGCGAATACTCATGACTTGCATTCAGAATATTCTGCCTCATTTGGACACGGTCTTAATACTGACACAGAAGCTGGCAACCTATCCACGCATGTGCCATTTTTCGGTTCAAATCTAGAGTTGAATAGTGGACATCATCAACGTCCACGCTTCACAATGTTTGGTCAAACTGGTAATTACAATGGAAATGTTAGTGCAAACGCATCCCTATTACGCAGTTCGTTCAATGGTGAGCCTATTAGTCAGCATTTACAACATAACGCTACTTTTGGTAATTTTCATGCCGGCAATGCTTCAACAAATCGGCAACATTTTCCAGCGCATACTTCAACTTTACCTTCACCATTTTCTCTATCAAATAATTCTGTTTATCAGCAGCAGCCACAAACACTACAACGTCCTGCTTCAACAACAAATTTACTCACACCATCACGCCTCAGCACAACGTTCCTTTCAAGCAATGCCTACCCTGCTTCAACAACTACAGTGTCATGGCTAGCTAGTGGCACTTTAAATCAGACTAACAAAATTTTCCCAGAATTCCGTCAACCAATAATGACAACTAATGGTGAGAATCAATCACGGGCTTCATCACAGTCGTCGGGGTTTGAAAGCCAAAATGATCGTTTGAATGTATCGCGTGAAAACTCCTACACTACAGCAAACGAAAACTTAGATACGTCAACACAACAAGCAAAAACATTCGATGCCACCACCCCACGCTCCTTCCAACCTATTCACGACACTCATAGCAGTCGTTTAGCTAATACGACACGTCCATCATTGCTAGTGCACAACGCTCAATTTGTGACACCTTTGACAGTGAATTGTGGCATGGCATCACCATTGGCCGGCTCTGGCTTATCTGATTTATGGAGTGCACCAGCACAACGCAGAAGTGTAAGCAGTCGTGATAGTTTTAATTTGCGTAAAATAAATGAAGAGCTGCCAGTGTCCAGTTATAAGTACAAAAGTGGTGATTTGTTAAAAAAATGGAAGGAGAGCCAAATGATTTCTTAAGGTCGTCAGCATTAATCATTCAGATTACTTCCACTTTTTTTTGCGTTAATTTTCTCTCATATTACATTTAGGAACATTAATTTAATTTAATTTATAACTATTTAAGAAATGTTTTAATTTAGTTACGACTACTACTTTTTTAGACACAAAAAATATGTGTGTTAACAAGGCAAACATGTGTATCTTGTATGCATACAACAATAATTTTTTTTACTATTAATGTTATAACTTTATTAGATAGTTATGGTAATTGTTATTGCAGCAGTGCCTGTTTTTTTTAGTTTAATTTATACTGTAGTTTTATCACAATGAAATTAAATTTTGAACACAATTAAGCTTCTGTTCCTGGAATTTGTGCTCATATCTTATTACTGACAACATTAATGTTAACATTAGTGGTTATGGATTATTATTTTATTATATATTATTATTTTTTTTTTTTTGAAGTTTTAGTTTGATTGTAAATTAAAGCACTGCCATGTATGTAAAAGACATGCAATACATAATTGTTTATACAAATTTATATGTACAACTAAAGTCTTGAAAATGAAATAAAGACGCTTACTAATCTGCTCTCAGGTTTCAAACAAAAAAACGATATGTGAAGTTAAATCAAGCTTTTGTTAAATAGGAATGATATCTAATACTTATCACAATACAAAGTAACCTCTCAGGACATTTATTTAATTCGTTGGAAAGTCTATTGTAACAGAGTTGTCACAGTTAAAAAAAACATAATGCCTATCAAAATTTTATCGTTTTATACTTACAGTCCACTGCACATTAAAACCTAAGTAGTTCAGGTAGCATGGATTGGCTTATACAACTTTACGAATCATATAATTGCATTTCAGATGATTGCCGAAGCCCTGAAGTAAACAGGAACGAGGTGTGACATTTCTTGACAACGCCAGTGAGGTGCTCAGGGGTAATATAATAAAAATTGTAGTTAAATTCTTGCAAAAGAAAGTTTTTTTTAACAAATTCCGATGTGAGAATTTTTGCCGTGCACGTGGGCAATATTTTATTAATACTTACTATTGAAAGTGCAAGTTTATTAATATTTATTTATTTGTTCACTGTACAGCGTACAATAATAACCAACAGTAACAATCAAATTAGCCTAACGAAAACAAAACCCTTCGTTTTTCAAGTGTTTTCTCAGAAACATTTGTATATATGTATATGCACTTAGCAATTCCTACTAGGGTAACCAGCTATACCGTCTTGCTATATTAACTCGCCGAATATATTAACAGTCTTTGCAGATATGGATCCGACTGTCGCAGGAACGGTTTTGTTAGAACCCATCTAATATTTTTGTCGTCTAGTAAATGGTAATGATCTACGGATATGATGCCCCTCACCTCTGGCTACCTGTCTTCTCCTACCTTACGTAAGAAGGGGTGACATGACCTAGAAGGTTGCACTGGTCATATCAAATCGCTCCCGCGATAGTGAGCCTGTACCGCAAGGGAGGACCGGAGCATAGCGGGTTCATATTCGGCAAATTACCGTCTTTTCCGATAAACGTTACCGCAACAACAACAACAATGTTACAACACTTTTGCGGCACCATAATTCCCTAATCTAAACATTTGTTTCACAAACTTCCGTTATTTGAATTTAAGATGCTTGTTTTTATTTTTATTGGTTTTCAATTAATCGCGCCAGTCCCGAATAAATTTTTTTGTATGCTGCCTCGGGATTGAATGCTCTATTCATTAAATGGTATGTTTACATAAACAAACACACAAGTGGGGCTTCACATGAGGGAACGTACCTATGTTCACATCGCGAATGGTTTAAAAATATATGCTGCGATAAGGCCTCATTACATTGAAAAAAGGTAAAAAATAAATTAAATGAATAAATTCACAATAATCAACAGCCAGATGCAATAAGTTACAGCACAAAACAAATGGCGATTTACTGCTCCTCCACTACTTTTATTTCACCGGTCGGTTTTGGTCTTCCTACACTAGGATTTAATAGCACCTTAATAAGGTATTCCACAGATGGTCGTTCAGCTGTTTGAAATACTCGTAGTCCACGCTCTTCAATAGCTAAACGTGTACTCGGTCCTATGGCCACCAATTTCCAATTATCCATATTTATATTGTAAGCCTTGCAATATTCATGTACACAATTAACACCCGAAGGTGAGAAGAAGGCAAAGTATTCTATATTTTCCGCTTTTAATGCACGTTCCATATTATCGGCCAAAGCCGGATGGCAAACAGTCTCGTACACCTCGCAAGCATCCACTTGAAAACCATTTTCTACCAGCTTCGAAAGTAATAGATCAGTACGTAAATTACCACACGGCAACAGGAGTGGCAGATCGCGTGAACCATCAAAGGTATCCACAATGTAATCGGCAAGATTACGTGCATTGCCTGTTTGCTTGCCGTGCGTGAACAGTTGTTGTAAAGATGATAATGCCAAATTGTGTGTCACCTCGCCAACTGAATAATTATGCAATAGCTTCCAACCACCGGGCAGTTCTGAAAATTGCAATGCCTCACAAACTGCCTCTACACAACGCGGACTAGTAAATATGACGCCTGCAAAACTATCTGGTTTTTGTAGTTTGGATCGTAATTGTTCCAAATTCTTGAAACCGAAACTCAATGTGGGCACAAATATTGGATTGAAGCCATTGGCTTGCAGTTCTTCAGCGTACCGGTCACTACTCTCCGAATCTGATTTGAAAATAATCACTGTGCGTCTGCCACTCATTTCCACTATCTCTCAATCACTTAACGTTGCACGAAAGACTAAATGCAATAATTATCAAGTTTTTTATATATTGTTAAGTACCTTTTGTTTTTTGTTGTGATGTTTGTATTGAAATCAGCAAGTGGCAGAGAGCGTACGTATTGGAGTGGGTGGTAGGAGGCAACCAAAGTGATAATTGATAAAACAGCTGATGCCAGGGTTGCATGTCCACGAAAACAACAAAGAAGTCTTTAAGGTCTAAATCAGAGCCGCCCAAAATAATGCGCAATTTATTTACCAACGCATACAATCACACATTTGATATCTGCTAGCGTATGATTGTGTGCGCGCGTTTGCTTAGTACACTGAGTGAAATCGTGCTATTTGTTTAAATTGAAAGTGAAATTGTACAGCCATTCTTCATTGAACATTTCGAATGTTTTTTTGCAAGTGTATATCAAAAAATAATATTGCTATGTATGTGCGCACGTTCTTCTTTGCTCAACTGCTGAATAGCAAAAGCATTGCTTCGCATGTGCCGAAGTCAGAAATCTAAGCTTAGTCGTTTTTGACGATCTTTTTTTTTGACGCTGGCAGAATTAGCTTCATAGCGTACATGTTTCGACTGCATTTGCTTGCCTATACTCCGAGTACAGGCATGAAAAATTGCGCATTATTTTGGGCGGCTCTGGTCTAAATATAAAAATAAAAAATGGGTTGCGCAGCATATTACAGTTTAACATTGGCTTGAAGTGAAACTGCCTCCCAAGGAAAGCCGCTAGTTGGCAGTATAGTGAGAGTCGCACTTTTTACATTTCCACAACGGCCGCTCTTTGTACCGGAATGACCCGGCCAAGTCCTGTTGTTTCAGTGTAACCCGGTCTAATTCATGGGGCAATCCCTTGTAGCAGGGCTGCTCCAAAATATATCTCTATCGTAAGCGCAGAGCTTATCAACTTCGTCAACGGGCGATGTATACTTATACGCGATAGTCGGGCATGTACCACAAGGGAGTACCGAAGCGTACCGGATTCATATCGGGCAAAGGAATGTAGCTTCCGACAACACTCCCCAAAACCTTCGGGGAGTGTTTTTTGTCGCTAAAACAACTCGGCGTCCGTGAGGCCAGGCTCGGTTCTAGACTGCCCTGCTTATGACATCTGAGTCTCGCCTCCATCTAGAGACTAAAATGCTCAATGAAGAAAGTTGCAAGTCTGCCATCAGAACTGCCACGGGATGAGTCTCACCTTCATCAAAGACTAAAATTCTTAATGTGACCAGCAGAGTGGTTTCAGGAACTTAGGTCCTCCTCCCACTTCTCGCGTGTGGGCTGATCTACCAGCGGTCTGATTTCCTTAATTCCTGTCGGGATTTAGCAGGCCGAGACCGAGTCCGTTACCCTGCGGAAAGTTCGTTCCCCTTCTCGTAGGGCAGAGGGCAGCGAAGGAGCTTTTGGTAAACTCTCGGAATCCGGCTAAATTTGCTTTACTAAAGTATATACAAAGGATAGTCAAAAATTATCCGATGCCTGGGCGATTCTGACGGCGTTGTAGGCTCCCAAGGAGTTTTTTCCTGCGTCATCTAAGAACGGGATTGATGAATTTTTCAGAATCGACTGTGTCCAAGATTGTGATACATTCACATATTGTCAGATCAGATATTATTTAAAAAAAAAATTGGTTTCGGCCCTTAATTTTCCAACTTTGAGCTACAAAACTGAACCCCCCATGGCTATGTTAGCAAGGTGCTCTTGTGGACTTATCATATGTGTTTGTATTATTGAAGAATCTTTTTTCAAATGTGAACAAGGTCGTTCACTTCGTTCAATGCTACTTTATCCTTTTAATCCGTTTGTATATCCATGAACATAGGAAACAAAAGAAAAAGCGTGGACACAAACGACGATGGGGAACTCTGCTAGGAGTTGTAAGTAAAATTTATTTTAGGAGCTCAATTTACTTCCAATAACTTACGCTGATTTTCCAAAATTATGTTGAGTTCGGTTGCTATATGAAATTTTGGCTAGTTAGACAGGGTTGTTATTGCTTCTTGCCACTGGAGCATTTTACCTTACGTCAGCCTCGTATACTAAGATAGTTCGTTCAGGAACTACACAACTTCAATATATACTATGAACAATTTGACTTTCCTGCAAAACTTATAAGGCTATTATAAATGGCGTTTTGCCAGATAAAGGACTACACCATTTACGTGATCGTCATAGGCTATTCTGTTGGTTTACACACGAACACTCAGTCTACTCAGCTGACAGACGCGGTTCGGAAAATAGAAAGAAAAATTACAAAAATTAGTATTTTTATCATTAAGGGTACAATGCTTATAGTTGTTGTTGTTGTTAACAGTGCTTCGCCCTGCCCAATGGGCTCGATCACTCTAAATTGTCATCAGGCTCTTCTAACGGAAGTCCGAGGAAATGCGCAGTTTCCACAGGGTTGGACCAGAGTGATGTGGGTTTTAGAAGAGTGGGTTCAACTGAACAGGAAAAGAGATGTATGGTATCATGAGGGGTCATACCACATGCAGGGCATGTATTTGGTATGTTGGGGTTCAGTCTGCATAAGTAAGAGTTTAACCTATTACAATATCCAGAGCGAAGTTGTGCTAGTATGACTCTAGTCTCCCTCGGAAGTACACGCTCCTCTTCAGCCAATTCAGGTGGTTGAGTATTAATAACGGGATTCACCGGCCGCGATCTGAGGGATCTGTCTACCGACTCTGAGTGGAGGTCATTTAGAGCCCGTCTATGGTTCCGCAGATCAAACGGCAAAGAGATATGATGCCGGATCTCATCGTAATGCTTACGGAGATGTCTCCTTATGTCTCTGGGGGGCGGTGCTACATCCAAAAGATGTCGGTTTGGATGACTAGGTTTGTGACAGTTCAGAAGGAACTGTCTACTCAAGAGTTCCGTGTGCTCTTGAACATTGAGCAATTTCGCCTCTTGATGGAGGTGAGACTCAGATGACATAAGCAGGCATCCCGTAGCGGTTCTGATGGCGGTGTTTTGGCAGGCTTGCAATTTCCTCCAATTGGTGTCAGAAAGGTTGGGCGACCATATAGGCGCAGCATAGTCAATAACCGGCCGGCCAATAGCCTTATATGTAGCAAGCAATGTTTCTTTGTCTTTTCCCCAAGTACTGCCGGCCAGTGACTTGAGGATCTTATTGCGGCTCTGTACCTTTGAGGCTATTGCGGTGGCATGACCAGCGAAGGTGAGGCCGTTGTCAAATGTCACGCCCAAGATTTTTGGGTGGTTGACAGTAGGTAGAGGTGCTCCATCTACGTGGACATTTAACTCTTGCCCCATCTGCGCATTCCATGTAGTAAACAGGGTCGCCGTAGATTTAGTCGGAGACAGGGTCAGATTACGCTTATAGTGGTTTGCAGCTCTGAAAACAATATATCATGGTGAAGTAGGTTCGTTTTCAAAACTTTTATTTCTTCGCGTTCGTTGTATATTATTAAAAAGACTCAAATGGTTTATTTTTTATTTTATTATATTATGTATAGTATAATTATTCTGCCAAGTAATAATAACAATTTTTTCTTTTTCTTTTAAAGTAAATGGATTCCCGTTGTTCTATTTTCTTATTTGCCTGTTTTGAATGATTAGCTTTCCATTTATCCTTTCGAATTTATAGTATTTAGGTTCTGCTGGTTTCTTTAATAATAATGTGTAATAATTATAATAATAAAGAACAACTATACCTTAAAAGTATTTATGTATATCATTAAAAAGTTTTAATTTTTGTTTAAAAAAAAAATTCAATACAATTTATAATAATGTATGTATGTATGTATATATACATATATATAAAAGTGATACTCAATAATATAAAAAAAAAAACCATGTAGTAATAAAATTAGACGGAACGATTTAAGAAAAAATATATTACTCGATTGACATTGGAATAATCATAAAAAGGGTTGAAAACAATTGACATTTTAGCATCGCGTGGGAAAAAATACTACATATTTATTCATATTGTAAACGAGTTCAAAAATTATTTACTCTGCGTACATATTTTCTTATTGTATAATATATTTATGAATGTTTATGTATGTTGTGGGCTCTAATAATAAATTTTATGTTAAATTGAAAGGATTTAAATAAATGCCAAAATAACAGGAATTTTTGTTTGAAAAAACAAAAAATTAACACAAAAATATATAGACCATTTTACAATCAAATCGTTAAAACACATTTAATTAAAGAGGAATAGCAGCAATTCCTTCAACTCATTTACTATGGTTAATTTGTTTCTTCTCTTTGTGTTTATTGTTTTTGTTAATCTAAAAAAGGAAAGAAAATGCATTTGATTGTTTCTAACAATTTGATTTGTAAGCGTTTATGTTTTTGTTGTTTGTTTTATTTTTTCTTCTGTTCTATCTATTTACTTTGCGACATCGAAGACATGCTTTTTATCAAAAGTGTATCAAATTTCAATTCTTATTATCTTGTTTAACTTTTACTAAATTTGTTTTTTTTTTTATTATTTTGTAAAAAGTGAATAGTATTTTTTTTTTTTCATTTATCTCAAAATAACGAACGATTTGTATGCTGCTATCGTTCGCATGTAGGAGTGTTTTACAGTTAGTTGGTTGTATGAATGCTGCATTGTTGTTTGTGTATTGGTTTATGCTGATAACCGCCTTCTACTCTGCTGATTCTGTTGTTCTGTACAAAAAACATATATGTTTGCTGCGCGGGGGGATGGTGAATTGTCGCCATACTACCACAAGTCATCCTCATAAACACTGCTCAGCATCCAGACGCACCACCTCGCATTCTCGCAATTTACATATTTTCGAATTGATCCACACGACGCTTTGTATTTCCTTTTCGTATTTCACGTAGTGTCTTGTATTTGTCACGTCCCTGACGCACATTCTCTCGATGTATTTTATCGTTTGGCGTCTCTTTCGTTTCGTCACGTGATTGTGCTAAGTCCTGCTTCAATGCCTATGTAAATAAATGAAAACAACGTGTGATTTTTAGTTATATCGCAGATTATATAAGAAAAGTTTTGAGAAACCAACGAGTGGCATCAATGTTTCTTATTTTGTTCAGGCAAAACGACTAAAAAAAAAATAAATAAAAAATAAAATAAAAAAAACGTAAAATTGGCCGTGGTCACTATGCGACTATTTTCAAATTTCGTCATGCTAATATAATATTCGTCATGATATTATTTATACATTACTAGCAGACCCGGCAGACATTGTTCTGCTAAAAAATTTACTTGACTCTCCCTTCATATTAGATCCATATTCTTCTGCCTGCCCACCTTTCTTTTCTTCCTCTTTATCTGCTTCTCATTTTTCATACCGTTAATGTCTCATCCAACTCATCCTATCTCTATCCCTATTACTATCACTCTCACTATGAATATCGCTATCACTACCACTATTACTGTCCTATCCCTATCCGTCTCGCTATCCCTATTTCTATCCCAGTCCCTATCCTAGAAACATCTGCTTGCTAATACCCTAATCAACAATTTAAATTTGATACCCATATCGTGGAAACATGTTCTAGGGCCACACCTGGTCTACATTTTCGTACATAACTCGGAAACGGGTTCTCATGTGGGCCGAAGAACTACTCCTATTTTGAACACTCCTTATTACCTTTCAATTAATGCCCATATCGTATCAACTAAAGACATTGAATTTTTATATACATAGATAGATTTAGTGAATTATCTCATAAAATTTTTTTTTTTGGAATATTCGCTATCGAAAGTAAGGTAGCCTTTATACTAAATTTCATTCAATTGTCTATATTTTTACACAAGTCAGATGATTTACCATGTTGGACCATTTAAAGAAAGGATATTTAAGACCGATAACTTCACTTCGGAGCTTTGAAACTCCTTCGATTTCAGATAGTAGAGAAATAAGGGTTTTCAAGATTCCACCTAAACTGGAGTAGTACAATACGATGATGAATCTTATTTTTTGCCATATAAACGTTTTCTCAAATATTAGGAAGCTCTGAAGCATGTTCCCAGGCCTAAAGAACAACGTTTACTCACTTTTAGTATACTTTTTGATCGGTGCAACAGAGTTGAGCCAGTGTAGGAGTTTGTAGACGTTTATCCGATCAAGGAATGTTCCAATTAATACAACTGTACTGGTGTTGGATCGTTTCATGTACAAAGATATTCATAGAATCTTCATCCTATTTTTTGAGGGGGAAGGAATGTCATTAAGGTGAATCTATCAGGTAGACATTTTGCCGAAACGTATAGCGATTCGTCTTAAAAAATAGTTGTGGGTTAAAAATGTTGACGCATTGTCGTGGCCTGTGCTATTTAAAAAGTACCTCTACTACCTTCTGCTACTATATAGAGCAGACTGTCACCACATCGCCCCCTAGTGAGAAGATCCTGCTATTTCGGTAGGGAACGTTCCAGGGTAATACATTTTACAGCTGATAAAAGCCAACTACCAACTTCCCCAGGGAGTTCAGGCAATTGTAACTTGTATGAGACTATTATTATTTTATTGCAGGACTTCTGAACCTCCGATATGAGAATTTCACATTTTTGTTTTACTTAAATCTGAGGTCATCTGAACTCGAGAAATCAAGTATTCCGTCTGGGCATTCATGAAAAGCTAAGCCGTTTGACGACACCACCAGTTCTAGCTCAATACCTTTTAACTGTCCACTTTTATATGGCGATGCCATTGGCGGTGGCAATTGTCGCCAGTGCATTACTTTGCATTTCGTTCTTAACCGGTTTCCATTTCGACAGTTCTAAGCTTAGCTTTGGTTAGTTCTCAACTAGTGAAATTTCGGAGTTTCAGGGTAATTTTGGTTGTGGATGAGTGATTATCGATATCAGATATTCCAAACTGTCTTTAAACTATCACTTTTGTAACCGGCACAGAACGATTCACAGAGCGTGTAGCTCACGACTGTCTCTTTTTGAGACTGGTTCGCAATTTTACTACAGGGCTGCTTATTGAAAATTCCACTGTTTCAAAACGATTTGTTTCAAAAACATTCGTTCCGCCTATACCATATGATTACTCCGCTAACTCACCTTCAATTGATCATGCAGGCGTTCATTACGCTCGGCCAGTGTGCGTCTATCTTCTATTGGATCCTTGATATGTTCATCTGTGTCTAAATCGCGTGACACATCACCACCACCATCACCATTCGTAAGTTCCTCCTCATTATCATTCTCATCCTCGGCCACATGATGATGTTGAGGTGTTGTTGATGCAGCCAAAAGCGCTGCTGCAGCTTCCGCCTACCAAATACAAATGACAAAAATTGAATTTTAGTATGTGCAAGTATGTCGGCTTATGTGTATGTATATGTAAGCATACCTGTTTGCGTCTAGCTTCTTCCACTTCATCTTGCAGACGTTTCGTTTCTTCATCCTTGGCGTTCACTTCATCTTGAATACGTTGTACTTCCATTTGCTTGGCCATTATCTCCTCCTCCAGTTTGATCTTTTCAGCTGCTTCCATATTCTTCGCTTCTTCAAGACGGTTCAACATAGCTTGCAACTCCTTTTGGCGTAATTCCAATTCATCCTTTGCTGCTTGCAATTGTCGTAATTGCTCTTCCAGGCGACGTATCATTTCTTGTGCTTCCATAAGATCCTTCTGCGAACGTTCCATCTCCTCTTGCATTTGCTTTAGACGATCTTCATATTCTTGTTGCTTCTTCTCAGCACGTTCACGTGCTGCAAGCGCTAATTGCAGCTTCTCACTGAAATGAAAGAAAACATTTATGAGTGTTTTGTATGAAGTCGACATATGCCGCAGAGATGGAGAGGGCAGACCAGGAGGACTGTCTTCCATTAGCAGTCGTTGCAACAACAGGTGAAAAACATGGATTATAGACCCTCCGCACACTAAGAGAATCATATTGGTTGCCGCTGGGTAGATAGTATTCTGTTTCGCTTATATCCACCAAGGAATACTAGGAGAACTAACTGAATTTAGGTTTATGAAAAGAACGTGAGCTAAACATTTCGTGGAGCAATCTTATTCGTGTCAATTAGTGCAGATGAGCAAAGTGAGACGACCCGAAGGTTCAAGGGGTCAAATAAATTATTATGCGGCAGTCTGTAGCACTACCCTAATTTGTTGCTGTTATAGTATCTAACAATACTTCGCAATGTTTAGCGCATGTCCACTTATGGATGCCAAATTAGGCCATTTTTAGCCCTTGGTAGGGTAAAACTTGAGTCCTTCCGGTACGTAGACCCAGCTACCGAGGGAATGCACTACCCCAAATCTTAGGGGGTGTTTCTGCGCTTAAAACAACAGCAACACCTTGCATAGGGGTTCTTCGAAACACCACTTTTGTGAGGAATACTTTCTGCAATGAGGAAGGCCACTGAAGAGCTGATTCGTTCTATAAAGTACGAAACCGCGATGATTGCTTGAGCATATACTGTGGGGCTACAGAATATAAATATCTCAGTTTTAATTGAGGCAAACCGCGTTGTACCTTCAAACCCTATACTTCTATGGTATCACAAGCACAACTCCCCCCTTGGCCAGCCAATGCAGTAAATAAACATTTTCGTTTATAAAATGGCAAAAAAAAACAAAGAACTTACCGCTCCTGCTGCTTGGCATTCTTCTCTTCACGTGCTTGCGCCTTCATTTGCTGCACATCAATTGTATCCGGTTTACGACGTCTCATATACAATTCATGATTACCCATGCATAAAGCCAATATTCTCTTATTTATACGAACACGCGGCGCAAAGAACACAAAATCAGGCGCTTTCTTATCAATTGGTTTGATAATAAATTTCTTATCCGAAAATGAAATGTTACGTATCTCTGACCATGGAAAACCAATTTTCGGCGTCAACTTATCATCCTGTTCGTAGATGTTTAAACCGAGAGCGTCCACACCCAACCATAGATCAGTACCCTTCTTGTTGCGGATTTCAAAATAATTAACACCATACATTTCCAAATCCTGTGCAATCTTCAAATATTCCATCATAGCATCTTCACGCAACATACCACGATGATCTTTCCACCAATTCATAATCGATTGTTCCCATTCATCCTTAGACATTTTATGTTGATCAATGACACGTTGTGGCAATAGACGATCATTGGCTAAAAAGCCAGTTGTGTGAACACCCTTATTCAAATCACCATGACGAGCCTGCACAGCGTACGAGGCTAGTAGCACAGATGTTTCCGGAGGACAATAAATTTCATCGGATAATATGGCATTCTTAACTTGCAAATAGAATAGACGCAGTGTGATATCTTGAATGAGCTCCTCAGCTACATCTTCCGGATAGAATTTGGCGCGGAATCTGAATTGCAAAGGGTTCTCTTTTTTTACATCTTGATTCAAGACCTATAGAATTGAATGAATAGAGTGAGAATTAGTTATAAAAACAAAGATTTCTCATAAAGATTTTATTACACCGTGCAACAGTAATTTTTGTCGCAATGTTAATAAAACTTTATGCATTAAGGGATCTATCAGATATTCCGGCGGAATTGCCGGCAGGGAATAATTATAAAGAGTTTTGGTAATCTCTATCGACTTTATTGATCAAGTCGATTGAATTCTCTCATGATCTATTACATTTCTGCCGTCGGCAGTTCCGTCGGAATAGCAGATAGACTCCTAAACATATATATAATAGTTCAATATGAGTTAGTTCAATAAATTAGAATTAGAATATTTACAATTACCCATGTGGAAAATGGCATTGATCCAGTCTATCGACGATTGATTTTATGGGTGCATTAATGAGAATGAAAACAAGTTGGCAAAAAATCTTTTTTTAATACATAATTAATTATAGAAAAAACACGACATCAGATTATAAACCTGCATAAGGCCTTTGCGTCAAATTTGACCTAAATACATGTATGTACATAAATAACTAAAGTTTACTGTAAAACTAATACTTTAAATCATTTTCGTAGTATTTTTCGAAACTTACGGCTCATGTTTACGTTTTGTGAAAACTTCTAATGTAATGTTTTTCAAGTCTCCATAAAAATGCTTAACTAACAATTTTTTTGAAAATATAGTTTAAAGGTAATTCAAAAGTTTTTATAAAAATGTTTTTCAAAAATACCGGCAACAAACTTTTTTTTGCAAATCTCCATTATGAAACATTTTGGAAGGGAGTTTTTTTTTTTGAAAAATTTGGCTTTAAATAACATTTTGTAAATTTTGATTTTAATCTATTCAAATCCGTCCACTAAACACTTTTGTTATTTTGTTTAAAAAATCTTTAAAAAAATGATGTTCAAGAATTTCTAAAATATTTTCGCGGAATAATTTTCAACATTTTCATTATAAATCTTTTTAAATGAATATCGATATTTGAAGATTGGATTACACAACTTTGCGTGTGGTATTTTTTAGAAAATATTGATTAAAAATTTTTTCAAAAAGTTTTATTGTAAATGAGGTTTGAATTCTTTAAACAAAAAAATGTAGTTTTCGACTCAAACTTGGTTAAACAAATCGTATAAAATTTTACTTAAAGGCACTTAAAAAATTTTTATAAAATGTTTTTCAAAAATTTGAAGAAAAATTGGCTTTAAATAATATTTTGTAAATTTGGATTTTAAATCTATTCAAAAACACCCACTTAAACACTTGTTATTTTGATTGAAAATTTAAAAAAAAAATATATATTCAAGAATTTCTACAACATTTTCGCGTAATATTTATCGACATCATTATAAAACGTTTTAAATGGTTTCTACAAGTGAATAATTTTTTCGATATTTGAAGATTGGATTACACAACTTTGAGTGTGGTATTTTTTCGAAAATATGGATTAAAAAAGTTTTCAAAAAGTTTAATTGTAAATGGGTTTTAAATTATTTAAACAAAAACTCACGTTTTCGACTTAAACTTGGATAAAAGATAGCAAAAGATTTTTTCAAAAATCTACATAAAAATTTTTTTAAAACTTTTCTAAAATTTAGATTAAGGAATTTTTAGTTTAACTAAAACAATTTTTTTTTTGGAAATTTTCATCCAAACGCAATTTAACAGAATCTTTAATGATATATTTACTAAAACCATATTTACTTAACCACTTTTGTTTCAAAATTTTAGCTGATATATTTTTGTGAAAATTTGGATTAAAGTTGACATGAATGTACTGTAGTTTCAACTTTTCTAAACATTCGAATTGAGAAACCTTCAAAACATTTTAAAAATAATTTCTTTCGAAAATTTTGGTTCATAAATTAGTTTGAAAATTCGGATAAACGAGCTTTACAAAAATGTTGATAAAGAGGTTTTCGAAAATCTTCAGAAAAAATAGAATGACAACTTTTCGGAAACTTTGAAGAGTTTTTTAAATTAAATTAATTTTAAGTCATACATTTTTTTTTTAATTTTTTTTTCTTTGAAAATTCTCCAAAATTTGTTCGAAGCCGCTGGCCAAAATTTTACTTTTTTTTTTTGAAAATTTGATTAAAAAAATTTTTAGAAAGATTTTAATTTTATTAAACTACAGCTTTTCTCAAAAACTTACGCAAAGATATTCATTCAGACATATATATATATGCATATATATTTAAAACCTTTAAAGATCGGTGACTTTAAGATTTAGCTTCAAGCTTGGGTCAAATTTAACCCTAAGACCAAACAAGTTTGCGGACCTTATGAAGGTTAAACAAAAATAAGTTCTGTATAATGTGTATGAACAAATCAAAGGGACAAATCGACACTAAGCACTAAACTGAAAATTGGAAAAAATCTATTAAATTAAAAATCCAACAAATACTTTATCATCAAAATGCAAAACTAAAAACAATTGTTAAACAAAACAAGATTTCAGGGAGTAAAAGTGTACTGAATTTACTTTCGTTTAGCTTGTTGTCTACATCCCAAATTCAGTTCTAAAGCAGGTTTTTCAGATTTTAGAGCACATCTCTAAATTTCGTTATGATGTGACGGTATCTTTCAAACGACAAGGCTCACCATATCATCGGCATCATCATCTTCATCGCTTACATCGTTATTGTGTTGGTGATGGCCATCAGCTGTTTTCTTATCCACATATTTTTTAACGCGTTTCAAATATTTTATAGTTTTTATAGCCGGAGATTCTGGCTGTTCGAGAACCACAATTTTTTTTTGGAATATAGATACATTTAAAAATTGATTTACATAATTATTTATTCATCAATTGCCGCGTTAAAATTTAAGAAAAATGTATGGAAAAATGATTTAATGTGTGATTTTTGTTTTAAGAAATCTAATCTTGCATTGGTTATCAGGGTATCTGTCCTACACATTTGGAAACTAACGTTATCTTTAAGGAATGGCTTTTCCATAACGAAAGCTAAATTGGAGAGTTTGTCAATCACTTGTGAGAAGTTGCTAACTATAAAAACATTTTGTTTATTGATGTTGTTTGTAACGACCCTTTCGGTACTGTATGGTAATGAGACGTGACGTCTTTACCTTTGTGCATTTCAGTCGCCTCTTACGACCGGTATGCCTACCTCGGGCATATTCATTTCATGTCATTTGATAAAGCTCAACACCATCCGTTTATAAGTCAAGATCATTTTATTCTGTGGATACCAGCAATCAGAGAGCAGTACGGTCTAAGAATATGGTATTGCTTGAGAACAGCCTAGTTGGCCTATATGTGGGTACCGCAGTCAATTTCAATTTCGTTGTAGACTTAAGCCAATGATTACGAATAGTCAGGGCGTTATTGGGCTTAAAAGGCTTAAGGTATGCCTGTCTTAAAAGGCGACTAAAATCCACGATCCGTAGGATAGGCGTGGTCAACGTAGTCGAGTCTGACTAAGTCGTACTGGATTCATATCCGGCAAAGGACCGTATACATCGACACACTAATCTAACACTACTTGTAGGGATGTTTAGCCGATACAAACAACAATATTCAGATGGCATGCGTCTCGTGTCGTTTTACCAATTTCAAACAAACTAATCTTAATAGTCGACCGTTTTGTGTGTGTGTCGACTTTAAATAAATAACCTTTCAGGCTAGGTCCCAAAAGTACATTTTTCAGTGATCTTGAAATATTATGTGGTTTCGTATAGAAGCTATATTCTGTTGCATGATTTATATGATCCAGGAAGCTTATACTTATGTTAAGAGCAAGGCAGCAATTACGGTGGTATTGGACATTTGGTTCAGCGTTAACCTTCCCGGTTCGTTCCTCTCTGGGATTCTTATAATGACCCTCGGCATGATATAGTAGGCGAAATGTATCCCTAAGTTCTACCCTAGGGATAATGGGATGACAATAATAAATCTGGCTTTTCAGAACGACTATACTGTCATATAAAACAGTGTCAATCACCCATATTAACAATATTGATGTGCATAGATTGGCAATGCTAATTCAGTTGCTGGTTCATACGTATCAATATTGTTTTTGTTAATATTAAGAACCATAAAAGAGGTGATTGTGTATATATCTCAGCTGAACTGTAAAGAACTTGCCGTGAGTATTTTAAAAGAACTCGAACAAAATCCGACATTAAATCAATCGCTGTCACAAGTGCACCTTTGGACATAATATCCTATTCAGACTCACAAAAATCATGCTGTGAAAATCTCTTAATACCCACGTTGATATAAATTTATACTTTGCACAGGAATGAAGAATGGCGATATCAGGTAAGTTATCGCTTGGAGCATTACGCTCTGGCGACAAATATCGAATAAGATTCAGTGATGAACAGTGTGGAAATTAACTAAGACTTCCTATGTGTGTGTAACTGGCGCCCTTTATTCAGGCACAATCTTTAAGATTGTGAGGAGATAAAACGTTTAAGAGTTAGGTTTCCTTAACGTAGGTTAAGTACATTTGTTCAATATAAATAATGCCTACCAATCTGAGTCCTAAGAACGACTACTTAAATCAAATTAACAAAAAAAAAAATCGAAACATTTAATTAAAATAAAATATGTAAACGCCGAATTATTTTCATAAATTAAACTCTTACCTTTTTATATAATTTAATCCACGTGGAATCACCCTTTGAATCGGTGTATTGTAGTCCGAAAAACCAAACCTCACGCAGACCGATCGTTTTGACGACTTGATCGAAGAGCTGTTTGCCGGTGGTCGTGTGTTGTATGGCAAACTCCAGCTCAGCGTCCATGGTAGTGACGCGTACATTTAGCTGCAAAAAAAATTTGATAAATGGTAAAACATTAAAGCGTAACACAAGTATTGTAACAAAATTCACTTAAATTACACTTCTTTGCACGTTATAGTGTGGCATATTTAGGCTATATTCTTTTGGCGGGGTGCAATAAGGCCATATGTTGAGAAATAAGGCCATATTAATTAATATGGGATTACTTGCACTACGTGAAATATTTTATGTGAGATAAAGCGGCCGCCGTGGTGTCGAGGTAGTGTTGCCGGCCTACCACACCGAAGGTCCATGGTTCGAGCCCTGGTACAGGTAACATCAAAAGTGATTTGAAAAAAGTTTTTCAAAACGGGGTCGCCCCTCGGCAGTGGTTTGGCAAACTCTCCGAGTGTATTTCTGCCATGACAGGCTTCTCAGCAAAAATTCGTCTCCTTTGTAGATGCCGTTCGGAGTCGGCAAAAAACTGTAGGTCCCACCAATTTGTAGGGAAAATTCAAATCGGCACACCACAAATTGGAAGAGAAGCTTGGCGCAAAAATCTCTTAGGAGGTTTATGATGATATACCTGTTGTATATCGCGCCATAGAGAGAGAGAGAAAGCCATAGAAATTTGAGAAATAAAGCCATATACTCACATCGCACACTAAATCAGAAAAGTCACATGTTTAGTTCTATTAATTTGGCATTTATTAAAAAAAAGGCGTGGCATGCGAAAATTTGAAATAAAAATCGCGCGATTTTTAATTCCAAATTTTAATTTTTTACTATGACAAGAATCTAAAATATGTATTCCTATTAATTTGACAGTTATTAAAAAAAGGGAACAATTGCAGAATACATATGTAAATTTGTCAAATTTTAAAGTAAAAAATTGGTTATTATAGAGAATTTTATACCGATTCTAACAGTATCTTTTTTTTGGTGCAACGAAAGGGTTAAAGAGATGTTCAAGGTCAAAGTTCAAACTATGATCTTTTTAATTCAAAATATCTTCCAAACTAGTGAACGGAGTTTTAAAAATTAAAGATCTATAAATAGCTTATAAAAATATCTATTTATTAACACTACTGGTCCATATGTACTGAAAATGCACAAAAACCATATTTTGTTAAAATTCTATGAAATATTTATTTTTCTTTAAAAATCACCAAAGGCCGATGCAACACCGACCACGCCATCCACAGTACTTCTGCACAGAACACCCTTGTGCCTGAGGCCGCGCTACAAAAAATAACCCTAGGCCGATCCAACACCGGCTACGCCATCCACAGTACTTCTGAACAGAACACCTGTCTGCATTGGTGGCCTTCGGCAGCGCTTCAAGAAAATAACCCTGGGCCGATCCAACACGGGTACGACATCCACGGTACACAATATTCAAAAAAAAAATTTTCTTACCCTTTAATTGTGGAATTGCCCAATTTCTATAAAGAAATATGTGTATCAAATTAAAGGTTAACGATACAAAAGCCTACAATATTTTAATATTTAATAATACCGTTAATAAGGAATTTTTTTGATTTATAAACAGTTTTTTTTATTTCAATTAAATTTTTTCCATAAAAACATGTAGTTTTCTTATAAATATTTCACATAAAGATACAAGATACGCACATCAAATTAAAAGCTATTTTCATTACCTACTTATCGGCATCAACGATTTCCAAATCCTCATATTAGTTTTGAAAATATTTTGATTTCAAAAAATGCAAAATTTACCTTTTGACATGGAATAACCTCAAAAGTTTTTATTTGCACCAAAAAAAATATACACAATTCAAACCAGCATAAGTACTGTTATCGATTTCTGTGTAAATTTTTTTAATTTGCGAAATGTATGTACTCGTATTCTGCACCTAAGCCAAAAAAAGCGGCGCAGGGGAAAATCTGGAATAAAAAATTGCATGGCGCTGTTTTTTTTAATAAATGACAAATTAATAGGAATAAATATTTAAAATTCGTATCATAATCAAAAATTTAAATTTGGAATTAAAAATAGCGCGATTTTTCAATAAATGTCAAATTAATAGGACTACAGCAGCCGCGTCTCAGAAAAATGCTGTTTGGTTTAAGCGATGTCATTGAGATGTCATGCCATAATGGCTTTATTTCACATTCATTGTGGAATGCCATATTCATCAACATGTTAAGAAATAATGCTATATGGCTTTATTGCACTCCGGCATTCTTTTATACTCAGAAAATCTAGTTGACTCTTTGTAAAATCCCATGAAACTTTGTTGCTTTTAGCGGTGTTATTTGTCGCTAGTAGGGCTTAGAGCGATTAATGAAATGGATAGCATCAATCGAGTGTTTTTTTTTTTAGAAAGCGATTTAATTGAATCGAATTTACTGTTCTGACCAATCGTATCAATCTTTGATTTATTTAAAAATGTATTGAATTATAATATTTACATTTTTGTTTGTCATCCGTCATGTTTTCTTCAATCTTGCTTCTAAGTTTTATCAAAGTGGCAACTCTGCATGTGAGCAAACGAATCTTTCCATTTCTGAGATCAATAAAACCAGAAAAACCAAATGTTTGGTTACTCTATTAACCGTTTAAAATAATTTACAAGTAGACAAAATTTCGACTATTCTAATAATCGATTAGGTGGATAATCGATTGTATTCAATAGCTCTACTAACTTAGTTTAATCTTTTGATAGAATGAAAGAAAAAAAAAACATAAAAATGGCACACTCTAATGTGCATGTAAATTGATTGTTTGCAGGTTGAAGAGAGCAGGCTGAGTTGTAAATGATGTAAAAAAAAAAAAAAAGTTACGAACAACGGTCTCAAGTGATTGGCGGTTAGGCGTAGAGGAACACACATATGTTTAACGCAAAAAACGTTGTCATACATAGCGGTGGGCGGGGTAAGTCGATGAATAGCGGCAAATTGATGGTTTGAGTTTTCCTGCCTTTGTTGTTATTACCATTGCGATTATGCAACAGCGTGTTTTTTTCGTGCAAGAAATTTGAATCGATCAGCTATTTTTGACTTTATGTACGATTAAATAGAGATGCAACAACGAGTCAAGTAACCGTACCTGTAGAACCGGTTCCTGTTATCATAGTCGACAAAGTGGTGTAAAGTAGAGGCCTACAATTTGTGGTTACTTGCAACGTTCAGACACTACCCCGACTGTCGTTTAAACTTTTGATTTATTATGATTTGACAGCGCCAAACATCGTATCCATCTATTATATTTTCACAAAGTTTATGTAATGAGTTGTAAAGTTATGAAAAAAGAAAGGGATGAGCGAGGAATAGCAATGACAAATAATTAGTTTTTCTTAACAAAAATTGGGAATTGGCGCTAATTCATGCCAGGATATAGAATCCGAAGTCGGAGGCTTACCTTTTTTAGCAATTTAATAGCTGAATTCTGTAAGTCTGTCTCATCACAAGTTACTAAATTTGAGATTTTTCATTAGAGAAAATTTTTGTGACTTCAGATGATTTCGGTATTCCGTAAGAGAAAATCGTTAAAAGTTCACGAATGATGTGTGGTGAAAACGCACTTGCATACATCTTAAGTACAGCATTTGACAGCGCTTGTGTAAATATCGCAATAGCGCAGGTAGTAAATGTGCGACACAGGTTCGAACCCAGGATCTCGGACAATTTATAATTTTTTTGTTTTTTATTTTTAGCTAATTAAATATTAGTTTTTTAAATATATAAATAGTTCTAAACTTAAGATAAATTTTTTTTTTTAATTTATTTAATTTTTAATCCAATACTTTTCTGTTTGTGACCTGCCTAGAATCAGCTGACAAATTAGTGACTCTTTTTTTGAGACTAAAGATGTGAGACAGCTTACTGAATACCAAATTGTCTCAATATTTAAATTAACCACAAAATGTCTCTGTTAGTGACTAGATACTGCTTTCAGAATTCACTTATAAATGTAATGTATAAAAAAAATTGGAAAAAACCAATTATTCGAAAGCTTTTATGAACACAATTTTTTTATATGCTCACAAACTATCGATAGTAACGGCTGACGATAGTAACTTTGTTTACTTACTATCGATGTTATAGATATACGAGTACTTTTTCCTGGAACAATCGTATTCACTGCAATTTAAACTAAGTTTAAGAGTTCGACTCAACACATGGCCCCTTTAAACTTGGCTTGGTGAAATTTAAATTAACTAAAACTTGGTTTAAACTTTCACTTACTACAGCGATAGATTACAAACAACTTTTCGCAATTTTAAAATAAGCAATTGTTCCCCGCCTGTCAGCTCCCACATCAACCGAGATGAAGATTTAACTCGGCCAAAAACTTTGTCTACAGAGGACGATTGTCAGTTAGGTAAGCGATCGAAGTGCACTGGTTTAATTATTTCTAATCGGATTTTGCTTAATCGCTGATTTTCTGAATCGACAATTTCGTCCCCGATTAGATCCATCATTGTGAATAAATGAAGAGAAAATTCACGAAAAAAAAAACAAGGCGTGCTCGTAAATGCAACTAAGTCCCGCAATCCAAAGTTATAAGCTATAAAAATCTCTGATATGCACAATTAAACATAATTATTCAAATGGAGTTCAGTTGT
The DNA here is from genome assembly GCA_949987695.1 of Merzomyia westermanni. Classification (NCBI taxonomy): domain Eukaryota; kingdom Metazoa; phylum Arthropoda; class Insecta; order Diptera; family Tephritidae; genus Merzomyia; species Merzomyia westermanni. Next base: position 68,448,923 of record OX465290.1, read on the forward strand.
GAAATTTGGATCTGTCTAACATACTTATTTCAGGAATAATAGAGGCACGCCCACAGCCACAGCTGTCAAATGGAATGCTTGCTCAGTTTGCACCTAAACGGCGATTGTGAAGTAGGCTTTTAGCCAGATCTCCAATTAAATAAGAACTGAGCGCTAATCAGTCTTTATGAACGCCGTTCAAAGCCTATTGTAAGCTAATCTCACTTTCACAAAGTAGCAGTTCTACATTTTTTCAAATTTTTTGACACGCGAAATCGCGAGAACCTTCTTCATTCATGAAGTTAACAAATTCTCAGAACAATTTTGTTTGTTTCTTTGTCGCCTTAACGCTATGCTGGTAATTTAAGTGGCGCTGGTTCTGAAATATCTATTATTGTGTGGATTAATTCGTTTTTTTAAATGCAAATTGTATGGCTTTATTGTGTTAGTTCCTGGAACAGTAATAATACTAGGTTAAGCCTGCCGATTTTTAACAGTTCTTGATAAAAGGACAGAACTATAAGAACATTTTAATTTAAGTACTGGCTTCCACTTTATGCCTCTAACTTTATATTTTACATGGCAGTCATACACTCATTTGAGTCCAATTAGAGAATCACATTTGAGTCTTAACTTGAGAAACAGCATTTTTGCCTTTTGTTGATGATTATTACATTGAGGTGGTGTTGACAAACAACCTTTCATATTTGAGAAGTACCTTAGCTCTCAACTTAAGATCGAATGCTTTTGTTTTAGCGGGAAAAAATACTCTCCAAAGATTTTAAGAATAGTTGCCGATGTGTTGGGGTTTGCCTTTAGTTACGAGACCGACTGTACTGCGAACGAATTAATTTGAATTATTAACGCCAACAATAAGCCCCCAAAGGGTTTGGGGAGTTCTGTCGGGAGACCAGTCATTCGCCGCATATAAATCCGGGCACTAGCACCTCTGTTACTATCCCTGTTAATGTAGACCGTACGCTAAACCATCAAACGTCCAACTTTTTTGAAGTCTTGGATAAATTTTTCGTGCTCTGCTTGATATCTTATTACTTCCCATATAGAACTTTTCTTAACAAGACAATGGTTATTAATCTACAATCATTCCAAATTTCCTACAGGGGAGTTAGAGTCATGTGTGAATGCAAATATCCACTAGTACTACCCTGTAAAAAACGTTGGAGCATCAGAGTACTCCAACACTTATCCTCATTCATATAAAAAAGGTGGTCCAATTTACATAGCGATGTCCGGTGATTGGATCACCTAATCCTATTCGGAGTACCATTTACTTTGCTTCTGAATAGTCTATAGAGCACCTACGTTGGAGTACTTTGAAAATGCTGCCAAAAGATTACTCTATAGAGTACTCTAGACAAAAGCGAGAATGGGAGTATGTGTTCTTCTGAGGACCACCTACTCCCGCTCTCGCTTTGCTGTTGAATACTCTATAGAGTAATCCCATGGGAGTATTTTGAGAGTACTCTTACGTAGGTGGTCTATAGAGTATTCAAAAGCAAAGAAACGGAGTACTCCGAGATGGATTAGGTGATCCAATCGCCGGACATTGCCATGTAAATTGGACCACCTTTTTTATATGAATGAGGATATGTGTTGGAGTACTCTGATACTCCTATAGGAGTATTCTATGGAGTATGAAACGGAGTATTTCCGTTTTTTGCAGGGTATTTACATATACTTGTATATGACTTTGATGAACATTTGTGTGTGTTCAGTTGGACTGTGAATGCAATAACACAGAAACGTTAATTGGATTGATTATTCGCACGTTTGTTCCACGTCCACCGAGAAATGGGACTCGGTTAAAAAAAACGTATTAAGGTGCCTTTTGGTTTGCCACAATATTAGATGTAATGATGAAATACGAAAAAGAGTTTCAGACACATCACTGAAAACCGTCAATGGGTGAAACTATGGATAAAAAGTGAATAGCACGAGCCCCAAAAATTGGCTAATTTTGTTCCGAGAGCTATCCGTTTTAACCAATGGGACATTGCTTTCCCAAGCACGTGTACAGTCTGTTAATATATTTCATAAATATGCGTTGGTTTTGGAGTTCAGGAGAAAATAATTGAGTTGGTGTTGGAATCCTAAGGCCGCCTTAGTGTACAGGTAGTTTGCTGTCCTATTATACCGAAAAATCAAGTACATGGACAGCTCACATTAAAAGTTGAACGTGTTTTTTTTTTCTAAGCGGAGGTCGGGCCATTCCTCAGGACAGGTATGATAACAGACTTGAAGAAATGAAAACACTACTAACTAGTATACACATAAGTGCAAGCGTTTTTCTTGACCGCAAAAGCTACAAAACTGAGCTTCCGGCACTGAATTTCGATTTGCTCACATATACACACACATATATTCACCTGCGCGCAACCGAACGATCGCGTGACACATTTTCTTGTCTTTTTGGTTTCTATTGGCATTTAACATTTCGCATTTTTATCGCACTCGTAGATATTTATCTATTCAATTTTGTATACCTGTGGCTGCGTACTTAGCTATGCATATATTTATTCCCACAAGTATACTTATCTATATATGTATGTGTGTGCTACAGAGCTCGTGTGTGCAATTTTGAGTGTGAATTGCACACGTGCAAGAAAGCGTGACACTTGTCCCCAGTCAAAATTACTTACTAGGTCACACAGAACATACCATCACATGCAAGCAATGACTAGCGTGTAAAAGAAATTACTGTATAGAGTTGGGAGCAGCAATAGTTCTAAAGCTCAAAATCGCAAACAAAATAGAGGTATCTATTTCAAACCGAGATAACTAAAACAAGGAAAATGCATATTCTGAACCTAATTCAGAAGTCTTGCATACGGATTTAAAAAATCCATACTGGGTATGTGCTAATCTACCATACCGGAAGGTCTAGGTTCAAATATCGGGAAAAGTAACAGAAAATGTTCTTTGTACCTGGGCCAGCACACTACGAGTACCATCACAACACGGCGGTCAGGCCGCTTTGAATGAGTAGCTTATCACAGATGTCGAAGTAAGACTCGAAGCTGGTTTACTTTAGAATATCCTTAACAAAGGTTATGCTTATTTAAAGCACATACCGATGGAATAGAGGTTTTTAGTATAAATTTGCTTAGAAAAATGTTACTATCTCCCCTCCTTATCTCTAGCTTTTTCTTTATCAGTCACTCCGTCCCTCTTCATGTTTTTCTTATTCCTTATCCTCATTCATAACCCTTCTTTCTTTTCTTCCTCCTCTATCTGGTTACACATTTATCCAAATAACTCAATCGAAACGAGAAATGTATATATATATGTATCTTATTTTAAGCCGCTTTCAGCACGAACTGTACGCCTATTACCAGGTCTTACTATTATACTAAAACCCCTTATTTCACTTGGTTCGTTATGAATTTATTTCCCCTACATTTCGGCGTGGTAGATTTTTTCCGACGCAAAGCGAGTTTTGCGAAATTTAGTTATAAGTCCACTGTTAACTGCTTCTAGCTTGTTTAGCCACTTTAGGTCAAATTCGTCAAAATGCTTTCGAGTCTACCTCGTTTTTATGAACTTATAAGACGCTTTAATTTCGTAAAATTTTAAAACTCATAACTAAACGAGCTTTAAAATCATCTTAAAAATTCCTTGCAATTTACTTGAAACTCAACTTGAAGTCTGTCGTGGGCTTCCACCAATTTGTATATAAAATTGGAAGCAGCACGCCACAAATTGGTAAAAAAGCTCGTATCGAATATTTTTTTCAACTTTTTTTTTTTATTATACTTAAATTGTAAAACAAGTAACAAATGGAACTGAAATAACTATAAAACATATTTTAAAATAATTATAATTTATTTAATAAAAAAAAGTTGAGGAAATTGTCCCGATTCGATCCAGCAACCTTCAGAGTAAAGGTCAAGTACATATTCATTATTTGGAGTTTTATCAATCAGTTTTCAACAAACCCTTACTATACGTTGAATGAAACTTTAATTAAAAATTGTTTTATAAACCTCATTTTCAATTGTTCAAAAAGGGATCACTTTCGTTGATACTACAATTTTTTCCAAACGTTTAACAATGATCATAGTAAACGTTTTCCTAACGAAAAGCTTGCTAAAGTAAGTTTATCGTAAACTTATAGTAAACGTATTTTGCTTATTTGGCGTTTTCAAATAAGCAGGTTGTAATTGGGTAAACATTTGTGAAGTGAGCCACCTAAAATTTTTTCGAAGGGCATGTATTTTCATGAAATTGGGTGGTATGGCTCACAACGATTAAACAAAAATAAATTATTCACAATTTTTCAAAACTCGAATTATTTTCTAAGCTACAGCTATAAAGCAAAGTTCCAAAGTTTTTTTTTTTAATTTCTTTGGATTGACCAGTTTGTTCATTTTTGAAATATATATAACAGATGGTATCCTCTCCCAACTGCATTTCTTATTTCGGCATATTTATTCTTTTGAAAAAATTCGTCAGATCGCGTTTTAGGATAATGTTGTTGAGCATACTATTAAAAACTAAGAGCAGAAAAAAAATTGGGCCCAGCGGAAGTATTTTAATTTTTTTAAGAACGGGGTGTCTGTATGTAACAATGTTATAAAGAAAAGAATATAAGAAGAATAAAGGATGTAATAATGACAACTTTTACTAGAGATTTCATTTTATTACTAAACGTGATCAGAGGTCATTCGAAGTACTATTATAGCAACAGTCAAAAATTTTAAAAAAAGTTGTGAAAGTGCAACTACAAAAGGGTAACTCACAATTACTTTAATTCTACAGGGTGATAATGATTGCGATTTAACTGGTTGATTTTCTTTTTTTGTCTGTCCTTTTCTATACTGTAACTTGTTCCTCTACCTAGTTGAAAGTAAAAAAAAAAAAAGAACACGTTACATCTGGCTTAGTGGTTATAATATTAGCTTTAAGATTCATTTAATTTGTATAGAATTAAGATTTAAATTTGTTCAATTTCCATTAAGCTGATGTATTTTAAAAGACATAAGTCTTACAATACGCCCTTCTGTTCTAAATAAATAAAATAAATAGTTTTTGCCAAAAAAAAAAAAAATAACCAAAAAAGAAAGGAATGCAGTTTGGTAGAAGATGACACCTTGTACAAATATTTCAGAAATGAGTAAAATTGGACTGGTCCATCGCGAGAAAATTTGCAAAAACTAGGGTGCTTCTAAAATATGTTTATAGCTATAACTTTGAAAATAACTCGAAGTTCGAAAAACTGGCACAAACTTATTGTTATGTTGTTGTTGCGAACTATGCAAACAAGTTTCACAAATAAAGTCGAATTTGGAAAAAAGTGGCCCACTTCACAAATTTTTACCCAATTAACTTGTAGACTTGCTATATTATAATTCCAAACCAGCTCCGATAAAACCAAAACGTTTTAAGTTCTTTTTTTTTTTAATATTTTAACTAACCGTTTTTTGCTTCCAACTGCCCACATAACGTGGCAGTCTTACGCGACTATCGGACACCACCATTGGGCCAAATTTGAATTTGTTTAACTTATAAATTGCTAAAAAATATTTTCACACACACTCGGATTCAAAAATCAATGAAACCAAAAGCTTGCTTCAAAACAACACAGTTTGTTCTAGAAAATTCCCGTAACTTTCACACTATTTATTGTTCCTTCCGTAACCACACGCGCAACCCGTATTTTAGGGCGTTTCTGCTTAGACTGAAATCTTTTTGAACAAAGACCGACATTATAAATTAACCACCCCCAAAGTGGATGACCTCAAAGCCAATGAGACAATGCGCATGCGAGGGTGGGTCACTTTGGGGGCCATCACTAAAAAAACTAATATTGCACCTAATTCATACTCTGTAGTAGTACAGAACAATGTTTGCGAAGTAAGGTTGTAAATGTAAGTTTAGTACACACCCTGCGAAACAAAATTTACAATGCCAATAACAAAAAGAGCAAAACACAACATGACTGTGGATGGCGAGGGTAGTTCATAGCACGCGAGCTCAGTACTAGAATTGGAAATGCTTAAATTTAGCGCGAATATGACATGGCTATGTATGTTCGTGTGATGCTTTAACTAACGTCTAGCACTTGTTAGAAAATAAAAGGTCTACAGGTAAGTGCTAGCTACACGTATTTTAAGTGGGAGCACAGTAATTGGGAAGCAACCTTAGAAATTCTTTCTTTTGCTTCGTACGAAATAAGCTTATTTAAATCAAACAAGAGATATTCATAATAAATACGTACATACAGTACTGAGCGAAGCAAAAGCAATAAGAATAACTTAAAGTCCAACTTAGGGTGGAGTAACATTAAGTATATACCCAGCTGTAGTTGAAGGCGCAGGACCGGGCACAATAACCCCCATTTCTTGTAAACAATATAACCTGAAAAATGTGGATGTGGTCGCCAGCTATTTTATATACACTGGGTGTGCTCTCCAGTCTTGAACACACTTTCGTCATTCAGTAAATTTTATAATTTTGCACACTCATATGTGGGCGCAGTGTTACCACTTTAGTAGATTTCTATCGTATAGCAAATATCATTCAAATGCCGCATATTTTACGCAAGATATGCAAGATATCGTGTACAAAGACAGACGGGGGGCGGACAAAGAATAATCATTTCTTCTATTAATCTTAAAAACGTTGATGTGGAACTCTATAACCAGCTCGATTTCTTTGTGCACAAACATTCGTTATGAGGACAAAGTTATAATCAGATCTGTTAAATTTGATTAGTAATCAATTAATTAGACGGCTTATTTAATTGGTAATGATTATTTTAATTGTTTTGCAAGAAAAGGCAATTATTAATTGATTACGATTAGAAAAAATCAAAAAAATATACACGATTTTTTACAATTATTAAAAAAAATCCAAATAATCAAAAAAAGTTGTTTTCATTACTTCTGATTATTTTTAATTAATTTTTATGCTTTTTTTTTTGGTTATTTTTAGTATTGTTGTAGAAGCACATAAATATGCCCACCATGTAGGGATTACTTTTGATTATTTTTGATTTTTTTCAGTATTGTTGAAAAAAAAATATTTAAAACAAAAATCAAAAGAAAAAAAGCTAAAAAAAAAATTAAATAAAAAATTAAAAGAAAAAAAAATAAAAAAATAAAAATTTATTAAAAGTAATCAAAACTTTTTTTTGATTTTTTTTTTTTAATCTTAAAATATCATCATTTTTTTAATTAATAGGAAAATAATCATTAAAAATTTAAAGTCATGGTAATAAATCATTTAATGGATTCTCAAGAAAATAATTAATCAAACCGTTAATCATTACGATTAGTAATCATTATTAACAGGTCTAGTTATAATACATTGTTAGTGTTTGTACCGAAATTGTTCATCTATCTCTTCAAACGGAGGTAGTAAACAAGCAGTTTCAAAAGGATTTGACCATATTGGGTTTGCTGTTAGAGGAGTCTGCTAGACATTTAATTTAACTTACTAAACAATGGGCCCTCTTGAGGACTCAAAAAACCTAGCATGTTTATTTTACATTAATCGTAGACTGAACGTTGTTCCCTGCCCCTACTTTACCAAAAATTGATAGCTTAACTTTGAAGCAGCGGATATCGATAACCACACATGCACAACCAGAACTACCATTTAACTATACGAAATGGATCCTCCGAGAACAAGTCAAAGCCAAGCTATCTTAGACCTGAATGGGAACTTGATGAGAACGAGTAGCAAAGTAACTCGCTAGGCAAGGGTTGCATTGCTTGGGTATTGAGCTAGAACTAGTACTTTCAAATAGTTTAGTTCTAGGTTAGTTCTCAGCTATTGAGATGTTTTGCTGGTCGAATTGCCCGTATTTATGGCTTAGTAGAAATATTTAAAAACGCACTTTCTAAAATTTTTTTCGCAGAACTTCATATTTCAGATTTTTTTTTTTTTTAATAACGTAACATGTCAGAATTTTGTTGAAGAATACGCCATTTTATGAGTTTCAAAAACTCCCTAACTCAAATGAAATGGAATAAATTTTCAGCCAGCGTTTTTGAATCATATGCTAAGATAGAGAGGGATTGAAAAACAATTTGAGATAGGGTGTTCTTCAAAAAATACCGAAAAAGAAGGTTTTTGAAAAAGTAGCTGGGGTTTTCTTAAAATTTTTTGAAATTGGGCGATCTTCCACTCAGTCGTCGATACACACTAACTAAATAGGATTATCTTGTATCTATATCTTTATTTTAAAGACATTTTGAGGATACTTTTTTAAAACTGTTGGGTAAACTACCTTCGCCTCCAGTGGAATCCGCAAAATAAAGATAATAATTTGGCGCCTCGTTTTTGATAAACTTTTTTTTTTTAAATTATTTTTAATTTTGTTCAACCTGAGATTTGAGCCAGGTTTCTTTCGTTTGGCAGGGCAGCTCATGCCAACTATACCATGCGATCCTAAAATCTTTGCTATTGCATTATACAAAACTGTACATAGAGCGATAGTCAGTATGCTTGTTTCAGAATGAAAGCCCGAAGGAATTAACAATGCAAAGGTTCGTAAATGGAACATTTTGTATCGCAATGACTTCTTGCTGGCAAACTTTTGTTGAACAAATAAACAACTTGTGCGCAATGTTTACAATTATGTATTACTACATGTTACTGTGCTAATATGTGCGTTCTTCAAAAAAAAAACCTCAATATCTTTTTAGCACACTAGGTCAAATGGCTAAAGCGGAGTACATACAAAGTATGTGCATTAGGGTGCTTTACAAGAAAAGTGCGCACTTTTCATCTTAATTATACAGTTAAGTAGGCTATAAGACCACTTAACTATTTTCAAATCCCTTGACGTAGAAATGAAAAGAACCAAATCGCTTTGTTCGAGGAATCTGAGCTAATGAGGTTAGTTTTTGTTGGGTCAGTATTGAATCTTAGATTTATCCCCAGAAAGTATGTCACAACCAAATTATTTTAATAAATATCTTTGAACAAAAAAAATGTAAACTTAAAATAAACCGTGACAGTTGGTATGTACCAGTCAGTAATGATGGAACATCCACCCATCTACTTCACGTTATCCTTTTTGTAAAGATCATACGACATGAAATGAAACCTTTGTAATAATACATAACGTGACAATCGAAAAAAGAGCTTTTTTATTAGTTTTCTGAAGGTTAAAGGTAGTCTGGGATAAAGGGAATAAAATCAAAAATATTTCGCTAGTGTCCACATACTAAACATTTATGTAAAAAGGAATTGTCGACGGCAAGGGCACTTGATGTGGAAGCACTTGGATCTCAGTTAAGCTCTGCCCACCTAAGTCCAACCACCATCATTCCTATGTTCGGTAATAAGACAGCTAGATGTCTTGCGTATCAGTTGTTGTTGTTTTTTGCAATAGCAAATACGTTCTCTAAAAGAGATGTATCATTAACACTGCCACCTGACGTGAAGGAAAGCAGGAGATTGATAGTGAGAAGTGGAAGGCGTCAAACCGCAGATCTACCATCGAGTTGCACCTCAAGAGGACCATTCTGGTAGCGCTAGATCTGTCAAAAACTTTCGCAACGCCCCGACAAATAACATACTACCGGAAAGCCCCACTTTTCCTCAAAAGTTAAAATACTGGACTGTGACTTACCTACTGTTCTCTTCGGCTCCACTTCTCATCTTAACACCTCCAACTTTTAGAGACGCCTGTTCTATCTTGGTTTTGGTAACAAAACGGCTACCTTTCAGATTTCGCCGATTACTTCACTACCCAAAACCGTCTACTTTCCCCAACCACAACTTCTGACACACTGTTTGCCGCCAGGATGAAAGGGAGTTAAATTACAATTGGACATCGCCATCTTAATTATTATTTCTCGATAAAAACAACAACGTTTAAATAGTGCGGTCCTTCGTACAAGACTTTCTATCTTTTATCCCACCAAGGACTATTATTTCAGTATAACAGGTGGTGGTATTCTCAGATTGTCGAGCTTATGTACATAAATATATAAATGTTTTAAAATATATTGATACAAGTCTTATATACTAAGGCGTATTGAAGGTGGGACATTCTAATGTCCACAGAAATATGTACAATCTACGCATTATTAGGTAGGCGCAATGGTAGCATTTCTTACAACAAAGTATATTTATTCTTTTTTATCGCATTATTTTGCGCATCGAAAATTGTTTTCGGAGACATGAAAATTTCGCCAATTTAATCGAACTGCACCCATATTTCGGTTGTAAAGTCGGAGGTGTTTCCTACACCTGAGCATCGCTTGTTTATTTGTATGACCAAGCCCATTCACTTAAATATTTGTTATTTCTTTTTGTACTGCAAGCAGCACTGATTCGATTGATTACTATACAAAACAGAAAAAAAATAAGCAACAAAAAACTTGGAAAACAAGTGATTATAATGCCAGTGGGTCGCTGACTCATCCCAAGAATCAAAACAAACAAGAGAAATACAATTTTGCAAAAGCACTAATAATGATCCAACTAAAACGGAAGCATGAACAAATTGCTATTTTCAAAATTTCCACCCACTTACTACTAAGTACTTATTAGGAATGCGAACACCGAAAATGTATACAAATACCGAGATTTTATATCTCCATATAATAAAATTGTAACAGGTCGATGTCTGTACATTGCAGATATTTAAGAAAAATCGGTAGGAGGGATCATTATTGAGCCAGTAGATGCCAAATCAACCATTTTTAAATTTTTTGTCTGTCTGTCGGTCTGTATGTTTGGTCGCGCATCACTCAAAAACAGCTGAATGGAATTGAATGGCACTTTTACTGTTATATTACTAGACGTTTAACTTAAAATTTATGGTATTATATTTTCCGATATCTCGACCAGTTTCGGAGATATCAGCCAATATGTGGACCAAGGTCACCCAAAATGTGTTTAGTACACTATGGGTATCAAACGCAAGGTGATAGTAAGTGCTTCAATAAGCGATGTAATTAAGTTCCATATCTTATCTGGTATGTGTGGGAGATACTCGTATAATAATTAAAATTGGACTCCGTCTCTTATAAGTTCTGAGACGCAGCGAAGCGGGGACGGGTTTACTTGTTTATAATAATCTTAAATACTTTTTCTGGATCACAATTGTAGAGAATGGCTATACTTATAAAAATTTACCAAAATGTGTGCCCTAAAATAGGTTTATATAATGTGAGTATCAAACAAAAGCTATCGATGGGATTATAAAAATATAGTGTGGTTTCTTTACATATCTGGTTTGGGTTCAGAGATATTGACGTAAAAGTGGACCTGAGAAGCGCAAAAATGTATTGCTGCACAAAAGGTGCTATTGAGGTCTTCTCAACCAGGTAAGCAAAGCGATGGAGAGAGAGCTATAAAGAGAGAGACACAGGGGCGCAGTGCGAGAGGAAAACGGTTCGGAAGAGACGAACATGTTTTAAATATATATTCAAATACTAGAAACTAGAGAACTTAGAACTTATGATTGAATGAGTCCGATTTTAGTCATTATATATTCGAAACAAGTTCAGATATTGGTTTGATACCCATATTGTACTAGCACATTTAGGTCACCCCTGATTTACATATAGGTCGGTAACTCCGAAACCGGTCCAGTTTCATTCAGCAGATTGTAGTGATACGTGTCCAAACAAACAGACAGCCAAACAAAAATTCTACAAACTGGTAATTTGGATTCTAGTTGCAATGTACACACATCAACTGTTACAATTTTAATATATGTAGAGATATTTTTTGTTGAAACAAAGATAACAGCAATAATCCCGATTTTAATACTATGACAGAGTACTCGTACCTAGTGTTCAGTAAATGTGGAGGAATACGTGCAAGCCGCCCAACCGTTTAAGTCCCATTTTTGGGTAATTACCCTGCAGTAAAATTGCGAACCAGTCGCCAAAAGAGACAGTCTTGAACTACACGCTTTGGGAATCGTTCTGTGTCGGTTACAAAAGTGATAGTTTAAAGACAGTTTGAAATATCTGATATCGATAATCACTTATCCACAACCAAAACTATCCTGAAACTCCGAAATTTTACTAGTTGAGAACTAGCCAAAGCCAAACTATCTTAGAACTATCGGAATGGAAACCGGTTAAGAACGAGCTGCAAAGTAATGCACTGTCGACAATTGCCACCACGAATGACATCGCCATGTAAAAGTGGACAGTTGTAAGCATTGCTTTGGGTATTGAGCCAGAACTGGTGGTGTCGTCAAACGGTTTAGATCAGGGATAGTTTTGAGGTAATCCAATTTTCCTTACTTAAGTATACAATTAATATTGAGTCGTGTTACGTACGTTTCAAATATAAAAACTCTCTAAAGACGAAGGGGCATAGTCATAGTCAAATTTAAGTATGACTTAAATTTAGTTGCAGCTTTTTGCCATAATTTTATATGGGCTATCTGTCAAAAAAGCTTAACTAAATTTAAGTTATACTTAACGTTGACTATGACTATGCTCCAATATCTTTCTATATTAAAATAAATAACAGTTTTAGCGTAACCGATATTTTTATGTGAATTATTAAAAAAAATATAGGCGATTCGACTCAGCGCAAGAAGGCTTGGATTAACTTGTCGAACGTGACAAGTGAGCCGGGTGTTAACTAAACAATCTTTTAAACATATTAGTCGCTTTTGCATAGTCATGCACGGCAACATTAACTGACTGAAAACTTCCTCTAAAGATTAAAGTCAAACCGAAAACGTTTGTATAAAGCCCAAATTCTCCGTTTGAATGAATGTACTCGTATATGAAAATATTTTATATTTATTATTTCTCGAATAAGTGCAAAATCGCTCTATATCAGCTGCACACCCTGTCTCAGGACTTGTTTCAAAAACGCGCTATGTATTTTAGAATTTTGTTGAAGGCTTAAGAATAAAATAAATTTAAATTTGTTTCAAAAATGCTAAAAATTAGTTAAATTTGAAATAGAGGTATAAACCGTCGGAATTTATTAGGATATGTTCCAACCAAGCAAAAACGGACTGAGTGAAAACGGATCCTTTATAGAGCACTGCAACCTTATAACTTCAAACGAGCTATTCTTGTATATCCAGCTTAACCGATTTGGATAAAATTTGGTATGTAGATAGTGTTCAGGTTGCTTCTTTTGGGCTGCCACCCATCTGATTTTCTTTGTAATAAAATGAGATACGTAAATATGACAATCAAACGAAAGGTATTTTATGTCATGTTTCAATTCAAAAATATCTTGGTAGGGTTACCAGCTAGGGTTGCCACCTAATCTCAGCATATTTATATTTTGGCATATCCACTTTTATCTCAAAAAACGACTTGACCCATTTGGTTGAAGCTCCATATCAAGATCTCCTACTTAAGTGTTGACACTAAGACGATTTTACAGGGTTGCCAACTTTATGAAATTTTTAAAAAATTGAGTGAGATATGCCAACATGGGTATCACTAGAAAGGTACTGAAGTGTTAACCTTGTCATTTGCCTCCTTTAGAACCACATTTGTCATCCGATGCACGTTGGTGATTTCATTTAACGATTAAGAAAAATAAATTATGATAACAGGTAACATTTTAATGTAAATAGAAAGCTAGTATTAATGTGTTAATAGATAAATTTAAAACGTCAATTAAGCAGCTTAAATTAAGTGATCGACATTTTTAAACACCACCACATGACTAATTTCCCAGGACAAGGAAAAGAACAAAAAGTTTCCAGAAATCTGATCACATTAATAAGTGTTCAATAATTTTCTCTGTGGTAACGAAATTTGGTGAAAATGTTGACTTCGCATTGGGAAAAAAGGAAAATTATTATTAAAATTTTTTTATGTAGTTTTGGAAAAAATTCTTTCTGTCCAAATCATGTAATGAGATTTTTATACAAAACCGCTAGTAAATTGTATAAATTTTGTGGAGGTAAGCGTGGCGCCACCCAATTTTTATTACAATAATTCAGCTTTTTTCAAAGTTGATTACTAGTAATTTTTATTATTATTTTTTTTTTAAATATCTTAATGAAAATTGATAAGCTGGTCAAACAAAATATCTAGTCAAGTAATTAGTATCTACGCGCTAAAAAATGGAATTTACATATGTGGGAATATGATATTAAGTACCTTACTCCATTTCACTGTATCATTTATAAAACTATGTAATCATAATAACCTGTTTTATTTGTAATGAAATAATTGTCAAAATGAAATGAAATTATTCTGTAATGTATCTTTGAAAAAAAAAAAACGATGGAACGCTCGCGTGCAATGCGTGTTTTAAATTTGTTTAAAAATCTTAATAATGTAATTTAATTTTAAAACTTACCATTATATTGTTAAATAAATATGTAGTTTTAATTAAATTTGGTGTGTGTTGAACATATATTAAACTGGTGCACCACAAATTTTGGGGGCTCGTCCGGGATGAATTGTGTCTATTTTGAGAGCATTCCTTAAGATACTACATCTCTCTAAGTTGCCGCAGAGGATTGGAAACTAGTTGGCTGATCACATACATTACAGAAAGCAGACTTATTTGGATCAGCAAAGGGAAAAAGAAAGAAAAAATTTTATTCAGCAGCAATTTGAGTTTGCGCATCAACGCAATATTTGGCGATGGAGAAAATATAATTTTAACAAGAAGTAAGGAATCTAGCGAAGGGAAACGTATAACTTCACACAGAATGATCAGAAAATTGTCAGCAAACGAGCAGCATTGAAAAGCAATCAACTTCGTGGAATGCAGTACCAGAGTGTTAGAGAGTAAGGAAAAGCTAAGCAATCATTATTTTTAACAAAAGCCGTTCAGAAGGAAATATAAGTGCATTAAGAATATATATTTTGAAATCTCGAATTGAGAAGTGTGTGTAATGATTGCTTAAGCTGTGTGTTGCAGTTAGTAGATCCCTAGTTTTGTATTTGCATATAAAAACGTAAGAGCAAAAAAAAAAATTGTGAAGGTAATTTTTTTTTTTGTTGACAGATATTTCATGACTAAAAAAATTACGTATACGCACAAGTGGATTTGGAAAAAATATTCTGAACAAAAATTGTGTAGCAAACGCAATTATTTTTTTTTTTTTTTAAAGAAAATTCAGATTAGAAATTAAATTTGTATTCAATAGTAACAAACTTAAAAATCAAATACATAGGTACTTGTTTTTGGCTGTATGTTTTGCTTATATCTATAATTTAGAAATTGTATCTACACATATTTAATATAACATCTGTAACATTACATTACTTCTAAAATGGATGCGCGAAATGTATTGACTCTAACAGTGTAGGGCTTAAGAGATAAACTAACCGAATTCGGGTTAAGTAGTAAGGCGAAAAGCGCTATTGCAGGAAAGGCTTTTAGAACATTTTGGTTTGTTTGATGAGGCATCCGACAACGAGCATAATGTTTCTGTGTATGATGACGTGGCAGGACTTACTCAACGAGTATCAACCGTACCGCCATCGCATTTTACTTTCAGGGATATAGAAGATTCTATGGAGCATTTCACTGCCGTAGGATATCCAGATGTAGGAAAATGGATGAAAGATTTTGAAGATAATGCTTTTACTTTACAGTGGAATGAACTACAAAAATATGTTTATGCAAAGCAATTATTGGAAGGGGATGCCAAGGCATTTGCTAGAACTCAATCAAGCATTTGTAATTGGAATACATTGAATGTTACGTTGCATAAGGAGTTTGGGGAAAATATATCAGCCTTCGATGTACACAGGATGCTGCAAAGTCGGCGAAAGAAGCCAACAGAAACATTGCTCTCATTTGGAACCAATGTTAATAAATAAGGTATCGTTTTAAAGGTGGGGGTTAGCTCTACATGCAAAACCATGTTTTAATTAGCGGAGTGCTTTTGTTTAAGCGTATTTAATAAAAATGAATTCTATAAAATAAACGATTGTATATGCACAAAAAAATCAATTTGTACTGCAACGCTATTGTGACTGTGACATTCACATGCCTCGCGACATCTACATTTGAATACTAAGACTGGACAGTGCTAGAATAATTAAAGTCATTGCGAATGGCACAGCGCTCAACCCACTGCAAGGTGGAAGTGGTGGAATTTCAAATAGCTGTTTGCGCATATTTGTATAATTTTTTGTGGTCTCACAACAAGTGTACCTGAAAATCTTTTTTTTTAATTTGAGAACAAGGTTTGAAAAATCCTGGACCTGGACTAATAAAAGGTTTCAAACCATTTTTTTTTTTTTTTTTTTTGCGCAAGGCGCGCACGGGTCCAGCTAGTTACGAGGATATTTGTACAAAACGTTAGAGATAGGAAATGGTATGGATCTTGATGAAGAGAGTATTATAGAGTATTTCGTTCAGGGTATTCCAATAGAAGAGTTAAAGATCCGTCTTAGAGTATATGAAAAGATTAACGGCTCTAAATCGATCTCGACATATTCTAAAGGCAACCAACACAACGTAGCAGCAGGAAAAGTAGAGTCAGGAAGTAAAGGAGAAGAGTTTTCATGTTTTAAATGCGAAACGAAAGGGCATATTGCTAGAAATTGTAGTTTGAAGGGTTTAAAATGTTATAAGTGTAATAAGGTTGGACATCGTGCTAATGAATGTGAAACGAAAAAAACATGGTGAGCTAAAGAATAAAGAAGTGTCAGCAAAAGATAAGAATGGAGTTCATATGACGTCTGGGTGTGAAGTGATTACTTTAACCCAGTCAGGCAATCGCGTATTTAAAGATTTTACCATAAACAATGTTACTTTGTCTGCACTAATTGATACGGGTAGTGATATTGGTGCTATACGATATGATACACTTATGTTACTTGGGGAAGTTGAGCTGAGGAACGAAACTCGAAAATTTACAGGCATCGGAGGCGCTCAGATAACCACAATAGGGAGTTTTACAAAAGAAGTAAAAATTGATAAACTTAAATTTGGAGATAACTTTTCACGTAGCATTACAATGCAGTTCTAGGTAATGACGTACTTAAATTAGTAGGCATATTTTTAAGCAATGAAGGATCTTTATTTCAGTTGAAAGTTAAAACACCTGAACCTTCATTTGAAAAGAGAGTAAACCCAGTTGAGAGGGAGGAATTAGATGAGATTAGATCAAGTGATGATCTGAAAACTAACAACTGTGGAAGCATTCGAGAGCTTTCAGAAGAACTTCAACAAGTCTGTATATCAACTTTATCTGACGAACAGATTAGAGAACCAGACTATGATTTAGGACATCTTAGCGGAATTGAGAGGAATGAAGTGATAGATATAATCGAAGGTTATACTCCGAAGAAATGTGCTGTTTCTCCTGTAGAAATGAAAATTATTTTAAAAGACGAAATTCCTGTGTATAGTCGTCCAAGGAGATTGCCAATTTCGGACCAAGCAATATTGGAAAAGGAAGTTCAGGTTTGGCTAGATGAGGGAATTATCCCACAAAGTTCATCTGAATTCGCATCTCCTATAGTCCTTGCTGGGAAAAAAGATTGAACAAAGAGGCTTTGCTGTGACTATAGTAGATTAAATGAGAAGATTACGCTTGACAATTTTCCGATGATTTTGATCGATGACGTTCTACAACGTTTAGAAAAGTCAAGGGTTTTCACTACTCTTGACCTAAGAGATGGATTTTTTCATGTACCAGTGGAACCTCAATCGAGGAAATATACGTCTTTTATAACACATAATGGCCAATACGAATTTATTGTCGTTCCGTTTGGAATTTCGCATGGAGTTTTTTGAAGATTTATTGCAGCGATGTTTCGTGAATTGGCTTAAGATGGCACGGCAGTCATCTACATGGACGACATTACAATTCCAGCGAAAGATGAGCGCGAAGGGATATTGAAGTTGAAAAAGGTGCTGGGGATTGCAGGAGCACATGGTTTGAGGATTAGTGGAGTAAATGTCAGTATTTGAAGAGAACCGTACACTTTTTGGGGTATATAATAGAAAAATCTACTATAAAAACATCTGATGAGAAGACGAAAGCTGTTAAGAATTTTTTGTTGCCAAAAGATAGGAAGTCGCTTCAGCGTTATCTGGTGCTTACATCGTATTTTCGACGTTTCATTCCACACTATGTTACGATTGCTAAGCCTTTAACAGATCTTTTGAAGAAAAACGTTAAATTTAGTCTAGGCGATGAGCAAATTCTTTCATTTCAACAACTAAAAGACGCATTAACCCGCGGTCCTCTATTGAAAATATATAATCCTTCAGCATTAACTGAAGTTCATACAGACGCACGCAAATACGGTTACGTTGGTGTGTTATTACAAAAGGATCCAGGCGACGGACAGCTGCACCCAGTTCAGTACATCAGCAGGATTATGAGAATTATCACTCGTACGAATTAGAAGTGCTAGCTATTATCGAAGCCCTAAAGAAGTGGAGAGTGTACGTTTTAGGGACAAAGATAAAGATAGTAACGGACTGCAAATGCGTTTGGAATGACGATGAGAAAGGATGATGTGCCCTTGAGGGTTTCAAGGTGGGCAATGTTTTCACAGGAGTTTGACTACACAATTGAACATCGTAAAGGACCTAAAATTAAACATGTCGATGCTGTAAGCCGCGTTGTTTGTTTAACAGTAGGAGATACATTACGTTATCGACTAAAATAAGCTCAGTTAGCAGATGAACGAGTACGTGCTATTCGAATTGTTTTAGAGAGCAGAGATTATGAGGATTATTTTTTAAAGTATGACATTCCATATAAGGATCCAAACAAGGAACGTCGATAATGGAGCGAGAAATAATAGAAAATGCTCACCGGCAAGGTGATTTCGGTACAAAAAAGACCCAAGATATGGTCGAGAAAAGTTTTCATATTACAGGATTGAACGATAAGGTAAACAAGGTAGTGAAAGCTTGTATTCAGTGTATTATTTCAACAGAAAAGGTAGGGTAAAAAGGAGGGTTTCCTGAACCCAATTGACAAGTCTGATAAACCACTGCACACGTATCACATATACCATGTAGGACCTATGGAGCAGACGCAGAAATGGTACAATCATATTTTAGGTGTTGTAGATGCTTTCTCGAAATTCGTTTGGCTTTATCCAACGAAGAGTACAGGATTCAACATCTCTTAATTGCAACAGGTGTACCACGCGAAAACGGACAGGTAGAACGTATACTCGTACACAAAAACATAGTACCAATGCTTACAAAGCTCTGCGCTGAGAACGCAAAAACTTGGTACAAGCATGTTGATTACGTACAACAGATGATAAATAATACACCATCTCGCAGTACAAAATATACACATTTTAGATTAGTATCGGGTATAGAGATGCGTACAGGCGACCGACCAGAAATTCAGGAAATTTTGGAGGAAAACTACATAGAGGAATTACAGGAAGAGCGGACGAAAATTCGTGCTGAAGCTAGAGAAAACATTGGAAACATTCAGGCTGAAAACAGAAAATCTTTTAACAAGAATAGGTTAGTTGAAACAATTTATTCACCAGGAGAGCTAGTGGCTTTAAAAAAAAACTCAATTCGGTTCTGGGCTTAAGTTAAAGCCGAAGTTCTTAGGACCATATAGGATTATAGAAAAGTTTGAGCATGGACGGTACTCAGTTGAAAAAGTTGGCGACTCTGAAGGGCCACGTAGAAGCTACGCCTTAGCGGAAAATATGAAGAAATGGGTCCAGCATTCGCGTCGAATGCCTTGTCAGGATAGCCGAATGCGGGAATATGATATTAAGTACCGTACTCCATTCCACTGTATCATTTATAAAACTATGTAATCATAATAACATGTTTTATTTGTAATGAAATAATTGTCAAAATGAAATGAAATTATTTTGAAACGTATCTTTCAAAAATACGAAAGGACGCTCGCATGCAATGCGTGTTTTAAGTTTGTTTGAAAATCTTGATAATTTAATTTAATTTTAAAACCTACCATTATATTGCTAAATAAATAGTTTTAATTGAATTTGGTGTATGTTGCACTGTAACATTGACCCTATAAAATATAAGCTGAAATGTCACACCCGTATGAGCCATACGAGGTGTGTTCAAAAAGCATCGCGAGTTTTGTGTTTTTTCACAAATTATTTATTTATTCATGAATATCTATTTTGTCCCCTTCAAAGTAGTCCCCATGAGATATTACATGGTGGCTGATGAAAGCCGCTACCAAAAAAAAATTAAATAACTTTTTTTCTATTTAATGAATCTGGTTAATTTTTTTTTTATTTTGCAGATTGACTTTTACATTTAACAAAAATGGATAACTGGGACACTGAAACAAGAATTTGGATTGTCCGCCGCTATCACGCACTGGAGTCCGTAGTTTCGGTTCAAAGAGAGTATAGGCGCACGTTTGGCGGCAATCCTCCGAGCAGATGGACCATAATAAGACTTGTAAACAATTTTGCCGAGCATGGGACAGTCAACAGAAGACCTTACCATCGAAACCCTTCAGTTCGAACGGAGGAAACAATCGCTGCTGTAGCTGCTGCCATACAAAACAATCCACGTGTTTCGACAAGAAGCTTATCTGCTCAAATGGGTGTAAGCAGACAGTCATTACAGTCAATTATGCACAAAGATTTGGACTTATTCCCATATAAAATTGAAATGGCCAACAAACTGAACGCTGCAGACTTGCCGATTCGCTTGGAATTTTGCCAGAAGATGCTTCAAATGGTGGAAGAGGATGGAAACATGTTGAACTGTCTTTTCATGTCTGACGAGGCCCATTTCGATTTAAACGGCAACATAAACAAACAAAATTGTCGAATATGGAGTGCTTCCAACCCACAGATACTCCATGAGACGGAATTGCATCCACTTCGTGTCACAGTGTGGTGTGCAGTTTCATCACGCTGCATTGTCGGGCCCTACTTCTTCGAAGAAAACGGTCACACCGTTACGGTTACTGGATACCGTTACTTGAGCATGTTGAGAGAGTTTTTCTATCCAGAATTACGCTGAATGAGAATTTCTTTCAACTCTGTGTGGTTTCAGCAAGATGGTGCAGCTCCTCATATAGCCCAACCTGTTATGACAGAATTGCGACGAAAATTTCCCAATAAGCTGATATCCAGAAACTCCACATTCTGTTGGCCACCCAGGTCGCCTGACCTTACTGCACCTGACTTTTTCTTGTGGGGTTATTGCAAACAGGAAGTCTTCAAAGCAAAACCAACAAATTTGAATGAACTAAGGCAATCCATTCGAGAAACAATTGCGGCTATTCCTGTCTCAACTCTCCAAGCAGTAATGAACAACTTTTTGGTAAGATGCCGCACATGCATCGACGAGCAGGGGGGGCATTTAAATTCCATTATTTTTAAAACTAATTAAGCTATATTTAATAAAATTTAATGAGCTTTAACATGAATAAAAGAAAAATGAATTCCATACACTGAAAAAAAAATTATTTGAGTTTCTTAATGTAGCAAAATTCATCAGCCACCCTGTGCCAACGGTTTTTCCAATCTTCGAAGCACTTCAAAAAATCATTTTTTTGTATCTTGTTCAGCTCCTTCGATTCCGTCTTTATCTCGTCAAGAGAAGCGTAACGTCGTCCTTTCATGGGCCTCTTCAGTTTAGGGAACAAGAAAAAGTCACAGGGGGCCAGATCTGGGCAATACGGTGGCTGCGGCATCATTAGTGTGTTGTTTTTGGCCAAAAAGTCGCGCACAAGCAACGATGCGTGAGCAGGGGCGTTATCGTGGTGCAAAAGCCAATTTTTGTTCTTCTACAAATCCGGGCGTTTCTGGCGGATTGCTTCGCGCAAATTGCGCATAACTTGCAGGTAATATTCCTTATTGACCGTTCTTCCCTGTGGCAAGAACTCATGATGCACCACGCCCCTGCAATCGAAGAAAACTGTCAGCAAAACTTTCACATTCGACCGAACTTGGCGCGCTTTTTTCGGTCTTGGTTCGTGCGGCAGCTTCCATTGAGATGATTGAGCTTTGGTTTCCACGTCATAACCATAAACCCACGATTCGTCACCAGTTATGACCCTCTGGAGCAAATTTGGGTCGTCGCGGACAGAGTTTAACATCTCATTAGCAATGTTCATGCGATGCTGTTTTTGGTCACAATTGAGCAATTTTGGTACGAATTTCGCGTAAAAATCGAAGACGATCCAAAACACGTGCAAGCAAAGCAGCTGTCAACAATTAACTGAACTTTCAAAATGGCCGAGTGAGAGACATGAGTACCAACTTAACGCCACAAAAAATTCGAATATACGTAACCAGCGAAAATTCAAAATTCGCGATACTTTTTGAACACACCTCGTACATACCACATGAAAATTATGGCACAAATACTTATTGAATATACTACTTTACAACATTTTTTTTTAAATAAATCATCGCCAATATCTAAAACTTAATTTAATTAAGAAATCGGAACAAGGAATATCATAAATATTAAATTAAATTAAATTCCCATTCGCAACATTGTTTATCTTACATTTATTGTTTATGGCGTTTCTTGTACGTACACTGTATCAAAAAATTGTAAATACAGCACCTCTTACGAAATGAAAAGTACGCTAGCAGTTGCGTTAATTGTCACAAACGAAAATTATTTTGCAGAATTGTTTATCACGTTTTAAGCTTCTAATAGCATTAAAGAAACATTGACAATTTCTAACCGTTTACTCTTTAATTTGATTATCCTTTGCATTCCGTTCGAATCAAGCTCAAATAATTGTACATTCAGCAAATATATTTCGCGAAAATCTTGCAATAACTGATTTGGCAAATAACGGTAGATGTTATTGTTACATGTGTACACTCCTTAGAAGGCATGCACGTTGTTATTTAGTGAATTTTCTTACTTTAAAGCATAAACAACTCTACGTGGAAGGTCAGGCGGCTAAAAAGCTCTCCGGAGTACCGGTTGATATAAAAAATTTAATTGTGAAGTTAAAACAATAAGGAAAGAGCTACGGTGAAATATCAGCAATAATTGACAGATCACGTGCTACAATTCAGTCCGTCGTAAAAACGTTTGAAAAGAACGGAACGTTTATTATGGCAAAAGGTAGAGGGCGAAAAAAGAAATTGAATCAGTATAATGAGCGAGTAATTGAACGAATGGTTAAAGCTGACCCGAAAATTGGAGCACCTCAGATTGCTGCAAGCCTTGAAGAAACTGGAGGACCAGTTGTTAATCCGCAGACCGTAAGAAATTTCCTTAAATCCAAAGGATACAAGGGGTGCGTCTCACGTAGAAAGCCATTTATATCAGCAAAGAATGCTGTGAAGCGATTGGAGTATGCAAAAAAATATGTTGAGAAGCCAGATGGCTTTTGGAGTGATGTCATATTTATGGACGAGAGTAAGTACAACATCTTTGGGTCAGATGGAAGAAGATTTGTATGGAGGAATACTGCTCTAAGAAAAGAAAACCTCACTCCTAGAGTCAAACACGGTGGTGGCAATGTTATGATTTGGGGCACAATGTCAGCTAACGGAGTTGGAAATCTTGAATTTGTCGCAAGTACTATGGATAGATTTAAGTATTTATCTATTCTAAAGGACAATTTAAAGCAGAATGCCGAGAAACTTGGCCTCGGCTCTAATGTCAAGGTGGTGCAAGACAATGACCCCAAACATAGTTCTGAAGTTATACGGACTTACTTGCTTTACAATTGTAAATCTGTACTCCCACATCCACCCCGGAGACATTTGAATCCCATAGAGCAATACAGAGAACAATTGAAGAGGATTATCGAAAAAGAATGGCAAAATATTTCGCCAGAAGAAACAAAAAAATTGGTGTTTTCTATGAAAAGTCGACTGAAGGGCGTAATTGAAGCAAAAGGATTAGCATCGTATTAACAACTTTTTAATTCCAAGATAACTTGAATTTTTCTATACTGTAGTATGTACAATTTTTGTATGTAAGATTTTGAAGATACTTACTATTTTGTTATTTTTATCGTTAATACATTTAATTTACGTGTTGAAGGTTTTCCTAATCTTTTCAATATTAAATAAGAAATAGAATACAAAAAAAAATTTGCAGAAAATATTTGAATCCTAAAGATTTCAGCGCTTATTTCGCAAGTTCGGAGTTGTATTTACAATTTTTTTATGCAGTGTACGACTTTTGGATAAAGCTACATGGGCTACCGGTATCGATTAGAGAGGAAATGGACAAAAACGATCACGGTTCGTACAAAAAGCAACACTTACCACTCGCTCAAATTAAACCACTTTTCTCCTGGGGTGGTCCTTAATTTGGTGTTCTGTCGAGACATAACATAAGACATTTTAAACAAAAAAAAAAGCATAAAGATAACAATGACAAGAGCTAAGAAGTAGCACGATCAGGAGAGTCACAAAAAGGTGACATAAAAAAATGGTAAAATAAAAAGAAGTTGTAAAAACCGATGCAGATAGCGGCACTACCGTCTCTGCCAGAAAGCATTGCATTGCATTATAAAAAAAACGGAAAACCCTATGCCAAAATGGTTCCAAAACTGTACAACTGGAAAATTTTGGAAGAGTTAAAGTTGGTAACGCTATGGTAGGGAAAGTATTGGAAAAAATATATAGTGAAAACAAAAATCAAATTAAGTACACCTGTATTCATAATAATAGCAGTGAAAATATATTAAATATCGTTCATCGAAATAAGTAGAAACTGTGTTTTTAATTATTTTCATTTAAAATATAGCGATTTCTATAACATAAACCACATAAAAAGAAATTTCAAAGTTTACACAAAGTTAATTAAAGTTAAGTTAATGTTAATTAAACTTTAAAAAATGCAAGCCAATTTTGGAACAAGTTCTAACTTGCACACTATTATACTAAAATTGATTGTTCTTCAAAACTCCCATCTCAAAAAGTTTCTAGAAACTCTGTCAAAATCTGCAACTTTTTGCCCAGTTTTAAAAATTTAATGAACTTGATTTTTATATGTACGAGGTGTGTTCAAAACGTATCGCGAATTTTGAATTTTCGCTGGTTACGTATATTCGAATTTCGAATTTTTTGTGGCGTTATGTTGGTACTCATGTCTCTTACTTATGCCGACAAGCTCGGCCATTTTGAATGTTCAGTTAATTGTTGACAGCTGCTTTGCTTGCACGTGTTTTGGATCGTCTTCGATTTTTACCTATTCAAAAAAATGGATCAAAGAACCTGTATCAAATTTTGTGTGAAAAACAAAATTAAGTGCGCGGATGCATTCCGAATATTGACTGTGGCATACGGAGAAGCTACGTTGGACCGAAGCAACGTTTATCGGTGGTACAAAATGTTCTCAGAAGGCCGAGAAGATGTGCAAAGAAGAACAAAAATTGGCTTTTGCACCACGATACCGCCCCTGCTCACGCATTGTTGCTTGTGCGAGACTTTTTGGCCAAAAACAACACACTAATGATGCCGCAGCCACCGTATTCCCCAGATCTGGCCCCCTGTGACTTTTTCTTGTTCCCTAAACTGAAGAGGCCCATGAAAGGACGACGTTACGCTTCTCTTGACGAGATAAAGACGGCATCGAAGGAGGAGCTGAACAAGATACAAAAAAATGATTTTTTGAAGTGCTTCGAAGATTGGAAAAACCGTTGGCACAAGTGTATAATATCTCATGGGGATTACTTTGAAGGGGACAAAATAGATATTCATGAATAAATAAATAATTTTTGAAAAAACACAAAATTCGCGATACTTTTTGAACACACCTCGTACTTATTTCGTCAAGCGATATCCAATTTAATTTCACTACTCTTATTGTAAACACAGCTGTTTATACCGCCTGAAAAATGGGTAGTAATGCGTGTGCAATTTCTTTTCGGAACAGCCCTTTTTTTAGTATTTTGTTTACTTATTTGCTTTCAATTAATCCTTTAGTTGCAATGTGTTAAAGGCAAAAATGTGGATATTTTTTAAAAAGGAGCAGCTCTATTCAATCAAAAAACTTTTAATAATTAACTAAAAATGATTATTAAAAAATAAAATAAATAATAATTTTCATAAAAAATTCAAGTGAAAAAGAACCTTTCTGCAGACTTGGCGGATCCCTCCATAAATACCCACTTAGACCTTTGTGGTTTCTTGTTCTTGATAACAGACTTTGCCTTGCCTAATGGACGCTATCATTCTGAGAATCGTCATCGCATTATTAAGACGGAAGTCCAAAGAAACTGACAGTTTCAACAGGGTTGGACCAGAGCGATATTGGTGTTAGAAGAGTAGGTTCCTGAAACAGTTAAAAGATTTTAAGTATGTTGAGGCGGCATACCAGGGCATGTATTTGGTATGATGTGGTTGAGTGTGGGCCAGTAAGAGTATAACCTTTTCCGAGTTTAGACATTTAAAAAAGAACGGTCCTACAAAATGCAACCTATCAAAGGCGCAACATTTTATAAAGGAAATATTACAGGCACTTGCTCTAAAGAACTCTTGAGGAGAGATTCATAGGCTGTGGGGAAAATAAGCGTATGAATCGATTGTCGTTGATGTTTACTCCATCCGTAATAATAACAATAAATATTAAAAAAAAAAAAAAAAAAAGTTTCGACTACAGTTTCTCACACTAATTTCGAAAGCTCATGAATGTACAATGGACGACAATGACAATGAGCAAACAATCAAATGAATGAAAACTATTCTGGTGTTGCGTGTAGTCAGTCGTCACAACGCTTCACTTAATTATACAACAAAATATGTTGGTAATATTACCCTGCAGAAAATTCCATTAGCTTAGAACTAACATGTAGCTAAAACCTCCATTTCATATAATTTAGGTGTAGTCTGGTTGTTGATGGCAGATTATCGATATCCGATACGTGGGGTGTGTCTTGTAACTATCGCTTTTGTGACCGGTTTTGGTGACTGCTTCGCAATTTTGATGTAGGGTAGTAGCATACAGGCAGCTCCTATTCTTTTTGTAGAAAGCTGCTTTGAGAACTATAACTTTGTTCACATAATAGGGGTTTGTAACGGCATAAATAAATCAAGATAAATGTAGAGTTAAACATGTCAAAGTTTCTAGCATGAAATCGATTGAGGCACGTCCTTGCCTCCGTCTGTGCACACGATAACGTGAGTAGGAGTATTGAAAATGGGCGACATCGGATGATAACCCCGCTCGTATTTTTCATACCACAGATTTCGAAAGACATGTTAAATGAGATAATTGACTGATGCTAAAATGTATAAATTCGGTAGCTATATTGGCTTGGAAAAACATTTTAGAAAATGGGTGTGGCACCACCGCCCACGTATAAGTGAACGAATTTAAAAATTTCGATGCTGGCACGAAGCATATCACGGTTGTTAAGAGTATACGAAGTAAAAATGAGCGAAATCTCTTCCGACCACACCCTTTTTATGTAAAATAGCATTATATTCTAATACTTTTATTATTAACAAGTAATTTTGATCGGTCCTGCACTACAGCTGGGATCCAAGAATATGCTCATAAACTCGCGTTGATATTTCAGAAAAATATATTTTGAAGTACACCTTTTTAAGAAGAACTAGCCATATGTAAATATACAAGAAAATAGCTAGTTCATAAATTGAGTTGAATAAGAGATCGCCGGTTGGTTGAAAGTCAACCACAAAACTTTATTTTACTTTAGTTATCAGCTATTCCTTTCATTCGTATACTCTGCCTTAGTTCCTCTGCTGTTCCTCTCTTTTAATATATTTTCCTTTTATTTGCTTTTCTCTTTTTCGGCAGTTCTATTTTTAAGTTATGTTATTGTATTATACACTATCGTTTCCTTTTCGTGCTGATCACTTCCTTCACTTTCATTTATAATTTTCTATGATGCTGTTTCCTTTACATTTTCATTTCTTTATTTTATTTTATTTTCTTTTATTTTTTTCCCCTTTTTTCTTTTCATTCCTTTTCGTTCCGTTCCTTTCCATGAACACGTCTAAAAATATTACACTTTCCTTGAGTTAACATATAAAATATATGTACCAAAGAATGTAAAAACGGAATGAAGTAAAAATGGCATATTGGAGGAAAAATTCATCTTGACGCTACAGGGCACCATAGCTTCGTTGTAAGAGTACTCTAACAGCGGCTTTGGTGCAGGAACTTCTGTCCGTGTCCCACTGTCCGAGAAGGGGTCTGTAGGTCGATTCTGTAACTATTTTAACTCCAGGTGTTAGCGTTAACTTCGCTTAACACCATTTTTAACGCTTTTCCGTATTCGCTAACTTTTAACCAGACGAAAAGTGTTAGCTAACACTTTTTGTGTGGTTAGCTGTCGCGAATTATTTTCGAGGTTTTAACGATCGCGTTAATATATTTACAAGTGTTTTAGCGTTTGGAAAAAGTAAAAAAATTAGTTTTGAGTTTTTTGCATGTAAGTTAGGGCTAAATACGTCTGAACACCAGTATTTCCATATTTTATCACCATCAAGAGTCAGGTGTTTAGCGGCGTTAAAGGAGAGTTACAGAATCGCATTTTCGTTAAGAACAAACGCCAAAATTTGGCGATAAGCTTAACGCTCGGCGAGTGGTTAAAAGTTACAGAATCGGGCTACTGGGCAGAATTTGGAGATCTCGAGATCTCCCATACCATCGCTGTGCATTCGTTGTAATTTTTCTCTAATCTATAATAAAAATGCGCAAGTTGAGGTGAAATTGTCCCACTTTAGGGCTAAACTATTCATTTAAGCTATTGCCAAACTGCAGTGCCGTCAATCAAAAAACTTAAAAAAAAAAATTTATTATAATATTGAAAAATTAGTTTCAAAATACACTAACACAAATGCGAAACATGTATCCACACTATAGAGCCGTAGTAGTGTGAGTAGACATGTCATGCATGTTTTTGTGTTACTCGTGTGCAGTGTGACCAGGTTAGCCTTTTCGAGGCTATATTTAGCCTTTTTTTGTCCTTTAGCCTCATAATTTTGGTTTTAGCTTCGTGGCTTTTTTCTAGCCTTTTTTTACTCCAAACCTTTTCTGGTCCCAACACCATATTTTGCATACAATTTCGAGGAATAAATAAAATTAAACTGCAATGAAGGTAGTATTGATGACAAAATACAGAAAATTATTCGTAAAAATTGTCAACTATTTTTAATGGGGTTGATAACCCAACTGCAACATCGCCTACCTGATGATATGAACTCTTTACAAAAGATACATTTTTATTCAGTTGATAATTCTTTGAAAGTTACAAAGCCGCATGTATTTTCTCACTTTCAAAAAGAAAAGTAGCATTGATTGAGCTGCAGTGGCGAAAGCTAATAACCGTACAGTGGACAAGTGTGACCTCTACCATAGAATTTTAAGCGGAAGTCTGAGGACATAAAAATTCATTAAACGAACAACCTTTTATAGAACTCGTATTTAGCTTTTTGGTATTATCTTTCAGTAATGCGGAGGTTGAAAGAGTTTTTAGTGCTATGAACATTTTAAAAACTAAGATAAGGAGCAGATTAAAATGTTTAACTCTCTGCTTAATATTAGATGTTCGTTAAAACGCCTATCCAAATGTTGCACTGATTTTGAAATTACCGATGATCTCATCTCTATGATAAATACGCAAACTTTGTACGCAGACTCAAGCTATTCTGATCCATCGAAGAAAATATTATAAAATTAATTAGTTTGTAGCGATTTTTCTATTGTATGTATTTCTTTAAAAAAAATTCCTAGTCAAGGAAAATATGCGTGATATGTGTTGAAACAAGAATAGTTGCTTTAAGTTATGTCTACAGCTTTATACACAAATAGTAAAAACTAAAATACAAAATTTGAAAAAGATTTCGTAAACAAAATTTCTGACTTTTTTAGCTTCTGTTTTTCTTAATTTTGGCCTTTTCTAACCTTTTTTATTTGTCGATTTAGCTTCTTTTTTTTCGATCACCTGGTCACACTGCTCGTGTGGTCGGCTCTCCCTGTGAGTGCGAAGAGTTGGTAGTGGACCAATGAAAAACAAGTATTCGCACTATTAGAGCTTCTTTTGCGTCATGCATTTTTGCTTTACTTGTTGATCACTGGCTACGATGCTCAGAGTCAGCGGCTCTCCTGAAAGCACGAAAAGTTGCTTTGTTGGGAGACATTAAACAAGCAATTTAAAATATGAGCAAATATGTAAACTTCATTGCTGACAAACAGTGTTTACAAAAACAAAATAAATGATTATTCATAAAGAGTATTCAACACCGAATTTAGTTTTGTATTTGTGGTTAGGTTTGTGTGAATTGAAATAAAGTAAAATAAAATAAATGAAATTAGATAAAAAAAATAAAACTAAGTTTATTAAAAGAAAGTGAAGGGAAGGACAGGAAAGGAAAAGGAAGGAAAGGAAAGAAATTTATAAAGAGTATTCAAGACCTGAGTTTATCTTGTTTTTGTATTTGTGGTTGGGTTTGTATGAATGAAATGAAATAAAATAAAATAAAACAAAGTTTATTAAAAGAAAGTGAAGGGAAGGTCAGGAAATGTAAGGAAAGAATAGAAAAGTAAAGGAAGGGAATGGAAAGGTAACAAAAGGAAAGGAAAGAAATTGAAAGGTAGGAAAAGGAATGTAAGAGAATGGAAAAGAAAGCAAAGAAAAGAAAAGTAAAGGAAAGGTGCGGAAGGGAATGAAATGGAAAGGAAAGGTAAGAAAAGGAAAGGAAATGAATGGAAAGCAAAGGAAAGGAAAAGAAAGGAAATAAACTCAAGGAAAGAAAAGGAAAGGAAGGCAATGGAAAGGAAAGTAAAGGAAAGGCAAGGTAAGAAAAGGAAAGAAAAGATAGGAAAAGAAGGGAAATGAAACGAAAGGAAAGGAAGGAAATTCAAAGGAAAGGAAAACGACAGGAAAGCAAAGGAAAGGAAAGATATGAAGAGGAAAGGAAAAGAAAGGAAAGGAAGGAAAAGGAAGGGAAAGGAAAGGAAAAGAAAGGAAAGGAAAAGAAGGAAAAGGAAAGGAAAAGAAAGGAAAGGAAAAGAAGGAAAGGAAGTGAAGATAATTAAAAGGAAGGAAGGAAAGGAAAGGAAAAGAAAGGAAAGGAAGTGAAGAGAATTAAAAGGAAGGAAAGGAAGGAAAGGAAAGAAAAGGAAAATGAATGAAAGGAAAGGAAAGGAAATGAAAGAAAAGGAAAGGGAATTAAAGGAAAGGGGAAAGAAAGCAAAAGAAAGAAAAGGAAAGGAAGTTTGAGGAAAGGAAAGAATAAAATATATTCAAAATAGAGACTGCAGAGATGAAAGAAGAAATCAAGGAAAACGAAAATATGTTAGAGGAAAGGAACGACAGAGAAAGGAAGGGGAAAAGTGCAGATGAAAGGTACAGCAAATAATTGAAATAAAATAAAGTTTAGTGATTGAATTTCAACCACTGGGCGATCTCTAGTATAAATAAACAAATAAACATAAAAATTCGAGCATTGCTCCAACATTACTTAATTTTATTTTTATAATTAAATTTTTTTTATATATAGTAGAGTAAGTTAGTTTTGGCGGCCGCCGTGGTGTGAAGGTAGTGTTGCCGGCCTACCACACCGAAGGTCCATGGTCGAGCCCTGGTACAGGTAACATCAAAAGTGATTTGAAAAAAGTTTTTCAAAACGGGGTCGCCCCTCGGCAGTGGTTTGGCAAACTCTCCGAGTGTATTTCTGCCATGACAGGCTTCTCAGCAAAAATTCGTCTCCTTTGTAGATGCCGTTCGGAGTCGGCAAAAAACTGTAGGTCCCACCAATTTGTAGCGAAAATTCAAATCGGCACACCACAAATTGGAAGAGAAGCTTGGCGCAAAAATCTCTTAGGAGGTTTATGATGATATACCTGTTGTATATCGCGCCATAGAGAGAGAGAGTAAGTTAGGGTATTGTGATATGGGTTGGTAAAGAGATATACCTGCGTATTTCCTAAATTATTCCTGTCTGACCAAGAATATCTTCTTTACTATAATGGTAATGGCCAAAAAGCGCTACTGCAAAGCAACGGCGGCTGGCATTGGTCAACTAGGTTGCTATCAGTGTGAAAAAACATTTTCCATCGTGCGGTCGTCTATAATTTCGAGTAATGTTCTTAGAATGTCATTTTCTTATATTTTATTTTCGTTTTTGGTAAATATAGGCACCAATATTTGAGGTGATTACTCAATATTTTTAAATAAATTTTGGTGAAAAAAATGTTCGTTCCTTAACAGCTCTGGTTTGGGTAATGTGATATGGTAAAAGTAGTTCAATGTCGAACAGGAGTATAAAAAGTATAAATTTCCTCCAACTAGGATTTGGAACGTTAATAACACAGGGGTGTCTATCAAGCCAGGTAAGCATCCAAAAATGTTGGCTACAACAGAAAAGCAAATTGGGTGCATAAGATCCGCAGAAAAAGGAAACCCTTCCCTACTTTTGATGGAACATGCTCTTCCTGGTTCCGAATCAGCTTGTCACATAACTGAATGAACGCAAATTACCATATATACAATGGGGCTTAATTATTTCATGCGGTTAACACATCTTTCATAGAAGAGCCAAGTATGTGATATAGTATATCACATAACCCCCCCATTTTGACAAAACTACTTTTTGACTTTTTATGAGTTTGAATAAATATCTTGCGGAATACTTAATATAAATCTATCTCGTTTTGGAATGTGCTTTACAATACTGGAATCTATCGAATTTTATGATTTTCTACCTGTCTACTTAATAAAATGTTGAGTAGCAGCCGAAAGCCTAACTCCAAGTTTCGTACTAAAACATCAGCTGGCCACCCTAATGAAGCCATTATAGTTAAATTTTACTCTCGGTATGATCGAAACCAAACTCTGCGTGCTTTCGCTGAGTGCCGCAAGAGAAATAATGCGAACATCCCTCTTAGCACTGTTGAACTTGATGGCAGTCTTGATATTTTTGAAAGCCTCTCTAAGCATAACACAAGCTTCTTCATACTGCAGCACAACTGAGGCGTGAAGGAAAGGTGCCGGGGCACAATGGTGATGTATATGTGAGCCATGACAACACTTCTCCCGCTATCAAAATTAGCAGCGAAGATGACTTGGGGCGATTTCGCTAGCGTATCACACTTCTTCATATTTTTGTTATTATTTTTATTATTATTCCTTATATTTTTCGTATTTTCAGCTGGTCCTGTTTCTCGCGAGTGCATTGCATATTGTCAGGGTTGCTCTTGTTTATATTTTCTATCGTGTGAAACAATAGGAACTGTAGTGCTGATGAATATGGTCTGGCTAAGCTTAATGTGTTATGCAGCCAACAAAGGGCTCTTAACATGGTACATTTTATTGCACGTAGTTTGAATGTTGAAAAATTTGATTATGCTAGATCTATTTTCGAAAACTCATCTATTGATGTTATTTGCGTTTCTGAGACTTGGTTTGAGAGCAGTCTGAATACATCTATATATAACTATAAGCTGTTACGAAACGATAGGATTGGAAGAAGACGCGGAGGGGTAGCAATTTACTCAAAATGTAACTTGCACATGAAACTTTTGCTTAAGTCAACTGGAAGTAGCACAAAGTTTCTTACCGTTGAAATAAGTGGAAAAAATTTGAAGTCTCATAGCTTGTGTATATAACCCGTGCAAACATATTACCCTGAACCCCTTTTTTGAGGCATTATCATTACCTTGTTGACTATAATAATGTTGTTATATGTGGAGATTTTAATGTGAATGTCCTTGTACGTGATAGCTATAGTACGAATTTTCTTGACGCCACTGCCAGCACAGGGATCTCCATTGTGAATAAGAATGTGCCGACTAGGTACTCCGGCAACTGTCGTCCTAGTCTTCTAGATTACTATATTGTTTCTAATTTGTCCAGTGTTGATCAATTATCTTTTGTGACTGACCATGATTTAATTTTCTGTTGCTTGGATATTAATAATGAACATACTCATGTACGTCGGTCCTTTACCTTTCGTGACTTGAGTAAGGTCCGTCAAAGTGAACTTTTCTCTGACCCAAGCAGCGTTGACTGGAGCGTATGCTGGCTTCGTGAAACTACTGACGAAAAACTTGATTTTCTTGTAAGTGTCCTTAAATGTGTTTTTGACAAACATGTGCCTGTACGTGAAGTCTCCGCTAAGTGCTCGTCTTGTCCTTGGTTCACACTAAAAGTACAAATTGCTATCATGGAGAGAAACAAGTTACACACTGTATGGAGGAGAAAACCTACGCAGGAGACCTGGCAGTCCTTCAAATGCTCAAGAAACAGAGCTATGCTTTTTGCAAGGCAAGAAAAGCGAAAGTATTTCGAGGCCAAGCCGCGAACCTCTCTACCAACAAGTGTTCTTTGGCGTAATATTAAGCAGTTGCAGGTTCAAAGTAAATATGAGCCTGAGTGTTTGTTTTCTCCTGATGAGGTTAATGATACTTTACTATCCAGTAGCACGTCTTGCCCGTTAGTCCCACCGTTTGTT